>CM066035.1:661231864-662690913 GCA_033557465.1 Ichthyophis bannanicus | reverse complement strand
CAATTGGAGGGTACATTTAACATGAGGGAACTTAACAACATTATACATGTATATACCTTGGAGAGAGTGTGTTGTCATGTAGCCCAGGGAGTTTCCTTTTTCCTTGCTTATTTGCAATGCTATGAGTTGTGCGAGCCCGTTAGCAAAGTCTGTATTTAAAGCACTCCAAAGGTCAGGCTGTGCATCCTAATCGTAAACCCTGATAAACCCAGATATTCAGGATATTGAAACCCTTTCTTATTTTGAGTTATTTTTTTCAATAAAAGCTTAAGTTGTTCTGTCTAGCACATTAAGATCCATGGATCAAACCTCTTTGTAAGAAGTATCTGGAATAATTTGATGTAGGGTTTATTACACTTGATATCCTATAATGCGCTTGTTGACCCGTTGTGGTTGCATGCTAAAGGGCCCTTTGACTTTTGTCCTTAGGCAAGGGCCCGCCTTAAGTGTGACGGGACTTTATAGGAGTCCGTCGGTAGTTGATGATATCTGTTTGTGTAGGCGGAGCTTACAGATATAGTCAGCTCGGGGCTTGTGACTTGGCTTCTAGTTTGCTGGCTTGCAGAATATCCTTACCATTCGGGGCAGGCACTGCTGGAGAGAGCATCACGGTTGGAAGTCGTTCAATCCATGGCGCGTGGAGGCAGCAGTTCAGAGTTGCTCAGGCACTGCTGTGTGTGATTTCGTGAAGAGTGAATTGCTGCTGATCGAGTGGCGACAGGCAGGAATTCTAAGATGCTGCAGGTTGGTGCAATGGGCGGACAATCGGAAGAGAGGCAGGCATCATAAGGTGCTGGCCATTTATAGTAGTCATCTGCAGGATTTAGTATAAGCATATTAAATTATTTTAATTTATTTCAATTGTTTTTATTACCTGGGGCTTCCCCGCAGTGCTGAAGAAAGCAGCATGGCCCAGGGGGCAGAGGGGAATTGTGGCTTCACAAATACTAATAAAAAACTAACGCCAGGCGCTCAGGTCCACGGGAAGATGAGCCACTGTGATTATTGCTATAAAAGATTCCTGTGGAGATGGAGAGCAGTATTAGGTTCTGTTGGGACCTAGAGTTGTTGGCAGTGCTGAGCTGTGAAGTTGAATGCATTGGGCTCGTGCAGCTCCCACAAGGCAGAGCCCAGAGCAACTGCACAAGCCACCAGTAAAAACGCAACGATCAGGCCTCATGCAAGAGTGTGTGTGTGTGTGTGTGTGTGTGCGCGCGTCGCGTGTGTGTGGTGGGGGGGGTGGGGGGGGCGGCGACAAGAGTGTAGCGAGGCTGCAAGAAAGGTGCACCGAAGGCCAGCAGTTGTGATTGCTCTTAAAGCAGTGCCTGGAGTCAATTCATTCCTAACAGGGGTCTCCAATTGCAAAGCAAGGTCATACTGTGTGGGGCTTTTTAAATACAAGCTTCTCTGCCTAGAGCTCTCCTTAAAAAGGGGTTTTGGGTCAGTGGCTGGTTGGTCTTAGGGCATATGGGGTATTTTCTTGCTTTGGGTGTGAGAGGTCCTGGTTCAGCTCCCAGATACAGTCTTCCTCTCATTCTTGAACTGGAGAACAGGGTCCTCAGGTCAGTACTTAGTAAAAATTTTGGGGAAAATGCAGAAACCCGCAGGTTTACCAGTGGATTACACATAGAGAGGAAAGCATAACCGAGCTGAGACGTTGCATGCCTGTGAACTGTGCACATCAGGTTTGGGCACGTCCGTCCCCATACCTCCATCCGTCCGTGGTGACTGCTTGCTCTTGACCCTACTGCTGCTTCCCCCTCTTTTTTCTCCACGGTGGTGCTGGGCCGCAGGGAAAGAGCATAAAGCGGCTGGAAGGAGATGGGTGGGGGAGTAACGCGGTGCCTGATGTGCAAGTCACCTGGCACTATTATTGCCGATCTGTCCCTGCCCTGCCTCTGACATTGCGAAGAGGAGGAAGAGAGACCGACCTGCGTAAAAGTGCAGCAAAAAGGCATAGGGGGGTGTATTTTGGCTGACCTGCTGTTTGCCGCCTGCCTCTGCTGAGAGAAGAAAAAGTGGCGGTGGCAGTGCAACAGCAGTAAGCAAACAAAACAAAAAAAAAACAAAAAAAACGACAATTGTGTCCTCCTAAGCCTTTGCCGCACCCTGTGCAACTGCACCCGCTTGCACAGGGCTAGTACGGTACTGGAAGGAAGCACGAGTGAAAATCCACCTTTAGGGCATGTGTTTGAGCTCGGAGGGATACAACACCTTTGACAGGACATTGGCAAGATGAAGAGCATTCAAAGGATTGCCACCAAAAGAGTGCCTGAAAAAGGTCACTGTCATCAGGAGGGCAGGGGAGTGTTTGAGAGTATAGCGAAAGGGAAGGAAGTAGATGCACAATAGGAGGCCCTGCAAAATCTAATCTAGCGACGGATGTAGAAAGTCAACAGTGGTTTCACCACGGAACTAAAAAATTTGAAACACAAGGCATCGTCCCTATCAAGCTTAAATGGGAAGAAAAAGGCCGACAAAGAACCGAAGTGAAAACGTGCTTTTCAGAGAGGATGGCAGACCGCTTGAAAATGATTGGCCAGCTTCCCCTGAAGAGGAGTCAAGACACTACTGCAGTTCAAGCACAGTGATGGATTAGGACATGGTATGAGCAGGTGCTGATTCGAGCGAGATGAACGTTGGCCCAACCAGTGCTGCTATATAAAGATCCTTGCCAAATCTTTTTGGCCTTTCGCAACATGTGGAGAACTATGCGAAGGTAAAAAGGCCAAACTTTTTTTGCAGCAGACAACCCTCTTTCACTAGGCTCATTGATTTGCTCCATGTCCACTTGAGTAGAGTAAAGGAAGCCCTTGTTTTTAGTTCGAGAGGCTTTCAACAATTCTCTTGAGAAGGCGGACCAATTAGAGTGTCCCCTTGGGGCTGAGAGAAGATGTCATTGAGGAATGGCAAAGCCATGGCTCTGATGAGAGTTGAACTCAATAAAGCAGTGTGCTCTGGAGCCGCTGAGATAGAGGGCCTGCTTATAAAAGGGAGCCTGACTTCAAAAAAGGATGACTTCCTCAAAAAAGGAGCCCTGCCAAAAGGGATTCCTCTCATCCTCATCCAACAATCTCAGGGAAAGAGCTGTACGTCTGCTGTGGCTGTGGGCTCGTTTTCCCCTGAACCCTTTCTTCTAGGGTAATCAAATCAGAAGTCTTAAGTAAATCCTTTTGTCTCCCCTCCCCCCCCCCCCCCCCCGGCTCTCAGAAATCTATTGGTCTTTGAGCCTTTGAATGCCTGCTCTTTGCTGCCCCCAGAAGCTGCTGCCCTAGGCAACTCCTGCCTAATTTGCCTAGTGAGGGAGTACCCGGTCCTGTCTTCTTCGTGGTAGTTTGTATAGTATCATCCTGTTGGCTATGGCTAGCCCCTAGAGTTAGACGTCTCTTTCCTTTTTTGTCTCTTTCAGCAGAATGGTGAGCTTTCTTTTCGCTATGCATTTGGGCATTGCTGGGTTGGTGGTGTGGCCTTCCTGTAGGTCGTTTTAGCATGTGGCTGGTGTGGGTATGGCCTAAGGGCAGGTTGGCAGTGTCCTGTGAGTTCAACTCCCACAGGTGCTCAGTACCAGGTTCTGCTACGTTTCTGTGGCGCTCACAGCATGTGTCTGCTGCCTTCGTTCTCCCAGGTCTGTACAGTGTGCATGATACTCCAGATTATGCTCTCGACATATGCAGCTGTGCGGCGACCACAACATTTTTACACTTTTCAGGGGCATTGTTGCGCCATGTTTGGCCCGGCCCTGCGCACACTCGTCTACCTCAGCCTCTCCCCCTTTTTTCAACACTGTGTGGTCCTTGGCCTGGTGCAGCCCTTTCCTCCTTGTATGAGTCCTTACATCCCCCTCAGCATCTGTTCCCTCTTTTTTCTTCCCCATCGCCTGGTTCAGAAGTCTCCTTTGTTTCACGCTCCCTCTTGCTCTGTCTGGGCATGATTTCCAACCCCGCTCTGGCAGTCCATCCTTTCAGGCTACTGGTGTAGTGTAGTGTAGTGGAGCTTTGCACTGCACTTTGGGCCACAGGGCATTGGCTTCAAACCCTTGCCATGACAACATGGCTGTCTGGTTGTGTTCTGCTCATGCTCCTTGCTATCAATCCCCACATACCTATAGTCTGGGTGATGTGTGGGCTCTGCATTGGCTTGTCAGGGCAGGGTTGCACTCTGTTTGCAATTTTGTTTATTATCTGCTCTTTGTTTCAAACACCACCCTTGCAACAACAGCTGTCCCTCGGTCTTGCTTTGGTGGGTCTGCACTGTTGGTCGCAGGCAGGCCTGTTGCGGGCTCTGCGCAGTTCAGCTGTTTTACTTTCCTCACTATCCTCAGCTCCCACCCACAGTTTCACTGTGCAATCCTTTAGTGTGGTTGCCTCACATTCCACCTCGTGTCTTGGTCTGTAGGCGTACACGTTGGCATTGTTGTGTTTTGGCTGGCTGCACACATGGACACCTGCTTTTTTTGTGACTGTCCTCACATGGCCTTCCTGATGGCGTCCCATGATTTCCTTATACTCATCAATTTTGTTGTGCCTTACTGTTTGCTGCTGTCCACTGTGCCATCTGCCATGCTGCTGCAAACCGCCGGCAGGCATGCTCGTCACTCTTGCAGGGGAGTTGGTGGGCGCACCTTGCCCATTGGCCATCATAGCCCTTACCGGACTCTGTCCCCCAGTATGTGGGCCTGAACAGGTTTCTGTCACCCCCCCCCAGCCCCCTCCGCTTCTATTCTGTGACTGCATTTCGTTCTGGTTTCACTGGGACAGTTGCACTCTGCCTTCCTAGCTGTACTTTGCATTCTGTTAGGCCCCCACTGGTGTGCTACTCAGGTCCTTCTAGCAACCCTCCTCCCTTCTTTTCTGCCGATGGCGGGTTGTACTTACTGGTGGCTAGGGTGCTGTGGATCCTCTCCCAAGCCCCTGGTGGCTGGCTGCTAGTGCTGGTCTGTGGTGCCTTCTTGGGAAGCAGCACAGCCCTCATTCTCAATGACTAGCCTATCCAGGATGCCCCTGGTCGTCCCACTCCCCCTAAAATTTTTGTTGCTGCCTGGTAGCCCATGTTCATAGATTGCGCGGTATATGAATTTTCTGTTTCCTGGTTCATGTGCTGGTTTCTGGCCGAGGGGTTGGGAGGTGGGGCCACCGTACACGGTGGCTGGCTGCAGCTATGGTGTGGCACCGGGGGGTTTTGCGGACACTTTTTGCCATGCCGGGCCATGGAGTTAGATATTTTTGGGATCACGAAACGTGGTAGACGGGTTTGGCGCCATTGTGCATTTATTGGCCAATTCCAGGTTTATGCGTGGTGATGTCTGGGCACGGTGGATGTGGAATCTGTTTTATGTGGGGGTTGTGTGGGTTATTTTTTTTAACACAACATGCAACAGTGCCGTGCATGTGCATGTTTTGGGATAGCGCTCCACGTGCATAAATCGTGTCTTCCATCCTACTGTGCTCCAAGACTCCACCGCCATGAACGGCCTACTATAGGAAGTATGTGTCCATGCTTACACCCACGTGTTTTTAAAAAAAACAACACGTTTAGAGCAATAAATGCCAATTTTATAAGAACCTCCGCCCGTTTTAATGCATGACAATTCGTTCTATCACATTTCCTTATATAGTGTTTATCTAAATGGGTTTGCCAATTTTTTTTTTTTGGTTTTTTTTTTTTTTTTTTTGTTTGGTTGTTTTTTTTTTTTTTTTTTTTGTTTTTTGTTTTTTTGGGGGGGGGGGGGGGGTTTTGTTTATTTTTTTTTTTTTTTTTTTTTTTGTGGTTTTTTTTTTGGTTTTTTTTTTTTTTTTTGGGGAGGGTGGGTTGTGTGTGTTTTCAACCATTTTTGTTGTTTTTTTTTTTTTTGTCTTTTTTTTTTTTTTTTTTTGTTTCCTTTTGTGTACCAAAAAAAACAAAAAAATTTTTTTTTTTTGTTTTTTTTTTTTTTTTTTTTTTTTATTTACCCCCCAAACCATTGTTTTTTTATTGTTTTTTTTTACCCCCATTTTACAACTCCCCCCCTTTGGGGGGCTTTTTTTTTTTTTACCTTTAGGTTCAGCCTTGTTGGCTGGCCTAAATTAAGCTGCTTAACCTATGTTGGACAGTGGCTCAATACAGCTGTGCTATCTGTATATCTTTTTTTCCTATAAAGTTGGGAAAAAAAAAATTTTTTGTTTGTTTTTCTTTAAAATGGGAAGAAGACAAGGTTTAGAGTGAACGACGTCTTGAAAATTACATCATGATAATGACGTTATCGGGTTGGTACCGAGTATAAAAACAAGTGGTGCCACCTTGATTACTGTCAACACCCACCTTGTAGATAGCAGCTTGTATATACTCCCACACTCTGTAAAAGATTTATACTATACTCTGTAAATAGTTACCCCAAAGCGATATCCAAGGTATAGTACCTGTTACTCTGTCACATACAGAGCAGCTCTGGCTGCTCCATGTATAAGATGGACTGTTAGTATGTAAACCCGCAACTGATATTAAATAGTCGGCGGCGTATAGAAGAGATCATTACAATAAATATTTGTATAGGGATCCCTAGATGGGAGGATTCGGCATGCCGTGGCATTTTTTTGCGGAGGCGATGTGGCCCATGATGAACATACACGAAACGATTGTGGAAGGTTTTTTGCAGCTTGTTAAACTAAAAAAAAAAGGGAATAATTATTGTTAACGTTTCTTATAAAGTTCCAATGATTAGTAGATTGAGTTGGGAGTATGAATTTTAGTATATCAGGAAATAGTTTTATATTGTCGTAGGTATTTTTTATTTATTTAGTTTATTAACATTTCTTCTATACCGTGCTATTATAATCAGTGCGGTGTAACATCGAAAAAAAACAATAACATACTACAATGCATCCAGTTACATTGGAGTTTACAGTGCAACAGGATATTAAACCCATGGCGGGGGAAAAAGGAAACCGGGAGGAAACCATATACAATCTAACTTTAATACTCATGTACACTTCTCTAACTCTTCTCACCTGATACAAGGGGGGGGGTGGGGTTTGTTCGTGGATGATAGTCCCATTGTGATGGTTAGGCGGTGGGGACTTATGAGTAGCTAACCATTATCCTGATTTTGTTTCGGGTGTTTTAGGGCGGCTGGGAGTAGTAGTTTGTCAGTTGAGTGTTCACCGCACGGATTGTCTCTGGGTAGAATTTTTGTGTAAATAGGTTGGTGTTTTTCAAGGCTTTTCTGAATGGGGCTTAGTAGTTTTAATTGCCTCGGATTTCATGGGAAGGGCATTTCATTTAAAGGAGCAAATATGGAGAGGCCCTGTATGGAGGTTGTCTTGTGAGCATTTTGGTCGTCATCTTGTGGGACGTACTAAGGTGTTTCGTTGTTATGAGGCGTCCGGTTTCCTATTTTCAAGGGGTAACTGTGGATTAACTTGCTGATTGGCGTAGTGGGGTAGTTTATTTAGGGCTTTGAATGTAAGGACAATTGACCTGTATTGGAGACTGGCACGTAAGGGTAGCCCATTTGTCAGTTTCTTTCATGTTGGCGTTATGGGTGGTACAGATCTTGAACGATCCAGAAAGGAACTGCTTGCAGCTGCATGTCCATAGCTAGGCGGAGGCCTGCGGATTTTTTAAGAAGGTTTGCCTTGTGAGAGTCGTGGAGGATGATGTTGGCAAAGTCCCAGATGTGGGGGACATGGACTACATGCCTGGAAGGTGGTCCGGTAATCGCTAAAATTTCCAGAAGGGGCGAGAAAGGTGACGCAGCGTTCTGATTCTATGATATATTGCTTTCGTGACTCGTTTTTTTGTTACATGAGTTTGTCATCATCAAGGTGCTGATCGAGGCGTGGAATGCCCTAGATACACGATGGTTTAGAATTTGGATTTTAACTCTGCATTGTTTGGCATGTAGTGCTGGAGGATGGTATGAAATTTCCGGTTCCTCGTGACGAATTAGAACATCAGTTTTGTGTCATGGTTGATCTGTAGGTTTTGTGTCCACCAGCACAGTACAGCTACGAGCTTCAAAGCATCTTAATTATTGGGGCGAGGTACTATCTTCTTATTGGGGCGCTACTCTATCTATTATGGGGGGTTACTCGGTTTGGTCAATTGTGAACGGCATGTAAAGGTGAGGCTGTCAATGCTGCATAAAGCAAGGCAGTTGTATGTTGAGAGGATCGGATGCAAGTCACATATCGGCTGCATGTAGATATTAAACATCGACGGGCCCGATAAGGACGAACCTTGAAGGCACCGCCCTGGGTCTGTAGAAATGGTTTCTGAGGATTAGTCCGTGGCCTGCACTTGACTTGTTTGCCATCTATTGGAGAGGTAAGGATTTGCACCATTTCCATGTGTCCGTGCTTTGAATCCCCTTTTCTTTTAGGCGTTGTAGGA
This sequence comes from Ichthyophis bannanicus, assembly GCA_033557465.1. Taxonomy (NCBI): domain Eukaryota; kingdom Metazoa; phylum Chordata; class Amphibia; order Gymnophiona; family Ichthyophiidae; genus Ichthyophis; species Ichthyophis bannanicus. Next base: position 662,682,546 of record CM066035.1, on the reverse strand, counting down.
GTATATCATGGTTCACCAGAATCCAAAGGCGAGAGATTGTCCGAGCAAAGATGAGTACTATAATAAAGGGATAGTTTTAATGAGGTTGTGTATTTGTTTTTGTCAATAGTCTTGCTTTTTAAAACAAACCCACCTGAAGAAGCTTTGATTAAGTGAAAACGCAAAAAGGGCGCCAGGGGAGAGGCGTTGGGGGAAGAACGAACAGATTGATAAAGATAAGCACTTTTTTGTCTGAAATTTGTTATAATTAATAAGAAATTAGCTGATTAAGAAGGAAGGTCTTCAATGCAAAAAGGCACAAATATTTGGGACAAATATAAGGGGGGGGGGGGGTCCTGTAGTTCAGTGCCAAACGAGTCTGAGACCTCCTTCATATACACTTTGCGGGGATGAAAAAGCTAATGATAACAGTATAATTAATATATAAGTTATCAATACATAATACATGGAGTGAGAGTATATAATCTTGTATCTGTATAGTTGACAGAACGCCCAGCATTCCACCCTCATGTGATCCGTACACATTTTCAGTGACAATACATATAAATGTAGGTCTTAGATAAAACATGGAGAGGGAAAATCACATGTCCAGACCAGAACATGGAGAATTCCCATAGCATTTTGTAAGAGCCCTGCCAGAAGTAGAGCTTCTTGTAAAATAGTTGCAGGACTGCGCAGTATACTAGTGGGAGCAGCTATTTTTAAGAATCTGCATGGAAAACCCCCCCCCATAAAAATACTCCCCACATATGCGTGGAAGCAACTTGTTAAAATCAATACTTCTGTAGTGGCAATGCTGTGAGATTACCTCTAGGGGTCAATGGCACTGTACCACATGCCAATACCACTTCTACCCCCACACCACAAGACTTGCAAGGGTGCAGATTTAGGTAAGGCCCTCAGGTTAATTAATTTTGGTGTATTAACTTCAGGTACACTGTTTATTTTACATTGGGGATAGAAGCATAGCAAAAAAAAAACCCACGATGCCATAAACATTTTGTCAGTCGAACTCCAATTACATTTTTTGGTCTAGAAATAAAATTAGCATTAACTCACCCACACCACTAGAAAATGATTACAATAAAACACCAGCTTAAAGAAGTGTGGTGAGGTTTTTCACTCACTGCACCTTAACTGCAAAACCTAAGTACTACTTCTATTAATCATTTATATAGCATTATAAGGAGTACACAGCGCTGTACAGACACATATAAAAGACGGTCCCTGCTCATTAGAGCTTGCAGTCTAATCAAGACAGACAGTACAATAGATGAGGGAAGGGTAATGAGGCAGGAGAACAAAGATTAAGATCCAAAAACGTCATGAAAGAGCTGAGCTTTTAGCATGGATTTTAAAAAAGGGGAGAGATGAAACCTGACGTAAAGATCCAGGTAGTTTGTTCCAGGCGCCGCGTAAGATACAGTAAGTGGAAAGTCTGTGCAGTAAATGAAGAAAGCATGCCCAGCATCTGTCCTGCATGTACCACACTGAATAGATACTTACCACACAGGTCCTACATTACATCTGCTACAGCATGTTATATGGGCCCCAGTTCCAGAAATGAAAAAGAAAAATAATCCCATGGACGAGGCTAGGGTCATGATCCCTGATCCCCCTAACAATTCGATCCTCACCCATAGACCCTCTGCCCAGTCTATTTCCTTCAATGACATTCTCTTCCTCATGAGTATGTACCCCCCCCCCCCTTAACACTAGTAGCCTCAAAAGGAATTTTACCTAGAAACCCCAAAGTGCGTCAATTGACGCATTATCACGATGACTGCAATTAGCATGAAATGCAGATGTGAATTAACCCGTTTTGGACAGCTCGCATATTCTTTCTCTGTTCTGGATGATTTATTAGATTTGTTACACTCAAACAACTATGAAATACCGGCAATAATAAAAAAATATTAAAACTTTGCAGAAAATAGAAGTTTCACATCGTGTATGTTTTTCATACACTAGTCCAATATATTATATTGTCCATCTTCAGAAAAGATAGGTTTCAGTTCCAATCATTGACATAAACGTACTGTATGATACTATTAAAACTGCAGTTTTCATTTAAAACACTTTATTATGATATAATATAATTTGTCAACAGTCCATTCTGATGGCGGAATATGAAACACGTGAAAACACTTCTGATGCAGTGAGTCGATATTGCACCATTGAAACACCTAGAACAGAATGCTTGACAGCAATTAGTTTCGACAACATATTAGCCCAGCATATGAAAAACATACAAGGCCGATATGCGCACCAATAACTCTGACACTAAGCAACTTACAGTTATCTAAACCTATTTTCTAAAGTCTGTAAATACCTTTATTTGCAAAATAGTAGCTATAACCGAGGCAAGCGTACCCGGTGCTCCGGGCCCTGCCAACCAACCTCCCCCTCCCCCCCCCTCTGTCCCCCCAACACCCATCCCACAAGGAACAACACTACACAGCATTTATGGAACAAAACTGGTCACAGCTTTATTAATTATTAACCATTAACAAATATTCCAACAACATAAACCATAACCAGCCACGTAGCGGAGTAGTACCACACCAGCCATACCTTAGCAAAGTGCACTACCACCGCTGCGGCCTTACACTTGCCCCCCGGCAAGTTTCCTAGCCCTTTCCCCGACTTCGCCATGCCCATAGCAAAAGCCGGCCAGGGTTTATCCTGGTCAGGGGCACCCCACCCCTGCCCAAGTGTACCTTGAGGCACCGGACCCCGGAAACCTCCGGGATCACTCCCCCCCCCCCAAGCTGCAACACCCCAGTTCAACCCCCCAAAGCCGAACCCCCAAGGGAGGGCGGGAGGGAAGCTGGCACCCCTTCAGACTCCGACCCCGCACTGCCACGCGGAGTCCGGCAGCCCGCTCCTCCCCCCCAGTCGCACTCCCCCGGCAGCTTCCCATTGGCTCCCACGTGGCTGCATTCGCCGGGAGCCAATGGTTTTAAACCTCACCTGCCCCGAGCCTCCAGCCCGCGGCCGTGCGCAGGGTCCCCGCACCAGGCCACGCGCCCGGTTACCGTCGGCCGCCGGGACCCTGCCCGCGGCCTCCCTAATAACCGAGGCAAGTGTACCCGGTGCTCCGGGCCCTGCCAACCAACCTCCCCCTCCCCCCCCCTCTGTCCCCCCAACACCCATCCCACAAGGAACAACACTACACAGCATTCATGGAACAAAACTGTTCGCAGCTTTATTAATTATTAACCATTAACAAATATTCCAACAACATAAACCATAACCAGCCACGTAGCGGAGTAATACCACACCAGCCATACCTTAGCAAAGTGCACTACCACCGCTGCGGCCTTACACTTGCCCCCCGGCAAGTTTCCTAGCCCTTTCCCCGACTTCGCCATGCCCATAGCAAAAGCCGGCCAGGGTTTATCCGGGTCAGGGGCACCCCACCCCCGCCCAAGTGTACCTTGAGGCACCGGACCCCGGAAACCTCCGGGATCCCACCACCGGCACATGCGACAGGCCTGTCGATGCGCCGCCCCCCCACCTAAAGCTGCGACCAGCGGTTATCCCGCAAGACAACATACTCCAGAGCCTCCTGCCAGTCATTAAGGAGCAGATCCATGCCAACTGGAGACAAATGCACACCATCACCCCTGTAAAGACCAGCACAACCCACCTCCACCCAAGAATGCATAATCTGATAACCCCCATTCCTGCAAACCCACCGACTGATCTGACGGTTTATCTTAGTCAGCCCCCGCGACCACCGTCGCTGGCTCCAGCACGCAGGCCGAGGGATAATGTCGGACCACAATAAAATTGTCCCAGGAAACATTCTCATAACCACCGCCAAGTCATCCTGCGCCGCTCTAATCAGCTGATGACAGGACCAGGAGACAAGGTCATTACCCCCCAAATGCACAATCAGCACTGCCAGTTGACGCGACGTCCTCCTGTGGTGCCGTAGCAAAGGTAGCAGCTGCAGCCAGCGAAGTCCCCGCTGCCCCAGCCATGAGACCGACACTACTGCAGGATCCATCCACAAATTCAGGCCTCCAGGCCGAATGGCAGCACGCTGACATGCCCAGTGGACAAACGAATGCCCAACCACCTAGGCACCACCAGGCTCGAGACCCCCATCTGAAAAACAAATGCACAATTAGCATCCCCCACCCCCAATCAAAGCCACCTTTCACAGCCGTATGTAACCCTGAAAAGCCCAAGACTGCCACCTGCCGATACTTCTAATTACATCGTCGGGCAACCCGGTCTGCGCCGCACTAGTAGCCGCACCGATACGAAAGGAGTGAGGTGCAAAGCGCATGGGGTCCACACCCAAAAAGCGCAGCGCCAGCCAAAGCACCGCAGTTGCCTGAAAACATGTCAACACCCGCGCATCCTCATGCAGAAAAAGAACCCCGGCCCGCTCAGGGCGCACCCTCAAGTACGTCCTCACAGCCAGGACCGGGCACGCAACAAGTCCCGCGACCTCCCGTAATATGACCCATAAATCCCTCCCACGCTGATCAGTCTTGGATTTCTCCAAAAGGATCCGCAGCAGCCCGCCTTCCAAACGCACATGGTGCTGTTGTAAGCCCCTCCACCCCTGACCTGCCCGAATTCGCCACCAGCTCCCCAATTCGAAACGCACCGAAAAAAGCCAGACAAAAAAAAACGCCTGGAAGAGAAAAACCTCAAACGGCGAAGCAGCCACCTGAGGCAACACTGCCAGGAGACGCACCAGCAGCCCATGTGTAATCGGCCTACGCGAATCCGCAGAGGACGGCCGAACCCGCTCCCATCCCCGCAGAAGCCGATGCGCCAAAAATCCCCCTGAAATAGGACCCCAGCCCACGGCACTCGCGAAAAAGTTAAACCCTGCTAAGTGCGAACGCACCGCCGCTCTGGACAGCCCGCGACCTCTGGCCTCCGCTATATAACCACCAATGAGGCCATCTGGCACCCTACCAGCCTACCAACCCCGCGCTGCCAAAAACTCAACCACCTTGTCACAACCACACTGGTACGCCGACCACGTCCCGGCCGCCACCGAACTTCGCAGCAAGGTCAGCATCCCTCCAGGCCAATGCTCCACAATGTCTCGGGGACTACTGATCCTTCTCTGTCCGCCGCTGGGGCCAGTGCATGGAACCGCTCCCACTGAAAACGAGAAAGAGCATCAGCTATCTTATTACTGAAACCAGGAAGGTGCCGAGCACGAACAGATACATTCAACTGCAAACAGGCGAACACCACTGCACGCATCAACCGTAAGCACTTGGGTGAGAAGCGATTAACCACACTAACCACCGCCTCATTATCACACCACCAAACTATCCGCCGATCCCGCAACCTATCCGGCCATAGCTCCAATGCCACCAGGATCGGAAACAATTCCAAGAAGGTTATGTTAGCGGTTAAACCCAAATCATGCCAATTTTTGGGCCACCGATCTGCACACCAGGCCCCCCGAAGTAAACCCCTAAACCGGCTCCCCCTGCCGCATCAGTAAACAGCTCCAGCTCTGCGCTGGATACCTCGGCTCCCAGCAGAACCGAAGTCCCATTAAAATCCTCCAAAAATCGGCTTCAGACCCGTAAATCTTCTTTCAGCAGTTCAGTGACTCTAATCCGGTGGTGTGTCTTCCGCACCCCCGCCGTGGATGCAGCAAGGCGCCTGGAAAACACCCTACCCATAGGGATCACCTTACAGGCAAAGTTCAAAGAGCCCAGCAGGACTTGCATCTCGCGCAAGGTTATCTTAGAAGACCCCAGGACGATAGCGACCAACGCCCGCAAACTAGCCACCTTCTCAGGCGGCAACCGCGCGAACATTTCAACGGAGTCCAGTTCAACCCCCAGGAATGTGAGCCGGGTCATAGGCCCTTCAGTCTTTTCCACTGCCAACGGCACACCTAACTCCGTCGATAATTCCCGGAAACCAGCTAACAACTGCTGACACTCATCGGAATGGGTCGAACCGACGAAAAGGAAATCATCCAGGTAATGCACTACATTCCGCGAGCCCATCTTCTGACACAACATCCACTGCAAAAATGAACTGAACTTCTCAAAGTAAGTACAGGAGCAGCCCATAGGCATACACTTATCAAAATAATACTACCCCAGAAAACGAAAACCCAACAAAGGAAAGGAGGAAGGATGTACCGGCAGCAAACGGAAGGCGGATTCAATATCCACCTTCTCCATCACCGCCGCCTGCCCCGCTGCCCTCACCATCTCTGCCGCCCTGTCAAAGGACGCATACCGCACCGTGCATAACTCCCGCGGGATATGATCATTCACCGATGCACCCGACGGACAGGACAGATTATGAATGAGTCGAAACTTCCCCGGCGCCTTCTTAGGTACAATCCCCAAAGGAGAAATTACCATGCCCGGGAAAGGAGGGTCAGCGAATGGACCCGCGATCCGTCCCATCCTCAACTCCCAATCTAACTTGTCCCGCACCACTGAAGCAAACCGCCGTACCGAAGGCGAATTCCGGGTGCTAGCCGCCCCCACCACACCCCGAACTGGGATGACAAAACCAAACTGAAAACCCCTCTCTAACACCTCCTCATCCCGCTTCCTCGGATATTCCTGGAGCCAAATCCGCAATAATTCCGCACGAACCGAAGTCGGGGCCCTGCTACCCAACTCATTGGGACTTGGGTCCCGGCCCAGCGGCACTGTCGGACCCTCTTCTACTACACTTAGCAGCGGAGTGCCCCCCGCCACAAACTGAGCATAAGTGTTTGAATTTGCAGTCTGGAAAGGGGCAGGTGGTCCTATTAAACCGCCAACACACATCACTGACCCCCCCGTCCCGCTTTTCGATTGTAACCCCCCCTGCCGACCGAAAGGAACGGCCCCCCCCCAAGCACACCTACTGAACCCCCCCTCCCCCCACCACCCCCCTGTACCCAGTCCTGATCTAGAAGACATTTGAGTCAACCAGAGGTTGATGTCTTGGGTGCCCCAGGATAATGATCTATTCTCCTCCATCTTGTCCCGAAACTTCTCGTCATAATTTAACCACGCCCATCCCTCGTGCATCTGAGAAGCTTCCAAAATAGAGTCCGCATAAGCCAGTAACATACCATAATGCCCCGGCAAATAATGCCCCCACACACTGGCCAGGCGCAGAAACGCACGGGCCCAGTTTACCACATTACGCGCCACTTTCCGAACTCGCCCGGCCTTCTCATCCTCTTTTCTCTTCTTCCGGCTCTCACCAGACCACTTTCGGCGCTCCAACAACCGAAAAATATCAATATACCGCTGCTTCCGAATTTTCCTCCGAAGCTTCTTTGGCACCTCCTCCCACAGCTCCACGAACGCCACAACTGATGGGGCCCCACCCCCCATACCAGACCCCGCCGCCCCACCCCCAACGCCCTCTTGCCTCCCGACCTCACCTCCTGATGACGAAGATGAATCACCCGAAGAGGAAGAGGAAGATGACTCGGAACTACGCCGCCGCCGGCAAGAACGACGCCTCTTCTTGCGAGCCACGTGCCCCGCAGTGCCTAGCACCAGTGGGTGCGACGAATCCACACCCTGGTCCCCCGACAACTCACCTGAGGCACGTCCCTCCAACGCAGAAGTCAGTGCGGGGTCCTGCTCCAACTGGCGATGCTCCTCGCCGATCCGCGCTGCTGCGACCTGGCCTCCATCTGCCTCCACCTCCATGGAACTTCGCCGCGCCGCAGCTCCTCTGACCGCCGTCGCCATGTAATCGGTATTCCCAACACCAAGCCCCCACGAAGGTTGTGCTAGCCTCCGCACCTGTGGAGACAAAAAAGGAAAAACAGGAGGGGAAACTGCCGAAGGCCACATGGGGGACCAAGCCGCACGCCAATCAGACGCTGAAATACCTTGCCCCCCGCTTACCCAGTGCTCCCAAGGAGATGGACCCCCAAGCGTCACATAGCCCCCTGGAACCGGCGGCCACCCCGCCGCTGGAAGAGCACCTTGCAAGGAAGGCATCCCAGCCATCGGCGCTGCTCCCCCTCGCCCCTGCACCGGCCCCTCAAAATCATCAACTCCCCCGCCCCCACTGGCCCCCCTCCACCGCACCCCCACTGATGCCCTCACATGGCACCTCCACCCTCCGAGGCTGATCAGCACCAGCCCGCCCTGCCCCACGCGACATGCCCCCTTTAGCCTGAGTCCTCCCCCCCCGTGCACCTCCACCACTTGTCCTCCGATCCCCCTGAGCTCCCCTACTCCCCTGCACCACCCCCCGGCCCCTCAAAGACCCCCTCCTCGAGGCCCTCCACGCGACCCTCTCTGCATAATAGAACCCCCCACAGCATCCTCAATCCCCCCTCACCCCCCCAGCTCCCCCCCCCACAAGACGCAGCCCTCGAAGACACACTCTGGCGCCCGGCAGTCCGCCCCTGCCCCCCTGCCCGGCCCGCATGCCCTCCTCGCTGAGGCATCAGGCCCTAGTAACCACGTGCCTGACCCAGCGCAAGTAATAGAAAAGTGTTTTGTTTTTTTTTTAATGTAGAGACTGTCGGTGATAGAAGTAAAACAATTAACCCTTTTTCCGGGTCTGGGAACCCCCCCCCCCTAAAGGCCGACTAACCACTAACCCGAAAAACCAGCACCCCACAAGAGGGCCCGACCTGCCAGCACCGTTGCTGTCAAAATGCTGCACTTGCCTGCGGTTCCTCCGACCTGACCACCAGCGCAGCCTTAATCCGCAGCCGAACACCACCGCCGCTGCAGTCCCGTCAAGCCCAGCCAAAACCGCCATGCCGCAGGCCCCACAGCACGAACCAACAGGCAAGGAAAAGAAGCTGGCACCCCTTCAGACTCCGACGCCGCACTGCCACGCGGAGTCTGGCAGCCCGCTCCTCCCCCCCAGTCACACTCCCCCGGCAGCTTCCCATTGGCTCCTGCGCGGCTGCATTCGCCGGGAGCCAATGGTTTTAAACCTCACCTGCCCCGAGCCTCCAGCCCGCGGCCGCGCGCAGGGTCTCCGCACTGGGCCGCGCGCCCGGTTACCGTCGGCCGCCAGAACCCTGCCCGCGGCCTCCCTAATTACAGCAATATAAGCTACTTACTATTTTTTGTGATCTTTTTATGTTGAGCCGCCAGTACCGTCAAAATCAGCAAACTTCGAATACCTATTAAACTAACTAGATCTCAGATAAAAAATCTGTATATAACGCTTTTTGACGTAACGATAATAGCTAAACATAGTTCTATTGAATTTATAACCATTAATTAGTAAACAGTTGAATAGTAATTATGGAAACCTTATGTATGCCAAAACATACGCTGGTCAAAAACGGGTTAATGTGAAGTTACTTATTTGTTAAATACGTGCAGTATGTGACGTCATCGTGTGTTTATTGTTTGTAATGTAGGAGTAAAACTGTAAACAGTGATTGAGATGCGCCACCTAGTGGGAACATGATTTTTTTTTCAACTTTTATTTATCAATTCGTAATACATGCCAACAACAACCGACAACAAGCCTTCGACAGGTAAACTCTGATCCCCGTCGAGAGGCTAATGATCTATACAGATATGGCAATATGAAAACATAAAATCATTCAAACTGGAAACAATTTTTATGTTAACTCACCTAACCCCCTCCCCCTCCCCGCTCCCCCCCTCCTGATTGCACACCTAGAATTCTACCCCCTCGCTCCTCATTTACCCATACCAATATCTCGCCACCCTAGGTACCACCCTCACCATATCGACTCCCTAACACCCTGCATTCAATATTTCATTACGGCAGGTTGGGCCCAAATTTTGGATGTATGGTTCCCAGATCAGCAGGAAGTTGGACCACCTCTTCACATTACCCCTTGCCCTCCATCGTTCTGCCAACATCAATTGATGGAAACTATTCTGCCACTCCCAAAAGGATGGTAGATTTTGTTCTCGCCACCTCCGGAGTATGGGCCCCTTCCCCACCAAACATGCCTTCCTAACCCAGAGCTGCACCCACCTTCCCTGGGGGAGAATGGGGTTTAACTGATCCAACACCACCAAGTGGCCCGACCAAGGAACCCTCTGCCGTATTCGCCCGGCAATCCAGGAATGGATCCGTGTCCAGTATGGTCGGATATACTTACACTCCCACCACATATGCAACAGGTTAGCCAATGGTTCCGCACATCTAGGACAGGTCCCACCAGCAGGAATATGACTACGTGATGCTCTTCTAGGGGAAAAATACGCTCGTATTATACATTTAAATTGAATTTCTCTCCAGTGGGCCTCTTCCGCCAGCTCGGGTATTCTCCCCAGTGCCTTCTGGATAGAACCCGGTGAGACCTCCTGTTGTAATTCTAAGGCCCAGGCCCTTTCTACTCCCCCATAGTCCGGCATGACTCCATGAACCTCCAGCCGTGCCTTAAAATTAGCTATTGTCGGAGGATTTCCCCCCCCAAGATCAAAAAATTCCAAAATCTGTGCTGAGCGTTCTACGGCAAGCTCTTCTGCCGGCAATGTGGCCACATAATGAGCCAGCTGCAAATAAGCAAAGTAATGTTTAGGCTGTATGTCATATTCCCCCCGTATCAGAGGAAACGATTTACATTTCCCGGCTAGGTCGACCACGTGCCCTATTTGTCGGATTCCCTTTGCCTTCCAAGATCAAAATATGCTCGACTCCGAGCCTGGGGTAAAGCACGCAGTGGTAGCCAGCTAGAAACCATCCAATTTCGTTTCCAATAAAGGTTTATTTGTCGCCAGGTACGACGCATGGAATTCAACAGTCCACTCCGCTTAATATGCGTGGGTAGTTTGGTACTCTCCATATGTAGAACTGCCAGTACTTTATGGGGTCAAAAAACGTTCTCCTTTTTATAATAATTCAAAAACAATATCTTAAATAACCGAGGTCTCAGACTTGTTGGCTCTGCCATTGGGACTCTTGTCCGTTTTCAAAGCAGATTGCCCATTTGCATCAACGACCTCTAAGAACTCAGCAGGTAACCACACTCAGGTACATATACTTTTTCCACAAAAAGCACTATTATTGTACTTATCTGAATGGCCTGAGTACACCCGCTGATAAAGTAAGGTTTTTGCTGTGCTGCAGGAAGGAGTGAACAAGGAAGGAAGGCAGGTAGGCCAGTTCCCTGCAAAATGGGGCTTCTCAGCAACATATTTTTTTGGGGGCTCCCATTAGAACTTATTCTGCTGAATGAAAGAGACAACTTGCAGTCCTCGGCCACAGCAAACAAACTAAATGAAGGCTTCAACTTAAAAGGGAAAATATTTTTTTAATTTAATTTTATATTTATGTGATTTTACAATTATTCCAAGAAAGTTCACACAGACAATCTCGTACAGAAAAAGAGCACAACAGAAACAAAAATTACAAAGCAAAATCAATAAGTAAATGCTAACATAGCTTATACTTGTCTGCTCTCCTTAGCACCCAATAAGGGGAGGAGAAGCATACAAACAAATTTCAGTACCAAACAAAAGAAGAAACACAATTGGCTACTTATCCAGCACAATTAAATCATGAGGGTTCAATTGGAGAATCTATAGAGGATTCCAGACACTAGCATTCACAAAAGCAGTCAACTTGGAGGACTCATAAAAAATATAACAAAACAGAATGGTATTCACTAAACACTTACATGGGTGCTTCAAGAACACCCCCCCCCCCAGTTGCAAAACCCTAAGAAGCCTTTATCTTTAGATAGACTCTGACGGGCAGGGACTGTCTCTTGTATGTTGACTACCTCTTGTAGGTCAGCTGTGCAGCGCTGCGTGCGTGGCGCTTTACAAGTGCTAAATAGTAGTAGTAGTAGATAACTTGGCCCCTTTAAGCCCCTTTCCTATCTCAGCAAAACATATTCATTCCCCTTGGTACCATCCAGCCTTATTTTTACTGCACTCACAGCTTCATCGTGTTGAGTGACTATGGCTCAAGAACCCTTCTTCAGAAGCTTGTGCTCATTTTCAACAGGTATACTCCTACCGCTCTTCTGTCTATTCCGCAAAACATTCATATTACACATCCCTCAATGCTACAGCCTCTAACTCCTCCAGACAGCTTTATTCTGTCCTCCATACTTTTTCTGCACCTACCACTCATCCTGTCCATCTGACGACATCACCGGATCCTACACTCCTTGCCGTCTTTTTCTGTGATAAAATTATTGATTTGTGTTCCACTTTTCCCAAACTATTCCCACCCCCCCTTTGTCTCCATCGCCTATCTCCTCGTCATCTGTTCCCCTTGTTGACACCTCTTGTTCAGCATCTTCCCCCTCAAATCAGGTTCTGGAACATACCTGGTCTTCATTTCAACCCATTTCAGCTATAGAGCTATTTAATACTCTCTCGGGCTCCAGGAAAACAATGTGTTCGCTGGATCCCATTCCCTCCAGATAGATATTCAAACCATCTCTTGTCTTACTGCCTTTTGTTGGAACTATTTTTAATTCCAGTTTATCTACTGGGATCTTTCCTACCCTTTGGAAGTCAGCCATTATTCGGCCACTACTTAAGCAATCCTCACTCGACCCTTCTGTTCCGGCACATTGGCATCAGTTTCAAAGCTCTCATTTCTTGCAAAAGTGCTGGAAAAACATGTGTTCTCTCAATTAGCACTGCACGATGAGACCACTAATGTCCTCCATCTGCATCAGTCTGGTTTCCGTGCAGGCCACAGCATGGAATCTGTCCTTCTTGCTCTGCTGAATGAGTTACATGCTACTCACAATTGAGGGGATATTACTTTGATTATATCACTAGACCTCTCCTATGCCTTTGATTTGGTAGATCACTGTACATTGCTCTCTCGCCTTCATGATTCTGGGATTCGGGTACTGTGCTGCAGTGGTTTCACTCCTTCCTCACTTCCCTTAGCTTTTCTGTTCACTTAAGTGATGCGTCCTCCCCATCATTCCCTCTAATTTGTGGAGTTCCTCAGGGATCTATGCTCTCCCCATTACTCTTTAACATTTTTCTTGCCCCTCTGCCTCTCCTCATTCAGCAATATCTGGTGTCCACATATCTCTACACTGATGATATTGTTCTTCTTTACCACACTTCCCCAATTGCTATTGATCTCTCACCACTTAATGACTGCCTTACTCACATTGCCACATGGGTCTCTAATAACTTTCTCCATCTGAACCCATCCAAGTCTATGGCTATGTGGGTTTCTCTAAGCTCCCCCTATCCAAATATTGTCCCTCAATTAAGTTGCACTGCTATCCCCCTGGTTTCTTCATTCCATTATCTGGGTGTTACATTGGATTCCTTACTCTCCGTTCAAGAGCATGTATCCATCCTTGTCCGTCGATCTTTTTGTGCACTTCGTCAGATTCGAGCAGTCTGACCATTGGTAGAGCCCTCTTCACTTACTACCCTCTTGTTGGTGCTGGTGATGAATAGGCTGGACTACTGTAATGTAGCTCTTGCTAGTCTACCCCTTTATCAACTTCAGCGCCTACAATTACTACAAAATACAGCAGCCCGCCTCATTACTCATACTAAGTGTTCTGATCATATTAACCCTCTGCTGATATGTCTTCACTGGTTACCCATCCGCTTTAGGATTCAATAATTTTTTTTATTTTGACACATAAAGTTCTCTTTACCTCAGTTCCTCAATATTTATCTAACCTCATAACTCTTCACATCTCCTCTTGTCAACTTCGTTCTCGTCACGCAAATCAGCTTGTTCTCCCATCCCCATCTCAGGCTCATCTGGAGCTAATGTGTCATGCTGCGTTTTTCTTCCTCAGTCCTTCACTGGAATGATTTGCCATCCTCGCTCCACCTTGAAGCTTCCTACTTGAAATTTAAAACACTTCTCAAAACACACTTATTTCAACAGGCTTATAACATTCCTGGCACTGATCCTTTTTAGTTTCCCTTCCTCTTATTTCCTTCTATATTCATTGGCTGTCACTGTATCTTCTATCTCTTTCCTGTCACATAAATTACGTTCTTTTCCTGTTCTTCTGCATCATTAATGTTTTATTGTAAACCGCTTTAATGCCTTGGCCTGGGCTGTATATCAAGTGTAAAATAAAGATAAAGATAAAGATTTATTATCAAACAATAAAGCAAGAGTTATTATCAAAGTAAATGGCTCCGGAGATTCCTCATGTGAAATCTCCAGCAAATCTGTTACATTTAGAACATCCACCAATTGCTGTTCAATCCTAGCAGATCCCACAGATTTCTTAGACTTTGGGAGGTAATACACTTTTACAAGAGGCGGAATTAAATCAGGAGAAACACCCAAAGTTTCTATTAAATACTCCTTGAACAGATCCCATGTTGATACAGTCGGGACTCGAGGGAAATTAATTGGTCTCAAATTATTAACCCGAGACAAGTTCTCTAAGAGTTCCAACTTAACATGTAATGAAGCAAAGTTTTTATATAGGCTGCAGATTGCTCTTCCAATACAGCAACTCTGGTCTAAACATCCACTGCTTGAGATTAAACCGTTGCCACCTTATTTTCCAATCGTTCAACTGCAACCACATTAGTATTCACCTTCAAGGCCAAAGAAGATACCTGAGGTAATAATACTTCCCCCAACGAAACAATGGCATGCCATATTGATTCTAGAGTGACATTTGCTAGCTGTTCCAAGGAGAAAGCCATTGTATCACCTGATAAAGTCAGGACCACTTCCATTCTTGCAGGCGTCTCACCTCCTCTCACCCCGGCAAATGCTATCATCACCAGACTTTGACTTCCTGATACAGCGTGCTCAGCTGAATAATGCTTTTACGGGGCAGGAAAATCCTCTGCCCACAATACTGCTGGACCTGACCTTTGCAACTCAGGAAAATTCCCCTGTATTAAGGAGGATTCCAGTCCCAGGTTGTCTTCAGGGGTATGATGGTAGCGGAGCACCTTTGGCGTCAACCTCAAATCAGGGGAGAGATGTGACACTGAAGCAGCTGCTGAGCTCTGCGACTCAAACAATACTGCAGCCCGGCTTACCTCCCCTGAATCAGCCAGATATTGAGACGCACAAGTTGCATAGAAATTCAAGGGTCCAACGACCTCCGAAGAAACTGGCGTTGAGATAAGGGAAGGCAGCAAACCCCTCCTGCCCTTATGCTTCTTCCCCATATTCCACAAACGCGTGCTTCAGACAAGTCAAACTGTCACCATCTTAGCTCCTCCTCTGTTCAAGGGAAAAGATTTTTTAAAAAGGTTCAGTTCAGAAGAGAGCTCTGCAAGACGGTACACTTCAGATAAAGAACATTTCTTTTATATTTCGTTGGCGTATAGACTAAACCCACATAGAAAATTCTCTGTGTACGCCATTAGGGCAAGTCTGTGATTACTAATGCAGATACTGAAAAACATCATAGTCTAACTGAGTTCTACTAATTTCTAGTTTAGCAATGTATATTTCTATGCTGAATTCCTTCCTTTACTTTGAACAGAACTAGAACCTATCTATACAGGTTACCTCAGATGGCATTTCCACTTGTATAGCAGTTTGTCTCCTGTAGTGCTGGGTTTAACCCTAACTAAGGGGGGAGTCTTTCTTTGTAGGACTGTATGCAAATGCTTGATCCTTGCCTCTCCTTGTGCTGGGACAGCGCACTGCTGTTTTTTTTTCTCTTGGTGGAAGTGTGTCTTGGAAATCTGTAATGGGAGCTATGTCTCAGCCTTCTCCCACCTCCTGTCCCACCAACCAATGTCCCACAACTGACTGAATTCAAATAATTCTGGCTGCTTCAAAGGTACCCCAGAGGGCTAGTACAAAGTGCGAGTTAACCCTTTCATTATTGATAGAAAAAGTCAGTTTAGCACTTCCTTTGCATTTCACTGCAGTCCACTAGCTTTTTTTTACCATTAACTGCCTACAGGCTTGTCTTAAGTACCAGAGCAGGCAGTGAGGCATCCATGCCTGGACGGGCACCTTCAAAGACAGACAGTCAACTCTCAATACACATAGGGGTTTGAGCCTCTATTTTTAGTGCGGCCCTCACAGAAGAGAAAGAAAAGATTAAAGATTCAGTGAGAAGAGCAGAGATCAAGGTTACAGAGGAGTGAGCTAAATGGTTTCAACATATATTGCCCATATGCATGTGATGTTAAGAGTATTTTTCCATTTTTGAGTTTATTACCCACTGGAGGAGTGGAAGACTAGTCTAATGGTTAAAGCAGTAGACTGAGAACCATGGAAGCCGACATTCAAATCTTACTGCCATTACTTGTGGCTTTGGGCAAGTCACTTTAGCCTCTATTGCTTCAAGTGCAAAAATGGAAGCTTAGATTGTAAGCCCTCCAGTCATAGGAAAAATACCTACCGTATTTGAATGTAACTCATTTTGAGCTACTACTAAAAACGGTATGAGCTAAATCCAAATTGTTTCCCTTCCTGGTAAAGACTTCACTTTTTATTCAACCATACCCTGGACTGGATTGCAGATTCATTTGGGCGAGTGAAGAATGTGCGTTGTGAATAGAGAGAGTGTCTACTAAATGTAGAGCCTTAGCATAAAAATTTCCCCTCCCCCTGTCCCACACAAGCCTAGAAGATAAGAAGGGTGTTTTCTTCTTCACACCATAACCTTCTTGGTTCCAGACAAGAAGCAGGTACCAAGAAGGGGATTAGCACATTCTTACTGATGTTTGATAATTGTCTTACCCTATCTTGACAGTTCCATAGCATTATGTTCTGCAGTTTATACTCCCATTGCTCTGTTTCCTTTGGAGTCTGTGGTTTATTAATTCTCTGTTTGTTCTCATCTCAGTATTTTCAAATTTCCTCTGTCATATGTGATTTATAGTTCGGTGCCTAGAAAGTTCATTGGATTTCAGTTGAATAGCTCCTGCATAGAACTGAAGGCACGTACAACATGTCTTTTGAATGGACTCTTAATTCATAGCCTAAATCTTTTTCCACTAGTGTCAGGGAAATCAATCCAAATATCTTCTGTACTCAGTTTTTTGACTGTTGTTTCAGTATAAATGTATACTGCATTTTTTGTGTTATGGGTAGGGGTGTGGGGGGGGGGGAGATCTACAAGGATAATAATCCATATGCGGACACAGGGAAAATTCCAGCGTTCTTATGTGACCACAGATCAGATACTTATGTATTGCCACAAAACAAATCGGTCAATTTTTGCTTTTTCAATAAATGCAGTTCCTGGTACAATATTGCATGTCTGCCACTTAAATAGCTGTGTTCTCCCTCCATGGAAAGAACGAAGAGGTTCTGATCACTTGGGACATTCCCATTCTGACGGATAAGAAATTGGATGCGAGGAAACCTGACATAGTGGTAAAGGAGAAAAACACCAGAACGGCAGTGATAATAGAGATGTCTGTTCTGAGTGACTATTTTGTGAATCATGAAGAGAGGCAGAAGTTCCTGAAGTACTAAGGAATGCAGTCAGAGACCAAGAAAATGTGGCAGAAAGACAGAAATATTTCTCATTGTATTGGGAGCCACAGGCTTGATAAAGAAGAATTTCCAAGCACATTTTGACAAACTACCCATATATGTAGGGCCAGCCCATCCACTAGGAAAGCTAGGTGGCCGCCTAGGGTGGCCGATTCGGGTGGAGGTGGCAGCAGCACATATGAGTGGTCATGCCATCCCCCAGCTGCTGCTGCCCTCCCCATCTACCGCTGCCGCCTCCCCCAGCTGCTGCCAATTCCATCTCGGGAGAGGCAGGCAGCGGCAGTATTTCTAAAAGCAGCTGCTTTTTCCCTCCACTTTTTTTCCCTTTGGCTGCTATAGGCAAGAAAGTGGCTCCAAAAAACTGCTGCTTTTAGAAATACTGCCACTGCCGCTGCCCACCTCTCTCTCCTGAGATGGAATCGGTGGCAGCTGGGGGAAGGGGCAGCAGCATCAACGGCAGCGGCAGCTGGGGAGCAGAGGCAGCTGGTGGGGGGAGGGGGGTTTCGGTGTGGCTAGGGTTTCTGCCTGGGGTGGTAGAAACCCTTGGGCTGGCCCTGCATGCTTGTTACATCTTACGAACTCCAGAAGGAAGCTCTCTTTGGCATGATGCAAGTACTATGCCACATATTAGCAGTATATTTGAGAGACTGAGATCATATTTTACATACACTGTCTTAGAAGTGAGGTTTATGACTGTTGCTGTATGTGCACAACTAATCACCATTGCAAAGGCTATACCAGGGGTTACAAAGGCTATACCAGGTGGTAATATAATAATGCAATTAATCAAACCACCCAAATATCTTAATATTATCATTTTATATTTGAGTCCTTCTTTTCCATTTTGTTTAGAAATATTAGGAACAATGTTGACAGTAGCAAATGCTATGTTTATTTTAAAAAATGGGAAAAGATCTCAGTTCTGTCCTAGCATTCATAACAGACTATTTATTAAGCTCTAGGGCACTCACCTTCATTGCTCATAAAATTCCCTTTAAATTTATTAATTTAATTTAATTTTCAAAAATCCCACCCAATATTTAATATTGAAAAATTCGAGCTTATCTGAACATCTCTTCCAGCCAGTGTTATTACACTCAGTGTGGTTGCACTCGACATGGCCGCATTTCGCAGGTAAGCTGCTTTAGAAGTTTAGCCAACAAACTGCAAAAAAAAAAAAATCCATTAAAATTGTTATCATAATTTCCCATCATCAATAAGCAAAAATGTTTTAAGGAATCCATTTATTCAAAGAAAACATAATCTAAGTGCCGTTCTGAAATTTCTTCAAGAGCTATCCATCAGTGATCCCCTTTTGTTTCTTCAGCAATAGAAGTAAACAAATCCAGTTAGCCCCATCGCAGGCGCGCTTCTTCCCACGGCCAAACGCACTGAGCAGAACTCACAATTGCTTAATTTGCAACTGATGTAGAACCAGAATTAAATAAGGCTTCGCCAGCAGTGCTCATGTCGCTATCCACAAGTAAGATGTCCTTTTAAACTAAGGGTGCCACAGAATCGGAACCGGAACTCTCATGACATAAGAAGGACTTAATCAATTGGTTATAATGAGTCAACTACAGCTGTGTTCGCTATGCTCAATCCATGCAAAGAGTTCATAGTGCTACATGAGTACATATGGATGGTAAAAATATGGAACTGCTAGAAAATGACAATATTAAGTGAAAAAAATTGAAGAAAAAAGTTGAATTGAATGAAAAAAGTGTCCTCCTACCCTCCCATATAATAACTCAAAAAAACATTGAATAATCAACTAAAGCATTAAGTCCGCCTGGGTAAACAGTTTGTAAAGTAAAAATCTATTTCAACTCAAGCTGAAGCAATCACTTATTTCTATTAACTCCCCCGAATGGAGAAGGGAATATGATCAACCACTATATTCTGCAGAGATGCAAATGTATGAGAATATTCTAGACAATGCTGCACTATTGGAGCAGATTCTTTCTTGTGTTGAAGACCGTAGCGATGTTAATTAATTCTGACCTTTAATGGTCTAGTGGTCTTACCAATATATAGCTTGCACAAGGGCATTGAATACTATAGATAACAAAATCGGTGAGACAGGTGGTATGAAATCTCAATACATAACTTCAGCCTGACTGTGGGTCTAAAAATGATCAGATTCTCCCGTAGTCTCACATAATTTACAATTTCCACATTTAAAATGCCCAACTGAACTGACAGGATCTTTCAATTTAAAGGTCCCAATATTTGAAGGGCATTTATATGGTTTGCAGCCCTATAAACCGTGTAACTGCCGCTGAGAAGGATATTCAACGGCACTAAGATGGTTAATGCTGCTGAATACCCCTGATTATGGTCCTTACGCTTAGCATTAGGGCATGTCGGGGGCGTTCTGGGGAGGAGTAGAAGCGTAGAAAATCGATAAATGGGCAGCAGTAATAATGCTGCTGCCAGGTTAGCTACTGCGGCTTCTGGTGTGTGCGGTAATCCCCGACCATAGTGGCGCATAGCCTGCCCAAGTGAATATCAGGCCCAAAATCATTATCAGTGGGACGAAGCAGTGACAGATTATGTTTTCTTTGAATGAAAGGATTCCTTAAAATATTTTTACTTATCGATGATGGGCAATAATGATGACAATTTTAATGGATGTTTTTTTGCAGTTGGTTGGCTACAGTCCTGAAGCATCTTACTTGCAAAACGTGGAAATGTTGGGCCCAAAATTCAACTGGGCAGGTTTTGCACTGCTACGGTGCATAGCCCTGCCCACTGACGCCTAACTCCAGATATTCAGTGCCGTGGCGACGGCACTGAATATCCGGGTTCAGCACAAAGCAGACACCGCTGCAGAGCCTAACCAGGTAGCAGTGATATTGCATCGCTACCCGGCTAGCATCCACGGGTAAAACTAGGCCAGCAAAATGTAGTGGTGCAATATCACTGCCACCTGGTTAGCGGTAATCTCCGCCTCCATTTTGCCCAGGAATGCCCCCAATATGCCCCGGTGCTAACTGGCTAGCATTGGGGCGTGAAGGGGACATAGACAGGGATAGTCAATGGCACTAACCGTGTAGGTGCCGTTGAATATCCCCGTTTAAGGCATTTACACGGTTTACTGGGCCGTAAACCGTGCAAATGCCTTTCGAATATCGGGCCCGTCGAGTATAACTACACTGAGTGTAATAACGCTGGCTGGAAGAGATGCTTGGATACGTTTGAATTTTTCAATATTGAATATAGGGATTTTTGAAAATTAAATTAAATTAATAAATGTAAAAAGGGTTTTTATGACCAGTGAAGACGAGTGCCCTAGACCATGATAAATTGTCTGTGTTATAAAGGCTGGGACAGTACTGATGTATTTTTCCCTTTTATAAAATAAACATAGCATTTGCTACAGTTATCATTGTTCCTAATATTTCTTTTTTTTTTTTTTTTTAGTTTTGTGCACAAAACAAGATTGACAAATAATACAGCATCTTTCATTACAATTATCCAACATTTCGATAACAGTAACATGAAACGATAAACTAGTTACGTAGTTGCTGGCTATAATTAACCATTGTTGTGGATGTTTATGACTTCCTTTAAATTACACCTAATGTTGGTAATTTCAAGGTTATATTTTCCAGGTTTGCCCTTATGAGGCATTTTCATTTTTTGGTTCTTCTATTATTTATTCATTTCTTTTGGGCCAATTATAGTTTTAATCGTCCATTTATAGTGTCCCATTTTTTTAGCAGTTGAAAATATTGCGGGTTTTGTTCTACATAGGCCTTTTCATATTGCCTGTGCAAGCATACTAGATTCCACCAACATTCCATCTTTAGATCAGAAAAGTTCTTCCAGTGTATCATGATAGCTTTAACCGCTAAGCTTATCATTAAGTCTAATATTTGATGATCTGTTTTTTCCAGATTAGATATTTATACTAGGGATTTGTAAATTATTATACAATATGTCAATGGCTCTTGAATATCTAATAACTTAGTTATTCGTTGCCATACTTGCTGCCAATAGTTCTGCAGATTCGCACACTGGTATATCATATGTGACAGCGTACCTACATCCAATCCACAAGACCAGCATCGATTCCCTGCTTGAGGATTCCATTTGGATATCTTTAGCGGAGTCAGGTATGTTCTATGTGCCAGGAAATATAGTGTTTGTGTGAGAGAGGCTGCATGAGTAATCCTTATTTGTGATCCCCGGAATTTTCCCCACATTTCTGGACACTCTAGTTCCCCTGTTTCCGCTTCCCATACAAGATGTGTTCCAATACTCTTTGTATTTTTCCCTAATCTTATGAGTTTGAGGAACTTTGATATTGGCTGGGAGCCTGCTTGAACTTCTTGCATCTTTTGATATAACGGCCATCCTGACCTCATCAGAATAGGAGATACCCCTGCCTTGTTTAAGCAATGGCGGAGTTGGCACCATTGATAAAGACATTTATCCGACAGTCTGAATTCTTGCTGCATCTATAGAAAGGATTTAAATGCATCTTTATGCATTAAATGACCTAATTTCCATACACCACAGCGTATCCATTCTGTCCATACAAAGCATTTCCCAGCAATTGTTAATTCCGGATTCAACCAGATTGGCTTATCTTTAGCGTATTTCTCTTCATAGCTGATACACTGTTTTATCTTTTGACATGCCGTTGTGTGTCCCGCATTATTTCTTTGTATATCTTCCGCTGTGTCCATCCCGCTCCTATACGCAATTGTATTGGTATTGGGCCCCTAATAGCTTGCTCTACTTGTAGCCATCTAGGGCCATTTTCCTTGTCCTCTTCTCTTGTCCATTGTGCCCCTTGCTTTAACAAGGAGGCTTAATGATACCAATAGAAATCTGGAAAATGTACACCACCTTTTGTTTTGGGTTGCTTTAACTTACTTTCCGAGATCCTAGGAGTTTTATTTTGCTATAGAAATTTTAGCAGGAGGTTTCCTAATTTTTTATAGAATTTTTGCGAGAATAGGACAGGAATCATACTTAGAATATGGTTGATTTTTGGGACTATTACCATTTTTATGGTTTTCAGTCTTCCCCACTAAGTTAGTAACAATGGCATCCATTTAGCCGTGTATTCTTTTATAATCTTTTCTCACTGCTCCATATTCTGCTCCATTGTTTCCTGTATCGTAATCCCATATGTAATTCCTAAATATTTGAATGACAATTGCGCCATTTGGAATGGGTAGTCCTGCACTATTAGTTCTGAGGCTTGTGCGTTTAGGGGTATTATAGTGGTCTTGGTTAAATTTACCTTATATCCTGAATTTTCTGAATATGTTTCTATAATTTGTAACACTGTAGTTAATGAACAGGGTTTCAAGAAAAGGAGAAGATCATCTGCGTATGCTGATAATTTACAATGACATCCTTTGATATCTATCCTCTCTACGCTCCTGTGTTGTCGAATCATGATAGCTAGTGGTTCTAGCGCTAAGTTAAATAGGAGCGGCGAGAGAGGGCATCCATGTCTCGTGCCTTTAAACAGTTTAAAAGGTGCTGAGAGCATTCTATTTGCTGCGATCCGTGCTGAGGGGTTTGCATATAGTGTTTCAATTCTCCTTATTATTCCTTCTTCCATTCCAAACCATCTCAGTACTTGAAAGAGGTTTGACCATTCTACCCTGTCGAATGCCTTTTCGGTGTCTAGTGCTAGGCCAATTTGACTCTGATATTTGCTATGCTTGTACCAATACTTGTGCCAGTAGTCTTCCATTGTCCGTGGTAGATCTATCAGCCATGAAACCACATTGATCTGGATGTATTAATGTGTTAAGGACTTTATTTAATCTGTTAGCCAGCACTTTGGCGTATATTTTGTAATTGGCATTTAAGAGAGAGATGGGTCTGTAATTTTCAATCTTCTGTGAATCCCTGCCTGGTTTGGGATGTATAACAATAGTGGCTTCTGACATTGCTCCCACTGCAGGATATTCATCGTTTAGTCTACAGTAGTATGTCTGCAAGTTAGGAACTATGCACTTTGCAAACACTGAGTAGAATTCTAGTGGGAGTCCATCCGGTCCACACGCTTTGCCTTTAGCCAGTTGATTGATGGCTAATGTGATCTCTTCTTCACCAATATCTTCCTCCAGCGATTCTGCTTGGGCCTTGGAAAGTTTCGGACTTGTTATATTAGAGACCATCTTATCAAACGCTCCTTTGTCCCATTTTATTTCTGACTGGTACAACTTGGCATAAAATTTCCTACCTTGCTCTAATATATGTTCATCTTTAGTAAGTAGTTCTCCTTCATCATTCTGAAGCGCAGTAATACGTGCCTCCACTCCTTTGGCTTATAGTGCATGAGATAATAGGGTACCCGCTCTGTCATTTTCATGATAATATACACTCTGCTGTACTTTACTTTGTTGTTGTGCCTCTACGCTGTAGGATCATCGGATCCGTTCTCTTAGTTTTTAAACCACACATCAAAAACAAGTGGGACGATGTAGGCAGAGCAAAATCAAATCAATGCTAAATACACACAAGCCAGGTAAATGCTGGAAAGTAATGAGCACAAACAGGGCCGGCCCGTCCATTGAGCAAGAATGTTTTTTGCACAGGGCCCTGCATTTCAGGGGGCCCCGCGCAAAGAACATTCTGCTTTAAAAATAAATTAAATTAAAAAAAAAAAGCTGGCTGTTGCCGGTAGCAGCAGAATCGACTGTCCCGCGGGGCCCCCCCCTGCCTGGCTAAGCCCTCCCTGCCCGGCTGAGCCCCTCCGCAACAGCTTTCAGATCCGCGAAGGGAGAGTGTCTCCTCGCAGCTCTGTTAAGCCTGCAGGGGCTGATGGGAAATTTCCCATCAGTCCCTGCGGGCTTAACAGAGCCATGAGGGAGACAGTGAGACACTCTCCCTTCGCAGATCTGAAAGCTGTTACAGAGAGGCTCAGCCGGGCGGGGGGCCCTGCGGGACAGTCGATTCTGCTGCTGCCATGGCGGCAGCAGCAGCAGCCAGCTTTTTTTTTTAAATTTGCCTGGACCGATGTGGGGCGGGGGAGGGGGAGTTAGGACTGGTAATGGGCTGTGGGCTGATGGGGGGTTAGGACTGGAAATGGGCTAAGGGGGGCTAGGATTGGAAATGGGATGATGGGGCTAGGACTTGATGTGGGCTGATGGGGTTAGGACTGGTAATGGGCTGTGTGCTGATGGGGGGTTAAGACTGGTATTGGGCTATGGGGGGGCTAAGTCTGGAAATGGGGTGATGGGGGTTAGGACTGGTAATTGGCTATGGGGGGGCTAAGACTGGAAATGGGCTGATGGGTTTAGGACTGGAAGTGGGCTGATGGCGGGTTAGGACTGGTAATGGTCTATGAGGGGGGCTTAAACTGAAAATGGGGTGATGGGCGGTTAGGACTGGAAGTGGGTTGATGGGGGGCTAGGACTGGTAATGGGTTGGGGGGTTGCTAGGACTGGAAATGGGCTGAGTGGAAGGGGAGGCTTGAACTGCAAATAGCTGATGGGGAGGGGGGCTTGGAATGGAAATGGGCTGTGAGGGGAGGGAGCTAGGACAGGAAATGGGCTGATGGAGCAGCTAGGATAGGACTAAAAATGGGCTGTTGGGGAGCTAAGATTGGAAATGGGCTGTGATAGGGGCTTGGATTGAAATGGACTTATGTAGGGGCTAGAACAGGAAGTAGGCTCATGGGGGGCTTGGATTGGAATTGGGCTGAGTGGAGGGGAGCTAGGATTTGACATGGGCTGATGGGGCTAGGAAATGACTAGAAATGGGCTGATGGGGGGCTGGGATTGGAAATGAGCTGATGGAGGGACTCGGATAGGACTGGAAATGGATGGGGAGCTAGGACTGGAAATGGGTTGATGCAGGGACTAGAAAGGAGCGGATGCTGGGTGAGGCTGGAACTAGAAGGAAACAGATGTTGTGGGGGGATTAGAATGGGATGAAGCTGGGAGAGTGAAATGGAGAGGGGAAAAATATTTTGCGTGGGAGGGATGAAAAATCTACAATTGGCTGGGTATTGGGAGAATAAGTGGGGATTGAGGATGGAGGGGTAAAATTTGAGTGGATGAAATAGGAATGAGGAGAGAGCAAAAGGAGAAAGATTAGTATGTTAAAGCAGATGTAGAGAGAGAGAATGGAAAAAAACTAGAAGAGAGAAGAAAGGACAAATGGACAGCAGATGATGGAGAGTTAGCAGAAGACACGAAGAAACCAGAAGAAAGTGGCTGGAGCAATTGCAACTGAAAAAAATGCACAAAAGGTAGAAAAATATCTCTTTATTTTGAATTTATTAACTGGAATATGATAGCTCTGGGAAATGTGCATCATTAACGTCTGCGCTTTGTTTAGTACAAGAGGAAATTAATTTATAGTTTCATTTCTACAGTGTTGTTGTACATTCCAAGTTTGGCTTTTGGGGTTCCCAGTTTAATTATTCTTTTCCTGTTTCTAAATTGTGATTCCTTGTTTGGTGGTGGTCTATGTTCTGCATGTGTAACTGAGCTGAGGTATTCTGTTTATGTAATTCCTATTTGACATTGCCACTTGTTCTCTTTCCCCAGTAGGTCATGTATTGTTGTTCTCTAAAATGTATTTGTTTAATATTTGCAGTGTTGCCTTTTGATAGGTGGGGTCTGGTGCTTTGTGAGTCCTGGTAGTGCTGTTACGATATGGTGGGTTTGCTATGGGTTCTAAATGGGCAGTGTTTGTAGTAGTTCCTAATGTGCCTGGCGGTTGGCACTGGATTATAGTAATGTAGAAATCTTTTAGTCTTTCTTTATCCATACATTCATTAAGAGACGTGTTTACTAAAAGTTAGTGTATGGTAACATTATGCAAATATTTATGCAAATAAGGCCACTTATGCAAATGAGGCTCCGCACATGGCCCCGCACCCCCCTTGGGCCGCCCCTGAGCACAAATGCTCGAAGCTTAGCCAACAAAATTCCGGACCTAGAAGCCCTAATGGTGGAAACGGATTTGGACATTGTGGCCATTACAGAAACATGGCTAAACGAATCGCATGATTGGGATATAGTCATACCTGGCTATAATCTATTCAGAAGAGACAGAGAAAATGGAAGAGGAGGAGGAGTAGCCTTGTATGTCAAAAGCAATATTAAAGCTACTGAAATGCAGGGGACATGGGGAAACGAAGAAACACTCTGGATTGTGTTGGAAAGAGGAGATGGCACTGTCATCCATACTGCTGTAGTCTACAGACCTCCAACACAAATTGAAGAGATAGATAACGAATTGATTATAGATATTTCCAAGATAGTCACAAAAGGGGAAGCAATCATATTGGGAGACTTTAATCTACCTGATGTGGATTGGATTACTCCTTCTGCAAATCTGGAAAGAAGCAAAAAAAATTGTGGATGCTCTCCAAGATGCGTTACTTAGACAAATGGTGATGGAACCAACCAGGGAAAGCTCAATGCTGGATTTAGTGCTCACCAACGGTGATAGCGTGTTGAATGTCTGCGTGACTGCCCCTGTGAGCAGCAGCGTTCATCAAACAGTGTGGTTTGAGATAAAAGCCAAGGTACAAGCCAATCATAGCAAGCTCAAAGTCCTAAACGTCAAAAACACTGACTTCAATAAAATGGCCAAGTACCTAAAGGAGGAGTTGACAGGGTGGAAGGAGATTAGGGAAGTGGAATTGCTATGGGCTAAACTAAAGGTGGCAATAAAAGGGGCAACAAATAAATATGTAACAAAAGTAAACAAGAACAAGAGGACAAGAAATCCCATTTGGTTTTCCAAAGAGGTGGCTGCTCAAATAAAAGCAAAAAACACAGCTTTCACAATATTCAAAAGCTCGCAAACAGAGGTACACAGAAATGAATACAGGATCAAATTCAAAGAGACAAAGAGAGAAATAAGGATAGCAAAATCAAAGGAAGAGGAAAAGATGGCTAATGATGTTAAGTGTGGCGACAAAACTTCTTCAGGTATATTCGGGAAAGGAAGAAGATCAGAGGTGGAATTGCAGGACTCAGAAGTGCTGCGAACGGACTGGTGGAAAGTGACATTGAAAAAGCAAAATTGCTAAACGAATACTTCTGCTCTGTTTTTACTAAAGAAAGTCCTGGAGAAGGACCACCTGTGACTCCCAAATATTATAAAAATGGGAATGAAGTAGATACCACACCATTCACAGAAGATGATTTGTTAGAACAACTTGCAAAACTGAAAGTGGACAAGGCCATGGGACAAGATAGGATACATCCCAGGATTCTGAAAGAGCTCAGAGAGGTTCTTGCAGGGCCGTTAAAGGATGTTTTCAAAAGATCCTTGGAAACAGGAGAGGTTCCTCAGGACTGGAGAACGGCCGATGTCGTACCTCTACACAAAAGAGGTGACAGGGGAGAAGTGTCAAACTACAGGCCCGTGAGCCTTACCTCAGTGGTGGGAAAAGTAATGGAGGCGCTCCTGAAAGAACGAATAGTGAACTTTCTCAAAACCAATAGGTTTCAAGACCCAAGGCAACATGGTTTTACTGAAGGATGATCTTGCCAAACAAATCTGATTGAGTTCTTTGACTGGGTGACCAGGGAGCTAGATCAGGGGCATGCAATGGATGTCATCTACCTGGATTTCAGCAAAGCCTTTGATACTGTTCCTCATAGGAGGCTTATCAATAAACTCAGTAGCTTGGGGATGGATCCTAAGATGGTAAATTGGATCAGAAATTGGTTGACTGACAGACGACAGAGGGTGATGGTAAATGGAGCTCACTCGGATGAAGGGAAGGTGATTAGAGGGTGCCCCAGGGGTCGGTTCTGGGCCCGGCCCTTTTCAATGTACTTGTGAGTGATATTGCTGAAGGACTGAATGGAAAAGTCTGTCTTTTTGCAGATGACACGAAAATTTGCAACAGAGTTGACTCCCCCGAGGGAGTGGTTAACATGAGGAAAGATCTACAAAAGCTGGAAGAGTGGTCTAATGCTTGGCAATTAAGACTTAATGCAAAGAAGTGCAGAGTCATGCACTTGGGTAGCAGAAATCCAAGGGACATGTACGTGATAGGAGGTGAGAGGTTAGTATGCACGGATCAGGAGAAAGACCTTGGTGTGATTATTTCTGAAGATCTCAAGGTGGCAAAACAGTGTGACAAGGCGGTGGCAAAAGCCAGGAGGATGTTGGGCAACATACAAAGAGGAATCACCAGCAGAAAGGAAGAGGTACTTATGCCACTGTACAAGTCACTGGTGAGGCCTCACTTGGAATACTGTGTTCAGTTTTGGAGACCGTATCTTGCAAAGGATGTAAAAAGACTGGAAACTCTTCAGAGGAAGGCGACCAAAATGATTTGGAGCCTGCGTCAGAAGCTTTATGAGAAGAGACTTAAAGACCTAAACATGTACACTTTCGAGGAGAGGAGGGACAGGGGAGATATGATTCAGACCTTTAGATACTTGAAGGGAAATATTGAACAAACAAACCTCTTCCAACGAAGGGGAAGCTCTACAACTAGAGGGCACAACATGAAGCTATGAGGTGGTAAATTGAGAGGCAATGTCAGGAAATGTTGTATGTGCCCGCATATTGGCTTTGAAAGCTTCCCACCAAGCCCAAGTTGATGTTTCAGTGACCAAATTTAATTGAAAGTAGTTAGCTATTTCTTTTCGCATATAGGTCAGGAATGAGCTGTCAGTGAATAATGCTTTGTCCATTCTCCATCTTACTTGGTTTCTTTTTCGCCCTTTGCATCAAATGTGCATACTGTTGCAGCGTGGTTTGAAACAGTAGTCACGCATATCTCTGATGATATTATTTGCGGGAGTAAAGTACTTGATATTAAGAAAAAATAAATTCTTGTCTGAGAACTGTGCGGTAGAGAGTAGAATGTATACTCTCTGTCCTTTGGATGCAATAGCCTCCATGGGTCCACCAAACCTAATGCTTCAATCATACCACGGATCACTGCTTGGGCCTTGGACTTACTTTGTGGTTTGTGTGGGGTTCTATCAATTAAAGATCTTGTATTATGTTAAAATCTACTTCAAGAATTATTTGAGTAGATGCAACATCTGTAAGTTCCATTGCAATTTCAGTGAAAAAGTTTGGGTCATCCTGATTAGGGGCATATATTGTCATAAGCGTATACATTCTTTGATTTAGCTGTATTGTTGCCTTGGCCCATCTGCCATTGAGATCATCCTTGGTCTCTTTAATAGCCAGTGCAAGGCCTTTCCGCACCAGTATTATCACCCCTCCTTTCTTATTCACTGCTGGCGCTGCTAAGATATTCTGGTATAATTTTGATCCTACCTTGTTTGATTCACCCAATGTTAGATGAGTTTCTTGAATATAGACTATATCCGCCTTTTGCTTCTGACAATATGGCAAAATGTTTTTGCGTTTTATTGGATTTGTGACGCCTTTCACATTTAAGGATAACACCTTTATATTATGGTTAGTCATGTCTCTGTATCATTTATTGCTTGTATAGAGTAAGCTACGAGTCATAGAGCCTTCTCTTTCTCTGCACCAACTATCTGGAATCAACTCCCCTGTGAGCTGCGCCTAACCAAGGACATCACCAAATTCAGAAAAGAGCTAAAAACACACTTATTCTGATGTCATTACAATCAAATATAACCTTTCTACTGCTAGTGATTTGTAAAAACTGATATATGTTTAAATATGTTTTAAATATGTAAATATGTATATATAAATGTAAAAAACGTATGATTCGTCCCCGAAGACGCCAATCATGTGTGCTGTGACCTCAGATCTATGTATATACCCCCCCCCCCAAGTCTTGATTGACTACCCCACAAAGATTAATCAAACCGCTGCTGATCGCTGGAAGTAGCGGTATATAAATGTGTAGTAAATAAATAAAATAAACTTTTTTGACTGTTTGCATAATTAAGTCTATAGTAGATTGATATAGCCAGCATTCTACAACCCTTTTAACTATTAACATTTGTAAGGTGAAGTTGTTCCCACCTATTGTGCAAATTGGGTCCCAAAAGTCCACCATTTATTTATTTAGCTGTATTTAGCTGTATTTGCTATTGCTATTAGTACAACTTAACAACGTCTCCTTCCCCTCCCTTCCATTCTTTATACTGATCCTTATACCCCAATGTTACCTTACACATTTTGTATAACAGTATTCACAGTATATTTATAAGTACATTTGTGGAATCAGCCGCCCTATTAATCAGCATAGTTCTACGCATCCATACTACCATATACACAGTACTCCTGCGGTTTTCATCTTCGTCTCCATTTGCTCTTGATCTTGAAGAAACGTGTGCAGTGCTGCAGGATCTTTGAAAGTACGCGTAGTATTATGCAATGTTACTTGCATTTTTGCTGGATATAGCAGGCCATATCTCGCTTGCAATTTCTGCATCACTGGACGGCAAGCTAACAGTTCCTTCCTTTGCTCCATGATTCTCTTGCTTAGGTCTGGAAAAAAGTCAATATTGTGCCCTTGTAGTTATATTGGGGTTTTCTGCTTAGCAATTTGCAGAATTTGAAGCGTTTGTGGGTATCGCAGTAACTTGGCCACAAATGGCCTTGGAAATTTACTGCAGTTTGTTCTATGTGATGGAGCTCTGTGAGCACGCTCCAACTCTAAAGTTCTGTGAAACATAGTTTGCAAAAGTTCTGGGAGCAATTTTTCAAGGTACCCAATAGGGTCTGCTCCTTCTACTCCTTCTTGTATTCCAATTATTCGAATATTGTTCCTTCTTGCTCAGTTGCTTTGGTCCTCAATCTGTGCTTCCAATGCTGAAATACATTTAACTATTGGACCCATTTGTAGCAGCAAGTTGTCATGTTTTTGTATTTGCATTTCCAGTTTAGTTAAACGATTGTTCACATCAATTAGTTTATCTTTAACTTCTGCCAAATCTTCTTGCATGTGCCGTAAAGTTTCTGTGTTGTCTGTTATTAATTCTCTGACTAGTTTTATCTCAGCAAGTATTTCTCTTAGGCCGTTCGTAGCCTCCTTTTCTGGCGCCATTTTCTGCGGTGACGCAGCCTCTTGTTTCGCTCTTTTTGCTGCCGTCCCAGTTGCTTGTTGGAAATCTAGTTTCGCCGGTTTTAATGTTGACATCTTCATGGTGCAGTACTGACTATTCTGACCAGCCTCACTTTCCGTTGAAGGGAGAGGGACTCAGTATTCTCAGTAAGCAATGGGAGCTAGTCTTCTAGGCTGCCGTTTCGCACTGTGGCAAGCTCCGCCCCCATTCCTAGTATTTCTAAACAAAATAAAATATAAAGAAAAAAGGGGAAAATAAGGAATCAAATATAAAGTGATAATATTGAGGTATCTGGCTGGTTTGGTTTGATGCGCAAAACTAACCCATTTGGAGAAACTGGCTCGAGAGAATGGATTGTATCAAAATTCACCTAATCTGCCTAAGCTACCCTGAAGTGGAACCCGGGACTTGAATGTAAATTTGTTAATTCAGTGTAGATGCCACTGAAATTGGCATTCTTTCACATAGTTCACATTCCCTCCTATGAAAAGAACCATAAAGAAGATTTTATCTTTAAAGGCTAGTTCAGGAGAGAGATGGTTATTGATATTATTTATTTAACCAGACTTTTATACCGCCTTATCCTTCAATCATTGCTTTGTTTCCTAATTCTCAGGATACAAATCCACTGAACTCAAGGAGATATGGGTTCATCTTATATTCTTCTGCATAGTTCTGAACAATAGCATTGCTAATAGAAAGATCAGGTAAAGATGTCAGCATAGCATTTGCATGAATTGAAAACAAGTATGTCAAACTTTTTAAATTCAAAATTAAAGTGAAAATCCCCTCAAATAACTAATCCCTCAAAAGCTTCCCCAACTGCTTAAACAAACAGACTTATAAATTACTCAGTGTACATTTAATCTTTTTGTTGGAGCCTGCCGAGGGAGGGCCGGAATCGAAAATCCAACCCCCTCCAGATGGCAAATTCCTTTTTATTCAACTGAAAGGTTTCCAAACTTTATAAAACTTCATAAAGTCCCACAAGAGAGGGCACTTATCTGTGTATCGTCCAAATCCTGCAGTTGCTCAAATGATGTTCGCACGACGTGCACGTTTTGGGATGGACCCTGTATCAAGTGCTATAAAAAATCAATCTTTTTCAGGCAACCATTTCAACAAAAACGCCGTCACTGCGGCCAGGATTCCTCATTTGTGCATAGCGTCCCTGGTGCCCTGTTTTTTCTAATTGGTGGATTTCCTCTACTTCAATGTTACTAGTGAATGTCATGGATAAATGATGAATTGTGGTGGATTGAGATTGACATTTGTTCCCTCGGATCTTTTGGAGGTACTTGATTGGAGGAGCTTTCAAGTTTTGAAGAACGGTGGACTTTCATACAGAGTCTCCTAGAAGGACTGCATTGAGAAATCGAGCGAATGAAAGTGATGACGTCGACCTTTAGGTGACCAATCAGAACAAGGCTTCCCTCTCAGTGGGATAGTACCCTGGTTTCTGATTGGTGGGTTTCCTCTATTTTACTGCTATTGGTGGGATGCTATGCACAAATGAGGAATCCTGGCTGCAGTGACGGCATTTTTGTTGAAACGGTTGCCTGAAAAAGATTGATTTTTTATAGCACTTGACCCAGGGTCCATCCCGAAACGTGTACGTCGTGCTAACATCATTTGAGCAACTGCAGGATTTGGACGATACACAGATAAGTGCCCTCTCTTGTGGGGCTTTATGAAGTTTTATAAACTTTGGAAACCTTTCAGTTGAATAAAAAGGAATTTGCCTTCTGGCGGGGGTTGGATTTTCGATTCCGGCCCTCCCTCGGCAGGCTCCAACAAAAAGATTAAATGTACACTGAGTAATTTATAAGTCTGTTTGTTTAAGCAGTTGGGGAAGCTTTTGAGGGATTAGTTATTTGAGGGGATTTTCACTTTAATTTTGATTATAATTTTGTCCTCTTATATAGGGTCTTTTTTTCATATTAAACTTTTTAAATTGGCTTCTTAATGTTTGAACAGAAGGAAAATAAAACCTAGAGTCTATGAAAGCCTTTGTGAACTGATTTGTCAATATGAGTTGAAATGAGTACTCTGAGAGCAGGAGATATTATTGCAGCTTATTGCTTTTTTTACCATAAAAATATTAATGTTGTATTTACTGAAGACTGACTAGCATGACAACTATGACATCAGCAGTACTATATTCTGATGCATAGCATCATAGAACTACTTATAAGGCACCCTGGGTTGGGCATTCTACAGTATATAAATAAATATAACACCAGATAAGATTCATCTAGTACAAGGGTTCTCGGGACACATTTAGCCAGTCAGGTTTTCAGGAGAACCATAATGAATATGCATGAGAGATATTTGAATTCAGTGGAAGCAGTGCATGTAAATTTCTCTCATACAGATTCATTGTGTTTAACCTGAAAACCCCTGATGTAGTGTACCCATTTTCCCTTCTTGTAGAAGTAGCCAAGCCTTGCTGATGTCTTGCTTAATTCTAGCTTCCTTGTAACTAAGGCTTTCATTTACTAAAATGAGCTAAGGTTTGGAACCAACTGGTGCATTATTTATTTATATATTCAATGTAATATTCCATCTTATCATAAAAGCCCAAGGCAAAGTTCATATTAAACAATATACCTCCCATAACATAGCAAATTAACTTCAAAAAAGCATCATGAAAATGCAATATGCTGAAACTCAAAGATTTAACCAAAAAATAAAAAATATGTTTATAATTACAATTTTATTTTTAACCCACAATTTTAATCAGTAGGCTAGGTTTATAGCTTTACTTACAAATGTGCCAATTGGGCCTACTTCTTGTACTTCTTTACAGAGTGAATTTTCTTCAAAATAGCAACATTTCCACTAAGATAATTAAAAGATTCAGGGCAACTCAACTCAAAATTGTATTTTACAATCATTAGACATTTGAGAGTCTCTAAAGTGCTCCCCCTCATTGTGCAGAGTAAGTGGTAGGTTTCAGCCAATGGAAAGGCTGCACTAGTCACAGGAAGAATGGGCTGATTTTCTGCACAGGGTCTGGGAGAAAGTCAGTGAAATAAGTGGGTTTCTTGGAAGGGATGAGTGGGGTTGCTAAGAAAGGGTACAAATGTAAGAACAATGGGGTAAAGTGTGAGGAGGCTATTGCAGGATCAGAAAAGGACTGGTAGCAAAAGCAAGAATTGGGGGCATTTAAGTAGAGGAGTGCAGAAGCAGTACAGCACAAGTAGACAGTCAGAGACAGAATCTGTCTGTCTGAAAAGTGCTAGTGTGTATGTGTATTCCTGATTTAGGGGGTGGGAGGGAGATGGAAGAATACATGTGCATGTCTGTGTGACTGAAGTACAACAGACTACATGCATGTATATATGGTTCTATGTCTCCCTGATGGAAATAGTCTCATCTACATAGAGATTCCCTTTGAAAATTTCAGCTGGAGTAGAAAGTCCGCTGGTACAAATGTGGAGGAGCGTAGGAGAGGGGCCTGTGTTTTAAAATAGGAGACATTTAGACATCCTGACCAAAGTAATATGATTCTAGGAATAAATCATTAAAATACGGGACTGTTCAGTATAATACGGGATGGTTGGTCACTTTGCTCTACAGAAAAGCCAGGCCGTTAGCTGCTTACGAAATCTTTACATAGCACCTTGAAAATAAACTTGTAGAGTGGAGGCATAGCCCAATGGTTAGAGCAGTGGTCTTGAAAACAGAGAGACCAGGGTATGAATTTCACTGCTGCTCTTTGAGGCCTTGGGTAAGTCACTTATCCTCCATTCACTTTTTACAGACTTAGATTATACCCCTTCTGAGGGCAATAATTGAATGCAACTTGCATTAAAGTATTACTAGAAAGGTGCCAACCAAGTATAAATAAATATGTTGCTGCATTCCAGAGCCAAGCCCCATAAATCTAAAACTGCTTTCTTATGGATACAGAAATGCTGCACTGTGCTCTAGTGCAGCATTGTGCTATAGATTTTCCCTTGGTAGTCTTGCTCTCTGACGCAGAAAGCAAGCTAGAGTGCTAAAATCATCTAAAAGCATAGTGCAGTGAGCATGCTAATTGCATGCAAAATAATGAATTGTGAATTATGCTTGATGTAAAAAATTTCACAGAATCTTAGTGCAGTTTTTTACTTTTAGCACCAGATTTTTAAGCCAGCTTCAAGCAGACATAAAAATGAAGTGGGAGCCAAAAGACCTCCCCCCTCCCAAATCATGGTTCCTGGATTTCCCCCCAAACCAATAAAATTACCTGGTAGCCCAGCGGCTCCTACCCCCTACACCCCAAACCAATTGAATTACCTAGTGGCCAATACTCTCCCCCCCCCCCCCCCCGAACCAATGAAATTATTTGGTGTCCTAGTGGACCCGAGTTCTCACCCCCCTGAATCCTCCTGAAAAGTCTTGTACCTTCCTTGCCTAGTATCTTAAAATTCAGAGACTGAAGTGATGCCCACATGCTTCCAGTCCCTTGTCACCATCTTGAAAACTGGTGGAGCCTGGCCCATCACTTTGCATTCTGGGATGTGCCAGGTAGGGTTGGTCTGCCATATAAGGCAAAAATTGCCTTAAATGGCAGAGATATCCCACTCCCTGGTGCATCCTGGGACAGATGACCCTGTGTTGTGCATCACAGGATGCACCCCAAATGGATCATTCTGCCATATAAGGAGTTTTTGCCTGATATGGCAGTCCAAGCCCATCTGGTGCTTCCCAGGATGCGCCATGCGGGGCCAGGCACCAGCATATGTACAGGTGCCAGACTTAACGCAGGCCCCTGAGCACATGTCTGGCTTGTTCCTCTTGTTTAGTGCTGACTTTTGCACACAGCTTATTTCAATGCTGTTTGCTAAGTGCATCTCTGCACAAAACGTCATTATTAAACGTGCATAAGGAAACCCTGTGGTAGTACTTCTGTATCAGTCTGTAAGGCCTGGTGGTCCAGTAAACACAGCAGTCCTTGCTGCGGGGACCCAAAACACTGGATCAGGGCACAGTCCTGCAGAAGCAATAACAAGTATACAGGCTTTCTTGCCTACATTACCTTCTAGATAACCCAAAGAACTTTAGCCACATCCATTTTTTTCTTCCTAGCAAACCTAATAATGTCTCCTCTTAATATACCACCTTAGCTGCTTCCCAAAATAAAGGGAGATTTTTCTTGTGCTGTTCATGATGTTTTTCATATTCCTCCCACTTAGATCGCAAAAAAGTTTGGAAAGTCATGTCTCCCATATGGCCTTAAGGAAACATCTGTAAAAAAATTATATTGCATTTCACGCCAATCGAAATCTATCCACACTGAAGCGTGATCCGAAATCTATATTGGTCCAATCTCCACCTTATTTATCTTTTCCAGAAATCTTTCTGCTATTAAAGAATAGTCAATATGAGACCATGAACCGTGGGCTCAAGATAAATGGATGTATGCTTACTCTGAAGGATAAAAAACCTTCCATGCATAAAAAAGTCCATGTTTTTTTTACACCAGCCATGAAAACACTTAGGTTTATCTATCCAGGAGCTCATCTAGAACACAATTAATGTTGCCTCCCCAAATCAGCCACAACATCTGAAATGAAGAGAATCACTGAACTAGTCCCACGTAGAACTTTGATGCCTAAATATGAAGAGTATATATGTTACCCAGGACTACTGGCTTCCCTTGCAGTTTCCCCATTACAAATATATATCTTCCTTTGGGGTCTGAAATAAGCCTTTTGTAAGTGTGGGTTACTCCTTTCCCAGCACGATATACCACTTATCCTCGGGACATCTGCTAATCCCCTGGGCTGAGGAACCACCTTACCTTCTCTGTCTGGAATTCCAGGGGAAACATATGTTAAACACTCCATTGCTGAACTGAGAGATTACGATATATGTAAGCAACAAGGTCTCAGACTGAAGTGGGGCTATGGGTCAGGCCTTAACATGCCTGATCCTTATGCACCCTTTTGCATCAATGACCTTTTAACGTCGCTTTTACTCTGTTTCTTTAGAAATTGTGAAACACAGCGTCAAACAAACAAAATCAGCTGTTTACTCTTGAATATAAATCAATTTGTTCTGAAATAGAACTATGTGTGCTTATCTTAATAAGACGGCCCAGTACAAGCATTGTGGAACCTGTGTCTTTTGGGGAAACTGCTAGGTACGTATGACCTAGATTGGCCACTGTTGGAAACAGGATACTGGGCTTGATGGACTTTGGTCTGACCCAGTATGGCATATCTTATGTTCTTATGTTCTTATGACCCCAACGCCAATTTTCAGCACCAATGCGTTTCACTGTTATGAAGTTTCTTCAGGGGGTTTATGTAAGCAGTTCAAGATGCACGATGTCAGTTCCAAATTTTCAAACCACTTTGGAATGCATAACTTTGATAGCTTGATCTAGTCATTTTGAGAATGAATCCAACTCTCCAAGCTAACGCCGCCATATTATCCACCCAGGGATTAGTATAATAACCCCCTGCCACTCTGTCTACGTATTCCTTCGGCATCTCCCCATCTACCGGGGGTGCGCTGGGAGGGACCGGTGTACGGCGAGAATAGGATGCCTTCTTAGCTGCAGTTTTGGGACCCCCCATCCTCTAATTAATATCCAACAATCGCACGCTTGGCCACTTGCTTTCTGCCAACAGCTGTCACTAGCGCTATCGCTTCAGGCTGAGGCAGGGGTGTCTTGCCAAGCTCACACAATCACACAAGGCACAGAGAAGGAAAAGGGTATTACCACGGACCCAGTGGGACGTCCCCGTTATGCATAGCACTACCAAAGTGCATTCCCAAGACAAGCTACCAAAGCTACGTCAATTTAGGAAGTTGGGAAATCCCAGTGCAGCTACCAAAGCTACGTCAATTTAGGAAGATACAGGAAAATCCTCACTTCTGACACCAAATTGTAAGTGTGGGTTACTCCTTTCCCAGCATTATATGCCACTTACCCTCGTGATGTCTGCTAATCCCTTGGGCCGAGGAACCACCTTACCTTCTCCGTCTGGAATTCCAGGGGAACAAACACACACACACACACTCGCATATAAGTAGTATATATGTTTATTCCACAGGTTAGAGGAGCTGCCTGTCTTTTATACATTAACAGAAACATATACATATGTCATCAACTCATCCCCTGAGTCCCAACCCAACTTTTAAGTAACTTCACAGATGTTAGTCGTTTCCTTGCAGAACAATCAATTTGTCTTAGCACAGCACATTCCTTTCCATATATAGATATGTACAGGATCCCCATTTTCCCCTGCGGGCCTTCTAGTTCTCCTGTACACACACACTTTAAGTCTTATTTTCCCCTATCACCTGTCTTTAACAAATCCCACTATATTATTTTTGCCCCACCCACCAGTGTTTCCGTTTTGCATGTTTTCCCACTTCCTGATGGGTTTCTTGTAAAAAGGCTAAAATTGCCTTTTTGTCTCTAAGAGCTTTCAGCACCTTAAGTTGTTTAATGGATGACCAAATTCCACACACATTCCAAAAAAAATTATCTATATTCCTTTAACCTTAATTAGAACACAAAGTGATTTTATTTCTCTGAACAAAATTTAGTTGAAGCATATAGGTATAGGGACCCTCCCAGCCTAGAGTCCCCTCCTCTATAATCTGCCAATTCTGATGATACTCACCTTGAAAATTACTCATTCATGCCTCTCCAAGACCAAAACCTGAAATTTTTCCCACCCCACCCCATATCCATCTCCCCTCCCCTCTTGAAATACCTCCACTCTCATCTTGAGACCTATGACATATATAAGCCCCTGAGCCACTCACACCGGTCCCATAATTATCCCCACACATAAATAAAAATCAATTTCCA
Organism: Ichthyophis bannanicus; assembly: GCA_033557465.1. NCBI lineage: Eukaryota > Metazoa > Chordata > Amphibia > Gymnophiona > Ichthyophiidae > Ichthyophis > Ichthyophis bannanicus. Next base: position 662,643,381 of record CM066035.1, on the reverse strand, counting down.
CTTTATCTCTTACTCCTACCTCCTCCTCAGTTACCCCATCCACTTTTATACTCCCCTACCTTCACTGCCCCTCTTCCCATCCTCCCCTGCCTACTAGGAATATTTATGCCATCACTAACACTGATTACCCATATAGCAAGTCCAAATTCAGTCTCACCCACTTTAAATTCTTATTTAACAAAACTTTGTCTTAAAGCTAACTCACCCATATTGATTCATTTGACTCCTCCCTCTCCTTCTCCACACACATCCAACAGACAGCTAAAACATGTTGCTTCTTTCTCTATAACATTGGCAAAATTCATCCCTTCCTTTCTGAAGAGACTACTAAGACCCTTAACCATTCTCTTGTCACCTCATGTCTAGACTATTGCAACCTCCTCTTTGCTGGTCTTCCTCTGAATCATCTCTCCCCTCGTCAGTCTGTTCAAAGCTCAGCTGCACAGCTAATCTCCTGCCAGTATCGCTATGCTCATGTCACCCCTCTTCTGAAATCAATTCATTGGCTCCCTATCCATGTCCGCATCCAGTTCAATCTTCTACTACTGATCTATAAGCGCCTTCATTTGGTGGCTCCTCGCTACCTTTCCTCTCTTTTCTCTGCCTACATCCCTCCTCAGGAACTTCACTCTTCTGGCAGATCCCTTCTATTTGTGCCCTTCTCTTCCACTGCTAACTCCAGACTTTGATCTTTCTACCTTGCTGCTCCTTATGCCTGTAATAAACTACCTGAGTCAGTTTGTCAGGCTTCATCTGTGCCCCTGTTCAAATCCAGGCTGAAAACTCACTTCTTTGAGACCGCTTTTGAATCCTGCTCCTCCTAGTCTCCTGTTCACATCCTATGTGTTTCTTTACCATTCCTCTGGATATATTCTAGTCCCAACTTGTGTTGTCTGTCTTGAATAGACTGTAAGCTCTTACGAGTAGGGATTGTCTCTTACATGTCTCTGTACATTGCTGCATACACCTTGTAGTGCTATACAAATAAGTAGCAGTGGTAGTCATTTTGTAACATATATGCTACTTTAGAGGTCCAAGACCATACTTATTTCAACCACTTGTTCATGACTGGTTTCTCAATGGTAGGCACAACCATCCATATAGGAAATCTTTGCAGATGTTCTCATCATAGAAGTGATGGCGGAGTGGCTAATGCATGACTGACTCCTTTTCTGGGTCAAAGTTAGCAGTTAATGGATCCCTGGCCATGCAGTCATACAGCTCAGCCAAACCTTGCGCTGGATCATTCCTATGGTTTTGTGCATGTTTCACCTCCAGGAGTCAGCCCTGGAAAGCTAAGGTCCAGGAAATGATGCAGCTGTTAGAAACTAACCCACACTTGATCCCGTCACTGCCTAGGAACCAAAGGGCCGGTTGGTGGGTTCCCACAATTAACTGTTTCCTTGAATGTAACTGCAGAAATGTTGGAAAGCCCGAACAGTGGATAATAAGGACTTTTCACAGTCAGAGTATTTATTTTCCACCTCAGTTAGAGCTTTTCTGGCATAGGCAATGACTTTCTGGGCTGTGGCATGCATTTGGTACAAAACAACACTCGTATCATGGGTGAATCCTAGTTCTATAAAGAATTCTTTGCCACTCTGGTTAGGCAAGACAGAGAGCTCAGCTGAGATTAGCCTTCAGTTCTGTCATAGCTGGCTCTTGCTCAGGAACCCACACCCAAGGTTCATCCTTTTTGAGGAGTTTGACCAGGGGCCAGGGAATAAGTACAGATTTCCAGGCATGAACGTTCAGTCAGGTTAGATGGCCTCCTGAGCTGCAGTAATTCCTCAATCCTTTTCTTTTGCAGTCTCAGTCCATCTGCCGAAACTTCATACCCCAGATAACTGGGAGACTTCCAACATCACTGTTATTTTGGACAACAACAGCTTTGCTCCTGAAGCTTTCACCTGTTGGCAGGGCCGGCCCGTCCATTGAGCAAGAATGTTTTTTGCACAGGGCCCCGCGTTTCAGGGGGCCCCGCGCAAAGAACATTCTGCTTTTTTTTTTAAAATTACATTTAAAAAAAAACCTGTCTCTGGCTGCTGCCGCTGCCGCGTCCGTCGCAGCAGCGGCAGAATGGAGTGTCCCGCGGGGCCCCTTCTCCTCGTTGAGCCCTCTGCAAGGGCTTTCAGATTCGCGAAGGGAGAGTGCTCCCTCGCGTCTCTGTAAAGCCCGCAGGGGCTAATGGGAAATTTCCCATCTGCCCGACGTGAGGGGCTGATGGGAAATTTCCCATTAGCCCCTGCGGGCTTTACAGAGACGCGAGGGAGCACTCTCCCTTCGCGAATCTGAAAGCCCTTGCAGAGGGCTCAACGAGGAGAGGGGGCCCCGCGGGACACTCCATTCTGCCGCTGCTGCGACGGACGCGGCAGCGGCAGCAGCTAGAGCCAGGTTTTTTTTTTAAATTTTCCAGAAGGGAAGGGAAGGGAAGGGAAGGGGAGGGGGGGTTAAGACTGGTAATGGGCTGGGGGGCTGATGGAGGCTGTCTGGAAATGGGGTGATGGGGGGTTAGGACTGGAAATGGGCTGGGGGGGTGTTAGGACTGGAAATGGGCTGGGGGGGGTGTTAGGACTGGAAATGTGCTAGGGGGGTTAAGACTGCTAATGGGCTGGGGCTGATGGAGGCTGTCTGGAAATGGGTGATGGGGGTTGAGGGTGGGGTTAGGACTGGAAATGGGCTGGGGGGTGTTAGGCCTGGAAATGGGCTAGGGGGGTTAAGACGGCTAATGGGCTGGGGCTGATGGAGGCTGACGGGAAATGGGCTGGGGGGGGTAAGGCAGGTAATGGGCTGGGGGCTGATGGAGGCTGTCTGGAAATGGGGTGAGGGGGGTTAGGACTGGAAATGGTCTGGGGGGGTAGGACTGGAAATGGGCTGGGGGGGGGTTAAGACTGGAAATTGGCTGGGGCTGATGGAGGCTGTCTGGAAATGGGGTGATGGGGGGGGGTTAGGACTGGAAATGGGCTGGGGGGGGTTAAGACTGGTAATGGGCTGGGGGTTGATGGATGCTGACTGGAAAAGGGGTGATGGGGGATAAGGACTGGAAATGGGCACGGGGGGTGGTTAAGACTGGTAATGGGCTGTGGGCTGATGGGGGCTGTCTGGAAATAGGGTGATGGGGGTTAGGATTGCTAATGGGCTATGGGGGGGGGGTTAGGACTGCTAATGGGCTATGGGGCGCTAGGACAGGAAATGGGCTGATGGGGAGGGGTTAGGACTTGAGGTGGGCTGATGTGGTTAGGACTGGTAATGGGCTGTGGGCTGATGGGGGGGTTTAGGACTGGTAATGGGCTATGGGGGGCTGACTGGAAATGGGCTGATGGGGTTAAGACTGGAAGTGGGCTGATGGGGGGGTTAGGACTGGTAATGGGTTATAGGGGGGGCTTAAACTGAAAATGGGTTGATGGGCGGCTAGGACTGGTAATGGGTTGGGGGATTGCTATGACTGGAAATGGACTGAGTGGACGGGGAGGCTTGAACTGCAAATAGCTGATGGGGAGGGAGCTTGGAATGGAAATGGGCTGTGAGGGAAGGGAGCTAGGACTGAAAATGGGCTGATGGAGCAGCTAGGATAGGACTGGAAATGGGCTGTTGGGGGGAGCTAAGATTGGAAATGGGCTGTGGTGGGGGCTTGAATTGAAATGGACTCATGGAGGGGCTAGAACTGGAAGTAGGCTCATGGGGGGGCTTGGACTGGAATTGGGCTGAGTGGAGGGGAGCTAGGATTTGACATGGGCTGATGGTGGGGCTAGGAAATGACTAGAAATGGGCTGATGGGGGGCTAGGATTGGAAATGAGCTGATGAAGGGACTCAGACTGAAAATGGATGGGGGAGCTAGGACTGGAAATGGGTTGATGGGGGGCTAGGACTGGAAATGGGCTGATGCAGGGACTAGAAGGGAATGGATGCTGGGTGAGACTGGAACTAGAAGGGAGCTGATGTTGGGGGAGGATTAGAATGGGATGGGGCTGGGAGAGTAAAATGGAGAGGGAAAAAATATTTTGTGTGGGAGGGATGAAAAATCTACAATTGGCCGGTTATTGGGAGAGTAAGTGGGGATTGAGGATGGAGGGGTAAAATTTGTGTGGATGAAATAAGAATGAGGAAAGAGCAAAAGGAGAAAGATTAGTATGTTAAAGCAGATGTAGAGAGAGAGGATGGAAAGAAAACTAGAAGAGAGAAGAAAGGACAAATGGACAGCAGACGATGGAGAGTTAGCAGAAAACATGAAGAAACCAGAAGAAAGTGGCTGGAGCAATTGCAACTGAAAAAAAATGCACAAAAGGTAGAAAGATATCTCTTTATTTTGAATTTATTAACTGGAATATGAAAGCTCTGGGAAATGTGCATCATTAACGTCTGCGCTTTGTTTGGTACAAGAGGAAATTGATTTATAGTTCTATTTCTACAGTGTTGTTGTACATTCCAAGATTGGCTTTTGGGGTTCCCAGTTTTATTATTGCCTTCCTGTTTCTAAATTGCAATTCCTTGTTTGGTGATGGTCTATGTTCTGCATGTGTAACTGAGCTGAGGTATTCTGTTTATGTAATTCCTATTTGACATTGCCACTTGTTCTCTTTCCCCAGTATTCTCTGAAATGTACTGGTTTAATATTTGCAGTGTTTCCTTTTGATAGGTAGGGTCTGGTGCTTTGTGAGTCCTGGTAATGCTGTCAGGATACAGCGGGTTTGCTATGGGTTCTAAATGGGCAGCGTTTGTAGTAGTTCCTAATGTGCCTGGCGGTTGGCACTGGATTATAGTAATGTAGAAATCTTTTAGTCTTTCTTTATCCATACACTCATTAAGAGACATGTTTACTAAAAGTTAGTGTTTGGTAACATTATGCAAATATGTATGCAAATAAGGTCACTTATGCAAATGAGGCCCCACACCGAGTCTCCGCACATGGCCCCGCACCCCCATTGGGCCGCCCCTGCCTGTTGGAAAACAGTTTCTATCTCCTTCAGATGGTCTGAGAAGCTAGAGTTCTTCACAAAGATGTCATCCACATATACAAGGGTATCTCCGGCTTCTGTATCAGGCAAGGCCGTATGCAGGAAGATATTAAAGTTTGCAGGTGCATTCAGATACCTGAAAGGTTTTCCAGGCATACTTTCACTTCCTAAAGAAGAAAGCCAGTTTATACAGGAAGATATTAAAATCTGTGAGCACATTCAGATACTTGAAAGATGATCCAGGTATACTGCTGCCTCCCCGAGGTGAAAGACAGTTTATGCTGGTCCTTAGGATGGACAGGAATAGTCCTAAAGCCTGAGGCCAGATCCAGGCTGGTAAAGCATTTTGCACTCTTGATAGTGAGCAAATTCTGTTCCAAGTGGGCCATGGTGTACAAAGAGCAGGGTGATGAACATGTGTAAAACTTCTATTGAGTGTCCAGAGGTCCCTCCCAACATGTCTGTGTTTCAGCTAACTACGCCTTTGTCTGGGGTGTGGTACCTCAATAAAAAATACATAAAACCATTAATAATGTATAACTAAACATAATAAAACATATAAAAGAAAGAAAAGCATGCTATTAATCATAGATACTCAATAAAAATTATATAAAGTATATATATTGCAAGATAAAAACCAATATAAAACAAAAATAATAAAATGAATGATGGCCATGTGGAATAAAAGAGAGGTACAATCCAGACATATCAAGGAGAAAGACATAAATACATAAAACCTGTACTAAAGATACCATAAAAGAGGGTTGGACCAAGGGCACAGATTCAACCACATAGACGCAGGATAGGATAACAACAAAAATATCAAACATAAATAAAAACATGATAATAAAACCTGCATACATTTCCCATGGAGTAGGAAGAAAAGCACTTACTTAAACAGCAGGAAACACTCAGAGGGGACAAAAAGTGTCCGTAAAAGGAGACAATTGGCAGAAGCTGCAATTGTGCAGAAAGAAAATTAGCCAAGGACAAGCATACAGATTAATAAAATGGGAGGTGTAAAAATAATATGATGTATGCAATGTACCATGAAACAAAATTAGAGGAGGCGCAGTGTATAAAAAGTGTTTGGAAGAGGAAATTATAATGTCCTGAGAAACAATGAGGAACAATACCGGACTATCTGGCGGATAAAAAGCTCATTAAAATAAATATTATATTGAGCTGGCATATTGAGGCATACAATATATTGGAAGCTTAAAAAGAATTATAAAAACACCATAGAAAGAGAGCACATACTTTATGAAATCCAGCCTAGGCAGTGCATCAAAAGCAAAAGCATACTGGCATTCATGCATTCAATGAGCATCCAGTGCTGATGAAACAGCCATTTAAAGAAAAAAGCCCACTAATACCACGGTGTCTAGTAGGCCACCTGGACAATGTCACTTGCTTGGTAAGTTTGCAATAGTCCAGGGCTAAGCGCCAGGATGAGTTGACTTTCAAAAGGGGCAACAGGGGGGCATTGTATGTGCTGTTGCACTAGCATATGATTTCCCTCTGTTCCAAGGTTTTTATAATTTCTTAGATGGATTCATAGGACACCAAGGGAATTTTGTACTGTCACACAAAGATAGGTTTATTGTTGGAATTAGTGGATATTCAAATAACATAAATGTCAGTGAGACCTACATGTTATAAGTGGCAGTGGCAAAAATATCCTTGTTAATGGCAGAGAAAAAAAAGATCAAAGTACCTGCTGACAGCCACATTAAAAATAAATTAAAAGGGTAGGTAAAATCTCAAATAAGGAAATAAACATTTAAATTGAAAGGCTGACTAGTTCAAATGAAGTGTCAAATAAGGAAACATGTCAAATAAATAAATCTTTACTGATTCTGCGTCGATATATGTGTGTGTGTGTGATCATATGTGTATATGAATGTATGGGGAATCAGACTGCAGCTTCAATACACTGTTGAAGGAGTTAATGCACAAAAGAGGGCTGTTGCAGGAAGCAGCTGAACCTGGGGCAAGCATGGGAGAACTCACAGGGGACAAAAAAGCATGACCCAGTTAAGTAAATAAAACAGATACTTAGGGGTATGTTTACTAAACCATGTTAAAGGAGCAAGTGTGCCGTTAACGCGCACTAATGGTGCACTTGAGCCATTAGCGGGCATTAACTCTGCTTTAGCATGCATTAAAGTTACCATCAGTGGTAAAGCACCCTGTGAGCGGAGAGTAGCGGAGCGTGGAGCTCAATGGGCGGGGAGTGGTGCGGGAACAAGGCCTGCTCCCTTAATGATGGCACCTTAATGTCAGGAACCTTAACACATATCATAACCTCGCGGTAAGGGTGCATTTTGAGGAGAGAGAGCCTATTTAAATGTCTGCAATGTGCTGGACAGACAGGTGAGCCTAAGAAAGTGATAGTAGTGCTCCATAAGCAGCAACTAGGAGTGGAGTAGTAGCCTAGTGGTTAGAACACTGGCTTGGTAACCAAGCAACCAGGGTTCAATTCCCACTAGCACTCCTTGTGGCCATGGGCAAGTCACTTAACCCTCCATTGCTTCAGAAGAAAGGCCTGGCAATCTACTTCTGGTGACACTACCAAGAAAACCCAGGAGCTTCTGGGTTGCCAGGAGTCAGGACTGACTTGAAGGCACACATTGTATTTGCATTAGCAGCAACAGCATAGTGCCCAAGTATTATGTTGATGGTGAAAATAGGGCAAAGGAGGGTGCATGTAGGTCATGCAATGGGGGCCACTGGTGCACAGGGCAGACCAGGCAGTTGCCTAGGTGGCACATAAGAACATAAGACCTGAAAATATGCCAGACTGTGTCAGACCAAGGTCCATCATGCCCAGTATCCTGTGTCCAACAGTGGCCAGTCTTGGTCACAGGTACCTAACAGTTTCCACAAAAGACACACAGAATCCACAGAGTATGTATTGGGCAAGCAGGGATATTCTAGACCCCTCATGGACCATTCCCCAGGAACCTGTCCAAACATTTCTGAAACCCAGTTACACTGACAGCCTTTACGACATCCTCTGGAAATGAATTCCAGAGTTTGAATACAGATTGACTGAAAAACCATTCACTCCCAGTAGTCCCCTCATTGCATGTCCCCTAGTCTTACTACATTTTAAACAATTGATCTACATTTACCCAATCCACTTCAGGCAATATTTTCTAGACTTCTAACATAACACCTCTCAGCTGTCTCTTCCCCAGATTGCAGAGACATAACATTGGCAGGCGGAAATGGGGTCTCTGGAGAGGCAGATAGTTGTGGGGGGGATATATGGCTGTCCATGTATGCCTCTGCCCCCTCACCTCCGGACCCTGCACCCTAGGCACCCGCCAACCCGCATGTTGGCTGGCCTAGGACTGCGCACAAGCAACACTGACAGCACATGGGCATGTCAGCATGGCGTGGGGGGTGTTGGTGGAAGGGACAGTGGTACCTGCCTGCAGCAGATCAAGGTCATGTCCTGATCTAGTGCGCCATGCGCAACACAACATGTGCCAAGGTCCATCTAATGGGAAGCATGTCATTCCCAGGGACAATTGTAGCCATGTGGCAGCAATGTGGTGCACTACACACATTTGGTGTATATATGAGCAGTCGGTACTAGAGGAGATCAAACCTAAGCTTTCTTTAGAAGCTCAGATGACAAGACTTCGACTTTCATACTTTGGACACATCATGTGAAGAGAGAGATCATTAGAGAAAGACATTATGCTTGGCAAGATAGAAGGTCAACGCAAAAGAGGAAGGCCAGCAATGAGATGGATCGATACAATAACAGCAGCTACGGTCAATAATGAGCCGCCTGTCAATAATGAGCCGCCTGACTGAAGACCGAACACAATTTAGGATAGCTATCCAGAGGGTCGCCATGAGTCGACTCCGACTCGACAGCACTTAACAACAACAACAACAACATGAGCAGAGAGTCACAGGTTCAGGTCCCAACTGTGGATCAAGCAGTGTATGTTCCTGTGGCTAAATTTTATCTTAAACCACAGTGCAGGTACAACACCAACATATGCATCCCCCAATGAATCGGCGAACAAGGGTACAAACACCAACACAGACAGGCTCCATTATTCTCAGCTGGATGGAGAGTCAGGCTGACAGCACCGGCACATTGAGCAGCCGTTGACATCAGAGCGCACAACTAGCTCCTGCACAATGAGCACACCTTAACAATGCCTGAGCTGAGATTGGAATCAGAGTGGCAGGCAGGAATGTCAACCATCCCCATTTCTGCACAGTGCATCGATATGTGTGTGTGTGTGTCTGTCTATCCATTGTTTTGTGGCTTTCTACACCTCACTGAGCCTTGCAGTGACTAAGCTGTTTTCAGCATTAGACTGAAAATGTGCATAATGAGGAGCAAAGTATTGAGGGTATGGCCTGAACAGGGCAGATTGGCCAGGATGTGTCTGCATCGGGGGGTAGGGCAATGGCTGGGATGTCATAGCGCCCAACTGTCACCTGCATGGACTGGGTGGCCACAGCATGTCATGCTGGGAGGGCACTCTCACTTTGACCAAGCAGGGACCATGACACGGCTATGTATCAACATAGTGCTATATGGCTCTAGTGATGTGGGTTGTGATGAAGCTGAAGCCATTGAAGCTATAGACTTAGAAAAAAACACTGTTTATTATAAAGCAACTGACTCACAGAGGGTGCAGTTACCTAAAAGTGCAGCTAGAGGGAGCAGGCACGAGGTTGCAGAAGCTAAACTGACACACCCAGGTTTTGAGAATGCAGGAGCTAATCAGGTACACCTGAGTAGAGAGCCAGGAAGCTCAGTGGAGAAACGGCTATATAAACAGTGCTCAGAAGGAAGAAAGCAGAGAGGATCTCGAGTTCAGAGAGGAACTGAGAGAGGACTATGAGCTGGGAGAGGATCTCGAGTTTAGAGAGGAACTGAGAGGGGACCTGAGAGAGGAACCTCACATACTGAAAGGCGGAGAAGCTTGGAGTACTTACAAGGAAGAGCTAAGTTCCAGGGAGGACAAGCCCATTCCAGAAAGCTCCAGGAGCCAGTCTTCAGGGAAGACGCTGATAGAAGGAGACTGCTGGGTAGAGCAAATACCAGCAGAGCACGTCTCAAAGATCCAAGGTACAGTTATATTTCCTTTCCAAGATGTGAGCCAGCTCCTAGAAAAGCTTATAACCCAGAGAGCCGTACTGATAGGAAACAAAGCCAGGAAGTGCTTGTGAAACCTTTACAGAGAGGCATAGTAAAAAGCCAGAGCAGTTATTGGCCAAACCAAGACCAGCGAGGTGGGGAATATTGGAGAGATCTATTGAACTACAACCTGCCTTATCCAGGGAAAGCTCAGGACTAGCTGACAACACGGCTGAACAGGAACCTATGCAAATAGAGGTGATTGAGCCAGAGCTGTTGCAGTCAGAGCACCCGATGGACTGCTCACTTTGTGTTTCCAAGAGTCTAGAGTCTCTCACAGAATTGTAATCGGCAGGACATGCTTTAACATATCTTTTTGCTTTTGGTAAGCTGAAAGAAGAAGTTTTGTGTTTGTTTTTCCTCTTGGTGTTGAAAACCTGTTTGAACGCAAAGAACTGTGAAGCGCCTGTAACAGTTACTGACTTTGTAAATATTTTGGCATAAACCCTGAAGTAAGGTACATTCTGTTTTTGTCTTCCTGGAGAACCTTTGCGCAACAAAGGGAATAAAAACCATTTAAGTTTAACCCTGCACAAGGCTCACAACTATTTCTTTATGAAGTGGGACTACAAAGACCATGATGCACCTGGTCTAGAAAAGTTTTTCCTTCTTCAACCAACAATAAGTGTCCGCCCTCTCCCTTCTGCACGCTGCCACTAGGAGGGGCTGTGACAGGGTGCTCTTCCTGTCCTGTGGGCCTGATCACTGAACCAACTGCTGGGTGCCCATGCCGTATATCCCAAGTCTGGGTGCACATGGTTCTCTGTGCACATGCAATGCATGTTGACCAGCGGACTGTTCACAGTTGGTATGTACATGGCTGGGAAACCAGTGGTGGGAAGCAGATACATTCTGAGTGTGCTTGCTGTGGGTGAATGTTAGACCTAGGTGGTTGAGACGTGAGGTGTTCCAGACCTACTCCCAGTGGTACTGCAGGACCCTAGTAACAACCCCATGCAAGTCTAGATGAAGAATATATACCACCAGAGGTTACCTGATCATAAGTCCAGGTAGGAGTGGCCTAATGGTTAGGACATGGTACCTCAGGCCAGAGGGCCAGGGGTTCAAGTCCAACCTGGAGACAGTAATCTCAGGCCAGAGGGACTGGGGTTTCTAGTCCTATAAGCACTCCTTGTGGCCTTGGGAAAGCCACTTAACCCTCTGTTGCCTCAGGAACACATAGATTGTGAGCTGTTTGGATACAAGGGAATGTATTCAGTACCTATTTGTAGTGATTACATAATGTAAGCAGCTTTGATTGAAGGATAAGGTGGTATAGAAAACTGATTAAATAAATAAATATTACCTTGCTTATGACTGGGGAGGCACTGGCCTTAGCCTCTTCATTCTGGGAGAGTAATGAGTAGTATATTCTCATTATGATGCCTTTAAGAGAGTTTTCAATGATGCAGGCCACGTGAGTCTGCCGCCTTCTTTCTCCTATAGATGAAATGGGTGACCGGTCTTCTGGGTTTCCCTGGTATCTGGTACTCCACCCTGGGCTCTGAAATTTGGAAAGCTTAATGCTGCTGGCTACCAGCACTAGAGGGCTGAACCTGAAGGAAAGGTGGAATCCACAGGTTATAGGCTCCACCCAACCTTTCCTGGACCCAGGTTACTACATCTAGTGGACAGCCTATTTATGATCTCGCCTGCTCACTGTTCCTGGGTGGTCCTTATTGACGAGAACTGTCATATCACGTTCTGGCCATTATGGACCCCATTGATCAGGCTACACAGGGAAAATTCCTGTGGAATTAAATCAGCAGCTGGCACATCCAGACCAGCATTTGAGCCAGCATTGAGCACAGATTGAGGAGCTGTATCAGACTATCCAGTCTGTACAAGCATGGCAGGCAGAACTCTGCCTCAAAGGAGTCTAGGGTCAAACCTGCCTACACCTTTCTGGAGATCACAAAACTGTATCATGGAATCCTGAACCAATGTTCCATTGTAGACATGCAATAGTCCTTTCAAGTCCAACGTGGTCTATATTATTTCACTGTTGACCGGGGAAGCGTTAGCCTGGGCTTCTCCATTCTGGTAGAGACAAAACCTAATTGTAAACCAAAGTATACATATTGCTGCCCATCCCACAATCCCTCACTTCGTTCTACCTATGCTTTGCAACAAGAAGCATGCAGTAGAAAAGGAATTACCAAACTGGCAGCAGTATGCATGGATTGTGACTTATGCTGTTTTGGCCTATTGGCCAAGTTGCATTTGTGTCGGTCTCAACTTGTGACCACAGTGTTGAAGGAACATTTTTCCCCCCTGCTCACATCCCCTGCCAAAGTACATCCATGCTAATTCCTCTCTTCAGTATTCCCAAGAATTAGTATCATTATAACATATACTCCCTCTTCCATCCTCAGCTAGCAGGGCTAGAGGTACCCCATAAACTACATAAATGCCACCAGAGGATGATGTAATCTCTGAGGCCATAAGGCTAACAGAAGGCATTTTTTACTCTTCTAACATGCTATAAGTCATACACCTTGGGCTCTGAAGTGGACAGTTCCTTCCCTCTGCTGGAATACAGGTTTGGAATACAGTCTAGCAGATTTCAAGTGAGCCACTGTCTGAGGTATATCCAGAAGGGGATTTCACATATGCAAAGAGCTTGCAGCAACCACATTGTAGCTTAAATCTAGAGGGAAAAAGAAAATGCTTACTAATATATCTCTACTACAGAATTCAATTTATCTTTCTTTCCTTATTAAGTGGTACCAATTTGTTTTTAAAACTACTGAAAAATTCCTCTCTGAAACAATCCTTATATATTAAGAGCTTGACAGTGCTGTAGCTACTATTGAATGAGCATGGCAAAAAGCCAGGGGCTGTCCACTGGTAGGGCTGCCTGCTGCTGGACCGATCATAATTCAAATTTGCAAAAAAGGATAGGAGGCAGCAGAACTGGGAGGAAAGGAGCATGACACACACTGCACTTAACCTCCAGAGGTGTTGCAGCTCTGTTGCTGTGGGCTGAAGTCTCGGGATAAGAGGCAAGAAATATCAGCACTCAAACCACAAGACCTGGTCCCCTGGCAGCCTGAGATGAAGGAGGAAAAGGTAGGGAGTAGTCCCTGAACACGCCACTGCCCAAGAAACTCTTCTCAGACCAGGGCTCTCCCCCCTTTCACTCTCACTGTACCCCAGCCACCGCTCTTCTTGGTCTCTGGGAAACATATATATATACACACACACACACAGGCTCACACATCTCTGCTGCCTCACTGCCTCTGATATCCCACCTACAACCAACACCACAATATTTACATACACCTCTACATCATAACCCTCTGTACCCCCACCTACGCAAGCCCCTACTCCCCCATCTCAGATATTTTTCACACAGCAAACATTCCCCTGTCTTAGACACCCCCTAGATACCCCGCACCCGTATCAAGCAGTTTTCCGTGCTGGCCACTCCACAGAAACCCTTCTTCTGTGCCTCATTCAGTGATATCAGATGTAGAGCCAATTATCATCTTGTCGCCTTAATTATCTCTCCGAACCTCAGTGCAGCTTTTGGGGCAGTTCCTCCAAATGGATTAGTATGGTATATGTGAGTTTTAGTATCCCCAGCAGGGTGCTTTTGTTATAGTGTAGTTACGATTAGTTTTGCACATACCATGACAGTTGTGAACCTCGCCTAGTGGTTAGGACAAGGTACTTCAGGCCGGAGGGCCAGGGGTTCAAGTCCCACCTGGAGACAGCAATCTCAGGCCGGAGGGACTGGGATTTCTAGTCCTATAGGTACTCCTTGTGGTCTTGGGCAAGCCACTTAACCCTCCATTGCCCATGTTCCCTGTAAGTATTAGCGTATGTGTGTCATATCCCCTCATGTTAAATGTATCTCCCAATTGACCGCTTTGACCCGGTGAAAAGCGGGATATAAATACAGCTAAATAAATAAATAAATAAGCAAGCCAGGGCATGGGGAGTATGATCTCAGTCTCTCAAATTTACTCTAAAGCTCAGCATAGTACTTGCATTGTGTCAAAGAGAGCCTCCTGCTGGAGTTCATAAGATGTAACATTTATGGGTAGTTTGTCAAGATGTGCTTGGGGAATTCTTCTTTATCAAGCCTGTGACACCCAATACGATGGGAAATATTTCTGTATCTTTCTATCACATTTTCTTGGTCTCTGACTGCATTTCCTGTTATTTTAGGATATTCTGCCTCTCCACGTGGTTCAGAGTAGTCAGTTGGAACCGACACCTCTATTATCAAAGCCGTAAAGGTGTTTTTCTCCTTAACCACTATATCTGGCTTCCTCGCATCCAGCTTTTTATCGGTCGAAATAGGAGTATCCCCGGTGATCATAACCTCCTCATTCTCTGTAATTCTCTTAGGATCATGATTCCAGTGCTTTCCGGGCACAGTGATAGTGTAGTGCTTACAGAGTTTCCAATGGATGAGGCGCGCTACTTTATTATGTCTTTCTGTATAGAAATTTTCTGCCATCAGAACTTCACAACCAGCTATGAGGCGAGTCACCATTTCCAGATCTTTCTTACAGAATCAACATATGTCCATGTTGCCAGTTTTTTCAGTGCTTGCTGTAAACCATCTCGTCCATCAGCCGCTGTCCTGGGCTGCAACTATCAACTTCTCATCCTTCGGTTTCAGTTCACCTCTCCTTAACCATTCGTCTGTTTATTTGTGATCAACAAAGGGTTCCTGGAGTAATACTCCATATTTCCCACTGTATTTGTGCATCCGACACTTGTTTTTCTTTGTTTGTTGATCTAATTCCTATGGATCACTCACTACTTGTGCAACAAATGTCAGACATTGGTATCTCAGGCACACTACTTTCCTGGTTCTCCTCTTAACTTCAAGGTTGCTTATTTTCTGTTTCCTGGCAAAACACACTCTCTGCTTTATGCTCCCTTCCCTGTGAGGTCTATCAGGGTACTATCCTCAGTTCCATTCTCTTTAACTTATTCCTCATTGTCCTGGTCACTGTTATTCAAGACACTGACCTTCACAGATATGATGACATTCAATTAGATTTCTATACTGATCCGTTCTGTCCTGATCTCTCCTCTCTAGCATCTAGTTTGTCAATAGTTGCAAATTAGCTGTAAGATCATGGCATAAAGCTAAATCCTCAAAGTTCAAAGCCATGTGGGTCACTTGCCATCTCCCTTCCCTCTCCATTGTTCCAGCTATTCACAATCAATCTATCCCACTTTCTGACTGCCTCTCCATCCTTAGCTGTCAAATTGACTCGCCTCTTATTTTTCATTCACATACTTCCTCGGTACTTAAATCTTCAGATATTTTTCTTAAGAAAAATTTGCATCATAAAACCATATTTGGACATCAGTCATCTCAAAACAATTGTCTTTGATCTTGAACTGTTTAGACTACTGCAATTGTCTTCACACTGGTCTACCACAATCATAAGAACATAAGATATGCATACTGGGGTCAGACCAATATCCATCAAACCCAGTATCCTGTTTCAAACAGTGGCCAATCCGGGTCACAAATACCAGTCAGGTTCCCAAAAAGTACACACATTCCATGCTGCTTGTCCAATGGATAAGCAGTAGATTTCCTCGGTCCTCTTTAATAATGGTTTATGAACTTTTCCTCCTGAAATGTGTTCAAACCGCTTTAAAATCCAGCTACACTAACAACTTTTACTACATCTTCTGGTAACGAATTCCAGAGTTTGATTACACATTGAATGAAAAACAATATTTTCTCCGATTAGTTTTAAATGTGCTACATTGTAACATTGCGTGTCCCTAGTCTTTCTACTCTTTGAAGGGATAAACAATTGATCTACATTTACCCATTCTATTCCATTCATTATTTTATAGATCTCTAACATATCTCCTCTCAGCCGTTTCTTTTCCAATCTTTTAAGCCTTTCCTCATAGGGATATCCTTCCATCTCCTTTGCCATTTGTATTTCTCTTTTCTGTACCTTTTCTAATTCTGCTATATCCTTTTTAAGGTATGGTGACCAGAACTGCATACAATATTCAAGGTGTGGTCACACTATGGAGCGATATAGAAGCATTATAATATTCTTTGTTTTTTTCTCCATTCCTTTCTTTATGATTCCTAGTATTCTATTTATTTCCTTGGCCACCGGTACACACTGGGCAGAGAGTTTCAACGTATTATCCGCAATGATGCCTAAATCCTTTTCCTGGGTGGTGGTTCCTAATGTGAAACCTTGTACCATGTAACTGTAGTTTGGATTGTTCTTCCATAAATGCATAACTTTGCATTTGCTCACATTAACCCCGGGAGTACCGATGGGGTCAAAATTGACCCCATTGCAAGTTTCACAACGCATATCTCAGAAACTAGTTGTTCAAGAATGCAATCTTTTTATGACTTTTCACATGTCAATATTCTCTTTATATTGCACCATGAGAGGAATAATTTTCATCCGCTAGATGCTAGTGATGAATTGCTGCTCAGAGTACCAGTGGGGTCATTTTTGACCCCAGTTTCTTATGTCCGGTTTGAATCGTGATACAATTTGAAGTTTTGTGAATTTTTTGATCTGACATAGGTATTTATCATTAATTATGTAACATTTATTTTTTGTACTCTTATTTTATGAAAATTACACATTTTCTGTAATTGATATCATACGTTCTCTCATTATTTCTGATGAAATCTAAAGGCTTTCAGCTCGTTCATCATGATTATTGTACACCTATAGTAAAACTGCTTTGCATTTTATTCAACTTTATCTTTGTTTATTTATTTTAGGCTATTGTTTATGATGTCAAAACGAAAGTATTCAGCTGCCCAAGTAAGAGAAATATTGCAATGAGGTGCTAACAGTGACGGCTTTGAGTCATCTGATGATATATTCAGCAAGCAAAGAAGCATATCAGCCAAGTTCGGGCGATAAATCTGATGATGACAGTCATGATTCAGATGGCGACAGCAGCTGGTCGCCAAGTGAATGCGAGACTGATGTTGAGCCAGTAACATCGCCTGCAGCAAAGAGTCAAGTTCCAGGTCGAGGCAAAGGTCGAGGCTGTGCTGGACGGGGAAGAAGGCAGGAGTCCTCGGTGCCAGTATCATCTGTGAGGAATCTTAGTTGGGGTCATAGAGGAGCTAAGAGGTCATCAACTATAAGCACAAATGTTGCCATTGAAGCCTATGTATCTAAGGATGCCACATCATGGAACAGAAAACCTATAAAGCAAGCTGCTGGAAGATACACCAGAGCTAATGTCATGCCCATACAACAAGGTCCTACAAGGTATGCTGTGCGAAATGTTGATGGCCCTCTCGCAGCATTCTACTTGTTCATGAGGAAGAACTTATTGAATGAAATCATGATGTGGACGAGCAAACAAGGAAGACACATTTATGATGACACCTGGAAAGATTTGACAGAGGAAGAATTTCAACGTTTTCTTGGACTTCTGATCCTCTCGGGCATGTACAAGTCACGAAATGAATCCATAGTTCAGTTGTGGAACCTTAAAGATGGTCGTTCTGTTTTAGGTAAAAATATGGCCCGTAACCGCTTTCAGCAAATTTCTTGTGCTCTCAGATTTGATGATGCAACCAACAGACGTGAACAACAAGGCATGGATAAGCATGCTCCAATCAGACACGTTTTTGATACCTGGGAAGCAAGTCTAAGTGATGCCTTTGTTCCTGGTGAAAATGTTACCGTGGATGAGCAACTGCTTACATTTTGTGGCCGTGTTCTGTTGAGACAATATATTCCCAGCAAACCTGGGAAATATGGCATAAAGTTATGGATGTTGTGTGACAGTGCAACGTCATATGTTCTGCGTCTTCAAGTATATACAGGAAGGGAACTTGGACAAAACAGGGAACAGAATCAGGGTGAAAGGGTTGTGCTGCAACTCACTAAAGGATTGGCGCCATCTGGCAGAAATGTTACTGTTGACAATTTCTTCTGCAGTTTATCCCTGTCACGGAAATTGCTAGAAAAACAAATGACACTTTTGGGGACAATTCGAAAGAACAGAAAAGAATTAACTCCAGAATTTGTAACAGCAAAGGGCCGAGAGGTATTCACTTCACTGTCTGCCTTTCACGATGACGCCACTCTGGTTTCCTATTGCCCGAAGAAAGGAAAAGTGGTTGTTCTTCTGAGCAGTTTGCATGATCAAGAATAAGTAGATAACACACGTCCAGACAAAAAAACACGCACAATCTTGGACTATAATTCTAGTAAAGGTGGACTGGATACGGCAGATCAAATGTTGCGCACGTATACGACAAAACAAATGACAAGACGCTGGCCAGTGACAATCTTCTACAACATGTTGGACATCAGTGCTTTGACCGCCTTCATTGTTTGGATGTCACGAAATCCAGAATGGCAGTCCAAGTCAAAGCACAGACGTCGTCTATTCCTCTTGGAATTAGGAAAGCAGCTGCTTCAGAGTAATTGCAGCGAGACTTCTTCCAGCATTGAAGAAGCCACCGATGCTGTTTGCAATGTCGGGATCCCAAAGAAAAGGGCAAGGTGTCACTGCTGTTCCAGAGAAAAAGACAAGAAAAGCAACATAGTTTGCAGCTCCTGCAAGCGCAATGTTTGCAAAGAACATTCAGAAATTGTCTGTATCTCATGCAAATGACTGTAGTACTTTACTGTGTTCATCAAGTGCATGCAAAAACTGCTTTCATGGCAACTCTTCTTCATGTAATTTTATGATAAAGCATTACATTTCAAAACATTTAACCTTCATATAATAAATAATTAATTCAGAATAATATTTTGTCTGCTTAGTTTAAAATTTTCATGGTTAACAATTAAAATTTGTCGTGGGATCATTTATGACCCCAATGGTATTCAGTGTGTGCAAAAAATCTCGGTAATTCCAGGGTTAAATGAACATCTGCCATTTGGACACCCAGTCTCACTATTTATCAAGGTCCTCTTGCAATTTTTTAAACTCCTCTTGTGTTTTAACAACTTTGAATAATCTGTCATCTTCAAATTTGATCACCTCACTCATTATTCTCATTTCCAGGTCATTTATAAATATGTTAAAAAGAGCGGGCCCAGAAAAGATCTGGGATACTCCACTATTTACCTTTCTCTACAGAGAAAATTGACCATTTAACCCTACTCTGTTTTCTATCTTTCAACCAGTTCCTAATCCACAATAGTCCAAAGAGCACTACACACTCACAAGAAGTCAAAGCATATAAGTCCAGAGTGAGGTGGTAAAAACAAGGATTTTATTGTAATCCACAGAAGAAAACCTGACACGAACATGTTTCAGCAAAGTTTTTGTCAGGGATAAAAACAACTATAAATAAGATGCATATAGTATAAAGTAATTAAAAGCTAATAAAATAAGTTATTACCCAAAATAATCAAACCAAAATAGATACTAAAACAAAGTCACAATACCCTAAAAATCAACCAAATTAAGTAAAACAAGATAAAATAAAATATAATAAAGCAGAGAATATTCATGACATGTAAATGAGGCAATTGATGGCATTATGATTACAAATTAAAATGGTAGAAGAGAATAAGAACAAACAAAATGGAACTCAAAGATAAAGAGCAATTATAAAGTATACTGCATACAAATAAGTTAAAACCAAGCCATATAAATAGATAAAGGAACGATAAAACTGTACATAATGGACAATAAAAATTAAAAAGATGTAAAAGTAATTGAAAATCAGAAAGATTAAAAACAACCATAAAGTATTTCATGCATGAATAGGTTAAACGGAATTCTAAGAGTAATAAATGATATCATTGAATTTAAAGAGGTATACAAGAAACCTTGAGAAAATATGACAGAATACAAGTTGAGTATAACCCATAACAGAGGAACAAAAAAGGAGGCTATAATCAAGGAGTTATACAAATCAAACTGACTTACCCGCAGGAAACACAGCTGCAGTAGACCATAATGTAACTGAAAATCAATATGCAACCTAATTGAAGGTAAATCATGGATCATGTAATTGTAATTATAGAAAAGTGCAAATGTCAAAAAAATATATCTGAACAATCTAAAGATCCCTTACTGACTCTATAGTGTATAGATAAGAAACATGATGGCAGAAAAAGACCACATGGCCTATCTAGTCTGCTCTTCCATATCAACTACAACAGACTTCTTTTTTCCTTAAGAGATCCTCTGTGTTTGTCCCATGCTTTTTTGAAATCGGATACTGTCCTCATCTTTACCACCTCCACTGGGAGACTATTCCATGCATCTATGACCATGTTTGTAAAGAAATTTTTCCGCATATTATTTCTGAGTCTATCCCTTTTCACCCTCCTATGTCCCCTCATAGCAGAGCTTGCTTTCAATCGAAAGAGGCTCTCTTCCCGTGCATTTATGCCATGGAGGTAACATCTCTATCATATCTCCTCTATCCCACCTTTCCTCTCAAGTATACATATTAAGATTCTTAAGTCTGTCCTCATATGCTTTATAATGAAGACCACTAACCATTTCAATAGCTACCATCTGCACCAACTACAACCTGTTTATATCCTTTTGAAGGTGTGGTCTCCAGAATTGCACACAATACTCCAAATGAGGTTGCACCAAAGACATACAGAGGCACTATCACCTCCTTTTTTCTGCTGGCCATTCTTCTCCCTATGCACCCAAGCATCTTTCTAGTTTTCGCCATTGCCTTTTCTACCTGTTTATCTACTTTAAGATTGCCAGACATAATCACACCCAGGTCCTGCTCTTCCTTTGTGGACAGAGGTACTTCAACCCCTACACTGTATTGCTTCCTGGGATTTTTGCAGCCCAAATGTATGTCCCTGCATTTTTTAGCATTAAATCTCAACTGCCAAATCATCGACCATTCTTCAAGCTTAGCTAGATCTCTCCTCATGTTATCTACTCCTTCCTGGGGGTCTTCTTAATTGCAGATTTTGGTATCATCTGCAAAGATGCAAACCTTACCTGACAGCCCTTCCGCAATATGACTAACAAAGATGTTAAAAAGAATCAGATCAAGGACAGACCCTGCAGCACACCACTGGTAAGCTCCTTCTCCTCAGAGTGTTCTCCATTTACCTGTACCCTTTGTCGCTTACCACTCAACCAATTTCTAACCCAATCAGTACTTTAGGGTCCATCCCTAAGGAGCTCAGTTTGTTTATAAGTCGCATGTGTGGAAGGTGTCATACCATATCTAGGGATCTCCCTCGGTTCAACTCCCTGATCACCTAGTCAAAGAAATCAATCAGATTTGTTTGACAAGACCTGCTCCTTGTAAATCTATGCTGCCTCCAATCCTGCAATCCATTGGACTCCAGAAACCTCACTATTTTCTCTTTCAGCAGCTTTCCAATAATTTACTCACCACAAAGATTAGACTAACCAGCCTGTAGTTTTCAACCACATCCTTACTTCCGCTTTTGTGTAAAGGGTCCACATGTGCCTCTATCCAGTCCTCTGGCACCACTCCTGACTCCAAAGAGGCATTGAAAAGTTCAGTCATTGGAGCTACTAGAATGTCCCCAAGTTCCTCGGATGTATCCTATCTGGTCCCATCACTTTGTTTACTTTTACTTTAGCTAGTTCCTCATGAACATAGTCTTCTGAAAATTGTTCAAGATCTACGAGCTTCTGAGGGTGTTTTCTGAGGTCCTGCTCCTGGTCTTTCATCTGTGAACACAGAACAGAAATATTTGTTGAGCAATTCCACTTTATCCTCATCAGCTTCTACATATTCCTCCCCTTCACCCCTGAGTCTGACAATACCACTTTTGCCCTTCCTCTTCTCACTAACATATCTAAAAAAAGTCTTATCCCCCCATTTTATTGCATTGGCTATTTCTTCTTCTTTTTGTGTCTTTGCTTTCCCACTTTGCAAGCTTCTCTAAGTTTTTCCAAATATAGATGCCTGTCTTCCTCTCTCTGTGATCTCTTGTATTTCATGAAGGCCTCCCCCTTTTTCTTCACCTTTTCAGCTATGTCTTTTGAAAACTATAGTAGCCTCCTTTTCCTTTTAACTTTATTTACCTTTGCCTTTAAAATACCCCCTTTCAGTTTTGCCCACTGTTTTTCTACATCCCCCAGCTGTTACCATGCTGCTAACAACTCCTTGAGGTATCGGCCCATCTTGGCAAAGTTAGTTTTCCTAAATCTAAGACCTTTGCTTTTGAATGGATTTTATCAGCCCTAGTCCTAATACTGAACCACACCATCTGGTGATCACTGGATGAAAAATGATCTCCCACTATAACATCAGAAACACTTTCACCATTGGTAAGCACCAAGTTTCAGTATGGCGTTTTCACTTATGGGTTCTGTTACCAGTTGCCTGAATAGTTTTCCCTGTAGAGAATCCAGGATCTCCTTACTTCTAGATGACACCACAGCAGGGATGCGCCAGTCCACATCTGACATATTGAAATCACCTATCAGTAGCACTTCCCTTTTCCTGGCAATGCTGCGTATGTCTTCTATTAAATTTCCGTCCATGTCTTCTCTCTTTGAGGGGAGTCTGTTTATCTCATCAATGCAAATGGATATCTCTTTCCCTCTTTCTAGTTTAACCCACAGTATTTTGTCTTTTCCTTTTAAGCCCTGTAATTCTATAGCTTTAATATTATTTTTTACATATAGTGCCACTCCACCTCCCCTTATTCCTTCTCTATCCTTCCTGAATAAAGTATAACGTATAGCCTGATATAATTACATCCCAGTCATGGTTGTCCATGAACCATGTCTCTGTAATAGCCACTAAATCCAAGTCAGCCTCTTCCATTAAAGTCTCAATATCTGGGATCTTATTTCCCAAGATACGGGCATTTATACACATCGCTTTTCAGATGTCGCCCCTTTTACCCATTTCTATAGAGGTATTTAATGATTCACTTATCTGGGGGTTTTCACTTGCCTGGGGGCTTTCTTCACCCATCCCCAACGAATCTAGTTTAAAGCCATTTTCAATAGGTTAGCTAGTCTGCTACTGAAGACATGTCAACCTTTCTTGCTCAGATGAACACCATTTCTACATTGCAGCTCTTTGAACATCATCCCATGGTCCAGTTATAGTTATAAGCAGACTAGTGAGAATAAGGCTATGGTGAAGGATATCAATGGAACCGAGAACAAATCAGAACTTACAGCATGTGTAAAACTGTATGTGTACATATGAACTCTAGATATTGGTGGCGATGTTACTATACAATCTCTAAAAGACTTGTGATGGAAACAAAAACTATCTGCAAACAATTCTGATGGAACTGAAATGCTAAGGATATTGATTTAACAGGACCTGGGCATTGGTAGAGATCCATAATACAAATACCTCATCTAGAGAATGGTGCCGGTAAAATTACTAGTTCAAACTGAATTGCCAGCACTATTGGCGTCATAACATCCACAATCAAATGCTTCCTTACCATTTCCCTAGATATATCCTCGTACCCAGTTGTTAAGTTGTCTGTCTTGACTAGACTGTAAGTTCTTATGAGCAGGGATTGTACAGTGCTGCGTATGCCGTATAGCACTACACAAATGATGAGTAGTAGTAATAATTGTAGACACTAGTAGGGTACTGGATCAGGAAGGGGCTGACACTAGTAGGGGCACTGGGACTGCAAGAAGGTTGAGACTGGGGGACTGAGACTGGGACTCACAGAGGGCTGATATTGCAGCAAGGTCTTGGACCTTGAAAGTTTTTTTAATAAAGGCTGTTTTAACGACTAACATCAGTGGTGTGGCTGTGCTTACCTCCGCTTTTTATGGACTTGATATAGCAGCTGGAACTGGAAATGGGCTGATGTAAGGGAAACTGGGAAGAGGCTGAGGGTGGGTCCTCACCATCTGTCAGGTGTCTCTCTTCTTCCTATTCAGACTCGCTTTCTAAGAGATAGACCCTTCGGTGCTTCACCTTTTACATAGATAGGATCTACCTATGTTGATTTAGAATGCTATTGAAGCTATATATATTGTGGAGCCTGCTCTGGTGCAAGTGTCCAAGGTGGATCCTATTTTGAAGCATATCAGGTGTCATCCTTGATTTTTTTTCCTTTGCCTGAGCCCATGAAGCCTCCCCACCCAACAACCCTCCACAGAGAAAGGCTGGGCTCCTGGAGGAATGCACAAGCAAGGGTGTGGAATGGGGAAGCTTAACCTTTTTACGGCAGATATAAAGCCACTTGAAGGTCCTGGGTCCTCCATGGGGGGGAGCCTTGGATTTCGGACCCCTGCAAAGGGGGTTGCCAAGCAGCAAAAAAAAAAAAAAAAAGACTTTAAACAGCCCATGAGCTGTTTCAGCAGCTGCTGCCTGAATCAGCAGAAAAGAAACCCTGGGGCCCCAAGGGGCCCAAGAGAGACTGCTGGCTAGATCCATAGGCCTCCTCAGCTCTGATCTCCTATACTCGGCTGACCCCTGACAGGGCCACCTTTCCTGTGAAAAGAGAAGGTGCCCAGAGGGGGCCTCAGAATTGGCATAAGGCTCCTGGCTCCATGTGGGGTCCCAACAATGCTGACAAAAATGGGCTTTGGACATCTCCATCACATGGGGTGGGGGGGGGAGAGAAGGAGCCCACCATGAAGCTGACATATTGAGGGCCACATGAGGCACAACACCGGGCACCTGGAATGCATGCAACGGTCCTTGCGGCAAAAGCAAAAAGAACCGGCACAGGTTGTGAAAGAAAGAACAGCAAAAAACCCCAGCACAGCCATTCCTCTCCCTATACACCCAAGCATCCTTTTGGCTTTTGCCATCTCCTTTTTCTACCTGTTCAGCCACCTTAAAATCATCAGAAACAATCTACTACTACTACTAATTATTTGTATAGCACTACAAGGCATAAGCAGTGCTGTACATATAGATGTAAGACACAGTCCCTACTCATCAGAGCTTGCAATCTAATCACGCCTAGGTCCCACTCTTCTTTCATGGACTGAATAATTCACTGCCTATACTGTGCCACTCCCTTGGATTTTTGTAGCCCAGATGCATGACCTTGCATTTTTTAACGCTAAATCTCAGCTAGAAAATTCTCGATTATTCTTCAAGCTTTGCTAGATCTTTCCTCATGTTATCTACTCCTTTCTGGGTGTCTACTCTAGTGCAGATTTTTGTATCATCTTCAAAGAGGCAAACTTTACCCAAAAACTCATCCACAATATCACTAACGAAAATGTTAAAAGAAAATAGACCAAGGACAGATCCCTGCGGCACACCACTGGTAACATCCCTCTCCTCAAAGAGAGCTCCATTTACCTGTACCCTTTGTCACCTCCCTCTCAACCAATTTCCAGCCCTTTAGGTTCCATCTTTAGGATGCTCAATTTATTTGTCTTTTTTGCAGAATAGTCTCAAAGGCTTCACTGAAATCTAAGTTTACCACATCTAGGTCTCTGCCTCAGTCCATCTCTCTCGTCGCTCAGTCAAAGAAATTAATTTGATTTTTTTTACAAGACCTTCCTCTAGTAAAACCATGCTGCCTTAGATCCTGCAATCTATTTGACTCTAGAAAACTCACTATCTTCAGTTTTAGTAGCATTTCCATGAATTTACTCACCACAGAGGTCAGACTAACCAGCATGTAGTTCCCAACCTCATCCTTACTTCCATCTTTTTGTAAAGGGACCACATGTACCCTTCTCCAATCCTCTGGGCAACTCCTGGCTCTAAAGAAGCATTGTAAAGGTCAGACAGTGGAGCCGTAGAACTTTCCTAAGTTCCTTCAATATTCTCAGATGTATCTCATTGGCACCATCGCTTTCTCTACTTTTAATTTAGCTAGCTCTTTATGAACAGTCTCCTGAAAATAGTTAAAGATCCCTTTCACTTCTATTCCTATTTGTAGGTGTTTTTTGAGGTCCTGCTCCTGGCCCATCATCTGTGAACACAGATGAAAAATATTTGTTAAGCAAGTCTGCTTTATCCTCATCAGCTTCTATGTCTTCCTCCCCTTCACCCCTGAGTCTGACAATGCCACTTTTGCCCTTCCTCCTCTCAGTATCATATCTGCAAAATGTATTGTCCGCCATTTTACTACATTGGCTTTTTTAAATTCTATTTGTATCTTTGCTTTCCTGGCTGCTTTCCTAGCTTCTCTTAGCTATTCCAAATTCAGATGTTTATCTTCGTCTTTCTGTGATCTCTTGTATTTTATGAAGGCCACCCTCTTTTTCTTCACCTTTTCAGCTACTTTTGAGAACCATAGTGGCCTCTTTTTCCTTTTATATTTATTTATTTTCCTAACAAAAAGGTTTGTTGCCATTAAAATATCCCTGTTCAGTTTCACCCACTGCTATACTACATCCCTCAGCTGTTCCCATCCCATTAACAACTCCCTGAGGTATTGTCCCATCTTGGCAAAGTTAGTTTTCCTGAAGTCTAGACCAGGGCCAGCCCATCCACTAGCAGGTTAGGTGGCTGCCTGGGGTGGCAGATCTCTGTGGGTGACAGGCCATGTGCTTAGGCCCACATGGCCTGCTGCCTCCCGCTTGCACATCAAGCCATACTGCCCTTCCCTCTTGTGCTGATCTTCTCCTCGCTGCTACTGCTGCTGATTCCAGTGGCAGGGGGGGGGGTGGCTAGGTCCAGCGGCAGGCTCTGTGCTCCAGCACACATGGCCCGTTGCTTCTGAACCCCTATGTTATGTCGGAGGAGGGTCAGAAGTGGCAGGCCTTAGCCTGCTGCTGAGATGTGCCCCCCTGACCCCACTGCCGGAATCGGTGGCAGCTGGCTCAGCATGGGAGGCACAACTCGGGATTGGGAGAGGTGGCGGCACGGATGTGGCTTCTGTCTTAGGAAACAGCAAGCCCATTTTAAAACTCATGTTAACTTCCTAGTGGGCTTTAGTTAAAGGGCCCTTTATTTTTACGTTATATAGCTCAGACTCTTGATGACCTTGTAATTTTTGGCAGCATGTTCAAGGATATCCACTTTTTTAGGCATAAACACCATCACACATTTCCTTTTAGTGATTAGAGAACTCTTTTTTTATTGAAACATTTAACGTCCTTTCTAACATTACAGTCCTTTTCCTATCTTTCATTCCCAGAATCCTCTGTCTGATTTTCATCCTTCAGCTGTTCCACACACATCAACTATACCTGTATCAGAAAGAAGTCCCTTGAGTTAGGCTTCATGCTGAAACATATTGGACAAATGATCCATCTGGAGTCTTACTGCGGTAATCAAAAAAATATGTATATTGGTTGATATTATTATAATTTGGTGTCTGTGGCATCCCCTCTCTTGCTTGCCTAATGTACAGTATCTTCTTCCTCAAACTTTTTATACATTGTAAAGGTTCTCAAGCAGGATCAGTACATCAGCAAATGTCAATTGGATCAATATGCAGGCTGCGGTCGGCATTTTTCTTGATCGTGGCATATAGAATGAAACGGGATATTTGGTGCTAGAATCCAGATTATCTGCTGGCACTGAATATTCCTTCCCATTGCTGACAACTGGGGCTATCTGGGTAGTGGCGATATTCAGCAGCTATCCGAATAGCAAACAGCAGAAAGTTAGGACTGCCTTTTTAAACTTTATGCAGCTTGCTATCCAGTTAGCAAATCGATTATTGCCGCTAACCCAGTAACGCCGGGGGCCACCCTCACTCTGCCCTCGGACTACGCCGGCATTATCCAGATTGTGCTGCGGTGGTCGGAGGATATACTCAGCTGTAGTATCCGCATAGTGACACTGGATATCCGCCTAGTGTCCCACTGAATATCAGCCGCAATATTTACAGCATACACAAAACAGCAATGGCCATTGTCCAACAGCAACTTATGGGGCTTTACTAAGGTGTTAAGCAGTTAACATGAGGATAAGGACGTTGGTAATTCATGACCACACTAATAGTTAACACAAATGCTCGACACCATGCACTAATTCCCATGTTGACGGCATAGCATGGAATGGGGCTGGGGTGTCTTTAATAAAGTCTGTCTAATACCTTGCCTCACTCCTGTTGGTTGTTGTGTTTTAGCTACGAGTGCATGTGTTCTTTTGTGTGTATCCCCACCCTCATGGGACAAGGAATGGGGAACAACAAGGACCGACCCAAACACTAGGTAAGACAAGGGGGTCACCTAGGGCAGCAGCTTCTGGGGGGCAGTACAGAGCAGCAGCAGGAGTAAAAGCAAAACAATAGATTTGAATAGCTGCAAAAACTTATTTATTTAACAGTTTTTTTTAATATCACTTTATCATTTCAGTTAAAGCCGTTTACATTGCAACTTAAACCTGGTCATGACAATGATAACATAGATTTTTTCTGAGGCAATGGATGGTTAAGTAACTTACCCAAGGCTGCAAAGAGTGCTAGTGGGAACTGAACCGTGGTCTTGTACTTTCTAAGCCAGTGTGCTAACCATTAGACTATTCCTCTACTCTGCAAGCTTAAAGAGCCATCGGCACCAAAAAGGCACATACATGCAAAGCAATTTAATATTTACAAGTATGATGTCCAATTATGAACTTTGGTGTCCAACAAAAAAGCACAAATCCACGTGCAACAATTAAACCCAGTACAAACCGTGGATTGTAAAGGAAGAATATATTTTATTTTATTTGATCAACTCCAGACAATGGCCCGACACAGGCCGTGTTTCGTCGAGCCTTCTTCAGGGGCTAAATTGGCTGTGTATATACATTCCATGTCCGGATCAATCTCTGTATCACACAATATCAAAGGATCTCACAGCGCAATGGCTCACCGTCCTGACATACAGATTAACTGACCGCTATCTGTATGTCGGGGCGGTGAGATCCTTTGATATTATGTGATACAGAGATTGATCCGGACATAGAATGTATATACACAGCCAATTTAGTCCTTGAAGAAAGCTCAACGAAACACGGCCTGTGTCCGGCCATTGGCTGGAGTTGATCAAATAAAATAAAATATATTCTTTCTTTACAATCCACGGTTTGTACTGGGTTGAATTATGAACTTTTACAGGATTGTTGTTGGAAGAGTGCTGTTTAGATGATCATGATTTTTGAGTTGATTATCAAAATCTTGGGTGGAGGAGAGGAGTGCAAGGCTGAAAGCTTGCCTAAGGCAGCCATTACCAAGCATTAGCCCAGAGGCTGGCTCTGGCATTAACTGCGCCTTGTAGTTAATGCACAATAGCACTGTATACTGTCTGTTACTGCAGCAAATAATGTAGAGCATTTAACCCCACCTCAATAAGTGGAGTTAACTGCACTGCAGCTAATGCAGATGTACTTATCATGCTAATTACATTTTCTCTGCATTAACTGCGTGGAAAGATGCTGGGAACATCCCCAATGGCTGACATAGAGGCTTTGCGGTTATCATGTGGTAGTTTGGGCAATTACCTCATAGTAACAGCAAAACCTTACCACACATTAGAAAAAGGCCTCCTTAGTTGGTTAGGATGCAATCAGACTAGACGTCATCTGCATCTCTCCTCCCAAATGCATGTTTTGGAGTGCTTATGAAGGAGGGATGAGGTTGGCAACTGCTTTGTGCTAGGTGGGAGGCGATTTAATTTAGTCTGGGGTTTATGGGAAGAGAGATAGAGGATCTTCCTTCCAGTCTGGCGGAAGGTCAAATCGGGTTGTTCAAGGGATATTGATTAGATAGTTGTGTTTCTGTATTAGTGTAGAGGTTAAGGGTTGAGGAGAACAATTACTATTTGTGTGTAATTAAACTAGTGATGTAATTTATATTTTATTTTATTGTCTATGCACCACATGGAGAGGATTACGATTGCATGATATAGAAGCTGAAATAAATGAATAGGTTTCTTTACATGATAATCCTGTACATCGGTGAAAAATCCCCCCTCCTGACTCAGCAATTGGCCCATAATTGCTAGATCATTATTTTTCCTGAACGGATATCATTCTCCCCAATATCTTTGTTTGACATTTTTCTAATGACTGCTAGCTAAGGCTTAGATTTCTGAGGTCCGTTACATTATGGAATAGAAGAAGATCATCTCATTTCAGATGTACTGAGATTTCAAAGCTGGAAAAAGATACCTATTGAAGCCTATTTCATAAAGGCAACCTAGGCGTCCAATGGCACCCAAACCTAGCAGCATTAGCACACAATTCCTCTTGCATAAATTTACATCTGCTCCGGAGGTGTACATTTTCACATGCTCTCTATCTGTATCCAGGTGTATTTTTTGAAATAGATATATACATCGCAGCTCTGCCCCCCTCCACTCAAGCTACACCACAGGGAGTCCCTGTGGGACTCCTTGCCTGCCACCCTCCGACTAGAAGAGTCTTATTCTAAATTCCGCTCTCTCCTTAAAACTCTTCTCTTCTGCTTTTAACCTTCCTCCCTGATCCTTAATCTCTTTCGTTTCTTATGTTACTCAACCCTGTTTCTACTTTCTTTTTCTTTTCTTTCCTTTTCTTTAGTTAATTGTAACTTCTTTTCCTTTTCTGATTTACTCTTTATTTATTATTGTAAACCGCCCCGATGTAATGGGGGGGGGGGGGTATATCAAATGTTAATAAACAATATATGCAGCGCACATATAAATACACATGATCTTATCAGCATGCGTACTCAGGAGCGCTTTGGCTTTCTATACGAGCCCTTTTCTGAATGCAAAACATGCTTCCTATGTAGAAAAAGCTTTAGAATAATTAACCCCTCCTCCCAGTAGGAAAACCCCTTTAGGACTTAGGGGCTCTTTGAAGGAAAAGAGCTGGTCAAGAACAGCCGCCTTCTGGTTTTGTGTCAGCAGCTTTGCCAGTGGGCACAAGGAGACTCTTCTGTTGGTTAAAGAGCAGCTGCTCAGCAGGGATTCATTATAATGTAAGGATAAAATCTCATGGACATGAATTACTCCACTTTGGAGTCTTTGGGCTTTGCTGAGAGCTGATGCTAACATTATTTCTGCTGACAGACGTTGTAACTGCAATGCACAGAATCAGGGGAGTGTTTTGTGCTTTATAATTCTTCTGCAGGTTAACTTCCTCTTTTGCTCTCATTTTCTACCCTGAACATTTTCTGCAGACCCAACAGTTCTGGAATGTATTTATTTAAAGCATGTTTTCTGAGTGATAAAAACTAAATAACAGGAAGCTGGCAAATGCAAGGGAAAAATATGAAGTCATTTGCAGTTCACTCTTTATCTTCCTTGGAATGTTATATTTGCCCTTGCTTCGTTTTTATTTTGAAGCAGTAAAAAGAGAATAATTTTGTTCAATGCAATAAAGGATGGCACTTGTGAAATGGCATTTTAGAAGGGACATCTAGGATGAATTTGAGACGTCCAGAGCAGAACATCCAAAACTCAGGGCGACTGGCAGCAGCATCTGAAATCTCTCTGTCTCCACCCTAAAAAATGAACATCCCATTAACCGGTTCTAGAGACAGGTCCCGTGCAGATAGCAAGGCTGGATACATGCATGGGTCAAATAGGAACGTACCCGAATTGCATGTCTACAAAACCGGGAACTTGGACAACCTGGCTGGGATAATTCAGAAGGGAAGTGTCTATGTTATGAGACTGGCATATCCTGGCCTGCCATTCAGAAACTCAAATGTGTGGTGATGGGCCTATGTTTAGTGTAATGTATTTAGGTGCAGGCTTCGTTGGCCTGGAAATATTCACTAGGATGATGATAGTGCATTTTGCTGTTCTCCTGGCAGCCTCACAGCTATGAAAAAAGACCATTTTTGCATCTTATTCAGGAGAAGGCTTAGGCACAGTCATCTCAGCATCCGGGGCTTGACGTACTTGTACCATTCCAAAATCATGCAGCGATGAGTATCTCCTTTGCCCCACCCAGGGCACACCTCCACGATGCCCCAATCCTACACTGGCATTCTTGTGCTGAGGACATCTACATACCTGGCTTTCTATGCTCTTTTTTAACATAAAGTAAAGGAATAAGATGAAGTATTTTAGCATAAAATTAGGATGTCCAGGTCAGTAAGGAAGTAGTTTTGTGAAGCTCTTCCCATGCGTATGCAGCGGCATAGGTGCATAAATGGCCTCTTATACCAGCATAAAAGTATGCAATTTAGCTTGATTGCGTGTGCTCCAATTAGTGGTAAATGGGTACAGGAACTGAGTTAAGGTGGAGCATCTGCAAAGTATACAAGTACATGCCTACCTAAAAACTATAGGCATGGACATTAATACCTGCTCCAGAGCAGGTGGCAATGCTCGCGCCTACAAGGCATCCCTTGTGCCTACGGGCATCCCTTGAACATAAGAACATAAGATATGCCATACTGGCTCAGACCAAGGTCCATCAAGCCCAGTATCCTGTTTCCAACAGTGGCCAATCTAGGTCCTACGTACCTAGCAGTTTCCCCAAGTACCACTTATGCTAGATACATAGGTTCCTAAGGTTCTGTCTTTATAAAATTACCCTCTTAAAGAATGTCCAAGTTGGGACATTCTAAATTTTCCAGGTGTTTTATAAAAGGCTCCCTTAACCCAATTTTGTTTTATTTGCCTGGAAACTCTAGCCATCTTTTTGTTTGGGCGGTACTCACAGCCTATGTTTTTATTAAAATTGCTCTGAAATGAATGGAAACAAAATGAAAAGTTGTTTAAAAAAAGAAAATGAAACAAAATCCTGCAAAAGACACAAGAAACTAAATAAAACAACATTTTTTTTGCCTGCATACCTCTAATGAGCAAACAAGTTTAATTTCATTTGCAGGGGTTTTGTTTTTTTTTTTGTTTTATTTTGTTTTAGTTTAATATATTTTTGTTTTATTTCATTTTTATAATTTTCCATTTTGGGGCAAATTGGTTAATTAAGGAACTAGCTGTGGCTACTACCTAAACAAAAACATATCTAAAAGGTTATTAGATGTTTCAGACAGGCAGACAAAAAAAATAAATAAAGACCCTGTGGGCTTTTTTTCTGCACAGTCAGAGACAGGTCTTGAGCCAGTGACCTTTGGATTGGAAAGTAGACATTATGGCAGTTGAGCCGTGGAAACCAAGCCTAATGTGGATCCTTGTTGATCATCAGTAATTGGATAACCGAAATCTGGACATTATCTCCCCAACCTCTGCACAGCCACTATAGCTTTCCCTCACACCAAATTTTATTCTTATATTTTTTAATATTGGCTTAACGGTTTTGAGCAATCATTAATTTAAGGAGTAGACCAGTATTATTTAATCATCAATCTTACTCCCGACTGGCATTCCTTGAGCAAGTTACTTTACCCTCCACTCACTGCCTTGGAAGTAAGGCCTGGCAATCTACTTCCCATCACACCTTGTCAAGAAAGCCCAGGGGCTGCTGGGTCCCCAGGAGTCAGCATTAACTCAATTCCACACATTGTATTAATTTGATGGCGTTCTTTTCCTCTCTCACAGCGCATTTTATTGTAAACTGCCTAGATGCTATTGTGAGGGCGGTATATCAAATGGAATAAAGAATGAAGAACCTTTAATTGGTTGTCTGTGCCATAACAGCTCTGCATATCTATTATAGTATACTTTACTTATCACAATAAAACTGTTCTTCACCAAACTATACCTGCCATCTTAAACACTGTCAACTCTTAACACAATAAGGCTGCTCTCTATCACTGATAAACACTAAATGCTGGCTTTAATCACTCAGTCCCACTTTATTTATGCTAGGGAAATTCAGCTCTTGTAAGTTGATATCATGCTGTTATATTCGCTGCTTTCATGCCCCGATCGCGTCTCACATGAAGAGGCTGTAACAGAATATTGCAGGATTTCTTTGAAAATACTTACGACCTCTGAAGCAGGCCACCAATAAAGTTCATTCATTTGCAGTTTTGGATCTTCCGGCCTGGTTTATCCTCGGGTTTTATTTCCATCCTTGGACGAGCAGAGTAGCTACACTGTGCTTGCTTGTCAGCTGGCTAGATGCCTGCCTTCCAACTCAAAGACCACTGGTTTGAGACCAGCCTGGCCTGTGACAAAGCTGGCGAGAGAAAACACATTTTGGATTCGAATGAAATGAAATGATATAGATAATCTTGCTGATATTTCAAATTTTGTTTCAAATGAATGCACATCTCTAGTAAACAGCACAGTCAGAAAAAGAGGGCATTACTCGGTAGTCGGAACATTGTAGGTGCCATTTTTACAACCTATGCATGTAAAGCTCTCTGCTTCCATGAGTATGTGCCAGGCTTTACAAAACCGGACAACCAGGAAGAGACAATTGAGGCACCCATCCAAGTAACTATTTTTTTAAAACTTTGAGGTGGTTTTAAACAGCAGAGAGGAAAGTACAATGGACCCCTCAATCACTGGTGCAAGCCCTGGGTCTAAGCGAGCAATTAGCTAGTGCTTACATCTACCTAGGAGCAGGTGTAAATGTCAGGGTCTAGATATTTTAAAGTAGGCATATATTACTGTTGTAAGACTGGAGAAACATTCACAGTTTTCTGGCCTGCCCAAAACATACCCACAACAGAAGCCCTTGAGTGCTGTAATTGTAAACATGTAAAAACCAGCTTTTCTACCATGGCTGTTTATACTTTTAGGACATTTGCACATATAAATACTGCTATTTATGCATGTAAAAACTGTACAGGCCTTCTAAAATTACTTCTTGTACTAAGTTGGATTGGGATGTGGGTAGGCCAAAAATCTATATGGATAGCTAAACAACAGACCTGTTTTGGCGTATCTATGTGAATTTAGTTAAACCCTGCTGCTGGCGTTTAACTTAATCCAGTCACTGTGCCAGGTGAAGATTGGCCTGCTAGATTTTTCCTTCAAATCTTGAATAAAACCTTTTTCTTTACTTAAATTTAAACTAGACTAAAATCTATCTGTTGCATTTGCACATTGAAATGCAACTCTGGAGCAAGCCACATTTCTTCGGCTCACCATAACACATTTTCCAAGGATTACTGGGGAAAGATTTAGAAGAACGCATGCGTAGGCATCTCACCCATTAAATTCTGTAATCGTTTTCTCTTCCAAC
Source organism: Ichthyophis bannanicus (assembly GCA_033557465.1). Classification (NCBI taxonomy): domain Eukaryota; kingdom Metazoa; phylum Chordata; class Amphibia; order Gymnophiona; family Ichthyophiidae; genus Ichthyophis; species Ichthyophis bannanicus. Next base: position 662,608,342 of record CM066035.1, on the reverse strand, counting down.
TATGCTATACTGAAAACCTCTATAAAACCACAGGTTATTTCACAAATGATGATATTATCTCATTATAGTAATTCTTTCCATAGTGCTTATATAGGTCATAAACTTCACGTTTATGATGAAATGCTAAATTATTTTAACATCTTTTTTGTCTAGGCACTTGAAAACTGGTGAACTTTAAAAACTGCCAGAAAGCAGAGATATAAGAATAAATTAATGTGGGAATTATTTTTCTCTTTCATAAATTAAAGACTTGGGGTCGCAATTAAAAAGAGCTGTGTGAGCAAATGTTGGCTGTGGCAGACTTACATTATATATGATGTCAAATTTGTTAGGAAACCAATAATGTTTGACCAAGCATAGCTTTTTGGGACTGGAGATGTGAGACCTGGTTCAGTTGGCCCAGGGACTATCCACTCCATGGGTCCTCTGGAGGATCTTTCGCCTGGAGGCTGGAGTGGTCACATTGATCCTGGAGAGGCTCATACTTTGAACATGGCCCTAGCGGTTCCACATATCTTCTACTGCAGTAGATCCTTGGGTCCAGAGTGATTCTAGCAGCTGTATAGCTGGGCTGTTGGGCAGAGGAGCATGTGATTGCCCTAGCTGCAGTGCATATCACAAGCTTTGTTAGCATGTGATCTGACTGTGTCGGAACTCTGTGAAGCCAGGCTGTGAGAACTCAGCATTCTACATGGTATCTCTTAGTGCAAAGATGTGGCCTTCCAGTACCCCATGTGTGGAGGATACTGGTTGTAGAGTTGCTTCAGGTGCAGGGATATTCGACGGATAACAGGCTGGGAAGCCCTTCCTTTAAAAGGTCCTAGGGAAGGGATGCTGTGTGGCTCCCTCTCTGACGCTGGGTGAGCCATCTTCTACACAGATTATCAGCCCATCTGGTCCTGGTGATCCTAGTGCAGAGGTTCACCCATTCAACCCTAGGGGCAGAGTGCATGCTACCTGGTAAGTACATTCAGGAGTGAGTTGGAGTTCATTCCAAGGAGGGCAACCCTCTTGGGTAGAGTCCAGTGGGCTGTCCCCAGAGGACAGTTGTAAGGCTCCTAATCTTTGTTGATTGCCTTTGTGATGATTGTCTCCCAAAGTGCTTGTGGAGGTTATTCAGATGATTCCTCTGACAGGCTACATAAGAATATAAGATATGCAATACTGGGTCAATATTCTCTTTCCAACAGTGGCCAATCCAGGTAACAAATACCCGTCAGGTTCCCAAAAGTAGACAGTTTCCATGCTGATCCAGGGGTAAGCAGTGGATTTCCCCAGTCCACATTAATAATGATTTTCCTCCAGGAATTTGTCCAAACCTCTTTTAAACTCAGCTTCACTAACAGCTTTTATTACATCCTCAGGCAACCAATTCCAGAGTTTGATTACGCACTAAGTGAAAAATATTTTCTCAGATTAATCTTAAATGTGCTACACTGCTTCATTGCATGTTCATTGCATGTTTCCTAGTCTTTCTACTTCTTGAAGGAGTAAATAACCGATCTACATTTACCTGTTCTATTCCACTGATTTTTTTATAGACCTCTATCATATCTCCCCTCAGCCCTCTCTTTTCCAAGGTGAAGAGACCTATCCTTTCAAGCTTTTCCTCATAGGGATATCCTTCCATCCCCTTTTTCATTTTGCTTGCTCTTCTCTGTACATTTTCTAATTATACTATATTCTTTTTAAGATATAGCTACCAGACTTGCACACAATATTCAAGGTGAATTCGCAAAATGGAGCAATATATTATAGAGAAAATGAGAGCGAGGTGAAGAAAGTCACAACCCCTAGTCGTCAGTTGAAGAAATAACCCCTTCACAGTCTGTGTTTTGGCAGAAACACTTTCTTCAGGGGGTAACCTCCAACAACAAAGACATAAATACCTACCTACCTCTCTCTTGGTGTGATGGGGTCTTCGTGATGCTGCTTTGCCCCTTTCACAATGCCCGAAGTTTATTTGCCAATGTTGGTGCTGCTTTGCTCCTCTCACAGTGCCTGGAATATTGATGTCACCATTGGTGGTGCTTTGGTCCTCTCATGGCGTTTTGGAATGCTTGTGCCAATGTCTAGCCACTTTGCCCTTCTGGCTGTACTGTGGGGCATTCCTGCCACTATTCAGCCATTCTGCCCTCTGACTATGTCATGGGATGTTCTTGACACACTCTGTTCCGCTTTATCTCACTCATGATGGCTTGGGATGCAGTTGCCTCCCCCTGCTGATGTGTCTATCAGCAACATTCATAAAATTTGGATGGAAAACCACAGTATCAGAATCCAAAAAAAACGGATGTATTGACTTCTCTCATTGACTTCAATGAAAATGAACGAGCTTCTTATCTGAAAATGAGTGAAACAAATGAAAGCTGAAACTGATCTGAAAACAAGCTGAACCAAAGGTTTTTACATGAATATCCCTAATATTGGTCTACATTAATTACACTGTAAAGTGATCGGAAATGAGAACAGCTTAGCTCTTTGGGAAGAGCAGTCCAGTAATGGAGTCCTATGAATAAGAATGTCTCCATTGCAAGCAACATAATATTTTGTGGCTCTTGAATACAAACTCTCTGCCTGAGAGCTCTTAAAGGGGTTTTTTTTCCCCATTTTTAATAGCTATGCTTTTCTGCTGCATTGCCTAGTACTGTAAGTTGTAGCAGTATTGCAAAGGGGGAGTATTTTGTGTTATTGGGCAAAACTTTATTTCTGCTGATAGAGTTCTTTTTATTCTCCTCTAGCCTTGAAGTTCAAAGAGGTAATGAAGCTCTTTGAAGATACTAACCTCCTTAGGTATTAGATCCCTCCCTTTCCACCCACCCCATGTGAGAATTCTTGCTATATAAGGCAACTTCCCAACTACCTTGTTGACAAAAGATAACAGATTTTTATTGGTTGTTAGGGAAATCTAGGAAGCAAATATTTCCACATTTGGATATTTAGTAAAAGTAAACAATTTGCTATTGTTGAAGGAGTTTTGATTAGTAATTTTACAAAGGGAACACATTAATCTATATACTTCAGACGCATAATATAAAAATTTACTAGTGTAAAGTAATAACTGTTTAGCAAGGAAGCAGGGACATTGGGACATAGAACAGTGCTGTCAGAACACAAATAAAAAAGGTTAACTGTTTTTTCTCTTAAAAGGCAGCTGAGGAAAGTTAGGAAATTTGGTAGGTCTCTCTCATTTACTTCAACAGGTACGAAAGCTCCATCAACTGAACAATGGCTGGGAAAAATCATATTGCCAAAGCTGTTGTCCCCATTATAGCTTCTATCTCAGTCCAGACAGACAGCCTGATGCCAGTTGAGGGACTAGGTTCATGTGCAAGATGCCTGCAAGCCTCATGAAACAAGTGGAGTAGCTCAGAGAAGAGGTGGTGAGGCTGAGAAGCATTTGAGACAGTGAGAAGTACATTGATGAGCTGCTTCTTGAAGCATCCAAGCTCTCTGACAGAGGGGAAGATGCTGTGCTACAGAATGAAGAGATTTGGATACGAATCACCAGAGCCTGTAGAATCAACAATCCAACTCCACCAGCCATCAAATTGAAGAACCAGTATGCATCCTTGCAAATGGAGGAGGTGAAAGCATTCAAGGAAAGGGAAGAACCAGAGCTCAAGCACCCCAAAGTTGCAGACTCGGTAGCCACAAGGAAGCAAAAGGTAGTTGTGGTTAGTGACTCTCTTCTGAGGGGTACTGAGGCATCCATGTGCTGACCAGACTTGATGTTCGGGGAGGTGTGTTGTCTGCCAGGTGCCAAAATCTGAGATGTTACGGAGAGTTTGCTGAGATTCATCAAACCTACTGACTATTATCCCATGTTGCTCATCCATGTCAACACAAACGATGATACTGCTAGGTATTCCTCTGAGCATATCAAGAGTGACTTCATGGTTCTGGGACAGAGGGTTAAGCATAGATATGCAAGTGGTGTTCTCTTCAATTCTCCCTGTTGAAGGAAAAGACCAAGGTAGAGAAGCTTGCATTGCTGTGTGATGGTGTTATCGAGTGTTTTGATTTCCTGGACCATGCGATGATTTTCTAAGGGCTGCAGAGCAGAGATGCCATCTACTTATCCATGAAGGGTTAAAGTGTCTTCTGCAACAGACTGAAGAAGGCTTTAAACTAGATTCATTGGGGATGGGTGAAGAAAGCTCCCAGGTAAGTGAAAACCCTCAGTAAAACATTAAATACCTCTGGGTAAAAAGAGCAAAGTCTGGAAAGCGGTGTACATAAATGCCCATAGTATGGGAATTAAGATCCCAGATGTTGATGCTTTAATGGAAGAGACTGACTTGGATTTAGTGGCGGTTACGGAGACATGGTTCATGGACAGTCAGGACTGGGATGTAATTATACTGGGCTATACTTTATTCAGGAAGGACAGGGTATATTTTATGGTTTATTAAAATTTACTATACCACCCTTCGGGCCAGCAGAGTGGTTTATAATGATAAAATCTCCAAAAAGTAAAATCAAACAAATGAACAAACAGACAAAACAGAGAGCAAAATGGAAAAGGAACTCCATAGACAAACAGGAAAGAGTGGGAGCAGGTACCATCAAAAAACAATTTTGCACAGAAACAAGAAGTGGGGAGGATAAAAGCAAAGATGGATATTTATTTATTTATTTATTTAAGAGTTTTCTATACCGCCTTTCATGTAATCACTATGAAGGAACCAGGGAGTTTTGAGAAGGAGCTGGGGAGGTTTTCATAAAGACTTAAGATATGTTGAACTTTAAGAGACTTGCACTTCCTAGATATTACCAAGTATTGTTAAGCCTCTGTTAACCACAGCTTAGAAGAGCAGTAGTTTATTTAGCTGGATTAAGTTGACTGTATTTACAGTAGTATGGTGGGATGGAAAACCCATAACAGTATCCGATTGTCCTAACGTTTGCTGCAAAAGCTAAACAGGCAGCAGCTGAACATCGCCGCTGCCTGGTTAGCTTCCGCGGTTGACTTGGAGATTGATTGCCGGTGGCCGGAAATGGCCCTGGCATTGAATATCCAGGTTTAGCGTTGAGTAGCAATGGCTAGGTGCTGTAATTATGCTAGCCACCTCCACTGAATATCGGGCCCATAGATTATAAAATTCCATTATTTATGTGTGAAATTGTGGAAAGTACATGCTAACATTTAAACCAGCCCCGGAATTGATGCAAGTGCTAGTACCTATATGAAAGTGTGTTCTTTTGCAATTATCCTAGTAACTTATAAAGTCAAATATACACATACTTGAATTTATAAAATAAGCATAAAATAGACATGTGAGAATACATATCAAGTAGGTGACTTCATAAAATTTCCCTCTTAAAGGTCAGATACTATGGGGTATATCTACTGAAGCACGATAGCTGTCTTCGTGACAATTAAGTGGGATCCCTGCACTGCAAAGACAGACTCTGCAGGAGAAATACAACTTCTGCGGGCCTTTTAGTATGGTAGTTGCAATGGCTATAAAAATGGGCAAGATGTGGGTGGAGAATGGGCATTCCATTTGTGAGCAGCTACCGTGGATGTCGACAGAGCATGGTAGCTGCACTAAAGCAGAGCCGCCAGCATCGGAAGAGCTGCAAACTGGCATCGAGACGCAAAAAGGTGCAAAACAAGAAAAGCCAAAGTCCAGATGCATGGAGATGGAGTGGCAGCTGCACGTGGGGGATGATCCCACCCTGCCCGCACCCCATCAGCTGCCGCCTTCCAGGACAGACACTGGATATCGCGCTGCAGCTCCCGCGCTCCCAGAGCAGGCTGCACCCAGGCCACGCCCACAACTTTTTGAGGCTTTGCAGTTGCAGCTATTGCTACCTCGGTGGGTGTCAATAACTATATCCACAAATTCAGACTTGAAGGACTATAAAAGGGGAGTGCTACTTCTGGAGAGAGATCTGCAATTGTAAGTATTTACTCCTGGGAATTTTTCTAAATCTTGGGGGAAAAGGAATTCTTTAGATTAAAGCTGATTGATTTAACAAATACACTGGGCTCACAGATTAGTCAGGGCCTAGTAGCAGCAAAAGGCTTTCAATTTAAATTTAAAACACAGCAGAGAGCTTTCTGCTTAAATGTAGAACCCAAGACTCCCTCTATCCAAGCAAGGGCTGTGGGACTCCCCATAGAAATTGGTCACAGATTACCTTAGAAGCACAGGACAGAGTACTGTGTAGCAGCCAGCTTTTAATTAGTCTTTTTCCCTCCCTCCCTCCTCAACACCCACCCACCCCTGAGATAATTGTATATTTACAGGTGCATAAATCTCTCAAAGGAAAAGAGGTGCCATATTCACTCTCAGGGGCAGCTGTTTGACCTAATCAGGCATACATTAAGGACCTGAGATTAATTAAGCTTCAAGTGAATAAAGTAAATTAAACGTATTAGTTATAGTTTTATGAGTATAATTAACCCTACAAATCCTTAGTAGGCAAAGAACTTAAAAATCTAAACACAACCTTTAAACTAAGATGCAGAAAGCAGTCCAGCAGCAAGATGGGGGTTTTCCAGTCTTTGTATTGAGTGTCACATGTATGATTTTCTCCCAGTTGGTGAGAGGTCTTACATGTGCACTAGGTGCAAGGAGCTCTTTGCTCTTAGGGAACGAGTCCGATCTCTGGAGGCTAGAGTAGCAGACTTGGAAGACATAAGGAAGACAGAGAGGTACATAGATGAGACCTACAGGGATATAGTCCTGAAGTCCCACCTCCAGTCTGGCATCATCCCTGTTGCCATTGAGGATAGAGGTCACGTGACAGGAGAGCATCACCCTAGTGTGGCAGAAAGTGATCTTGTAGCTAGGACCTGTCCTCCAGGTGATGTAAAACCCTCTCACACCGAGGAAGTTTCTCCAGGGCCATGTGCTGTCAGACGGCTGCCCGGGTGAGAATGTTCACAGTCTTGGCAAGTGCATATATCAATATGATGTGCAAGGGATTGTGGGCAATGCAGTTCATTCACACCAGACACAGCTGCTCACAATAATTAGTTGTGCTTGAGGGTAAAGCCAATAAGATATTTATTTATGGGGTTATTTCTCCCAACACAGATATGCTTGGTAGCACATAAATCAGGTTACTTGCTTTCAGTGTTAAACTTGGAAAAACAAAATCAGGAAAACAACAGTTGAACTTGTCAGGCAAGCAAATCAAAAGAATAAAGACCTGGTTGGTAACAAACTGGTCTTTTCTGTAGGCTTTAGCTAATATTTTCTTAGCAGTGTTTCAAACAACAAGCAAAACCCACAAAGAAGGGAAAAACTGTTCTTTTCAGGTTAACTTCTTATATCTTCACACATAGATTCAGAAGTGATTCTCTCAGAGCTCACAAGCAATTAGGTAAGGCTCAATTGCTAGCAGTTATCCAGCTGAAACTCCTTAGCTGGCTTGCTTTCTACTGTGTGGCCCAAAATCCTACTCAGGAGCTTTTCTGAGTAGATTAAAGAACAAGTTTGTATTTCTTTGTGATGGTTGCTGTACTTTGTAACAGAAAATTACCAAAGGAGTTTAGACAGAGAGCAATCCATATATTCACAGCCTGTATCTAAGACCGCTCCTTCCCCTTCTTCAACAATCATGGGTTCAATATCAGGGATTGGCACAGAGGAATTTCTCAATGGAGCACTTTCAGGAGAATACTTGTTTCCCTGCTGTCTTTCAAGGTTATAGCTAGGGCATAGATCAGTGTTCATACCTGAGCTTCCATTGCTGTTAGAGTTCCTCTCTAAATAGCCTGGCCAGTATGTAGTCCAGTTCTTATGTCCAGCCTTCCAATCCAGATCCCTGGACACTGGATCTCTCTTCACATACCTTCTGGCACGGGTCTTAGGGTCCCTTCCACGTGCAGCCGTCTCCCGGTACGTCTGGAGATTCCTAGCCCTGCAGCACCACTCCTCTGGTTTTCCCCAGTCCAATGGTGTATGCTGGCCTTTTGAATGTCTCCCAGTATACGTACTGCTCTGGACTCCTCTAGACCTCCCAAATGCTTTTCTCTTCTTTCTTCCAAAGGGTTTCTTGCCCTCTTTGTTCATCCGCTCTGGCTTCTGCTTCTGATGATTCTCCAGATGATGAAGATGTCCAAGCTGAGGATATCCAAGCTGATTCTGAGGATGAGGATAATTCTCTGTAGAATAAACTCTACCTTTATTCTGCTTAGATGAGTGCTCCACCCTAGCACAGCGCAGCTGTGTTGAATCAGGCCCTGCCCTTTGAGATGAGTGCTTGGGGATTACCTCATAGCCCTCCTGATTGAACACACGTTTCCCCACTTCAGCTCCTCTAATGGCTGTTGGAAACCTGGTGCATTCTGGGACTGGTAGTCTTTTATGGAAAAATTCTGTTTTCTTATTTCTACCAGAACTGACAGGTTGCTTGTTCAGAGTCACTTCACCTTTACTATAGCTCCTTCCTGAGCTATGATAAGCTTCCTTATCACAGTGCCCATGAGGGAAGGGTTAGGACTGCCGTTATAGTTGGTGATTCAATCATTATTCATGTAGATAGCTGGGTGTCTGATGGATGTGAGGGTCACCTGGTAACATGCCTGCCTGGTGCAAATGTAGTGGACTTCACGTGCCACCTAGACAAGGTCTTATATAGTGCTGGAGAGAAGTCTGCTGTCTTGATACATGTCGGTACCAATGACATAGGAAAATGTGGTAGGGAGGTTCTGGAGCCAAATTTAGACTTTTAGATAGGAAGTTGAAATCCAGAACTTCCAGGCTAGCAGTCTCTGAAATACTTCCCGTTCCAAGCGCAGGACCCAAAAGGCAAGCAGAGCTTCGGAGTCTCAATGCGGGGATGAGATGACGGTGCAAGGATGAGGGTTTATTTATTTTATTTATTTATTTAACATTTTTATATACCGCACTATTCATCATCAGCGCGGTTTACATAGAACTGGGGAACATTCTGAGGAAAGGATGGGCTCTTCCAAAGGGTTGGGCTTCACCTTAACTGGGATGGAACCAGGCTGCTGGCATTAACCTTTAAAAAGGAGATAGAGCAGCTTTTAAACTAGATAATAAGGGAGAGCCTACAGTCGCACAAGAATGCATGGTTTGGAATAATGTATCCTCAAAGGATACTACCAAAAGAATGAAGTTAGTGCATTTCAGCAGAGAGTTTCTAATAAAGACAAAAGTAGCCCAGATGCCCTTTACGGAGCAGACAGAGCTTAAAGATTCCAAATTACCCCTGCCTACCAGTAGCCAGATTAATATGAATAAAATACAGTCTTCAAATTGCATGTTTGAAAATGCTTGAAGTCTAAAAAATAAGATGGGAGAGTTAGAATATATGATATGTGACAAAAAAGAAACAAGACTGTCCCATAAATGCTTTATTATTTATTTATTTTTATTATTTATTTATTTATTTATTTATTTACATTCTCTTATATACCGCACTATTCTGCATCAGTGCGGTTTACATTGAACAAACTGAAATTACATTGAACAGGGCATTATAACTTGGAGATAACTATTTTACAGGGAACATGGGCTATGGAGGGTTAAGTGGCTTGCCCAAGACCACAAGGAGCACCTGTGGGACTAGAAACCCCAGTCCTTCTGGCCCAAGGTTGCTATCCTCTAGTGGGATTTGAAAATTACAAAATCTACAGAGAAATTGTCCCCTTCAAAGTAATCCCCCCTGAGTTAATGCACTTCTGCATTTGCTTCTGCCACATACGGAAGCACTCGGTAAAGTCCTCCTCCTTGAGGTCCCTCAGCTCCCTCGTCACAGTGGTCTTGATCTCTTCTACAGAGGCGAAATGAGTTCCTTTGAGCACAGTCTTCAGCCTGGGGAAGAGCCAGAAGTCGCACGGTGCGAGATCTGTGGAATAAGGAGGGTGATCAAGAGCTATGATCTGTTTGTTGGCCAAGAACTGCCTCACACTGAGTGCGGTGTGTGTGGGTGCATTATCATGGTAGAGCAGCCACGACTTGTCTCTCCACAGAGCCCGCCTGCTGCGCCGAACCCAGTCATGGAGGTGATTGAAGACCTGCTGGTAGAAGTGCTGGTTGACTGTCTGACTCTCAGGCACAAACTCATGATAGACCATTCTCTTCTGGTCAAAGAATGTGATTAGCATGACCTTGATTGATCCTTGATTTGGTCATGCGCGCTTTCTTGGGTCTGGGTGACAGCGAGTCTTCCACTGCAGGCTCTGTCTCTTGCTTTCAGGGTTGTACTGAAAGACCCAAGTCTCATCTCCTCTGATGACTTGGCCAACAAACTCTAGATCTTCTCCGATCTTCTCTAGCAAGTCTCGACAAACATTGACCCGGTGCTCCTTTTGGTCATCCGATAAAAGCTTGGGCACCATCTTGGCACACACCTTCCTCATCCCCAACTCCTGCACCAAGATGGTCCACCCTGACTCCCTGTTCAGGCTGAGCTCCTCTGCTATCATCTGCACCGTCTATCTGCAATCACTCCACACCAGCTGGTTCACTCTGTCAATGTTTTCAGCCGTCTTTGTCGTGGAAGGCCATCCTGACTTGGGGTCATCCTCCACCTCCTCACGGCCAGTCTTGAAGCATTTGTGCCACTCAAAGACTTGCGGCCTTGACATTGCATCTTCTCCATAAGCCTTTTGGAGAAGTTGGAGACACTCAGTTGGGCCCTTCTCCAACTTAACCAGAAATTTCAAGTTCATTCTTTACTCCATATTTCTGCCACCTCCAGTTGCATGACAAAGTGATGGAGCAGTGTGCTACAAAAAAATCTGAAAAAGAAAAACAGAGTGAGAGAGATGAAAAATATTATAGCAGAATAGTGGCGAGATGTTGCACAACACAGTGACATAATTGGTTAGCCAATTGGCATTGAATCATGGGCGTGGCTGTCACAGTCTTGTTTCTTTTTTGTCACACCTCGTATAGCACTAAATGAGAGGTTAGATATGATTGGTATCTCAGAGATATGGTGGAAGGATGACAACCAGTGGGACACTGTGATACCTGGGTACAAACTGTATCATAATGATAGAGCTGATCGAATTGGTGGAGGGGTTGCGCTCTATGCTAGAGAGGGCATTGAGTCACAAAGGATTAAAGTTTTGCAAGAAACAAAATTTGCAGTGGAATCTCTATGGATTTAAATTCCATGTAAAAAGAGGATGGCAGTGGGACTGTACTATCGACCGTCTGGCCAGAATGAACAAATGGATGATGAAATGCTCAAAGAAATCAGGGAAGTTAACAAAAGCGCTAATAATGGGTGATGGCGTATCTTATGTTCTTATGTTCTTAAAGCTTGCCCTTGCGAACCCTACATTTTCTCCATGATATCTGCAGGGGATATGCTGAGAACGACCCTTGCAGATATTGTGGGACTTTTGCAACAAATGAGGGATTTTTGCAGTTATCACTTGGCGTTACCTGCAAAAGCCTATTGCGATTTAGTAAATATACCCCATTTTAATGTACAAACTTATCTTTCTGATATTCAGCATGGTTTTCATCATTTGTACTTGTTTTTAAATGTTAATAAATAGCACCATTACAATTACATACACAAATTATGTTCAGATTAATACGTAGGGGTATGTTTACTAAAGCACGTTAAGGGAGCCAGTGCGCCCTTAACATGCGTTATCAGCACCCTTGTGCCCTTTACACTGTGAAAACACTGCTTTAATGGGAATTAAAGGTGCCAGCCGTGTAAAGGGCACTGTAGGTGGAGAGAGGGCATTAACGGGTGTTCCCTTAACGTGTGTTGTGAAAAAGTGTCCTAATATACCTTAACGCTGGGAACCCTAATGCAAAGTAAAACCATGTGGAAAGGGTGTATTTTGAGGAGAGAGAGCCTATTTTAACTTCTGCAATGTGATCCACAGACAGGGAAGCCAAAGATACTGCTAGTAGTGCTCTATTAGCAGCAACAGCATAGTGCCCAAGTATGAACAACGTTTACAACTTTTGGAGCGATCTTGGATTTTCCAGTTATCTTCTGTGGAACCGAATGACCTCAACCAAGAACTTGATTGGGCAAGCCTCTTGTGATGTAATGAGTGGTGATTCGTTCTCAACATCTTTATTGACTGGTTCCTTTTGGGTGTGCGGCATAACATCTGAATGAACATGCTTTGGCGTCCTAGAAGGGTTAGGAGCCATCTTTACATCGCAGCGATTAGAGCGTTGAAACAGGACATTATGAGGAAGCTGCCCTAAACGCAGTGCTCTGTTCATCTTTTTTCAAGCTGCAAATTTCTCAAGAAACTGTTTCTGTGAAGTTCTTTGAGGTGCACAAGTGACTTTGCTTTAATGCAGTACAGATAAGTACTTTCAGCCGCTTATCCTGTTGTTTTTCTGCCTATGAACTGATTCAGTTTTTAAACGCTATTATTGTTTAAAGTTACACAATTATAATTCATTTGATGTGGGGAGCTCTAAAGTTGGTGTGTTTTCTTACACATGTTGAGGTTCTAATTTAAGAGCCACTAATTTGATTAAAAGGAAGGAACGCCACGAGAGGGAAGTCCCCTCAAGGCTAATCTTCCAACATTTATTTATGTATTTAGGCTCAGTGATTTTTTCTTTTATAACTCTATTTTGTTTTTGGATGGGGCAAATGAGGTGGCACATGGGTCATGCAGTGGGGATTGCTGGAGCACAGGGCAGACCAGGTAGCACATAAGAACATAAGATAACAAAATATGCCAGACTGTGTCAGACCAAGGTCCATCATGCCCAGACACACAGGATCCACAGTGCTTGTATTGGGGCAAGCAGTGGATATCCTGGGTCCTCTCTAAAAATGGTTATGGACCTTTCCCCAGGAATCTGTCCAAATCTTTTTTAAACCCAGCTACACTAACAGTTGTTACTATATCCTCCGATAATGAATTCAAGAGTTTGATTACATGTTGACTGAAAAAATAGCTTCTCCTAGTAGTCTTAAATGGGTTACACTGTAGCCTCATTTCATGCCCCTAGTTTTTCTACATTTTGAAGGCAGAAACAATCGATTCTACGTTTACCTGTTCCACTCCACTCAATAACTTATAGATCTCTATCATATCTTCTCTCAGCTGTCTCTTCCCCAGGTTGAAGAGCACCAACCTTTTTAGTCTGCCATCTGCATTACCAACTGTGATGGCTGTCATGATCCCACAGTGACAGTGGCAGCACACAGACATGCTCAGATCAATTCATGCCAACCGGTTATTTCTTCCTCCCCCATCCCAGGCTCACCTTGAGTTCACACGCTCCTCTGCTTTCTTTTTTCTTGGTCCTCGTTTTTGGAACTCCCTGCCATCTGCCCTTCGTTTGGAACTTTCCTTCCCCACCTTTAAAGCGAAACTCAAAACTCATCTTTTTTGCACAGCCTTTGACCTTCCTTTCCCCTCTCCTTCTCTCTCCCCTCCCCCTCGATGATAACCAAGAGTGCCTATTCCTCTTGTTACTACTGTTGCTCACTGTCCCTCTCTTCTAATGCTGTCTCTTTCCTGTCAATGAATGGCGTTCTTTTCTGTTTCTTCCTTTCTCAGCAGTATCCCTTTGTTGTATTGTAAACCGTCGTATACTTTGGTTCTGGCGGTATATTAAGTTCTAAATAAAGATAAAGATAAAGATACTACTGCTGTGGAAAGGAGATGTGCTACATGGGATGGTCCAAGGGTCCTGGCACCCCAGGCAGAGATCCCGGCTACCCCCCCTGCTGCCACTGCACCCAGCTGTGGGGGAAGAGGCCGATAGTGCCAGCAGCTGTAGCCCTCCAGGTAGCTGCAATATGCAGGCACCAAAGGGACTACCACAGCAGTGGCTGTCATCCTCCCCCTGAGACGCGTTGTTGGAAGACGGTGATGGGGTACCTGCCAAGGCAGATGGTTGGGGGGGCTGTGTGACCATCCGTGTATGCCTCTGCCCCTCCCATCCAGACCTTGTTGGATGGACTAGGACTGCACACCACCAACACTGACAGAACACAGGCATGTCAGCATGGGGTAGGGGTATTGGCAGAGGGGGCAGTGGCACCCACCTGCAGTAGTCCAAAGCCATTTCCTGATCCTGTGCGCCTTGTGCATTGCAACATTTTTATTTATTTATTTATTTGACATCTTTTATATACCGCACTATTCATAATCAGCTCGGTTTACATAGAACAAGAAAACATCAGATAAGATAAGATACAAATTATCTGGTTTTTTTTACATAAAACAGGAACAATAACTTGGGTAACCGGGGTAATTATTTACAATAAATAATAGTCTTAGAACTATTTACATTTGGATGGCATATTGTATGAAGAGAACCTTGTTAGTATGAGAGAGAGGTCTGAAGTGTTGCTGGGTTGGCAGGGGTTACGTGTTAAGAACGGGTTTGTTGCTGTTTGAGTGTGCCTGTGTTACTGTGCTATCTGGGAAATATTTGATGAAAAGGTGATGTTTCAAGGCCTTTTTGAACTGGGAGAGATCAGCGATGACCCTAATGTGTGGTGGGAGGGTGTTCCAAAGTTTTGGAGCGCATAAACTGAAGGATCGGTTTACTGTTGCGGAGATATATCTTAAGGACTCTTTTGGAACCATTAGCATGTTTAATTCCGTGGTTCTTCTTAGCCTGTTGGTAGGGATTGGTTGGATCATCTCTGATAATGATGAGGGAGCGAGTCCTTTATGAGCTTTGAAGGCTAGGAGCAGAGTCTTGAAGGTGATTCTCGCTTGGATTGGGAGCCAGTGTAATTGTTTCAGGAGGGGTGTTACATGTACTCTTTTAGGTACCCCGAAAAGCACTCTTGCTGCGCTGTTTAATGCTAGTTGAAGCGGGTTAAGGGTGGATTGGGGGAGCCCCTGTAATATAGAGTTTGCGAAGTCAAAGTGGGGAATAATTAGAGCCTGGTAGACTGTACGGAAGTCATCTGGATCAATCAGTTGGCGGAGGTGTCTGAGGGAGCGAATCTTGAAATAAACTGCCCTTACTGTGTTGGCTATGTGGGTCTTCATATCTAGGTTCTGATCCAGAGTCACTCCAAGGTAACGGATGTGGGATTTTATTTGCAACTTGGCATCTTGAACGTCAAGGAATGTGGGTGGTGTGAACTTAGAGTTCCTTGAGATGAAAAGAACTTCCGTTTTTTTGTGTTGGATTATGAGATTTTGAGTCAGTAGCCAATTTGAGATGGCGTTAAAACAGTTGGTTATGGGGGTGAGATTCATCTTATCTATGCAGAACGGCATATAAAGTAACACGTCATCAGCATAGATCATATAGTTGACGTTGAAGGACATGATAATGTTGCATATAGGTTGCATGTATATGTTATATAATAGTGATGACAAAGAGGATCCTTGCGGGACTCCTTGTCCTTGAAGAAACGGATCTGATGTTTCACCATTTGAGCGAACCTGCTGCCATCTCTCTGAGAGGTATTAGTTGCACCATTCGAGAGCCTTTCCACAAAGGCCCTTCTCTCTTAGGCAGATAATAAGAAGATCGTGACAGACCGAATCAAAAGCAGCCGCAATATCTAAAAAGATGAGAACAAAACCCTGTTTGATGTTATCGATACCAGAGTTTAGGCTGTTGAGAAGTGAGGTGAGGAGCGTTTCGACTCTGTGAGATTCCCTGAATCCATGTTGACAGGTATCCAAAGGCGCTTCAGTGTCGATATGGTCTTGTAGTTGTCTGTAGGCTATTTTTTCAATTATTTTAGCAAGAGTGGGTATGCTGGAGATGGGTCGGTAAGAGTCTGTTTTTTGAGGGTCTAACTTGAGGTTTTTTAGTAGAGGTCTGATAGAAGTCTGTTTGAGGGCAGAAGGGAATGAGCCGATGTCGAATGATAGCCTTATGATCTTGGATATTATTGGAGCAAGCTCTTTGCGAAGGTCCTTTATCCAAAAGGCTGGACAAGGATCAGTATGTGCGGTGGATAAGTTGAGAGATGAGATTATATCTTCAATTAGCTTGAAAGAAGGGGTGGAGAATGAAACTAAAGGAGCTGGGAGCCCATGAATAAGCGGGACAGGGGGTATTGTAATTTTATTTGTACAGCACATCTTAGATTGTATGTAAAGAGCATATTCTTGTGGGTTGATTTCACACTGGTGTTCAGGTGAGGGTTCCTTGGCTAATTTCTTGACAAGAGTAAATAGGTCGTGGGGTTTATTTATAGCACGTTTCAGGGTGTCTGTATGATATAGTTTCATTTTATCTGAAATGGCTTTACGGTGGGCATCAAGATGTAGCATGTATGCAGTCTGATTGGTATTGGTGCGTGACCTCCTCCATTTCTTCTCGAGCTTTCGCAAAAGTTTTAGGGATTCTTTCAGATCTGATGTAAACCAAGGTGCCGTAGCTTTTTTTCTTGAGGACTTGTTTCTGGGTTGACGGGATGAAATGCGGTTGAGTCTGTTATTCCAAGAAGTGATAATCTCTTCCAAGTTTAGGGTAGAGTCTTTAAAGAGTGCGCCAGTTTCATCGAGGATCTGTTCCCTGTTAAAAGGTTGGAAGCTTCTGGATGTGTTATTTGCATATTTGTTTAGGTCCTTATCATCAGAATGTTGTTTCTTTAGAATGGGAATCTGGAATATAATGAGGTTATGATCTGACCATGGGACATCTGTAATTGCTGGTGGAATATTTTGAAGTTGATTGAGAGCGGATAGTGGGGCAAATATGAGGTCAAGGATGTTGCCTTTTGTATGTGTGGGTTGTTGTACAATTTGCTTGTAACCTAGAGTTTCTAGAGCATCTATAAAGGCGTCAGATTGGTTGTCTTGTAGAGACGGTAGGTTAATGTCTCCTAAGATCCAGTTGGGTCTATTTGGATTATGTGAGTTGGAGGCAAGGTTTATAATAGTTGACAAATCGTCTGGGGAGGATGATGGCGCTCTGTAGACTAAGTTTATAGAGCATAGGTTGTTAGAGATAGAGACGGTTTCCAGGTGGTTGTTGCTAGAAGAGTCGATCATTTTAAATTGGAGTTCAGTCTTGGCGAGGATCATTACCCCTCCTCCTCTTTTACCTTGTCTGCTGCTGATGAAGACCACGAAGTTGTTGGGGAGGAGCTGGTTGAGAATTATATTATCTTCAGGAGACAGCCATGTTTCGGTGACCATAAATAAGTCCAGGTTATGAGATGTTATTATGTCTATGACAGCTGGCCATTTTTTACGAAGAGAGCGAGCATTAATGAGGGCACATTTGAGAGGGCAGGGTTGATTGTAATTTTCTGTATTTAAATTTGTAGTGTGTTGAAGAGGTATGTATAATAGATAGTGGTGATGAGAACGGTGGGCCCTGTTTCCATTGTGGTAATTGGTGTCTGACCATTTTCTCCAGTTATTATGTAAGATAGGTATGGAATTGCCTGAAGAAATTAGAGCTAGGATGTCTGGTATCAGACCTATGAGGAGGAGGTATAGGCCTAGTGTTATCTTGATGTGGAGGGCCATTCCCTGCCTATTTGAATGTGAAGAATATTGCTTGAGAGGGAGATTTTCAAGATAGGGTTTGTACTTTTCTGTGGTAAAGTGCTTAATATCTGGCTAGGCAAGGCAGTTCCTTGGAATTTAGTTAGTTACAGATAAATGTTGCAGAAGCTTGCTTAATAAGAGGTACAATCTGGCTAGGCAAAGATATTTCACTGGACTTTAGTTAGTTACAGATAAATGTAGCAGAAGCTTACTTAATAAGAGGTAAAATACTATAGAATAAAATACATTATATTGCATAACATTTAGAGTTGCACATTTGGGTTAGCATATATAGTTGCCTGGCCTCTAACGTTGCACATTTACAGACTGCGCAATTAAGATTTACAAGTGGTTACATTTGCTACAAAGTGGTTCACCTGAGAAAGCTGGTTAGAGTATCTTGGAGTCCAGGTGGATTATAAGATAGCTTAATCTTCTGTTGCGATTTGTTGAACAGGTTGTGGTCTTGTGTTCTCCGTGGGGGTAGGCGAATGATTGATGCTGCTGTTTTCCCAGTGCCCCGCCTAAGGGCCACGCCAAAGGGCCCTCTGGCGAGGCCCGCCAGGCGCGGGCCCGCCAGGCGCGGGCCCGCCCGATGGCGCGAAGCTTAACTGCTGAAGAGCTGCCCCGATTGGGCAGTGCTGCTCCGTAGGCCCCTCCCGCTGCTGGTTGCTCGATCCCCGGGAAGGGGAGAGCTTCTGGTGATGGCGGGGGCTTGAAAGGGCCTGCGCCCGATGGCGCAAAGCTTAACTGCTGAAGAGCTGCCCCGATTGGGCAGTGCTGCTCTGTAGGCCCCTCCCGCTGCTGGTTGCTCGATCCCCGGGAAGGGGAGAGCTTCTGGTGATGGCGGGGGTTTGAAAGGGCCTGCGCCCGATGGCGCGAAGCTTAACTGCTGAAGAGCTGCCCCGATTGGGCAGTGCTGCTCCGTAGGCCCCTCCCGCTGCTGGTTGCTCGATCCCCGGGAAGGGGAGAGCTTCTGGTGATGGCGGGGGCTTGAAAGGGCCTGCGCCCGATGGCGCGAAGCTTAACTGCTGAAGAGCTGCCCCGATTGGGCAGTGCTGCTCCGTAGGCCCCTTCCGCTGCTGGTTGCTCGATCCCCGGGAAGGGGAGAGCTTTTGGTGATGGCGGGGGCTTGAAAGGGCCTGCGCCCGATGGCGCGAAGCTTAACTGCTGAAGAGCTGCCCCGATTGGCCAAACATGTGCCAAAGTCTGTTTGATGGGAAGCATGTCAACCCCAGGGACTGTTGTAGCCATATGGCAGCACTGTGGCACAATGCACACATTTGGTGTGTATAGGAACAGAGGGTCATGGGTTCAAGCTTTGGTTGTGGTTCATGCATTGCATGTCCCTGTGGCTAAACCTTAGCCTACAGTGCAGGTACAACACCAGCATGTGCAGCTCCCAATGAATCGGTCAGCAAGAGTACAAACATCCATCAGCCACACAGACAAGCTCCACTATCCACAGCTGGATGGAGAGTCAGGCTGAACGCACCGGCACACTGAGTGGGCGTTAACACCAGATCCTGCTACTACCTCCTGCACAATGAGCACACATTAACAATGCTTGAGCTGATATTGGGACCAAAGTGGCAGGCAGGAATGCCAATCATCCCCATTTTTGCACAGCGTGGCAATATGAGTGTATGTGTGTATATGTCTATCCATTGTTTTGTCGCTTTCTACACCCCATTGAGCCTCACATTGCCTAAGCTGTTTCCAGTTTTAGTCTGCAAATGTGCATGATGAGGAGCAAAGTATTGTGGGTATGACCTGAAAGAGGGAGGATTGGCCAGGATGTGACCGCATCGGTGATAGAGTCAATGGCTGAGGCATAGTAGTGCCCATCTGTCACATTCATGGACTGGGTGGCCACAGCATATCATGCTGGGAGAGCACTCTCACTCTGACTGAACAGTGACCATGGCATGGCTATATATCTACATAGTGCTATATAGTGTCTGGTTTCAGTGATGTGGGTGCACTTCGTGTCCTGGGGGCCCATGCTGTTTTGTCCCAAGCCTGGGTGTACATGGTCGCTCTGTGCACATGCAATGTGTGTTGCCCAGTGGACTGTCTGCAATTGGTATGTACATTGATAGAAAACCCAGTGATGGGCAGCAGGTGCAATCTGACTGTGCTTGCTCTGGGTGAATGTTAGACCTAGGTGGTAGGGACAGAGGTTGTTCCAGGCCTACTCCCTTTGGTAATGGTAGTGCCAGCAGGACTCTAGTAATAACCCCATGCAAGCCTAGAGGCATCAGCAGTTTAGCACTAGGTATTGACATGCACTGTTCAAGAAAGGTTCCTGTCCAACAGGGGCAGGGTACAGTGCCATATGTGACTAGCACATAAAGAATGCTGCAATTGTGCAGGGAACAAGAAGACTAACATAACACACTGCCGACAATACCTGCCACACACTAGCAGTGATGTGGATCTGCGGCACAGCCAGCAGAGACCTTCTGTAACAGTGCAAGTTCTGGGGACCACGTGTTGGGCGCCCCTCCTCACCCTCAGGGTGACCGCAGAAACTGCTCGGTAGCATGGTTTGTAGCTGCTCTGTGCTTGTATCACACACTGTCGGTGCATTTTACTGAGCTGAGGTGATCAGTGCATTCTCAATTTGGTGATCAGCTGCAGACTGCTGTTCTGCATGTGCACTACATCATGGGTACTGGAGGGGCTAACCTTTACTGGCACACACAGCAGACATTTTAGGCAGTGACCTACAGTCTCTTTGTATCCAGTCATTTCTGTGCAGGGAGATGTGGAGGTATAGCCTACTGGTTAGTGAAATGTCTCCATAAGCAGGGAACATGGGTTTGATTCCTACTCATTCTTTTTGTGACTATGTGCTATTCAGAGCATTTTAATGCCTGAAACAGTCAGAGCTCTGCTGTGACTGGCAGACACACAGCCTTATAGTTTGTTATGCGTTCAGCCCATCCATCTGTCTCTGTCAGCTGTGTGCAGTCATGTCTTCTTGTACAAGATGCTACACCATGGCCTATACTGGTACTCTTTTCCACATTTTGGCTTTTCACACATGCCTCTCCTGTGCTTGATCCGCATGTCACCACTCCTACTCTGTCCTCCTGTCACTGCACACATCCTGCTGCTTCTGGCTCCGCTGGGAGACACGTCTTCCCCATCCTGTACCACACACTGACATTGCACCATTTTACAATGGCACCTCCCTGTGCATCAGTACAGCTGCCTCCCACATGCTCAACCACTTTACTGGCTGCCACGTAGGGTTCCCACAGATATGGCAGGTCCATCAACGCCCACCTGTCTTTCCATCATTTACATTGACTTTCCTTGATGCTCCTTTATCCAGCTTTAGGTTTGCAGCCTTTTTTGGACTTTAAGGTGCATGTTTGACACCTTAATACCTGATGTCCTGTTAACGCCTGTTAAATGGACCATAGTGCCCTTTATGCTGGATTGCCCCCTATCAGCCCAGCGCTCTTTACGCATCTAACACCCCTTATCGCTGCCGTTACCACCTTAATGTCCTTTAGTAAACATACACCTTAGATTCCTTTTTGAAAAAGGTAGAAATCAGATGGTGTGGAAAGACTGGAGCTTTATAACTGTGCATTCATTTAGAAACTGGTTGGCATGGTCATACTGAATAACAGACATGAATGCACAGTAAATGTAGCTTCTGACAAATCCATTCAGTGTGCTTTGATTTTTCTTTGAATTTTATAAATTACAATTTACACACCAAAACTGTGTCAGTTTTTAAAAATACATTTAGGAAGATTAATGATAAAAGATAACAAAAGAACCTCATTGATGTGCAGGCATAAAACGCTGATATATGAACATCCCTCAGGGAGCTCTGTCTTCTCCTGGGAAATTAGTTTGCATTTCATTTGAATAACTTTCCTGGTGCCTGCTAACATTTAATTCAGCATACTGAAAGTGCTGGAGGCAGAATCTTGCAAAAGTAAATATTTAGGGTCAATACTGAAAAGGATTTATCTGGTTAATAGGACCTTGTCTTAACTATTTAAGGACTCAATAAACGTTAATGGTCCAAAACAATACTGTGGTCCTTAAGGATATCACTACAATACAAACTGATCGTGATCAACTTACAGATTGATATTTAACGGTGGCAGTCAGCATTTTTTTAAAAATTGTTGCCACCCTAATTAAATATAATCTGAATATTCAGCACAGATATTTGGATACTGGCCAATGCTGCAGTCAGCACTAGCACGATGTGGATAGCAGCAATAATGCAGTAGTTGCTGTCTGGAAAGGAAATCCAAATTGCATTTAGGACTGCTTTCTTGCTGTACTAAGTTACAGGGATTGTTGTCCAGATAGCGACACTAAAAAGTGCCACTTCCTGGATAAGTGCTGGTTCTGCCTCAGCTCTGCCCACAGACTGCTTCAGCACTATCTAGATAATACCACTGGATACTTCCTCACTGCCCAGGTAGTGCCAGAGCAGTCTGTGGATGGAGCTGAGGCAGATCCGGCACTTATCCAGATAGCGGCGCTTTTCAGCACTGCTATCTGGCTAACAATCCAAATCATTTTTCCTGACTAATGCAGGGGGAATAAAATCTTGATTATTCCAGCTAAGAACATTGGGAAGGATATTAAGTGGCGAAGGCTAGTGCTTGTAAAGCGCATAACCATCGTCACTGAATACTAACCCTGGATATTCAATGCTGGGGCCATATCCGGCCACTGGCGCTGAATATCAGGGTTGCCTCATAGCCCGGAAGCTAACTGGACAGTGGTGATAATCAACTGCTGCCCAGTCAGCTCCTTTGGGTAAAGGTAGGCCAGCCTGTGCTGCGTCTAACTTTACCTGTGGGTCACTAACTGGGCAGTGGAGATATTGAGCCACTGCCTGGTTAGCAATGGGCGACGTATCCGTCCTGCCCCAGAATGCCCTGATTCTAACCGCATAGCATCGGGGCATGTAGCAGCGGCACCCACGGATATCCAGCCTCACTAACCGCATTAGTGCCGTTGAATATCCTGCTAACTGGCATTTACATGGTTTGCAGGTCTGCAAACCATGTAAATGCCTTTGAATATTCCCCCATTATAGTTACGAGAAAGAGCTGGAGAGGTTTTCATAAAGACTTTAGAAAAAAGATGTTGAACTTTCACGTCCTAGATATTACCAAGTATTATTAAGCCTCTGTTAACTACAGCTTAGAAGAGCAGCAGTCTATTTAGCTGGATTGATTGTATTTACAGTAGTATGGTGGGATGGAAAACCCATAACAGTATCAGATTGTTCTTTCATTTATTGTTACGAGACAGAAATTCAAACCTAAGTTGTTGGCAAGTATATTCTGACTATTAAAGTTGTTGCACATATTACAACACTGTGTACAGTGTGATTTGTGCTTGGGAACCCTGTATACTACCAAAGGGAAAGGGACCACATAGTGTGAACGTGGCCCAGACAAGCTTGAATCAGTACCAAAGTACTGTGACAGTGTGCACCCGCTACAAAGAGCTCCTGGCTCTTTGAGAACACGTCCAATCTCTGGAGGCTAGAGTAGCAGACTTGGGAGAGTTGAGCCACATAGAGGTACATAGAGGAGACCTACAGGAACATAGTAGAGAAGTCCCACCTTCAGTTTGGCAACCTCTGTGCTGCTTTGATTGACAGAGTTCACCTGGAAGAAGAACATAATCTTGGTGTGGCAGGAAAAAGTATTGAGGACCTGCCATCCAGGGCATGCAATATCCTTTCACATCAAGGATGTGTCTTCAAGGGCTTCTGCCCAGAAGGGAAGTATTAGGACAGCCATTCTAGTTGGTGATTCAGTCATATAGATAGCTGGGTGGCTGGTGCGTGTGAGGATCACCTGATCACATGCCTGCCTGGTACAAAGGTGGTTAACCTCACACATAACCTAGATAGGATTTTAGACAGTGCTGGGGAGAAGCCTGCTGAAAGGAAATATTTTAAGACCAACAAACATTTTTTGTTAGGAAAGTAAATAAAAGTAAGAGGAAAAGGAGGCTTCTGTGATTCTCAAAAGAAGTAGATGTAAAGGTAAGAAAAAAGAGTTTAACCTTCATAAAGTAGAAGAGATCACCAAAAAGAGGAATTTCAAGCAACAATTTCTGGAAAAACTAAACAAAGCTGGGAAAGTAGTCAAGAAAGTAAGGATACAAATAGAATTAAAAATAACCAATACGGTAAAATGTGGGGGCTAAGATGTTTTTTAGACATGCTAGTGACAGAGGAAGTGCAAGACTGGTGAATATGTAGAAGATGATGAGGATAAAGCAGAATTGCTTAGCAAATATTTCTGCTCAGCATTCACACATAAAGAATTGGGAGTAGGACCTCAGAAAACACACACAAATAGGAATGGAAGTGAGAGATTTTGGATGATTTTCAGACGACTGGGTTCCTGAGGAGCAAGCTAAACCAAAAGTGGACAAAGTGATGGGATACATCAAAGGGCATTGAAGAAACTTAGGGAAGTTCTGGTGGCTCCACTGTTTGACCTTTTCAATTCAATTCCCAGAGGATTGGAGAAGTTTGAATATGGTCCCTCTCCACAAAAGCAGGAGGAGAAGATTGGAAACTGAAGGCTGATTAGTCTGATCTGTGTGATGAGTAAATTAATGGAAATGCTGCTAAAACAAAGAAGAGTGCAATTTCTGCAATCCAATAGATTGTAGGATCCAAGGCAAAATGGGTTTATTAGAGATAGGTCTTGTCAGATGAATAAGATTAATTTCTTTGAATGGGTGGCCAGAAAGTTGGACCAAGGGAGAGTATTAGATGAGGTATACTTACATTTCAGCAAAACTTGGACACAGTTCCATGTAAACAACTTATAAATAAACTGTCCTTGTGGTGGGTTAGAAACTGGTTGAGTGGGAGGTGATAAAGGCTAGAGGTAAATGGAATTTGTTCTGAGGATAAGGGCATTATCAGTGGTTTGCCACAGGGATTGGTCCTTGGTCCAGGTCTTTTGTGAAGGAACATTTTAGAAAAGCCATTTAGGCGGTGGTGGAGACATGCAAAGTAAAACATGTAAAAACCATTGGTGATTTTAGGAGTGGCATAGTGCACATAGAAGGGCTTTTGAAATTCGGCACAACCCCACCCCCGAACATACATGCTTTAAAAAAAAACACATGGTGGGGATTTGCACATGTGCACAATGGAAAATTGGCTGCTGCACATGTGCATAATTCCCATCGAGAGCAATGGCTGCGACGACATACATCTATATACTTAAATAAAAATACACATGCAAGTTTTTGGGAGTTTTCTTTCTTGGGGATCTGCATATGTGTGTGGTTGCCACTGGCAGCAGCATACAAGTACCCGTGGGATCAGTTTGTGCCTGCATGTGGAGAACATGTACCTCCATGTGGAATATGTACACACACTTCCTGACCCATGCGGAATACCACAGGAGAGTATGATGGCACCCACATGGCAGTCCAGCTTCATGAGGCTGGCAGAGACCCTTATGTTCTGTAGGTTGGTACTGGCCAACAAGGAGATCTTGTACCCACTTGGATGGGGCAGGCCACCACATGCTTCAGGAAGGTCTGGAAGCACATTCACATGTCCCTGGCCAGGCGAGTCAACCATTGCACATCCAAAGGTATATCTAGCAGGTGGATGCTTAGCAGGTGTCAGACACCTAGATCACAGGCAGGTAAGTACAGTAGGTAGACCTGGCCTAAACATCATTCAAGGTGGTGAAGTCACCTTGCAAGGCCCACCTCCCAGGACAGAACACATGCCAGTCATAATGATCACACAGGCACAGGTAGTGCAAGCATACAGAGCTACACCAGAGTTGACCCATTCATACTGTGCCTGCATAACACGCAACCACAGATGACTACCACTAATTAGACACGCAGTATGTAGGGCACCAGAATGTCACAGGTGATGGGCAGCAGATGTGACTGAGAGCTGTTAGCACAATAACCTAAATGTCCATATGATATAGCTCTCATACACCAAAGCTGGGTAGTCTCCCAAGACCAAGGGCTCTCACTTCACAACCTCCAGAGGGAGATACATTTAAATGAGGGCAGGGGATGACCTAATAAAAAGATTGGTTCTCAAAGCATATGTATTCCTCCACATCTTTACAGGAGGTACTGCTTATTATGGAATATTGAGACACTCAAGATGTTCCACAGGACAATGTGCCACACCAGGCCCTACTTGCTGGAGTGATTCCTGCGTGAGCCACAGCAGCAGCAAGGTAAGGAATGGCACACATGACATACATGGTACACATAGGAAGGGTGTCATGGAGATGCACAATGGAGTGCCATATGCACTAACACAGTAATCAGGACATAAGCTGCAATGGCAGCATGGAGCAGAGACTCATGTATAGCTGTTGGCAAATGTGGAAGAGAGGGACAAAGGTGTACATGACAGAACATGGTATCACCAAAAACATAAAGGGGCAGCAGGGCGGGGTCTGTAGCAAGGACTGAGGACTCACAGGAAGGGCCATATGGACAGAGAGAACTACTGTAGGGGATGCAACCATGTCAGGGTGCCCAGACATGGTGGGTGCTGATGGCATGAAAAGGTGGAATACAGGAGCACTGTGCATGTACCACTGTTAGTGCCCTTGTACATGAGTGGACCACAACTTTGTGTGAGACATTAATGGCAAGCAATGCATAGCACCATGGGAGTCATGTGTATTTGTTTTTCTGACCAATGTTTTGAGGGCTGCTGTTGCAGTGGCTTCCCCACTCAAGGCACCCTGTTCTATGGGTCCCGATGATGTCCAACAGCCAAATAATGAGCAATGACATGGGAGAAGGTTGCAGTAATGGCAGGATGTGCATGGGCTAGGTACATAGCAAAGGATAGTAAAAATCAGGTAGTGATATTGCTGCCATGGGGACACCATACCAACATGTGCATGGTGCACACAAAGGGGTCCCAACAATGAGCACCTGTGGGGTGCATCAGCAACCTTGCCCCTCCACACATTACATCAACTTATAGGGAAATGCACCCCTGTAACATGTGTCATGGTGCCAGGCAGATAGCGCCTGTAAAAGTAGAGGAAAACACACAGGGCAGTTTTAAAAATCAGCAATGCAGAGCACATGGCTAGGGGTTGTCAGGGGCAACTAAGCAAAACAAGAGCACAGGCTGTAGAGAAACGCCCAGAGATACCATTACGTCATAGCTCATCAGCAAAGCAGAGACAGCTGCAGAGAGTTGAGCTAACTCAAGTCTCAAGGAATGACGCAGATAAAAAAAGGTCAGCCATGAGACGAGCAGAGACACGTGCAGATTCCTGCACAGAATCACGTACAGGCACACGTGGAGAAAGAAGGAAACACAGAGACGCAAGCCAGGAGTCAGACTCAGTCTCTGTGGCAGAGAGAGAAGGAGACATTGAGAGGACTCGAGGGAAAGGAAAGTACAGCGCTCAGAAAAACCAGGAGCCATACCTGGAAGGTTCAGATGTGGGGCGGATACAGTGAGAAAGGGGGTGCTGGTGGGCAGAGAGGGGGCGGTGGGAAAAAAAAAGTGTGGTGGTGTCGCACTTGGTTTTTGTTTTGTTTCTATCTCTTTAGGTATACCAAGGCAGAAGGATGGAGCCATTGGATGTAGCGGGATGGATGAAGACGCAATGGGATAAGCAAGTCGAGCTTATCCATTTCCTGCAGCAGCAAACAGAAAGGACTATACAGGAGCAGCAGCGGCCATTATTAGAGACATTGGACACGCTTTTAAAGAAGCCCCGAGATGTCACTGAGGACGTCCCCATGGCTCTCCAAGCCGCTGGTCTAAGGTCATATGGTGCCTTTGCATTAGGACAGCTACAACCACAGGACAATGTGGACGATTACACAGGTACACGAAAAAATTTTTTTTTAAACTGCCTCTAATGTTTCGATTGATTTTTACGTTTTTTGGTGCGCTGAATCCAAATCTGGTAACCAATTTGCTCCATCACGTACAGATTTTTTGCTACATTAGGTTAGCAGTTTGAGGTGAACGTTTCAGATTGAGTGCGATCGAGATAAAAGTTTCTTGGATGAATTCTTTATACTAATTGTTTAGTAGTTATTCAAATAAGAATAAAGAAAATTGTAACAAGGCAGCACATAAGAATAGAGTAATGTCAACAAAACACACTGTGATGGTAGCAAAATTGTCTGCACTTAAAACAGCCACATACATGTGCACAAACATTGAGCATATAAGAGCGAGGTTAGATACAAAGCAAAGCAAAGAAATGTGCAAAAAATGTTGTACAGGTATGTATGTAAGAATAGAAAACGCAAACCGCACCATTGCAATACATGAAGACAAACACCCGAAGGTGTGAAAATAAAATTCTAATAAATGAGATCCGACACTGTGGTAATAACTAGCAAATTTTTATTTCAAAGTTTAGTAAAAACACGATATTTGTCAACACAGTTTAGATTTTAAAGTCATTCTTGGGTCAATCAATCTCCTGGTGGGCCCGTTTCTTCTTCCCCCGAATGCTTCTCTTGGTGCGCTGCTTGGCGTATTTTTCATCTGGGGTTTCCCGCAGCAGCAACCAGCAGAAATCAGCCATCATAGTGGTGTTCCATCTTCCTTGGTACCTTCTCTCTGCGTCCTTGATGTCCTGGTGAAACCTTTCACCTTGTTCTTCACTGTACGCCCCCAAGTTTTCGGGAAAGTAGTTCACATGGGAGTGCAAGAAATAGACTTTCAGGCTCATGTTACAGCCTTGTTCTTTGAAGGCGTTGAGCATCCTGGCAACAATATCCTTATAGTTCTCATCCCGCCTGTTCCCCAAGAATTTGAGAACAACATCCTTGAAGGAATCCCAGGCTTCTTTTTCCTTCTCAGACATCGTTTCAGCGAATGCTCCATCTGAAATGAGTTTCCTTATATCAGGGCCAACAAACACTCCTTCCTTTAGCTTTGCTTCAGAAAGTCGGGGGAACTTTGAGCAAAGGTACCGAAAGCACTCACCATCTTTTGGAAGGGACTTGATGAATTGCTTAATGAGACCCAACTTAATGTGGAGAGGTGGTAATAGAATTTTATCACGAGGTACCAAGCTCTCATGAAGAACATTTTTCTCACCGGGTCTCATATACTCCCGAATTGGCCAGTCTTTTTTCCCCCAGTGTAGGTCGCGGGCCCGGCTATCCCACAAGCAAAGGAAGCAGGGATATTTGGTGAAACCGGATTGCTGCCCTAATAGCATGGATAGAATTTTAAAGTCTCTACAAATCATCCACTTATGCTCATCATAACGAATCTTCTGAAGAATCAGGGCCAAATTCTCGTATTTTTCTTGGAGAATAACAGAGTGAGCAATAGGAACTGAAGCGAATGTGTTGCCATTATAAAGAAGAACACCTTTTATGCTGTCTTTTGACGAATCAATGAACAGCCGCCATTCAGCAGGATCATACTTGAGTTTAAACTTTTCCATCACTCCGTATATATCGCTGCAAAATACCAAATCTTCCTCTTTGCTGAAATACTTCAAAAATTGTGTCTCACGGTTGCGGTACCAATAAAAAGTTGTTCCTGGTGACAATAGATTTTTCTGTTTAAGCCGAGAACCTAGCAGTTGGGCAGCATCTTTTGGGAGTCCTAAATCCCGGACTAAATCATTCAATTCAGCTTGAGAGAAAAGTTCAGGTTTCGGATCTGGTTCAGTTTCAAACTCGGAAGTACTGGACTCATCGGGAAAAGCCATCTGATGAGTCTCATCATGATCAGAACCGTCCACACAAATATGATCCAAAGATTTTGGTGGTTCAGGCACAGGTACTTCGTTGCTATGAGGCATAGGCCTAATTGCTGAGGGAAGGTTGGGGTAACTTATTACGTTCTTATTTTTTAAGTTGTATCCCTTCACAATGCAAGAGCAAAAATAGCAGTCACTGCTGTGGTCTCTTTGTTCACGCCACATCATAGGTATTCCGAAACGAAATACTTGTTTTTTACCTTTCATCCATAAGCGTAGATCTTCCTCACATGTCTTGCACACTTTGTGAGGAGCCCACGGTTTGTCTTGATCGCCTAACTTCAAATCGAAATAGGCGAAATATACTTTTTTAATAAATGCAGAAATGTTCCTCTGCCGCTTTTTCACGGTATATTCCCCACAAATAAAACAAAAACTGTCCGGAGAGTTGACGCAACCTCTGGCTCTGTGAGCCATCACAAATACACAGCACTGCAAACTACAACTGTAGTGAACCACTTCGGAATAAAGCTGGATTACGACTGAGCAAACAAAAGGTAATAATGAACTTGCAAGAAACTGAAATTTGACAGGAACGTTCATGTCGCAACCACCGTGTTTGAGCGAGCGAACGAGGCGAGGCGAACAGGAAAGAACATGCGCCAGCGCGAGTACTGGATTTAGCCCCCCGCCTCCCAATTGTCCTGTTAATGTATAAAATGAATACAAAACACTCTAAAATATCATGAGGGAGTGTTTCTAGTTAGTTAACCATTACAACCTCTATTTTGGGCCAAGAAAATAAACTGCAGTCGGCTAAAAAGAAATTATGTGAACATTCCTTATATGGGTAAGAAATCTAATTTTGCAAGAAAACGTGACGTGATGGAACATTTTGGCTATTTTTCCTGGATTCAGCACCCCAAAATCTATAGGAATCAGTTGCAAAACTGGAGGCAGTTTTTTGGTAGTGTACCTGTGTTACTTGGACGCATTTGAAAGGATAGCTACTACCTTGAAATGGCCAGAGGAGCAGTGGGCCACCCGCTTTGCCCTATCGCTCACAGGAGAGGCTCTTTCAGCGTACAAGGCTATGCCTGCAGAATTAGCTTCCAATTATAGTGAAGTAAAGAAAGCGGTAAAAGATAGATTGGGGCTTACCCCACTTCACTATCAGTGTATGTTTAGAGAGGCAGTAATTGGGCCTCAAGAAACTCCCAAAGCTCTAGCCCAGAGGTTGAAAAGTATAGCCAAAAAATGGTTGTTAGCTGAGGGAAGTTCAGTGGAAACAGTGATTGACAAAATTGTATTAGAACAATTTATGGAGGCTGTTCCAAAAGGGCTTAAGACTTTTCTGACCCTCCAGCACTGCCAGTCCTCAGAGGATGCAGCCTCTCTAGCCGAGCGGTATTTCGCGGCTGAGAGGACTGACACCCCATGCCAAAGTAGTGGGTTGGCAGCTGGGAGGAGGAAAAGTAGCAGTAAAGGAAAATATGTGTCTGATAGTATGTATAAACCTGACAAATTGAATGTTAATGCCTCTGATGAGAATGTCTGTTCTGTACCCAAAGGTAAATGTTTTCGGTGTGGAAAAACTGCGCACTATCAGAGATCCTGCACAGAACGCACAGTCCTGGTGACAGGGACAGAGGAAACAGAACAGGATGAATACCGCATGCAGGTCCAAATAGAAGGTACTTACACACTGGCTCTACTTGACTCGGGGGCTGACCAGAGCATGATTTCGGAGAGGCTCTGGGCAGCCATTGAGGGGCACCGTCAGTCGCCCCCGAGTCAAGCAGAGGGACAAGTCAGGGTTAAGTGCGTGCACGGCGCATTTGTCCCTTATCCCATACACAATGTTGTAGTACAAGGGTTGGGCACCCTCAAAGAGATGAAGGTGGCCGTAGTTCCCGAACTGCTCGAGGATGTGATACTGGGGAAAGATTGGCCTCCCTTCCATAATGTACTGGGAAAAGACTGGGGTATTAAACTTGGGCTAGTATCCACTCGCTCTCAAGTGGAACCCTCGGGGAGGGGAGAGGAGGCAGTGGAAAATACAGAGGAACCCGAAGGGGAGGAAAATGCCCAAAGGGAGGACCCAGATGAAGAAGGGCTAGCTATTCTCCCTAATCACGATGACCTTGTACATCCTCCTGTTAAAGTAGGGAAGAAAGACAAGCCTAGGAAGCATAGGGAGAGGTACTCTAGGACCCGGGGGAGGGCCGAGCTAGAGGATGCTGTAGGGTTACCCTGGGTACCAGCGGAGGTCGTAAGGAAATTTCCTTCATTCCCAATGGAACAGAGAGCTGATCCAGCGCTTAAAAGGGCGTTTGAGTGGGCGGAGGAAGTTAGACAAATCCTACCAAGGTTTTTCTTGGAGAATGATCTCCTATACCGAGAGTGTGTAAACCCTCATAACGGTGCCATTCGCAAACAATTAGTAGTACCCGTGACCTTTAAAGCTAGCGTATTAAGATTAGCACATGACCACCCAGTGGGGTGTCACAAGGGGATCCAGGGGACGCTGGACCAAATCTTAGCTAGATTTTATTGGCCCGGGGTCTTCAAGGAGACACGTCAATTCTGTGAGGCATGCCCCAGCTGTCAAAGAGTGACAGTCACAAAGCCTAAGGCAGTACCCATGGTGCCGACTCCCACCATAGCGGCTCCTATAAGCCGAATGGGTATCGATATAATAGGGCCTATGGTGAAGGCACCAAGAGGTTTCAAATATATCCTGGTCATAGTTGACCACGCCACCCGGTTTCCTTGGGCCATTCCCCTAAGAAACACATCAGCCAAGTTGATAGCCTTAGAGTTAATAAGACTCTTCTGTGAGGTAGGCTTTCCCAGGGAAGTCCTGACGGATCAAGGGAGTAACTTCCTGTCAAAACATCTGGCGATGGTCGGGGAAGCCTTCGGCATCCGCCATATAAAAACATCCGCTTACCATCCGCAGGCTAATGGGATAGTAGAACGTATGAACCAGTCCATAAAACAACTATTACGCAGAGGGCTGAAGATGGGGGAAATGAATGAATGGGACACATTGCTGCCATTCACGCTATACGCATGCAGGGAGCGCATACAGGCGTCCCTGGGGGCATCTCCATATGAGTTGCTGTTCGGCCGTGCTCTGAGAGGTGTCCTGGACATCCTGCAAGAGCAATGGGTAGAGCCGAGCATGCAGGAGGTTGGGGTACCCCAATTCCTTAAGTAACTATGACAACACCTAGAGAGGACATCTAGGGCCTCTAGAGAAAATTTGCAAGCCTCTAAGAATAAGCAGAAACAGTATTACGACAGGGGCACCAGACCAAGGCAGCTAAATATAGGCGATAAAGTGCTTATACAAGTAGCCGACCCCGGACCGAAATTCGAGTCCCGGTGGAAGGGCCCGGGTACAGTCATAGGGAAGGTTGGTCCAGTATCCTACTGGGTAGAAAATGAGAGGGGTCGCCAACAGACCTATCACATAAATGTACTCAAGCTGTGGAAGGACAGGTCTGCCAATGCCAGCCTAGTTACTGTTATTTACCGTGAAAGGTCCCAGGCAGAGTTGCCCCGAGAGAGGTCCCGAATGGAGATTCTGGGCTGTCAGGTAAAAACTGCAGCCCGTAATATTTTAAGGGGGGGATCTGTCATGGCGCCAGGCAGATAGCGCCTGTAAAAGTAGAGGAAAACACACAGGGCAGTTTTAAAATCAGCAGTGCAGAGCACATGGCTAGGGGTTGTCAGGGGCAACTAAGCAAAACAAGAGCACAGGCTGTAGAGAAACGCCCAGAGATACCATTACGTCATAGCTCATCAGCAAAGCAGAGACAGCTGCAGAGAGTTGAGCTAACTCAAGTCTCAAGGAATGACGCAGATAAAAAAAGGTCAGCCTTGAGACGAGCAGAGACACGTGCAGATTCCTGCACAGATTCACGTACAGGCACACGTGGAGAAAGAAGGAAACACAGAGACGCAGGCCAGGAGTCAGACTCAGTCTCTGTGACAGAGAGAGAAGGAGACATTGAGAGGACTCGAGGGAAAGGAAAGTACAGCGCTCAGAAAAACCAGGAGCCATACCTGGAAAGTTCAGACGTGGAATCAATCTGTACCTCAGAGGGGTTTATCCAAGAGGAGTTCACGAAGGTTAGTGCTGGGAAGTTAGGCTGCACTAAGCCAAGGTCCGTGTGGGGCCAGAGGGAGACTCCAGGATATAAACCACGAGGAGCAGGGAGAAGAGATAACCACAATAGCAGGAACGTGTCTTCAGGGCCTGCCAAAAGTCATTCAGATGATAGTATGCCAATCCACCTGAAGATTAAGACCCCGAGGGGCAATAGAGTCCAAAGAATATATCCAACGTTGTTCTCGCCATTGAAGACGATGTTCTCTGTCGCCACCCCTGGGATCGGCAGGGATAAAATCCAAAACCCGCCAGCGTAACGAGGAAAAATCATGCCCCACTGTCAAACAATGGTCCACCATTGGGGCAGAAAGAGTCTTAGTGCGTAGTCGAGAGGCATGTTCAGCCAAACGTGTCTTCACTGAACGTGTGGTCCACCCCACATAGTAAAATGAACAAGGGCATACAATCAAATATACTACAAAGTACTATGTGGGGCGGACCACACGGGCAGTGAAGACACGTTTGGCTGAACATGCCTCTCGACTACGCACTAAGACTCTTTCTGCCCCTATGGTGGACCATTGTTTGACAGTGGGGCATGATTTTTCCTCGTTACGCTGGCGGGTTTTGGATTTTATCCCTGCCGATCCCAGGGGTGGCGACAGAGAACATCGTCTTCAATGGCGAGAACAACGTTGGATATATTCTTTGGACTCTATTGCCCCTCGGGGTCTTAATCTTCAGGTGGATTGGCATACTATCATCTGAATGACTTTTGGCAGGCCCTTGTTGGGGGGTTTCCCTGCTAAGTGGGATTCCCTCTGTTCGGGGTGTTTCTGTCTTGTGATTGGAGGATTTGAGCTGTTACTGAAAGCTGACGTCAGACGCCAATGCCTATTTGGTGAGATACACCTCCGTGGTTTTTTCATTCAAGCTCTGAGTTTTTGCCAGTTTGGATGGGCCTGAAACAGGGTGTTCAACATTTTCATATTTGATGTCACACCCGAAACGTGGAGCCTCGTCGTCATTGTGTTTTGCTGGCATATCCTTGCGGTGCGGGGCAGCACTATACGAAAGCTAAGTTTTTGGATTTTGAAATTTTTAATCCACATATTTATCTTTAATAAAAGGAATTGCCACAGTGGTGCCTGGACTGAATTCCCGGCATTGTGTTGGCATATTCCCACAAAAAGAAATTATGCACAATTGTTTTGTGTTTTGTGGGGGTGTTTTGTTTTTCTGAAATCTTTTGTTTTTGGAGCATTTACACTATGTCTAGTATCGCATAGCATGTCCCCAGACCATGGCTCCATAACAGCCACAAGGTACACTGTGAGATATGGCTCCTGTGCCAGGGGTCATAAATGCCTTATCACAGCTGAAAGAAGCATGATTCAGAGGCCCCAATGTCCACATAGGTGTTGCAATGTCATTGTACCATCATTATCTGCTTATCCATCCACCCTGCAATGGCCCAAAGCAAATGGACCTCCATTGGACAACTTTTGAATCCACAGCATGTATAGAGGGATTCACCAGCATGTCATGTTGGAAAAATGCCAACATACCATGCAGCTCACATGCAAACATAAGGAAGGGAGGCAGAAAACAGGATCTCAAGGCCTGATTTTTGAAAGGCATCTACATGGTTTGCAGCCCAGTAAACCATGTAGATGCCTTAGTTGAGGATATTCAATGGCATTTACATGGTTAGTGCCATTGAATATCCCCTACTAAGTCCCCTATGCACCTCAATGCTATTCAATAAGGTGCATAGCCCTTCCAAAATACAGACAAATGAAAATCAGGCCCTCAGTGTTTGGACAGACCTTTATTAAAGTTATCACACAGTTTAAGTACAACACAGGCATAGACAGGTCTATGTGACAGCAGATGACATGAGTGCACAGCATATATGGGAATTGTCAGGCAATGAGGTCAACACTCAGGGCCCCCCTCCCCCCCCCCCACCATAGACATGGTAAATTGAGTGTGAGGGCCTTGTAAGCATATATTTACAAGGATAAAACGCAAATAAAAGC
Source organism: Ichthyophis bannanicus (assembly GCA_033557465.1). Lineage (NCBI taxonomy): Eukaryota > Metazoa > Chordata > Amphibia > Gymnophiona > Ichthyophiidae > Ichthyophis > Ichthyophis bannanicus. Next base: position 662,573,038 of record CM066035.1, on the reverse strand, counting down.
TCTGGCCCTCTGCTCCCTATATACATGCTAAAATGGGCTGTGGAGACCCTGCTGAGGACATATATACATAGCTAAAACATACATAAAAGCCCTTCCACACTCCTTTCTGTTGGGTAAAATTTGCCTTTTTGTGAATTAAATCAAAATCTGCAATAGTGTAGATACCTTGGAGAGATCTAGTGAAGTTTCAAAAATGGTCTAGAACTGGGCAGTTAAGATCTAATTCTAAAAAGAAATCAGGATTATGTATTTGGGCTGCAGAAATCCAAGGGAATGGTACAGTATAAGGGGTAAAGTACTTCTGTGCATGAAAGAAGAGTGAGACCTAAAGGTGATCATATCTGGTGATCTTAAAGTTGCCAGACAGGTTGAAAAATTTATTGCAAAAGTCAGAAGGATGTTTGAATGCATAGGGAGAGGAATGGCCAACAGGAAAATGAATTGATAGTGCTTCTGTTTAAGTCTCAGGTGAGACCTAATTTGGAGTACTGTATACAATTCTGGAGATCTCGCCTTCAAAAAGCAATAAATAGGATGGAGTTAGCCCAGATAGCAGCTACTAAAATGGTCCGTGGTCTTTGTCATACAACTTATGAGGACAGACTTAAGGATCTTCTATATACAATGGAAGAAAAGTGGGAGTGAGAGATATGATAGAGACATTTAAATATCTTTGTGGCATAAATACACAGGAGGCTGATCTCTTTCAATTGAATGGAACTCTGGAACAGGGGTCATAGGATAAAGGTGAAAAGATATAAAACTCAGGAGTATCCTAAGAGGATATTTCCTAAGGGTGGTGGATGCATGGAACATCCTCCAAGCAGAAGTGTTTGAAGAAGAGTGTATCTAAATTCCAGGAAGTGTGGATGAAAGATAGAGGATCTCTAATGGAGAAGAAAGGATTGTGAAGTTTAGTAGTTGGTATAAATGGGAGATTGGATAGGCCATGTTGTTTTTATCAGTCATTATTTTCTCTGTTTCTATAGTAATACTTATAGGAGGAGAAGAGGTTGGGACACTCTCTAAAGGGGAGGTGTCAGGGAAGAAACGTGTTTGTCAAAATTCAAGCATTGAGTTTGGATGTTGCATTTATACTCTGCTCTTCCTGAGGTATTCTGGGGCTCATGTGAGTGGGTCCTAGGCCAGGAGTACTTAGGATTTAAATACGATTACCAGATGTCCCCAAATTTTGGGGATTGTCCCCAATTTTAGAGCTGTGTTCCTGAGGCCCACTTATTTGGCAGTCTTCTGTCCCCCATTCCAGCAATAAGGACAAAGGGACTAGAGAAACATTTTATTTTCAATTTGGTAATTGGAATATGTTGGTTTTTAGAACTGACATCCATTATCTTTATATTTTGCACAGTACAGGGGAAATGCACCACTCTTTCTATTTCTCTGTCTATTTGTCTGCTTGGAATTAATATTGTTGCCGTCATGTCAAACCTGGAACTAAGGTGTCCCTTCCATACTCCCTCCACTCCTGCTCCTGCAATACACACACACACTTTGGATATGTGTCCCAGATTTGCCTGCAAAAAATCTGATACCTTAGATTTTGGAAGTGATCTTGATATTGAGCTTGAATAGTGGAATTGTTACACAATAATTCTAGTTAGGAGAAGTACAAAGAGTGCTGATCACTTAAGAGGAGTAGCCCAGTGGTTAGAGCACTGGCTTGGTAACCAAAAGACCAGGGTATGATTCACACTAGTACTCCTTGTGGTCTTGGACAAATCACTTGACCTTCCATTGCCTCAGAAGAATATAGTATATAGTATATAGTATATAGTTTAACCCCATTATCCAAGTTGTTATTCCTGTTCTATGTAAAACCAAACAAATTGTGTTTAGGTTGTTTTTGTTATACTGTAAACCGCGCTGATACCGAATAGTGCGGTATATAAGCAACTGTAATAAATAAAAATAAAATAAATAATAAGAAAGGCCTGGCAGTCTATTTATGTCACACTGCCAAGAAAACCTAGGAGCAGCTGGATCGCCAGGAGTCAGCATTGACTCAAAGGCACACATTGCATTTTGCAATGCTTCCCTCAGAGAGGAGCAATGGATGCTTCAAAGAAACAGGTGTTTAGGACAACAAATAGCACGCTACTTGGGATATAAATTCAAAACCAGAACTGGCCGAAAAGTCTCTTTAATGGAAATGAGTAACTTAGCAGTTCTGAATTTGAGTATGAAATGTGTCCAGTTGAAGATAATATATTTTTGCTGTCTTGAGCTTTTCCAGCTTTGTCTATGTTAGAATTGTTTTGCCAGTAAACCTCTTTGGTGTAGAACAAAACCTGGCCTGTGGACTATTTTTAGGGTGAAGAAAATTGTGTGAATGCTAGCTTCCCTAACAGAAATTAGGGAAGCTAGCAGAGTTTACAACACAGTAATAATGGGAGATTTCAATTACCCTAGTATTGAGTGGGTCAATATCACATCAGCCCATGCTAGGAGATAATGTTTCTAGATGAAGTAAATGACTGCTTCATGGAGCAGCTGGTTCAGGAACCAAAATGCAGGAATGCTATTTTAGACTAATCCTTATTTGAACACAGGATCTAGTGTGAGACGTAATTGTTTTGGGGCCACTTGGCAATAGTGATCAGAACATGATCACAATTGATTTAATAAATGGAGGGAGGATAGCAAGGAAATTGACTATGCAAGTATTCAACTTTCAAAAAGGAGGCAATAATAACATGAGGAAAATGGTTATGAAAAAACTAAAAAGAACAACTGTCAAGGTTAAGAGTTTACATTAAGCCTGGGCAATCAGATGTATTCCATGCTTTAAAAAAGTGGAAGGAAGGCCAAACAACAGCCAGCATGGCTTAAAAGTGAGCTCAGACAGGTGGTTATAGCTAAGAGAAAATCTTTCAGAAAATGAAAAAAAAGAGGCAAATGAAAAAAAAAAGGAAAAAGCATAAGTACTGGCAAGTTAAAGGCTGGCAAAGAGAACATTTGAAAAGAAGCTTGCTGTGGAAGCAAAAGCACATGTGAAAAACTTTTTCAAGTATATTCATAGCAAAACACCTGTGAGAGAGTCAGTTGGACCATTAGATAATGGAGGGGTAAAAGGTGTACTGAAAGAGGACAAGGCCATAGTGGAGAGACTGAATGAATTCTTTGCTTCAGTTTTTACTGAAGAAGATGTAGGAAATTTACCCATGCCAGAAATGATATTTAAAGGTGATATATCAGAGGAATTGAAACAAATATCAATAAATCAGGAAGATGTAATACAGCTAATTGATAAACTTAAGAGCAACAAATCACCTGGACCAGATGGCATACATCCCAAGGTGCTAAAAGAACTGAAATATGAGATTGTAGAACTACTATTAGTAATCTGTGATCTATCATTAAAATAATCTATAGTACCAAAAGACTGGATAATGGGCAGTTTAACGCCAATTTTTAAAAAGGGTTACAGGGGTGATCCAGGAAACTACAGACCAGCGAGCCTGACATCAATACTGGGCAAAATGGTAGTAACCATTATAAAAAACAAAATTACTGAACATATATAGTCATGGTTTAATGGTAAAAAGCTAACATGGATTTAGCCAAGGAAAGTCTTGTTTTACCAATCTCTTATATTTTTTGAAGGTGTGAATAAACAGGTAGATAAAGGTGAGACGGTTGATACACTATGGAGGTCATTCATGAACGCAGGTTGTGGGGCTGCACATCCCGACGAGACATGCAGCCCCGCAAGCCGTCCATGCCCAATTCCCTCTCCGGCTCTCCTTGTACGTCCTGTGCATCAGGATGGAGAGAGCCGGTGGGGGTGGCAGGTGGTGGGAATGGGGTGGAGCGAGGGTGGGCCAGCCTGGCAGTATATACAGGGCCGATTCAGGTCACGGCACTGTACCTGCTGTCGGGGCCCATGGGACGTGCTGCTTATACCACCTTAAAGGGTGCTCCCGGGGCCAGGGTCCACACAGCCCCGTCTTCATCGGGGATGTCCAACTCCATGAATTGGGCTCCATATCTCGATTTTCAGAAAGCCTTTGACAAAGTCCCTCATGAGAGACTCTTGGGGAAATTAAAAAGCCATGTGATAGGAGGCAATGCACTACTATGGATTGAAAGATAGAAAATGGAGTAGGGCTAAATGGCCAATTTTCTCAGTGGAGAAAGGTGAATAGTGAAGTACCCAGGGATCTGTGCTGGACCCACTGCTTTTTAACATATTTATAAATGACCTTGATATGGGAATAATGAGTGAGGTGATCAAATTTGCAGATGATACAAAATTATTCAAAGTGCTAAAACACAGGAAGATTGTAAACAACTGTAAGAGGACCTTGCTAAATTGGAAGACTGGGTGTCTAAATGGCAGATGACATTTAATGTAGACAAGTGCAAAGTTATGTACTTAGGGGAAAACAACCCAGACTATAGGTACATGATGCAAGGTTCCACATTAGGAACCACCACACAGGAAAAGGATTTAGATGCCATCATAGTAACATAGTAAATGACTGCAGATAAAGACCAGCATGGTACATCCAGTCTGCCCAGCAATACGGCAAGAGTAGGTGCTCTTGTCGCTCTGTGCAGGCCACCCCTCCCCATGTCTTTGTTTAGGGGTGGACCCACCACTCCATGTAGGACACCCCTATTTGTTGAGAAGTTAGATGGTTCGGTTTATTTTGTTTTTATCCTGTTGCTGTAAAGGGATCCGCTGTGCTTGTCCCATGCTGTTTTGAATTCCGTCACCGTGTTTGCCCCCACCACTTCCATCAGGAGAGCATTCCAAGCATCCACCACCCTTTCAGTGAAAAAATATTTCCTGACATTGCCTTTCAATTTACCACCTTGCAGCTTCATGTTATGCCCTCTAGTTTTGCAGGATCCCCGTCTTTGGAAGAGGTTTGTTTGTTCATGGTTCCTCTTTAAGTATTTAAAGGTCTGAATCATATCTCCCCTATCCCTCCTCTCCTCCAAAGTGTACATATTTAGGTCTTCAAGTCTCTTCTCATAAGGCTTCTTATGCAGGCTCCAAATCATTTTGGTCGCCTTCCTCTGAACAGTTTCCAGTCTTTTTACATCTTTTGCAAGATATGGTCTCCAAAACTGAACACAGTATTCCAAGTGAGGCCTCACCAGCGACCTGAACAGTGGCATAAGTACCTCTTCCTTTCTGCTGGTAATCTTTGTATGCAGCCTAACATCCTCCTGGCTTTTGCAACCGCCTTGTCACACTGTTTTGCCACTTTGAGATCATCAGAGATAATCACACCAAGGTCTTTCTCCTGAACCATGCACACCAACCTCTCGCCACCTATTGCATACATTTCCCTTGGATTTCTGCTACCCAGGTGCATGACACTACCCTTTTTCACATTAAATCGTAATTGCCAAGCATTAGACCATTATTCCAGCTTTTGTAGATCTCTCCTCATGTTATTCACTCCCTCGGGGGAGTCCACTCTGTTGCAAATGTTTGTGTCATCTGCAAAAAGACAGACCCTTCCATTCAGTCCTTCAGCAATATCACTCACAAATACATTTAACAGTGCCGGGCCCAGGACCGAACCCTGGGGCGCCCCGCTAATCACCTTCCTTTCATCCGAGTGAGCTCCATGTACCATCACCTTCTGTCATCTGTCAGTCAACCAATTTCTAATCCAGTTTACCATCTTGGGACCCATCCCCAAACTACTGAGTTTATTGACAAGCCTCCTATGAGGAACAATATCAAAGGCTTTGCTGAAATCCAGGTAGATGACATCCATCGCATGCCCCTGATCTAGTTCCTTGGTCACCCAGTCAAAGAACTCAATCAGATTTGTTTGGCAAGACCATCCTTCAGTAAAACCATGTTGCCTCAGATCTTGCAACCTGTTGGTTTTGAGAAAGTTCACTATTTCGCTCTTTCAGGAGCGTCTCCTTTACTTTTCCCGCTACCGAGGTAAGGCTCACGGGTCTGTAGTTTGACATGTCTTCCCTGTAACCACTTTTGTGTAGAGGTACGACATCAGCCATTCTCCAGTCCTGAGGAACCTCTCCTGTTTCCAAGGATCTGTTGAATACATCCTTTAACGGCCCTGCAAGAACCTCTCTGAGCTCTTTCAGTATCCTGGGATGTATCCCATCCGGTCCCATGGCTTTGTCCACTTTCAGTTTAGCAAGTTGTTCCAGCACGTCGTCTTCTGTGAATGGTGTGGTATCTACTTCATTCCCATTTTTATATTTGGGAGTCACAGCTGGTCCATCTCCAGGATTTTCTTTAGTAAAAACAGAGCAGAAGTATTTGTTTAGCAATTTCGCTTTTTTCTAAGTCACTTTCCACGAGACCTTTCCCAGCACTTCTGAGTCCTGCAATTACAACTCTGATCTTCTTCCTTTCCCGAATATACCTGAAGGAAGCCATCTTTTCCTCTGCCTTTGATTTTGCTATCCTTATTTCTCTTTTTGACTCTTTGAGTTTGATCCTGTATTCATTTCTGTGTTCTTCTGTTTGCAAGCTTTTGAATTTTGTGAAAGCTGTGTTTTTTGCCTTTATTTGAGCAGCCACTTCTTTGGAAAACCAAATAGGTTTCCTTCTCCTCTTGTTTTTATTTACTTTTTTTACATATTTATCTGTTGCCCCTTTTATTGCCACCTTTAGTTTAGCCCATTACAATTCCACTTCCCTTATCTCCTTCCACCCTGTCATCTCCTCCTTTAGGTACTCGGCCATTTTATTGAAGTCAGTGTTTTGGAAGTTTAGGACTTTGAGCTTGCTATGTTTGGCCTGTACCTTGGCCTTTATCTCAAACCATACCGTGTGATGATCCCTGTTGCTCACAGGGGCACTCACGCAGACATTTGACACGCTATCACCGTTGGTGAGCACTAAATCCAGCGTTGAGCTTTCCCTGGTTGGTTCCATGACCATTTGTCTAAGTGATGCATCTTGGAGAGCATCTACAATTTTTTTTTTCATCTTTCCAGATGTGCAGAAGGAGTAATCCAATCCACATCAGGTAGATTAAAGTCACCCAAAATGATCACTTCCCTCTTTGTAGCTATCTTGGCAATATCTGTAATCAATTCGTTATCTATCTCTTCAATTTGAGTCGGAGGTCTGTAGACTACAGCAGTATGGATGACAGAGCCATCTCCTCTTTCCAATGCAATCCAGAGCGCTTCTTCTTTTCCCCATGTCCCCTGCATTTCAGTAGCTTTAATATTGCTTTTGACATATAAGGCTACTCCTCCTCCTTTTCCATTTTCTCTGTCTCTTCTGAATAGATTATAGCCAGCTATGGCTATATCCCAATCATGCGATTCATTAAACCATATCATGGATAATATGTTGAAACCCTCTGCCCAGTGTGCAATGGCAGCCAAGAAAGCAAATAGCATGCTGTTAATCATAAAGAAAGGAATGGAGAATAAAACTAAGGATATTATAATGTGTCGTGACCCTCGCCTGGGCCAAAGGCTTACAGGCATAGGGCTGCCAATGTTTGTCCTTAAATAAAGAGTTACTATCCTTGTCTCCAGCAGGGAACTCTGGGACTTGTAGTTGATTCTTTTACTCAAAGACAAAGTAGTGTGAGACCATTGGTTTTAAGGCAAAACAAGAATTTTATTTAGGTTCCCATAAGCACTAAGGTTCAACACAGACATAAGGATTATTCTCCAAGTAAATAATAACAGGAAACATATGCAACTGGAACTGAAGAAACTGAAAGAACCTTTAAACATGTGCAGCTGTTTTCAGCAAAACATTTCAGCAAGTAAATCACAGCTTCCTTTGTTCGTCCAGCACAGCTAAATCTTCATTTATCATGTGCTGCTTTGGTTATCAAACTCTAGGTTAAGCAAGGGCTCTTTGCCTTAGAAGAAGTTCTTGGCATTCACATGGCTAGGTAAAACCCTGCTTCTCTAAAGCTTCTTCTGTTAACACTTTTTATCACCGACTTTCAAACTTCCTTCTTACACAAAGAACAGTCCATAGGAGACTCCTCAGTAACAGAATCCTGCCCAAAAGAGTCAATTTGCATTTCTTCCTGTGCTACAAAATGCTTGTCTGTCTCTGGGTTTTCATTAACTCCTTCAAGCTTACTGTTCTGTAGGAATTTCTGAATTTCCTTCCACAGCTGCTCTCCCTGATATGGAATATTTGTACCTTGAGAGTGGGGCTTCTTTCCCTGGGTCAATTGCCTCAATGCTTCAATCGTGTTCAACTCTGGTTCTCTGCCCTCGGCTGGGTTCTGGTCACTTCCAGTTGTAACCGTATTCACCCACCTTCTGGCAGCTTGAATTCTTTGAGCTGGTTCATGAACACTCTACGCTGCAATCTGATCCTCGTTGTCAGAAACTCTCCCAGCCACCCATCTGCTGGTTTCTGAATTAAGAGTACGTCTCTTACAAGGACTGCTTCCTCTGTTGCTGCTTCCTTTCTTGCTGGAGCCGTTCTCCAACTCGAAGTCAAACTTCCCAGTTCTCTTTTTCCTCTCCTCTGAACAGGGCTTATAAAGCTATTTCCTAACTAACACTCCCCTGTCTCTGCACAGGTGATTATCATTACCCTCCAAGCCTGAACTTACGTTAGAGCTTGGGTGTGGCTTGGCTTCAGCAACCACGTGCTTCTTTCCTTTGCTTGCAGTCTGAACCCTGTGAATACCTTGCCTGTCTCTCACCTTAAAGGCATATTCACTGTTTTCTTCTGTTTCCATCAGCTCAACACAGCTCTCATCATCACAAATGTCTCTGTATCGTTCCATGGTGTGACTACACCTTGAATATCGTGTGCAATTCTGGTCACCATATCTTGAAAAGAATATAGTAGAATTAGAAAAAGGTACAGAAAAGAGCAACAAAAGTGGTAAAGGGAATGTAAGGATATCCCTACATGGAAAGGCTTAAAGGTTTAGGGCTCCTCAGCTTGGAAAAGAGATGGCTGAAGGGAGATGTGATAGAGGTCTATAAAATAATGAATGGAGTAGAACAGGTAAATGTAGATTGGTTGTTTACTCCTTCAAAAAGTAGAAAGACTAGCACATTTAAGACTAATCGGAATTAATATTTTTTCACTCAATGCATAATCAAACTCTGGAATTTGTTACCAGTGAATGTAGTAAAAGCTGTTAGCATAGTTGGATTTAAAAGAGGTTTCTACATGTTCCTGGAGGAAAAGGCAATAAACCACTATTAAAGAGAACTGAGGAATATACTGCTTACCCATTGGACAAGCAGCATGGAATCTGGATATCTTTTCGGAACCTGACAGGTACTTGTGATTTGGATTAGCCACTGATGCAAACAGGATACTGGGCTTGATGGACCCTTGGTTTGACCCAGGGTGGCATATCTTATGCTCTTAATGATCCCCTAAGGTTAACGCTCCCAGCAATTGCCAGTCTTGTCTTAGATTGTGCTGTCCTGAAGCATTAGAAGATTAACCCCTTCAGGGCCACTTTAACCATTTATTGGCCCTAGGAAAACTTGTGTGGATGGGCCCCATTTTAATTTTTCCTTACTGAACAGCACACCCTCCTTTACCTACTTGAGCCCCATCCTCACAAGCCCCTGTTTATCTGATGCTGCTGGACCACTGATGTAGCTTTCCTCTTTATTTCCAGCTGATAGCAGGACAGACGCATATTCTATCTTCCTTCAGGACCCATGAGGGCTGATGCAAACACCCCTCTACCTTCTTATGACCTGTGTTGAGCAATACAAATATGCAGGTGGTATCTTCCTGCATTTGGCCAGTGTCAGCTGATGCATGTGGCACAAATATATTTAAAAAATAAAATCAGTGTCTGATGAATGTCCAAACTGTCATCTTTCAGGGTAAATTGTAAAAAAAAAAAATTAATTCAATGCATACATATTTTAGCTGAAAGAAATCCATATTGCATTGGTTGAAAGTAAGATCTAAAAGGCCTGGCTAGCTTGAACTAGGATGTTTCCCCTTACTATTTATCATATTAAAAAAGATCTAATTCTGCCCTTACTTTAGTATCAATGACACAAACAACCTTCATTACCAGATATTTAGTGAAGGAACACAAAACCCCTGTACACAAGGAAGGAGGGGAAATGGGAGGGAAGGGGGCTGGGTTAGGGAGCAGATTAGCTTTTCTTTGATATGCATGATGCTCTGCTCACTCTAGCTCCATACCCATCTCTAGGCTCGTTCCCTATAATTGCCTGAAAGGGGAGAGACTGAAGCAGAAGCAAAGAGCTGCTCTCTGCTGTTTGAGAATCCAGTAAAGGCTAATATAGTTATCAGGACAAAGCAGATTGTTCATTCAGTGGAGTTCTTGTCATGTAGGGCTTGGGGCAACTGTTCCTTTTGTCCATAGATAAAAGTGGCCCTGCCCCTTAATCTCTACCTGGGCGTGTACCCCTCCTTAAAAAGGGGTTATATAAGTGCTGCAGTTGTACTAAGGAAAACCCTTGCTGGTCAATTTTTTTTTTACCTTATTTGCAGTGGTTCTGTTTTCCCAAAGTTCTGCAGTAAAAATCCATTTTCATTTGAACAACTAGACCAGAGTGATTTTGTTGACTTATGGAATGGCGTGTTCATTCTTAGCAAGCCAGGACCCTGGAACACTATTTCCTCCCTACTGCATCTAATAATAGCCCCCGGGGTAGGGGTGCAGTATGGTCGCATGTACGCCATCACAGAGCCAGTGTCAGGAGTCTTTATATATGCAGTTTAATGTAAATTTTTTGCCCTACCCTGTAATAATAGTTTACAAGCAAGGAAAGTCTTGATTGCTTGTTTTTAATGTGCAGGCTGCAAACATACACAGTCACACCTGCATTTCATGCTGTGACATGACAGTCCTTAAATAATGTAGCTACTTACGTAATACTGTCATTTTTAATGAGGAGTAATGTGTACTGTGACTCTCCCGCAGAAGATAATTTATTCTTGCCCAGTAGGATATGTGGGGGGAAGGCAGACGAGGAGAGGAGGTGGAGTGCATGGCAGAAAATGCCTTTATTCACCAGTTGCAAAAAGTAATATTAGAAAGGCATCTATCTAGTTAGTGAAATTAGGAGGTGTGCAAACATTATGCCTAGGAATAAATCCTGAAGGGAGAAAGACGAATAGCTCATGAACCATTATCTATTTTTTTTTTCATGCAGCATTTAAGCATAAAAACGCTGCTAGCAAAATTTGACCAGACACTTGTCTATTTAAATGCTGCAGGAATTTATTAGAAACAGGTTAAATGTGATCAGATGGGGAAGGCATGTGGTGATCCCCTCCAGATTCATTCTCAACCTGATGGTACTCTCACTCTGATGCAACTTGTGTACCTCCAATCATAGGAGCTTTTAACAACCAGAATGTCTCCAGTTTATTCTCAACAGCCTCCACTTAAAGTGCTTTGACTGCATCTGAAGGCATATTAGTACCTTTACTGTGAAACATGTTTCCTTAATTTTATATTAGATCTATCTGTAAGCTTCCATTGAAGCAGCCTGGTCTGTCCAAAGCACATCTTAAATCACTATAAATCCTTCTAGAAATTGTTCAGATAATTGCTGACAGTTAGCATATAATATTTAGAGGCTGTTTTAATAAAGCCTGCAAAATAGTGGGTGGTAACGTCCTGCAGTGACAGTGCGTGGGCATGACAGCGGCTAGCCTCTAAAGTGCACATTAATTACCCATCATATAAAGGACCGTAGAATGGGCAGGATATGAGCGGCATGCGGGTGTAGAAAGCGCATTACAATTAGCATGCGAGTATATATCACGCACTGTTAATGTGGCAAATGGCATGGGCGCACATAATACAGTATCTTTATTGGTGACGTGAGGTGTGCCTGTATTAATTGCCCTGCCCATTACGGTACACGTCAGTGCAGTGACTGCCAAGGAACATGCTGGTGATGCCCCTGACAGTTACAATGGAGGCTTTGCATTTAATGCACATTAATTTTCACGCTAAAAGTGCACGAAGTATACCACCGTAATGGGCTTTAGTAAAAAGGCCACTGAATGACTGCTTTCTTTTTCCCTAAAGTTAAAATGTTAACAACTTCCTATTGTTCAGCATATGATGAATCTTTTAATGGTCTAGCACATTTAGAAGCCTTCCTTCAGATTTCCTGAGGTCTTCACCATGTTTTTATCATGACCAAAAATTGAATTGTGTGTTGTTCTCCTGCTACCCCATCATGCTGCAAGTCATTGAATCTCACTCTTTGGATATCTGAAAGTAATTCTGTTCTTTCTTCACATTTGCCAACTGTTGAATAGTATCTACTGACAAAAACTTCGCAAAAGGCCATTTAAAGACAGATTACCCACATTAAATATTGCATAATTTTATTGAGTACTTGAAAGAATTTTATTTTTTTTACCTGATATTATAGCTGTAAATGGAAACATGACAGCAGAAAAGGACCACATGGCCTATCTATTCTGCCCTTCCATATCAACTACTAAAGTCTCTTCTTTTCTTTTAAAGATCTTCTGTGCTTGTCCCATGCTTTTTTGAATTCAGATACTGTCCTCGTCTCTACTACCTCCACTAAGAGTGAGAGATTATTCCATGCATCTATCACTCCTTCCATAAAGAAATATTTCCACATATTACTCCTGAGTCTATCCCCTTTCACTCTCATCCTATGTCCCCTCATAGCAGAGCTTGCTTTCAATCGAAAGAAGCTCTCCTCTTGTGCCATGGAGATATTTCAATGTCTCCATCATATCTCCTCTATCCTGCCTTTCCTCTAATGTATACAGTACATATTACGATATTAAGTCTGTCCTCATATGCTTTATACCACTAACCATTTTAGCAGCCACATTCTGCACTGACACTGTCCTATTTATGTCCTTTTGAAGGTGCGGTCTCCAGAATTGTACACAATACTTCAAATGATGTCACACCAGAGACTTATACAGAGGCACTATCGCCTCCTTTTTTCTGCTGGCCATTCCTCTCCCTATGCAACCAAGCATCCTTCTGGTTTTTTCCATCACCTTTTCTACCTGATTAGCCATTTTAAGATCAACAGAAACAATCACGCCCAGGTTCCTCTCTTCTTTCATGGACAGAAGTACTTCACCCCTTATACTGTACCGCTCCCTTGGATTTCTGCAGCCCAAATGCATTACTCTGCATTCTTTAGCATTAAATCTAAGCTGACAAATCATTGACCATTCTTCAAGTTTAGCTAGATCCCGCCTCATGTTATCTACAACTTCCTGGTTGTTTACTCTATTGCAGATTTTAGTATCATCCACAAAGAGGCAAATCTTACCCAACAGCCCTCCGCAGTATCACTAACAAATATGTTAAAAAGAATTGGACAAAGGACAGATCCCTGCAGCACACCACAGGTAACAACCTCCTTGTCAGAGTGAGCTCCATTTACCTGTACCCTTTGTCACCTCTCACGCAACCAATTTCTAACCCAGTCACTTTAGGGTCCATCCCTAGGCTGTTCAGTTTGTTTATAAGTTGCCAATGTGGAACAGTGTCAAAGGCTTTACTGAAATCTAAGTATACCATATCTAGGGCTCTCCCTCGGTCCAACTCCCTAGTCATCCAATCAAAGAAATAAATTAGATTTGTCTGACAAGACCTGCCTCTGGTGAAATCATGCTGCTTTGGATCCTGTAATCCATTGGACTCCAGAAACCTCACTTTCCTTTCTTTTAGCAGCATTTCCAGTATTTTACTCACCACAGAGGTTAGACTAACCAGCCCGTAGTTTTCAACCTCATCATTACTTCTGATTTTATATAAAGGGACCACATGTGTCTTTCTCCAGTCCTCTGGGACCATTCTCAACTCTAAAGAAGCATTGAAAAGGTCAGTCAGTGGAGCTGGTAGAACGTCCCCAAGTTCCTTCACTATTCTCGGCTGTATTTCATCTAGTCTCATTACTTTCTCTACTTTTAGTTTAGCTAGTTCCTCGCAAACACAATCTTCTGAAAATCCTTCAAGATCCCCGTAACTTCTGTTCCTATTTGTGAGTCCTACTCCTGGCCCTTCATCTGTTAACACACAACAAAAATATTTGTTAAGCAATTCTGCTTATCCTTATTGGCTTCTACATATTCCTCTCCTTTACCCTTGAGTCTGACAATACCACTTTTGCACTTCCTTCTCTCACTAACATATCTGAGAATTGTCTTATCTCCCCATTTTATTGCCCTGCTATTTATTCTTCTTTTTGTACCTTTGATTTCCTAACTACTTTGCTACAGTAGCTTCTCTAAGTTTTTCTAAATATAGATGCCTGTCTTCCTTCAGAAAAGAGTCACAAATCACCACTATTCTTCACTTTCTTGTGGTCACTGATTGTGCAACTTTCGGGTGCTCGAGCTCTGGTTCTTCCTTTTCCTGGGATGTTTTCACCTCCTCCACTTCTAGAACTGCATACTGGTTTGTCAATTCAAGGGCTGGTAGAGTTGAATTGTTGACTCAGGCTCAGGTGACTCTTGTCCAACTCTCTTTATTCTGTAGTCTCCCATCTTTACCTGTCAGACAGCTTGGATATTTCAAGAAGCATCTTATCAATATACTTTTTACTGTGATCTCTTATATTTCAGGAAGGCTTCCCTCTTGTGCTTCACCTTTTCAGTTACTTCTTTTGAGAACCATAGTGGCCTCCTTTTCCTTTTACATTTATTTACCTTTCTAACAAAAAGGTTTGTTGCCTTAAAATATCCCCTTTCAGTTTTGCCCATTACTTTTCTACATCCCCCAGCTGTTCCCATCCCGCTAATGACTCCTTGAGGTATTGTTCCATCTTGGCAAAGTTAGTTTTCCTAAAGTCTAAGACCCTCGCTTTTGAATGGATTTTATCAGCCCTAGTCCTAACACTGAACCACACCATCTGATGATCACTATGACATCAAAACCACTTTCCCATTGGTAAGCACCAAGTCCATTATGGCCCCTTCATGTGTGGGTTCTGTTACCAGTTGCTGGAATAGCTCTCCCTGTAGAGAATCTAGGATTTCCTTACTTCTAGATGATACTGCAGCAGGAATGTGCCAATCAACATCTGGCATATAGAAATCACCTATCAGTAGCACTTCTCCTTTCATGAAAATATTGTGTTCACTCCTTCTTCCTGGGAGGGAGATCTGTATAATCACACCAATGCAAATGGATTCCCCTTTCTCTCTTTCTAGAATAACCCACAGTGCCTCCTTGCTTCCTTTTAAGCCCTGTAATTATATAGCTTTAATATTATTTTTTACATATAGTGCCACTTCTCCTCTCCTTCTTCTTACCCTTTTCTTCCTGAATAAA
The DNA here is from genome assembly GCA_033557465.1 of Ichthyophis bannanicus. Taxonomy (NCBI): domain Eukaryota; kingdom Metazoa; phylum Chordata; class Amphibia; order Gymnophiona; family Ichthyophiidae; genus Ichthyophis; species Ichthyophis bannanicus. Next base: position 662,557,778 of record CM066035.1, on the reverse strand, counting down.
GTATAGCCTGGTATAATTACAGTGCCTTGTGAAAATATTCATCCCCTCGGTTTTTGTCCTGTTTTGTCGCATTACACCCTGGAATGGAAATTGGAGGTTCATTTGGATGTTAGGTAATAGACCTAACAATATAGTCCAAATTGGTGAAGTGGAATGACAATAAAATACCTTGTATATATAAAAAAAAAACAAGTAAAAACTGAAAAGTTGTGAGTGTATATGCATTCATCCTTTTTGCTATGAAACCTCTAATTAAGATCCGGTCCAACCAATTAACCTCAGAAGTCACATAATTAGTTGATTAGGGTCCACCTGTGTGCAATAAGTGTCACATGATCTGTCATATGATGCCTGTATAAAATATAGCTGTTCTGAAAGGCCCCTGTCTAAGCAACTCCACGAAGCAAGCAACATGAAGATCAAGGAGCACTCCAAACAGGTCAGGGGCAAAGTTGTGGAGAAGTATAGATCAGGGTTGGGTTATACAAAAATATCCCAAATTCTGCATATCTCATGGAATGCCATTAAATCCATTATAAAAAAAATGAAAGGAATATGGCACCACTACAAACCTGACAAGAGAAGGTCGTCCACCAAAACTCACAGACCGGGCTAGGAGGGCATTAATCAGAGATGCCAGAAAGACACCAAGGATAACACTGAAGGAGCTGCAAAAATCCACAATGGAGATGGGAGTATCTGTCCATCGGAACACTTTAAGCTGTACACTCCACAGAGTGGGGCTTTATGGAAGAGTGGCCAGAAAAAAGCCATTGTTTAAAGAAAGAAATAAGAAAACATGTTTCGAGTTTGCACAACGGCATGTGGCGGATCCCCCAAACACATGGAAGAAGGTTCTCTGGTTAGATGAAATGAAAATTGAACTTTTTGGCCATCACTTCCCATCACCCCGAGAATACCATTCCCATAGCGAAACATGGGAGCATCATGGCAGCATCATGCTGTGGGGATGTTTTTCATCGGCAGGGACAGGAAAACTGGTCAGGATTGAAGGAGCGATGGATGGCACTAAATACAGGGCAATGCTTGAGGAAAACCTGTTTCAGTCTGCCAGACATTTATTTATTTATTTATTTATTTAATTTTCTTATATACCGCGCTATTTGTCATCAGTGCGGTTTACATTGAAACAATACAACAATTGGTCAGATATAACAGACCTATTACAAGTAACAGGAAAATTAACATGGAAGTAAACAGGGAAATCATTTGAGAGTGGGATGAAGATTCACCTTCCCACAGGACATTGACCCTAAACATATGGCTAAAGCTGGTTTAAAGGGAAACATTTAAATGTCTTGGATTGGCCTAGTCAAAGTCAGACTCAATCCAATTGAGAATCTGTGGCATGACTTGAAGATTGCTGAACGCCAACACAACCCATCTAACTTGAAGGATTTGGAGCTGTTTTGCCTTGAGGAATGGGTGAAAATCCCAGTGGCTAGATGTGCTAAGCTAATAGAGACATACCCCAAGAGACTTGCAGCTGTAATTGCAGTAAAAGGTGGTTCTACAAATATTGACTTTGGGGGAGAATACCTATGCACACTCTTGGTTTCTGGTTTTTTTAAATTGTCTTAATTATTGTTTGTGTCACAATAAAGAATATTTTGCACCTTCAAAGAGGTAGGCATGTTGTGTAAATCACATGGTGCTAACTCCCAAATCTTCATTTTAATTCCAGGTTGTAATGGAAAAAAACAGGACAAACACTGAGGGGATAAATTAGCATGGAATCTCAAAAAACCACGCACAGAAAAGGATACTCAAATAAACTAAATACTCCTAATGATTTCATAAAAGCAAATAAATTAACTAACAAAAGAGCTTTTTCTCATGCTGCCCCTTCTATTTGGAATTCCCTTCCGGAGGACCTACGAACTATAACCAAAATCATGGAACTCCATAAAAAACTAAAAACCTATTTATTCTCCATGCACTACGGCAACATAGATAACCCCTGGATACATTCAGATAAAGGTTAAAAATTATGACTGAGTAATACTAATCCCAACAATTTAACAGACAATACACTATTATAAAAACACTATGATCCAATTCCAGAATACCCACAACATGTATTTGTATATAGTTTTTTGTACATAGTTTACAAGCCAGTTTTGCTATTTTTCATTAGTTCATGCTGTTATCCAATACTTTTATTGTTACAAAATGTTCGATGTAAAACTAAGCTTATGCTTTGTGGATTGTTGTTTTTTGTGAACCGCAACTGAACTCTGGAAGTTGCGGGTTATAAATATATGTTAAATAAATAAATAAATAAATAAATATTATCACAAGGCACTGTACATCCCAGTCATGGTTGTCCATGAACCATGCCTCCATAACCGCCACTAATTCCAAGTCAGCCTCTTCCATTAAAGCCTCAACAACTGAGATCTTATTTCCCATGCTATAGGCATTTATACACACTACTTTCCAGATGTTGCCCCTTTTACTCATGTCTACAGAGGTATTTAATGTTTCACTTACCTGGAGGCTTTCTTCAACCATCCTCATATTTATGTTTATGTTTATTGTCTTGATTTACCGCTATTCAATTAATAACATAGCGGTTTACAAAAGTTTACATAGCGGTTTACAAAAGTTGAAAATACAAGAAAGCCAATCAGACAGAAAGGAAAATAAGTTACAATGTATCTAGTTTAAAGCCCTCCTCAGTGGGTTAGCCAGTCTGCTGAGAAGACACTTTGACCCTTCTTGGACAGATAGATACCATCTCTGCTCTGCAGCCCTTGGAACATCATTCCATGGTTCAGGAAACCAGAATGCTCTTGATGACACCATCCATGCAGCCATGCATTCAACTCTAGGATGCGAGCTTCTCTGCCTTGGCCTTTATCCTCAACAGGGAGGATTGAAGAGAACACCACCTGCACACCTATCTGCTTCATCCTCTGTCCCAGAGCCATAAAGTCACATTTGATATGCTCAGAGGGATATTTAGCATTATCATTGTGTCGACATGGATGAGGAACTTTGGATAATAGTCAGTAGTCTTGATGAGCGTCGGCAAACTCTCCGTAACATCTTGCACCTGGCAAACAGCACACCTCTGGACATCAAGTCTGGTTGGCAGATAGATGCTGCAGAATCCCGCAGAAAAGAGTCACAAATCACCACTATCCTTTGCTTCCTTGTGGTCACTGTTTCTGCAACTTTGGGGTGCTCGTGCTCTGGTTCTTCTCATTCCTGGGATGTTTTCACCTTTACTTCTAGAACTGCATACTGGTTCATCATTTCAAGGGCTGGTAGAATTGGATTGTTGATTGAGGCTCAGGTGACTCTTTATTCTGTAGTCTCCCATCTTCACCTCTGTCAGACAGGTTGGATGTTTCAAGAAATATCTTATCAATGTACTTTTCACTGTCTCGAATGCTTCTCAGCCTCGCCACCTCTTCTCTGAGCTCCTACACTTGTTTAATGATGACTTCAGCTTACAGTCATCCTGCCCATGGAACTGGTTCTTTGACTGGCACTGGGCTCTCTGTCTGAACTCTAATAGGCAGAGCTTTACCCAACACCCCCCAAAAATTCCCCATTTACAATACAGAAAAATATTTAGCTTTAAAAATGAAGATCAAAACCCCTTTAAAAGCTCTCAGGCAGACAGCTTGTATTTAAAAGTCACACAGTATTACCTTGCTTGCAATGGAGGCCTTTTTAGGAATGCTAGTACTTGCAAGGCCCTATAGACCTTTATATGCACACAGCTGCCTAGCTCCTTTGACCACTAACTCACGATGAGGTCAGTGGTTTCAAAGAGATGGCTCTGAATGGAAAGTTGGAAAAAGAAAACAGTGAACTCTAATAGGCAGAGCTTTATCCAACACCACAAAAAAATTCCCCTTTTGCAATACAAAAAAAGATTTAACTTTTAAAAATAAAGATCAAAACCTCTTTAAGAGCTCTCAGGCAGAGAGCTTGTATTTAAAAGTCATACAGTATTACCTTGCTTGCATGGAGACCCTGTTAGGAATGGCTCTGTAATTAATTTTTTTTAATAGCATGCATGAAAGGATTGGGTGCACAAATAATGGTGTGCTATGCTCAGAAGATGTTGGCAGGAACATGCTAAAATTAAGAACCCTGATATTCAAAAGCACATATCTGGAAAGAAGCACTTGCTATCCACACAAGTGCTGCTGGCTGGTCTATCTGTTCATTTTCAGTGGCACTGGATAGTGCCACTGAAGATCATTACAGATCACCCCAGTACTATCTAGACAGTGCCAGGGTAGAGCCTGAGCATTCCTTTAATTACACAGGTACACTACCAAAAAACTGCCTCCAGTTTTGCAACTGATTCCTATAGATTTTGGGGTGCTGAATCCAGGAAAAATAGCCAAAATGTTCCATCACGTCACGTTTTCTTGCAAAATTAGATTTCTTACCCATATAAGGAATGTTCACATAATTTCTTTTTAGCCGACTGCAGTTTATTTTCTTGGCCCAAAATAGAGGTTGTAATGTTTAACTAACTAGAAACACTCCCTCATGATATTTTAGAGTGTTTTGTATTCATTTTATACATTAACAGGACAATTGGGAGGCGGGGGGCTAAATCCAGTACTCGCGCTGGCGCATGTTCTTTCCTGTTCGCCTCGCCTCGTTCGCTCGCTCGCTCAAACACGGTGGTTGCGACATGAACGTTCCTGTCAAATTTCAGTTTCTTGCAAGTTCATTATTACCTTTTGTTTTCTCAGTCGTAATCCAGCTTTATTCCGAAGTGGTTCACTACAGTTGTAGTTTGCAGTGCTGTGTATTTGTGATGGCTCACAGAGCCAGAGGTTGCGTCAACTCTCCGGACAGTTTTTGTTTTATTTGTGGGGAATATACCATGAAAAAGCGGCAGAGGAACATTTCTGCATTTATTAAAAAAGTATATTTCGCCTATTTCGGTTTGAAGTTAGGCGATCAAGACAAACCGTGGGCTCCTCACAAAGTGTGCAAGACATGTGAGGAAGATCTACGCTTATGGATGAAAGGTAAAAAACAAGCATTTCGTTTCGGAATACCTATGATGTGGCGTGAACAAAGAGACCACAGCAGTGACTGCTATTTTTGCTCTTGCATTGTGAAGGGATACAACTTAAAAAATAAGAACGTAATAAGTTACCCCAACCTTCCCTCAGCAATTAGGCCTATGCCTCATAGCAACGAAGTACCTGTGCCTGAACCACCAAAATCTTTGGATCATATTTGTGTGGACGGTTCTGATCATGATGAGACTCAACAGATGGCTTTTCCCGATGAGTCCAGTACTTCCGAGTTTGAAACTGAACCAGATCCGAAACCTGAACTTTTCTCTCAAGCTGAATTGAATGATTTAGTCCGGGATTTAGGACTCCCAAAAGATGCTGCCCAACTGCTAGGTTTTCGGCTTAAACAAAAAAATCTATTGTCACCAGGAACAACTTTTTATTGGTACCGCAACCGCGAGACACAATTTTTGAAGTATTTCAGCAAAGAGGAAGATTTGGTATTTTGCAACGATATATACGGAGTGATGGAAAAGTTTAAACTCAAGTATGATCCTGCTGAATGGCGGCTGTTCATTGATTCGTCAAAAGACAGCATAAAAGGTGTTCTTCTTCATAATGGCAACACATTCGCTTCAGTTCCTATTGCTCACTCTGTTATTCTCCAAGAAAAATACGAGAATTTGGCCCTGATTCTTCAGAAGATTCGTTATGATGAGCATAAGTGGATGATTTGTGGAGACTTTAAAATTCTATCCATGCTATTAGGGCAGCAATCCGGTTTCACCAAATATCCCTGCTTCCTTTGCTTGTGGGATAGCCGGGCCCGCGACCTACACTGGGGGAAAAAAGACTGGCCAATTCGGGAGTATTTGAGACCCGGTGAGAAAAATGTTCTTCATGAGAGCTTGGTACCTCGTGATAAAATTCTATTACCACCTCTCCACATTAAGTTGGGTCTCATTAAGCAATTCATCAAGTCCCTTCCAAAAGATGGTGAGTGCTTTCGGTACCTTTGCTCAAAGTTCCCCCGACTTTCTGAAGCAAAGCTAAAGGAAGGAGTGTTTGTTGGCCCTGATATAAGGAAACTCATTTCAGATGGAGCATTCGCTGAAACGATGTCTGAGAAGGAAAAAGAAGCCTGGGATTCCTTCAAGGATGTTGTTCTCAAATTCTTGGGGAACAGGCGGGATGAGAACTATAAGGATATTGTTGCCAGGATGCTCAACGCCTTCAAAGAACAAGGCTGTAACATGAGCCTGAAAGTCCATTTCTTGCACTCCCATGTGAACTACTTTCCTGAAAACTTGGGGGCGTACAGTGAAGAACAAGATGAAAGGTTTCACCAGGACATCAAGGACGCAGAGAGAAGGTACCAAGGAAGATGGAACACCACTATGATGGCTGATTTCTGCTGGTTGCTGCTGCGGGAAACCCCAGATGAAAAATACGCCAAGCAGCGCACCAAGAGAAGCATTCGGGGGAAGAAGAAACGGGCCCACCAGGAGATTGATTGACCCAAGAATGACTTTAAAATCTAAACTGTGTTGACAAATATCGTGTTTTTTACTAAACTTTGAAATAAAAATTTGCTAGTTATTACCACAGTGTCGGATCTCATTTATTAGAATTTTATTTTCACACCATCGGGTGTTTGTCTTCATGTATTGCAATGGTGCGGTTTGCGTTTTCTATTCTTACATACATACCTGTACAACATTTTTTGCACATTTCTTTGCTTTGCTTTGTGTCTAACCTCGCTCTTATATGCTCAATGTTTGTGCACATGTATGTGGCTGTTTTAAGTGCAGACAATTTTGCTACCATCACAGTGTGTTTTGTTGACATTACTCTATTCTTATGTGCTGCCTTGTTACAATTTTCTTTATTCTTATTTGAATAACTACTAAACAATTAGTATAAAGAATTCATCCAAGAAACTTTTATCTGGATCGCACTCAATCTGAAACGTTCACCTCAAACTGCTAACCCAATGTAGCAAAAAATCTGTACGTGATGGAGCAAATTGGTTACCAGATTTGGATTCAGCGCACCAAAAAACGTAAAAATCAATGGAAACATTAGAGGCAGTTTAAAAAAAATTTTTTTTAGTGTACCTGTGTTATCTGTATAACGACGATATTCAGTTTGCTATCCAAATAACTATGTATATAATTTCAGGAGAACCTTTTTACCTTACTGAAATTATGCAGATAGCTATCCGGATAGTGGACTGGATATTGCCAATATCTGAATAGCAGTCATGCTAACTGCTCTGTACATATGTCCAGCACTGCTTGTTATCCAGATAACAGCGCTGAATAGACATTCTTAATTTAAGTGTTATGGGCCAACTATGATGTTTTAAATATCAGCCTAAGGGTTGCCAAGCGGCTTCAGATTTTCAGGACAGGTTAATCCAGTCCTGGTTTTACCCCCACTGCATGCAGGCCCTTATATTCTGTTTCTCTATAGCAGTTCTTAAGAAAAGCAAGACTAGAAATCCCTTCATGCAGGGTGGTAATATCAGGAATGAATTAGCTTGCCCTAAATGTCTGCAGCCAGTCTGTACCGGCAGATAAATGCAAATTAGGCTCTAGTGGGTGGAGGAGAGTACACCATGCTTTAGCTGTGCACCAGATGAAAGCTAAGAAACACCTGTCTTGAACCAGGTATTAACAGTTAACACACTTACAATTGAAAGCGTTCAGCAAACTGCAAGCACTGGGGCTTAATGATCCAACAGATCTTAAAGATACAGTTCTGTAGAAACGTACTCCTTTTCAGCTAGAACACAGTCTTCTGCACTTTTCTTTGGAAAAGACAAACCACCAGAGCACAGCAGTTTTTATAACTTCCTACTCAACTGCACATTTTTTTACGCCATGAAAATGACTTTTCAAACAACAAGATAACTAGGGTTCAAATACTGTTCTACAGGACATAGTTTTGAAGGCGCAATGGTTTTACTCTCTGGGAAAATGATGGATTCTTTGATCTCAAGTACTCGGTTGGTGTGACTGTAGAGCTTTTGGGGCCTCCTGCAGATGCAGCCCAAGTGTCCCTATCTTCAGCTGTATCCCTATCTTCTGCTCACACTGCTGTTTCAGCCTCATCTAGGTCTTGCAAGACGTTAACCCCACCCTCATGGAGCCTATGCAATAAAACTCCTGCAAAACTTTGTTTTACTTTGCAACTTGGCAAAAGGATAACAGAAAGCAATTGTTCTTCCAATATTGTTGTATTCCTCAAAAAGTTTAAGTTGCAAACAGGGCCAGCTCAAGGTGCTGTAGCGCCCTGAACCAACTTTTGCTTTTGTGACCCCCTTGAGACTAATCTTGCAGTATGAATTGCACAAATAGGGGCAAAGTTTCAGCAGCATGGTCATTGGCTTAATTTAAACACTGATGCTGCCATTTAACTTAATCTGTATATTCAGTGTTGCTATCCATATAGATAGCGGCATTGAATATACAGATAGGCACCAGCATTATCTCTTTTGCTTAGGCCTGATATTTGGCCTAAACTGTATTATTTGTTGAAATACTGGCTGACTATTGACACTATTTGGATAATTTTCTAGTCTGCCTTTGCTCCTCTCCAATATGCCCATCAATGTACGGATAATATCTGTCCGTTTAGCAATTTAAATATCTTGATATTATCTCTATATGTTTTGAAACTACACAGGCTAATTATGCATTTGTCAGTAAAAGTATAATTGCCTTGTAATATCAATCTGATAAAACACAATTATTCTTTCATATGGAACATTCCCAGACTCGCCAATAAAACTCCCCCAACAACTGATGCAGAGCAGTAGTGGGATATTTCACTTTATAAGTCAACATAGAAAATGATGCTCTTCAAATTCTAGTGACACATCAGTGACACCACAAATTCCCTCCACTGCCAGACATTATGTGTAGTAGCACAAAACAAGAACTCAAACTGCATCAACCCTATCTATGAAATATCGGCATTGTAAACATTCTAGACCTCCAATTGAGAAGAAGAGAACAAGATAAACTACTGCAGAACCACACAGAACTAACATATCAGCAGAATCCTTCACCTCATTTGCAAGTGGAAAATAGATTATCATCCAGTAAAGAATAAAGTATGATATTCAGCGGTAGTGGTTAGTGCTGCTAGAGTGGATAACCACCGTGCTGAACATTAGACCCGGATATTCAAAGCTGGGGCCATTTTCAACCCCCATGGCATTGGATATCTAGGTGACCTGGATTGTCATGAAGCTAAATGGGCAATGGTGATATTCAGCAGCTTGACCGGTTAGCTTCAGCAATGAAAGTTAGGCCAGCGATAACTGAGCCTGGTTATCCCTGGGTGCTATTACTGGAATGCCCTGATGTATTCTGGGAGTGGCACCTGATGATAAGCAGGCAACGATGATAATGCGCTGCTGCCCAGTGCGGTGAAAGTCAGGCACAGTAAAGACTGGCCTAACTTTCATCACTGAAGTTAATCGGGCAGCAGCTAAATATCGCCACTACCCAGTTATTTATTTATTTGGCAATTGTTTTATATTCTGCATTTACAAAGGTCAATGTGGTTTAGATGGAACTATTTAAAGTTAACGTTACATTGAGAAGCGAATATTAACATGGAATAATAACATTTAACATTGGACAGGGAATATTAAAATGAAATGAGCTTTTTACAAGTGATAATTCGTATGAGGTAGACTGTAATACATGGTTGTGCATATATGGGAAGGTGGGGGATAGGTGCAGGGAGGTGAAATGAGATGATTAGGGGTTCTTATGAATTAAAATGGGTATGAATTCTGATTGAACAGTGTCCAATGTAGGCATGTCCATGTGCATGAGAGCAGGAAGGCCTCAGGTGATGTCGAGTTATGTTTTGTCCTCAACATGCTTTTTGAATAATAACATTTTTAGTTGCTTTCTGAAGTGGTAGATGTCTTCTATGTCTCTGAGTTTTGTGGGTAGGTAATTTCAGATTCCGGGTGCATACAGTGAGAAAGGCCGGTTATCTGGTGACCTGGATATCCAATGCCGGGGCTCGGAGGTGACCCCAGCATTGAATATCTGGGTCTAATGTTCAGTGGCAAAAGTTAGCCACTTTAGCAGAGCTAATCATGTTAGTGCTACTGAATATCCTGGCTAAGGAGATTAACATGGTTAGTAGATCTGCTAACCACATTAATCCCTTTCAATGTCAAGCCTTAAGATACTACAAATTAGAAACAAATATGCAGACAAATAATGAAATGGAAAACTCAAAAAAGCAGACCCTGAGCTGTGGAACACTGAAAAAAGAGAAACAGAAATGCATCTCCTCCTGAATTATAAAGAATGCACATTTTCAAAGGCAACGTTTCATTCACTAAAAACTGCCTTTCTTCTGCACCTTTGATCATTTCATTTTTCCAGCTGCTATCTTTCACTTCCTCGTCTTTGTTTTCACCCAAGTCCTTTTCCAGGTTCTCATTTCTATTTTCTGTTTTTTTACTCTCACTGTCTTCTTCCCTTGTTTATTTCTCTGATGTTGATCGTTCTGGTTCATCTTTTTCTCCATGTCTCTCATCTGCCTTTTTACTTAACTATAGCTAGAGTTCATTCCTCCTTGTCTTCTCTCTCTGTTCTCTAGTCTCCCTATTTTCACCTTCCACCTACTTACTAGCTTTCCATTTCAAACTCTTACTTCTCTAGTCCTTTCATTTCCCACCTCTGTCTTACTGCTCTTCCAACTTTCCATCTTTCATCCAATTTCTAGTTCCCCTATTTCTACACTCTTCACTTATCCTCTCCTCACCCTCATCTACCTTCTGCTTCTCATCCCTAAGCTGCCCCAGTTCCAACCCTATCACTCATTTGTCCACCTACAGTATCCTTTTATTTATTTATTTATTTTATTTACATCTCTTATATACCGTGCTATTATAATCAGTGTGGTGTACAGTTGAACAGAACATACTGCAATGCAACAGGCCACATTGAGTTTACAAAGAACAGGGGTAGTAAAACATGGAAGTAACCAGGAGAACTATTTACAAATTAAAATTTCTCTTTTATATAGGGATCTTTACCAAAGACATATAGGGATCTTTACCAAAGACATATGTTCATGAGTCAGGGGGTGAGGGGAGGGGGAGAGCTGATTAACCATTCTCTTCAGGGGGCTGAGCTATGGGGCGGTTTGGGTAGGAGGGCAGGGTGATGGCTGTGTATTTTCCAGAATTAGTTTCAGGGAAATGTTTTAGGAACAGGTGGTGTTTGAGAGCTTTTTTAAATAACGCTGGCTCGGATTTCGGTTGGGAGGGCATTCCAGGCCCTAGGAGCGAATATGGAGAAGGCACTACTAGCTGTTGTCTTTGTGCATTTTGTCAACATCTTGGGGACTTCTAGTGTGTTCGTCAATGTAGAACTCCTATTCCTGTTGACTGGTGTGCTGTGGATAAGTTTACTGATGGGCGTAGGGGGCTGGTTCTTTAGGGCTTTGAATGGATTCTAGCCTGCAGAGATAGCCAGTGGAGGTTCTTCAGGACTGGCGTTATGTGGTCTGACCTTGATAATCCTACAAGTACTCTCGCAGCTGAGTTCATGGCAAGTCGGAACGGGCTTAGAGTTGACTGTGGAAGTCCATGGAGGATGATATTAGCGAAGTCAAGATGTGGGATCACCAGGGCTTGGAAGATTGTTCGGTAGTCGGTGAAGTCAAGTAATGGGCGGAGATGACGTAGTGTTCGGATCTTGTGATATGTTGCTTTTGTGGTGTTTTTTACATGTGCTGACATGTCGAGCCGTTGGTCGAGTGTAATGCCTAGATATCGAATTGTGGATATGGTCTTCAACTCAGCATTGTTGACTTTTATTGAGGAAGGTGGCGTAAACTTCTGATTTCTCATGACAAATAGAACATCAGTTTTGCTGTGGTTAATCCGTAGGTTCTGTGTGAGGAGCCAGTCTGCTACTGCATCAAAGCATCTTAATATTGGTGAGAAGTCTGCTTGATCGATCTTGAAAGGTATGTAAATCAGGATGTCATTTGCATAGGCAAGACATTGAACATTGAAAGATTGGATCAAGGCACAGATGGGCTTGCATGTAAATGTTAAACATCAATGCAGATAGGGATGATCCCTGAGGCACACGTTGTTTCAGTAGAAATGGCTCTGAGGTCATGGCGCCTGCTCTGACTTGTTGCCATCTGTCGGCCAAATAGGATTTATACCAGGCTAGAATGGTGCCTTGTATCTCTTTTTCTTTGAGACGAAGTAATAGTATGTCATGGTTCACCGAGTCAAAAGTGGCTGCAATGTCCATAAAGATGAGGACAAATCCTTGGTGGATGTTGTCAAGTCCTGTGACTAGGTTGTTAAAGAGGGTTGTGAGGATGGTGTCAACACCATGTGCTTCCCTAAAGCCGTGTTGGGATGGGTCAAGTGGTGCTTCGGTGTCGACGTGCTGTTGGATTTATCGCTGGACTACCTTCTCGATGATTTTGGCAAGAAGGGGGATGCTCGAAATTGGTCTGAAGGATTCAACTTTAGATGGGTCGTGTCTGCTATTTTTCAACAGTGGACGGATTGATGAGTACTTTAGGTTCTGTGAGAAAGACCGTGTTGAGAAGGATTGGTTCAGAATTCTGCTTATGATTGGACTGAGTTCATGGCATAGCTCTTTAATCCAACTGGCTGGACAAAGATCATTGGGTGCAGTGGTGAGGTTAATAGAGGAAATAATGTCTTCGATCTCTTTGTTGGATACCTCACAGAACTTGAGCAGAGAGGCTGGCTGGGAAGTATCATGCAGGGTGGAGAGGATTGTGGTGGTTGCATTCATGTTAGTCTGGATTATCTTCGACTGTAGATAGTTGGAGTAGTCCTGCGGCTGGGGCATGGGTGGTTGAGCTAGTGCTGGATCACCTGTTAAGGACTTTACAATACTGAATAGGTCACGTGGTTTGTTTATTACCATTCAGATATACTAAAATGGTCAATGTTTTCTTTTTTCCATCGTTTTTTTTCAGTGTATTTGTAGGTGTGAGGAGTACGCGCAGAGTGCCTCGGAGGTCCGGGTTTGTCGTCACTGTCTCTCGAGCTTGCGTAGGTGGAGAAGCGATGCTCACAGGTCTTTGGAATACCATGGTGCGTGTTCCCGTTTCTTGGTTTCTTGCTAGTGGATGGGGGGCAGGCGGCGGCTCTAAGGGCGTCATCCCAATTGGATACCAATTTGTCTGGGTCGAGAGATGCATTGGTAAGGAGAGGTAGGACCTTCTCGAGAATCTCATTCTTGACAAGGGGCCGAAAGCGTGTCGTAAGGGTTCTGGGAGGGGCATATGCTTTATTGCTGCTATTTGTTGTAGTAGTTGGTGGGTATGTGGAATATGAGTAGGTTATGGTTGGACCAGGGTACTGGTGTTGTGAAAATCACATGACCTTGGGTTGAGTTGAGAGCAGTCTGAGGAGCGAAGATCAGGTCCAGTTTACTCCCCTTACTGTGGGTACGAGAGTTGACGAGTTGCTCTTAACCCAGCTCGTTCATTGCTTCAAGGAAGACTGATGAATGTGCATCTTGTATGGAAGGCAGGTTGAAATCTCCTATTAACCAATTTAGGGAGCGTGGGTTATTTGAGTTACAGGAGAGGTCGATTATTGACGGTAGATCATCTGGTGATGATGTTGGTGCTCGGTACAGTAGGTTGATTGTGCAGTGCTCGTTTGATATGGTGATCATGTCCAGGTGGGTTGTGCTGGTGGCGCTGCTTAGTTTAAATTGGAGTTCGGATCTAGCAAGAATGAGTGTACCGCCTCCCTTCTGGTTGGTCCTGTGGCAGACATAGAGAGAGAATCCTGGTGGGGACATCTGGTTGATGATAACGTTGTCATAGTCGGATTGCCATGCCTCAGTTATCATAATGTACAGAATTGTAAATGTTGTAAATAATTACCCTAGTTGAAATCCAAGTTGTAGACCCTGTTCAATGTAAATGCATATCAGATTTTATTGAGATGCTCAAATGTTACCTGTGAACCGCACTGATTTTAAAGAGTGCGGTATATAAAAAACAATAAATAAATAAATAAATTATAATATCGAGGTCATGGTGGGTTATCAGGTCATTGGCTACAGGCCATTTTGAGTGCACTGATCTAGCATTTAAAAGTGCGCACTTGAGTAGGTGTTGGTGATTGTATTTCTCAGTTTGGTTCTTCTTAATGTTCTGCAGAGGGATGTGTAGTAGGTGTGGATGGAGTGTATTAGTTTTTGTTGTGGTGTGGTGGGGGATTTCAGACCATCTTCTTTCAGTGTTGTGGAGGATCGGGATGTGACTGATGCCGGGGTTAAAGGCATGTGATAGGGGGGGCCAGGAGGTAAGGAGGATAAGGATTAGAGGCAGGATTGGATGCATTTTTAGGGTGTTCTATGTAAGGCCAATTATTCTGGGTGTGGGGTCACCAAGTCTAAGTACAGGATTACAGAGATCAAACAGCAAGGCAGGTTTAAGACAAAGTTGTGGGAATAGAACAATGTATTAGCAATGTATCTGCAATGTATCAGCACTGTGTCAATTAGGGCAAGTCTAATCCAAAGGTTGCAGAGATTAGCTACAATGTTTCAACAATGTGTCCATTGGATAGGAGGTGTATCTACGCATTCATGTAAAGGCAATTTAGATTACAGGGACCCAAGATAGCAGCTTAGGGTTCAGTTTAGTTGTAGAATTACAAGATGGAGTGTCCTCTTTAAATCAATGGTTTACCTCGTGGTCAGGAGCGTTTTCCCTTTGGTTCCGTAAGAGGTGCATCGGCTGAGGAGGCGGTGGAGAGTTCTTCCGGGGTGATGAGGTTAATGGTCTGGACTTGCTGGGTTGGTTGTGCTCCAGGTTCAGGAGGGCTCACACCTAAGGGCCACGCCAAAGGGCCCTCTGGCAAGGCCCTCAGGTGCGGGCCCGACAGGCGCGGGCGTGCCGAATGGCGCTTCTTTTAAAGCTGACTTCAGGCTGCCCCGATTGGGCAGCTCGCGCTGGAGGGGCGGTCCGGTGCTCTGGCGGGCTCGATCCTTGGCAAGAGGAGAGCAGATGGTCAGCCAGAGTGCAGGGAGGCAAGAGGCTGATGCGCCTGAATGGCGCTTCTTTTAACAATGACTTCAGGCTGCCCTGATTGGGCAGCTCGCGCTGGAGGGGTGTTCTGGTGCTCTGGCAGGCTCAATCCTCAGCAAGAGGAGAGCAGATGGTCAGCCGGAGTGCAGGGAGGCAATATCTTTTATATCTTGCACCCTATCCAGGCTTTCCCTTTCCCATTCATCTCCCCATGTCCACTTTCTCTCACCTCCTTCAAAGACTCATTCCTTTGTCTCTCATTCTTTCCATAGCTTTTGGTCCTTTCAATTGCCTCACAAACTTCCAAGTTCTTCAAATCCTCTCTCCTCCTCATATTTCTGCACTTGGTCTCACAGCCACTACTACTACTACTTCTACTGAGCATTTGTATAGCACTACAAGATGTACACAGCGCTGCACAGACATGTAAGAGACAGTCCCTGCTCATCAGAACTTACAATCTAGTCAAGACAGACAACACAGTAGGTGTAGACAGGGATACATCTAGGGAGAATGGTAAAGAAACACTCATATCCCTCACCCAATCACTTTAGTTCCCATTGTCTTCCTAATCTCTGGAGAAATTTAGTCCCTACTATCCCCATCAAGAACTGTAATGAAATACAATGCAATCAGTGAATGCTTAATTTCTATTTTTTCATGAGGAATGCCCATCCACCAGGGCTGGTCCATCCATTAGGCAAAGTAGGCAGTCACCTAGTGCAGCAAACCATGGCATGCCGGCTGATCAATCCAGCCCACCTTCCTCCAAGCATGGCACTGGTGCTGTGGGGGACCTTAAAGCAGCAGTGCAACATGTGTGTAGTCATGGCATGCTGCTCCTGCCCCCTGAAGCAACTTCCTCTTGAAAGAGGGGGGGGGGGGGCAGGAGTGGCCTGTAGTGAACATATGTGCTGCTGCCTGAAGGCTCACCCTTGGCAAGGAAAAGAGGAATCATCATGCCAACCTCTTCCCCCAGGTGAGACAATGGATGCTGGGGGGAGGCGACATGTTAATTCCTCCCTTCCATGCCATGGTCAGCCTGAAGGTAACAGCAGCAGCATGGTGATCCAGTGGTTGGGCGGCACGGCACAGTGGTACGGTGGCCAAGAGGTGGCCCAGGGAGCCTGCCTAAGGCAGCAGACACCCGTGGGCTGGCTCTGCCATCAACTATTATTCAGGTATATTCCCCAACAGCAGCTGCAGAAGATGATGAGGTTGATGAGTTCTATGAACAAGTACAAGTTAAAATTGACAGAACATGCAAAGAAGATATCCTGATAGTCACGGTGACTGGAATGCAAAAGCTAGCAACAAAGAAGAAGGTCAAGTGGTTGGAAAATATGGAGTTGGCAACAGAAATGAAACTGGAGAAAGACTGATGATCTGCAAGACCAATGATCTATTCATCTCAAACACCTTCTTCTAGCAACACAAGCAGCAACTATACACATGGACTTCACCCAATGGGTTGTACAAAAATCAAATTGACTACATCTGTGGAAATGAATGATGGAAAAGCTCAATAACATCCACAAAGGCAAAACATGGAGCTGACTGTGTGTACAGATCACCAACTACTAGTATGCAAACTCAAGCTAAAGCTGAAAAGGAGTAAGCCACTCATGAATGTAGCAAAATAGGACATTGAGAATATACCATAGGAATTTACAGACTGCCTGCGAAATCGATTGCCTGCTTTGTATAGAAATGGCAGAGCACCAGAAGAGTTATGGGTTGACATCAAGATAGCTGTGCTTGATGAAAGTGAGAAGGCTCTAAAAAACTCTGAAAATTGCCCAGAAATGCAGAGAAGATAAAGCCAGATGAAAAAGAAGCAATCACAAAACTCAACAGAGATTTCCACCATGTAGCAAGATGAGACAAGGAGTACTACAATGATGCATGCAAGGAAGTAGAATCAGAAAGTATTAGGAGAAGAACAAGATCGACTTTCTTAAAGCATTGAGAGTTAAAGTGAAAATTACAGCCTTGAATTGGAATGCTATAAGAGCTCAAGGATCCATGTTGAATGATGCTGAGAAGATCAAGAAAAGATGGAAAGAATATAGAGTCATTATACTATAATGATCAAGTTGACCAACAGCATTTCAACCTATACCTTATAATCAGGAATGATTGGTGATGAAAGAAGAAGCTGAAGCAGCACTGAAAGCATAATCAAAGAACAAAGCACTGGGTACTGATGGCATTCCCATTGAATTATTACAGCAATTGCCAACTGCCTGGAAAGGATCTGTGTTTATACCAATACTGAAGAAAGGTGATCCAACTGACGGTGGAAATTATTGCACAATCACTCTGATACCACATACCCACAAGATTCTACTTGAGATCATTCAACAGAGACTATAACCATACCTGGAATGAGAACTGTCTGAAATTCATGCAGGGCTCAGGAAAGGGTGAGGAAAAAGAGACGTCATTGTAGATGTGAGAAGGATCCTTGAAAAGACAAAAGAATACCAAAGAGATATCTCTATGTGTTTTATTGACTACAGCAAGGCTTTCAACTGTGTAAACCATGAGAAATTCAGGGCCACATTAAGAAGCATGGGTATACCAGAACACCTGATTGTTCTCTTGCATAACCTTTACATTTATCAAGAAGCAACAGTTCAAATGGAACAAGGAGAAACAAGAAGGTTTAAAATCAGCAAAGCTGTATGACAAGTTTGCATACTTTCTCCCATGTGTTTAATTTAATGCAGAACAAATCATCAGAGAAGCGGGACAGTATGAAGACAACTGAGGTGTGAAGCTTGGTGGAGGATTCAACAACAACCTTTGTTATGTTGATGTTATTACAGTACTAGTTGAAAGTGAAGACGATCTAAAACATTTGCTTCCCAAGATCAAGGAACATATCTTAAAATGGGCCTGCACCTTAACATAAGGAAGATAAAGTTCCTGACAAATGGCAAAATCAATTAATTCATTGTTGATGGAGAAGAAATAGAAATAGTTGACAACTTTAACCTGCTTGGTTCAATAATCAATAAAGAAATGACAAGGAGTCAAGAAATCTGACAATGCATTGCTCGTGGCAGAATGGCTATGAAGGACCTAGAGAATATTCTCAAGAGCAGAGAAATCTCTCCCCATATAAAGATTCAACTTGTCCAAGCCATGGTATTTTCAATGACATCATATGGATGTGAAAGTTGGACAGTGTAAAAGAAAGACAGGAAGAAAATTGATGTCTTTGAATTATGGTGCTGGTGAAGAATACTATGTATACCATGGACTGCTTGAAGAACAAACCAGTCAGTACTAGAGAAGATCAAACCTATGCTTTCTTTAGAAGCTCAGATTATAAGACTTCAGCTTTCATATTTTGGACACATCATGTAAAGAGAGAGATCATTAGAGAAAAACATCATGCTTGGCAAGGTTGAAGATTAATGCAAAAGAGGAAGGCCAGCTATGAGATGGGCTGATACAGTAACAACTGCTATGGATAGCACTCTATCAACTATGAGCCACCTGAATGAAGAACAAACACAGTTTAGGACAACTATTCAGAGTGTTGCCATGACTCGACACCGACTCCACAGCACTTAACAACATCAACATCCCCATCAGCTAAATCCAAGCTCCCACTCTTTCACCCTACCCAGTCACATGTCTCCACTTACTCTTCCAATATCCAGCGAATTTTAGACTCTGTCTTCTTTCTTTCCACTCATTTTTAGAGTCTCCACCTATCTGAGCCCCTGCTCTTCTCCATCCCCTTGTCTCCTGCCTCCTACTTCCATTCCCCAGCATCCACCTGGCTAATTCCTTCGCCGATATTCATTAATCCTGCTTTTCCTCCTCCTTACCCCAGCATCCATTCTTGTGCCCTTTCCTCTCAACATTTCCCTTTGTATGACCTTGTTTCTTTGCTCACACATACAATATCTGTCCCACTCTCCATCCTCACTCCCACAGCTTTTGCATCTTTTCCCCACCTTGACCCCAGCATTCACCCTCTTTCAGTTTTCCCAGCCCAATATTAGCCCTGTCCAGTCACAGCCCCCTAATATCAGCTTCCTTCCATTTCCAGCCTCTCCCAACATCAGTCTTTCTGCAGTACCAGTCCCCCTTCCCCAAGCATTAGCCCATTTCCAGTCCCAGCCTCCTAGCATCAGTCTTCCTCCAGTTCTAGATCCCTGCTCCCCGTTCCCCCTTCCTTCAGCATCAGCCCATTTCAGTCCACTTCCAGTTCCTGCTCCTCCAGCATCAGCCCCCTTCCAATCCCAACCTCCCAACATCGGTCCTCTTCCAGTTCCAGTCCCCCCCTCTTGCCACCACTACTCTCAGCCCTCTTCCAGCCCCTGACTACCGTCATCCCAGTTTCAATTCTATTCCCCCCCCCCCAGCATCATCCTAGATCATTTGACATCAACAGTGCATGCACTTGAATGGATATTGCTGCCTGAAATGCTATAAAATATTAAGAAGAGGTGCTTTCTACTTACTGGCATTCTTTAAACCAAATAACTTTTCTGTTCAGCCAATAAGGAATCTGGCTTCTTTTCCTTCTAAAGAAAAAATAACTTCAAAGTTGTGCACTGAGTATCCTAAGAGTTCAGACTGGACCTGTCACTATCAACATCATTGAGCCCTAATGTTATATCACAAAGCTTAACCATTACCTCCCAAAAATATTTTTCAAGGGGAAGTGGGAGACATAAAGTACCACTCATGGCAAAAAAACCCCAAACAGTGTCAAGCCACAGTCTCCAGCAGACATGCAAAGCCTCACTCACTGCTCTGGGTTACCTCCATTCCTGAAGACCTGTGCCAGCACTGCCAAGACTAATCGCTCCTATCAACTGCCCTTTAACCTTTCTCTGAAGATTATGTCTGTGGTCAAATATGGTCAACTGCAGTGCCCGCTCACAACTAAATGTGAAACACAAGCACTTCACATCTCTTTTGTGAGACAGGAAGTGCCCATGTTTCACTTTTAGAAGGGCAGCAGTGCTGGTGATTGCCCATAGTTGTGAAGACGCGAGCCAATGAAGTAAGCTTCCTTTGCCTTTAGGTTTGTGCGCTCCGAGCCAATGCCTCGCTGGCTCACCTCTTAAGCTGACCATTGATAAAGCACTGTTTCCAAATCTCTTGATAAAACTGCTCCTGCGTGGTGTAGAAGGAAGAGATATAGCAGAACAACTTTGAACAGATGTTGTACTGGGGCTCATGGTGCTGCTACTGCTCACCTGGAATCTAATTAGCTGTTATACAGTGATGGTCATTATTCTACTGGCTGCAGGGCAATTTATTCCCAGGGACCTTGCTCATAGCAAATTTCCTCCTAGTTTTCTCTCACTTCTTTATTCAGCTAGGGCTCTTTTATTATACAGGAAGCAGATTCTTCATGGGAATGGGAAAATCCCTTCATGGGCTTTGATTCATAAGTCAGGTTTTCAGGACAACCACGATGAATATGCATGAAAGAGATCTGCATACAATAGAGGCAATGCATGCAAATCTCTCTCTGTAATATTCATTGTGGTTATCCTGAAAACCGGACTGGCTAGGTGTGTCCCGAGGAGTGGGTTATTTGTTATTTGTGTCTGTGATCTCAATTTGACTAGTTGGCTGTTCTTCAATAGGAAGCATATTCCCTTATTGGCCTCTTAGAGTTATTAGCGGACAGCAAAGTCTCTCTTTCTCATCACTGGGATCTTAATTCTCTCCTTCTACCTTCTGTACCTGGATGCCACCTTCCCACCATATCTTCTTCAGTAGAAAAAGTCCACTCCAGTATTGCAGACTTCTCTGTAGGTTTGGGAAACCAGTCAGCAACTCCATTCCTTTTTCCCTGCTTAAGCAGAGGTGTAATTTAAAAAACCTCTGACTGGCTCTCACTCTTCACATGTAGAAACAGGGCCGGATTTACGTATACGCCATGTACGCCATGGCGTAGGGCCCACAACCGGCAGGGGCCCCCAAAAAATAGAACCAGGTTTTTTTTTTTCAACTCGATTAAAAAAAAAACCTGGTGGCTGCCGCCGCGGGGCCCCCTCTGCTGCCGCGGGGGCCCCGTCTACAAGCTGGGCTGGGCTGGGCTGGTCTGGTCTGGTCTGGTCTGGTCGGGTCTCGTCTCCCTCCCGGCTGCGAGAGACGCGAAGATAGAGCGTCTCCTCGCGTCTGTGTTAAGCCCGCAGGGGCTGATGGGATTTCCCATCAGCCCCTGCGGGCTTAACACAGACGCGAGGAGACGCTCTCCCTTCGCGTCTCTCGCAGCCTGCAGCGAGGGAGGGAGAGAGACCCGACCGGACCCGACCCGACCGGACCAGACCAGCTTGTAGACGGGGCCCCCGCGGCAGCAGAGGGGGCCCCGCGGCGGCAGCCACCAGGTTTTTTTTTTAAATTAAATTTTACTTTAGGCCGGGGGGGGGGGTAGGCGTCCTACCCCCCCCCCCGGCCTAAAGTAAAATTTAATTTAAAAAAAAAACCTGGTGGCTGCCGCCGCGGGGCCCCCTCTGCTGCCGCGGGGGCCCCGTCTACAAGCGGGTTGGGTCCGGTCGGGGCGGGTCCGGTCGGGTCTCTCTCCCTCCCTCCCGCGCTGCAGGCGGCGAGAGACGCGAAGATGCGTCTCTCGCAGCCTGCAGCCTGCAGCGAGGGAGGGAGAGAGACCCGACCGGACCCGACCCGACCCGACCGGACCCGACCCGACCAGCTTGTAGACGGGGCCCCCGCGGCGGCAGCCACCAGGTTTTTTTTTTAAAATTAAATTTTACTTTAGGCCGGGGGGGGTAGGACTGGTAATGGGCTATGGGGGGGGCTAGGACTGGAAAAGGGCTATGGGGGGGGGGTAGGACTGGTAATGGGCTATTGGGGGGGCTGGAAATGGACTGGGGGGGGTAGGGCTGGTAATGGGCTATTGGGGGGGCTGGGGCTGGAAATGGACTGGGGGGGGTAGGGCTGGTAATGGGCTATTGGGGGGCTGGGGCTGGAAATGGGCTGGGCTGGGGGGGGTTAAGGCTAGAGGTGGGCTGATGGGGTTAGGACTGGTAATGGACTGTGGGCTGTTGGGGGGGGGCTTAGAACTGGCAATGGGCTTTGGGGGGGTTAAGACTGGTAATGGGCTGTGGGCTGATGGGGGATGTCTGGTAATGGGCTATGGGGGGGGGCTAGTACTGGAAATGGGCTGGGTGGTAAATACAGGAGGTGGGATGATGGGATTAGTACTGCTAATGGGCTGTTGGGGGGGGGTTAGAACTGGTAATGGGCTTTGGGGGGGTTAAGACTGGTAATGGGCTGTGGGCTGATGGGGGTTGTCTGGTAATGGGCTATGGGGGGCTAGGACTGGAAATGGGCTGGGGGGTTACAACTGGAGGTGGGATGATGGGGTTAGGACTGGTAATGGGCTGTGGGCTGATGGGGGGGGGGTAGGACTGGCAATGGGCTATGGGGGGCTGACTGGAAATGGGTTGATGGGGTTAGGACTGGAAGTGGGCTGATGGGGGGTTAGGACTGGTAATGGGTTATAGGGGGGGCTTAAACTGAAAATGGGGTGATGGGGGGTTAAGGACTGAAAATGGGGTGATGGGGGGTTAAGGACTGTAAGTGGGGTGATGGGGGGCTAGGACTGGAAATGGGCTGATGGATGGCTAGGACTGGAAATGGGCTGATGCAGGGACTAGAAGGGAATGGATGCTGGGTGAGGCTGGAACTAGAAGGGAGCTGATGTTGGGGGAGGATTAGAATGGGATGGGGCTGGAAGAGTAAAATGGAGAAGGGAAAAATATTTTGTGTGGGAGGGATAAAAAATCTACAATTGGCCGGGTATTGGGAGAGTAAGTGGGGATTGAGGATGGAGGGGTAAAATTTGAGTGGATGAAATAGGAATGAGGAAAGAGCAAAAGGAGAAAGATTAGTATGTTAAAGCAGATGGAAAAAAATCTAGAAGAGAGAAGAAAGGACAAATGGACAGCAGACGATGGAGAGTTAGCAGAAGACACGAAGAAACCAGAAGAAAGTGGCTGGAGCAATTGCAGCTGAAAAAAATGCACAAAAGGTAGAAAAATATCTCTTTATTTTGAATTTATTAATTGGAATATGTCAGCTCTGGTAAATGTGCATCATTAACATCTGTGCTTTGTTTAGTACAAGAGCAAATTAATGTATTGTTTTATTTCTACAGTGTTGTACATTCCAAGTTAGGCTTTTGGGATTCCCAGTTTAATTATTGTCTTCCTATTTCTAAATTGTGATTACTTGTTTGGTGATGGTCTATGTTCTGCATGTGTAACTGAGCTGAGGTGTTCTGTTTATATAATTCCTATTTGACATTGCCACTTGTTCTCTTTCCCCAGTAGGTCATGTATTGTTGTTCTCTGAAATGTATTGGTTTAATATTTGCAGTGTTGCCTTTTGATTGGTAGAGTATGGTGCTTTGTGAGTCCTGGTAGTGCTGTTAGGATACGGCGGGTTTACTATGGGCAGTGTTTGTAGTAGTTCCTAATGTGTCTGGCAGTTGGCACTGGATTATAGTAATGTAGAAATCTTTTAGTCTTTCTTTATCCATACACTCATTAAGAGGCATGTTTACTAAAAGTTAGTATATGGTAACATTATACAAATATTTATGCAAATGAGGCCCCTTATGCAAATGAGGTCCGCACCCCCCTTGGGCCGCCCCTGCTGGGGGCCCACAATTTTTGTTGGCGTAGGGCCTCACTCAAGGTAAATCCGGCCCTGTGTAGAAATGTTCAAGAATCAAGTGGTGAATCCACATTGGACATAACATAAGATAAAGCAAAAGCCACAAGGCAACCACCTCACATCCTGTTCATAGGGGATATATAGAAATAGGTAGAATCAAAGCAGCCATTCCACCAGGGGGATGTTCCATCAAGGTGGCATGCAGCTACTGCTAAGACTAGAAATGGAATGGTCCTGCACACAAAGCATGCTGGAATGGTGAGGATCCTAAAGGGATCCTTATAGCATTATGGCCCCTATTCTGCAAAGTGTCTTGCGGGGCTGCACGTCCCGGCAGGACGCACAGCCCTGCAAGCAGTCCTGCTCATATTTCCCCGCCGGCTCTCCTCGCACAGCCAAAGGAGCAGTATGGGGAGAGCCTGCGGGGAATGGGAGTGGGCGGAGTGTGGGCGGAGTGGGGTGAACCGAAGCAGCAGGACGTACAGGGCTGATTCTGGTCATGGTCCTGTACATCCTGCAGGTCAGGGGGAACATGCTGCTTATTCCACTTTGGTGGTGGAATAAGCAGTTAGAATTGTGGTGATTGATGTTGGCACAGTCTATCATGGCCAGGACTGGAGCACGTTAGGTCCTCTCCACCCAATCCAGGCCCCGGCTGCCCAGCCTGGGGGCAGGGTTAGAGGGAGTCAGTGCTATAGGGGACGGTGGTGCATGTGGGGAGGATGTCCCCGCTTGTATGCAGGGGCACAACAGGTCATCACAGGGCCCAATCCTGCACCCACAGGATCATCTGGCTCCTGTGGTGCAGAATCAGGCCCAGCCTGCTCGGGGCCATCCAGATGGCCTAGATGTGCCCCTAGTGGAATTGGGCTCTATGTGATTAGTTTGTACAATGTTCAAAGCAGGAATCTGGGGAGGCGGAGCTTGATGCTGAGCGGAACAGGCGCTTAGAGCGGAGGCTCCCGGGGGACCTGCCGTTAATCCTGCTAAATAGGTGCTTTTTTAGAGTATTAACCACTAATTTTGCAGCGGAGGGTGCAGGAGATGTCAGGTTTAAACCGACCAGAATGGAATACCCCAGCGCACAGAACAGTACCGCGAAGAGATCAAAAATTGAGCCTCTCTCCCCACAAAAGATGGCGGCTTCATGGGAATGGCCCGAGGCCGCCATTATGGAAGTGCGTGGGATCAGAGAGATGGTGAAGGCTAACGGCGAGTCACTGAGCATGGTGCGGGAGGAAATCAATGCGATGCGGAGCAGCTTGGAGGGGATTACCTTTCGGCAGGATAAAATGGAACAACTCCTGAATGTCCACAAAGAAAGGCTGCGAAATATGGATAAACAGGACAAGCACATACGGGCATTACAAAAGGAGCTTGAGGACAGCAACAACCGGGCCCGACGGAACAACGTGAGAATAGCTGGGGTCCCTGAAGGTGCGGAGGGTAGAGATATGCTGGCATTTCTGCTCAAAATGATCCCTGCGGTTCTTAAGATCACTTTTGAGATGCCCTTTGAAATTGACCGAGCCCACAGGGTGCCTTCGCAAATGCAGCCAAACAGGCGGCCGAGGGCAATAATCTTGAGAGTCCTCAGATACCAGCAGGTGGCCCAGATCATGGATATGGCTCACACATGCTCCCCAGTGGAGATGGAGGGACATAAGCTATTTTTCTATCCTGACTTCGCTAAAAGCACGGTGGGCCGAAGGAAAAAATTCCTGGAACTCAGACCGCGATTACAACAACAGCAGGCTTGAATGCGAGTTACCGTTCACAACCAAACGAAGACTTTCGAAGAACCAGAGGCTTTACAATCATACTTGGAGGATAAAGAACTAGTCCAGATGCACTGAAGATGAAATTAGACTTTACCCTCATAGTGAACTGATATGGATCCGTCGAAATGATGGATCGGAAGTGGTAATTTGATCAGTAGAGGGAGAGAAATGAATGAAAGCTAAGATTGAGATAGGATGAGTGAGTAAGAGTGTAAGTGATGCCCCGTTATAACTAGCTGCTTAAATATATGAACAAATAATTATAACGGCAGTACCAATGCATGTTGTAGATGGGAAGAGGGGTTCATGTTGGCAGCTTTGTTCTGAAGCCCGGTTTGGGCACTAAAACAACTGAGCCCATTGCATAGATGACGGAGTCCCTCGGTGCCTGTCTCGCCACCACAAGTTCACCAATTAGAGATAGCGATATATGCTTTCCCCTGGGGTGCAAGGGATATGGGCACGTCCATTGGGTAGGGGTAATGGAACAATGGGGTATGGGTATAAGGAGTTGTAAGTGGCAGGAGTCTCGTAGCATTGGTCTGTGGGAAACATGGAGTAAGCATCTGAGTAGGGGAGAGATTAAGAGTCTTCAGAGACAGGAACAACAAGTAGGAATTATGAAGTAGGTAAAATGGCTTCCTTTAAAATCCTTTCACTAAATGTGAAAGGGATTAACAACCCAATAAAGAGAAGGAAAATTATTAATTATGGTCAGCAAGAGAAGGCGGATATTTTATTGCCACAAGAGACTCAATTAAACCAGAAAGAGTCCCTGAAACTTAGTATAAAACCTTATACGCTGGTAGCTTACTCTGCAACAATCAATAAGTGCAATGGAGTGGCCATCTTGGCCAAAAAGTCTGTAGGAGCCAACATTTTGCAGACTCGCTCTGATTTGGAAGGGAGGTGGACTAAGGCCTTAATCAAAGCAGGGGACCTTAAAATGGTTCTTATCAACATATACGCTCCCAATATGGACTGTCCAGAATTCTTTAAGATGTTGGCAAAGGAGGTGCATACGATTGTGGGGATACTGACAATTTTAGCTGGAGATTTCAACTTAGTCATAGACTCCCTAGTAGACCGGAAACCGCCCAGGACCTCTAGGCCTCCCAGAGATAGGATTAGTAGATATTTGGCGGTTGTACCAAACCTCAAGAGTTAGATTTCACTTTTTTTTCACCGTCACACCAATCCATCTCACGAATTGATTTCTTTCTGATATCAAAGTCATTGATTCCTATACATGCAGCACATATCTCTGACCATGCAGCTATCTCACTGGTACTGCAAGATGGTGCAATGGCTTCGAACTCTGAGAGATGTTTTTCTGACAGAGCCCTCCTAGACACAGAGGAATTTCGGGTAGAAATGAAGGCTGCGATTGCTGAATACTTTCAATTTAACTCTCCCCAAGACACCTCCGGATGGGCCTGGTGGGAAGGTTTTAAAGCTTCCATGAGAGCCGTAATAACAAGCTTTAACATCCGGCAAGCAAGGCAACATAGACAACAATTAGCAGCCATAGAAGCGCAGATAAAAGCAGGAGAACGAGTTCTAGTTAAGCGTACAGACCCGTGTATATTGTTACGGTTGCAACGACTAAGGTTTAGATTTAATGCATTGCTAACGAATGAAGCCACACGAAACATAAAAGCACAAAAGGGTGTCTATTACTGAGAAAGTAATAAAGCGGGGTGACTGCTCGCCAATGCGTTAAAAGGCCTCAGGGAAGCAGGCAGAGTAGCAGCGCTGCAAGACCCCCAAAAACAGAATCTGGTAGTAAGGGACTCAGAGATTGCTGAAGATTTCAGGGTCTTTTATGCACAGCTCTATGAGTCTGAAAGAATATTTGCACAAGAGGATTTTGAACAGCTGTTTTCTGGGATAGAGAGGCTGTCTTTGAACAGGGAAATGAATGAGGAATTAGGCAATCCCTTTGCTGTAGATGAGATTATTCAAGCCATAAATTCGTTAGCCACAGGTAAAGCGGCAGGCCCAGATGGGCTCCCTACTGAATTTTTCAAAGTCTTTTCCAAAGAGTTGGCCCCCTCCTTTATGTCAATACTTCCATCTATTAGTGGCAGAAGCAACTCAGGTAGGCACCTTTACATCTGCAAATGTGATAATCCTGGAAAAAAGCAGGTAGAGACCCACAATTAGTAGCCAATTATAGGCCAATATCCTTACTTAATGTAGATTGCGCAAGAGAACGATCAGGTGTTCTGGTATAGCCATGCTTCTTAATGTGGCCCAGAGTTTCTCATGGTTTACACAGTCAAAAGCCTTGCTATAGTCGATAAAGCACAAATAGATATCCTTTTGGTATTCTTTAGTCTTTTCAAGGATCCATCTCACATCCGCAATGATGTCTCTCGTTCCTCGCCCTTTCCTGAACCCTGCTTGCACTTCAGGTAGTTCTTGTTCCAGGTATGGTTGTAGTCTCTTTTGAATAATCTTCAGTAGAATCTTGCTGGCATGTGGGATCAGAGCGATTGTGCGATAATTTCCACAGTCAGTTGGATCACCTTTCTTTAGTATTGGTATAAATACAGATCTTTTCCAGTCAGTTGGCCATGATGTTGTCTTCCATATTTCTTGGCAGAGCCCTGATCGTTCTCTTGCGCAATCTGTACATTGATCAAGAAGCAACAGTTCGAACGGAACAAGGAGAAACAGAATGGTTTAAAATAAGCAAAGGTGTAAGACATGGCTGCATACTTTCCCCCTACCTGTTTAATTTATATGCAGAACAAATCATCAGAGAAGCAGGATTGTATGAGGACAACAGAGGTGTGAAGATTGGTGGAAGACTCATCAACAACCTTCGCTATGCTGATGATACCACATTACTGGCTGAAAGTGAAGATGATCTGAAACATTTGCTTCTCACAATCAAAGAACATAGTCTCAAAATGGGCTTGCACCTTAATGTAAAGAAGACAAAGATCATGACAACTGGCATAATCAACAGGTTCATCGTTGAAGGAGAAGAAATTGAAATTGTGAACAACTTTAACCTACTTGGATCAACTATCAATAAAGAAGCAACAAGCAGTCAAGAAATCAGACGACGCATTGCTCTTGGCAGAATGGCTATGAAAGACCTAGATAAGATTCTCAAGAGCAGAGATGTCTCTCTCCATACAAAGATTTGACTTGTTCAAGCCATGGTATTTTCAATAACATCATATGGATGTGAAAGCTGGACAGTGAAAAAGATAGACAGGAAGAAAATTGATGCCTTTGAATTATGGTGCTGGCGGCGAATACTGTGTATACCATGGACTGCCCGAAGAACAAACCAGTCGGTACTAGAGGAGATCAAACCTAAGCTTTCTTTAGAAGCTCAGATGACAAGACTTCGACTTTCGTACTTTGGACACATCATGCGAAGAGAGAGATCATTAGAGAAAGACATTATGCTTGGCAAGATAGAAGGTCAACGCAAAAGAGGAATACCAGCAATGAGATGGATCGATACAATAACAGCAGCTACGGGTACCAGTCTGTCAACAATGAGCTGCCTGACTGAAGACCGAACACAATTTAGGATAGCTATCCAGAGGGTCGCCATGAGTCGACGCCGACTCGATGGCACTTAACAACAACAACAACAATGTAGATTATAAAATTTATGCGACCATACTAGCCCGCCAATTATCAAAAATGATGCCCCTGCTAATACACCCTGATCAGTGCGGGTTTGTGGAAGGTAGATCAACAGCAGATAATGCTAGGCTCTTTTGCCATGTTTTAGCTGGAGCGGAAAACATAAACACGCCGCTGGTAGGGTTGTCACTGGATGCTGAAAAAGCATTCGATCGGCTAGAATGGTCCTTTTTATTTGCTGCCCTAAAATGGTTTGGCACTGGCGAGGGTTTTCTCCAGTATCTTAAAGTAATATATACCCATCCTTCAGCTAACATTTGTGTGAACGGAACGAAATCTCAGGCAATTGCATTGGGTCAAGGCACTCGCCAAGGTTGTCCCTTGTCTCTATGTTATTTAACCTAGCACTAGAGCTGTTAGCTCTAATCTTGCGGCAATGTCCACGGGTTCAAGGAGCAACCATTGCTAATTTGGAAATAAGATATCGGCATATGCAGATAACCTTCTTCTGTTTACCTCCCCTGAATCAGTCCCCAAAGTGCTTGAACAGATAGATCGCTATTTGTTGCTCTCTGGTTATAAGGTCAATTGGTCAAAGTCAGTGGCTTTTCCATTGAATCTTTTAGTGCATAAAGAAGACATGAAAGCATTCCCTTTCGTGTGGGAACCTAACACAGTCAAATACTTGGGGGTGCACTATCGATATCCGCTGGAGGAGACCATTCGATTCCATGAGGACGCATTGTTGAAAATAGCTCGGGCTATGACCATCAAATGGTCTCCCCTAGTTCTATCCTCGTGAGGTCGCTTGGAGTCCATCAAGATGACGATAGTACCAAAGATTAACTATATCCTTGAGATGCTGCTTTGCCTTATGCCGGGGCATGTATTTCGGCAGTTAAAGAAGGCATTGACAGATCTGTGGAACAACAAAACCCCAAGGATAGCACGACATAAACTTAAACTTTGCAGGGAGGATGGCGGGGTAAAATTTCCAGATTTTTTGGCATATCACAAGGCGTTTCTATTAAAGCAGGGTACTAGATGGCTAGGGAATCTCACAGAATTAAACCCAACCTGGTTAAGGGCAGAAGAGAGACTCCTGGCCCCGTTTCCAACCAAGTTCATTCCAGGCATGCAGCTTTAGCAGGGTTTAGGATATCCTAAAATGGTAATGGACACACTTGATGCCTTCACTACTCTGGCAGAAGCTTGTGGGTTGAATATACATCTTTCTAGTCAACTTTCATTGTGGCACAACCCCCTACTTAAAATTCAACATAAAACCTTCGCTTGGAGCAGTTGGTACACTAAAGGGATTTGGTGCATTGGACAATTAATAGAGAATAAAAAATGGAAGGAGTTTAGTAAATTACAGCAAGAATTCGGCCTTCCCTTGCAGTGCAATTTTCAATGGTTGCAACTTAGGCATTGTATTGTGAAATCCAGGGTAGATATTAAAGAATTGGTAGGGAAGGGCGGATATGAGGATGTGATCCTAGAGGCCCAACAAGCATCGGGTCTAGCCTCATTCTTTTATAAGAAGCTGAGTAAGGGCATTAACTCACAGACACTTGGCTTGCAAAAGGTATGGGAGCATGATACTGGAATCACTCTCTCCCTGCAGAGATGGAGGAAAATCTGGGGTAAAAAAGTGAGGATATCGAAGTCTGCCTCGATTACTCAAACGTTATCTTTTTTTGCCCACAGGGCTTATTACACCCTGGTGAAAATAGCTAAATGGGATACAGCTGCGGGCAATCAATGTTGGTCCTGTAAGAATGATATTGGTACGCTGTCCCACATAGTCTTTGAGTGCCCCTGTATGCGGTCATTCTGGACGCAAATATGGGAGGAAATACAGGCAATCCTGGGCTTTAGGGAACCCCTTACATGGGGAATCATAAGTCTCTGCTAAGCTGTTGGAATCCCCACTTTGCATAAAAAATATAATTTCCTCTTGGACTTTATGATAGGTATAGCCATACATTTAATAGTACTCAACTGGAAATGTACCTTCAAACTCAAATGGCAAAGCTGGTGGCACCAAGTATGTCTGTATAGCAAATATGAACAGATGTCTAGGAAAGGTTCACTACATGTAGGCAATGGTAGTCTTAAATGGAAGGCTCTGAATGATTTTGTAGAAGCAGCATGTATAAGTGAATAGCAGGTACCTTTCACTGTCTTTATGTAAGATTTCGACTGAAGGTTGCTACCAGACCAAATGTTAACATGCTATTGACACCAAATGTTCACAAGCTATTGACACCCTGTTGATGTACCCTACCTGCTATTGATACTCTGTTGATGTACCCTGCATGCCCCAGGGGAAAGGGTAGAGGGAGGGATGGGAAGTTACAAGTTGGAATGTTTGTAGTTAGTGAAATTGTACAGGTTTAAATGTACGGAGAAAACTTAAATAAAGCTTATTAAAAAAAGCAGGTATCTGGAGACTTCAGTATTGTTATCTGGCTATATATAGCTTCTTTCAATTTACTAGTTCTTGCAATTTGGTGGATTTGAATGCTCATTCAGTTCTATTATCAGGCCATGTGGCCCCCTGCCCCCACACAAATTCTGTAACTTTGCTGTTGCTACCCCACCTTTTAAAAAAAGATGCTTGAATGAAATTGACCCCTGAGTCAGGGCTGTCAGAATCCTTGCAGGCATCACTAAAATAGAGCTGGACAAGGTAAAATATGAGAACAGCCCTTCTCAGTCTTTAGGACTCTCGAGGCTGGATATCAGCTGAGGGTATAAGTCAAGCTATCCATTGTGTGAGTAATATGGTCTCCTAAATAAAGCAAATGTAGTAGCGAAGTGTCCGCAATAAATAAAACCAGGAGTCTATTTACTAAGATTCAAGCCAATTTATTTGTGCACAGTCTCAGGCACTGTCACATTCAAAATGGTCTGAGCAATGGAGTTCAACAAAACAACATCTTTTATACCTTTCTTCATCAGTTCTATACAGACAAACTCCTCATTGGTCCCGGTGCCCCTTCCCACCCCCATCCAATGGGGATCACTGACCGGGCTTAACACCTGTTCCCCCTGCTCAGGCCTCCCTAGTCATGGCTCAGTTTTTAGACATAACACATTCTGATACAAGGTCCCTCCTCGGCTTAGAGAATGTGTGAAAGCAAGATACTGGAACACATCTGTTATCAACATAAAGGAGCTAAATAGAAGATTCTTGCATTCTTATCAAAGCAGTTTAAAACAGTTTTCTAACTTCTACTGGCTTTTGACTCTGCTCAGCTATAATATTCTCAAGTGGGGGTTGGGACTCAGGCCTAACTTACAGGCCTTTCTTACTCCTGCAGGCTATGCAGGCTATTCTAGGCCATAGCCTATCACATTCCCCCCTTTGATTATTCTCACCCGCAAGTGAGAAAGGGTGAGAATTAAATCACATATGGTACTTCATACTAGGGTGGAGGGATTACTTTGTGGTATAGGGTAGTAGTCCCACATTGCTAGTATCTGTGTAGCTGCCTTACGTTCAATAATACTATCAATGGTTGAGTTTAACATACGCAAGCATAAGGGGAGGAAACATGGTATACATAAGCAAACAGCCACAATCAAGAATACAATCAATACAAGTGTCTTCAGGCCACCCATTCCTGAAAACCAAGAACCAAACCAGCCATCAAGTTGCAAGCCATGACGGGTTTGGACTGGGACATAAGTTTGCTTTCTCATGTGATTGGCTATGTCTTCTACAACTTGCCCTTCATTATCAAGTTGTAAGCAGCAGTTAGTCAAATTAAGTTTGCCACATACTCCTCCTTCAGCTGCAAGCAAGTAATCTAATGCTAAGCGATTCTGGTATATGGCTGTACGCATCTGTGTGGCTTGTTTAGCTAACAAGGTTAGTGCTCTACTAGTTTCATTGGTTATAATTTCAACAACAGCTTGCAAATGTATAATACGGCCCAACATAGACACAGGAGTGCGGTAGCCCCAAGAACCATCTTGTGCCCAGGTAGCAGGTCCATAGTAGGAAACAATTCTCTCCGGTGGCCATTCTTCAGAGGTCGCATCCCATTTGTCCCACTGGCCGATCTTCAGAGCCTCTCGTTTCTGTCGACTTTTATACACAGGGAATCCCAATTGTTCTCTGTGGGAAAAGGGCAAGAGGAAGAAAGAAGGTCTGATGGTTCCCAATACACATGCCCCTCCCCATTTGGCAGGGAGTGTAGCATATGCTCGAGTTCCACAAATCCAATATAGTCCAGGTGGAGCTTGCCAGGTGTTATGCATAGCCAGATTTGTCCATATCCTGGCCAAGTGAGGAAAAATGATCAAAGGATTAGAAGGTTCTGGAGTATTGGCACCTGACCACCAAGATGTCTTCCCTGTAGTGGCATTGTAATATTTTTGGTTCAGACAGACTAACTGTCCCACTAGTGCAGTCAGTTGTGGTCCTGCTCGTGCAAAACATAGTTTACCTACTATGGAGTGAGCTAGGACCCATTCATTGGTAGTTTTATGCAACTCAGTCTGGTTATACGGTATGGAATAGTTCAGTTCTTGTGCTTCCCAAGGCCACTGGTCTCCCATCTGAGTTCCTCCACAGAAGAGACAGTCCAAGACATGGAGGCTGGAGGCCACAGCTCCAGCTAGTTCAATGAACAAATTCTGCGAAGTGTGGGGAACTACAAATTCTGCCTTCATGGCCTCATGGACGGTATGATGTATGCGATAAGGTGAAGAAACATGAGTCTTCACATTCAGCTGGATGTATACAATGGTTCCAGGATCAGTTCCACCTCCTTCTATGCGCAGGCCAAATCGAAATCCTTGCTTCCACTGGCTGGGGTCGAAGATCTGAAGTCGTAGGGGATTGCACGAACTTTTCTTGCACTTTTCAGGCTCCAGTAAGGGTAATCTCTCCAGCTTAGCCTTGCAATTATCTCCAGTCTGTCCTGTAGGGCCACCAGTCCAGGTGGCATAGTACACACAGTCCCACTTGGGACAGTAGTAGTCTGCTTCTGATGGTTTGCCATACGTTGTTGGGGAGTGTATTCCAGTGCATATCCCCCATCTGTATGCACCTTCAGGACACATATACTTATTGTCATAATAGTAAGCTTGTTCCCATGATCCGCACCTGTAGTAATTATTTCTGTTAATTAAGTCACAAGCATCAAAATTCAGGTACGCAGGTTGGGTGGGATCAGAGAGTTGACTTGTAGCGTTGACGAGGGCTCCATCTTCATCATTCCATCTCAGTTCCAGGACATAGTAAGATGGATTCTGTCGGGGTCTGAAACAAGTACGAGTTTTTCCCTTGGTACAGACGTTCAGTTCTGTACCATTATAGATACACTGGCTGACTATGCCAGTACAAGTATAGTAAGAGTGATAAAGTAGAGTCTGAGTGACTTGCATTCCAGTCTGGGTGGTGGTTATACAGGCTGCGCAAGGGGGCAAAGCAAGAGTGGTTCTCAAGAGTCCCAGGGCTACCGCAAGAATAAAACAGTTAGTAATCATCATGATCATAGTCTTTGGTGATTGATAAAGTCTGAAAGGTAGGTAATGCAAAACTGGAGGACATCTTTTCCTTTGATGTCCAGGAGCAGGTTGGCACAGTCGTTACGAGGATGGATCTTTTCTTCGCAGCGTGAGTCGCAACGGTGATGCAGGATTAGCGATCGAGGTCCAGGGGTGACTCTCAGGAACTGCTGCTGGCTTCAGTCGACTGTGGTGGATCCAGGAGTCGATTTCTGCTACTTTGACTGCTGTTGGGGTTGATAGCAAAATGACATATGGCCCTTTCCAATGAGGCGCTAACGGTGTCTTCTTCCACTCTTTTACCCACACTGAGGCTCCAGGCTTGAAAGGATGCGATGGCTCTGTTAGATTGATAGGCAACCGGTCCTGCACCCAGGTATGGGGAGGAGGGGAGGTAGATGGGGTAGTAGGGAATTGGAGGGTAATCTTGTGGATTTTGTCATGGAAGTAGTCGGCTAGGGTTTGGGCAGAAAGGGAGGGCAGGATCGGGGACGGGGGGACCTTGAGGAGAGAGTTGAGGGTATTAAAGAGACGGTGAGGATCAGAGGCAAGGGAGTTAGTCAGATGGATGTAGTAATCTTGTTTGGCAAGTGCTAAGGCTGACTAGAAGGAGCCAAGCATGAATTTCAAGTGTAGAAGGGCTTCCAGGGAGCAGGATTTGGACCAAGCTCGTTCGGCAGAGGTGATGGTCAGATGAGGGAAGGATTGATTTACGGAAGTTTGAAGGAGGAGTAGGAGAATATTATTAGGTCAAGGCAGTGGCCATGTAGATGTGTGGGGGTAGTGGAGCAGGGCTGGAGGTCAAACGAGGAGATAAGAGCAAGAAACTTTGAGGCATGGGCGTCGGAGGGGGTTGTCGATGTGAATGTTGAAATTGCCTAGAATAAGAGTGGGGGAGGAGGGATCCATAAAGGCAGAAAGCCAGGAGTCGAAGTCGGTGAGGAAGGTTGATTTGGATTTGTCCGGTGGGCGATAAATAACAGCTATTCAGAGGGGAAGTGGTGAGAGGAGGCAAATGGAGTGGACTTCGAAGGAGTCTCCATGGGGTGGCAGAAGGGGTTGGAATTGGC
Source organism: Ichthyophis bannanicus (assembly GCA_033557465.1). Lineage (NCBI taxonomy): Eukaryota > Metazoa > Chordata > Amphibia > Gymnophiona > Ichthyophiidae > Ichthyophis > Ichthyophis bannanicus. The sequence goes on along the minus strand of CM066035.1, from coordinate 662,521,988 downwards.
AGGAGGGAGAGAGTAGGAGGCCAACACCACCACCGCGGCCAGTAAGTCGGGGTGAATGGGAGAACTGGTAGCCTCCATAGCAGAGAGAGGCAATGGGTGCGGTGTCGTCTGGGGGGGAGCCAGGTCTCGGTCAAGGCAAGAAGGTGTAGGGCATTGGAGATGAAAAGGTGATGAATAAAGGCAGTTTTTTTGATGACCGAGCATGCGTTCCATAGGGCACATGAAAACGGAAGAGCGGAAGGGGAGAGGAGAGGGATATAGATAAGGTTGGATAAGTTGTGTGTAGATTTCTTATCAGAGTAGCATGGGGATCTATTTCTAGGGTAATGCCGAGATTTAGAGGGAGCAGGGTGTGGGTGGGTGTGTCTAGGTGAGTGTGTGCTCCAAGAGGGATGGGAAATGAGGGGTAAATTGATGGTATTGGGTAGGTTATGTGAGGGATTATTTTTGGGGGTAGGTTTGGGGTTGATATGTATGGCTAATTGAGTGTGGAATGAATGGGGGAGGTTGGAAGGATGGAGGAGTGGATGTGATGTGGGGATGTGGATGAGATTAGATGGGGTACATGAGGAACCTTTTCTAATGTGAGAACAAAATCGGGGGGGGGGGGGGGCAGGGTTGGCATTGATGTTACCAGATGAGAGAAGGAGAAGGAGTATTAGAGAGCTAGGTATAGTGGATATGGTACGGCGGAAGCGAGGGTAGGGTTGCCTTAAAGAGAAGGGGGCTGGTTGAATGCGGGGGATGGTGTGAAGAAGCTTAAAAGCTGGTGCAAGGCTAGGGGGGAGGATGGAGGGGGAAGTGAGGAAGGGAGAAAGGGGGGCTGGTTGAATGCGGGAGATGGTGTGAGGAAGCTCAAGGGCAGGAGCTAGGCTAGGTGGCAGAGTGGAGGGGGAAGTGAGGAAGGTGGGTGAAAGGTAGGGGGAAGAGGAGGGAGGGTGTTGGTGGGTGTTGGTGGGTGTTGGTGGGTGTTAGTAGGTGTTGGTAGGAGGGGAGGCAATTGGGGAGGATAATGAAGAGGAGGGCAATGAGATGTGGGGCCATGGTAGTGGGCAGCAAGATCTGAGCAAGCAGTGGGGAGCAAGTTCTAGGCAAACGATGGGTAGCACTTGATAGGCAGATAAGCAGGCAATAGGTAGCAGTTCAATGCAAGCAATGGGTAGCAAGCAGAAGATAAGCAGTGGATAACAGTTCTAAACAATAGGTGATGGTACTATGCAACAATGGGTGGTGACAGTATGCAATTAATGGGTAGCAGTACTATGCAACAATGGATAAGGAATGGGTGACAGTTCAGTGCAACAGTGAGTAGCAATACTATGCAAACAATGGGTGGCAACAGTATGCAAAACAAAACAATGGGTGGCAACAGTGTGGGTGACAGTGTGCAAACAAAAAACAGTAGGTGGCAACAGTATGCAAACAATGGGTGGCAACAGTTCAGTGCAACTGTATGAAAACAATGGGTGACAGCAATGTGCAAGACAATGGGTGGCAACAGTATGCAAGATAATGGATGGCAGCAATATGCAAGACAATGGGTGGCAGTACTATTCAGGCAATGAATAAGCAATGGATAATGGTTCTATGCAGTGATGGGTATGCAATTCTGACAGTTCTATGCAGGGAGTGGGTTATAGTTCTATGCCGGTAATGGTAGCAGTTCTGTGCAAGCACTGGGTAACAGGTAGCAGTTCTGTGCAGGCAGTGAGTAATAGTTCTAGGCAGGCAATGGGTAACAGTTCTAAGCAAACACTGTGCAGACAATGCGTAGCAGTTCAATGCAGACACTGGTTAGCAATTCTATGCAATTCTATGTAGACAAAGGGTAGCAGTACGATGCAGGCAATGGGTAACAGTTCTAAGCAGACACTGGGTAGCAATTCTATGCAGACACTGGGTAACAATTCTATGCAGACAAAGGGTAGCAGTACGATGCAGGCAATGGGTAACAGTTCTAAGCAGACACTGTGCGGACAATGGGTAGCAGTTCAAATGCATACACTGGGTAGCAATTCTATGCAATTCTACGCAGGCAAAGGGTAGCAATTCAATGCAAACCCTGGGTAACAGTTTTATGCAGGCAGTGGGTAGCAGGTCTATGCAAACAAAGGCAACAGTTCTGAGCAGACGACGGGTAGTGGTTCCATGCAAACACTGGGTAGCAGTTCAATGCAGATACAGGGTAGCAGTTGTAAGCAGGCAATGGGTATGCCGTATGGTGGATGGCGGACAGGGTGTTGTTGGGGAGGCGCTGTGTCTAGATTGCTGGAGGAGGGGGGTGCTCCCGGTGAGGGGTCACGCCTAAGGGCCACGCCAAAGGGCCCTTTGGCGAGGCCCTCAGGCGTGGGCCTGCACAGCGCGGGCCGCCTGTAGCGGCCTGATGCTTTTAAAGGCCAGGAGGGCCGCGATGGTTGGTTGCGCTGGTGGGGAGTGGGGAGGAGCTTACCTTCCCACTCCCTGCAGGGCCAGCTGATCGTTGGTGGTGGAGAGGCTTCCCAGCCCGATGCTTTTAAAGGCCAGGAGGGCCGCAATGGTTGGTTGCGCCGGTGGGGAGCGGGGAGGAGCTTACCTTCCCGCTTCCTGCAGGGCTGGCTGATCGTCGGCGGTGAAGAGGCTTCCCAGCAGCGGCCCGATGTTTTTAAAGGCTAGGAGGGCCGCGATGGTTGGTTGCGCCGGTGGGGAGTGGGGAGGAGCTTACCTTCCCACTCCCTGCAGGGCCGGCTGATCGTCGGCGGTGGAGAGGATTTTTATCAGTGTGGTTGTGGCGAGCAGGAGCAGACTATGTAACACTGAATAACCCAGTGTAGGACTCATAGGACCAAAGGAAATATTTATTATTTTGGCAATATGTTGCTCGCCTACTCATAGAATGTTCTAAGCAAGATAAAAAATAAAACACATTTTAAAAGCCATAGGCCTCTAAAACAATGAAAAACACCTACACAATTAAAGTAGAAATACTGTAATATGTAACATAATTAAACAAGAACATCTAGATAAAATTCTAATGTCCATGTTTCCTCCACATGCATGGATAAGAAAAATCCAAATTTCCTAACATAAACGTAATAGAAACCCAGATTTAAACAGATTAAATTGAAATCACAAATAAGTGAGAACATTTGCATTCAAATCGAATCAGCCAAGGATTCAAATTATTTAAAAACGCAACAAGAAACCATTAGCTCACATTGTAGTCTAATTTAATCAGTTTAATGGAAGCATTTGTATTCATGTTCAATCAGTAGTGGAGATCCAATAGTAGAAAGAAATCATGGTTCAAACTGGTACACTCATAACTTGTAAACAGGTCGTCAAGCTATAGTAGAAGCCTCACTAGACAAGAAACAAGCTTTCTTAGGTAATTGTTTCAAACAAATTGGAACTGCACGAAAGAAAGCTCTTCTGCAAATATGAGAATGTCCCTTCCTTGTCTGCTGGCACAGCAAATAAACATTTGCCTCGGGACTTCAATAAATGGACAGATAGTAAAGAGCTGGTCATGCAGATGTCTTCGGCTTAGATCATTTACTGTCTTGAAGACCATACACAAGAGCTTCTTCTGGAGCAATCAGGTGGATTCAGCATCTCATTGTGAAAATTTGTTGATATGTCAGACATACAAGTCCTTGTCTCTCTAAAATATCCAGAACCAGGCTCCTAAAAGGTTTTGTACTTATTAGGGTTCGAAGGTGCTGATCTAATAGCGTGGTCCTTCTAGTCTGCCCAGTAAGGTGGCAAGGGCAGGTGTACCTGCCGCTCCATGCAGGCCACCCCTCTGCATGTCTTTGTTTAGGGGTGTACCAACCGCTCCGTGTAGGTTAACCTTATTTGTTGAAATAGTTATGTTTATTTAGGTTTTATCCTGTTGCTATAAAGGGATCCACAGTGTCTGTCCCATGCCATTTAGAATTCCGTCAATGTCTTTGCCCCCACCACTTCCATCGGGAGGGCATTCCAAGCATCCGCCACCCTTTCAGTGAAAAAGTATTTCCTGACATTGCCTTTCAGTTTACCCCCTTGCAGCTTCAAATTCCAAAAATATAAATCTATCTGCCTTTTTCTTCTAATGGTGAAGGACCTTAGAGGACTTTACTCAGAGGCACTGCTCTCATCCTACTAAGTGGAGGAGTAGACTAGTGGTTAGCACAGCAGCCTGCTTCCTAGGCGATCTGAGTTCAATTCCCACTAACACTCCTTGTGACTTTAGGCAAGTCACTTTACCCTCCATTTCCTTAGAAAAAAAGGCCTGTCAATCTACTTCCAGTCATATCTTGTCCATGAAAATCCAGGTACTGCAGGGTCACCAGAAGTAAGCATTGACTTGAAGGCATTAAAAAAATAAAAGGTATTGTTTTGCTTATGCTGTTATACTGGAAGCAAATGCAAGACTACTGATCTGCAATGCAATTTGTTTCCAGAAGTGAACTTTGCTGCAAGGGATTTCCTTGAGAAATGTTTACCAAAGATCATGCTGTGAAGTTATTGAGGAGTAGTTCCAGAAGGCAGGCCATTTTTCTTCCTGAATGAAGCATGGCATCTATTTCTATGGTCTTGCCTCTGTTACTGTAGTTTGTGATACAGCCTCTGGTCCAGAATCTGCTACATCCACATCTGGATTCCCCTCCTCTTATTCCTCTTCAGTGTGTTCTGCTTTCTTGACAGACATTTGAAATGTGTGTGTTTTTGGAATCCCTGCCTTCTCCTCTATTTCTCTTCTCCCACCCCTTGCTTTGTCCCCAATGGGGTCCTTTTACGAAAGTGTGGTAAGATTTTGCACTTACCACCATTAGGAGCAAACATTAATGCTTAGTAAGTGCAAACTCTGTGTGGTAACTGTTGGGAGGGGATAGCCAACATCTGTTCTGCAGTTACCACATAGGGCATTTACCATATGGTAAATTCATCTGCAGATAGCGCGGTAAGAACATTGTGTATCTGTGGATGCAGCTATTGTGGCTCCATGCATTACAACCTACCTGATCCACAAGCATTATCCTTACTCCCCACCCCTCTGGTCAACACCAGCATCAGCATCACCTTCTACCCCATAATTAGCAGTCACCAACCCAACTTCCAATTAGCATCACTGCCCCAAAAAGCATCACCCTACCAATTGGTATCACCTCCCAAAAAATGCACCCAATCCTCCCCTCACCCCAGTCTCCCCCAGTACTTACCACAGGTTTCTCTGATGGGTTAATGGTGAGGCAGGAGTGATCCTCAGATGTTTCAAAATGGTGATTCTGACTCCTAACAGTAGTCATGTGGCACTACCACTGGGGTCAAACTAACAAATAGAGTAATGTGACACCAATCAGTAGTACTGTGACACTACCATTAGGGCTCAGAGCCACTATTTTGAACCTGAGTGTCAATGGGGCAGGAGCTCCTGCACAGCCACTAACCCACCAAGGAAACCTCCAGTAAGTACTGAGGGAAAGGTCAAGGGGTGGAGGAAGTGTTAGCTGATTACATGGTGGTGATGTTAATCAAAGGATGATGCTCTTTGGGTGGGTGCAATGCTGATCAGTGGGGTAACAGTTTAGGTGCCTCTTTTGGGGGGTGGATGTATGTAATCGGGAGGTGGTTGGGGCCATGGTATCTTCCTTCCCATAGTCTGGGCTCACTTAATATCTCCTCTTTTGAGGCTGCAGGGGACCCATCTTTCTGGGGAAGCTTCAGTGGCCACTCCCGACCGTCATCTCCTGAGTTGTGCCAAGGTCTCTGAGGCTAAATCGACGAGGACTTGCCCACTGACATCGGGTCGGTTCTCGGTATTGGCTTGCGAGTGCAGTCAATGCTGAGAGGTCCTCAGAGGAAGACTCCAATGCCCGATGCCCCCGGGCTCTGAGCGAGCCTGAGCACAAAGAGATGCGCTGCCCAGTGCCGGTGTCGACAGAAAGGATTCCGCCCCCAATGCTGAACCGGAGCCAGCCTTGCCAAACAGCTCCCCCTGACACCTTTCACATTCCCTCCGGGTTTTGGCTGACATGAAGAGACAAAACAGATAGGAAGACCCATTGCGTTCTGCCCCAAGGCATTTAATGCAGGTGCTTTGGCAGTCCTACGGGACATAGTGTGATTGCACTTAGCACACTGTTTAAAACTGCTGGTTGAGGCCATAGCGGGAAAAATGAGGCCCACAAGGTCAAACTTAGATGTCTCAACCAGCTAGGCCGTGAGAAAAAACTCCCATGTGCCAAAAGAGGAAAGAGATAAAGAAAAAAAAATTACCCGAGTGAAAAACTGGACGCCGAGGCGAAGACGCGGGCGGGGAAGGTGATCGAATCGAGCACTCAAACGAGAAAAATTTACCGATATAAGTGTCAAAAATCTTAATTTTTACCGAGGTGCATTGACAAACATCTGCAGGACTCCACGGAAAAAGACAGACTGAGGCAAGATGGCAGCTTTGAATGGGAAGGTAACTGTGCATGCGTGGTGTATCTCCCAAAAGCTTTCTTTGAAAGCTGGGGAGTGGATCTGCACGGGCTCCGTCGGCACCAATGTCACCCATATGTGAGGACTAACTTCCTGCTTGTTCCCGGAGAATATTTGTTCTCTCAATGCATAGTTAAACTTTGAAACTCATTGCCGGAAGATATGGTGAAAGCATTTAGTATAGTTGCCTTTAAAAAGGTTTGGACAAATTGCTGGAGGAAAAATCCATAAACCATTATTAAGTTAGACCGAGAGAAAACTACTGCTTATCCCTGGGGATAAGTAGGAGGGAACTGGCCACCTTTGGGACATACACCCCATATTAAGGGGTATATTTACTAAAGGGCATTAAGGGAGCAAGTGTGCCATTAACACCTGTTATCGGCACCCTTGCATACACTGTGGAAAAGCTGCATTAATGGGCATTGAAGGCTCCTGCAGTGTTAAGGGTGCAGTAGGTGGAGAGTGGGTGTTAACAGTGGGTGCTCCCTTAAAGCCTGCTGCACAACGTGTGTAGAAGCCCTTTAATGCTGGGAACCCTAACGCAAAGTAAAACCTTGTGGAAAGGGTGTGTTTTCACGGGAAAGAGTAAGGATATGACAGACCGAAGGGGTGATGCGGAAGAGATAATGCTTAGTAGATGGGTGGAAATAGGATCAGAGGAGTAGGTAGTCAGTTTTGAGGAAGAGAGAAGATTTGCAGTTTCCTCCTCAGTGATTCAGAAAAGAAAGAAAGGGTGACTGAAGGTGAAGGAAGGATTTGGGATTGAAGAGGAGGAAGATGATGTGGAGGTGACCTTGTGGAGAATTCAAGGCTAATCTGGACTTTGTCATGGAAATAGTCAGCCAAGGCCTGGGCAGACAGTGAAGGAGTGATTGCAGGAGGAGGGACCTCGAGGAGAAAGTTCAGCGTAGCAAAGAGACGGCAATGGTCAGATGCAAGAGAGTCAGATGGACATAGTACTCTTGCTTGGCAAGTGTTATGAATGACTGGAAAGAGATTAGCATGAATTTGAAATGTAGGTGGTCAGCAAGGGTATGTGATTTAAGCCAAAGGCACTCAGCTGAGCAGGCACAGGAACATACTGTAGGTCGCGGGTTGTCAAGGACAGCCAGGATTGAGGTAAGGTACGCCTCACAGGGTGTGGAATGGGAGGAGCAAGTTCATCCAGAGCAGAAGAGAGTGTAGTGTTATAGGAGGATACTGACCCATCAATGGATTCAGATGACATAGTGGAGGAAAGAGATGATAAGACAGCAGTGGAGTGAACTGAAGGGTTGATTAGTGTGAAGATTCCTAAACATGTTGATGGAGATCGGATGAGGCCAAGATGGGGAGTGGTTAAGGGTGAAAGTTAGCAGGTGATAGTCAGATAAGGGCAGAATTGGGGTGGAGAGGTTTGAGGGTGAGCAGTTGGAGGAGAAGATGAGGTCAAGGCAGTGGTCATGCTTGTGAGTAGGAGCGGTAGAGCACAACTGGAGGTTGAATGAGAAGGTTAGGAAAAGGAGTTTTAAGGCATAGGAATCAGAAGGGTCATCAATGTGATTGTTAAAATCCCCAAGAATAAGGGAAGGGGAAGATGCATCCAAAAAGGAGGAGAGCCAGGAGTCAAAGTTGGTGAGAAAAGTAGAGGTGGACTTGTTGGAGGGGGTCAGTAAATGAGCAGGCAGATTCCACAGGAAGTACCCTAGCAAAACTCAGGCAAGGTAAAAAGCTTAAGACTTTAAATACCTATAAGACAGGTCTTGTAGAGAAATAGGGAGAAGGAGAAAAAAAGAAAGAAAAAGCGCTCCTAAATATGCAGTCAGATAGGTCACATTAAGAGCAGGAACTCCAGAATTTTCGTAAACATGGGCAATTTTGTTGCCCAATTTAAATAATTTCTGGCCACTAGGGAGTTGTTTGATGCATCCACGGGGAAAAGGAATTATATTTAGCTCATGCCTTTTCTCAGGTGAGTTGCATTCAGATACAGTAGGTATTTTTCTGTCCTTGGAGGGTATATACCTAAAGCAATGGAGGGTTAAGCAACTTGTCCAAGATCACAAAGAGTACCAGTGGGATTTGAACCTGGCTTTAGCCCACTCCTCTAACCATTAGGCTACTCCTCCACTCCAAAGCCATAAGTGACTCTTGATACTACTACAGGCCAGTTTAGTATGATGCCAAATCCTTCGTGCTCTATGTAATATCCAGATACAATATAATGAGTTATATCGGTAGCTGTGGATGCTAATTTTTAGACAGTCAACTGGGTTTTTAGTTATCTACAAACAATTCTTCCTTTTCTTTTCAAATAAGAGGATTTGATATGATGGTCCTTTGCAATGCCCATTATCTAGCAATTCATTTTCTGCTGCATCTTGATTCTGACTGACAACCAGGATACTGTGGAGAGCATACACAGGGGAGAACTGGATGAGCTGTATTACCTAGTCTAATGTGTGCACTGTACATGCATTTCATCTCTGCAAAAAAACAAGAAATTTATTTTTAATGAGCAAGCCAAATGCTGCCATAAAATAGAGGGATATTGAAAAAAATATAAATAAGGTCCTTAATGCAGTGTGAACAGGAGATTTTCTCATAAAATCCTCAACATCAATAAGTAAATATTGAGATTTGCTGAGCTCCATCTCTAGAAAAAGGTGTTTTATATACTGTTTTACTGCTCTTTGGTAAAACTGAAAAATAAATGGTATGCAAAGCCAGAGCCCCAAAGGTATACACATTTTATTTGACTGTCGTTTCATGAATCATATTTTTTCCTCAGACTATGAGCTCAGTGACAGATTAATTTTAAAAAACTCACCCTTGGGGATAAATATTAATTAGACGATAGAGAGAGGTTGTTTTTCTGTCCTGCATTCTATTTATTTGTACAAATAAGGTAACGTGCAATTACTGAATAACCTCGAGGTTGAGTTAGTTTCCATCTTCTAACCTTCACCTCCACAATGGGTAACTCTAACTCTATGGGGCATGTTTACTAAAACCCCGCTAATGTGCGGGCCGCGCTAGTGTGTAGGTGCCATATAAGGAGTGGGCGTTTCTTTGTGAAAAAGAAAAACCGTGATTTACATATGCGCTAAGGTGCATGGCGCCCATGTGCACCCTGCACATTAGCGCATGAGAAAGATGCGCGGGAGGCATAAGTGGTGCGCTGATGTGCAAGCAGAAAAGCAGTGCCACAGCACAATGGTGAAGACACTGACCAATGATGCAGGGATCAGGAGTTCAATCCCCCACAGTGCCCAAAGATGACAAAGACAACAGCTGGCTGAGGCATTGCTTTAGTAGCCAGGTTAATATTGGGCAGCATAAGGTGGTGTGCTGATGGGCATAAGGTGGTGTGCTATTGTTTTAGGAGGCATTTTAATATTGTGAGGCATAAGGCGGTGCACTGATGTGCAAGCACAGGAACAGGACCACAGCACTATGGTTAAGACACTGACAAATGGTACAGGGATCAGGAGTTCAAACCCCCATAGTGCCCAATGAACAAGGCTGGCTGAGGCATTACATATTATGGGGAAGATTGCTTTAGGAGGCATTTTATTTTTATTTTAATTATCACTATTAGCAAACGCACTCTCAAAGCGTGTTAACATAAGGCGCCCCATAAGGCACATTTTAAAGTGCACTGTCCGCCAAGGCACCCTAGAATGTTGCTTATAGGGCGCTTTATAGGGTGCCATATGAGGTACCGCAAGGTCAGAGTACTGTTTTTGATGGCAGCACTGTGCAGTGTAAGGAATGAAAAGCATAAGTAGGTGCGCTGACATGCAAGGAGGGGCAGCAGTGGAGTACAGTGGTTACAGCACTGACTGCTGATACAGGGGTCATGAGTTTGCTCCCCACGGTGCCTAATACGTAAGGCTGGCTGAGGCATCAGCTTTGCAATGTATGTTTTGTTTCCTGCAGCACTTTCTTTTTATTTTATTAATTGCTGCCAGCAAACACGCCCTCACATGCCGTAATTGAAAATGCCGTATAAGGCACTCCATAGGGCACATTATAAAGTGCACTGTCCGCCACGGCACCCTAAAATGTCCCCTATAGGGCAGCCTATAAGTTGCGTCACACGATAATGTATAGTGCACCTAATATGGATGAGAACCATAAGGTGCCCTATAGGGCGCCCTATAAAGCGCCCTCAGAGGCACCTTATGAGTACAGTACGCTGAGGGTGTTTTTGTTGGCAGCAAAAATGTACATTAAAAAGAGATAATGCTTTGGGCAGCCCTATCAAATAACCCCACTGTGGGTTTGAACCATGACCTCTGCTTTCACAGGCAGCAAAGTAACCATTGGGCTACAGCTGCTAGCAAGCCCCTGGTGGGCTGCAGAGAGCCTGCACGTCACCACACAGACAGTCTGCTGTGGTCACCAGGATAGGGTTAGCCCACCCGTACCCATGATGCACTGCACATGCAAAACAGCTGTCCACAGATAAACACAAGATGGGGTATGCACCCCCACAGCACCTCGGCCTGGTAGGGGGACGTGACCATGTGCACCCCCACAGCACCTCGGCATGGTAGGGGGTACTGACCGTGTGTTTTACTGGCACAGAGTAGCTACACACCGTCACATTGTGTGGGTACTGTGCTCACCCTGAGGGTGCGGTGAGGTGCCCAGCACCAGGTCCACAGCACCTTCCATGGTTGAAGGAGGCCATGATGCAGGTACAAAGCAGTGTTAATGTGTGAGATAGGTAGTTTCTGCAGAAACACCTTGGCTGTATCTATCTGTCTCAGTAAGGTATAGTCCTAATGGAACCCTAGGAAGATTACCACCTCCTCCTCCTCCTCCTCCTCCTCCAGGGCTGAGAGTGGCAAACAGGGTCTCCCATCAACAGATCCACATTCTACCTCCCTGCAATGGTGGCAGTAGAGGGGAGCATCAACCCCAGTTCTGCTGGGGAACAGACACCCTTCAAGGCAGTCAATGCAGCTCTGTACACAACCATAACACAATAGAAGACAGACATTAGGCCTGTATATGCTAAGCTGCACCCCACCACTATCTGATATTCTCCTGCAGCAACCCTTCAGCCGCTGCACCCTGCAAGGCACTCCATCAAGACACATACCAGCTGCAAACAGTCTGCTAGTTAGTCCATAGTGCATGTTCCTGGTGGAAATGCATGCACCCAGAACTGGGATGGCAGCACACACAAGCAGATAAGTCAGTGACTAAGCCCCAAAAGGAAACCCATAAATATCACAAGAGAAATACTATATAGCACTATGGGGGTGCCTAGCCATGCTGTTGTCACTGCATAGTCAGGGTGAGAGTGATCTCCCAGCAGGACATACTGAGGTCACCCTGTCTGTGTAGGTGGTGGCCGGGCACTAAAATGTTCCAGTCAGTGCCCTATGCCCTGTGCAGATGCACCCTGGCCAGGCCACCCTGTCCGGGCTGTACCCATGGTACCTTGCTCCTCATTATGCACATTGGCAGGCCAATACTGGCAACAGTGCTGGCAGTGTGGGCTGTGGAAGGTGTTTGCAGCCACCACACACTGTATGGACCAGTGGTTCTGAACCAGTCCTCCTTGAATCCCTAGGCCAGTTGGGTGTTCATGATAGCCCTAATGAATATGCATGAGATATATATGCATTAGAGATATCCTGCCAACCTGACTGGTTTGTGGCCCTCTAGGGATGGATTTGGGGGCCCCTGCCTTACATCTCTGTCATTTATGAATGTGAGTGGGCAAGGTGCAGATCCCAAAGACATCAAAAAGGTTAGATAGAATTTGCTACATGTCTCTTTGCTTCTCACCACCACCAAAATATTGTCTATTATACAACATTTTGGTGGTGGTGAGAATTGGGGAGGCATGTGACACATTCTATCTACCCTTTTGATGTCTAGGACATCTGCACCTTGCCCACTCACAATCTTAAATGACAGAGGTGTAAGGCAGGGGTCTCCAAATCCAGCCCTAGAGGACCACAAACCAGTCAGGTTGGCAGGATATCTCTAATGCATATATATCTCATGCATATTCATTAGGGCTATCATGAACACCCGACTGGCCTAGAGGTTCAAGGAGGACTGGTTCAGAACCACTGGTATAGACAGACACACACTCCGACACATATGCCAGCATTGTACTACTATAGAGGAGTTCAGCAGCCATGCCCACCACACTAGTCCTGGGCACAGTACAGGCATGGATATGGTACGCAATACTGTTGGGGGTCACTCCCCAGGGTGGTAAACACCGTCAGAGACCAGACCTGAAGCACACACCACAGACATCAGAATGATTGTTATGATGGAGCTCAATCAGCAAACTGTGCTTAACGTAGGAATTTCTATGTGCCAGTACTCATATCAAACGTTTGAGAGTTGTGTACCGTATACCCAGGTGTAGTGTTGCATTGCTAAGTTATGCAAGTGCTAGTATTGGGAGATGCACGCAGGGCCCAATGTCCTGCCTCTCCAGGAGGCATTGGCCAATGGGGCCTGTGGGTGTGGGTGTGTCTGCCCCTGTTGGCTGCTGCTTTATGGCAGAGGTTCCCAACTCCAGTCCTGGTGTGCCAAACACTGTTCGGGTTTTCATGCTGTCCCTCATGAATATGCATGAGATACATCTGCATACCATGGGGGTGGTGCATAGATATGCAGCACAGGCATCTTTATTAGAGGCAGCATGGAACCTGAATGGTGTGTGGCCCTCCAGGACTGCATTTGGGAGACTCTGCTCTAGGTAATGTGTCTGTTTATGGTGTCTGTGCGCAGTGGGGTAAAATATAGGCGTATTAACCATGCGTATGTTCTCAGCAATAAAGGTTTGTCCTTACTTTTACGGTTTAGTTGTGGGAAAAAATATGTGGACTGGATTGGCAGTAGCCCCAGCTGTGCTTTGAACCTGTGACTTTCTGTTCTTGCACACACTGTCTGTGTGCACTGCACCACCGTGTTGCCACAGATAAACTTTATTCCCTGTGGAGGCCATGACTGTACATCCGACAGAGCCTGTCTGTTGCAGTGGATGGTGCCAGCCTATACAGTGCTAGGCCACTGTCTGCTGTGGCTAGCAGCCACTGCCCCCTCCACCACCTGTACCCTTCCGCCAACATGCTGACATGTCCTTATCTTGGAAACAACATATGACCTGCCAGGTTGTGGCACTCCAGGACTGCATTTGGGGGACTTGGCTGTAGGTAATGCCCATTGTTAGGGTGTGTATGCGGTGTAGGGTAAAATATAGGTGTTTGAAACATGATTATGTTCTCTGGAATAAATGAGTGTCCTTACTATCACTGTTTAGTGGTGGGTACTATATTGGGACTGGGTTGTCAGGAGCCTGAGCTGGGATTGGAACCTGTGACCCTCTGGTCCTACAGGCACTGGCTGTGTCTGCTGCACCACACTGTGGCCACAGAAACAGTGCAGTCCCTGGAGATAGGAAACCTGACCGAACGGGTCAGTAACCCTGCTCTGCACATTTTTACTGTGGACTCATTCACCTTGTATGGAGACAAAAGGGCAAATAAACCTAAAAAATGACCTCGAAAAAAGGGGTAAAAACACATAACCAAGCTGGGCAACAGTGATATCAATGGGCAACATTTAAAACACTCCCAGGAAAGCTCCAAAAAAAAAGAAATGATTTTTGGAAGGGTCTACGTCTCAATACAAGACGATGTCAATCACTCCACTCTCACTTTCCAAACTGCTTGACCATTCATGCTTGAAAACGCTACAATAATTCTTGGTCTACTTTTGAAGTGATAAAATGTAATCAATACAAGACATCGTACATTTTATCACTTCAAAGGTAGACCAAGAGTTATTGTAGTGTCTATTATCAGGAGCATATCAAGCATGTCACTGGCCCAGAGGGCCCATGGTGAGTCGTGTCTTCCATGCGGTGGTGAGGTTTAAGGCAGCAGCACACATGCTCATGGCATGCCGATCCTGCCCCCTCTGCTGTGTAAACCATTGATTATATTTTATTCACTTCAAAAGTAGACCAAGAGTTATTGTAGCATTACAAGCATGAATGGTCAAGTAGTTTGGAAAGTTAGAGTGGAGTGATTAACATCGTCTTGTATTGATTACATTTTATCACTTCAAAAGTAGACTAAGGGGTATGTTTACTAAATTGCGGTAATCGTACATAACGCGCATTATGTAACGTTAATGATTGTAAGCGCGTCATAACGCACATAATGACGCGCTTACGATCGTTAACGTTACATAACGCGCGTTAACCGTAGTTAACGATCGTAAATTCCCACGGCGCGGTAAAACAACGCAAAAGGTGGAGAGAAGGGGTCAATGGGCGGAGAGTGGGCGGGGAGAGGCTCCCTTCACACTAACGCACTGATCTGAAGAGCTCAATTCCAACGCGAATGAAAACCTGCCGTTAAATGCACATTACAGGGGAGAGAAACCATTTCAGTGTCGGCAATGTTAAGCTCAGGCAGGGAAACCTAAGCAAAGTGATAAGTGTGATACATGTGCCCAGAACAAAAGGGCACATAAACACTGAAAATGACCCCAACAAACTGGAAAAAAAACATAACCAAGCTGGCCAATAGTGGTATCAATGAGAAACATCAACCCCTCCCCCCAGAGTAAGCTCCATAAAACAGATATAAATCGTGGAAGGGTCTGTGCTCCGTCCCCATACAAGGTGAATGAGCCCACAGTGAAATAGTGCTGCTCAGGGTTTTCCCCACCATCGGACAGGGTCCCTATGCCATGCACATGTCCCGCAACATCAGGGCGGGCATGTCGGAACGGCAACTGGACAGATGCCGGAGAAGGGGATACAGAGGGCCGCAGGCAGCACATGCTATGGTGCAGCTGGGCCACAGTGCGGACTAGGGCGATGCCTAGGTGGCACATACGAATGCTGAAGCAGCAGAGTAGCCAGACAGCAACTGCTGAAGGCCCAACATGGTAACGACTGTGTTTCCCACAGTGTCACAGGGGATAGTACCCAGCAGCTACCCCCAAGGGCACGGAACATTGGCAGGCAGTGCTGGGGGGAAGCGTGGACACCTATGCAGGCACCCCTAGCCCAGAACCCGCACCATAGGCAGCCGCCTACCTGCACACTGGATGGCCTGAGACTGCGCACCACCAGCAACACCAGCAGAAGTGGCAGAGGGATACTGGTGGTGGAGGGGGCAGTGGCAGCTGCCCAGAGCAGACCGTGGCCTAGCCCTGTGTAGGTGGGTGCCGTGTACTGCAACAGACGGGCCCTGTCTGACGAACATTCATGTTATCACCAAGGAATGTACTAACTCTGTGACAACAAGGTGGTGCAGTGCACAAAACCAGTGTATTCAGAAGCAGAGGGTCACAGGTTCAAGTCCCAGCTGTGGTTCTTGCCAACCCAGTCCCCATATTTTACTCACTACTACAACGTGCTAATACAGACAGCACCTTTTTTGCAGATGACGTAAACATGCCCAAGACACCTACATTTTACCCTACAGAGCACAGACACCATAAGCATGCACATTACCTAGAGCAGAGCCTCCCAAATGCAGTCCTGGAGGGCCAAACACCATTCCGGTTCCATGCTGCCTCTGATAAAGATGCCTGTGCTGCATTTCTATGCGCCACCCCCATGGTATGCAGATGTATTTCATGCATATTCATGAGGGACAGCATGAAAACCCGAACAGTGTTTGGCACTGCAGGACTGGAGTTGGGAACCTCTGCCGTAAAGCAGCAGCCAACAGGGGCAGACACACCCGCACCCACAGGCCCCATTATCCAAAGCCTCCTGGAGAGGCAGGACTTTGGGCTCTGTGTGCATCTCCTAATACTAGCACTTGCATACCTTAGTAATGCCACCCTAAACTGGGGAATATGGTACACATCTATCAAAAGGTTGCCATGAGTACTGGCAGAGAGCAATTCCTAGGTTTAGTACACTTTTCTGAGTGAGCTGCATCATAGCAACCTTTCTGATGTCTGTGGAGTGTGCTACAGGTCTTGTGTCTGACAGTGTTTACCAACCTGGGGAGTGACTCCTACAGTATTGTGTACCATAGCCATGCCTGCACTGTGCCCAGGACTGGTGTGGTGGCCTGGGCTGCCCAACACCTCTATAGTTGCACAATGCTGGCATAGGTGTGGGGAGTGTGTGTCTGTCTATCCAGTGTGTGGTGGCTGCCAACACCCTCCACAGCCCACACTGCTAGCACTGTTGCCAGTATTGGCATGCCAATGTACATAATGAGGAGCAAGGTACCATGGGAATAGCCTGGATAGGGTGGCCTGACCTGGATGCATCTGCACACGGACATTGTAGTGCCTGGCCACCACCTGCACGGAGAGGGTGGCCATAGCATGTCCTGCTGGGAGGTCACTCTCACCCTGACTGAGCAGTGACCGTGGCATGGCTAGGTTCCCCCATAGTGCTATATAGCATTTTTCTCATATGGTATTTATGGGTTTCCTTTTTGGGCCCAATCACTGACTTATCTGCTTGGTGTGTATGCTGACATCCCCATTCTGGGTACATGCATCTCCTCCAGGACCATGCACTATGGACTAGCTGGCAGATTGTCTGCAGCTAGTATGTGTCTTGCTGGAACACCTTGCAGGGTGCAGTGGCTGGAGGCTTGCTGCTGGAGAATGTCATATTAATGGTGGGGGGCAGCTGAGCATTTCCAGGCCTGCCATCTGTCTGCTATTGTGTTATGGATGTGTACCGCTCTCTCTGTTCCCCAGCAGGACTGGGGTTGCTGGTCCCCTCTACTGCTGCCATTGCAGGGAGGTAGACTGTGGATCTATTGGTGGGTGATCCTGTTTCCCACCCTGAGCCCCAGAGGGTGGGTTATGTTGTGGTACATAATCTGCCTATGGGTCCATACACCCCTCCCCTCCTTCACCTACAGCAGGTAATGATGGCACCAACACAGGATATGCACTATTCTGGGTGCAGCATTGCCCATAGGGACTAGACATGACCGAGACATACAGCAGGACACAGATGAATCCTAGGTGTGTCTAACGGAACTACCTATCACACACTGATGGGGACCTGCAGCATGGCGTATTTCAGCCATGAAAGGTGCTGTGGACCTGGGGCTGGGAGCCCCACCTCAACCTCAGGGTGGGCACTGTACCCGCACAATGTGACTGTCTGTGGCTACTCTGTGGCAGTGCCACACATGGTCTGTTCCCCCTACAAGGCCGAGGTGCTGTGGGGGTGCATACCTGATCTTGTGCCCATCTCTCGACTGCTGATTTGCATGTGCAGTGCATCATGGGTACGAGTGGGTTACCCCTATCCTGGTAACCACAGCAGACAGTTTGTGTGGTGACGTGCAGTCCTGCAGCCAGCCAGGGCTTTGTTCACATCCTTATAAGGTGTCCTATAGGGGACATTATAGGGTGCCTTGGCGGACAGTACACTTTATAATGTGCCCTATGGAGTGCCTTATGCGGCACCTTAGGTTATGCCACAGTGAGGGTGTGTTTGCTTGCAGCACTAATTAAAATACATGTCAAATGCCTCACCAATCGCTACTTAAATGTAAAGGGTGCTGCCTCAGCCAGCCTTATACATTAGGCCCACTGGGGAATCAAACCCATGACCCCTGTACCATCAATCAGTGTTGTAACCATTATGCTACAGCTCTGTTGCTGTGCTTGTATGCCTGCGCGCCTTCTTAAGATTAACGCACGGTAACATGCCCTGTAGTGCTCGTTCATTTATGGCACCTTGTAACGCGCGTTCTCGGCGCGTTCTCGGAAACGATGTACCGCCCATGTCCTTATTTGGGGTTTCTGTCTGTACCGTGGCTCCTAACGCGAATTGCACTAACGCAGTTTAGTAAACATACCCCTAAGACTGATAATAGACACAGCAGCACTGCACCTGACACACAGGACTGGGACAAAGGTTTCTACTGCATCAGGCAGATGCCACTGCTACTGTCGCTGCCAGCCTTACCCTCACACAGTGCTAACATGGTTGCATGATGGCAGTGGCAGTGACACAACTCCTTTGTGACAGCAGCAGCATGTATGTGTGCTGTTGCTGTCACAGCAGAGTCACACCAGACTTTGCAGATGTACCCTAGGTGGGCACCTAGTCCTCCTAGGGGACCACCCAGCCCCACTGCATCACTCACATGGCAGCTCCTTTGGCACTATGGCACCAACAACATAGTGCCTTTTATAAATAGGGCACCATGCAGTTACTGCCAATCGACCACTACTACATTAATTTGAGGGCTGGAATGGGAGGTGCATATTGCACACAACAAAATAGGCTCCCTGTGTGGAGTTTAATGGCTGAAAATGGCTCTCTCACCTCAAAATGAGTCCTTGGCACCAGCTTTGAGCTGGTGTTTGGGTGCCCGGCGGTGGCTCCTCTAACACACGATAACAGCACCCTGTATTAAGAGAGCACACGCTATCTCTGCACACCCTCCATCCAATTAAGACCCACTCTCCACCCCTTTGTACATGTTAAGCCAGCATTATCAGTGCTTTTTGCAGCATTAACTGCTATTGGGTACTGATAACACCCACTAACGGCAGCTTTGCACCCTTACCGGTGATTAGTAAACATACCCCAAAGAGTGAAGTTCTCAGACCTTGCTGGCAATAGAGGCCGCAGGTAGTAAAGAAGGAGATAGTAACATAGTAACATAGTAAATGATGGCAGATAAAGACCAGCATGGTCCATCCAGTCTGCCCAGCAATACGGCAAGAGTAGGTGCACCTGTCGCTCTGTGCAGGCCACCCTCCCCATGTCTTTGTTTAGGGTTGGACCCACCACTCCATGTAGGACACCCCTATTTGTTGAGAAGTTAGATGGTTCAGTTTATTTTGTTTTTATCTTGTTGCTGTAAAGGGATCCGCTGTGCTTGTCCCATGCAGTTTTGAATTCCGTCACCGTGTTTGCCCCCACCACTTCCATCGGGAGAACATTCCAAGCATCCACCACCCTTTCAGTGAAAAAATATTTCCTGACATTGCCTTTCGATTTTCCACCTTGCAGCTTCATGTTATGCCCTCTAGTTTTGCAGCTTCCCCGTCTTTGGAAGAGATTTGTTTGTTCATTGAAAAGAAGTGAGGTGGTGTGGGAGAGGAAGGGAGGTGTTCTGAAGCCCAGGGATGCAGGAAAGATGACTGTCATCTTTCCTGCATCCCTGGGCTTCAGAACACCACCTATCGGGCATGTCCAGATCTCATTGACTCATGCATAAGGACTTCATATCCAGATTCCCTAGCAGACCATACAATTATGGGGCCAACCTGTAGTAAGAAGTTTTTAATGATGGCTTAAAACTAAGGGGCATGTTTAATAAAGTGTGGTAGGAAGTGTGAGATTAACACTCAGAAATCACGTGTTCCTCCCATGCGGGAGCCTAGCAGTCATGGCAGACACAAGAGGTGCAGCCGTGCTACACCACTACTGTTGCACTGTGAAGCTACAGAATAAAATGAAATTTTATAAACTATATATCCAGGAGTCCAGATATAAGAAAAAAAAACAATGAATGCTTTAGGATCAAGTATCTAATTGCACACAAGTCTCCAAAGAAATAACAAAATAAGACGTAAAAAAATAATAAATGTAATAGTGCAATAGAAATGAAATAATAGGAGGCTAATTATTTGGTCTCATTGTTATGATGGGTGCATCAGCTTCTTGGGTTTTGACAAAGCTGTGATTAGTACTTCATTTGTTGTTTCTCAGAACTAGGCCATGTTGGCTGATTGGTTACCAGCTTTGATTGATCATAATGTAAAATATTTTTTCTATGTTGTTTGACACACATTTGTCCATCTATCTTATGACTGACATGTTAAGGAATTGCTAGCTAATATATTAGAAAGGATTGTGATGTATATGGCCCTGGAAAGTGGGTTGGGTATTTTGATTGTATTTTAGTTTAACTTTGACATTTTTGTTTTATACGAAACCTTGTTTTTATTAGTTATTTAATGATGTAGATCCTGTAATGTTTCATCAAGAATGCTTGCATTCTTGCTGCGACCTGCATTGATTGAGTAAGTAGCCTGGATAGCAGAATGTAAATCACAATTAAAATTAAATGAGCAGTAGAACAGGGTGATTGTTTATAAGCATTTTTAAAAGGAACCTTGATTAGGAGAACAACGTTTTGCAGCTACAATTAGAACTGAATTAGAAAATAACAAAACCTTAAGAGATGGCAGAAAACATAGCTCCATCTTGGGCTCAATAACATTTAAGAGAAGAAAGGAAGTGGCCTAAGGGTTAGAACAATGGGCTGAGAAGCAAAGAAACCAGGATTCAAATTTCACTTCTACCACTGATATTCCCTGTGATCTTGGGCAAGTCATTTCAGCTCCCATTGCTTCAGGTACCCACTTAGATTGTACTCTATTTGGAACAAGGACATATTGTACCTCAGTACTTATCGTTGTATACCACTGTGCATATCCATTGGCACTATAAAAATGATAAATATTATCATTATTAGTCTTGAAGAATTCAGTTTAGAGAATGGAGGTCAAAATATAAATATGGGAACTCTAACTGATTTAGGGGAATGTTTACTAAAGTGCATTAGCTGGTAGCATGGGATTTAGTGTGGGGTTACAGCATGTCTAGCAAGGAGCCCACAGCCCAAAGGCGACTGCATTAAAAATCCCATACTACCAGCTCAGTGCATGAATGGGCAGAGGTAAAGTAGGGACTGGTGGAGAGCAGGCAGAGTCAGGGCACGCGACTGGGGTGGTCATACTGGTTGCATGACACATATAAAATCAAGTCACTAGCACAAGAGCAGCTAATGCCTGCCTCTGATCAGGATTTAGTTGGACAAACCATACTCGCACAGATTGGTTATGTCAACAGCGTGTTTTTCATACTCTTCCAAATCAGTCCATAATCTTTTCAGCCTCAAGAATTGTCAATAAGGAAACTCCTCTTCAGACTACTAGTGTAAAAGATATAGTGATGAAATTTATTCTTTTAAATGGGTTTCCTATAAGTAATTGTTTTAAAACCATACTCAGTCTTGATAAGTAAAATATTCAAATATGGAATACTGTTGAAATCATAATGCATTACAAATTTCAAATTGGGTCCCTTGAATTCAACCAGGCATGGAATTCTCTCAATCATTCATGATCATGTTTCCAAAACACAAGGATATTATCAATGTAATGTTTCCAAAATCTAATCTCTGCAATATAGGGATATGTTTTAAAAAATTGCTCTTCAAATTCATGACATCAGGATGCTAAAAATGCATTATCATTTGAATTACTCTACTAATAACAGACTTAAGTAGTGGACTAAGCCATTATTGAGATTAATTTGGTGGAATTAATCAAACTGGAGAAGTTTGGACAAACACAGAGGATCTTTAAAGGTAAAAAGGGAACTATTGTACTTGATGTGGAAGGGCATGTGGTCTTTTTCTGCCATAATGTTTCTATGGGGTATGTTTACTAAAGGGTGTTAAGGGAGCAGATGTTAGTGAGCATTAACAGCAGTGATAAGGGGTTTTAGATGCGGAAAGGGCTCTGGGATGTAGGAGGCATTCTGATGTTAAGGGCGCTATGGGCCATTTAGCGTGTGTTAACGGGACTTCAAGCATTAAGGTGTCATGCATGTATCTTAACATCCGAAAACTACTGTAACACTAATGCTGGATAAAGGAGCAGCAAGGAAAGTCAATTTGAAGGTGATGTATAGAAGGTGGGAGCTTATGGCCTTGCCAGATCCATGGGCACCCTATGTGGCAGCCAGTAAAACGCACAAGCATGTGGGAGCAGCTGTACCGATGCACAGGGGGTGTCAATGTAAAATGGCGGAATGTCAGTGTGTGGCATCGGATGGGGAAGACATGTCTTCTAGCAGAGTCAGAAGTGGCAGGATGAATGCAGCGACAGGAGGACAGAGTAGGAGTGATGACATGCAGATCAAGCACAGGAGAGGCGTACCTGAAGAGCCAAAATGCAGAAAACAGTACCGGTGTAGACCATGGTGTAGCGGCTTGCACAAGAAGACATGATTGCACACAGCTGACAGAGGTGGATGGATGGGCTGAAAAGAAGGATGGTGGTTGAGGAGAGGGTGTTATGGGCTGGCAGCACCAATGTGCCATAGGTGCCATCCCCAACATATTTGTATTGTGCATAAAAATGTGTGCCAGTGCCACTTGGAAAGCCTGATACCAGCCAACATACAACACCTCAGATAAATGTGCAGATAACTACTGAACAAGTGTCATCCAAACTGGGCAAATGGGGCACGTACGGCCATGAGGTGACTATCCGAGGGGTAGGATGTGTCCGTATGTACTGAAGAGATGTAATGGAGCCAAAGCTGTACAGTCACAGTCATGATGTCACACATGACTCATGTTGGTCAAGTAGGTTACAGCTGTATGCATGCAACTACTTGTTAGTATACCGCTCTAGTAGTGCAGTCATATTGGCATACATCTTGCCATCAATTGATAATGTCTGATGATAACCAGGGACTGTACGGACCTGCAGTCAGCTGAGCCATTGGTGGGTTAAGTGATCTGCTGAAGGTTACAAGGAGGTGTTGTCAGTCCATAAAGGTTGTGGCAGACACAAAATTCAACAGTAACACATTCCCAAGTGTTGCATAGGGCGTGGTAATGGGCCTCAAACCATGGTATCTTGTCCCCCAAGCCATTACCATGATTATCACACCATATCTCCAAGCAAGGCCCTGACATCTGCAGGGTGAACATGTCTGACCCACTGCAGTGGGCTGCAGCAGAGCGAATAAAGCCATGCTCTCAGAAGGCCAGGATGGGGAATAGCATGTTTGCTGACCCAAAGTGTGGCCAGAATGCATAAAATAGTAGAAGGATAAGTGTCTACAAGTCTCTCACCTGTCCTTCCAGCCAACACCTTCAGATTGTCTTTCCTTGCTGCTCCTTTATCCAGCGTTAGGGTTACAGCCGTTTTCAGACATTAAGGTGCCTGCTTGATACCTTAACGCCCGATGTCCCGTTACCACATGTTAAATAGCCCATAGCGCCCTTAACCCCAGAATGCCTCCTACATGCTCAGAGCCCTTTTTGCATGGAAAACCCCTTTTCATTGCCGTTAACGCTCGGTAATGCATGCTCCCTTACTGCTGTTTAGTAAACATACCCCTAACTTTATACCTGAGGCAGTGGAGGGTTAAGTGACTTGCCCATGGTCACAAGGAATGCTAGTAGGATTTGTACCCTGGTCTTTCTGGTCCCCTATGTGTACTTTTATCATTCCCCTAGATCTACTCTATTCCCTAGTTGTTGTGTTTTCTGTCTTGATTTGACTGTGAAATCTATAGAGAGGGGACCATACAATTATATGTATAACGTTGCATACATGTATATGTATAACGTTGCATACTATAGCCTTTAGTGGGGAAGGTTTAAAACTCTGCTTTATGTAAGCCCTAAATAGGCTTTCCCTTGTGTAGGAATTCTCACCGTAGTCAGAATGTTTCTACTATCTCACCCACTTTGGGTGTGATGGAGGGTACAAAAGCACTAAGTCCAGACTGGACTACCCATGAAGAGCACACAGTCAGGAAACTAATAAAGCGAAAAGGAAAGAAGCTAATTGGATTAGTTAAACAATAAGATTTATTTTCCCAGATTTTCATATCTTAATAAAATAAATTTATGATTTTCTTTTCTCATTCAAAATAAAGGTGTTGTAATACAAATGTATACAAATTAAACAAGTGTCCATATAGGAAACAAAGTTGCCTTCAATTTTTCTAAACACTGGGTTACAATAAAACTCCCCTCTTCTCATACAGTAAGTGTGTGAAACTCAATCTGAGTTTAACTTTCACTTCAAAGTCTCTTAAAATATTTGAGCTCAAATATATCATAATGGGTAAGTGTCTCTACTTATCCTCTAATCTTTTCTCTCGTTGGGGCCCAGGTCTGGTCAGTTGTCTTCTGGTCAGTGAATCATCTTCTGAGATCTTGTGCAACTTCAACTTGATGTTTTTCTTTAAAGCTGGATAGCTCACCCCTATGCTAAATTAATCCTGACCCCCTCCAACCCAGCAAAAATCCTAACTGAGCAAATAAAAAAAGTTAAACAATCAAAATGGAAAAATTATGTAGCAAGCTTGCTTAAAAATATTCCCTTTACTCCTGCACAACATATGCAGACTTCACTCAGGAGCAATTCAGACTCTCAAAACAGCCCGCTGCCAAACATTACTCGACCCCCCCCCCCCCAAAAAAATAAAAAATCATCATCTGTCAGTTCTTATAAATTCACTCTGAATTCACTTTTCTATATATTCCGCCTTCCTTTCTTTTCTCTATCTAGCCTCTCCTATAGGGATTTAATCAAAGGATAAATACCTCTCTCCTTTCAGCCTAAACTTCAATTAAATATCATAGGAGCTTTTTATTTCTCCTACAGTACTTTTTTTCTACCTTAAAAAATAAACCTTAAACAAATTTTAGATGACTTGTCGCGCCCCCTGCTGGCTAGGCGGTTGCCTATAGGCAGTGGGCGTACCTCCTATTGTCCCTTGGTAGTGTGAGTTCCCCAGAGCCAAGGCTTCTAGGGATTTTAGTTGTGAAAAAATGAGTAGCCGAGGGTGGAAGACAAATACAGGAAAAATTTATTCTTTTCTTCTTTTGCCCTTTAAACATACAGCAACGAAAGTAGGATACTTCTCCAAATAAAGAAAAAGGAACTTCCACAGTAACACCGGTAGCAACTGCTTCACTCAGCTTGTTATACCAGTATTATATCTTTTCCAGAGTTCAAGAATACAGCTTAAGGGTTCCTTGCTCAGTTCAGCCCAAATAACTGCTCTTCCAAACTGAGCACTATGCAAAGCACAACCCACTTTACTTCTGGCTTTTTATACGTTTAGGTAGTAACTTCTTAAGCATTCAAACCAGCACTTCTAAACCTTCTCTGCCAGCTTTAAAATGTTAGCAACTTCATTCCAAACATTTCTAGCAGAACAGGCAAGTACAAAGCTTCTGGGTTTTCTCAGCTTTAAACCTTACAGCTTTTTCACCTTTGCTTTACACACAAAGAACAGTCCATTTGAGAGTCGGCAGAACTATTATCAGAATCATAGTTATCTACCTGCATGCTCTCATACTTGGGGTCACTTAGCATCTGGCTGGAATCAGCTTGTGGGATTTCAGGTTATATTTCTGCTAATAACTTTAAAACCTTCTCCCATTGAGACCTCTTTCTATGTTGAGGAATGTTGGAAAGGCTGAGGGAATTCTTATCCCTCCCTCCCCAGGGACAGGGGAGATATGATTCAGACCTTTAAATACTTAAAGAGAAATGATGAACAAACAAACCTCTTCCAAAGACGGGGAAGCTGTAAAACTAGAGGGCATAACATGAAGCTGCAAGGTGGTAAATTGAAAGGCAATGTCAGGAAATATTTCTTCACTGAAAGGGTGGTGGATGCTTGGAATGCCCTCCCGATGGAAGTGGTGAGGGCAAACACGGTGATGGAATTCAAAACGGCATGGGACAAACACAGTGGATCCCTTTACAGCAACAGGATAAAAGCAAAATAAACAGTACCCTCTAACTTCTGAACTATCTAGCATCTGAACAAATAAGGGTGTCCTACATGGAGTGGTGGGTTCACCCCTAAACAGAAACAAAAACATGGGGAGGGGTGGCCTGCACAGAGCGACAGGTGCACCTACCCTTGCCATCTTGCTGGGCAGACTAGATGGACCATGCTGGTCTTTATCTGCCGTCACTTACTATGTTACTATGTTACTATGTTACTATCCTTCAATAAACTATGCAAGGTTTCAAATGGGCTCACCTTACTTCTAGTAACAGAGTTCTTTACAGACCTTCCTCGAGGTGAAGCTCTTCCCTCAAGTTCTGGTAGGACCACACCCGTGCCCTGCTCAAAGACAGCACTTTCCTCTCTGAGCTCCCGACACCATCTTCTGCTCTCCCCTTACCTGGGGATCGAGCGCAGACAGCGGGAGGAGCCTTGAGACCCAGCGAGGCCCAATCGGGGCAGGGCACAAGGCCTACAAAAGCTTCGCGCCATCCGGCGCTCACCCTCTGAGCTCCCGACACCATCTTCTGCTCTCCCCTTACCTGGGGATCGAGCGCAGACAGCGGGAGGAGCCTTGAGACCCAGCGAGGCCCAATCGGGGCAGGGCACAAGGCCTACAAAAGCTTCGCGCCATCCGGCGCTCACCCTCTGAGCTCCCGACACCATCTTCTGCTCTCCCCTTACCTGGGGATCGAGTGCAGACAGCGGGAGGAGCCTTAAGACCCAGCGAGGCCCAATCGGGGCAGGGCACAAGGCCTACAAAAGCTTCGCACCATCCGGCGCGCCCGCACCTGGCGGGCCCGCGCCTGAGGGCCTCGCCAGAGGGCCCTTTGGCGTGGCCCTTAGGCGGGGACCAAAGAAGGGGCACCAGAAGACTGCTGCACAACAAACAGCACCAGAAGACGCACTCATACAGCCTCGAACAACGCCGCTGGAAAACCACCGTATGCAAATCTCCCACGAATACAAGCAGCTTGAGCTCCTACAAAGTTGAGCTCGCTCCCACCCTCATTGAAGATTTCCTTGAACACAGCAAGTATACTACACTAAAACGAACTATCTATACCTGGAACTTTTGCACACTCGTTCATAACGCGATATTTACTATTATCAGTAATCACTAAAATGCAAGTTCTATCTCCCAGTAGCTAGATATACTGTTGTCAGTAACCATTAATTGCAAGTACTGTCTCCCAGTAGCTAAATATACTGTTGTCAGTAACCATTAATTGCAAGTACTGTCTCCCAGTAGCTAAATATACTGTTGTCAGTAACCATTAATTGCAAGTACTGTCTCCCAGTAGCTAAATATACTGTTGTCAGTAATCATACTCGCTTAATACACAATGCCCTCATTAATGATGTATACACTGGTAACCCTCATCATTACCTACCTCCTCACTGCACTAGCTGGATACTCAAACGCCTTTAATGGCGACCAAAACTCCATACCAATATTAAGAAATAATTGGAAGAGATGGTCAAACAAGACACAAACAGACCCTAACCCTACCCATACCCACCACTCTCATTTAATCCACGTTGCTCTTCAGCTCACCAAAAAATCTCAACCTAAACGACAATACCAACCACCACTGCATTGCGCCCTTATCAATATTAGATCCATCCGCACAAAGTGGCCTTTGATACCTGATCTCATAACAACGCACAACCTTGACATTTTGATGATCACAGAAACCTGGCTATCTGACTCTGATAATATAATCCTCAATCAGATGCTCCCCCCAGGCTTCTCAATATACACGTGTCACAGGACCAAACAAAGAGGAGGTGGAGTACTCATCATCTCTAAAAGCCAGCTACAATTTCAGATAGACAACAGTATTAGCACAACCCACCTAAACATACTCAACATATCAAACAATGAGCATTCAATCAACCTAGTCTATAGATCTCCAACAACGTCAGCTGATGATCTGCCAACGATAGTTGACCGGGCCTGCAATACGGAAAATCCACAATTATCTAATTGGATATTAGGAGATTTCAACCTCCCCTCTCTACATGATACTCAAATCGCAGCATTTATAGAAGCGATCGACAACCTTGGATACAACCAGATAGTCAAGGAACCTACTCATACTATGGGAAATACCCTCGATCTGATATTCGTTCCACAAGCCACCTCAGAAACCGACCACAATTATGATATTTCCATAATACCAGTACCATGGTCGGACCACAGCCTAATCTTATTCCAAATTCCCAACTCTTCCAAGGCCATTAACTCCAAATCCACCCTCGCCAAACCAACAACTAGGAGGTTCCGCCCATTTGACAAAGACGAAGTACTCAAGAATATTCTTCCAATACTACACACCTCTGAACCTGATTTGGATAGCCTAATCAACACTTGGGACCACACTCTTAGAACTAACTCCCAAACAACAAATATGTCAAGAAAGCCCAACCATCGGACACATGTTGCTTGGTATTCTAATGAACTGAGAACATCCCTCCTCCATCTTCGTAGACTCGAAAAATGCTGGAGACGATCCCACTCTACTGACGCCTACACAGCCTACTGCAAGCACCTAAAAAAGCATCGCCAAGAAATAGCAGATCGAAGGAAACAATTCCATACTAATCTCCTAAAACAATCATTAAATAAACACCATGACCTCTTCAACATTGTAAAGACAATGGCAAAGGAACCTACTCCCCAACACACTCAAACGATACATCCACAAGATTATGCTGACTATTTAAAATCAAAAATGAAGAAAACAACCAACATCTACATCACAGAACCAACAAATATAGACAAGCTATCACAGTCAAACACACTAACCAAGTTTAATGCATTATCAACCAAAGAAATTGAAAACACCATCACATCAATAAATGCTACCACCGCAGCAAATGATCCATGTCCAGCGGCCTGGATAAAAAACATTAGATATGAAGTAAGCTTCTTCATACACAATATCCTTGAACAATCTTTCTCAACCGGAACCTTTCCTCAGTGCCTTAAACAAACCTCAATTAGACCATTACTGAAAAATAACAAATTAGACCCCCTAAAAGTAGAATCCTATAGGCCAATATCCAGCATCCCGCTGCTAGCGAAAATAATTGAGAAAGTGGTACAACGTCAAATACAACAACACATAGACACTGAAGCTCCACTGGACATTGCACAACACGGTTTTAGAGAAGCCCACGGAGTTGAGACCCTACTCATCACTCTATTCAATACATTAATCACAGGAATAGATAATATCCACCAAGGATTTATCCTTATATTCATGGACATCTCAGCTGCGTTTGATTCAGTAAGCCATCAAATACTTATCCATCGCCTTAAGGAAAAAGGAATACTTGGAACCGCACTTGACTGGTGTATATCCTACTTAAATAACCGTTGGCAACAAGTAAAAATTGAGGAAAAAACATCTGAACCATTTCTGCAAGATCAAGGGGTACCACAAGGATCCTCTCTTTCAGTACTAATGTTTAACATATACATGCAACCAATCTGTGACCTCATCCGCTCTTTTAATGTTACCTGCCTAGCATATGCAGATGACATTCTCCTATACATGCCATTCTCCATCAACCACCCTGATTTTACACCTTTGATAAAATGCTTTGAATCAGTAGAAGACTGGCTCCTCTCACAGAACCTAAGAATCAACCATAGCAAGACCGATGTTATGTTTATCACAAGGGATCAAAACTTCACACCTCCCACTACCTTAAAGATAAAGGACAAGGAATTGACAGTAAAACCTACGATACGATACCTAGGTATTACCCTTGACCAGCGCCTTAATATGAAGACCCACATAAAAAACATAACAAAACTAATATATCACAAGATACGCACACTACGCCACTTAAGACCTTTACTTGAACCCACAGACTTCAGAACTGTCTACCAAGCCTTGGTAATGCCTCATCTTGACTTCGCAAATGCAATTCTACATGGTCTCCCGCAATCAACTTTAAATCCCCTACAATTGGCGATGAACACCGCGGCTAGAGTTCTCGAAGGAATATCAAAGACAGACCACATAACCCCAATTCTAAAAAGCCTCCACTGGTTACCAACCAACGCAAGAATCCACTACAAGATACTAGTCATTACTTTCAAAGCCCTAAACAATCAAGCACCATCAACGATCACCAACCTTTTACACACACAGACTCCCAATAGATCCAGGAGATCAACTGCTATAAACTCATTAACAATCCCAAGACAAACAATCAGATACACTAAGGAAACATCTAAAAGAGCCTTCAGCATTCATGCCCCAATAGCTTGGAATGCACTCCCACCAGAACTGCGAGCCATAACCAGCCTAACACAATTCAGAAAAAGTCTCAAACACCACCTCTTCTTAAGCTATTTCCCAATTTAGTTTTGCACAAGAGAAATACTACATCCATACTCAGGTCAAGACAACTTCAACTGTGACTAAATGTGTATAGACTACTGTATATAGTTACATAATGTACATAGTTTCCCTTTATTACCAAGTTCAAATTCCTGTTACTTGTAAAATGCACTACAGTTTTTCTGTATGTATATGTTTGGTTCCATGTAAACCGCGCTGATGATAATAGTGCGGTATATAAGAGATGTTAAATAAAAAAAATAATAAAAATAAACCCTCCTGTCTTCAGGGCCTGCTGTAATGCTCCTACAACATGGGCTTCCTTCAGAGCTGTAGTTTCCTGTGTGCTGGCTGCAACGAGAAGCTTTCCTGAGGCTGCTTCTAGAACACCTGACTCTCTCAGCTTCCTTGCAAGAACCTTCCCCTTCTCCTCCTGGTTCCTCGGTGGTTCCTTCTCTTCCTGGTTCCCCGGTTGTAGGCTCTCTTCCTGTTTCCTCAGGCTTAAATGACTGGGGCTGCCCTATGGCTTCAAACTCCGCCCCCAGGTGTTCCCCATTACCTACCCTGGTTGCCTTGGAGCTAGGGTGTGGCTTGCACTCAGCAACTATGTGTGTGTTTTTTTTCCTTGGCTGGGGTTTCAAAGTCAAAACTCCCTGAACTATTCTTCTGCTTAGGGGTAAATGTCTGTTTTCTATCCATTTCCCTGGGCTCCACTACAGTTTCGCCACCACACTTTGAAACCTTACACCATCTTCCCTGTTCTTTTTCTATTTTGATGGGAAAATAAAAATAATCTTATACCTCTAGCTCTGATCTTCCTCTTTCCAGTGCTCCCAATACTTTCTCTCAATCTCATTCTTCTCTCCCTTTCACATATAACACAACACCTATTCACCTCATTCATCCCAGAAATCAAAGAAAACATTTTTAACCCACTCCCTTTCCATCAGTTTTCATATAAATTCACCCATGCTTTCAAACCTTCCTCAAATCTCTCAAAAAAACCCAGTCTATCAGGGCCCCTGATATCAGTCATCTCATACACCTTTAGTCTCTCCAGCATTCACTCACCCATTGACTGTCCAGCATCCCAGCACCAACATTCCAAACCCTCTGCAGAAACACTCTTTCTCTTACTGATGTCATCAAAGAGTTCCCCATTTGTAACAATAAAAACTTTATTTCTTTTTTCCCCAAATCACCTATTTTCCTATTCTATTTGAGCCATACCAGGATTTTTCATGCTGTTCCCTTAAGAACACAAGGTATCCACTTGTTTTCATTTTTAACCACCTGGTTACATTTAATATCTTTCTCAGCCCTTTAAAGTTACTGATACCGCATCAGGTGTTAGTTCCCTCCCTACCCCCACAAATTCCACCCAACCCTACTGAGCAGTCTTGCTTTATAGGGCACCTCCCCAATTAACTACACACAAGGACTTGGAACAGCACATTTTGAACACAATTAAAAGATATTTAACTGCTTTTTCTCTGAAATGACAGTTGGGAAACTGGCAGGTACTTTGGAAGGTCTCTCTTTTTTGCTTCAACAGGTATCTAAGCTCCACCAACTGAACAATGGCTGTGAAAAATCATAGTGCCAAAGCTGTTGCCCCCATTATAGCTTCTGTCTCTGTCCAGACAGAGGTCCCGATGTCAGTTGAAGGACCAATACCATGTGCATGATGCCTGCATGCTGAAGCTCTCAGGAAACAAGTGGAGTAACTCAGAGAGGAGGTGGTGTGGCTGAGGAGCATTCAAGACAGTGAGAAGTACATTGATGCGATGCTTCTTGCAACATCCAAGCTCTCCATCAGAGGAGAAGATGGGAGCCTGCAGAATAACAAAGGTTAGACACAAGTCACCAAGGGCCTGCGGAATCACCAATCCAATTTCTCCAGCCCTTGAATTGAAGAACGATTATGCAGCTCTGGAAGTGGAGGAGGTGAAAGCATCCCTGGAAAGGGAAGAACCAGATCTTGAGCACCCCAAAGTTGCAGAATCAGTGACTACAAGGAAGCGAAGGGTAGTGGTGGTTGGTGACTCCCTTCTGAGGGGTACTGAGGCATCCATCTGCCAACCAGACTTGAAGTCCAAAGAGGTATGCTGTTTGCCAGGTGCCAAAATCTGAAATGTTATGGAGAGTTTGCCAAGACTTATCACGCCCACTGACTATTACCCAATGTTGCTAATCCATGTCGGCACAAATGATACAGCCAGGTATCCCGCTGAGCATATCAAAAGTGACTTCATGGCTCTGGGACAGTGGGTGAATCAGATAGGGTTGTTCTCTTCAATCCTCCCTGTTGAGGATAAAGGCCAAGGCAGGGAAGCTCGCAACCTGGAGATGAATGCAAGACTGCGTGGATGGTGTCATTGAGAGCATTTTGGTTTCCTGGACCATGAGATGCTGTTCCAAGGGTTGCAGAGCAGAGACAGTGTCCATCTGTCCAAGAAAGGTTGATGTGTCTTCAGTAGCAGACTAACTAATCTACTGAAGAGGGCTTTCAACTAGATTCATTGGGGATGGATGAAGAAAGCACCCAGGTAAGTGAAACATCAAATACCTTAATGGAAATGGGTAAAAGGGGCAACACATGGAAAGCGGTGTGTATAAATGCCCATTGCATGGGCAATAAGATCCCAGATGTTGAAGTTTTAATGGGAGAGGCTGACTTGGATTTAGTGGCAGTTACAGAAACATGGTTTACAGAAAACCATGACTGGGATGTAACTATACCAGGCTATACTTTATTCAGAAAGGACAGAGTAAGAAGAAAGGGAGGAGGATTGGCACTATATAAAAAAAATAATATGAAAGCTTTGGAACTACAGAGCTTAAAAGAGAGAGAGAAGGCATTGTAGGTTAAACTAGAAAGAGGGAAAGAGAAATCTATTTGCATTGGCATGATATACAGACCTCCCTCACAGGGGGGTGGACAGAGAGTTAATTGAAGACATATGCACCATTGCCAGGAAAGGGGAAGTGCTACTGATAGGGGATTTCAATATGCCAGATGATGATTGGCTCATTCCTGCTGCAGTATCATCTAGAAGTAAGCAGATCCTGGATTCTCTACAGGGAGAAGTATTCAGGCAACTGGTAACAGAACCCACTCATGAAGGGCCATACTGAACTTGGTGTTTACCAATGGTGAAAATGTTTCTAATGTTATAGTGGAAGATCATTTGGCATCCAGTGATCAACAGATGGTGTGGTTCAGTATTAAGGCTTGGGCTGTTAAAATTTATTCAAAAGCGAGGGTCTTAGACTTTAGGAAAACTATCTTTGCCAAGATGTGCCAGTACCTCAGGGAGACGTTACCGGGATGGGAACACCTGGGGGATGTAGAAAAACAGTGGGAAAAACTGAAAGGGGATGTTTTAAGGGCAACCAACCTTTTTGTTAAAATTGTAAATAAAGATAAAAGGATAAGGAGACTGCTATGGTTTTCGAAAGAAGTAGCTGAAAAAGTGAAGAAAAAGAGGGAGGCCTTCATGAAATATAAGAGATCACAGAGAGAGGAAGACATGCATCTATATTTGGAAAAACTTAGAGAAGTTAGCAAAGTTGTCAGGAAAGCAAAGATTCAAAATGAGGAGGAAATCGCCAATGCAATAAAGTGGGTGGGGGGGGGGTGGGGAATAAAACATTTTTCAGATATGTTAGTGAGAAGAGGAAGGGCAAAAGTGGTATTGTCAGACTCAAGGGTGAAAGGGAGGAATATGTAGAAGCTGATAAAACGGAATTGCTTAACAAATATTTCTGTTCACATATTTCTGTTCACAGATGAAGAACCGGAGCAGGACCTCAGAAAACACCCACAAACAGAAGCAAGGGGCATCTTGATGGACTACAAAAAGGGACTGCTACTTCTGGATAGAGATCTGCAATTGTAAGTATTTACTTCTGGGAATTTTTCTAAATCTTGGTGAAAAAGGAATTCTTTTGATTAAAGCTGATTAATCTGTGAATCCAATGTATTTTTTAAATCAGTCATTGCCTAGTATCAGCAAAGAGCTTTTAGTTAAATTAAAAACTCAACAGGTAGCATTCAGTTTAAGTTTAAAACTCACAAACAGCTTCTAGTTTAAATCTCATACTCAGTCAGGGCCTAGTAGCAGCAAAGATGGGAGACTTAGGGGCATGTTTACTAAACCTTCTTAATGTGCACTCTGTGATGTTATCATGCGCTAAGGTACCTTAGCGCGCGATAATGGCGCTTTAGCAGGCGCTCAGGTACCTTAGCGTGCGTTAATGCGCGCAGCGGCGCAAATGAGCTCTGAAGGCGGGGAAAGGCTCCCGGAGGGCGGAGGAAGGCTCCCTAGGGGCGGAGAGAAGGGGTCAATGGGTGGAGAGTGGGAGGGGAGAGGCTCCACGCACACTAACGCTGTGAAATCCGAGGCTCAAAACTAACGCCAGTGAAACCCTGGCGTTAGAGCTGATTTAAAGGGAAGAGAAACCATTTCTGTCAGCAATGTACAGCAAAACCAGGGAAACCTACAAAAAAAGTGATAAGTGTGATACATGTGCACGGAACAAAAGGGCAAATAAACATTGAAAATGACCCCAACAAAATAGTGGGCAATAGTGATAGTAATGGGAAACATCAAAAAGCGCTCCCGATAAAGCTCCAAAAAAAAGATATGAATCTTGGAAGGGTCGACGCTCCGTCCCCATACAAGGTGAATGATCCCACAGTGCAATTGCGCTCATCAGGATTTCCCTCTCCATTGGACAGGTTTCCTATGGCGTGCACATGTTCCACAACAGCAGTGCGGGCATGTCGGAATGGGCAACTGGACAGATGCTGGGAAAGGGGGCACAGAGGGCTGCAGACGGCACATGCTGTACTGCAGCTGGGCCACAATGCGGACTAGGGTGATGCCTAGATGGCCCATAGGAATGCTGAAACAGTAGAGCAGCCAGACAGCAACTGATGAGGGCCCAACATGGGCAAGAGTGTGCTTCCCACAGTGTCACAGGGGACAGTACCCAGTAGGGACCCCCAAGGGCACAGAACAGTCGTTGGTTCAGATGAGTCATTTTTTCTTTGGTTAATCACCATGTTTTAATGATATCAACAGTTCTTAACTTATTCAAGGTGGCACCTAAATAGTGGTTAATTTTTCCACCTTGTTGGGCTCTTGAGGGGGTCTATATTATTGGACTTTCATAAAATGATTAAAATGGAAGTAACGGCTTCGAGAGGTTTTTAAACCCCAAGGCTGATCTTCCGACAAAAAAATTATTTTTAGCGCTGGCTCAATTTTGACTTTTCTCACTCTTCTTTTCTTTTGGGATAATGAAGACAGCTGGCTGAGGCATTATTTTAGAAGGCATATAAATAATGGGCGGCATAAGGCGGCACGCTGATGGGCATAAGGCGGTGCGCAAATGTTTTTGGAGGCATTTAAATATTGGGCGGCATAAGGCGGCGCGCTGATGTGCAAGCACAGGAACAGAACCACAGCACAATGGTTAAGACACTGACCAATGGTGCAGGGATCAAAGATTCTATCCCCCACAGTGCCCAATGAACAAGGCTGCATGAGGCATTACGTATTATGGGGAGGATGGATTTAGGAGGCATTTCATGTTTATTTTAATTAGCACTACTAGCAAACGCACTCTCAAAGCGTGTTAACATAAGGCGCCCTATAAGGCACATTTTAAAGTGCAATGTCCGCCAAGGCACCCTAGAATGTTGTTTATAGGGCGCTTTAGAGGGTGCCGTATGAGGTACCGCAAGGTCAGAGTACTGGTTTTGATGGCAGCACTGTGTAGTTTAAGGAATGAAAGGCATAAGTAAGGGCGCTGACATGCAAGGAGGAGCAGCAGTGGAGCACAATGGTTAAGGCACTGACTGCTGATACAGGGGTCATGAGCTTGCCCCCCAGGGTGCCCAATACGTAAGGCTGGCTGTGACATCAGCTTTGCAATGTACATATTTTTTCCTGCAGCACCTTATTTGTATGTTATGAATTGCTGGTAGCAAACACGCCCTCACATGCCGTAATTGAAGGTGCCGTATAAGGCACCCTATAAGGCACGTCATAGGGCACATTATAAAGTGCACTGTCTGCCACAGCACCCTAAAATGTCCCCTATAGGGCACCCTATAAGTTGCGTCACAGGATAATGTATAGTGCACCTTATATGGACGGAAACCATAAGGTGCCCTATAGGGCACCCTATAAAGCGCCCTCAGAGGCACCTTATGGATACAGTACACTGAGGGTGGTTTTGCTGG
Source organism: Ichthyophis bannanicus (assembly GCA_033557465.1). Lineage (NCBI taxonomy): Eukaryota > Metazoa > Chordata > Amphibia > Gymnophiona > Ichthyophiidae > Ichthyophis > Ichthyophis bannanicus. Next base: position 662,485,369 of record CM066035.1, on the reverse strand, counting down.
CATCAAAATATGTACATTAAAAAAAGATAATGCATTGGACAACCCTATCAAATAACCCCACTGTGGGTTTGAACCCATGACTTCTGGCATAACAGGCAGTAAAGTAACCATTGGGCTACAGCTCTACAGCTGCTAGGTAGCCCCTGGCTGGCTGCAGAGAGCCTGCACGCTACCACACAGACAGTCTGCTGTGGTCACCATGATAGGGTTAGCCCACCCGTACCCATGATGCACTGCACATGCAAATCAGCTGTCCACAGATGAACACAAGATGGGGAATGCACCCCCACAGCACCGCGGCCTGGTAGGGGGAAGTGATCATGTGCACCCACACAGAACCCGGCCTGGTAGGGGGTACTGACCGTGTGTTTTACTAGCACAGAGTAGCTACACACCGTCACTCTGAGTGTGCAATGAGGCGGCCAGGGCCAGGTCCACAACACCTTTCATACCTGAAAGAGGCTATGCTGGAGGTTCAAAGCAGTGTTAATGTTTCAGATGCATAGTTTCTGCAGAAACACCTTGGATATCTCTGTCTGTTTCAATGAGGCGTAGCTCCTATGGACCCCTTGGTGGGCCATGTTCCCCCCCCCCCAGGGCAGCAAACAGCATCTCCCATCAATAGATCCACATTGTACCTCCCTGCAAAGGGGGCAGTAGAGGGGAACATCAACCCCAGTCCTGTTGAGGCACGGACACCCCACAGGGCAGTCCATGTAGCTCTATACACATCCATAACACAATACCAGGCAGACATTAGGCCTGTATATGCTAAGCTGCACCCCACCACTATCTGATATTCTCCTGCAGCACACCAGCAGCCACTGCACCCTGCAAGCCACTCCATCAAGACACATACCAACTGCACACAGTCTGCTAGTTTGTCCATAGTGCATGTTCCCAATGGAGATGCATGCACCCAGAACTTGGATGTCAGCATACACAGCAAACAGATAAATCAGTGACTGGGCCCCAAAAGGAAACCCATATCTATCACATGAGAGAAATATTATATAGCACTATGGGGGTGCCTAGCCATGCTGTGTTCACTGCACAGTCAGGGTGAGAGTGATCTCTCAGCAGGACATATTGAGGTCACCCTGTCTGTGTAGGTGGTGGCCGGGCACTAGAATGTCCCAGTCAATGCCCTGTGCAGATGCACCCTGGCCAGGCCACCCTGTCTGGCCTATACCCATGGTATCTTGCTCCTCATTATGCACATTGGCAGCCCAATACTGGCAACATTGCTGGCAGTGTGGGCTGTGGAAGGTGTTTGCAGCCACCACACACTGGAGAGACAGACAGCCACCCCCACACCTATGCCAGCATTGTGCTACTATAGAGGAGTTAAGCAGCCATACCCACCACACCAGTCCTGGGCACAGTACAAGCATGGATATGGTACGCAATACTGTTGGGGGTCACTCCCCAGGGTGGTAAACACTGTCAGAGACCAGACCTGCAGCACACACCACAGACATCAGAATGATAGTTATGGTGGAGCTCAATGAGCAAACTGTGCTTAACGTAGGAATTGATATCTGCCAGTTATCATAGGAAACGTTTGATAGCTGTGCACCATATACCCAGGTGTAGGGTGGCATTGCTAAGGTATGCAAGTGCTAGTATTGGGAGATACAGGCAGGGCCCAAAGTCCTGCCTCTCCAGGAGGCATTGGCCAATGGGGCCTGTGGGTGTGGGTGTGGGTGTGTCTGGCCCTGTTGGCTGCTGCTTTACGGCAGAGTTTCCCAACTCCAGTCCTGGTGTTCCAAACACTGTTTGGGTTTTCATGCTGTCCCTCATAAATATGCATGAGCTACATCTGCATACCATGGGGGTGGTGCATAGATATGCAGCACAGGCATCTTTAGTAGAGGCAGCATGGAACCTGAATGGTGTGGGGCCCTCCAGGAATGCATTTGGGGGACTCTGCTCTAGGTAATGCGCCTGCTTATGGTGTCTGTGTTTGGTGTGGTAAAATATAGGCATATTAACCATGCGTATGTTCTCAGCAATAAAGGTTTGTCCTTACTATCATGGTTTAGTTGTGGGAAAAATATGTGGACAGGATTGGCAGTAGCCCCAGCTGGGATTTGACCCTATGACCCTCTGGTCCTACAGACACTGGCTGTGTCTGTTGCACCACACTGTGGCCACAGAGACAGTGCAGTCCCTGGAGATAGGAAACCTGGCCTGACGAGTCAGAAAACCTGCTCTGCACAATTTTATTGTGGGCTCATTCACCTTACATGGGGACAAAAGGGCAAATAAACCTCAAATTTACCTTGAAAAAATGGGAGAAAACACATAAATACACTGGGCAACATTGATATCAATGGGCAGCATTAATAACACTCCCAGGAGAACTCCAAAACACGAAATGAGTTTTGGAAGGGTCTGCGGAGCGTAGGCCCTTCCAAAAATCATTTATTTTTTGGGGGGCTTTCCTGGGAGTGTTTTTTATTGTTGCCCATTGATATCAATGTTGTCCAGCTAGATTATAATTTATTAGAATTTTGTTGTGGTCATTTTCAATTTTTATTTGCAATTTTGTTCTGTGCACATGTAGCACACTGCTCACGTTTTGTAGGTTTCTCCGGTTTTGCTGTACATTGCTGACGGAAATGGTTTCTCTTCACTTTAAATCGGCTCTAATGCGAGGTTTTCACTCGCGGTATTTTTTGGGTCTATTTTCAGCCCCGCTCCTGTGCGGGGAGCCTCTCCCCTCCCACTCTCCACCCATTGACCCCGTCCCCCCGCCCCTCGGGAGCCTTCCTCCGCCCTCGAAATGCCTTTCCACGCCTCTATCGCACATCAGCGCGCCGCGCACTTTTGCGGGCGGCGCGCACATGTGCGGGGCACCAAAAATGCACTATTAGCGTGCACTAAGGTACCTTAGCGCACGCTCCAGTGCGCCCCGCACAAGTGCGCGGTTTAGTAAACATACCCCTATGTGAATATTCCATCAGTTAAATATAAAAAAATAACAATAAAAATAATAAAAAAATAATAAAAATAAATAAATATACTTCGATGTCAAATTTACCACCCTAAAGCCCATTAGCGTATGTTCCCACAAGGGGAATAATGACAGCGGCTTAAAAGAATGCCGCTTTTAAATTGTATTTAGCTGTTCCACGGCGTTTTTTAAAATTCTTCTATAAGCTGGGCTCCAATAGGCCATTACAGATTTAAAACTCATAAAGATTTCTATCCATTTTGATAGTAGATTTATTTTTGGTAACTAATGATCTAACTAGGAAACAGTATTTCCTGCAATGAATGAAGTATATTTTCATTTTCAGTGATAGCCAATCATTGATGATGGTTGCCTCATGGTCCCAAGGTAACGGTTCTTCTTTTTTCACTCCTGCTCTCTCACATATATAACTTTATATCCTCCAGCTAGGGTTGATTCTCTCTCTGTTTTTTTCTCTATTCTTTGACAATTTGGGTTGTAATCAATGTTTAATGATATGTCAGCTATTTATTTATTTTCATAAGTTTCTTGAATCCTTTTTTATTAGACTCTTTTTGTATTTATTTTTAGTATATAGTGTTTGGGTTTATAATTTGAATGGCTTATTCTTGTTTTTATCACCTATCCCCTCTTGTTTACTGATATTACTATGTTTTATCTGTTATTAGGGTTGAATCCAGAACATATTTGTGTTTTTCTATGTTTTAATATGATATATTGACAATGCCTTTTTTATGTGCTTGATGGTAAATGAAGCATTTATGATTTTAGCATATTATGTCTGTTTAGGATATTTATGGTCTTATTCATTCTTTTACTTCGACATTGTTATTTCTTTTATTCGTGTCTTCTCACGACCAGAGGGGAAGCCATATTGGACCTAGTCCTTAGTGGAACACCAGATTTGGTGCAAGAGATAAGGGTGTTGGGGCCACTTGGCAATAGTGATCATAGCATGATCGCGTTTGATTTAATTAGTTGAGGAGGGATAGTAAGGAAATCCACAGTAATACCTTTTAACTTTCGAAAGGGAGACTATGGGGTATGTTTACCAAACCGTCTTAATGTGCGCTCTGTGACGTTATCACACGATAAGGTACCTTATCGCGTGATAATGGCGCTTTTTAAGGCACACAGGTACCTTATCGCGCGATAACGCGCGCAGCGGCGCAAACGAGCGCTGAAGGCGGGGAAAGGCTCCCGGAGGGCGGAGGAAGGCTCCCCAGGGGCGGAGAGAAGGGGTCAATGGGTGGAGAGTGGGAGGGGAGAGGCTCTCTGCACACTAACGCTGTGAAATCCAAGGCTGAAAACTAACGCCAGTGAAACTCTGGCGTTAGAGCTGATTTAAAGGGAAGAGAAACCATTTATGTCAGCAATGTACAGCAAAATCAGGGAAACCTACAAAAAAGTGATAAGTGTGATACATGTGCACGGAACAAAAGTGCAATAAACATTGAAAATGACCCCAACAAAATATAAAAAAAACATAACCACACTGGGCAATAATTATGTTAATGGGAAACATTGAAAACCACTCTCAAGAAAGCTCCAAAAAAAAGGATATGAATTTTGGAAGGGTCTACGCTCCATCCCCATACAAGGTGAATGATCCCACAGTGAAATAGCGCTGATCAGGGTTTCCCTCTCCATTGGACAGGTTTCCTATGGCGTGCACATGTTCACAACAGCAGGGCAGGCATGTCAGAATGAGCAACTGGACAGATGCTGGGAAAGGGGACACAGAGGGCTGCAGACGGCACATGCTGTGCTGCAGCTGGGCCACAGTGCGGACTAGGGTGATGCCTAGGTGGCCCATAGGAATGCTGAAACAGTTGAGCAGCCAGAAAGCAACTGATGAGGGCCTAGCATGGGCACGAGTGTGCTTCCCACAGTGTCACAGGGGATAGTACCCAGCAGGTACTGTGGGACCTGGCACTGCAGTACCCCCAAGGGCACAGAACATTGTCAGGCGGTGCTGGGGTGAAGCGTGGACAGCTATGCAGGCACCCCTACCCCAGAACCTGCACCATAGGCAGCCGCCTACCTGCACAATGGATGGCTTGAGACTGTGCTCCACCAGCAGCACCAGCAGACGGGCATGTCAGCAGGGTGGCCGAGGGATACTGGTGGTGGAGGGGGCAGTGGCAGTTGCCCAAAACAGACCGTGGCCTAGCCCTGTGTAGGTGGGTGCCATACACTGCAACAGACAGGCCCTGCCTGACGAACAGTCGTGGTATCCCCAGGGAATGCACTGTCTCTGTGGCAACACAGTGGTGCAGTGCACACAGCCAGTGTATTCAGGAGCAGGAGGTCACAGGTTCAAGTCCCTGCTGTGGTTCCTGCCAACCCTGCCCCCATATTTTACCCACTACTACAACGTGCTAATACAGACAAAAACCTGTAGTGCAGATGATGTAGACATGCCCAAAACACCTACATTTTACCCTACAGAGCACAGACACCATAAACATGCACATTACCTAGAGCAGAGTCTCCCAAATGCAGTCCTGGAGGGCCAAACACCATTCAGGTTCCATGCTACCTCTAATAAATGTGGCTGTGCTGCATTGCTATGCACCGTCCCCATGGTATGCAGATGTTTCTCATGCATATTCATTAGGGACAGCATGAAAACCCGAACAGTGTTTGGCCCTCCAGGAGTGGAGTTGGGAACCTCTGCCCTAGAGCAACGGCCAACAGGGGCAGACACACCTGCACCCACAGGGTCCATTATCCCAAGCCTCCTGGAGAGGCAGGATGTTGGGCCCTGCGTGCATCTCCCCATACTAGCACTTGCGTACCTTAGCAATGCTACCCTAAACATGGGAAAACTGTACACAGCTATCAAAAGGTTGCTATGATAACTGGCAGATAGCAATTCCTATGTTAAGCACAATTGGCTGATTTAGCTGCATCATAGCAACCTTTCTGATGTCTGTGGAGTGTGCCTCAGGTCTGGTGTCCGACAGTGTTTACCATCCTGGGGAGTGACCCCAACAGTATTGCGTACCATAGCCATGCCTGCACTGTGCCCAGGACTGGTGTGGTGGCCAGGGCTCCCAAACACCTCTATAGTGCACAATGCTAGCATAGGTGTGTGGAGTGTGTGTCTGTCTATCCAGTGTGTGGTGGCTGCCAACACCCTCCACAGCCCACACTGCTAGCACTGTTGCCAGTATTGGCCTGCCAATGTGCATAATGAGGAGCAAGGTACTATGAGAATAGCCTGGATAGGGTGGCCTGGCCTGGCCTGGCCGCATCTGCACAGGGCATAGGGCAATGGCTCGGACATTGTAGTGCCCGGCCACCACCTGCACGGACAGCATGGCCACAGCATGTCCTGCTGGGAGGTCACTCTCACCCTGACTGAGCAGTGACCACGGCATGGCTAGGTTCCCCCATAGTGCTATATAGCATTTCTCTCATGTGATATTTATGGGTCCCTTTTGTGGCCCAATCACTGACTTATCTGCTTGATGTGTATGCTGACATCTCAGTTCTGGGTACATGCATCTCCTCCAGGACCATGCAATATGGACTAGCTAGCAGACTGTCTGCAGCCAGTATGTGTCTTGCTGGAACACCTTGCAGGGTACAGCGGCTGGAGGCTTGCTGCTGGCAAATGTCAGATAGTGGTGGGGGGCAGCTGAGCATTTCCAGGCCTACTGTCTGTCTGCTATTGCTTTATGGATGTGTACAGCTCTGCATTGCCTGCCCTGTAGGGTGTCTGTTTCCCCAGCAGGACTGGGGTTGATGGTCCCCTCTACTGCTACCATTGCAGGGAAGTAGAATGTGGATCTATTGGTGGGTGATCCTGTTTCCCACCCTGAGCCCCAGAGGGTGGGTTGTCTGGTGGTACATAATCTGCCTATGGGTCCAAACACCCCCCCTCTTCACCTACATCATGTAACCATGGCACCAACACAGGATATGCACTATTCTGGGTGCATCATAACCCATAAGGGCTAGACATGACTGAGAAATACAAAAGGACACAGATGTAACCTAGGCGTGTCTGCAGGAACTACTTATCACACACAGTAGCACTGATGGGGACCTGCAGTATGGTGCATTTCAGCCACAAAAGGTGCTGTGGATCTGGTGCTGGGCGCCCCACCTCACCCTCAGGGTGAGCACAGTACCCGCACAATGTAACGGTCTGTGGCTACTCTGTGCCAGTACCACACACGGTCAGTTCCCCCTACCAGGCCGAGGTGCTGTGTGGGGTGCATACCCCATCTTGTGCCCATCTGTCAACTGCTGATTTGCATGTGCAGTGCATCATGGGTATGGGTGGGTTAACCCTATCCTGGTAACCACAGCAGACAGTTTGTGTGGTGATGTGCAGTCCTTCTGCAGCCAGCCAGGGGTTTGTTAGCAGTTATAACCCACTGGTTACTTCACTGCTTGTGAAGCCAGAGGTCATGGGTTCAAACCCATGGTGGGGCTATTTGATAGGGCTGTCTGAGGCATTGTCTATTTTTAATGTACATTAGTGCTGCCAGCAAAAACACTCTCAGAGTACTGTAACCTTAGGGTGCCTCATAAGGCGCCCCATAAGGCACCTTGTAGGGCGCCCTATAAGGCGCTTTATAAGTTGCCCTATCAAGCGCTTATAAGGTGTCCTATAGGGGACATTATAGGGTGCCTTGGTGGACAGGGCACTTTATAATGTGCCCTATGGAGTGCGTTATGGGGTGCCTTATGCAGCACCTTAGGTTACGCCACCTTGAGGGTGTGTTTGCTGTCAGCACTAATTAAAATAAAGGTAAAATGCCTCAAAAATCACTACCTAAACATAAAGGGTGATGTCTCAGCCAGCCTTATGCATTAGGCACACTGGGAGATCAAACTCATAACCCCTGTATCATCAATCAGTGTATTAACCATTGTGCTACACCTCTGCTTCTATGTTTGCATGTCTGGGCGCCTACTTAAGAGTACCGTGCGCTAACGCACTTAGTGGTGCTTTGCCCGATAATGTGCTCAGCAGCGCACGTTATCGCGCACTAATCCCGTTTTGCTACTTTAAGACTGAAACGCCCTCTCCTTTTATGGCAGCCTGCACACTATCGCCGGGCGCACATTAAGACAGTTTAGTAAACATACCCCTATGATAAAATGAGGAAAATAGTTAAGAAAAAACTAAAAGGAGCAGTTGCAAAGGTTAAAGACTTATATCAAGCTTGGGTGTTGTTGAAAAATACTATCTTGGAAGCCCAGATCAGCTGTATTCCACGCTTTAAGAAAAGTGTAAGGAAGTCCAAAAAACTGCCAACATGGTTTAAAGATGAGGTCAGAGAGGCTGTTGTTGCCAAAAAAGCATCTTTTCAGGAAATGGAAAAAAGAGCCAAACACCGATACCTGGAAACATCACAAGCACTGACAAGTTAAATGCAAGGCATTGATAAGGCAGGCAAAGGGAGAATTTGAGAAGAAGTTTGCTATGGAAGCAAAAATACTTGACCAATCTAGGTCATAAGTACCTAGCAGTTTCCCCCAAAAAACACAGGTCCCTCAATGCTTGTATTGGGTCAAGCAGTGATATCCCAGTTCCCTTTTAATAATTTTTTTTCGAGAGCTGTTTTGGTTATTCCATGTAATCTTTATGTTTTTTGATGCACTGAATCCGAAAATGACCTCCATTTTGTCATAGGACATCACGTTTCCTGACAATTTAGGTAACTATGTTAAATAAGGCAATACCTCAAAATAAATGGAAATAGACTTATAAAATTAAAGTTTTATTACAATATTTTCATGAAAATTCTTTTTTGAACTGAAATGAGCTCACCTACACACACTAAACTTGGTTCTTCTTCCTTGTGAGGCTCCTCTTGGTGCATTTACGCTTGTGAGTAGCATCTGGAATGTCTCTCTGAAGCATCCAACAGTAGTCTGCCATCATTGTAATGCTCCATTTTCCCTGGTATCTCCTTTCCATTTCTTTAATGTCTTGGTGGAATCGTTCACCTTGTTCCTCACTCACAGCTCCCAAATTTTCAGGAAAGTAGTCAAGGTGGGACTGGAGGAAATGCACTTTCAAACTCATCAGGCAACCTAAAGCTTGAAATGCTTTCAGCATTCGTCCGACAATCTTTTTGTAGTGAGGATCTTTGTTATTGCCTAAAAATTTCTATATGACTTCTTTAAATGCAATCCACCCTTCTTCTTTGAGGATCCGTCATTGTACTGACAAACTCTTGATCAACTATAAGCCTTCTAATGTCTGGTCTGACGAACACACCTTCCTTCAATTTTGCCTCCGACAGGCCTGGAAACTTGGTGACCAAGTATTTGAAGCATTCTCCATCTCTTGGAAGTGATTTTACAAATTGCTTCATCAATCCCAATTTTATGTGGAGAGGTGGTAGAAGAACTTTATGGGAAGGTACCAAAGTTTCTCAGAGGACATTTTTTTCACCGACTGTTAGCACCCTCAGCTGCCAACTCTTCTTGGTCCAGTGATTTTGTCGGTCTTGACTGTCCCATAGACACAGAAAACAAGGATATTTAGTATACCCAGCTTGTTGCCCGAGCAGAATGCACAAGACCTTCAAGTCCCCACACACTTGCCAACCATGGTCTTCATATTTAAGTTTACAAAGAACCAATTCCAAGTTCTCGTAGGTTTCCTTCAAGTGTACGGAATGACCTACAGGTATGGAAGCGTAAAAACCTTTGTGGAGTAAAACTGCTTTGAGACTTCTTTTTGAAGAATCTATAAAAAGACGCCATTGCTCTGAATCATATTGGATTTTAAATTGACCCATCAAACCTTCGACATCGATGCAATAAACCAACTTGTCTTCCTGGGCGAAGTAAGGAACGAACTCCTTTTCACAATGTCTGAACCATGAAGATAACACTCCTGGCAATAATAAATTCCTACTTTTCAGCCTTGATCCGAGTAACTCAGCGGCATCTTTGAGAAGATTCAAGTCTCTTACCAAAACATTCATCTCCTCCTGAGAAAACAATTTTGGTCTTGTATCATCTTCAAAGTCAGAACTTGATTCATCATCTGGTTCAGGTATGACTTCACCTTCATTGGAGCTAGGTATCTCTTCCAAGGTAGCAGGGGGCTTGGGTACTGGTATATCTGTGCCATGGGGGATGGGACGAATTGCCGAGTGACGATTGGGGTATGAAATGGAATGCTTTCATTTGGAATTAAACCCTTTCACATCGCATGAACAAAACTAACAGTCGTCACTATGGTTCTTTTGCTCTCGCCATACCATAGGAATCCCATAACGGAAAGATTTTTTCTTACCCTTGAACCAGTTTCGGAGGTCCTCAACACACCGTTTGCACACTTTATGAGGCGCCCAGACTTTATCTTGATCTCCAATTTTTAGTCCAAAGTATGCAAAGTATACTTTTTTCACAAAGTCTGTAATATTCTGCTGTTGCTTCAACACTGTATATTCACCACAGATGAAACAGAAACTGTCTGGCGAATTAATACACTTTCGCAGAACCATAACATAACTGTTGAAGAATGACGAGCTAACACGAATTGCGATGAAAAAGTGTGAGCAGTCTAGAACCAAGAACCTGATGATGGTTTGTGCATAAGTGTGGTATGCAGGAGAGAGCAGTTCTGTGTCTGTACACGAGACGTCACAGTGCTGGCCACAACCCCCTGCACTGATCGGAGCTGCTGCTATCTGCCCTGTGTCTCCCTCCCACTGGATTCTTCAGGAAAGATTAACCCTTTCTACCATTAGAAGCACGGACTTAAAACTTGCTTAGCTTATGTATATATTGCTGACCATCAGATTTACAGTGCTAATTTTTTTTTTACATAACTCGGACAACCCCTTTAAGGTTTTTTTGGCATTTTATATCTAAAATGCAATTATGTGAATTAATTAATAGTAATTTGAATTAATTAATAGTAATTTGAAAAACTTTGATAAATTTGAAGACAATTTTGCTTGTTGCGGCAAATCATGAAGTCTAGGGGGTATGTTTACTAAACTGCGGTAATCGTACATAACACGCGTTATGTAACGTTAACGATCGTTAGCGCATCATATGATGCGCTAACGATCGTTAACGTTACGTAACGTGCTTTAAGAAGCGCTAACGATCGTAATGCCCCGTGGCGCGATAAAACACCGCAGAAGGTGGAGAGAGGGCGGAGAGAAGGGGTCAGTGGGCGGAGAGTGGGCGGGGAGAGGCTCCCTTCACACTAACGCACTGATTTTAAGAGCTGAATCCAAACGCGATTGAAAACATGCCTTTAAATGCACATTACAGGGGAGAGAAACCATTTCAGTGTCAGCAATGTAAAGCCCAGGCAGGGAAACAAAAATAAAAGTGATAAGTGTGATACATGAGCACAGAACAAAAGGGCACATAAACACTGAAAATGACCCCAACAAACTGGAAAAAAACCATAACCAAGCTGGCCAATAGTGGTATCAATGAGAAACATCAACCCCTCCCCCCCCGAGTAAGCTCCATAGAACAGATATAAATCATGGAAGGGTCTATACTCCGTCCCCATACAAGGTGAATGAGCCCACAGTGAAATAGCGCTGCTCAGGGTTTTCCCCACCATCGGACAGGGTTCCTATGGCATGCACATGTCCCACAACATCAGGGCAGGCATGTCGGAACGGCAACTGGACAGATGCCGGAGAAGGGGATACAGAGGGCCGCAGGCAGCACATGCTGTGGTGCAGCTGGGTCACAGTGCGGACTAGGGTGATGCCTAGGTGGCCCATACGAATGCTGAAACAGCAGAGCAGCCAGACAGAAACTGCTGAAGGCCCAACATGGGCACGACTGTGTTTCCCAGTGTCACAGGGGATAGTACCCAGAAGCTTTCCCCAAGGGCACGGAACATTGGCAGGCGGTGCTGGGGGGAAGCGTGGACACCTATGCAGGCACCCCTACCTCAGAACCCGCACCATAGGCAGCCGCCTACCTGCACACTGGATGGCCTGAGACTGCACACCACCAGCACCACCAACAGAAGGGCATGTCAGCATGGTGGCTGAGGGATACTGGTGGTGGAGGGGGCAGTGGCAGCTGCCCAGAGCAGACCGTGGCCTAGCCCTGTGTAGGTGGGTGCCGTGTACTGCAACAGACGGGCCCTGTCTGACGAACAGTCATGGTATCACCAAGGAATGTACTGACTCTGTGACAACAAGGTGGTGCGTGCACAAAACCAGTGTATTCAGAAGCAGAGGGTCACAGGTTCAAGTCCCAGCTGTGGTTCCTGCCAACCCAGTCCCCATATTTTACCCACTACTACAACGTGCTAATACAGACAGCACCTTTATTGCAGATGATGTAGACATGCCCCAGACACCTACATTTTACCCTACAGAGCACGGATACCATAAACATGCACATTACCTAGAGCAGACCCTCCCAAATGCAGTCCTGGAGGGCCAAACACCATTCCGGTTCCATGCTGCCTCTGATAAAGATGCCTGTGCTGCATTTCTATGCGCCACCCCCATGGTATGCAGATGTATCTCATGCATATTCATGAGGGACATCATGAAAACCCGAACAGTGTTTGGCACCGCAGGACTGGTGTTGGGAACCTCTGCCGTAAAGCAGCAGCCAACAGGGGCAGACACACCCGCACCCACAGGCCCCATTATCCAAAGTCTCCTGGAGAAGCAAGACTTTGGGCTATGCATGCATCTCCCAATACTAGCACTTGCATACCTTAGTAATGCCATCCTAAACCTGGGAATATGGTACACATCTATCAAAAGGTTGCTATGAGTACTGGCAGATAGCAATTCCTAGGTTAGTACACTTTTCTGAGTGAGCTGCATCATAGCAACCTTTCTGATGTCTGTGGAGTGTGCTACAGGTCTGGTGTCTGACAGTGTTTAACAACCTGGGGAGTGACTCCTACAGTATTGCGTACCATAGCCATGCCTGCACTGTGCCCAGGACTGGTGTGGTGGCACAATGCTGGCATAGGTGTGGGGAGTGTGTGTCTGTCTATCCAGTGTGTGGTGGCTACCAACACCCTCCACAGCCCACACTGCTAGCACTGTTGCCAGTATTGGCCTGCCAATGTGCATAATGAGGAGCAAGGTACTGTGGGAATAGCCTGGATAGGGTGGCCTGGCCTGGATGCATCTGCACACGGCATAGGGCAATGGCTCGGACATTGTAGTGCCTGGCCACCACCTGCACGGACAGGGTGGCCATAGCATGTCCTGCTGGGAGGTTGCTCTCACCCTGACTGAGCAGTGACCATGGCATGGCTAGTTTCCCCCATAGTCCTATATAGCATTTTTCTTATGTGATATTTATGGGTTTCTTTTTGGGGCCCAATCACTGACTTATCTGCTTGGTGTGTATGCTGACATCCCCGTTCTGGGTACATGCATCTCCTCCAGGACCATGCACTATGGACTAGCTGGCGGACTGTCTACAGCTAGTATGTGTCTTGCTGGAACACCTTGCAGGGTGCTGCGACTGGAAGCTTGCTGCTGGAGAATGTCATATTTATGGTGGGGGGCAGCTGAGCATTTCCAGGCCTGCTGTCTGTCTGCTATTGTGTTATGGATGTGTACCACTCTGTCTGTTCCCCAGCAGGACTGGGGTTGCTGGTCCCCTCTACTGCTGCCATTGCAGGGAGGTAGACTGTGGATCTATTGGTGGGTGATCCTGTTTCGCACCCTGAGCCCCAGAGGGTGGGTTGTGTGGTGGCACATAATCTGCCTTGGGGTCCATATCCCTTTCTCCCCCCACCTACAGCAGGTAACGATGGCACCAACACAGGATATGCACTATTCTGGGTGCAGCATCGCCCATAGGGACTAGACATAATCGAGACATACAGCAGGACACAGATGTATCCTAGGTGTGTCTAACAGAACTACCTATCACACACTGATGAGGACCTGTAGCATGGCATATTTCAGCCATGAAAGGTGCTGTGGACGCCCCACCTCAACCTCAGGATGGGCATAGTACCCGCACAATGTGACTGTCTGTGTCTACTCTGTGGCAGTGCCATACAGAGTCTTTTCCCCCTACCAGGCCAAGGTGCTGTGGGGGTGCATACCCAATCTTGTGCCCATCTCTCGACTGCTGATTTGCATGTACAGTGCATCATGGGTACGGGTGGGTTACCCCTATCCTGGTAACCACAGCAGACAGTTTGTGTGGTGCCGTGCAGTTCTTCTGCAGCCAGCCAGGGCTTTGTTCACAACCTTATAAGGTGTCCTATAGGGGACATTATAGGGTGCCTTGGCAGAGAGTACACTTTATAATGTGCCCTATGGAGTGCGTTATGGGGTACCTTATGCGGCACCTTAGGTTATGCCACCGTGAGGGTGTGTTTGCTGGCAGTACTAATTAAAATACACGTCAAATGCCTCAACAATCGCTACTTAAATGTAAAGGGTGCTGTCTCAGCCAGCCTTATACATTTGGCCCACTTGGGAATCAAACCCATGACCCCTGTACCATCAGTCAGTGTTGTAACCATTGTGCTACAGCTCTGTTGCTGTACTTGTATGCCTGCGCGCCTTCTTAAGATTAATGCGCGGTAACGTGCCCTGTAGCGCACGTTCATTTATGGCGCCTTGTAATGCGCGTTATCGGTAATGATGTACCGCCCATGTCCTTATTAGGGGTTTCTGTCTCTACCGCGGCTCCTAACGCAAATCACACTAACGCAGTATAGTAAACATACCCCTAGGAGTTTTTTCAATATTTTATTTGTTTTCAGCACACCAAAATACATGGAAATTAGATGAAATTAATCAAACAGCTTTTTAGTCGCAGACCTTTGTAATGGTTTATGAACATTTCCTCCAGGAACTTGTCCAAACCTTTTTTAAACCCAGCTATACTAACAGCTCTTACTACATCCTCCGGTAGCAAATTCCAGAGTTTGTTTACACATTGAGTGAAAAAATATTTTCTCTTATTAGTCTTAAATAACTTACCCTGTAGCTTCATTGTATGTCCCCTAGTCCTTTTATATTCTGATGATGTAAATAATCAATCTATGTTTACCCGTTCCACTCCATTCATTAATTTATAGACCTCTCCTGTCAGCCATCTCTTTTCCAGGTTGAAGAGACCTAACCTTTTTAGCCTCTCTTCATAGGAGTATCCTTCCATCCCATTTACCATTTTGGTGGCTCTTCTCTGTACCTTTTCTAATAACGCTATATCCTTTTTAAGATACAGCGACCAGAATTGCACACAATATTCAAGGTGCAGTCACACCATGGAATGATACAGAGGCATTATAATATTGTTTATTTTATTTTCCATTCCTTATGATACCTAGCATTCTATTTGCTCTCTTGGCCGCCGCTGCACACTGGGCGGAGGGTTTTAACATGTTATCCACGAGGACACCTAAATCTTTTTCCTGGGTGGTGGTTCCCAATGTGGAACCTTGCATCGTGTAACCATAGTTTGGGTTGTTATTTCCTAGGTGCATAACTTTGCACTGGTCCACATTACATTTCATCTGCCATTTGGATGCCCAGTCTTCCAATTTATCAAGATCCTCTTGCAATTTTCCACAATCCTCTTGGGTTTTAACAACTTTAAATAGTTTTGTGTCATCTGCAAATTTGATAACCTCACTCGTTATTCCCTTTTCCAGGTCATTTATGAATATGTCAAAAAGCAGCGGACCCAGCGCAGATCCTTGGGGTACACCCCTATTCACCTTTTTCCATTGGGAAAATTGGCTATTTAGCCATATCCTCTGCTTGCTATCTTTTAACCAGTTCATGATCCACAGTAGTACATCACCTTCTATCCCTTGACTTTTTAGTTTTGCCAAAGGTCTCTGATGAGGGAACTTGTCAAAGTCTTTCTGAAAGCCCAGATACACTATATCAGAGGTTCCCAACTCCAGTCCTGGAGGGCCAAACACCTTTCAGGTTTTCAGGCTGTCCCTAATGAGTATGCATGAGATACATTTGAATACAATGGGGGCAGTGCATGCAAATGCATCTCATGCATATTTATTAGAGACAGCCTGAAAAGCTGAATGGTGTTTGGCCCTTCAGGAATGGAGTTGGCAACCTCTGCACTATATCAGCTGACTCACCTGTGTCTACCTTCAAAAGGTTTGCCTCTTTGGGGATGATACCAAAATCTGCAATAGAGTAGACACCCAGGAAGGTGTAGATAACATGAGGAGGGATCTAGCTAACTTTGAAGAATTGTCTAGACTTTGGCAGCTGAGATTTAATGTTAAAAAATGCAAGGTCATTCATTTGGGCCACAGCAATCCAAGGGAGCGATATAGTATAGGGGATGAAGTACTTTTCTCTACTAAAGAAGAGCAGGATGTGGCGTGGTTGTGTCTGATGACTTTAAAGTCACTAAGGGGTACGTTTACTAAACCGTCCTAATGTGCGCCCGGCGCTAGTGTGCAGGATGCCATATAATGAGTGGGCGTTTCAGTCTTAACCTAGCAAACCGGGATTATCGCGCGCTCTTGTGTGCTGTGCGCTAATGTGCGCCACGCACATTAGCGCACGAGAAACGCGCATGGGAAGCATAAGCAGGCGTGCTGATATGCAAACAGAGGAACAGGGCTGCAGTACAATGGTGAAAACACTGACAGATGGTGTGGGGGTCATGGGTTCAATCCCCCACTGTGCCCAATGAATAAGGCTGCCTGAGGCACCACCTGTTATGTGTAATATTGCATTATGAGGCAATTTCATATTGTTTTAATTAGTGCTGCTAGCAAACACACTTTCAAAGTGCTGTAACATAAGGTGCCGCATCAACCGCCCTATAAGGCACTCCAGAGGGCATACTATAAAGTGCACTGTCCGCCCAGGCACCCTATAATGTCCCCTATAGGGCATCCTATAAGGCGCTCCATAGGACACCTTATAAGGCACCTTATATGGACTGTAACCATAAGGTGCCTCAGAAGGCGCTTTATAGGGTGCCCTATAAGGCGCCCTCTGAGGCCACTTATGGTTACAGTACCCCGAGGGTGTTATGCTGGCAGCACTAATGTACATTAAAAATAGACAATGCTTCAGACAGCCCTATCAAATAACCCCACTGTGGGTTTGAACCCATGACCTTTGGCTCCACAAGCAGTGAAGAAACCAGTGGGCTAGAGCTCCATAGCTGCTAGCCAACCCCTGGCTGGCTGCAGAAGGACTGCATGTCACCACACAAACAGTCTGCTGTGGTCACCAGGATAGGGTTAACCCACCCATACCCATGATGCACTGTACATGCAAATCAGCAGTTTACAGATGATCACAAGATGGGGTATGCACCACCACAGCACCCCGGCCTGGTAGGGGGAACTGACCGTGTGTGGCACTGGCACAGAGTAGCTACACACCATCACATTGTGCAGGTATGGTACTCACCCTGAGGGTGAGGTAGGTGGCCCAGCACCAGGTCCACAGCAGAAATATGGCATGCTGTAGGACCCCAGCAGTGCTAATGTGTGAGATAGGTAGTGTATGCAGACACACCTTGGATATATCTGTATTTCTCAGTCAAGGTTTAGCCCTTATGGACCCATAGGTGTATTATGTACCATCCCCCTCTCTCTAGGGCTGAGGGTGGGAAACAGGATCTCCCACCAACAGATCCACATTCTACCTCCCTGCAATGGTGGCAGTAGGGGGGACTATCAACCCCAGTCCTGGTGGGGAACAGACACCCTACAGAGCAGTCAATGCAGCTCTGTACACATCCATAAAGCAATAGCAGACAGACATTAGGCCTGGATATGCTAAGCTGCACCCCACCACTATCTTATATTCTCCTGCAGCAAGCTTTCAGCCGCTGCACCCTGCAAGGTGTTCCAGCAAGACACATACCAGCTGCATACAGTCTGCTAGCTAGTCCATAGTGCATGTTCCTGGTGGAAATGCGTGCACCCAGAACTGGGATGTCAGCATACACACCAAGCAGATAAGTCACTGACTAGGCCCCAAAAGGGAACCCATAAATATCACATGAAAAAAATGCTACATAGCACTATGGGGGAACGTAGCCATGCCGTGGTCACTGCTCAGTCAGGATGAGAGTGATCTCCCAGCAGAACATGGTGTGGCTACCCTGTCTGTGCAGGTGGTGGCCGGGCACTACAATGTCCCAGCCATTGCCCTGTGCCCTGTGCAGATGCATCCTGGCCAGGCCACCCTGTCCGGGCTATACCCATGGTACCTTGCTCCTCATTATGCACATTGGGAGGCCAATACTGGCAACAGTGCTGGCAGTGTGGGCTGTGGAGGGTGTTTGCAGCCACCACACACTGGATAGACAGACACACACTCCCGCACCTATGCCAGCATTGTGCTACTATAGAGGTGTTTGGCAGCCCTGGCCACCACACCAGTCCAGGGCAGAGTTCAGGCATGGCTATGGTACGCAATACTGTTGGGGTCACTCTGTCAGACACCAGACCTGAGGCTCACTCCACAGACATCAGAAAGATTGCTATGATGCAGCTCAATCAGCCAATTGTGCTTAACGTAGGAATTGCTATCTGCCAGTAATCATAGCTACCTTTTGATAGCTGTGTGCCATATTCCCAGGTTTAGGGTGGCATTGCTACGGTATGCAAGTGCTAGTATTGGGAGATGCACGCAGGGCCCAATGTCCTGCCTCTCCAGGAAGCATTGGCTAATGGAGCCTGTGGGTGTGGGTGTGTCTGCCCTTGTTGGCTGCTGCTTTACGGCAGAGGTTCGCAACTCCAGTCCTGGTGTGCCAAACACTGTTCGGGTTTTCATGTTGTCCCTCATAAATATGCATGAGATACATCTGCATACCATGGGGGCGGTGCATAGATATGCAGCACAGGCATCTTTATTAGAGGCAGCATGGAACCTGAATGGTGTTTGGCCCTCCAGAACTGCATTTGGGAGACTCTGCTCTAGGTAATGCGCCTGCTTATAGTGTGTTTGCTCTCTAGGGTAAAATGTAGGTGTTTTGGGCATGTCTACATCATCTGCAATAAAGGTGCTGTCTGTATTAGCACGTTTTAGTAGTGGGTAAAAAATGGGGGCTGGGTTGGCAGGAACCACAGCTGGGACTTGAACCTGTAACCTTCCACTCCTGAACATACTGGCTGTGTGCACTGCACCACCGTGTTGCCACAGAGACAGTACATCCCCTGGGGATACCATGACTGTTCATCAGACGGGGCCTGTCTGCTGCAGTGCATGGCACCCACCTACACAGGGCTAGGCCATGGTCTGCTCTGGGCAGGTGCTACTGCCCCCTCCACCACCAGTGCCTCTCTGCCACCCTGCTGACCTGCCCTTCTGCTGGTGGTGCTGGTGGAGCGCAGTCTCAGGCATCCAGTGTGCGGGTAGGCGGCTGCCTATGGTGCGTGTTCTGGGGTAGGGGTGCCTGCATAGACGTCCACGCTTCCCCCAACACCGCCTGCCAATGTTCTGTGCCCTTGGAGGTACCTGCTTGGTACTATCCCCTCTGACACTGTGATAAACACTCTCGTGCCCAAGTTGGGCCCTCTCAGTTGCTGTCTGACTGCTGTACAGTTTCAGCATTCCTAAGTGCCACCTAGGCATCTGCCTAGTCCGCACTGTGCCCCAGCTGCACCACAGAATGTGCCGCCTGCAGCCCTCTGTATCCCCTTTCACAGCATCTGTCCAGTTGGCCATTCCGACATGCCCGCCCTGCTGTTGTGGAACATGTGCATGCCATAGGAAACCTGTCCAATGGAGAGGGAAACCCTGATCAGTGCTATTTCACTGTGGGATCATTCACCTTGTATGGGGGACGGAGCGTAGACCCTTCCAAAATTCATATCTTTTTTTTGGAGCTTTCTTGGGAGTGATTTTTGCTGTATCCCATTACTATCACTATTGCCCAGCTTGGTTATGTTTTTTGTATATTTTGTTGGGGTCCTTTTCAACTTTTATTTGTACTTTTGTTCCGTGCACATGTATCACACTTATCACTTTTTTGTAGGTTTCCCTGGTTTTGCTGTACATTGCTGACAGAAATGGTTTCTTTTCCCTTTAAATCAGCTCTAAAGCGAGGTTTTCACTGGCGTTAGTTTTGGCCTCGGATTTCACAGCGTTAGTGTGCAGGGAGCCTCTCCCCTCCCACTCTCCACCCATAGACCCCTTCTCTCCGCCCCTGGGGGGCCTTCCTCCGCCCTCCGGGAGCCTTTCCCCGCCTTCAGCGCTCGTTTGCGCCGCAGCGCGCGTTATCGCGCGATAAGGTACCTGTGCGCCTTGGAAAGCGCCATTATCACGTGATAAGGTACCTTATCGCGCGATAACGTCACAGAGTGCACATTAAGACGGTTTATTAAACATACCCCTAAGTGTGCTTGGGTGCATAGGGAGAGGAATGGCCAGCAGAAGAAAGAAGGTGATAGTGCCTCTGTATAAGTCTTTGGTACGAGCTCATTTGGAGTATTGTGTGCAATTCTGGAGACCAAACCTTCAAAAGGATATAAACAGGCTGGAGTTAGTGCAGAGGGTGGCTACTACAATGGTTAAAGCATATGAGGATAGACTTATGGATCTTAATATGTACACCTTAGAGGAAAGGCGGGAGAGAGGTGTTATAATTGAGATGTTTAAATACCTCCATGGCATAAATGCACAGGAGGAGATCCTCTTTTGATTGAAAGCAAGCTCTGCTATGAGGGGACATGGGATGAGGGTGAAAGGGGATAGATTCAGGAGTGATATGCAGAAATATGTCTTTACGGAAAGAGTGGTGGATCTGTGGAATTATCTCCCAGTGGAGGTGGTAGAGATAAGGACAGTATCTGAATTCAAAGAAGCATGAGACAAACACAGAGAATCTCTAACGGAAAAAAGGGGACTGTTGTAGCGGTTAGTATGGAAGGGCAAACTAGATAGGCCATGTGGTCTTTTTCTGTGCTCATGTTTTTCATGCAGATGATAAGTAGTAGTAATACAGAAAGCCGATCAAGGTGTGTGATGTAATATCCAGGACCTGAAAAAGAGACATTTGGTGGCCCAAAAAAAGTGAGAACATCTTGTAAATTAAAAACTTATAGTTCACTTATTTACCTTTTTTAGCTATATAATGTCTTTATTTTGACAATTTCTGGTCACTATCTTTTTTTTTTAAATTTGTCAATCTGTCTTTTTGAATTTTTAAATAACTTATATGCTACGAGATATTTTCAGTTTTTTTGGGCCACCCTGTATATATATATATATATATATATGGAGACCCTGCCAGTAGTTAAACTACCGATAGTTTAGCTCTCAGCATCGCTGATGCACACAAGCCCTCACAGCACGACAAGCTGCAAACCAAGTGAGGCATCAGCTGAGATGCCAGACCAAGACAAACCACCCATCTGGGCAGCAGCAGAATGGGATAGTGTTGACGGCGGAGGATCACATTTCTGTGACAACGGCAACAACACCAAACCTAAACTGCGCGGAAGAAAGGCCCGGCAATCTACTTCTGTATCTTGCCATGAAAACCCAATGGATAGTTACAACAAAACAAATTGTGCTGTAGTGCTGGAAGATGAGACCCCCAGGTTGGAAGGCACTCAACTAGCTACTGGGGAAGAGCTGAAGACTTTTCAGAATAAAGCCAGCATTTATGATGTGGTTGGATCAAAGCCCTCGGGACATCTGACTGCTTATGTAGCTGCACATGAAATGAGAGTCAGAAGCTGTAAAGATGTCTTACACATTGGAACATGGAACGTACGAAGCATGAACCAAGGGAAGTTGGAGGTGGTCAAGAATGAAATGGAACATGTACAACTTGATCTGTTGGGTGTCAGTGAACTGAAATGGACTGGCATCGGGCACTTTGCATCAGATGATCACATGGTCTACTATGCTGGAAATGAAAGACAAAGAAGAAATGGTGTTGCATTTATAATAAAGAAGAAACTTGCAAGAACTGTAATGAAATACAATACAGTCAGTGAACGCTTAATCTGTATTCGTCTACTAGGAATGCCTATCAACACAACTATAATTCAAGTATATGCCCCAACAACAGCTGCAGAAGAGAATGAAATTGAAGAGTTCTATGAACAAGTACAAGCTGAAATTGACAGAACATGCAAACAGGATATCCTGATAGTCATGGGTGATTGGAACGCAAAGGTTGGCAACAAAGAAGAAGACAAAGAAGTTGGAAAATATGGACTTGGCAACAGAAATGAAGCTGGAGAAAGACTGATAGAATTCTGCAAGACCAACGATCTATTCATCTCGAACACCTTCTTCCAGCAACACAAGCGGCGACTGTACACATGGACTTCACTCAATGGATTGTATAAAAATCAAATTGACTATATCTGTGGAAGTCAACGAAGGAAAAGCTCTATAACATCAACAAAGACAAAACCTGGAGCTGACTGTGGTACAGATCATCAACTACTAGTATGCAAACTCAAGCTAAAGTTGAAAAAGAGCAAACCACTCATGAAAGCAGCAAAATATGACCTTGAGAATATACCACTGGAATTTAAAGACTGCCTGCAAAATCGATTTGCTGCTTTAGATACAAATGATAGAGTTCCAGAAGAGTTATGGAATGACATCAAGAAGGTTGTGTTGGAAGAAAGCGAGAAGTCTCTACAAAAGGTAAAAAAGAAAAAACGGCCAAAATGGATGACGGAAGAAACTCTGAAAATTGCCCAGAAACGCAGAGAAGCTAAAGCCAGAGGAGAAAGAAAGACAATCACAGAACTCAACAGAGATTTCCAATGGGCAGCAAGACAGGACAAGGAAAAGTACTACAATGATGCATGCAAGGAAATAGAAGCAGAAACTATTAGAGGAAGAACAAGATCAGCTTTCCTAAAGCTACGAGAGTTAAAGAAAAAGTTCCAGCCTCGAATTGGAATGTTACAAGATGCTCAAGGTTCTATGTTGAATGATGCTGAGAAGATCAAGAAAAGATGGAAGGAATATACAGAGTTTTTATATGATAAAGATCAAGTGGACCAACAGCCGTTTCAACCTGTAGCTTATGATCTGGAACCATTGGTGATGAAAGAAGTTGAAGCAGCATTGAAAGCCTTATCAAAGAACAACAAAAAGAATAAACCTTAAGGCCAAGGTCAATCAATAATAAAAAAAAAAGAGCCCAACCTATTAGAATACGACCTGCTACAAAATATTTTTATATGTCGGAGCTGACCGTGGGAAGGTCAAAAGGGAAAACGACCCTCACCAAGCGGGTAGCTACTTTTTTTATATTTATTATGGTTATTCACCAGATTTAGAAATTGTATTCAAACAAATATAAGCATAAAAACTTATCTCAGTCCAAAAATGCTGATTACAGAAGTCCCACCGCACGATGCGCACGTTTCGGGCACCTTTCGGGCACGTTTCGGGCACCTTCGCCCTGTATGGTGGAGGATCGCCCTGTATTTCAGGAACCAGTTTATGGTCATGTAGCATGTCAAAATGTGTCTACTGTGTTTCTACTCTAACTGGCATTGAATGGATTCATCCAAAAACACAACGGGTTTACCGACGTCGCTGGGACACGAATTGTGATTCTACCCATGTTGTATATTTAATTAAATGTCCCTGCTCCTCTCTTTATATTGGTCGCACTATTCGCCCAGTGAGACGCCGTTTGATGGAACATGCATCTCGATTGCGCCGAAGAGTGGTTTCAGCCCCGCTGGTTTCTCATTGCTTAGAACACTCTCATAGTTTTGAACAACTTACTTGGTCTATTATTGACTATGTTCCGGCTGATCCTCGACGAGGACATAGAGAGGACTATCTTCAGCACTTAGAACAACGTTGGATTTTTCGTCTCGGTTCAGTAGAACCTGAAGGTCTGAACCGGGAAATTGATTGGCAAAGTCTATTGTGAACATAGTAGCTGTCAGTATATGGTTCTACCAATCAGACCAGGGATTCCCCGTCATGTGGGGTTATTCCGGCCTTTGATTGGTTGGTTCTTCCTTTAAAAGATGGTCGATTAGCCATTGTAACTTAGACCTGTGCTGCAACAGATGGCGTTTTTATGGATGGTTGCTGATAAAGTAAATCTCGTGGATATTACACTTGAAACAGGGCGAAGGTGCCCGAAACGTGCGCATCGTGCGGTGGGACTTCTGTAATCAGCATTTTTGGACTGAGATAAGTTTTTATGCTTATATTTGTTTGAATACAATTTCTAAATCTGTTGAAGATCCATAATTAATATTTAAAAAGTAGCTACCCGCTTGGTGAGGGTCGTTTTCCCTTTCGACCTTCCCACGGTCAGCTCCGACATATAAAAATATTTTGTAGCAGGTCGTATTCTAATAGGTTGGGCTCTTTTTTTTGATTATTAAAGAACAAAGCACCAGGCATTGATTGCATTCCCATAGAAGTATTACAGCAGTCTGATGCAGCTGTTACCGTACTTACAAGGCTCTGCCAATAAATATGGAAGACAGCATCATGGCCAACTGACTGGAAAAGATCTGTGTTTATACCAATACTAAAGAAAGGTGATCCAACTGACTGTGGAAATTATCGCACAATCGCTCTGATCCCACATGCCAGCAAGATTCTACTGAAGATTATTCAAAAGAGACTACAATCATACCTGGAACAAGAACTACCTGAAGTGCAAGCAGGGTTCAGAAAATGGCGAGGAACGAGAAACATCATTGCGGATATGAGATGGATCCTTGAAAAGACTAAAGAATACCAAAAGGATATCTATTTGTGCTTTATCGACTATAGCAAAGCTTTTGACTGTGTAAACCATGAGAAACTCTGGGCCACATTAAGAAGCATGGGTATACCAGAACACCTGATCGTTCTCTTGCACAATCTGTACATTGATCAAGAAGCAACAGTTTGAACGGAACAAGGAGAAACAGAATGGTTTAAAATAAGCAAAGGTGTAAGACAAGGCTGCATACTTTCCCCCTACCTGTTTAATTTATATGCAGAACAAATAATCAGAGAAGCAGGATTGTATGAAGACAACAGAGGTGTGAAGATTGGTGGAAGACTCATCAACAACCTTCGCTATGCTGATGATACCACATTACTGGCGGAAAGTGAAGATGATCTGAAACATTTGCTCCTCACAATCAAAGAACATAGTCTCAAAAGGGGCCTGCACCTTAATGTAAAGAAGACAAAGATCATGACAACTGGCATAATCAACAGGTTCATCGTCGAAGGAGAAGAAATTGAAATCGTGAATAACTTTAACCTACTTGGATCAACTATCAATAAAGAAGCAAGAAGCAGTCAAGAAATCAGACGACGCATTGCTTTCGGCAGAATGGCTATGAAAGACCTAGATAAGATTCTCAAGAGCAGAGATGTCTCTCTCCATACAAAGATTCGACTTGTTCAAGCCATGGTATTTTCAATAACATCATATGGATGTGAAAGCTGGACAGTGAAAAAGATAGACAGGAAGAAAATTGATGCCTTTGAATTATGGTGCTGGCGGCGAATACTGTGTATACCATGGACTGCCCGAAGAACAAACCAGTCTGTACTAGAGGAGATCAAACCTAAGCTTTCTTTAGAAGCTCAGATGACAAGACTTCGACTTTCATACTTTGGACACATCATGCGGAGAGAGAGATCATTAGAGAAAGACATCATGCTTGGCAAGATAGAAGGTCAACGCAAAAGAGGAAGGCCAGCAATGAGATGGATTGATACAATAACAGCAGCTACGGGTACCAGTCTGTCAACAATGAGCCGCCTGACTGAAGACCGAACACAATTTAGGATAGCTATCCAGAGGGTCGCCATGAGTCGACTCCGACTCGATGGCACTTAACAACAACATATATATATATATATATATATATTGCGACACCCACCGGCTGGGCCAAGAGGCTGATAGCTGATAGGCGGCCTTACTGTCCTTTAGAATAAAAGTTCTTTACTCTGTAGGAATGAATTGTAGTTGAGGCAGGTGGTAAGGCTTTGCAAGATTTTTATTATTTATACAATGGGGATTTTCAAAGGTACGCGGAGGTTCAAAACACAACAAATGCACTAGGATAACTTCTCCAAATGAAAGGATGAACACAGGAAAAACCAGGAGAAATGAAAAACAAAACTTTTCTTCTCTGCTGTTCTCTGCACTGCTCCGTGTGGTCACACACTATACTGCAGCAGAACTAAACACAGCTGGTTTCACTTTCACCAAACAACGTCTTCACAAACTCCGTTACTCTCAACACTGAATACAGCACAGCACTGCTTTCTTCTGAGACACAGGTAAAAGCTACCTTATTAAAAGGCTTTTAAAACTCTCTCCTGTTTCACTTTCTTACTGTGGTATTCTTCTGAGTTAAACAACAGTCCATTGGTATAGGAAAATCATCACATTCAGGCACAGTGGTTTCTATCTGCATTTCCTCAACGCCATTAGAATTACCAAAGTCTTTCTCATATGTGGGGACTTCTTTTAGCTTCTCTCTCTTTAGAAACTGGTGGAAGTGATCCCACAGCAAGTCAGCCTTTTCAGGTGTTTTTGTATTAGGGGTTTGAATCCTCTCACTAGAGAATAGTCTCTGCAGTGCCCCTAATTTAGAAGATTCACAAACATCAGAATTATCTGGTCTGGAGTTTGCAGCAGGTACTAGGCTTTCAATCCAACGTTTCACAATAGAGGGGGAGGGTTCCAGCTCCTGCTCATTAAAACTAGCCTTTATCTCTCTTGCCAATTTATCAGATATAAAATGGTCAGTTTTACCTTGAGGCTGTTTCTCTGTGTCAGCACTGGCGCTCTTTCCACCTCTCCAATCCTCCCAGCTGTAGCAATTGTTTGACTGGCCTGCATGGCTTCTCCAATTGTCTGTGCTTTTACCTTTGAATGCTGGCTTTGTCTGAGTGCGTGCCTTTCCCTTGGCACCTTCTCTCACACAGGCTGTTCTGCCTGGACTCTCTGGTCTCAGATTCTGGACTTGACTTTCTCTTGCCTTCCAACTGGCTCTCTGGATATTTTCCTGACCAGCTTCTTTGTGGGTTCTCCAATCGGTTCTGTCTCCAGGTCTGTCCTCGGGTCTCCCCTCGAGTCTCTCTTTGAGTCTTTCTTTGAGTCTGTCTTTGAGCCTGTCTTCCTTCCCTCTGCACGTGGTTTTTAACCCTGGCTTCCTGCTTCCTTGTGACCAATTAGGAAGGGGGTTAGTCTCCACCCTTGCACTAGGGCGTGGTTTGCTTCCTACAGGGAACTGCCTCTTTCTCTGACCTAGGCTGAGTTTTCCTTGTAGCAGTGCATTATCATTGCCTTCAATGGGGACTTCAGGATTTTCATCCCCTTTCAGGCTTTCCGTAGGGCTGTCACCATCACTATATATATATATAGATAGTGTGGTGATTACTATAGTTATCTAAATAGTGGTGATATTCAGATAACATTAGGACAGTATTTCTGCCCCTAAAGTTATTCAGATGCAGATTGAATATTGCCAGTACCCCAATTACTTACTATCCCACTCTGCCCACACACAATCTGGATAGTGCTGCTGAATATCAGTAGATAGCAGTGGCTAAGGCATTTATCTGGATAACGGTTGTGATAACTTATTTTTTATTGACCAGTCTAAGTATCCAAAGATGGAGATTTCTGTGACAAAAGAAATAGAGAAACTCATTTAAAAACAGCCTCTTATCAAAGTGATTTTTGAACGCTTACACTATGGGGCATGTTTACTAAACCGTCTTAACGTGCGCCCGGCGTTAGTGTGCAGGATGCCATAAAAGGAGTGGGCGTTTCGGTCTTAATGCAGCAAAACGGGATTATCGCATGATAACGTGTGCTGCACACATTATTGGGCGAGATGCTGCTAAGCACGTTACCGCACGGTAATCTTAAATAGGCGCGCAGATATGCAAACACAGAAACAGAGGTGTAGCACAATGGTAAATACATTAACTGGTAGTACAGGGGGTCATGAGTTTGATCCCCCAGTATGCCTAATGCATAAGGTTGGTTGAGGCATTAGCTTTTATGTGTAATTATTGCTGTTTGAGGCATTTTAGTTGTATTTTAATTAGTGCTGCCAGCAAACACACCCTCACGTGCCGTAACCTAAGGTGCCGCATAAGGCACCCTATAATGCACTCCATAGGGCACATTATAAAGTGCACTGTCCGCCAAGGCACCCTATAATATCCCCTATAGGGCACCCTATAAGGCGCTTTAGAGGACACTTTATAAGGCGCTTTAGAGGACACCTGATAAGGCACCTTATAATGCGCCTTATGGTTACAGTACACTGAGGGTGTTTTTGCTGGCAGCACTAATGTACATTAAAAATAGACAACACCTCGGACAGCCCTATCAAGTAGCCCCACCATGGGTTTGAACCCATGATCTTTGGCTTGACAGGCAGTGAAGTAACCAGTGGGCTACAGCTGCTAACAAGCCTTTGGCTGGCTGCAGAAGGACTGCATGTCACCACACAAACTGTCTTCTGTGCTTACCAGGATAGGGTTAACCCACCCATACCCATGATGCACTGCACATGCAACTCAGCAGTCGACAGATGGGCACAAGATGGGGTATGCACCGCCACAGCACCTCGGCCTGGTAGGAAGAACTGACTGTGTGCACCCCCACAGCACCTGAGCCTGGTAGGGGGTACTGACCGTGTGTGGTACTGGCACAGAGTAGCTACAGACCGTCACATTGTGCGGGTACTGTGCTCACCCTGAGGGTGAGGTGGGGCGCCCAGCACCAGGTCCACAGCACCTTTCATAGCTGAAATATGTCATGCTGTAGGTCCTCATCAGTGCTATTGTGTGTGATAGGTAGTTCCTGCAGACACACTTAGGGTACATCTGTGTCCTTCTGTATTTCTCAGTCATGTCTGGCCCTTATGTGCTATTATGCACCCAGAATAGTGCATATCCTGTGTTGGTGCCATGATTACATGATGGGGGGATGGGGGGAGGTGTTTGGACCCATAGGCGGATTATGTACCACCAACACAACCCACCCTCTGAAGCTCAGGGTGGGAAACAGAATCTCCCACCAACAGATCCACATTCTACTTCCCTGCAATGGTGGCAGTAGAGGAGACCATCAACCCCAGTCCTGCTAGGGAAACAGACACCCTACAGGGCAGGCAATGCAGATCTGTACACATCCTTAAAACAATAGCAGACAGACAGTAGGCCTGGAAAGGCTCAGCTGCCCCCCACCACTATCTGACATTCTCCAGCAGCAAGCCTCCAGCCACTGCACCCTGCAAGGTGTTGCAGCAAGACACATACTAGCTGCAGACAGTCTGCTAGCTAGTCCATAGTGCATGTTCCTGGAGGAGATGCGTGTACCCAGGACTGGAACATCAGCATACACACCAAGCAAATAAGTCAGTGATTGGGCCCCAAAAGAGAACCCATAAATATCACATGAGAGAAATACTATACAGCATTATGGGAGAACCTAGCCATGTCATGGTCACTGCTCAGTCAGGTGAGAGTGACCTCCCAGCAGGACATGCTGTGGCCACCCTGTCCGTGCAAGTGGTGGCCGGGCACTACAATGTTCCAGCCATTGCCCTATGCTCTGTACAGATGAATCCAGGCCAGGCCACCCTATCCAGGCTATTCCCACAGTACCTTGCTCCTCATTATGCACATTGGCAGGCCAATACTGGAAACAGTGCTAGCAGTGTGGGCTGTTGAGGGTGTTGGCAGCCACCACACACTGGATAGACAGACACACACTCCCCACACCTATGCCAGCATTGTGCAACTATAGAGGTGTTTGGCAGCCCTGGCCACCGCACCAGTCATGGGCACAGTGCAGGCATGGCTATGCTACGCAATACTGTTGGGGTCACTTCCCAGGGTGGTAAACACTGTCAGACACAAGACCTGTAGCACACTCCACAGACATCAGAAAGGTTGCTATGATGCAGCTCACTCAGAAATTTGTACTTAACTTCGGAATTGCTATCTGCCAGTAATCATAGCAACCTTTTGATAGCTGTGTACCATATTCCCAGGTTTAGGGTGGCATTGCTAAGGTATGCAAGTGCAAGTATTGGGAGAAACATGCAGAGCCCAACATCCTGCCTCTCCAGGAGGCATTAGATAATGGAGCCTGTGGGTGCGGGTGTGTTTGCCCCTGTTGCCGCTGCTTTAGGGCATAGGTTCCCGACTCCAGTCTTGGTTGGCCAGACACTGTTCGGGTTTTCATGCTGTCCCTCATGAATATGCATGAGATACATCTGCATACCATGGGGGCGGCGCATAGAAATGCAGCACAGGCATCTTTATTAGAGACAGCATGGAACCTGAATGGTGTTTGGCCCTCCAGGACTGCATTTGGGATACTCTGCTCTAGGTAATGCACATGTTTATGGTGTCTGTGCTCTGTAAGGTAAAATGTAGGTGTTTTGGGCATGTTTACGTTATCTGCAATAAAGGTTCTGTCTGTATTAGCATGTTTTAGTAGTGGGTAAAATATGGGGACTGGATTGGCAGGAACCACAGCTAGGACTTGAACCTGTGATCTTCTGAACATACTTGTTGTGTGCACTGCACCACCGTGTTGCCACAGAGACAGTGCATTCCCTGGTGATACCATGACTGTTCGTCAGACCGGGCCTGCCTGTTGCAGTGCATGGCACCCACCTACACAGGGCTAGGCCATGGTCTGCTCTGGGCAGCTGCCACTGCCCCCTCCACCACCAGTATCCCTCTGCCACCATGCTGACATGCCCTTCTGCTGGTGGTGCTGGTGGTGTGCAGTCTCAGGCCCTCCAGTGTGCGGGTAGGTGGCTGCCTATGGTGCGGGTTCTGGAGTAGGGGTGCCTGCATAGCTGTCCATGCTTCCCCCCAGCACCGCCTGCCAATGTTCCATGCCATTGGGGGGACCTGCTGGGTACTATCCCCTGTGACACCATGGGAAGCACACTCGTGCCCATGTTGGGCCCTCAGCAGTTGCTGTCTGGCTGCTCTACTGTTTCAGCATTCCTATGGGCCAGCTAGGCATCACCCTAGTCCGCACTGTGGCCCAGCTGCACCGCAGCATGTGCCGCCTGCAGCCCTCTGTGTCCCCTTTTCCAGCATCTGTCCAGTTGCCTATTCCGACATGTCCGCCCTGCTGTTGCAGAACATGTGCATGCCATAGGAAACCTGGCCAATGGGGTCTGAAACCCTGCTCAGCGCAATTTCACTGTGGGCTCATTCACCTTGTATGGGGACGGAGCATAGACCCTTCCAAAATTCATATCTTTTTTTTGGACCTTTCTTGGGAGTGTTTTTTGATGTTTCCCATTGATATCACTATTGCCCAGCTTGGTTATGTTTTTTTTACATTTTCTTCTGTTCATTTTCACTATTTGCCCTTTTTTCCGTGCACATGTATCACACTTATCACTTTTTGTAGGTTTCCCTCGTTTTGCTGTACATTGCTGAAGGAAATGGTTTCTTTTCCCTTTAAATCGGCTCTAACGTCAGGGTTTCACTGGCGTTAGTTTTGAGCCTCGGATTTCACAGCGTTAGTGTGCGGGGAGCCTCTCCTCTCCCACTCTCCACCCATTGACCCTCTCTCTCCGCCCCTGGGGAGCCTTCCTCCGCCCTCCGGGAGCCTTTCTCCGCCTTCACTGCTCGTTTGCGCCGCTGTGTGCGTTATCACGTGATAAGGTACCTGTGCACCCGATAAAGTGCCATTATTGCACGATAAGGTACCTTATCACGCGATAATGTCGCAAAGCGCTTATTAAGACGGTTTAGTAAACATACCCCTATGCAATTATAATTTGAAAAATAGCAAGAACCGGCACAGCAAGGTTATTAATACAAAGATATTTTCTAGTATAAATTGATGACTACCAACCTATACACTTCACTTTAATCCTTTGTACAAATGACACTGGAGCTCTGATATACTAAAAGTTTCTCTTGTTCCAAGTCTTTTGGGAAGATGTTCAGTAAATCAGTGTATGTTCTCATTTATACAAGTGGTTAGAGTGAGGTGAAATGGATAATAAAGCCTCTAGATGTGTCCTTCTGGAATTGACGTCATCCAGCAATTACCATGGTCATATTTAATGATATTAGTGCAGCATGCAGGGAAAAAACACTCAGGCGTGATCATCAGTTCCCTTCTCTCATTCTCCTCTCTTTCACATTTCATCCTACTACCACCAAAACAATTCCCGAGCTACAGACTTCCTTATATTTTTTTCCTTTACTATATTGGCTACCTCAAGAAAACAGAAGTCAGAGCTTTTTTTAGGGGGTACACGTTGGTACAGAGTACCGGCACCTTTTTCATTGCATGCTAAAATTGGCACATGGTTGTCTTGTATTAATGAAAGAGCCCTGCATACGAGTACCGGAACCTTTTTTTCTAGGAAAAATGCACTTGGAATAATATACTATGAAGTAGCAAATATTTTATTTGCATCTGCACAGGCGTGAACTCTTGGGTCTTATGTAAGATCAGACAGAACCTCGGTAATTCACTGCAGCTGCAGTACTGCAAATGTACCCTGCTTTCACAAAACATCTCCCAGTATTGGATGCAGAGCAGAACTAGTACGTTTTCCTTCACTACTCACCATGAAAAACAAAAATTCAAATTCTTGTGTCCCTTTGGTAACAGCAAGAAAAAGGAAAGGGAATCTTCCTCAGAAAATAATCCATCACCAGTACAGGAGGAGAACATTGGCTATGTAATCAGCACTCAAAGTACGTAATAAGCAGTTCATCCAGTTTATTGGGAAGGTCCAACATGGTCATGTTTCAGCACCATGTCAGGGATCCAAGAACATATAAAAATCTAATAGAGTGGAGTGGCCTAGTGGTTGGGGGGCAAGGTACTGAAGACCAGAAGGTCAGGGGTTCAAATCCCACTAGAGGACAGCAACCTTGGGCCGGAAGGATTGGGGTTTCTAGTCCCACAGGTGCTCCTTGTGGTCTTGGGCAAGCCACTTAACCCTCCATAGCCCATGTTCCCTATAAAATAGTTATCTCCAAGTTATAATGCCCTGTTCAATGTAATTTCAGTTTGTTCAATGTAAACCGCACTGATGCAGAATAGCGCGGTATATAAGAGAATGTAAATAAAATAATAACTCCATAAATATAATTACATAGTTAAAGAAAACCACTTGCAAAAATGAGAACACAGGATAAATATCTCTAAAAAGCTTACATAAGAAAACATAAACATAATAAATTTAAATCAAGTACAGTATCTGCATGCTTCAGAGGTAATTATGAACAGTAAAAATGATTGCGCATATCAAAACTGGTGAATAGATAGAAAGGAGAGGAACTTACTGCTCACAGCAGATGAAATTGAAAATGAGCAAATAGTGTCACACTTCAACCATCAGATGAAACTTGACCGAAAAACTAGACAAATATGCACTGTCTAGGTGAAATTAAAAATCAGGGAACATGAAAAAACATATCAATAAGGAACCATTTCACTAGGGGATAAAGAAATAAACAATTAAAAAATATTAATAGAAAGCAAAAGCTAAAAGAATGTATTGCGGCATGTTTACTTAAACAGACTATGTTAGTGTGCAGCAAATTCCAAAAGTAAGTGTGGGAGGTGGCACAGACCCACAATAACCTTTTGGGGTGTGTCCAACATGTGCCCTTGCAGTTATTGTAGGGAGACACACCTTACTTGCTAACTGGCAAATACCTAATGTGGGTGAACTTACACTATCCATCGAGGAGGCAATAAGTGCGCACCCACTAATGGCAACATTCATGGTTAGCACAACCAAGGATGCTTGTGTTAACTGCAATCTGCCATCAATGCTCCCACTTCACCCCAACCCACCCCATCCAATGCTATGTGATTAGTTGAGGACTTTACCATGCTGCCCCATGCTAACAGGCAGTACAGAACAATTAGTGTGTGGTAAATCCCATGCTAACCTTTACTGCAGTTTAGTAAACCTATCTCATTATGAATAAAATAAAAAAAACTATGGGCCCTTATATTAACATGCAGTAGGATTTTGTATTTACTGCATGTTTAACACTAAATGAATGCACAGTAAGTGCGAAGCCTCCATAGTAGCTGCATGTTCCCAGTAGTTACTGTATGATGTCACATAACATGCATCAGAGGCATTCACAATTAGCATGGGTGCACTTAACATCGCCCATTGAAGTGTTGTTAAGTGCACCTGCATTAATTGCAACTTTGACATTTAGCATATGGGATCTTTCCCGGTGCTAAGCACTATATGCTCTCCATGCCAAGTCTCCACCCCAATCCATCTATTCCCCACCCCACTGCATGATTCATGGCAACTTGGGAATTAGCATATGCTAACTGTTTTTTCCAGAGTTGCTTGATCGCTTTTAGCTACATGCACCAAAGCAGTTTACAATAAAATCCAAATAAAAATATAAGGTTTAAGGTTTAAGGTTTATTTATTTGATAAAAACCGCCTTTCAAAACAATCAAGGCGGTGTACAATAATAAAATACATAAAAGGGTCATAAAAGCAAATAAAAAACATGGTACGTAAAAACAATACATAAAAACTGTGGCCAAGGCCAGAAAAAGAAAGGAAAGATACATATTTGTATAAAGGACAGAAGAGTGAAAGCAGGGGAACACAGGACAAGATACAAAAGGCAAAAAGATACAATAGAAAAGGACTCATACAAATGGGGAGGGGACATTGAAGGCTATGGAGAATAGGTGGGTTTTGAGATTTTGTTTAAAAACAGTAAACTGTGATTCCAGACGAAGGGAAGGAGGGAGGGAGTTCCAGTGCGCGGGGCCAGCGAAGTAAAATGCGGAGAGGCGTGTGGATTGAAGGTGAGCGCGGGAAGGGGAGGGAAGAGCAAGACGATTGAGGTGGAATGAGCGGGGAGTGTACCGAGGGGAATGAAAAGATAAAAGGTCAGACAAGTAAGACGGAGTACCAGTGTGATAAACCTTGTGAAGAAGGGTCAGTAACTTAAATTGTGAGCGAAAAGAAACAGGCAACCAGAGAAGATTGAAAAGCAAGGGAGTAATGTGATCACGAAGAGCGGAGTGTGTAATAAGTCGTGCAGCAGTGTTCTGTATCCATTGAAGCCTCACCACTTGGTTCTTCGGAAGACCAAGAAATAGTGCATTGGAGAAATCCACCCGTGACATGACTAAGGATAACACCAGTGTGGATAAAGCAGAAGCAGAAAGAAAGGGACGAATTGAACGAATTTGTCGGAGACAGAAGAAAGAAGTTTTGGTGATATGGGAAATATGAGAGCGAAAGGAAAGATCTGAGTCAAAGTGAACACCTAGATACCGAAATGTAGAAACCAACGGTACAGGGGAATTGGAAAAAGAAGGGGCCAAAGTGGGGGGGGGGGGTGGTCACCATAGGTAAACCATATAGCAAGAGTTTTAGTAAGATTAAGATGGAGACAGTTAGTGGTAAGCCAACTTGCAACAGAGGAGAGACAGGAATTCAGAGGGGTGAGGTCAGGACAGGAAGGGGAGGTGTGATGGAGTAAGAGGATATCATCTGCGTAGAAAAAAGCTGAAAGACCTGATTGTTGGATAAGAAGAGCTAGCGGAGCAAGAAAGAGATTGAAGAGAAGAGGGGCAAGAACGGAACCCTGTGGAACCCCACAAAGAAGGTGCTGTGGAGCGGAGGGGGAGAACGCAGGCGAGGAAGGGAGGACTGTGCAGGAACGAGAAGAGAGAAAGTAGTGAAACCAATGATGAACAGTGCTACAAAGACCAGCTTCCCGGAGCCGGTGAAGAAGAAGAGAGTGATCCACTAAATCAAATGCTGCTGAAAGATCTAAACAAAAATCGAAAAACCGGTCTTGTCCGGAGCGAAAAATAATCTTTATAATCTAAAACACTCCACTCTAACGTGTCACTTTAGTGATAAAACATTTCATATCAACCCAACATTATTCTTCATCACATGTAAACGCCTCTCCTGGTACCGTATTTGCGTTTCACTCCAAACAGGAGTTTCCTCAGGAGGATCTACAAAAATAGAAACAATGTAACGAAATCTTCTAGAGGTACCCACTATAGTTGACTGGAAAGTAGAGAAATCAATTACATTTCGGTACATAGTCAGGAAAAACTTATTATAAAAGGTCTTTCACTCACTCGGTTATTGCTGCCCGCGTTGTACTCATGTGTCTTGGAGTAGCTCAAAAAACGCCGCGCATGCGCATTTGTCACATCCGGGTGAAATTTATACTCACTATCCAATTTCCCATCCGAAACCTCTCTGTTTTAATCAGGTAAGTTACAAACACACTTGCCAATCAATCGAGGAATTTAGACCTCTCGGTTGAAGAGTGTTAACTGTGAAAATCCAGCGCTGTTCAAAATAAAAAAGAGTCTCATCTAGGGTCCTTCCTCTCATCGGATGTTGAATGTGATCAATGCAAAAACACCGCAATTGTCCAAACTCGTGCCCTTCTTCTAAGCAATGCTGAACTATGGGGGCAGTCAGTATCTTACAATGGAGACGACTCTTGTGTTCCAAAATACGAGTTTTTAGTGTCCGGATAGTTTTCCCTATATAGAGCTTTTGACAAGGGCATCTGATGGCATAAACAACTGAAGTAGTTTGGCAAGTTGTAGCTTGTTTCAGACAATACGTATGATCTAAATATGTAAAATGAGTAATGGGTTCTGACATGAAACAAATGGCACATGAACCACATTGAGCATGACCTACTGGACCTTGTCGTCCCTCTACAGATCGTAAAACTGCTGGACTCAATTTCTCCTTTAGATTAGCGTTACGTTGCCAAACACAGCGGATATATTTCTCCTCCAATCCTGGAACAGTATGTAACAAATACATATGCCTAGACATGATCCTTTGGATGTTATGACTTAGAGGTGAGAATTTGGTGATAAAGTTGACATGATCAGTATTTTCTTTTAAGGCTGACTTAGGTCTAGGTTGTAAAAGCCAGTTTCGATCATTAAATAACGCACGCTTATATGCAGTCTTAATGACTTTTCGGGGATATCCCCTAGCTGCAAAATCAACCGAGAGTTTTCGTGATTGAACCTTGAAATCAGCCGTGTCTGAACAATTTCGTCTGTAGCGGAGGAATTGGGACAGAGGAAGACTATCTTTTAATTTGAGCGGGTGACCACTCGAATATTGTAGGAATGTATTCCATGCTATCGGTTTCTGATAGATTGAGGATTTCCAGCCTGTGGAATCTTTTTCAATCAATAAATCCAAAAAGGTAATTTGTGTATTGGTAATAAAATAAGTAAATTGGATAGCCTCATTTCGCCCGTTCAACCAATGAACAAACTGTAGTACTAAATCTTCTGTTCCTTTCCATAGAATACATAAGTCGACAACAAATCCCGAGAGGCCTTCGGGTCTATAAAGAGCCACGGATGTTTTCCACAGATGAAGAGTTTGTACGAAAATGGAACTGTGTATTAAATAAATGTTCCTTGGACCTTATGGTCCTTATAGCTGAAACAACAAAAACGGCGTTGGATGGATATGTCAAAGAAGCTGAACAGTTAATAACGAAGTTGAAAAAAGCTGAGACAGAGGAAACTTTTAAATCTAAATGGGAGAACACCAACAAACAACTGGACGCACTCCGTCA
The DNA here is from genome assembly GCA_033557465.1 of Ichthyophis bannanicus. Taxonomy (NCBI): domain Eukaryota; kingdom Metazoa; phylum Chordata; class Amphibia; order Gymnophiona; family Ichthyophiidae; genus Ichthyophis; species Ichthyophis bannanicus. The sequence continues at coordinate 662,447,854 of CM066035.1, read as the reverse complement.
GGAAGTCAAATTAGGGAAAATGAAAAAACTTAAACGAGATCACGAAGATTATACTAATGGTTATGTGTACCCATGGATGGACCATAATAAGAAAAACCGACGGTCGAAGCGGAGGGTAACCTTTGAAGACACCTCTGATGACATCAGCAGTTCGGATTCCGGTAAAACAGCTCGGGGGGATTTTACCAACGCGACAACCGATACCAAGAAGAAGAAGAAGATTCTAACACGCAACCGGTAGTGCATGAATCGGGATCAGAACATGTTTCACATTTAGTACTGAACCTCTCTGGCTACGAGTTGTCTAGACCCCAATGTCAGCTGTTAGATAGAGGTTTGTCCTTTGTACCGAATATTCAACATGACCCATTTCAATTTCGCTTGGACTTGGAAGCTCTCCTCCGCAAATTGAGTCTTAAAGCTTACTTTGCTCAACAATCACCAGATTATAGAAGTGATCTGACAGCAGAGGATAACATTCCTACTAGGAGAATGATGCTCCCTTTGAAGTCTACTTGGACACCTCCGGGTCCTCTCCCCCCAGCATTGCAAGTATTTAGAGACATCGTTCTCAAGGAAGTAGGTCAGTTAGAAAGTGGCCATCGACTATTTACGAATGTACTCCCCCAAGCGGAACGCACCGCGTTACGAGAGCTTCAACAAAGATCTGATATTGTTATCCGTCGAGCGGATAAAGGGGGAGCAGTGGTGGTGCTTAGTCGAAATGACTACCTTGAAGAAGCATACCATCATCTCATGGATAATCAAGTTTATGAAAAGATGGTGATAGATCCCACTGCAATGTTACAAGAAGAAATTCGTCAAATTACCCAAGTAGCATTACATAATAAAGTTATCACTAAAAAAGAATGGACATTTCTTAATACCAAAACTCCTAGTATGGCGCGGTTTTATCTCGTTCCCAAAGTGCACAAACGTCTGGAAAAACCACCAGGGAGACCAATTGTGTCGACGCGCGGCACAATTTTGGAACCCCTGTCCATATACCTCGACTCTTTTTTACGCCCATTAATGGTAGATATACCGTCTTATATTCGAGATTCGGCACATTTTCTAGAAAAATTAAGTCTACAAAATGAATTGGCACATGAAGCAGAAATTTTATTGATTACTCTCGACATAACCGCGCTGTATACCAGCATACCCCAAAAGGATGCTTACCATACTGTGGAAAAGCAGTTAGCCATGAGAGGAGATTTGACAAGGGCTCAGTTGTCCTTTTTGATGGATTTAACACGTCTTACAGTGTTTCATAATCATTTTCTGTTTGAAGCTACAATTTATCACCAAAAGTCTGGGGTGGCGATGGGGGCCACTTGTGCCCCCTCCATTGCCAATCTGTTTATGGCAGATTTTGAAAATCAATGGTTGACCAGCTCCCCCTATAGTTCCAACATAAAATTTTGGGTTCGTTTTATAGACGATATTTTTCTGTTATGGAAAGGAACAGAAGATTTAGTACTACAGTTTGTTCATTGGTTGAACGGGCGAAATGAGGCTATCCAATTTACTTATTTTATTACCAATACACAAATTACCTTTTTGGATTTATTGATTGAAAAAGATTCCACAGGCTGGAAATCCTCAATCTATCAGAAACCGATAGCACGGAATACATTCCTACAATATTCGAGTGGTCACCCGCTCAAATTAAAAGATAGTCTTCCTCTGTCCCAATTCCTCCGCTACAGACGAAATTGTTCAGACACGGCCGATTTCAAGGTTCAATCACGAAAACTCTCGGTTGATTTTGCAGCTAGGGGATATCCCCGAAAAGTCATTAAGACTGCATATAAGCGTGCGTTATTTAATGATCGAAACTGGCTTTTACAACCTAGACCTATGTCAGCCTTAAAAGAAAATACTGATCATGTCAACTTTATCACCAAATTCTCACCTCTAAGTCATAACATCCAAAGGATCATGTCTAGGCATATGTATTTGTTACATACTGTTCCAGGATTGGAGGAGAAATATATCCGCTGTGTTTGGCAACGTAACGCTAATCTAAAGGAGAAATTGAGTCCAGCAGTTTTACGATCTGTAGAGGGACGACAAGGTCCAGTAGGTCATGCTCAATGTGGTTCATGTGCCATTTGTTTCATGTCAGAACCCATTACTCATTTTACATATTTAGATCATACGTATTGTCTGAAACAAGCTACAACTTGCCAAACTACTTCAGTTGTTTATGCCATCAGATGCCCTTGTCAAAAGCTCTATATAGGGAAAACTATCCGGACACTAAAAACTCGTATTTTGGAACACAAGAGTCGTCTCCATTGTAAGATACTGACTGCCCCCATAGTTCAGCATTGCTTAGAAGAAGGGCACGAGTTTGGACAATTGCGGTGTTTTTGCATTGATCACATTCAACATCCGATGAGAGGAAGGACCCTAGATGAGACTCTTTTTTATTTTGAACAGCGCTGGATTTTCACAGTTAACACTCTTCAACCGAGAGGTCTAAATTCCTCGATTGATTGGCAAGTGTGTTTGTAACTTACCTGATTAAAACAGAGAGGTTTCGGATGGGAAATTGGATAGTGAGTATAAATTTCACCCGGATGTGACAAATGCGCATGCGCGGCGTTTTTTGAGCTACTCCAAGACACATGAGTACAACGCGGGCAGCAATAACCGAGTGAGTGAAAGACCTTTTATAATAAGTTTTTCCTGACTATGTACCGAAATGTAATTGATTTCTCTACTTTCCAGTCAACTATAGTGGGTACCTCTAGAAGATTTCGTTACATTGTTTCTATTTTTGTAGATCCTCCTGAGGAAACTCCTGTTTGGAGTGAAACGCAAATACGGTACCAGGAGAGGCGTTTACATGTGATGAAGAATAATGTTGGGTTGATATGAAATGTTTTATCGCTGAAAGATCTAAAGCAACCGCCACCGAAATGTCACCTCGATCGTGAGCTACATGAAGTGCGTTAGTGAAAGCCAGAAGAACGGTGTCAACACTGTGCCCGGAGCGAAAACCTGATTGACGGGGATGAAGAAAATTAATAGAATCAAGATGGTGGGAAAGTTGTGCAAAAACAAACTTCTCGAGGAGCTTAGATAGAAAAGGGAGATTAGAGACGGGACGAAAATTAGATGAAACATTAAAAGCACAAACCAAATAAAAAACACAGAAAAACAGTAAAAGTCTCAAAAACAGCCCTGGGGCTTGTGACCTGACCCTACAGGCCCCCAAATGCTTGTTCACAAACATACATCTTAAGAATCAGCTTGCCGTATATAAAGAGGAATTGAATTCCATAAAATAGGAGCCAAAAAATAAAATGCCAACCATCGCGTCAACCCAAGTCGGGCAAAATGAGCAGAGGGAATCACCAGACAACATAGAGGTTGAGACGACAAAGTCCTAGACAGTGTTGAGAAAGCAGGGAATCTGAAAGATAAAGAGGAAAGCAAAGATAATATGCATTAAACGCTAACAGCAGAATCTTAAATTTAATCTGATAAGAAAAAGGAAGCCAATGATGGGATTTCAATGAAGGAGTAACATGATCAGAAGGCCCGACTAAGAGTTTAACAGGTACTTTTTGCACCCTTTGAAGCTGCTGTATAACAGCCACCGAAAAACCATGAAAAAGTGAATTACCATAATCCAGCCTACTAATCACCAAAGAAAAAATTAAGGTAAGAAGCGCAGACTGATCCAGATAGGGCCTAAGGGCTCGAATAGTATGAAGAAAATAAAAACAGGTTTTTACTGTATTTGAAACCCGAGAGGAACAAGTAGACTGTGCATCAAAAGTGAAATCTAGGCTCGAGGAAGGAGGTTTTCCAAGATGGCTGCTGCAACAGTCTGCTCTGCGTGAGTCCGCTAATGGGGAAGAAGCAAAAGGGGAAGTCTGGCCATTGCCCTCTCAGCCTGTAGACGCCTCTTCGCCGGTTGTTTCTTCGGTGGTTGGTCCTCTTGACCCTTTTCTTCTGCGTACAACGCGGGCTTCAGAAGTACCGGGAGGAGTTTGTCGGCTTGCAGTTTCGCCGGAGTCGGAGTGCCCGGCGTCTGCTTCGACTACAACTGTCTCCCCCGTGTTGAGTCCTGCACCAAAACTGGCCCATAGTCAGCCCTTGCCTGAGGGCTTCCTGGAGTTATCGACACCACCGCCCTTGGCGTGGGGTCCTTCCTCACGAGGGCCAGGATGGGCTGTTTCTACTGGGTCTGGGAGTGAGCCGGTTGAAGATCTCGGCTCGCAGAGTGTTTTGGTGCCATTGGGAGAAGCAAGAAGTGAGACGGAGTTTGTCTCGCCGAGTGGAGCGCCTGCATTGGCGCCTATGGAGCTGTTTACCTCACCGGTTGAGTCTGAAGTGGCTTTCTCTCTGCAAAGACCGCAGAATTTTACTCTTGAAACCATCTGGAACGCGATAGTTTCACTTGGGGAAGCCCTTCTGCCACAGGTATCGTCTTTGTCTAAAAAGGTGACTGCAACCTCAAGTTTGGTGAACGACTTGGACAAAACAGTTTCCAGCCTTCAGACGAGTTACTGCGATGTGAATAATAAGGTGGTGTCCCTAGAGGAGTGTTCTGAGGGACATAGAAAGAGTATACAACTATTACAATTGAAAGTCGAACAATTGGATAATATTTCTCGTGCGAATAATTTGAGACTTATTAATTTTCCGAGAGTTTCGTCTATCTCTCCTAGAGATATGTTTATGAAATATTTGATTGAGATTTTGGGGGTTTCCCCTGATTTAGTTCCCCCCTTAGTAAAAATCTATTATCTTCCTGTAGCGAAGCGTGTTTCTGCTGCTGCTTCTGGCGCTAAAGGGGGGGGGGAACAAATTCAGGAGGATATCTTAAATGTTACTGATGTCTTAGAGAATTCTGCCCTTGGGTCACAGGTCCCTGCTACACTTTTTATAACTTTTGCATTGATATCTGACAAGGAGTGGCTATTGAGATTATTTTTTCAGAAGCGTAATATTTCATTTTGCGGTTTAGTAGTACATATTTATCCTGATCTCTCAAGAGAAACTCAAAGGCGGCGCAGGGAGTTCTTACTGCTCCGCCCGGGGGTTTTGCAATTGGGAGGGCTCTTTTTTCTCAGACATCCCTGTAAGTGTCTGGTTAAATACCAGGCGATTTCTTATATTTTTTGGGAGCCCTCTCAATTGCTTGCTTTCATTAGAGCCAAGCGGGCGGCTTCTACTGATGGCTCATAAGATAGATATTCCGTTACTGGGCTGTTGCTTTTTCTTTGTATATTAGGTTAAGAATTTATGATGTTAAACTTCCTTTGTTTTTGTGGGCTAGTGAGACCAGGCAAGTGGACTAATTTTCATTTGTATTTTTCATTATTATGTCTGCTTCATTGTGGATGTATTTCTTAATGCCTGTTCTATTTCTTCAAGATTGGTCTGTGTGGCCTTTCTTGTTTTTTTTTGTTTAAAAATTGCATAAATAAAAAATGTAAAAAAAAAAAAAAGTGAAATCTAAAATCTTAAACTGAGAGACCACAGAGAATGGCACTCCAAAACATGTGGCGCCACCTACGGCGGTGATCTATGAGTAACCTACCAAGCTGTCATGTCTTAACCACTTAGCGCACTTTAGTCAAAGGACCCTAAGGGGGATGTTTACTAAAAACCGGAAATGTGCGCGCCGCAAAAGAGCGCACGGAAACGCGGCACCGAAACGCTAATAAACGCATTTAAATGCCCTGCACATGTGCGTGTCACCCCCGCAAAGGTGCGCGGCACATTAACGGGCCCCGTACAAGTGCGGGCCCGCAAATGTCCGATAGAGGCGTGAAACAGCTAAAGGAGGGCGGAGGAAGGCTCCGGAGGGGCGGAGGGACGGGGTCAATGGGTGGAGAGTGGGAGGGGAGAGGCTCCCCGCACAGTATCGGGCCCGAATTTGCATGTAAAAACTACCGCGAGGGAAACACTCGCGGTAGAAAGCATTTAAAGGGAAGAGAAACCATTTCCGTCAGCAATGTACAGGAAAACCGGGGAAACCAGCAAAACGTGAGCAGTGTGATACATGTGCACAGCACAAAAGTGCAAATAAAAATAGAAAATGACCACAACAGAACTATTAAAAATAGTAATTCAGCTGGGGAACAGTTATAGTGATGGGCAAATACAGAAAACACACCCAGCAAAGCTCCAGAAAAAAGAAATGAATTTTGGAAGGGTTTACGGAGCGGAGACTCTTCCAAAAACATTTCCTTTTGTGGAGCTTTCCTGGGAGTGTTTGCTATGGTTGCCCATTAATATCACTGTTGCCCAGCGTGGTGATATTTTGTCCCCCATTTCCCGTGGTCATTTCCGTGGTTTATGTGCACGTTTGTCACCAGACAGGGTGCATATGCCCACAGTAAATTTGCGTAGAGCAGGGTTTGTGACTCCATCCTGCCAGGCTTACTACCTCCAGGGGCTGCACTGTCTATGTGGCCATAGTGTGGTGCAGCAAACAGAGTCAGTACCTCTAGGGTCAGAGGTTCAAAGCCCAGCTGGGGCACTTGCCAGCCCAGTCCCTATATTTTACCCACCACTAAACACAGATAGCACAGACACCCCTGTATTGCAGGGGACATAAGCATGGGGAAAACACCCATATTTTACCCAACAACGCACACACACCACAACAATGGGCATTACCCACACCCAAGTACCCCAAATGCAGTCCCGTACTGCCACATTCCAATCAGGTCACCTACTTTTTATGGGAGAAGCTCATGCCAGCATGTTGGCGGACGAGTACATGTGGTGCAGGTGGCAGTGGCTGCTAGCGACAGAAGACAGAGGCCTAGCCATGTGCAAGCTGGCACAGTCCACAGCAACAGACAGGCCCTGCCGGATCCACAGTCATGGACTATCCAGGGAATTCAGCCAAGCTGTGGGTACATAGTGGTGCAGTGCATACAGACAGTGCATGCAAGAACAGAAGGTCATAGGTTCAAAGACCAGCTGGGGCTACCAGCAATCCTGCCCACATATTTTCCCCACAAATAAACAGTGACTGTAAGGACACACCCTTCGTGACGAGGACATATGCAATGGTAATACATCTATCTTTTACCCCACTGAGCACAGACACCATGAACAGGGGCAGAACCTACAGCAGAATCCCCCAAATGCAGTCCTGGTGGGCCACACACCAGTCAGGTTCCATGCTGCCACTCATACAAATGCCTGTGCTGTATATCTATGCACCACCCCCACGGCATGTAGATGTAGCTCATGAATATTCATGAGGGACAGCAGGAAGACCCGAACAGTGTGATGCAAAACTGGGCTGGAGTGGGGAAGCGCTGCCGTAATGCAGCAGCCAACAGGGGCAGACACACCCACACCCACACCCACAGGCCCCATTGGCCAATGTCTCCTGTAGAGGCAGAACATTGGACCCTGCGTGCATCTCCCAATACCAGCACCTGCATATCTTAGCAATGTCACCCTACACCTGAGGTACACAGCTCTGAAACGTTTGCTAAGAGTACAGGCTGATAGATATCCCTACGTTACGCACATACTGCTAGTTGACCCCATCCGAACAATCTGTTTGGTGTCTGCGGTGCGTGCTCCAGGCCTGGCCTCTGACGGTGTTCACCACCCTGGGGAGTGACCCCCAGCAGTACTGCGTACCATATCCATGCCTGTGCCGTGCCCAGGACCGTTGTGGTGGCCAAGGCTAATCACCCCCTCAATAGTAGCACAATGCTGGCATAGGTGTTGGAGTGTGTGTCTGTCTATACAGTGTGTGTTGGCTGCAAACACCTTCCCCAACCCACACTGCCAGCACTACTGCCAGTATTGGCCTGCCAATGTGCATAATGAGCAGCAAGGTACCATGGGTATAGGTCAGACATGGTGGGCTGGCCAGGATGCATCTGCACAGGGCATAGGGCACTGGCTGTGACATTGTAGTGCCAGGCCACCACCTACACAGACAGGGTGACCTCTGTATGTGCTGCTGGGGGAGCACTCTCACCCTGAGTGTGCAGTGATGACAGCATGGCTAGGCACCCCCATAGTGCTGTATTGTGTTTCTCTCTTGTGATATATATGGGTTTCCTGTTGGGGCCTCACAGAACTCTCTGCTTGTGTGTGCTGCCACCCCAGTTTTGGGTGCATGCATTTCCATCAGGGCTAACCAGCATACTGTTCACAGCTGGTATGTGTCTTGATGGAGTGCCTTGCAGGGTGCAGTGGCTGATGGCTTGCTGCAGGTGAATATCAGATAGTGCTGGGGTGCATCTTTGGATATCCAGGCCTAAAGTCTGTCTGATATTGTGTTATGGGTGTGTGTGTGTGTGTGGAGCTGCTAGGACTGCCCTGTAGGGTGTCTGTTCCCCAGCAGGACTGGGGTTTGATGGTCCACTCTGCTGTGGGGGGGGGGGGGGTACTTTGACCACCTGGGGGTCCATACTAACAGAGACAGACAGAGATATCCAACATGTTTCTGCAGCACCTTCCTATCTCACAGGTTAGTACTGTTTTGGAGCTCTGTCATGGCCTCATCCAGCCATCGCTGGTGTTGTGGACCTGGTCCTGGCTGCCACATCACACCCTCAGGGTGAGCACAGTACCCGCACAATGTGACAGTGTGTAGCTACTCTTTGCTGGTAGTCCACCCGCTCAGGACCCCCTACCAGGCCGAGGTGCTGTGTGGGTGCACATGGACAATTCCCCCTACCAGGCCGGGTAGCTGTTGGGGTGCATTCCCCATCTTGTGTGCATCTGTGGACAGCTGATTTGCATGTGCAGTGCATCATGGGTACGGGTGGCCTAACCCTATCCTGTCTACAACAGCAGACTGTCTGTGGGGTGACGTGCAGGCTCTCTGCAGCCAGCCAGGGGCTTGCTGTGAACTATAGAGCTGTAGCCTAATGGTTACGTCACTCCCTATACAGCCAGAGGTCATGGGTTCAAGCCCACAGTGGGGCCCTTTGATAGGGCTGTCCACAGCTTTATTTTTATTTACTGTACATATGTCTATGCCGGCAAAACCACACACAGCTTACTATACCCATTAGGTGCCTCTGAGGGTGCTTTATAGGGCGCCCTATAGGCCACCTTATGGTTGCCATCCATATAGGGTGCACTATACATTATCCTGTGTCGCAACATACATGGTGCCCTATAGGGGACATTCTAGGGTGCCTTGGCGGACAGTGCACTGTAACATGTGCCTTACGGGCATCCATATGTTAACACACTGTGACAGCGGGTTTACTAGTGGTGGGAAATAAAATATAAATGGAAGGCCTCCTACAGCACTCCTCACCATGATACATACTGCCCCAGCCAGCCTTGTTCACTGGGCACTGTGAGGGGTTGAACCCCTGGCCCCTGCACCATTGGTCAGTGTCTTAACCATTGTGCTGTGGCTCTGTTCCTGTGTTTATGCATCCGCGCGCAGCCTTGTAGACATCAGCGCGCCATCTTGTGGCGCATTAAATTAACAGCGCGCCGCCTTATGCCGCACAACATGGAAATGCCCCTAAAATAATGCCTCAGCCAGCTGTCTTCAATGGGCACTGTGGGGAATTGACCCCATGATCTCTGCACGAGTGGTCAGTGTCTTAACCATTGTGCTATGGCTCCATTCCTGTTATTTGCACATCAGCGCACCACTTCTCCCTCCCACTATTGGACTGCCCCCTCACACATCAGCGCGCCGCCTTCTGTTGCCCACATTTATCAGCGCACCGCCTTTTGCCGTCCAAACTTACCAATGCGCCGCCATCTGCCGCCCACACTAAACAGTGCGCCGCCTCATGCTGTAATAAAAATAACAGTGCGCCGCCTTCTGCCGCCCAAAATTAATATGCCTCCTAAGCACTTTTGCCCATAAATGTTGGTGCCTCAGCTGGTCTTTTTTGTTGAGCGCAATGGGGTTTTGAACCCCTGGCCCCTGCACCATTGGCCAGTGTCTTCACTGTTGTACTACGGCTCTGTTGGTTGGTTTTGCAGCAGCGCCCCACTTAGCCTTCCCACGCGCACACACGTACGGTCCGATTTTTTGCTTTTTTCTGCCTGGTCCGCCCACTCCTTATATGGCACCAGCACACTAACGGGGACCCGCACAGCAACGGAGTTTAGTAAACATACCCCTAAGTATCTGTACTTAAAAGACTACACAACAAACTGCACCTATGTACATGCACATAAAAGACTACTTGTATTTCAATGTCAGCTAGCATAGGGGCTATTGGAAAGCATTATACTGCATGCCCAACATTGCACTTAGTAAACACATGCAAGTTCTAAAAGCACCCTGAAATTCAAAATGTTAAAAAATGTACCAATAAAATCCTACAGCTTTGGGCAAGGGCAGCACAGTATCTCTATGTGAATAAAGTGCAAAAAATGCCTTACACGCTCTTTACATATTAGGTACAGGAAAGCTGACATCATTATATGCTAGTGTACAAGATCCACATATGTATTTATAGGAATAAAAGCATAAATAAACACATGTATCAATCCACATATTTAGAATACTCAAAAAATGGCACTTACAGCAGAGGCTTAAAAACCCTTAACACATGGGCATGTTTACTAAGTTCAGATGGTATGGGGGTTAGATAGGTGGGACTCAGTGTTGGGTGTGCTTTGGCAGCTACATTAGCTGCCTATTTGGCAGCGATGCATCTTTAGAATGTTAGTTTTGACCTAGGTGTTGAGGGGATTAGGGCCCAGTTACCTGCAGGACACTGTGATGTGGTTGACTTAAGCGCAGTTGTTAACCATGCCAGTGTTTGCCCAGGTACATCACCTTCGGTGGCGGGCACATGTGTTCTCAGTTGCAGTCCTGGTCTGGTGGAACACACTGCTTGAGGCTCTGTGGAAGGATCTGCTTATCTTTCAGAAGGTCTTGAAAACTTTCTTGTTTCCATCTTAGTGTCCGGCAGTGCCTGGTAGTTAGTGGCAGTGCAAGGTGTTTAGAAACGTTGTTGTTGTTTTCCTAATGGGTTTTAGGTGTGTGGGGGTTGGGATAATGTTATATTTTTTTGTGTTTTTATTTGTTGTACACTGTCTTGAATGTATTGTGCACATGGCAGTTTAAACATGTTTTAAAATAAAAATAAATAAATAATTAGGTCTTATTGAATAAAAATGTTACAAATAGTGCATGCCAACCACTAGCCTAGCTTAGTAAACATACCCCATTGTATTGTCATAAAATTGCATAAAAAATATAAAAGCAAGAATCCATAAAAAAGAAAACTATTAAAAAGTTAAAAACCACCAAAAAATAATGACCCAAATCAGAAATAAAACAAAAAGTAACCGTAAGAATCTGAAAATGAGAAAAATCTAAAAAAATAATAAAAAATAAAAATTATATAAAAAATTAAACAAGGGAAAATTTAAAAAGAACAGAATACAGATAAACTGAAAATTATTAAATACATCCCCCAAAGTCTTTAAAATTATTAAAACGCCTGATGTTCTAAATGTAGACCTGCTAGTATAATGATATCCAGTTCAGAAATATAATGCCTTTCTTCACATAAGAGCAAATGGTTAATGCCCCCCATTCACCTTGAAGGAATAAGGGTCTTAATAAGAAAGAAAGGTCACCAAAATTGTGGCAATGATCAACCAATGGAGCAGTCTTAATACTTCTCTTAATGCAACATTTGTGCTCCAAAAGTCTTGTTTGTACCTTCCTAACAATTTTACCAGTATATAATAGTGAACAGGGAAATTCAATGACATAGAGCAGGTGTTGTGTTACGTTTAGACCTATGCTTGAGCTGATATACATATTTGGTTTTGGGATGTTGGAATTCAGTAATATTTTTAGAAACACAACAAACAGAACATGTCCCACATTGAAAATGCCCAAACTGTAAGTCATTTTTCTTAAGTTAATGCAGAAGGTACCAATTTGTTCTTCAAATGTCTCTTTCTCAGGTCCTGAAGAATATTCTAATGCCTTTTTTAATTGTTACAGATCTTATTGGCAAGGCTAGGGAATCTTAGGGAGGAAATGACACTAAGGGGTATGTTTACTAAACTGCGGTAATCGTACATAATGCGCGTTTATTTTATTTTATTTATTTTTTTATTACAGTTTCTTATATACCGCGCTATTTAGAATCAGCGCGGTTTACATCATAACAAAATGACCATTACGACAAACTGTCAGGTTTTACATTGAACAGGAGTACAAACTTGGATAACTGGGTTAACTATATACATAATCTATCTACACTGCAGTTATGTAACGTTAACAATCGTAAGCGCAGCATAACGCGCGTTATGCTGCGCTTATGATCGTTAACATTACATAACGCAGAAGGTAGAGAGAGGGTGGAGAGAAGGGGTCAATGGGCGGAGAGTGGGTGGGGAGAGGCTCCCTTCACACTAACGCGCGCTGATCTGAAGAGCTCAATTCTGGGTGCAACATCGCCCATAGGGACTAGACATAACCGAGACATACAGCAGGACACAGATGTATCCTAGGTGTGTCTAACTGAACTACCTATCACACACTGATGGGGACCTGCAGCATGGCATATTTCAGCCATGAAAGGTGCTGTGGACCTGGTGCTGGGCGCCCCACCTCAACCTCAGGGTGGGCACTGTACCCGCACAATGTGACTGTCTGTGGCTACTCTGTGGCAGTGCCACACACGGTCTGTTCCCCCTACAAGGCCTAGGTGCTGTGGGGGTGCTTACCCACCCTTGTGCCCATCTCTCGTCTGCTGATTTGCATGTACAGTGCATCATGGGTACGGGTGGGTTACCCCTATCCTGGTAACCACAGCAGACAGTTTGTGTGGTGCCGTGCAGTTCTTCTGCAGCCAGCCAGCCAGGTCTTTGTTCACAGCCTTATAAGGTGTCCTATAGGGGACATTATAGGGTGCCTTGGCAGACAGTACACTTTATAATGTGCCCTATGGAGTGCGTTATGGGGTGCCTTATGCGGCACCTTAGGTTATGCCACCGTGAGGGTGTGTTTGCTGGCAGCACTAATTAAAATACATGTCACATGCCTCAACAATCACTACTTAAATGTAAAGGGTGCTGCCTCAGCCAGCCTTATACATTAGGCCCACTGGGGAATCAAACCCATGACCCCTGTATCATCAGTTAGTGTTGTAACCATTGTGCTCTGTTACTGTGCTTGCATGCCTGCGCGCCTTCTTAAGATTAACGCGCGGTAACGTGCCCTGTAGTGCTCATTCATTTATGGCGCCTTGTAACGCGCGTTCTCGGCGCGTTTTCGGAAACGATGTACCGCCCATGTCCTTATTTGGGGTTTCTGTCTCTACCGTGGCTCCTAACGCGAATCACACTAACGCAGTTTAGTAAACATACCCCTAAGAATTTTTTTTTCATTTTACCTTTTAGTAGGCATGGAGGAATAGCCTAATGGTTAGAGCACTGGCTTGGTAACTAAGAGACCAGAGTTCTATTTCCACTAACACTCATTGTGGCCTTTGGCAAGCCATTTAAGCCTCCATTGCCTCAGAAGAAAGGCCTAACAATCTACTTCTGGTCACACTGCCAAGAAAATCTAGCAGCTGCTGGGTTGCCAGGAGTCAACATTAACTCAAAGGCACATATTGCATTACCTTTGAATAACTTACTCCTTTCATCCATCCTGGTATTGACATACTCTTCTTTTGTGCACTTTTTAGGATAGTCCTTATTCAAAAATCTTTTGGTTATGTCAGCAGCATGGTTTTCATATTCTGCCAAATCAGTCCATAAGCTTTGAAGCCTCAAGAATTGGCAATAAGGTAAATTCCTCTTCAGACTACTAGTGTAAAATCATAATGCATCACAAATTTTAAATTGGGTCTTGAGTTCAACCAGATATGGAATTCTCTAATCATTCACGGTCTTGTTTCCAAAACACAAGAATATCATCAATGTAATGCTTCCAAAATATAATCTCTGCATTATAAGGATGTTTTCAAAATTGCTCTTCAAATTCATGACATCAGGTGCTATAGTTGCACTCAACGCTTTGCCTTTAATTTGCTGAAGAAAACTTGCCTGAGGACAATTCAATCAATAAAAACTCTTAAAAATAGATCCACAAATCTGAATAAAAGTAACCTATACCAGAAACCACTGTCTACCTGGAGAGCTGTTTAGGGACTTGAAAACATTAGGTAGAATATACATATCACAGGAATAGCTGGATGCTCCACTGTTAAAAAGTCTCTTTCATGTACGGTAATAAAGTCTGCATCAAAACCTATGAATGTGGCCAATCAAGGTCACAAGTACCTCTCAGGTTCCCAAAAGATAGGCAGATTCAATGCTACTTATCCCAGGGTCTTTATAGAGTCATTGGAATCCCCTCCTAAAGGAGTAAAATTCATTATTGTCTAATTGCCTCATGATCTCAGCAATATAATCTTCTCTTCATGATAACAATACTTTCACCTGTATCAGCAGGCTTAATGACTACATCTTGTCTACTACAGCGATTCCTTACTGCTGTTGCTTCTTGTCTAGAAAGGTTATAATAGACCCATGACTTCTTTTTCTCTAGGACCTTAAGGTCTCTCAGAACACAATTATTAAAAGCCTGAATCAATGGATCTGCAGGTTCTAGGTCATAACCACTTAGAATTCTTCTTAAGAATTTCATTTTCTGTAATTTTCTACTGAACTTAAATAAATCAACTCGTGTCTGGAAGGCATTGTACCATTGCATAGGAACAAAGGAACATACGCTCTTGAGGGCAGTAATCTCTGGGTATGAGAGCTCAATTTAGCAAAGTTAATTATTGGAAGATAGTGTTACATTTATAATAAAGAAGAAACTTGCAAGAACTGTAATGAAATACAATGCAGTCAGTGAACGCTAATCTCTATTCATCTATGATGAATGTCTATCAGCACAACTATAATTTATTTATATTTATTTATTTATTTATTTAATACTCTTATATACCGCGCTATTCGACATCAGTGCGGTTTACATGGAACATCAAAAGAGGTTTTACGGTGGGGTTACACCGTAAATTACAGATAACAGGGAGATTAACTTGGATAACATGTTAACTATTTACACAAAAAGCAAGTATATGCCCCAACAACAGCTGCAGAAGAGGATGAAATTGATGAATTCTATGAACAAGTACAAGCTGAAATTCACAGAACATGCAAACAGGATATCCCGCTAGTCATGGGTGACTGGAACTCAAAGGTTGGCAAAAAAGAAGAAGGCAAAGTGATTGGAAAATATGGACTTGGCAACAGAAATGAAGCTGGAGAAAGACTGATAGAATTCTGCAAGACCAATGATCTATTCATCTCAAACACCTTCTTCAAGCAACAAAAGTGGCAACTGTACACGTGGACTTCACCCAATGGATTGTACAAAAATCAAATTGACTATATCTGTGGAAGTCAATGATGGAAAAGCTCTATAACATCAACAAAGACAAAATCTGGAGCTGACTGTGGTACAGATTACCAATTACTAGTATACAAACTCAAGCTAAAGTTGAAAAAGAGCAAGCCACTCATGAATATAGCAAAATATGACCTTGAGAATATACCACTGGAATTGAAGACTGCCTGCAAAATCAATTTGATGCTTTAGATACAAATGACAGAGCTCCAGAAGAGTTATGGAATGATATCAAGAAGATTGTGTTGGAAGAAAGCAAGAAGTCTCTACAAAAGGTGAAAAAGCAAAAACAGCCAAAATGGATGACATAAGAAACTCTGAAAATTGCCCAGAAACACAGAGAAACTAAAGCCAGAGGAGAAAGAGAGGCATTCGCAGAACTCAACAGAGATTTCCAACATGCACTGATACATACATGGAAATAGAAGCAGAAACTTAGAGGAAGAACAAGATTGGCTTTCCTAAAACTACGAGAGTTAAAGAAAATATTCCAGCTTCAAATTGGAATGTTACAAGATGCTCAAGGATCTATGTTGAATGATGCTGAGAAGATCAAGAAAAAGGTGGAAAGAATATGCAGAATTTTTATATGATAAAGATCAAGTGGACCAAAAGCTGTTTCGACCTGTACCTTATGATCCGGAACCATTGGTGATGAAAGAAGTCGAAGCAGCATTGAAAGCCTTATGAAAGAACAAAGCACCAGGCATTGATGGCATTCCCATAGAAGTATTACAGCAATCTGATGCAGCTGTTACCATACTTACAAGGCTCTGCCAGGAAAGTTGTAAGACAACATCATGGCCAACTGCCTGAAAAAGATCTGTGTTTATACCAATACTAAAGAAAGGTGATCCAACTGATTGTGGAAATTATCACACAATCACTCTGATCCCACATGCCAGCAAAATTCTACTGAATATTATTCAGCAGAGACTCCAACCATACCTGGAACAAGAACTACCTGAAGTGCATGCAGGGTTTAGGAAAGAGCAAGGAACGAGAGACATCACTGCTGATGTGAGATGGATCCCCGAAAAGACTAAAGAATACCAAAAAGATATCTATTTGTGCTTTATTGACTATAGCAAGGCTTTTGACTGTGTAAACCATGAGAAACTCTGGGCCACATTAAGAAGCATGGGTATACCAGAACACCTGATCATTCTCTTTTACAATCTGTACATTGATCAAGAAGCAACAGTTTGAACGGAACAAAGAGAAACAGAATGGTTTAAAATCATCAAAGGTGTACAGCAAGGCTGCATACTAGTTTTTCAAGATCAAGAAATATAGGGGCATGTTTACTAAACACCGTTGCTGTGCGGGTTCCCGTTAGTGTGCTGGTGCCATATAAGGAGTGGGCGGGCCAGGCAGAAAAAAGAAAAAAACCGGACCGTACGTGTGTGCGTCGCGCTAATGTGCGGGGCCCACATTAGTGCGTGGGAAGGCTAAGTGGGGCGCTGCTGCATAACCAAACAACAGAGCCGTAGTACAACGGTGAAGACACTGACCTATGGTGCAGGGGCCAGGGGTTCAAACCCCCATTGCGCTCAACAAAAAAGACCAGCTGAGGCATCAACTTTTATGGGCAAAAGTGGTGTAGGAGGTATATTGATTATGGGCGGCAGAAGGCGGCGCACTCTTTTTTTATACGGCATGAGGCGGCGCACTGTTCATTGTGGGCGCGCTGATAAAATGGGGCAACAGAAGGGGCGAGCCTGTGGGCAGAAGGCGTCGCACTGATGTGTGAGGGGGCAGCCCAATAGTGGGAGGGATAAGTGGCACGCTGATGTGCAAATAGCAGGAATGGAGCCATAGCACAATGGTTAAGACACTGACCACTCGTGCAGGCATCATGGGTTCAATTCCCTACAGTGCCCATTGAAAAAGACTAGCAGAGGCAGTATGTTTTATGTTGTGGAGTGCTGTAGGAGGCCCACTAGTTTTATTTTGTGATAACAACTAGAAAACGCACGCTCACAGCATGTTAACATAAGTCAGCCCATAAGGCACATGTGACAGTGCACCGTCCGCCAAGGCACCCTAGAATGTCCCCTATAGGGCAGCATGTATGTTGCGACACAGGATAATGTATAGTGCACCCTATATGGATGGCAACCATAAAGTGCCGTATACAGCGCCCCATAAAGCGCCCTCAGAGGCACCATATGGGTACAGTACGCTCAGGGTGTTATTGCTGGCAGCAACATATGTACAGTAAATTAAAAAGATGCTGTGGACACCCCTATCACAGAACCCCACTGTGGGTTTCAACCCATGACCTCTGGCTGCACAGGGAGTGATGTAACCATTGGGCTACAACTCCATAGCTGTAAGCAAGCCCCTGGCTGGCTGCAGATAGCCTGCACGTCACCTCACAGACAGTCTGACGGTGTAAACAGGATAGGGTTAGGCCACACATACCCATGATGCACTGCACATGCAAATTAGCTGTCCACAGATGGACACAAGATGGGTAATGCACCCCCACAGCACCTCGGCCCTGTTGGGGGGAGTGACCGGGTGCACCCACACAGCACCTCGGCCTGGTAGGGGGCACTGACCGGGTGTTTTACTGGCACAGAGTAGCTACACACCGTTACATCATGCTGGTTCTGTGCTCACCCTGAGTGTGAAATGAGGCGCCCAGGACCAGGTCCACAACACCTTCCATGGCTGATGGAGGCCAAGCAGGAGTTTCAAAGCAGTGTTAATGTGTAAGAGATCCACACTGTACCTCCCTGCAAAGGTGGCAGTAGAGGGCAACATCAACCCCAGTCCTACTGAGGAATGAACACCACCCCCACCCCACACACAGCCACAACACAATAGCAGACAGACATAGGACCAGGATAAGGTAAGCTGCACCCCACCACCAGATATTCCCCTGCAGCAAGCCAACAGCCACTGCACCCTGCAAGCCATTCCAGCAAGACACATACCAGCTACAAACAGTCTGCTGGTTAGTCCATAGTGCATGTTCCCAATGGAGATACATGCACCCAGAACTGGTTTGCCAGCATACACAGCAAACAGATAATTCAGTGACTGGGCCCCAAATAGAAACCCATATCTATCACATGAGAGAAATACTGTATAGCACTATGGGGGTGCCTAGCCATGCTGTGGTCACTGCACAGTCAGGGTGAGCGTGATCTCCCAGAAGGACATGCTTTGGCCACCCTGTCTGTGTAGGTGGTGGCCGGACACTACAATGTCCCTGCCAGTGCCCTATGCCCGGTGCAGATGCATCCTGGCCAGGCTACCCTGTCCTGGCTATACCCATGGTACCTTGCACCTCATTATGCACATTGGCAGGCCAATACTGGCAACAGTGCTGGCAGTGTGGGCTGTGGAAGGGGCTTGCAGCCAACACCCACTGTATAGCCAGACACACACTTCCACACCTATGCCATCATGGTGCTACTATTGAGGAAGTAATTAGCCTTGCCCACCAAACCGGTCCTGAGCACGGCAAGGCATGGATATGGTACGCAGTACAGCTGGGGGTCACTCCCCAGGGTGGTAAACACCATCAGAGGCCAGGCCTGGAGCACGCACCGCAAACACCTAACAGATTGTTCGGATGGGGTCAACTAGCAGTATGTGCGTAACGTATGGATATCTAGCTGCCTGTGCTCCTAGCAAACATCTCAGAGCTGTGTACCGTATACCTCAGGTGTAGGGTGACATTGGTAAGTTATGCAAGTGCTAGTTTTGGGAGATGCATGCAGGGTCCAATGGTCTGCCTCTCCAGGAGACATTGGCCAATGAGGCCTGTGGGTGTGGGTGTGTCTGCCCTTGATGGCTGCTGCTTTACGGCACAGATTCCCAACTCCAGTCCAGGTTTGCATCACACTGTTCTGGTTTTCCTGCTGTCCCTCATGGATATGCATGAGCTACATCTACATACCATGGGTGTGGTGCATAGATATACAGCACAGGCATTTGTATGAGTGGCATCATGGAACCTGACTGGTGTGTGCCCCACCAGGACTGCATTTGGGTGATTCTGCTCTGGATACTGGCCCTGTTCATGGTGTCTTTGCTCAGTGGGGTAAAAGATAGACGTATTGCCATTGCATATGTCTTCGCCAGGAAAGGTGTGCCCTTACTATCACTGTTTGCTTGGGGGAAAAATATGTGGGCAAGATTGGCAGTTGTCCCAGTTGGGCTTTGAACCTGTGACCTTCTGCTCTTGCATGCAGTGTCTGCATGCACTGCACCACTGTGTAGCCACAGATTGGGTGGATTCCCTGGCATGTCCATGACTGTGGATCCGGCTGTTGCAGTCTGTTGCAGTGGACGGTGGCAGCCTGCACATGGCTAGGCCTCTGTCTTCTGTCGCTAGCAGCCACTGCCCCCTGCACCACATGTACTCGTCCGCCAACATGCTGGCATGAGCTCCTCCCATAAAAAGCAGGTGACCTGATTGGAATGTGGCAGTACGGGACTGCATTTGGGGTACTTGGCTCTGGGCAATGCCCATTGTTGTGGTGTGTGTGCGTTGTTGGGTAAAATATGGGTGTTTTCCCCATGCTTATGTCCCCTGCAATACAGGGGTGTCTGCGCTATCTGTGTTTAGTGGTGGGTAAAATATAGGGACTGGGCTTTGAACCTCTGACTCTCTGGTCCTAGAGGTACTGACTCTGTCTGCTGCACCACACTATGGCCACAGAGACAGTGCAGCCCCTAGAGGTAGTGAGCCTGGCAGGATGGAGTCACAAACCCTGCTCTACGCTGTGGGCATATGCACCCTGTCTGGTGACAAACGTGCACATAAACCATGGAAATGACCACGGGAACTGGGGGAAACAATATCACCACGCTGGGCAACAGTGATATTAATGGGCAACCATAGCAAACACTCCCAGGACAGCTCCACAACAGGAAATGTCTTTTGGAAGAGTCTCTGCTCCGTAAACCCTTCCAAAATTCATTTCTTTTTTCTGGAGCTTTGTTGGGTGTGTTTTCTGTATTTGCCCATCACTATCACTGTTCCCCAGCTGAATTACTATTTTTAATAGTTCTGTTGTGGTCATTTCCTATTTTTATGTGCACTTTTGTGCTGTGCACATGTATCACACTGCTCACGTTTTGCTGGTTTCCCCGGTTTTCCTGTATATTGCTGACGGAAATGGTTTCTCTTCCCTTTATATGCTTTCTACCGCGAGTGTTTCACTCGCAGTAGTTTTTACATGCAAATTCGGGCCCGATACTGTGTGGGGACCCTCTCCCCTCCCACTCTCCACCCATTGACCCCGTCCCTCCGCCCCTCCGGAGCCTTCCTCCGCCCTCCTTTAGCCGTTCCACGCCTCTATCGGACATTTGCGGGCCCGCACTTGTACGGGGCCCGTTGGTGTGCCGCGTACCTGTGCGGGGCGTTTAAACGCATTTATATGCGTTTCAGTGGCGCGTTGCCGTGCGCTATTTTGCGGCGCGCAAATTTGCGGACTTTAGTAAACATGCCCCATAGTCTTTAAAATGAGTCTGAAACTTAGGGGTATGTTTACTAAACTGCGTTAGTGCAAATCGCGTTAGGAGCCGCGTTAGTGAAAGGAAAGCCAAAAAAGGACATGGGCGGGACATCATAACGACTAACGCGCGTTCCAAAATCTAACGAGCGTTACAGGGCGCCGTGGTGCGTTCAGCATATGAAGGCGTACAGACACAAATCATTGAAACAGAGCTGTAGCACAATGGTTAGTGTACTCATCGCTGTTACAGGCAGCATGGGTTCGAGTCCCCAGTGTGCCTAATGCAGAATGCTGTCCCAGGCAGCACCCTGTACATTACATAGGGAATGAGGAGGCATGTTTTTCTTTACATTCAGTAGTTGTTAGTGAAACACACTCTCGCAGTGCGCATAGCCATGTACGTTGGTACGTGCGTGGCTGCATGCGTTGTTATGGGCGTAGCCCCGTGCGTTGGTACGTGCGTACAATCGTGCATGGGTACGTGTGTTTTTACCAGCTTGGGCACCTTATAGTACAGACAATTTAGGGTGTCTTGCACTTATGCACTATGCTAACAGATGTACGTGTGATGGCCTATGGTTTATCAGAGCCTGAGAGCAGGTGCTGGATCTTCCCAGGGTTGGATCATGCCAGTCACACCCATGATGCACTGCACATGCAAATCAGCTGTCCACAGATACACACCATGGGGAATGCACCCCCACAGCACCTTGGCCTGGTAGGGGGAAGTGACCATGTGCACCCCCACAGCACCTCGGCCTGGTAGGGGGTACTGACCGTGTGTTGTACTGGCACAGAGTAGCTACACACCGTCACATTGTGCTGGTACTGTGCTCACCCTGAGGGTGCAGTGAGGCGCCCAGCACCAGGTCCATGCAGTGGCCATGGCACAGGTCCAAAGCAGTATTAATGTGCGAGATAGGTAGTTTCTGCACAAATACCTTGCAGTCAGGTGTAGCCCCCATGTACCCCCCCCCCCCAAGTGCGGCAAACAGGGTCTCCTAACAATAGATCCACCTTCTACCTCCTTGCAAAGGTGGCAGTAGAGAGGAACATCAACCCCAGTTCTGGTGGGGAACAGACACCCCACAGGGCAGGCACCGCAGCTCTGTACGCAGACAGACATCAGGCCTGAATATGGTAAGCTGCACCCCACCACTATCTGATATACTCCTGCAGCAAGCCATCAGCCACTGCACCCTGCAAGCCACTCCATCAAGACACATATCAGCTGCAAGCAGTGTGCTAGTTAGTCCATAATGCATATGCCCAGTGGATATGCATGCACCCAGAACTGGGATGTCAGCATACACAGCAAGCAGATAAATCAGTGACTGGGCCCCAAAAGGATACCCATATCTATCACATGAGAGAAATACTATATAGCACTATGGGGGTGCCTAGCCATGCTGTGGTCACTGCACAGTCAGGGTGAGAGTGATCCCTCAGCAGGACATACTGAGGTCACCCTGTCTATGTAGGTGGTGGCCGGGCACTAAAATGTGCCTGTCACTGCCCTATGCCCTGTGCAGATGCACCCTGGCCAGGCCACCCTGTCCGGCCTATACCCATGGTACCTTGCTCCTCATTATGCACATTGGCAGCTCAATACTGGCAACATTGCTGGCAGTGTGGGCTGTGGAAGGTGTTTGCAGCCACCACACACTGGATAGACAGACAGACACCCCCACACCTATGCCAGCATTGTGCAACTATAGAGGTGTTCAGCAGCCATACCCACCACACCAGTCCTGGGCACAGTTCAGGCATGGATATTGTACGCAAGACTGTTGGGGGTCACTCCCCATGGTGGTACACACTGTCAGAGACCAGACCTGCAGCACACACCACAGACAGCAGAATGATTGTTATGGTGGAGCTCACTGAGCAAACTGTGCTTAATGTAGGAATTGATATCTGCCAGTTATCACAGGAAACGTTTGATAGCTGTGTACCATATACCCAGGTGTAGGGTGGCATTGCTAAGGTATGCAACTGCTAGTATTGGGAGATACAGGCAGGGCCCAATGTCCTGCTTCTCCAGGAGGCATTGGCCAATGGGGCCTGTGGGTGTGTCTGGCCCTGTTGGCTGCTGCTTTACGGCAGAGTTCCCCAACTCCAATCCTGGTGTTCCAAACCTGTTCGGGTTTTCATGCTGTCCCTCATAAATATGCATGAGCTACATCTGCATACCATGGGGGTGGTGCATAGATATGCAGCACAGGCATCTTTATTAGAGGCAGCATGGAATCTGAATGGTGTGGGACCCTCCAGGACTGCAATTGCGAGACTCTGCTCTGGGTAATGCGCCTGTTTCTGATGTCTGTGTTTGGTGTGGTATAATATAGGCGTATTAACCATGCGTATGTTCTCTGCAATAAAGGGGTGTCTTTACTATCACTGTTTAGTGGTGGGTAAAAATATGGGGACTGGGTTAGCAGGAGCCCCAGCTGGGATTTGAACCTGTGACCCTCTGGTCTTACAGGCACTGGCTGTGTCTGTTGCACCACACTGTGGCCACAGAGATGGTGCAGTCCCTGGAGTTAGTTAAAGCGGCCTGACGAGTCAGAAACCCTGCTCTGCACAGGTTTAACTGTGGGCTCATTTACCTTGTATGGAGACAAAAGTGCACATAAACCTCAAAACAGACCTCAAAAAAGGGGCAAACACCCATAACCAAGCTGGGCAACAATGATATCATTGGGCAACATTACACACCACTCCCAGGAAAGCTCCATCACAATGAAATGATCTTTGAAAGGGTCTACGGAGCGTAGACCCTTCCAAACATCATTTCTTTCTTTGGTGCTTTCCAGGGAGTGTTGTTCATTGTTGCCCATTGCTATCACTGTTGCCCAGCTGAATTGTGCTTTTTACAATGTTTCTTGCGGTCATTCGTAAGGTTTTCTGTGAACATTTGGTCTTTGCACATGTATCACACTGCTCACGTTTTGTAGGTTTCCCCGGTTTTGCTGTACATTGCTGACGGAAATGGTTTCTCTTCCCTTTAATATGCCTTTAACGACAGGTTTTCATTCGCGTTGGAATTGAGCTCAGAAATTCAGCATGTTAGTATGAGGGGAGCCTCTCCCCGCCCACTCTCCGCCCATTGACCCCTTCTCTCCGCCCACTCTCCACCTTCTGCGCTGTTTTAACGCGCCGCGGAGGTTTACGATCGTTAACTGCGGTTAACGCGCATAAAGTATGTTTAACGATTGTTAGCACGTCAGAACGCGCGTTCGGACGTGCTAATGATCATTAAACGTACTTTACGCGCGTTAATCATGATTACCGCACTTTAGTAAACATCCCCCTTAATGCTAAGAAGGCAAAGATCCTGACAACTGGTAAAATGAATAAGTTCATCGTTAATGGAGAAGAAATTGAAATAGTTGACAACTTTAACCTACTTGGATCAACCATCAATAAAGAAGCAACAAGCAGTCAAGAAATCCAATGTCACATTGCTCTTGGCAGAATGGCTGTGAAGGACCTAGACAAGATTCTCAAGAGCAGAGATGTCTCTCTCCATACAAAGATTTGAATTGTTCAAGCCATGGCATTTTCAATAACATCATATGGATGTGAAAGTTGGGCAGTGAAAAAGATAGACAGGAAGAAAATTGATGCCTTTGCATTATGGTGCTGGTGGCAGATACTGTGTATACCATGGACTGCCCGAAGAACAAACAAGTCAATGCTAGAGGAGATCAAACCTAAGCTTTCTTTAGAAGCTCAGATGACAAGACTTCGACTTTCATACTTTGGACACATCATGCGAAGAGAGAGATCATTAGAGAAAGACGTCATGCTTGGCAAGATAGAAGGTCAATCCAAAAGAGGAAGGCCAGTAATGAGATGGATCGATACAGTAGCAGCAGCTATGGGTGCCAGTCTGTCAACAATGACTGAAGACTGAACACAATTTAGGACCACTATCCAGAGGGTCGACATGAGTTGGCACCGACTCGATGGCACTATACAATAACAACAACATTCTTTCTTCCTTTTCTTCAATCACCATAACAAAATGTTTTCTTTGGCAAAAACCAGGTACGAGCTCCCAAGTGAAAATCTCATCCTGACTGTGTGGTAGTGGAGGAGATATCATGATGTGGAGCTGCCTTACAGTATCAGGGCCTGGATGATTTGCTATCATTAATGGAACTATTAATTCAGCTTCATATTAGAAAATTCTAGAGTAGAATGTCAGCCCAGCAGTCGGTGAGCTGAAGCTGCGCTAAAAGTGAGTCATGCAACAAAACAAGGACCCTAAACATTCAAATTAGCTCTTCTTCATCCTTTCTTTCATAGATTTTCATGTTTTGGATTAGCCAAGTCAAAGACTCAATTTACATCCCATTGAAATGTTGTGGCACTAAAGCAAATTGCTCATTCAAGGGAGCATTTAGAATATCAGAATTGAAATAGCTCTGTGTGGAAGAATGATTATTTAATGGGGTGATCTCTCTCTCTTATCATGGTTCAAATTTGGATTATGTTATGATTATAAACTGTGCAAAAAATACAGATCATCCTAGGGGGTTCACAGACTTTTTTCCAGGACTGTATGTTTGCAGAAATGTCCTGCACAGTACACAAATTTCATATGATTGAACTCTGGCATAATTGCTTATAAAAATCACTTTATAGTGATTTATTCAATGTGAAATGTCTTTTATATGATAATTTTGGTGTTTGACCTGAATATGTTGATGTTTGAACTGACAAGTTATGTTTATTAATTTTCTACTCTCAGCTTACACTTTCAGCAGCATGCAAAGGAAACAATGGAAGATTACATTTAGGAAAAGTGATGAAGAGAAAAACACAAAGATATCACCAAAAATGTATGAGGTTGAGAAGAGTACAAGGATGGGGGTGAGGGTTTGGAGGAGCAGTGGAAAGACACCAAAGCTGAAATATTTTACAGGAAACATAATGCAAAATAATCTGTAGTTTCCCTTAAAAGCGAGGCAGTTGGTTGTTTTCCAAAGCATGCTCCTCACTGTAACATGCTGTATAATCCCTCCCAGATGCAGTGTATAGAAATGCTAATGAGTTGCCGCATCCCAGAGGTTTCCTAATATCACGGAGAAGCAAATTGCAACACTCTATGGATGAATTACAGCCTCCAGACTGTGCATTATATTATAGTTTAATTGACCACTTTTAGCCACATAAAACTTCTTTATATTATTTTTGCTTTTATTTCTACAAGAATTAATAGTTTGCAGTATACAAAAAGCATTCTTTGCACTAGGGGGATAGTCTATAGTTGTGCAGTAGTGTAGACTTAATTTCAATTCACCATAATTACAACACCTGTCAGTTTTCAGAAGTGTTATTTATAGTGAAACAGTATTTGTAGACAAAATAAGCCATAGAGTTACAGGTATGGTGCCTGCTTCATAACTGCAGTATTGTTACTAACAGAAAATGTTGAAAACAGGGCCGTACTGAGTATTAATCGTGCCCTGTGCGACTTACACATCGGGTGCCCCCCCACCCCGCGGCGGGAGAGAAGAGGTGCGCCCCATGTGCAAGTCGCTGGCATGCTAAGCAGATCTATCCCTCCCAACAAGAGCATGCCGGCGAGAAGGCTTAAGGGATGCATTTTAGCTGTCTTCAATTGCCTGCCGCCGCTGAGAGAAGAAAAAGTGGTGGTGGCAGGTAATGGCAGATAGCTAAAATGCGCCCCTTAAGCCTTTGCGCCCTGTGCGGCCGAACCGCTTGCACAGGGCTAGGTATGGGCCTGGTTGAAAAGGTAATTCATAAAGCAATATGCTTATACATTCAAAGGAGCTGGATTAGTAGTTGGAATAAAAAGGATTCCAAATATATCCTGCTACTTTTAAGTGATTTTCGTATTAACTAGGTATGGTCAGCGCCTATTACAGAGGGTTTTGTTTTTTTAGCTGACTAACTAGTTTGTCTACACGCATCTGTCTGCACATGCTCAAATAAGCAGATGCCTACACTCCCTCCCCCCCCCCCCAAACCCTTTGAAAGAGCTCTGGTTTATAGCCACTGCCAATGGGAGCCCCATTATCCACCAGCGGAAGATGAGCTGCAGACCACGATGCGGCAAAGATGATAGCCACAGAGGAAGAGCTGCTGAAAAATGGTGCAGTGAACACTTCCCCCTCCACAATGGGCTCTGTGCATGGTCGAGCCCTGTGATGGAGGAAGTTTGGGTGATCTCGTGATTTCAAGTCTCATGAGATTTGAAACCGAGAAATCGCCCAAACTACTTCCATAACAGAGCCAATCAAAGAGGGGAAAGTGTCCATTATGCCTTTTTCAGGAGCTGCATCCAGGCACAACAGTGACTGAGTGAGAGAGCAAGTAGATGGAGGGATGAGGAGAGAAAGACTGTGTGAATCCTTGTGTGTGTGTGTGTGTGGGGGGTGATTATGAGAGAGAGAGAGAGAGAGAAAGAGAGATACACACCAGGTGAAGCCTGGAGTGGTCACAATATGGAGAGAGATTGAGGAAAGGCTGGTGAGGGGGTTATGAGAGAAAGACTGGGGGAAGCCTGGGAGGGATTATGAGAGAGAGAGAGAGAGACACTAGGGAAATCTGGAAAAGGGGTCATGAGAGAGAGAGAGAGAGAGAGAGAGGAAAACACCCACATAAATCCACACCCACGCAACCACCAACACGCTCGATTAGATGCGCGCACACATACACACACACACACACAGTGACACACACATGCACGGAGTCCCTGCTTGACACACGTACACACCTACGCACGCACCCACACAGCCCCCAACATTCCTCATGTTTTTACTTTATTTGGGTTCTTTCTATACTAACTTTCAACAACAACAAAGCAGTTTACACAGACACACTTGCACACCCATACTACACCTCCCTCATTATAAGAACATAAAAAATGCCATACTGGGTCAGACCAAGGTCCATCAAGCCCAGTATCCTGTTTCCAACAGTGGTCAATCCAAGTCACAAGTACCTGGCAGGTTCCCAAAAATGTACACAGGTTCCACAATGCCTGTCATGGGGTAAGCAATGGATTTCCCATGCCCTCTTTAATAATGGTTTATGGACCTTTCCTCCAGGAACTCCTCCAAACCTTGTTTTAAACCCAGCTACACTAACAACTTTTACTACATCCTCCGGTAAATGAATACCAGAGTTTGATATTGCATTGAGTAAAAAAATACTTTCTCTTGTTAGTCTTAAATGGGCTACATTGTAGCTTCATTGTCTGTCCTCTAGTCTTTCTACTTTTTGATGGTGTAAACAACTGATCTACATGTACTCATTCCACTCCATTCATAAATTTATAGACAACTATCATATTCCCCCTCAGCCCTCTCTTTTCCAAGTTGAAGAGCCCTAACCTTTTAAGTCTCAACTCATAGGAGTATCCTTACATCCCCTTTACCAGTTTTGTTACTCTTTTCTGTACCTTTTCTAGTTCTGTATCCTTTTTAAGATATGGCGACCAGAATTGCACACAATATTCAAGGTGTATGGAACAATACAGAGGCATTATAATATCCTTAATTTTATTCTCCATTCCTTTCCTTATGATTCCTAGCATTTTATTTGCTTTCTTGGCCGCCGCTTCACACTGGCTGAAGGGTTTCAGCATATTATCCACAATGACTCTCAAATCTTTTTTCCTGGGTGGTAGTTTCTAAGGTGGAACCTTGTATTGTGCAACTAAAGTTTGGTTTGTTCTTTTCTAGGTGCATAACTTTGCACTTGTCCACATTAAATTTCATCTGCCATTTGGACATCCAGTCTTCCAATTTATCAAGGTCCTCTTGCAATTTTTCACAATCCTCATGGATTTTAACAACTTTGAATAATTTTGTGTCATCTGCAAATTTGATCACCTCCATCGTTATTCCCATTTCCAAGTCATTTATGAATATGTTAAAAAGCATCAGGCCAATGCAGATGCCTGGGATACTTCACTATTCACCTTTCTCCATTGAGAAAATTGGCCATTTAGCTTTACTCTCTGCTTTCTATCTTTTAATCAATTCCTGATCCACAATGCTACATTGCCTCCAATCCCATGACTTTTTAATTTCACCAAGAGTCTCTCATGAGGGACCTTGTCGAAGGCTTTCTGAAAATCCAGATACGCTATATCAACCGACTCATCTTTGTCTACCCGTTTATTCACATCTTCAATATAACAGATTAATAAGACAAGACTTTCCTTGGCTAAATCCATGTTGGTTTTCTCCCATTAAAACATGACTATCTACATGTTCAGTAATTTTATTTTTTATTGTAGTTTCTAACATTGTGCCCAGTACTGATGTCAGGCTCGCCAGTCTGTATTTTCCCAGATCACCCCGGAACCCTTTTAAAAAATTGATATTACATTGGCCATTCTCCAATCTTCCGGTACTACAGATGACTTTAATGATAGTTCACAGATTACTAATAGTAGGTCTGCAATCACATATTTCAGTTCTTTTAACACCCTCGGATGTATACCATCCGGCCCAAGTGATTTGCTACTCTTCCCGGTTTATCAATATTTCTTTCACTTCTTCCGATACATCACCTTTAAATAGCAGTTCAGGCAGAGGTAACTCCTTTTATCTTCTTCAGTAAAAACGGAAGCAAAGAATTCATTCGGTCTCTCTGCTATGGCCCTTTTACCCCCTATCATCCAATGGTCCAACTGACTCTCTCACAGGTTTTTTCTACAAATGTACTTGAAAAGGTTTTTGTTATATATTCTTGCTTCCATGGCAAGCTTTTTTTTTCAAATACTTTCTTTGCCTGTCTTATAAATGCCTTGCACCTAACCTGCCAGTGCTTATGTTGTTTCCTGTTTTTGTCATTTGGCTCCTTTTTCCATTTCCTGAAAGATGCTTTTTTGGCAACAACAGCCTCTCTGACCTCACCTTTAAACCATGCTGGTAGTTTTTTGGCCTTCCTTCCACTTTTCTTAAAACGTTGAATACATCTGGTCTGGGCTTCCAAGATAGTATGTTTAAACAACACTCATGCTTGATTTTATTTATTTATTTATTTAACATTTTTTTATATACCGTCTTTCTACGAATCAAAACGGTTTACATAGAACAATAAAAAGCAGTGTATTTCAACTGTTTACAAGGAACGAATAACAGGGTACAGAATAAAAAACATGAAGAACTAAATTATATTATACAATTAATTACAGTGAACAATGATCAACTATTTACATATTTACATATGTATGTGCAAAGCTACAGAGGGGAGTATTGTAAAGTTTGAAGGAACAAGGGCAGGGAGGTAAAAAATAAGGGGTTTAGGTCTTAGGGTGGGAGAGAAAAATGATCAAGGAAGAGATGGGTCTTTAACTTTTTCCGGAAATCAGTGTGGCTCACGCAGTTGCACAGCTCATGCGGAAGGGAGTTCCAAAGGGATGGAGCATAGAGGGAAAAGGTTCTGTTACATGTGGATTGTTTACAGTGTTTTTTAGTTTTAGGTATAGTCAGTAGGTTTTTAGTGATAGAACGGTGATTTCTAGTGTTGTTGGAGAAGGTAAGGAGAGGGGAGAGGCATGGAGCTGACTCCTTGGAAATAATTTTGTGTATTAGAGTAAGAACCTTGAATTTCACTTGGTGATGAATTGGGAGCCAGTGGAGATCATAGAGGATTGGTGTAATATGAGCTCGTCTAGGATTGTTTGTTATGAGACGCGCTAATGTATTCTGGGCTAGTTGGAGGGGTTGAATAGAGTTCTTGGGGAGGCCTTGATAGATCAGATTACAATAGTCAAGCGAGGGGGTTGTAAGGGCCTGACAGACAGTGTGAAAGGAGTTGGGGCTTAAGAGAGGTTTGAGGTTCCTGAGAGTGCATAGTTTAGCGTATACTGTGTTAGTGGTTTTCTCTATTTGATCAGAGAGAGATAAGTTCTGATCGAGTATGATTCCAAGATATTTCACCTGGTTTTTTATAGAGAGAGTGAGATCGTCAAAGGTGAGGGTTGTGGGGGGGATGTATGCAGGGCCGGCCCGTCCATTGAGCAAGAATGTTTTTTGCACAGGGCCCCGCGTTTCAGGGGGCCCCGCGCAAAAAACATCTTGCATCCCAGATTCCCAGCTAAGTTTAAAAAAAAAAAACCAGAAACCGGCTGCTGCTGCCGCTGCCGCCGTGGCAGCGGCAGAATGGAGAGGGGCCCATTTACAGTCCTTACCACCCCCCCCCCCCATCAGCCCAGCTAAGTTAAAAAAAAAAAACCCAGAAACCGGCTGCTGCTGCTGCTGCCGCCGTGGCAGCGGCAGAATGGAGAATCCCGCGGGGCCCCCCTGTCCTGAAGTCTTCTATGCGGCCTCCGTCGGCTGTCAGAGCTGCGCGAAGAGAGAGAGCTTCACCGCTCGCCGCTCTGTTACTCACGCCGCGGGGCTGATGGGAAATCCCCTCAGCCCCGCGGCGGGATTAACAGAGCCGCGAGAAAGGGAAACTCTCCCTTTGCGCGGCTCTGAAAAGCCCGCGCTGAGGCCGCTTAGAAGACTGCTGGACAGGGGGGCCCCGCGGGATTCTCCATTCTGCCGCTGCCACGGCGGCAGTGGCAGCAGCAGCCGGTTTTTTTTTTTTTTTAAAACTTAGCTGGGCTGATGGGGAGGGGGGGGAGGGGTAAGGACTGTAAATGGGCTGATGGGGGGGGGTAAGGACTGTAAATGGGGTTATGGGGAGTGAGGGGGGGGAAGGATTGTAAATGGGCTGATGGGGAGGGAGGGGGGGAGGGGGGGTAAGGACTGTAAATGGGCTGATGGGGAGGGAGGGGGGTAAGGACTGTAAATGGGCTGATGGGGGGTAAGGACTGTAAATGGGCTGATAGGGAGGGGGGTAAGGACTGTAAATGGGCTGATGGGGAGGGAGGGGGGGTAAGGACTGTAAATGGGCTGATGGGGGGGGGGGGAGGGAGGGAGGGGGGTAAGGACTGTAAATGGGCTGATGGGGAGGGAGGGAGGGGGGTAAGGACTGTAAATGGGCTGATGGGGAGAGAGGGAGGGGGGTAAGGACTGTAAATGGGCTGATGGGGAGGGAGGGGGGTAAGGACTGTAAATGGGCTGATGGGGGGGGGTAAGGACTGTAAATGGGCGGCGGGGGGGGGGTAAGGACTGTAAATGGGCTGATGGGGAGGGAGGGAGGGGGGGTAAGGACTGTAAATGGGCTGATGGGGAGGGAGGGAGGGAGGGAGGGGGGTAAGGACTGTAAATGGGCTGATGGGGAGGGAGGGAGGGGGGTAAGGACTGTAATGGGGCTGTTGGGGAGGGTGGGGGGTAAGGACTGTAAATGGGCTGATGGGCTGGGAGGGAGGGGGGTAAGGACTGTAAATGGGCTGATGGGGGGGGTAAGGACTGTAAATGGCTGATAGGGAGGGGGGGTAAGGACTGTAAATGGGCTGATGGGGAGGGAGGGAGGGGGGGTAAGGACTGTAAATGGGCTGATGGGGAGGAGGGAGGGAGGGAGGGAGGGGGGTAAGGACTGTAAATGGGCTGATGGGGAGGGAGTGGGGTAAGGACTGTAAATGGGCTGATGGGGGGGGGGGTAGGACTGGGAATGGGCTAGCGGGGAGTCGGACTGGAAGGGGGCTGATGGGGGGGTTAAGACTGGGAATGGGCTATGGGGGGTTAGGACAGGTAATAGACTATGGAGGGGCTAAGACTGGAAATGGGCTGATGGGGGAAGTTATGACAGGTAATGGGCTATGGGGGGCTACGACTACAAGTGGGCTGATGGGGGGATTATGACTGGAAACGGGCTATGGGGCGGTGTGCTAATAATGGAAATGGGCTGTGGGGGGCGTTAGGACTGGTAATGGGCTGTGGGGGGCATTAGGACTGGTAATGGGCTATGGGGGGTTAACAACAGGAAATGGCCTATGGGGGGGCTAGGACTACAAGTAGGGGGTTAGGACTGATAAATGGCTGTGGGGGCGTTAGGACTGGTAATGGGCTGTGGGGGCGTTAGGACTGGTAATGGGCTGGGGGGGTTAGAACTGGTACTGGGCTACGGGGGGGTTACAACAGGTAATGGGCTATGGGAGCTACGACTACAAGTGGGCTGATGGGGGGGTAGGACTGGTAATGGGCTATAGGGATTCGGACTGGAAGTGGGCTGATGGGGGTTAAGACTGGGACTGGGCTATGGGGTTTCGGACAGGTAATAGCCTATGGAGGGGCTAAGACTGGAAATGGGCTGATGGGGGAAGTTATGACAGGTAATGGGCTATGGGGGGCTACGACTACAAGTGGGCTGATGGGGGGATTAGGACTGGAAATGGGCTATGGGGCGGTGGGCTAAGACTGGAAATGGGCTGTGGGGGGTGTTAGGACTGGTAATGGGTTGTGGGGGACATTAGGACTGGTAATGGGCTATGGGGGGGGTAACAACAGGTAATGGGCTATGGGGAGGTACGACTACAAGTGGGCTGATGGGGGGATTAGGACAGGTAAAGGGCAATGGGGGGTTTCTGACAGGTAATGGGCTGATGGGGGGTAACAACAGGTAATGGGCTATGGGGAGGTACGACTACAAGTGGGCTGATGGGGGATTAGGACAGGGCTATGGGGGGGTTAGGACAGGTAATGGGCTGATGGGGGGTTACAACAGGTAATGGGCTATGGGGGGGCTAAGACTACAAGTAGGCTGATAGGGGTTTAGGACTGGTAATGGGCTGTGGGGGGCGTTAGAACTGGTAATGGGCTGTGGGGGCGTTAGGACTGGTAATGGGCTGTGGGGGCGTTAGGATTGGAAATGGGCTGATGGGGGACTAGGACTGGAAATGGGCTGATGCAGGGACAAGAAGGGAGCAGATGCTGGGTGGGGCTGGAACTAGAAAGGAGCTGATGTTGGGGGAGGATTAGAATGGGAGAGTGAAATGGAGAGGGAAAAATATTTTGCGTGGGAGGGAAGACAAATCTACAATTGGCCGGATATTGGGAGAGTAAGTGGGGATTGAGGATGGAGGGATAAAATTTGAGTGGATGAAATAGGAATGAGGAAAGAGCAAAAGGAGAAAGAAAGATTAGTATGTTAAAGCAGATGTAGAGAGAGAATGGAAAAAAAAAAACCAGAAGACAGAAGAAAGACAGGACAAATGGACAGCAGATGGAGAGTTAGCAGAAGACACGAAGAAACCAGAAGAAAGTGGCTGGAACAATTGCAACTGAAAAAAAATGCACAAAAGGTAGAAAAATATCTCTTTATTTTGAATTTATTAACTGGAATATGTCAGCTCTGGGAAATGTGCATCATTAATTTTTGCGCTTTGTTTAGTACAAGAGGAAATTAATTTATAGTTTTATTTCTACAGTGTGTTGTATATTCCAAGTTTGGCTTTTGGGGTTCCCAGTTTAATTATTGTCTTCCTGTTTCTAAATTGTGATTCCTTGTTTGGTGATGGTCTATGTTCTGCATGTGTAACTGAGCTGAGGTATTCTGTTTATGTAATTCCTATTTGACATTGCCACTTGTTCTTTCCCCAGTAGGTCATGTATTATTGTTCTCTGAAATGTATTGGTTTAATATTTGCAGTGTTGTCTTTTGATAGTTAGGGTATGGTGCTTTGTGAGTCCTGGTAGTGCTGTTAGGATACGGCAGGTTTGCTATGGGTTCTAAATGGGCAGTGTTTGTAGTAGTTCCTAATGTGCCTGGCGGTTGGTACTGGATTATAGTAATGTAGAAACCTTTTAGTCTTTCTTTATCCATATACTCATTAAGAGGCATGTTTACTAAACGTTAGTAGTGTATGGTAACATTATGCAAATATTTATGCAAATGAGGCACCTTATGCAAATGAGGCCCCGCACCGAGTCTCCGCACATGGCCCCGCACCCCCCTTGGGCCGCCCCTGGATGTATGAGGGGTTAGAGAAAACTTGTAGTGCCTCAGTTTTGGATTGGTTGATTATTAGGTTGTGTTGAGAGAGCCAAGATTTGAGGCTGGTTAGACATTGATTTAGCTTAGAGAAATTAGGGTTAGAGAGGTTAAATGGGGTGAAACACATCATGTCGTCTGCATATATTTGATACTGGATGCCATAATTTTGGAAGATCGTGCATACAGGTTGGAGGAAGATGTTAAAGAGTAACGTAGATAGACTGGATCCTTGAGGTATGCCTTGTTTTAGTGTAAAAGGGAGGGAAGTATCACTTCCAATATGGACCTGTTGGGTTCTGTCGTCTAGGTAGGATTGGAACCATTTTAGGGTTGTGCCTCTCAGTCCTATATCATGAAGTCTGTATAGGAGATGACGGTGGGGGAGGGAGTCAAAAGCAGCAGATAAGTCTAGGAAAATAAGTAGACATCCTTGGGTGGAGTTCTGGGTGTGTGCATACAGGGAATCTAGTAAGGAAGTGAGGAGGGTTTCAACTCCGTGATTTTTTTTGAATCCATGTTGGAATAAGTCAAGGGGGGAGTGGTCATCAATATAATCCTGAAGTTGGATTTGGACAAGTTTCTCAGTTATTTTTGCAAGGAAGGGGATACTAGATATGGGTCTGTAAGAAGATGGAGAGGTGGGGTCTAGCTTTGTACCTTTTAGGATTGGACGGATAGGGAGAGAGCCTCTTTCAATTGAAAGCAAGTTCTGCTATGAGGGGACATGGGATGAGGGTGAAGGGAGATGGATTCAGGAGTGATATGCCGAAATATTTCTTTACGGAAAGAGTAGTGGATCCGTGGAATAGTCTCCCAGTATACATTGATGTAACTCTTTAACCTTTGTAGCTGCTTGTTTTTATTTTTTCTTAACTATTTTCCTCATTTTATCATAGTCTCCCTTTGAAAAGTTAAAAGGTAGTACTGTGGATTTCCTTGTCATCCTGCTTCCATTTATTAAATCAAATGTGATCATGATATAATCACTATTGCCAAGTAGCCCTAACACCTTTATCTCTTGCACCAGATCTTGTGTTCCACTAAGGACTAGGTCCAAAATGGCTTCCCCTCTTGTTGGTTTATGAACCCGCTGCTCCAAGATGCAGTAATTTATTTCATGTAGAAACTTTATCTCCCTAGCATGTCTTGCTGTGATACTGACCCAGTCGATACCATGGTAATTAAAATCACCCATTATTACTGTTTTGTCATTTTTGTTAGCTTCCCTGATTTCTTTCAGCATTTCATCATCCATCTGCTCATTCTGGCCAGGCGGTTGGTAGTACACCCCCACTGCCATTGCCTTCCCCTTTTTACATGGATTGTCTATCCATAGAGATTCTACAGTATATTTGGTTTCCTGCAAAACTTTAATCCTATGTGACTCAATGCCCTCTCTAACACAGAGTGCATCCCCTCCACCGATTTGATCTACTCTGTCATTGCACACACACATGCCACCCTTACTTCACACTCTATGGCTACACAGACACATACATTCTATAGACACATATATATGGGCAAGATGCCTTATAAAGGCCCAGATCCTCTGCTGCCCTAATGGGACACATTCAACGTGTTTGTTCACACCGATTCCCTCCATAGGCAAATATGAGTTTGCTAATGGAGGATAGGGAAAGATGTCAATTTGTCACACTATAACTGTGCAATTATCAACGACTCTGGTGTTTTCTCAGACATTTTGCCCTGGACATCCCAGATTGCACTTGGACGTCCTTTCTAATAGCGTATAAGTGTGTGTATTGCTAAGAAGGTGAATCTCTGTAAATGAAGATTATTTTTAATTAATAGCATTTGAGTGCTGTGTAAAATGAAAATCCAAGACCCTTCCATACCTCCATATAGTCTGACTAATGTCATAATTCCTCTGCTTCAGGCATCTTCCATTACCAAAACCCCATTAAGGAACCATTTTTATTTCAGCCTTTGCTTAGGTAGTAAGTTGTCATAAGATATGAATCCTGCAGCCCAGAATAAATATGAGTTCTGATACATGCATGTTTGCTTCAAAACAGCAAACCCATAAAATCATTTCACCTCCAATGTTCGCTCCCTGCACAAACCCAGCAGGCTTTATGTTTCAATCAAAGCTGAAGAAGCCTGCCAATCTTTTGAGGGTTTGAAGGCTTGTCACAGTTCAGAAAGCTAGGCTGAGTACAGACGAGCGCACTCTGATCTCCTCACCTCTCAGAACCCGATGCTGTGAGCTCCGAAAGACCTTCCAGCCTGCCTGCTCACTGAAGGGAAACGGCATCACTCTCTTATGTCTATTTTTATTAAACCTTGACCGACCGCTTTTCTGTATAGAGTCAAAGTGGTTTACAAACTAAAAACAAAGGAGAAGTAGGAAAGGAAAGCCACAAAATTAACAGGAAAGAGGAAAGGTAGAGAAACAGGTTATTAGGATTAGATGGACAGAAAAAAGTAAACAGCTGCACTGCCATTACCACCTGAATGTGATTAAAAGTAGAACCTAACTGAGGGACAATTTCAGAAAGCCAATTTATGTTCCTAAATCACTATTTATCTTTATTTCACATTTGATAGACTGCCCAGGCCATGGCATCAGGGCGGTTTACAATACTAATAATAATGCTGCGGAGCTAAGGAATGGAAAAGAACACCATAAAATAATAGGCTAGAAGAGGGATAGTCAGGCAGCAGCCAGAGAAGAGCAGCAGGATAGATAGGATAGTGAAAATTATCCTCTAAATATTTAATAAAGGGTGTGCAGAAACAAAACATTTTGGCATTTTTACCCAATTTTTGTTAACTTGTTTTGCTTTATTTCACCTATTTGGGGTCTGTTTACTAAAGTCAGATAATGGTTTTGAACCTACCGCACGGCATATGTCCAAATGCCATATGATATGTGCAAGACGTGTGCGGTATCTGCAGAGGGAGTGGAAAGCATCTGCCCTGAAGATACTATACAGGGCAGGCCATTACCACACTGGGCTGTGTTTCCTGCATCAGTAGGTAGTGCTGGTACTCATGCACTGCCTGTCGATGCAGGGAACACAGGTTAAAGGGAGGGAACAGGGGGGGGGGCACAGAACAGGTAGTTACTCTGTCCTCCCCAATGAACATCAGCAGCATGCCCCCTCTATGGCCCCCTGGCCCCTCCATGACAAAATGGTGCAGGTGCCAATGATCAGAAGATATTGATGTCTTACCACTAGGTGATGGCAATGTGAGATCAATGGTAAGGTGTCGGAGATAGAGACTGTTCCTGCCCCATACATCACTGGACCAACAGGGAAGACCCAGTAATATCCATGTGTCATTGGGGGAGATCCAGGGTGCCCAACTGGCTAGCTGGGATGATCAATACCGGGGTGGGGGCAGTCTCAAAAAGCGTAGCTCTAGAGGTTGGGTGCTGTCCGGGAAGGGTGTGTTCTGAAGGGGGCTTTGAAAGGTGATGTGTGGGTGCTGTGGATCTTCTGAGCCATGGCCGCAGCACAATTTTGGCATCAGGGGGCCATGGGGAGGTTGGCATGTTGCTGCTTCTGATCAACAAAGGCACACAGTGGCATCTCCGATGGCTTGGCTGCACTTAATGCCACCTCTTGAGGTGGTGAAATCTGAAGCCACTCTATCAGCTATTTGGACAGCCAAAACATGGCAAGTGCTCATGTGCTGGCTGTCTCTTGTTGCCACACCTTCTCCCCACCCCTACCCTCTTCGAATGCATGAGTTGTAGAAAGCTGCACTATCTGCATTTTGCCTATATTAGCTGTAGATGCAGCATGATAGCACCAGCTATCTACCAAGGTGATAACTAATGCAGTTTATTACTACTCAGTGGGGTTCCCAGCCCCCTTGGTACTGGGGATGGGTGTCCCCTTCCACACAGCTGGCGTTCCTCCATGCGATGCATTACTATGTGCCGCAATGCATAACCCCCCCATTGTGCCCATGGAGGCAGCGCGGCAAACCTAACATAAAGCTGGCTTACATTGCTGTCTCCACTCCAGGCCCGGCCTTCTCTGCTCTCCCAGGCTGAAGTTCACGATTCATGAGATTTCAGCTGGGAGAGAAGAGAAGGCCAGGCATGGAGTGGATACAGCACAGCAAACCAGTTTTATGGTAAATTTTCCATGTTGCTTCCATGGGCCTGGTGGGGGTGCACACGGGACAGGCCACACCCACGTCCTGTCTTTGGTATGCCACCGATACTACGTATTACTACAACTACTACTAATCATTTGTATAGTACGACAAGGCATAAACAGTGCTGTACAGTAAATATATATGTAAAAGACAGTTCCTGCTCATGAGAGCTTACAATCTATTCATGATGAACATCACAAAACTGGGAACTAGAGTATGGTAAGATGCACAAGTGGTGAAAAAGAGAGTGAGGGGCATCAGGATCTAAAAACAGTCTTGAAGAGATGGGTTTTTAGCCTGGATTTAAATAGGGCTAGAGAAGGTAGGTTGTTTCCGGCATATGGAGCAGCAAGATGGAATGAATGAGGTCTGGAGTTGGCAGTGGCAGAGAAGGGCACAGATAAAAGGGATCTGCTAGAGGAATGGAGCTCCCAAGGAGGCGTGTAGGGTGAGATAAAAAGGGAAAGGGAGTGAGGGTCCGGAGAATGAATACACTTGGAGGTCAGTAGGAGAAGCAAACATATCCCTTAGTATTACTAAAATAAATTTAACCCACAACAGAACTTTTTAATGTATGGAAAATGATTATACACATGTTAATTCCTAGGTTAATGTGCATTAAATCAATTTTGCACACTGAATTCCCATCCCTATATTTGAGCAATGTGTGTAGCAACTTGTAGGTTCAGTATTGCTTATCTAGCAGAGTTTTCCTTTGTTCAAAAACCGAAGCATTTTTCGTAATAATTTGGAGTAGATTTATTTTTCACTTAAAACATTTGAAGTCATGTACTGTGTGAACTAGGTTCATTGAGGCTTGCTCTTCTTCAAGTATACTTCAAGGTTAGCCTCTAAAACAACATAACAAATGTAATCAAAACTGACTGTGCTCTTCCTGTTGTCCTAATATAGGGCAATGCAATGTGTGCCTTTGAGTCAGTCCTGACAACCCAGAAGCTCCTAGGTTTTCTTGGCAGTGTCACTGGAAGTGGATTGCCAGGCCTTTCTTCTGAGGCAATGGAGGGTTAAGTAACTTGCCCAAGGCCACAAGGAGTGCTAGTGGGAATTGAACCCTGGTTGCTTGGTTACCAAGCCAGTGTTCTGAGCACTAGGCTACTCCTCCACTCCTCAATGTAGGGCATGTGACAGCATTGTGCCACAGGAGCAAAATCCGTTTTCCTTTTTCTTTTGATAAGTAGCTGAGCTTGACTTTTCAGACAACAAACCACTTTGTCAAAGAAGTCATTGACTCAGATTGCCAGAGGAAAAATATTAATTCCAGAAAGCAGAAGATGGCACAATACAATGCTCAAGAACTGTAGATTTTAAGTCCCAAGAGCAGTTACTGTTTTGGCTATCATGGACATTCATGAGAACACATTAGGAATCTCTATGGTGATTCAGTAAGTAAACTGTAACACTGAGTTAATACAGGTATTTTATGTTACTGTGAACATAGATACATGTAGTACTTAACAAATGCAATGTGTTTAAGCTATCCATTTCACTCTATATTTTTATGAAACTTTTAAATGCTCTATTACGTCAATGAAAAGCTTTCATCATTGATTTACTGTAGTAGACTGTTTC
Source organism: Ichthyophis bannanicus (assembly GCA_033557465.1). Lineage (NCBI taxonomy): Eukaryota > Metazoa > Chordata > Amphibia > Gymnophiona > Ichthyophiidae > Ichthyophis > Ichthyophis bannanicus. The sequence goes on along the minus strand of CM066035.1, from coordinate 662,407,390 downwards.
TGTAATACTGTATCCTGAAAACACTGACTTCTTTGAAATGTTACTTAGAAAATACTTTGCTTTAACATATTAGTGTTGCTCCAATTTGTATTTTGAATGGAATTTGGACAGTTTGCAATACATTTGAAAGAACTGCAGGAGGAGTCAGTTATCTCCTTGCTCCTCCTGAAATATTCATGGGTGTCCCTTTGACAATGAAAGTATTGATCAGATCTGACATTTTAAGTTTGCCTTCCCCCTCCCTTCCTTCACTAAGATTTATGCTGATCCCTATGGAGACCATATGGAGAGGTGTGAATTTTAGAGAGGCCTGAACCATTTTGCTATGGCACTTTCATCTAGGAATGACCCTAATAATACAGAGCCCATGGACTAGCAAGACAACCCATAAGGAGATTTGAGGGAGAGAGAGATTTGGAGTTAGAGAAGAGAAAAAATTCAGTCTCCTGTTTTCTCTTAAGAGGGGTTCTGGAATGGAAAGAAAAATGTCACTTTCCTATTCTGTTCCTTAAGCCTGAAAGGTAGTAGAAAAGGAGAAGTTGCTCTCCTATTCCTGAATATCCGTGGAGCTGGGGGGGGGGGGGGGAGGCAAGGAAGGAGAAAGGAGTTGGAAAGGAGGGGAAAAACATGGGAGATGGGAAGGGAATATAGAAAGTGTATGCCTCCTATACCCAGTCCCTCCCCACTCATAGAAACATGTGTATGCACAAACCTCATCATCCCCACTGACCCACATACCCCTCTATTTACACTCAATTACATACTTACCCACAAAGCTCCAAGTGAATTAAATAACATTTAACAGAAAAACTAACAATCAAAAGTAACAATTCAACAAAACCTGGCAAACAAAATATAAACCCTATTTGTTTTCTCTCCCCAGACCTATATATCAGAGTCCTTAAAATGTCATACTTGATTCCCAGCCCTAACCATAACCTAATCCTTCATAATGCTGTTACAAGGGAAGATCTGTTCACATAGCCAGGTTTTCATCTTATTTCCTAAAGGATAATTTTCCTTCTGGTGTGCCTTCTCTGGCAGAATATTTTAAAGCTTAGGTTTGAGTAGCTAAAACCAGTTAGTCTAATGGTCTGTAGCCTCAGCATACTCAATAATCTCTGCTGTTAAAGAGGCAGAAGTTCAAATTATGGGCCCCCAAGCATCAATTTCTAAAAGGCCTCGAAAGATCACAGAGGCTATTTCAGAAGATCATGGAGAAATTGCAACTGAAGCCCCTTCTTTTTTGGGGCCCCCTGCATCTCAGAAGCTGCTTAAGTAGAATTTGCACCACTGACTGCAAAGAATGAGGTGACCCCTTTTGAATATATAGGGTTAAAAGATTATTAATATAGTTCATGTCTTGCTGATACAATGCTGCGAACACAAAGCACAAACTTTAAACCTAATTCTTTGCTTGACCAGAATGGGAGATATATTTTTCAAGGCGTGAGTTTCTAAAAACCGATGAGTCCACCAGGCTTTTAATCTTTTCCTCCTTTCTGGCTCTCTTAAGAGTATGCTGAGGCATCTAGAAGAATGGAGTGTACTTTGTTCAAAAGGACTCCTAGGGGCATGTTTACTAAAATCCGCAAAATTGCGCGCCGCAAAATAGCGCACGTCAACGCGGCACTGAAACGCGCAGAAACGCGTTTAAACGCCCCGCACACGTGCGTGTCACCCCCGCACAGGTACGCGGCTCACTAACGGGCCCCGTACAAGTGCGGGCCCGCAAATGTCCGATAGAGGCGTGGAACGGCGAAAGGAGGGCGGAGGAAGGCTCCGGAGGGGCGGAGGGACGGGGTCAATGGGTGGAGAGTGGGAGGGGAGAGGCTCCCCGCACAGTATCGGGCCCGAATTTGCATGTAAAAACTACCGCGAGTGAAACACTCGCGGTAGAAAGCATTTAAAGGGAAGAGAAACCATTTCCGTCAGCAATGTACAGGAAAACCGGGGAAACCAGCAAAACGTGAGCAGTGTGATATATGTGCACAGCACAAAAGTGAAAATAAAAATAGAAAATGACCACAACATAACTATTAAAAATAGTAATTCAGCTGGGGAACAGTTATAGTGATGGGCAAATACAGAAATCACACCCAGCAAAGCTCCAGAAAAAAGAAATGAATTTTGGAAGGGTCTACTGAGAGGAGACTCTTCCAAAAACATTTCCACGTTTTGGAGCTTTTCCTGGGAGTGTTTGCTATGGTTTGCCCATTAATATCACTGTTGCCCAGCGTGGTGATATTTTGTCCCACATTTCCCGTGGTCATTTCCGGGGTTTATGTGCACGTTTGTCACCAGACAGGGTGCATATGCCCACAGTAGAATTGCGTAGAGCAGGGTTTGTGACTCCATCCTGCCAGGCTTACTGCCTCCAGGGGCTGCACTGTCTCTGTGGCCAAAGTGTGGTACAGCAGACAGAGTCATTACCTCTAGGACCAGAGGGCAGAGGTTCAAAACCCAGCTGGGGCACCTGCTAGCCCAGTCCCTATATTTTACCCACCACTAAATAAAGATAGCGCAGACACCCCTGTATGCATGGGGAAAACACCCATATTTTACCCAACACCGCACACACACACCACAACAATGGGCATTACCTACAGCCAAGTCCCCCAAATCCAGTCCCATACTGCCACATTGCAATCAGGTCAACTGCTTTTTTCTGAGAGAAGCTCATGCCAGCATGTTGGCGGACAAGTACATGTGGTGCAGGGGGCAGTGGCTGCTAACCACAGAAGACAGAGGCCTAGCCATGTGCAGGCTGGCACAGTCCACTGCAACAGACAGGTCCTGCCGGATCCACATTCATGGACAGTCCAGGGAATCCAACCAATCTGTGGCTACACAGTGGTGCAGTGCACACAGACAGTGCATACAAGAACAGAAGGTCACAGGTTCAAAGCCCAGCTGGGGCTACTGCCAATCCTGCCCACATATTTTTCCCACAACTAAACAGTGATAGTAAGGACACACCTTTCATGGCGGGGACATATGCAATGGTAAGACATCTATCTTTTACCCCACTGAGCACAGACACCATGAACAGGGGCAGTACCTAGAGCAGAATCACCCAAATGCAGTCCTTGTGGGCCACACACCAGTCAGGTTCCATGCTGACACTCATACAAATGCCTGTGCTGTATATCTATGCACCACCCCCATGGCATGTAGATGTAGCCCATGCATATTCATGAGGGATAGCAGGAAAACCCGAACAGTGTGATGCAAACCTGGACTGGAGTTGGGAATCTGTGCCGTTAAAGCAGCAGCCATCAAGGGCAGACACACCCACACCCACAGGCCCCATTGGCCAATGTCTCCTGGAAAGGCAGAACATTGGACCGTGCATGCAGCACCCAAAACGAGCACTTGCATAACTTACCAATGTCACCCTACACCTGAGGTATACGGTACACAGCTCGGAGACGTTTGCTAGGAGCACAGGCAGGCAGTTATCCATACGTTACGTACATACTGCTAGTTGACCCCATCCAAACAATCTGTTAGGTGTTTGCGGGGCATGCTCCAGGCCTGGCCTCTTACGGTGCTTACCACCCTGGGGAGTGACCACCAGCTGTAATGCGTACCATATCCATGCCTTGCCGTGCTCAGGACCGGTTTGGTGGGCAAGGCTACTTACCCCCTCAATCGTAGCACCATGATGGCAGAGGTGTGGAAGTGTGTGTCTGTCTATACAGTGGGTGTTGGCTGCAAGCCCCTTCAACAGCCCGCACTGCCAGCACTGTTGCCAGTATTGGCCAGTCAATGTGCATAATGAGGTGCAAGGTACCATGGGTATAGCCAGGGCAGGGTGGCGTGGCCAGGATGCATCTGCACTGGGCATAGGGCCCTGGCAGGGACATTGGCTGGGATATTGTAGTGTCCGGCCACCACCTACACAGACAGGGTGGCCAAAGCATGTCCTTCTGGGGGATCACGCTCACCCTGACTGTGCAGTGACCACAGCATGGCTAGGCCCCCCCATAGTGCTGTATAGTATTTCTCTCATGTGATAGATATGGGTTTTTCTTTGGGGCCCAGTCACTGATCTATCTGCTTGCTGTGTATGCAGACAGCCCAGTTCTGGGTGCATGCATCTCCATTGGGAACATGCACTATGGACTAACCAGCAGACTGTTTGTAGCTGGTAAATGTCTTGCTATAATGGCTTGCAGGGTGCAGTGGCTGTTGGCTTGCTGCAGGGGAATATCTGGTGGTGGAGTGCAGCTTACCATACCCTGGGCTTATGTCTGTCTGCTATTGTGTTATGGCTGTGTATGGAGCTGCCTGCCTGGGGGGGGGGGGGTGTGTGGTGTTCCTCAGCAGGACTGGGGTTGATGTTGCCCTCTACTGCCACCTTTGCAGGGAGGTAGAGTGTGGATCCCTTGATGGGGACCATGTTTGCCACGGGGGGGGGGTGGGTGCCTGATGGCGGCAGACAGGGATATCCATGGTGTTTGTGCAGAAACTAGCTATCTTACACATTAACACTGCTTTGGAACGCCCGCTTGGCCTCCATCAGCCATGGCAGGTGTTGTTGACCTGGTCCTGGCCACCTCATTGCACACTCAGGGTGAGCACAGTACCCGCACGATGTAACGGTGTGTGGCTACTCTGTGCCAGTAAAACACCCGGTCAGTGCCCCTACTAGGCCAAGGTGCTGTGTGGGTGCACCCGGTCACTTCCCCCAACAGGGCCGAGGTGCTGTGGGGGTGCATTCCCCATCTTGTGTCCATCTGCGGACAGCTAATTTGCATGTGCAGTGCATCATGGGTACGGGTGGCCTAACCCTATCCTGTTGACACCAGCAGACTGTCTGTGAGGTGACGTGTAGGCTATCTGCAGCCAGCCAGGGGCCTGCTTACAGCTATGGAGCTGTAGCGCAATGGTTACATCACTGCCTGTGCAGCCAGAGGTCATGGGTTCAAACCCACAGTGGGGCCCTTTGGTAGGGCTGTCCACAGCTTTTTTTTTATTTACTGTACATATGTCTATGCCGGCAAGACCACCCTCAGCTTACTATACCCATTAGGTGCCTCTGAGGGTGCTTCATAGGGCGCCCTGTAGGCCACCTTATGGTTGCCATCCCTATAGGGTGCACTATACATTATCCTGTGTCGCAACATACATGCTGCCCTATAGGGGTCATTCAAGGGTGCCTTGGCGAACAGTGCACTGTAACATGTGCCTTATGGGCCGCCGTATGTTAACATGCTGGGAGAGTGCGTTTGCTAGTAGTGATAACAAAATAAAATTATACAGCCTCCTACATACTGCCTCAGCAGGCATTTTTCACTGGGCATTGTGAGGAGTTGAACCCCTGATCCCTGCACCATTGGTCAGTGTCTTCACCGTTGTACCATGGCTCTGTTGTTTTGTATACTCAGCAGCGCGCCACTTTGCCTTTCCACGCGCTAATGTCGACCCCCGCACATTAGCGCGACGCGCACACGTCCGGTTGCTTACTACCGTTTTTTTTCTATTTTCTGCCTGAACCGCCCACTCCTTATATGGCACAGGCACACTAGCGCGGCCCCGCACGTTAGGAATGTTTAGTAAACATGCCCCCTAGTCTCTTGGAGAATACGAGGATCAGAGACTATATTGGTGATGGGGGAGTTAGTCCCATACTGCTTGGCTTCACTGAGGAGTTACCTCAAATGCATGATAAGACAGATTCACTGGCTGTTGTCACAAGGAGGAAATCTAATCCTAAAGAGTCACTGTCTCAATAGGAGTCAGCAGAAGCTCAGCTGAAAGTTTTATTGTTATGTGCCGTTGAGTCAATGTTGACTCATGTTGACCATGTGGATAGTTGTCCTAACCTGTATTCAGTCTTCAGTCAGGTGGCATCCATAGCTGCTGTTATTCTATCGATCCATTGCATTGCTGGATTTCCCCTTTTGCACTGACCTTCAGCCTTGTTAAACATGATGTCTTTTTCTAATGATCTTTCTCTGCACATGATTTGTCCAAAGTATGAAAATTGAAGCCTTGTCATTTGAGCTTCAAATGAAAGCGTAGGTTTGATCTCCTCTAGTACCGATTGATTTGTTCTTCAGGCAGTCCGTGGTATACACAGTATACTTCATCAGCAATATAATTCAAAGGCTTCAATTTTCTTCCTGTCTTTTTTCTTCATTGCCCGACTTTTGGATTCTTATGATTTTAGTGAAAATACTATGGCTTGGACAAGTCAAAGAGGCACATTCCAACATGTGCGTCCAGGCCCCTATACGCCCTGCAGGATCAGAAGAAGGTCTAGGGTCTGTAGTGCAGGCTGGGACCCGATTCTTATCAGCCTGCACATATAGACCCTTGCCTGGCTAACTCAGTCAGGCTCCTGAATGGAGCTGTGGTGCCATGGCGTCCCATTGCCATGACACCACATCTCCATTCAGGAGCCATGATTCCCAGCTGATTACCACTCTTTCCTTTCCTCACAGCCTGACCCCCGATTTGGTCTTCCATGGCCAGGGTCGGACTGCAGGGAACCCCTTCACCCCCTCACCTCAATTGCGCTGCCTGGGCCTGCCATCCCCTGATGTCCAGGGGACCTATTCCACTTCCAAGGTGAAATAAGTCCCCCGTCTAGTCTGATGACCCCAGACGTATAGGGCCAACTTCGGAATTGTACAGGGCTGATTCTGAAATTGGCCCCGTATGTCCGGGGTCATCAGACTAGATGGGTTCACGGACTGCCCACTGCCTGCCCTAACTCTGCCTCCACAATGCCTCCTCCTGCCTCCATCTAAGCCTCCCCATACAAAATCCTTGTTTGTATGGGGGAAGGTTTTGACAGGGCAGACAGGGGGGCGAATAGTGGGAATGGACAGAATAGACCCCAAATCTTTGTATGCAGAGATGTACCTCTGCATTTGAGAATCTTGTCTAAGTCCTTCATAGCCATTCTGCCAAAAACAATGTGTTGTCATATTTCTTGACTGGATCAATAATGAGTAAAAAATGACAAGCAAACAGCTTAAAGTGGTTTACTATTTGTATTTTTTCTCCATCAAGGAATAAATTATTGATTTTTGCAGTTGGCAGGATCTTTTCTTCATCTTAGAGGCAGGCCCATTTGAAGACTGTGTTTCTTGATCTTGATAAGCAAATGTTTCAGATTGTCTTCACTTTTAGTCATCATCAGCAGAACCTTGTTGTACACCTTTGTTGATTTTAAATCTCCTTGTTCTGTTTGAACTGCTACTTCTTGATCAATGTAAATGTTCTGCATGAGAACTATCAGGTTTTCTGGTAAACCCATGCTTCTTAATATGGCCCAGAGTTTTTCAGGATTTACATCAAAGGCCTTGCTATAGTCAATAGAACATATATAGACATCCTTTTCATATCCTTTTGTCTTTTCAAAGATCTGCAATGAAGTCTATTGTTCTTGGCCCTTTTCTGAATCCTGCTTGCACTTCAGGCATTTCTCATTCCAGGTTTGGTTGTAGTCTCTACTGAATGATCTTGAGTAGAATCGTGCTGGCAGAGCCATTGTGCAATGATTTCCACAGTTAGTTGGATCACCTTTCTTCACTATTGGAACACAGATCTTTTCCAGTCAGTTGGCCATGATGCTGTCTTCCAAATTTCCTGGCAGAGCCTTGTAAGTATTGTAACAGCTGCATCTGATTGCTGTAATCCTTCAGTGGGAATGCCATCAATGCAAACAGTGCTTTGTTCTTTGATAAGGCTTTCAATGCTGCTTCAACGTCTTCTTTCATCACCAATGGCTCCTGCTCATAAGGTGCAGGTTGAAACGGTGTTGATCCATTTGATCTTTATGGTATATTGTCTCTGTGTATTCTTTCCACCTTTTCTTGATTGTCTCAACATCATTTGAAATGGATCCTTGAGCATCATTCAAGTTCAAGGCTGGAATTTCTCTTGAACTCTTGAAGCTTTGGGAAAGCCAATCTTGTTCTTCCTCTGATAGTTTCTGATTCTATTTCATTGTGTGCATCATTGTAGTTCTTCTCTTTCTTCCATTTTGCCCATTTCACCTTTTGCAGAGACTTTTCATTTTCTTGGGGCACTATGATTTTGATGTCATCCCATAACTCTTCTGGTGCTCTGTCATTTGTATCCAAAGGAGGGAACCAATTTTGCAGACAGTTTTTAAGTTCTGGTGGTATATTTTCAAGTTCATGTTTTGCTACATTCATGAGTGGCTTGTTCTTTTTCATCTATAGCTGTTGTTGGTGCATTCGAGTAGCTGATATTCTCTACCACAGTCAGTTCCAAGTTTTGTCTTTCGCTGGTGTTATTGAGCTTTTCCATTGTTGACTTTCACAGAATTAGTCATTGAGTGAAGTCCATGTATATAGTCACTGTTTGACCTGGGGGAGGGGGCAGCATGTCTCATCTTCCTTTACTGTATCGTAGTTTCTTTGTTGTGACTATCCATTGGGTTTTAATGGCAAGATATCGAAGTAGATTGCCAGGCCTTTCTTCAGTGCAGGTAATACTAATGTTGCCATTGTCACAGAAATGTGATCCTCCGACACCAACACTGTTGCATACTACTACTGTTCAGATAGGTAGGTAGTTTTTCTTAATGTGGCATCTCAGCTGAGAGCTGTCCATCTTGGGAGACCCTGCCAGTAGTTAAGTTACTGATAGCATAGCTCTCATCATCACTGATGCACACAAGCCCTCATGGTAAGACAAACTGCAAACCAAATGAGGACTGAAAGTATTAAGAAAATCTTTTCAGTTGTACTTCTTGTTAAGGAAGTATTTTTTCAGAAAACTACCAGAAGAGTGGAGATTCCAGTGATTCATTTCTCAACTGTACTGACATTTGATTTTGATTGCACCAGATGTAAATATAAAGGTACATTTTAAAATGACTGTAGAGATGAAATCTGGGATATCCAAGTCAAAACATCTGAAAATCAGTGAGAGGGGCAGCAGAGAAGATAGGCTCATGTAAGTACCTTGTAAAATCAGCCAGCCCCCACCTTGAAAGATACATGTGTCTGCGAAATAAAAATGGAAATGGGGACATTCAGAGTAATGAGTCAGACACATGCAGGCTTTCATATGATTTTGAAAACTCGCATGTGCCAGATATGGGCGTCTACCATTCCAGGAACATAGATGTGCCCATGGCCCTATTTCAGAACACACCCGTATACATATCCCGGCCTGCAATTTACAAAAAAGGGAGCAGCATGGTAGCTAGGACAAATGTCTTTTTACTTACTGCCACTTTTTTTTTGAAGGAGTGAGAAATATTGGGGGAATGAGGGGACATTTTCTTCTTCTCCTTACAGTTGTTGATTTAGAGAAATGAGTACTGACTGAAATGAGTACTGACTTATGGAGGGGTCACCGGTTCATGCACAAATTCTGGTCATCATTAGGCAGGTGAGAGGGCAGGGTGCTCAATTTTTCCTCTGAGATGGGTTGTTCCTTTATTGCATAGTATTCCTGGCTCAGTGGAATCCTTTTCAGAGTCCTATTCATGCCCTGGAGCAGGTACATTTAGCTATGAACATCTCCAGTAATGAGAGACATGCAGTGCCGATATAAAATTGGACGCACACATATATCTTTTTTGGCCACCCTGGTTATGGCCCCGGCACAACCCTGTGCAGCAGACAGGATTGCACTGGACACGTGCATGTTAAGGCCTTCTGAAATGGCTCTTGGGATGTATATGTGAAGGGATGCCTAACTGGCCATTTTCAACTCCCAAATCACAAATAGGGCTTCTAAAATGACCCCCATACTGATCACCATATAATTCATCTGCATGAAGTATCCCAGTGAAATATCTTTGATTTTTAAAAAACCTCATCTAAAGAGATTCTATAATTGTTAGTTCTGTGGCTTCCCACTACCTTTCCTCCCTTATCTCACTTTACACCTCTCCTTGGGAACTTCACTCCTCCGGCAGATCCATTTTATCTGTGCCCTTCTCTGCCACTGCCAACTCCAGACTTTATTCATTCCACCTAGTTGCTCCATTTGCCTGGAACAAATTACCTGAGTAGCTCTTTGAGACTGCTCTTGGATTCTGATGCTCCTCAGTCTCTCATTCAATACTTATGTGTATCTTACCTTATTCTAGTCTCCAGTTTTGTGATGTTCTTCATTTTGATTAGACTTAGGGGTATGTTTACTAAACTGCGTTAGTGTGATTCGCGTTAGGAGCCGCGTTAGTGGAAGAAATGCCAAAAAAGGACATGGGCGGTACATCGTTACCGATAACGTGCGTTATAAGGTGCCACGCAGCAACGATCGTTACAGGGCGCGTTACTGCGTGTTAAGCTTAAGAAGGTGCGCAGACACCCAAATACAGAAACAGAGCTGTAGCACAATGGTTACTACACAGACTGATGGTACAAGGGTCATGGGTTTGATTCTCCAGTGTGTCTAATGAATAAGGCTGGCTGAGGCATCATGTGTAACCTTTTGAAGGCCTACTATAATATTTTAATCCACATTCTGCAGCCGGGTTAATGTTTGCATATGTCAGGAAAATAGTACCCGTCTTATTCAATCTGTTCCAATAGTGACGTTCCCTCTGCCATGGTCATGTATTATATACCATTTGATAGGAATATTTAGGCAGAAGTTTGGATCCCGAAAGTTTTGGGCTTGGCCTGGAAAGGGTTAAGTATTGGGCTGTGAGGAAGTTTAGTTGTACTTTAATAGTGCTGCCAGCAAACATACCCTCACAGTGGCGTAACCTAAGGTGCCACATAAGGCACCCTAGAAGGAACTCCATAGGGCACATTATAAAGTGCGCTGTCTGCCAAGGCACCCTATAATGTCCCCTATAGGACACCATATAAGGCACCTTATAAGGCGCTTTATAGGGCACCGTATAAGGTGCCTTATGAGCCACCCTAAGGTGACAGTACCCTGAGGGTGTTTCTGCTGGCAGCACTAATATACAATAAAAATAGACAATGCCTAAGACAGCCCTATCAATGAACCCCACTGTGGGTTTTGAATCCATGACCTCTGGTTCCTACAGGCAGTGAAGTAACCAGTGGGCTAGAGCTGCTAATAAACACCTGCCTGGCTACAGGAGGACTGCATGGCACCACACCCACATTCTGCTGTGCTTACCAGGATAGGGTCAACCCATCCATACCCAGGATGCACAGCACATGTAAATCAGCAGTCTACAGATGATCACAAGATGGGGTATGCACCCCACAGCACCTCAGCCTGGTAGGGGGTGCCGACGGTGTGTGTTAGTGGCACAGAGTAGCTACAGACCGTCACAGTGTGTGGGTCCTGTGCTCACCCTGAGGGAGAGGTATGGTGCCCAGCACCATTCTCACAGTACCTGGTTTTGCTGAGATAGGCTATGCTGCAGTTCCCCATCAGTGCCAATGTGTGATAGGTAGTCCTTGCAAACACCCCTAGAATATGCCTGTGTTTATCTGTATGTCACATCTAGCCCTTGTGGACTATGATGCACCCAGAAAAGTGCATACCCTGTGAGGGTGCCATGGTCACATGATGTAAGTGAATGGGGGTGTTGGGACCCACAGGGAGATTACATACCACCACCCAACGCACCCTCTGGGGCTCAGGGTGGGGGACAGGATCTCACGCCAACAGATCCACTATCTACCCCCCTGCAATGGTGGCAGTAGAGGGGACCATCACCCCACTCCTGCTAGGAATCAAACACCCTACAGGGTAGGTAATGCAGAGCTGTACGCATCCATAAAGCAATAGCAGACAAAAGGCCTGGAAATGCACAGCTGCACCCCCCTCCCTATCTGACATTCTCCAGCAGCAAGCCTCCAGCCGCTGCACCCTGCAAGGTGTTCCATCAACACACATACTAGCTACAAACAGTCTGCTAGCTAGTCCATAATGCATGGTCCTGGAGAAGATGCATGTACCCAAAACTGGAAGGTCAGCATACACACCAAAAAGATAAGTCAGTGATCAGGCCCCAAAAGAGAACCCATAAATATCACATGAGAGAAATACTATACAGCACTATGGGGGAACCTAGCCATGCCGTGGTCACTGCTCAGTCAGGGTGAGAGTGACCTCCCAGCAGGACATGCTGTGACCACTCTGTCCGTGCAGGTGGTACCGGGCACTACAATGTCCAAGCCATTGCCCTATGCCCTGTGCAGATGCGGCCAGGCCAGGCCACCCTATCCAGGCTATTCCCATAGTACCTTGCTCCTCATTATGCACATTGGCAGGCCAACACTGGCAACAGTGCTAGCAGTGTGGGCTGTGGAGGGTGTTGGCAGCCACTACACACTGGATAGACAGACACACTCCCCACACCTATGCCAGCATTGTGCAACTATAGAGGTGTTGGGCAGCCCAGGCCACCACACCAGTCCTGGGCACAGTGCAGGCATGGCTATGGTACGCAATACTGTAGGAGTCACTCCCCAGGTTGGTAAACACTGTCAGACACAAGACCTGTAGCACACTCCACAGACATCAGAAAGGTTGCTATGATGCAGCTCACTCAGAAAATTGTACTTAATCTAGGAATTGCTATCTGCCAGTAATCATAGCAACCTTTTGATAGATGTGTACCATATTCCCAGGTTTAGGGTGGCATTACTAAGGTATGCAAATGCTAGTATTGGGAGATGCACGCAGAGCCCAAAGTCCTGCCTCTCCAGGAGGCTTTGGATAATGGGGCCTGTGGGTGCGGGTGTGTCTGCCCCTGTTGGCTGCTGCTTTATGGCAGAGGTTCCCAACTCCAGTCCTGCAGTGCCAAACACTGTTCGGGTTTTCATGCTGTCCCTCATGAATATGCATGAGATACATCTGCATACCATGGGGGTGGCACATAGAAATGCAGCACAGGCATCTTTATCAGAGGCAGCATGGAACCGGAATGGTGTTTGGCCCTCCAGGACTGCATTTGGGAGGCTCTGCTCTAGGTAATGTGCATGCTTATGGTGTCTGTGCTCTGTAGGGTAAAATGTAGGTGTTTTGGGCATGTTTACGTCATCTGCAAGAAAGGTTCTGTCTGTATTAGCACGTTATAGTAGTGGGTAAAATATGAGAACTGGGTTGGCGGAAACCATAGCTGGGACTTGAACCTGTGACCTTCTGCTTCTGAATACACTGGTTTTGTGCACTGCACCACCATGTTATCACAGAGATAGTGCATTCCCGTGTGATACCATGACTGTTGGTCAGACAGGGCCTGTCTGTTGCAGTGCATGGCACCCACCTACACAGGGCTAGGCCACGGTCTGCTCTGGGCAGCTGCCACTGCCCCCTCCACCACCAGTATCCCTCAGCCACCATGCTGACATGCCCTTCTGCTGGTGGAGCTCGTGGTGCGCAGTCTCAGGCCATCCAGTGTGCAGGTAGGCGGCTGCCTATGGTGCGGGTTCAGGGTAGGGTTGCCTGCATAGATGTCCACGCTCCGCCCCAGCCCCGCCTGCCAATGTTCCGTGCCCTTGGGGGTAGCTGTTGGGTACTATCCCCTGTGACACTTTGGAAAACACACTCGTGCCCATGTTGGGCCTTCAGCAGTTGCTGTCTGGCTGCTCCACTGTTTCAGCATTTGTATGGGCCACCTAGGCATCACACTAGTCTGCACTGTGGCCCAGCTCCACCACAGCATGTGCCGCCTGCGGCCCTCTGTATCCCCTTCTCCGGCATCTGTCCAGTTGCCGTTCCGACATGCCTGCCCTGATGTTGCGGGACATGTGCACACCATAGGAACCCTGTCCGATGATGGGGGAAACCCTGAGCAGCGCTATTTCACTGTGGGCTCATTCACCTTGTATGGGGACGGAGTATAGACCCTTCCACGATTTATATCTGTTCTATGGAGCTTACTCAGGGGGGGAGGGGTTGATGTTTCTCATTGATACCACTATTGGCCAGCTTGGTTATTGTTTTTTTCCAGTTTGTTGGGGTCATTTTCAGTGTTTCTGTGCCCTTTTGTTCTGTGAACATGTATCACACTTATCACTTTTTTTGTTTCCCTGCCTGGGCTGCACATTGCTGACACTGAAATAGTTTCTCTCCCCTGTAATGTGCATTTAACGGCAGGTTTTCATTCGCGTTGGAATTCAGCTCTGAAAATCAGCGCGTTAGTGTGAGGGGAGTCTCTCCCCGCCCACTCTCCGCCCACTGACCCCTTCTCTCCGCCCTCTCTTTACCTTCTGCGGTGTTTTACCGCGCCGCGGGGCATTACTATCGATAGCGCATCATAACGCGCGTTATGTAACGTTAACGATCGTTAGCGCATCATAACACGCGTTATGATGCGCTAACTATCGTTAACGTTACATAACGCGCGTTATGTACGATTACTGCAGTTTAGTAAACATACCCCTTAAACGTTTATGAACAGGTCTTGCATCTTTATATACAGCACTGCGTAGGCCTTGTAGCACTATACAAATGATAGTAGTAGTATCCTAAGGTTACGTCACAAAGCTAAGAGCCTTGAAAGACTTTCTTACCCCGCGCCATGAAAGAACCTGGGAACATGGAGTATTTGATGGTCTCTGAACTCCTGGAAGAGCCTTTGTCTGATCAAAGGATGGGGCTGAGACTGTATGATGTTTTTTGGCATGCACCTTAACAAGCAGAAGCAAAAAAGGTTTTAGCAGTTTTCATGTATAACCCTCTAGTGAGTTCAACAAAAACAGTCATCAAGAACTCTATTATGCTATTATGGGATGTTCAAAATTTCATGTATTCAGACTTCGAAATTTCCCATGATCATGGGATTCATTTAATGTCTTGAGGAGGAGTAGCCTAGTGTTTAGAGCAAGTGCTTAGTACCCAGAAGATTCCCACTGGCACCCCTTGTGACCTTGGGTAAGTCACTTTGCCCTCCATTGCCTCTGAAGAAAAGGCCTGGTATCTACATCTGGTGTTGGGGAGGGGGGGGGGGAGAAGGTTGCTGACCCCAAACAGATGGGCCTGCCAAGACTCTAGTTATCAGCCCAAGAATAGCTGTGTGCCTCATGTTCTGGGAATTCCAATTTATGTTAGCAATCACAGCCAGCCTGCATGAGGTGTCAACCATTCACACTTGGTATAAACAGCATGGGCACCCAGCAGCCAGTAAAGTGATTGGACTATTTATTTATTTATTTACATTCTCTTATATACCGTGCTATTCTGCATCAGTGCGGTTTACATTGAACAAACTGAAATTACATTGAACAGGGCATTATAACTTGGAGATAACTATTTTACAGGGAACATGGGCTATGGAGGGTTAAGTGGCTTGCCCAAGACCACAAGGAGCACCTGTGGGACTAGAAACCCCAGTCCTTCCGGCCCAAGGTTGCTGTCCTCTAGTGGGATTTGAACCCCTGACCTTCCGGCCTGAAGTACCTTGCCCCAACCACTAGGCCACTCCACTCCACTACCAAGAAAAGAACAGCACCCACATCACTGCAGCTTAACACTATACAGCACAACATGGATACATAGCCGTGACATGGTTACAGCTCGGTCAGAGTGAGTGTGACCTCTCAGCATGAAATGATATGTGCACCCAGGCCATGCCTATGGCAGGCCCATATTAGGATGGCTGGCACATATACATTCTGTAAAAAACACACTGTTGTAGCCAATACCCAGAATCCACTGCTCCTCATTATGTACTCTTTTTATTTTGAAACTGGGGACAACTTATGCAGTGTGAGGCACAGTGCAAAGTGGGCTAGAGACAGGCTGTGAATGCATGCTGGCCCACAATGGTCTATGTCTGTCACATACCCAAGTATGGTGCCCTACACAGTTTTTGGCAGAGAACATTGAACATTGTGCCACGCTTGTACACCCATATAATGTCATGTCCTTAGCCATGGACCCTGCAGAACTGGCCAGTGCAGCATCCACACTGCAGACCAGTGAATACCTCCCCCCCCCAAGAGCGCTTCGAAGCATGGCAGCTTGTACATATGGTTTCACACTGTATGTAGAGTTGCTGAATAGCTGACCTGCAGCATGTTGTATGCACAGTCATAAAGCCTGGGCATCACATGCATTGCTGCAGCTCACAGACCGCTGAGGACACACACACACACACACACACACACACACCTATGACCCCGCTGCCCAAAAGTGGTACATGTTGGCATTGTTACCTGCTCCTTAGGCCTCCTTTAATGCTCCATGATTGTCAACACCTGCTCAGTGTGCAGGTGTTATTAACGCGTTCTGCAACATTTGGGTGCTATCAATGCCCATTCAGAGTGCTGGTGCTGTTAGTATGCTCTGTCATCCAGCCTTAGATTGCACAGCTTCTCAGTGTGAGGACTCATGCTGGATGAAATGTGGGGGGTTGCACATGATGCTACAGTTCCAGGAAGTTATGATAAAGTTAACACTCTTGGACATACCATTCCTGATCCACAGGTTGGCCTCAAACCCATGACCCATTGCCCATACACACACTGGCCATATGTTTGGAGACACAGAGCAGCCATGTGGAGTTATCAATCCATGGGTATATATGTGGTCATTGTCAGGTGCATGAGGGCATGACTTGGGATGTGCCTATGTCTGCTTAACTGTCTTCAGGCTTTGTGGCATACTTGTCTGATGGGGTATGTCAGGCAGGTGCGTGAGTGGGAAATCTTGTGAGGTCTGTATGTTGCACTGCTGGTTCAACTGATGCATGTCTTACATATGGGATCTATCCAGTCAAAGGATTAGGCCATGATGCATGAACACACACATTTCAGCCCATAGGTCCAAGAAGAATGATCAACATACCCATTTCCTGGTGTGTGCTTGTGGGCCAGTCTGTAGGCGACTCCGGAGCCCACATAGAAATTGGGGAACCCCCATTTCCTCCCCTTCTGGCTCGACCCACTGGTCTCTTAGAATATCTAGGACTCCCCGTGGCACTCGCCCGAACATTAGCTCGTAAGGGGATGCCCCCAGTGAAGCTTGGGTACGCTCCCTACTGGCATACAGGGCAAATGGGAGCATAACATCCCAGTCAGCCATCTGTCCATCCAACGCTCTTCTTAAGAGCTGTTTAAGGGTCTGGTTGAATCGCTCGACCAGACCATTGGTCTGTGGATGGTATGCGGAGGTTTTTATATGATGGATGCCGAAAAGCATCCCATACCTGAGCTAGGTATCTGGAAACAAAATTGCTCCCCCTATCGGTCAGCATCTCCCTTGGGAACCCTACCTCGCAGAACAGTTTAACCAATTCTGCAGCTATGAACCTGGCTGATATGCTCCTTAAAGGTATCGCCCAAGGGAATCTAGTGGCGCAATCCTTTACTACGAGGATATACTGAAATCCTCTGGGGGTTTTTATTAGTGGACCCACAATGTCCATTGCCATCCGGCGAACTGGTTCCGTTATTGTCGGGGTCTGGACTAGGGGAACTCCTACTGGCTTGACAGCACTTACTCGCTGACATGAAGGACACGCTTCGCAGAACTGTTTTGTTTCTCTAAAGACCCCCGGCCAATAGAAATGCTCCAGGATCTGGTCAAGAGTGCCCTGAATTCCCTTATGTCCCCCAACGGGGTGGTCATGGGCCAGTCTTAACACTACGGCCTTAAAGGTAGTGGGGACCACTAGCTGCTTCCTAATGGCGCCAGTATGGGGGTTGCTGATCTCCCTGTATAAAATGTCCTCTTCTATCAGGAACCTGGGGAGCACATCCCTACCTGTCTGGGCAAACTCAAAGGCATGCCTTAGCACTGGGTCCGCCTTTTGTTCTCCTGGAAAGGATGGGAATTTCTTTACTAAGTCACTGGGTACCCATGGTAAAACCTGCCCATCCGCTAGTCCAGCCCTCACCTGAGCCCGGTGGTGTCTTTCCTGGCGTTTTTCGCCTTTACTTTTCCTTTCTTCTTTAGAGGGAGTGCCTATTAACTCCTCATGATGGGGAAGTTCACTTAGGCCCTCTTCCTGAACCCTATCTTCCTCCCCTAAAGGCTCTTCCTCTGCCCCTGTATGAACAGGATTCTCTTCGGGAGGCTCACCCTGTACTTCTACAGCCTTTGCTTGAGCCCGGGTGGACACCATTCCTCCCCTTATGTGTGTATCTTCCCCAATCCCTCGGTAAAAAAAGAGGCCAATCCCTACCTAATACGACATCGTATGGTAACTTGGGGATTACTGCTACCCGGATTTCTCTCTGGGTTCCTAAACCCTTAACTTTTATCCTGTGAAGGGAATACTGGCTTGTCGCTCCATGCACACATTTTATGCTAGCTTTGCCATCTTGCTGACTCGGGGGAAAATCATTTCGGGCCTGTATGATTTCCCAAAACTTGCGGGAGACCATACTTTGATCGGCCCCCGAGTCCAGTAAGGCTTTGGCGGGGACTCCTTGCACCTCCACCTCGATGCGGAATCCCTGCTGTACACGCTCATTACCTTTCGTTATTAGGGCTGTGCGGTCTAGGCAATCCTTCTCATGCCCTATCTTTCCGCACTTAAAGCATTTCACAAAAACACTTTTATCATTTCTCTTAGGTAAACATTCCTGTATGCATCGCATGTCCATTTGAGGTCCTTTATTTAACTTTACAGGACTGGTTAACCCCAGCCTCCACTCAGCGCTTCCTGGTGTCTTTTTGGCCCTCTCGGCTTCAAGAAACCGTTCCATCAATTGCGCTGCCTTTATGGAGGTTGTGCAGTCTTGTAAGGTTAAAAAGGTTTTTACCTCCAATGGAACTGCCTCACAATACTGTTCCAGTACAATCATGTCAATCAGGCTATCCACAGTTTTACCCTCAGGTTCCAACCACTTTAAAACTAAACTGCGCACCCTATGGCACAGTGCTTTCGGTGTTTCACCTGCCTGTAATTTAGTGGACCTGAGCATTCTTCTGTATACAGCCGGTGTCAGGCCTAGCCTGTCCCGCACTGCTCTTTTGATCTTCTCATACTCAGCTGCCAAAGTGGCAGGCATTGCTTGGTACGCCGATAGAGCTTCTCCTGTTAAGGAGGCGGCGAGTCTAACCGCCCACTGCTCCTTAGGCCAGTGTGCGTGGAGAGCTACCCTCTCGAACGACTCTACAAAGTCATCAAAATTGTCTTTATTGGTCATTTGACCAAATGTCCATATCCCACATTGTTGTGGGCCTACCCCACTGAAGTCTTCTGGTGTTGTCTTCTTTCGTGGTTCTTCCAACAGTGTCTGCACCAAGTCCATCAAGGGTTTTTGCTGTGCTTGCAGGGCAGCCATGGCCTGCTCCTGACTCTGCTGGGTCAGCTCCCGTTGCTTATCAAATTGGAGGCTCATCCAGCGTAGAACCTCCTGGACGTCCATCTTGCGGCTTTCAGACTCTGTAAAACAAAGCACAAACAACCACCAAGTGCGGTACCACTGGAAAAAAAAACTTTTCCTCTTTTTTTTTTTTTTTTCAAAAGCAGTTCCTTCTCACTTTGAATCCTCCCCAGCCTGTGCCCATATACCCTTTTACCTGAGCCAGGTGGAGGATCCCGCTTTGAGAAGGTGCTTGGCCTTTTCTGTAGTCCACTCCGGTTCCTTCTGGATCCTTCTGGGCGTGGCAACGTCCGCTCCTTCCGTTGAGCTGTGCAACGTCCTGGTGGGCTTGCTTCTGGAACAAAAATCCGCCCCAACTACGCCATTTGTCACGGCGACCCTGGATAGAGCCTCCGTAGACCCAATAGGCCACTGCCTAGGGTATTGTGGTTTATACTAACTGGTGCTCTCCTTTGAACAGAGTCAGTCAGTCAAGTGGTTAAAGCAAAATTAGGGTTTTATTCCCTTTCCCGGACAGATAATATTCCTTGCAAAAACACACAGAACAAAACAGCAACTAAACGAAAACAGCTAGAACATCTTTTCTTCTTTCCTTGTTTCTCTCACAAGGTCACATTGGCTGAAGTTCAACACAAAAAGGTTATGTCATCTGATAGACAAATCGTACAGTCCATTGGCTCAGGGTCTGTGCAAATGTTATCACTCTCCCACTGGATTAAGCCTGGACCACTCCCAATACTCTCCGTGTCACATTCCTTACATGTGCTGGAGCATGGCTTGTTCTCTTGTGGCTGGTAAACCCCTTTCCTTCCAAGGTGTTTATCCCAGCCAGGGTTACAGAAATCTGGTACAGGTAATGTCTCTTTCTGGTTTGCCTCTCTTGGCTTTCTTAGTAGGAAGTCTGAGTATCTGTCTGAGTTATAAGACTGCTCAGGGTTGTGCTCATTAAAACTTCTAGCCTCTTCTCTATACAGATAAGGTTTCAAACTTGTTACCTTACTGCAGGCTTTGAAGTCAGCTTTGAGCTTCCTCTCCCCTGGCACAGTTCCTTCAGCTTGAGCAAGGTTCCTCCATGGCTCATGCAATCCCTCAGAGACTCTGCCCCACTTCCTGTTTGTGTGGAAATCCTTCCTGGGACTGTCGTTCCAGAGACCAGCTGCTCTACTGCTCTGAGCTCTCTGCCTTCTCTGACTCCTCTGACCCTTCTGACCACTTCCTGGTTCAGACCAGGAACTTATATATCTCTCCTCTCTGCACGTTACGTCAGATTCTGAGGACAGGTGCTCCTGATGAGATTCTCTAATTCTACCTGTGTCATTACTAGAGAAGGGAAACTTCATTTTAAACCCTTTCTGCTTTACTTGTGCTGACGGCACTGGCTGCTCAGCTGCCTTCACACATGCTGAGTCTTCACGTCCAGCCAAGTTTAAGGTAAGCTCTTCCTTTTTACTAGCCCCTACAGGCTCTCTATAGTCTACTGTATCATACTACACATCGGGCATTAAGGGCCCCAAGAGTGTAGGTTAACATGCAGTAAGGACAGTTACCCTTACCACGGGTTAGGGGAACCTATGGAGAGATCAGAAGTGAGGTGCTGGATGGGTACAAAGGGAATTGATGGTGGACAAATCACATCCATATGTCACCTATGTGTGAGCCAGTGAGTGTGCGGATGTGGGTGGCAGTTGGACTGTATCAATGAAGGGTACACATGTAATCTGCTGTGCTGTCAGTGGATGGTATAGGAATGGGTAGAGGTGTGCCATGGAGTAGCCACTATGGCCACGATGTAGGCATAGAAAAAATGTCCTGGTGGTAGTGGTGATCTGCACATCAGCTCCAGGTGAGGTGTGAGTGATAAACACCAATGAGTAAAATTCCACAGTGTGGGACAGTGTGTAGCAGCTGGCAGCAGAATACATGACTTAACATGATGGATATATGCTAATGGAGGGGCCAAAGGATGGATGGGGGTAGATGAGAGTGCTGTATGGTCTTGCCGTCCCAATGTACCTGATGTGACCTCACAAATTCAGCTAACCTCAGTTGTAGTGTGTGTGAAACATAGTTGCTGTGCCACAGGGAAGGTCTAATACCATGTATTTGGGTTTCACAGCTGTCTCAGCTTCTCTAACACCATACAATCTTCATGACACATAGACATATAACAACTGGGCAAGTAAGTAGGCAATGATCCAAGGACATAATAGCCACACATTTGTACAAGCTGCATGCAAACACAAAGGGCCCAATATTCGAAACCCTAGGCATGTGCTATACGCATAAATGCCGGCCTTTCCCGTGTAAAACTGCCATAACCATGTAAACCATATATTCAACAAGGCAGCTTGAATCATTGAGGCCCAGCTACCTGCACAGCACCTGGGGGCAGAATAGGGGCATGTCTCAATGAAACCTGTGTAAAGTGGATTTCCGAAACTCATGTGTGCCTATATTGGATGTCACTAACCGCACAGCCTTAAGCGACGGCTCCTGGCACATATGACCACTGATAGCAAGTGGCGAACCCGTGTAGTGGTAGAACAGTGCACAGCAGAGCAAGGGATGTGTGAACAGGCCTACACCCAAACTGTGCAGAGGTATTTATTTATTTATTTATTTAGCTGTATTTATATCCCGCTTTTCACTGGGTCAAAGCGGTCAATTGGGGGATACATTTAACATGAGGGGATATGAGACACATACGCTAATACTTACAGGGAACATGGGCAATGGAGGGTTAAGTGGCTTGCCCAAGACCACAAGGAGTGCCTATAGGACTAGAAATCCCAGTCCCTCCGGCCTGAGATTGCTGTCCCCAGGTGGGACTTGAACCCCCGGCCCTCCGGCCTGAAGTACCTTGTCCTAACCACTAGACCACTCCTCCTTCCCTCCCAGGTAAAGCGCTGCCAGCCAGGCAGAGATGCCATGTGGGCCATGCACATGGCGATCAGAGGTAGAGACATGCTCGCTGTGCCCAGGCACAGTGGAGGATTCGACCTGCAGTACATACCCAGCATTAGGCAGTGGCCCAGCACCCAAGATGCAGGTACCGTGTCTCATGTATACACAGGCTCAGGGTGAGTTACCTGCAACTGACAGAGGAGGTTGACCAGAGATACAGACTGGATAGGGAAACAATAACCAAGTTGTGCAGCATACTCAGCGTGGACCTGGAGCCCTCCACATCCAGAAGCCAGGCTCTGCTGGTGGCCATGATGGTGACCACTGCCCTGGGATTCCTTGCAACAGGCAGCTTCCATCATGTGATAGGGGTGACTGTTGGAATCACACAGCCCACTGCCAACCACTGCATTGGAACATTCACCATGGCCCTCTTGTAGAGGATGCGCCACCTCATAGCCCTCCCCAGACACAGCAGAAGTGGCAGGAGACCATACAGGTATTCTATAGTGTTGCTGGGTTCCCATCGGTGCTTGGATGTATAGACTGCACCCACATTGCACTGCGGGCACCACAGCTGGAACAGAGGGCATACTGGAACAGGCATGGGTACACATTGATGAACATGCAGGTCATTGTGGATTCCAACATGGACTTCATTGATGTATGTGCCCACTACCCAAGGTCCTACCACAATGCATTTGTCCTTGCCCAGTCCAGCCTGAGTCAGGCAGCAGCCAGAGGTCAGCTTGGAGATGCGTGGCTGCTAGGTGAGTGAGCACATGTGTGAGCACCATGATAAGCCTAGAATGGATGCCTGCTGCAGTCTGCTGCTATGGGTACTGCAAACAGGTGGTGATAGATGTGTACAGTATGTATTGCAATATATGAGCACCACTGCATGCTGTCCATAGCAGCCCATAGACTATACCCAATGCATGTCCTGATGCACATGCTCATAGTTCACATTGTCCCCACAGATGACCGTGGATACCCCCCTGCGAACCTGGCTGCTGACCCCAGTGCACCACCCCATGAACCGGCAGGAGGAATGGTACAATAACACCCAGCAGCAGACATGAGTGGTTCTGGAGCATGCAATTGGGGTGCTGAAGAGACGCTTCAGGTGCCTCGACAGGAGCTGTGGGCAACTCCTCTACAGTTCGGAGCAGGTATGCCAGATATTTGCTGCATGCTGCATACTCCACAACCTAGCATGGATGTGTGGAGTGCCAGACCCAGAGGCAGCAGATGTTGAGGAGTAAGGGGTCTCAGAGGCAGCAGATGGTGATGGTGCAGAGTCCAGAAGCCAGCAACAGGCCAGGGCACTGGCCAACCGTGCACGGGTGATATGTGACAGTTTCTGAGGTGACTGCCCCGCACCAGCACCAGGGTTGGACACACACAATCACCAATTATGTGCTTAGTACCATGCAATGTGCACAGAGTATTACAATAAAGTATCCATTACCACCCATTGTGTTCAGAGTCTTTATTTCCCCTCATGTAATCCCCCTGCCCCAGGGGTCCATGCTGGCCATAGGTACTTGCTAACATGTGTGCTGTGATGCAGCGGAGCATTGTCGGAGGACGTGCTGGCAGTGTCACCACCCTGCCCAGCAAGGTGGGCTGAAGGACATAGCTCAGGGATAGCAGGTGGCTGTGCTGTAGCGCTGGCAGCCCCAGCACCAAACCCCTATGCCTGCATAAAGCCCACCAAACTGTGCAGGAAGCCAGCAATAGATGCCTGGCAAGCTGCCATCTCCCGCATCAGCCACAAGTGCCTCTAAATGTGGTGTTGCACATGTAGTCTGTGGTCTCGCCATTCCTCATGGCCTCCCTAGCCTGCTCTGCAGCCTGCAGATCCTGCTGGAAAGCTTGTAGCTCGGACAGTATGCCCTTAGTTCCCGCCACCAGACTTGCATCTTCCTGCAGTAGCTCCTGGTCCAGATCATCACCCCCTGCATCCTCTGGTTCCTCCAGGATGGTGAACTGTAGCTCAACAAATGGTGCATCATCTGCAGCTCGCCCCTGACACTGGGGTCACATTGGTCTGCTCCTCCGCCCTGGGTGGCGAACATAACAGCTCCTCTGCACTGGCTATAGCAGTGGGCTGCTCTGCTACATTGGCTGGCACACCAGTATTGAAGGCTGTGCTGCAACCTAGCTGGGTACTGGCATCCTCCATGATGGGTGTTGAGGCTCCCCCTGATGTATTGGTGCCAGGCTGGGATGGTGGTGTCCCTGGCAGGTCTGTGGGAAAGCAAAGGTGGCAGAGGTTAGTGATGTGGTATGCTGGCACAGCCTATAGGGTGGCACCTGGTTCACTATAGAATCAGAAGGTGATGCATAGCCCACTCTGTATCCACCCCACGCAGCACCCATGGTCTGACAGACAGACAGACAGGCATGGTCTGGGTGGACAGAGGCACAGTGGGGACACATATATGGCTGTCACGGTCACACCTGGGCTATGGGGCACCCCTACTTACCCGCCCCCTGTGTGCCTGAGGTAGAGCTGTTGAAGCCCAGAACCCCTGAGACAGTGACCTCCTCCACATACTGCAGCATCTGCTCCTCAAGTGTGGTGAGGCTATGCTGCTGCACTGGCGGCAGCCTGCTCTTGCTGGCCCTCTTCTCCTTTGCTGCCTGATGGACCATGTGCCACTTTTCCTTGAGGTCCTCCATGTCTTGGATGTGGTGGTATACCATATTGACCCTGTTCACGATGTCATGCCATGCTGACTGCTGGGTGCCGGCATCCTCAGCCATGAAAAGGGTAGTGTGCAGCTGCAGGATGAGCTCCAAGGCCATAACTGTCTCAGTTGGAGTGAAGTTTGCCTTCCTCATGTGCTTTGCTGCTTCCAGTGCCTTGTCAGCCATTGTGAAGTAGCAACACTCTAAGGCAGTGTTCCCTTACCCGCATAAGTCCTCTTTTTTTTTTTTTAAACTTTTATTTTCATTTTGCAACAAACAAAAGAAACAACACACCAAAAGAGACAAAACAAGTATACAATAAGGAAAAGTAAACCCATTACCCCCCACCCCGATGCTTCTTCTCTACCCGATTATATCAGCATGTGAGCGCTTCCAATTAACAGTGATATACATCAACGATCAAAAGAGTATCTACAATACAGCATGATCATGGGACAGAGATATATACAAAGTTAGATAGTCAGAAAAGAGCATTTAGCAAAATGTACATAGTCATTGAGCATCTTCCATTGAGACCCGTGAGAAGGAGTCTGAACGGAAGAAGCGAACAGACGAGGTATTTGGTCATAGTTACTGTAAAGATAGGCATGATTCCACCATTCATTGGGGCTCAAATGGGAGCTAATTTTCCAGTAGTACGTAATTAGGGAAGTAGCAATGCCAAGCATAAAGTTCGAAAGGAGATAAGCCATTTTTGGGAGAGAGGGGATCCCGCAACTGGGCGAGGTCCCACTATCCTCCAAGAAAGGGGCTCCTGAGAGTGCGAGATAGACTAAATACGACCCCAGACCCGACGCTAGTAATACTGTAGTGCGGGATATTCATGCATAACATGAGGCAATGAACCAATGGCCGCAGGACGTGTCCAGCAACCATTGCCCTGAGTAGTGTTCCATTTGTCTAATCTGTAAGAAGTTGAAAAACACCGGTGGGCTAGAAAGAAGAGGGTCTGAATAAGTGAGGCGGATCGGGAACCCATGTCCCTCTACTCCAGATAAGGCTCTATTGCTCCGAGGTCAAGGTCACATGCAATTCTCTCTCCCATACTTTCTGCGCTATAGGGGCATCTCTAGTGATAGCATTACAGAAGGTTTAGGTAAAATTGGATGCTACACCCGGTGAGCTACCGAGAGATCGGAAAGTCTCCCAATCACCTTGTGTAGAGAATGCCGATGGCGGGAGTACTCTAGTGCACCGAAGGCGATGCTGAAGTTGCACAGACCAGAGTCGGGAGTCTAAAGATTGCATAAGAGTATTAAAGGCACCTGAAGTGTCTAAAAGCATTGGTGGATAGTGGGAGTCTGATGGGAGAGTCATACCAGGGAGAAAGGTAGGAGGGATCGGTTTGCAAAGGCCCGCTTCTATATCTAGCCACACAGGTCTACTCGGTACTGGATCTTCCAACCAACGAACACCTTATTTGAGAAGAAAAGATTGAGGGAACACTTGAGTAAAATCGCCACCAAGTATTAATGGGGCATTGGCAGAGGCCAAGGCCAACTGCGCAATACTTGCATAGTAAGCAGGGTTGTCCACATTCGGGCATAATGCAAATACACGTGAATTCACTATCTCCAACCTCAAGGTGTACACGGGCCCATCTACCCTCCTTGTCAGCGCTAATATCAGGTACAGTAGCGTGCTAAGACTTCTTAACCAGAGTGGCTATCCCGTACCATTTGAAAACGTGGGAGAAGAGGCAGCTACCATGTGAGGCTTAGCATTGAGTTTCAGTGTTTCAGCAGAGTTTAAATGCGTTACCTGAAGAAACACTAAATCAACATGCTCATGGCTAAGATAGCTAAGGATTTTCTTGCCTTTGAGTGGACCATTAATGCCTTTGACGATGAATGATTAGATTTTACATAAGGCCATTCGGAAAAGTTAAGAATTCTGAGCATGATAGCACACATAATTTCACTATGTCCCTCAAACTGACTGTATCTGGCTGTACACATGACATAGGAAAAATAAACTAATATAATACAATGAAGCGCCCCACATTAACAAAGAAAACCGCAGTACGGTAGAGGAGAAGCAAAACCCCAACTGGCGACCATGTGTCTGCGGGGAGAAACCCCCGAGAAGGCCGAAATTGAAAAAACACATAACCTGTAGGACTGTGCGTGCTCCGAGTCCGACCGAGGCACACATCATGAAGGGATAGGAGACCAAAAAAACAAAAGTCATATAGAGAAAGAAAGAAAGTCCAGGCTATTTCGGTGTTGGGCTATGACCGCCGCATCGGGCCCTTCAAAATGGCGGATAGAGCCGGCAAATAAGAGTCCAAGATTTGGGATTAGCGCATCTGCTCTGCTTCTTTGGAGTCTAAAAATGTTGATAGTAGATCAGGATCTTCGAACGTCCTGGTTTGGTTGTGGAGAGTCACTCGGAGCTTCGCTGGATACAACAGGCCAAAGCGAGCCTGTAGCTGTTGAAGTCGAGGGCGAAAAGCAAGGAGTTTCTTCCGCCGGTCAACGGTAGGCTTTGCCAAATCAGGAAAGAAGGAGACCTTACGACCTTCAAATTCCAAATGATGATTCGCTCGGGCAGCATGTAAAATTTGTTTCCACTTGTTGATATCGTAGCAAACTAAAGACAATAGGCCGGGGGGTCGTACGGTTGAGCGCCATATGGGCAGGAACACGGTGTGCTCGATCGATTTCCAGTTCTCTGTGAAAAGTGATCTTCAGCAAGGAGGGAAGAGTTTTGAGCAAGAATTCTCTTATATCTCCTGCTTCCACCCCCTCCGGCATTCCGAGGAGCCTCACATTGTTGCGACGGGCTCGATTATTGCTATCTTCTAACTCCTTTTGAAGATTCTGTATCTGGCGCTCAGCCTCATCCAGTTTGCCCAAGCGCACCTCGTGCGAGTCGAGGACCCCCGCCATGTTGTCCTGCCGTAATGAAAGACTTTCAAGTCGGTCCTGGAGCACTCCAAAGTCTTCTCGCATGGCTCGAAGCGCTTCTCCATTGGACTGCACCAATTCCTTCACGCCGCGTATTTCCTCCAGAATCTCCAGGTGCATCTCGGGGTTTTTCACGAACTGGAACCATCTTCTGTGGGGAGGACACCTCTGTTTTGGAGCGTTTTCCGTGAGAAGAAGAAGGAGACCCGAAGTCCAAGCGCGCTGGTTTATGGGCCGCCATTCCCCCCGAGGTGCCCCGGTCAGCCCAGAGCGAAATAGTAAATTTGTATAGGTATTAAGTCAGGATTCTTAGTAGGCCTCTCGGGAGCTTCAACGCAAAGCGTCCTACCCGCTGGACATCAGGCTCCGCCCCCCCCGCATAAGTCCTCTTATACATACGTGGGTAGAGAGCACAGCAAGACCATGCCCCATCCAAAGGCATATCTGGTATGCGTGTAGACCCCTGGGTGCCAATGTTTTGAATATATGCAGGACAGCTCGCTGCTATAGGATGCCATAACCATGCAGTGCTGAGTGATGGCAAGATAGGCATGCAGGGATGCCCAGACAGTGATACCCTGCTAGGTCGCGCAACACAGTAGGCGGAAATTACAACCACAGCGTGTGCTGTCCCAACAGTGTGCCTTTGCAGGGCAGGGGGCATCCTGTGTGTGCAGCCTCAGCTGTGTTGTGCAGGTATGGCAGGGAGAGCTACCTACGCAGATGGTCATACCCACAGAGGCACTGCCTATGCAGGGCTTTGCCTGCGACCATCTGCTCAGGTAGTGGCCCTCTACCATACCTGCACAGAATGGGCATGCCCACACACCATATCCATAGAGCCCCGGATCCCCTCCCCTGGTCCCTCGCACCACCCATGCAGACACGATGCCCTGTGCCCACAATATGGACAACACAGCTTTTACAAACATTAACCATTTATTAAACATAAAAGCCATCTTAATTACATCACTGCCAAAAGTGGCAGACAATGTGCAACTGTACATTTTTGCTGGTTGCTCCAGCACAGGGCGTATCTGCCAGGGGGATGCCCTATGGTGCAGGGGGGCCCTGCTTGTGCCCTGACACAGCTGCAGTGAGGGCATCCAGGTGCATGGTGATGGTCTGTGCTGCAGTATGCACCTCCTCCCTGAGGAGGCACACCTCCACCACCAGGGCAGCCAGGACCCAGTCACTTGGTGGATGAGGGGGTGGTGGCACAAAGGTCCTGGTGTGGCACAGCCGGAGTGTGTCCATGGGTGCTGGGGTGGCTGTTGGGGACCCTAGCTGTGGGAGGTGGACCATGGCCCTGCTGCAAGTCTCACCTGGCCCATGCTGAGCCATGCTGCAGGCACATGGCCTCTTGATGGGATAATGGGTGTCTGTGCCTGTGGGCTGTGGGGATCAGCTGGGGGTGCTGCTCCACTTCTGTGCTCCCCACTGGTTGCTTGTTGGTTGTCTGTCGGTGGTGAGGTCACTTCAAACATGCTGTTGTCACACCCCTCCTCAAGAAACCCTCACTTGATCCCACATGCCCTTCTAACTATCGACCCATCTCCCTCCTTCCCTTCATATCCAAACTATTAGAACGAGCAGTCCACCATTGCTGTCTCGATTTCCTCACCTCCCAGGCCCTCCTCGACCCACTTCAATCCGGCTTCCGTCCCCTACACTCCACTGAAACGGCACTCACAAAAGTCACTAACAACCTGTTCCTGGCTAAATCCATGGGCCTCTATTCTATCCTCATCCTTCTTGACCTTTCTGCTGCCTTTGACACTGTTGACCATGACCTTCTCCTCATTACCCTCTCCTCGCTTGGCTTCAAGGACTCCGTACTATCCTGGTTCTCCTCCTACCTCTCCCATCGCTCATTCAGCATATGCTCTGGTGGCTTCTCCTCCTCCCCTACCCTGCTCCGTGTTATTTATTTATTTATTTATTTACATTCTCTTATATACCGTGCTATTCTGCATCAGTGCGGTTTACATTGAACAAACTGAAATTACAGTGAACAGGGCATTATAACTTGGAGATAACTATTTTACAAAGAACATGGGCTATGGAGGGTTAAGTGGCTTGCCCAAGACCACAAGGAGCACCTGTGGGACTAGAAACCCCAGTCCTTCCGGCCCAAGGTTGCTGTCCTCTAGTGGGATTTGAACCCTTGACCTTCCGGCCTGAAGTACCTTGCCCCAACCACTAGGCCACTCCTCCATACCCCAGGGATCTGTTGGTGTACCCCAGGGATCTGTCTTGGGCCCCCTCCTCTTCTCTCTCTATACCCAAGGTCTTGGTGCGCTTATCTCCTCCCATGGCTTTCAGTACCATTTCTATGCCGATGATTCACAAATCTACCTCTCTACCCCTAATATTTCCCCGGCAACCCAATCCAAGATCTCTGCCTGTCTTTCGGACATCGCTGCCTGGATGTCTCATCGACGACTGAAATTGAATATGCCAAGACCAAACTCCTTGTCTTTCCAACTAACTCCTCCCCCCACTTCCTCCTCTCTCAATCCAAGTGGATGGATCTGCTATCCTTCCTGTTCCCTCGGCCCACAACCTAGGGGTTATCTTCGACACCTCTCTCTCCTTCTCCACGCATATCCAGCTTGTAGCCAAGACCTGCTGCTTCTTTCTCTACAACATTGGCAAAATCTGCCCCTTCCTCTCTGAACACACTACCAAAATGCTTATCCACTCCTTAATCTCCTCCCGCCTCGATTACTGCAACCTACTCCTTGCTGGTCTTCTCGTGAGCCACCTACTTCCCCTTCAATCTATACAAAATCACGCTGCTCGACTAATCTTCTGTCAGCCTCGCCATGCCCATGTTACTCCTCTTCTCAGATCACTTCACTGGCTCCCTGTCCAGCTCTGCATCCAGTTCAAGCTTCTCCTGTTGACCTATAAATGCATTCACTCGATGGCCCCTCAATACCTCTCTTCTCTTATCTCTCCCTACGTCCCCTCTTGAAATCTGCGTTCCGCTCACAAATCACTTCTATCAATGCCTTTCACCCACACCGTGAACTCCCGACTGCGCTCCTTTCACCTTGCTGCACCTCACGCCTGGAACAGCCTACCTGTGTCTGTGTGCCAGGCACCCTCCCTGGCCCTCTTCAAGTCCAGGCTGAAGACCAACCTCTTCACCATTGCATTCAGATCCTGACTCTTTCCTCATCTCACCCCAACCCCCTCAACGTTCATGACCAGCTACAGACCTAACTGTACCTCACCGTACCTTGAGTAGAACCGATTAATGCTTGCATAGAACCGATTGATGCTCTGCACTGTTTAACTAATTTACTATTCTATTCTAACTAGATTGTAAGCTCCGATGAGCATGACTCTGATGGCCAGGGACTGTCTCATGTTGCTGCTACCTCCTGTAGGTTAGTTGTACAGCGCTGTGTGCGTGGCGCTATAGAAGTGATAAATAGTAGTAGTAGTAGTATTAGTGGTACCCTGTGCCACATCTCCTTACCTGGGGTGCTTGGTGGGTGGTTCCTGCAACCCCCCTGTATCTCCTCTACTCCCTCCTCCTCTGACACCTCTTCCTCCCCACCTGCCCCTGGCCCTCCCATCCCTTCCCCTCTGACTCCTCATCCTCCCCGCCCTGCCCCTTGGCCCTCTGCTCCCTCCTCCTTTGATTCCTCACCCTCCCTGCCCTGCCCCGGTCCTCTGATCTTTCCTCCTCTGACTCCTCACCCTCCCCACCCTGCCTCTGGCCCTCTGATCCCTCCACCTCTGACTCGCCACCCTCCCACTGTGCCATGGCCCGCTCACTGCCTTCTGGTGTCCACAGGTGCAGTGTCATTGGATGTTGTCTCCTCCTCAACCCCATTGTGACTGGTGGTACTGCTGTTGCTCTGATTGGGTGGTGCAGCTCCACCACTCCTGGATGGTCAGTGTGGTAGGCCAGCTGACTCCAGGGTATCTCTGGCACCAGCTGTGAGGAGAGAGGAGGGGGATACTGGTCCATACAGGCATGGCCCGGAGGTGGGACTGGCACTCCCCTGGAGGGCCCACACATGCATAACTTTAGCCACCTTCAGCCCACAGGGACCTGCCTCCCCCACAGTGCACACTGCATGCCCTCCCCTTTTCCCACCTCCAGCCAGCTGTTGTACCCCTCACATGCTGTGCTGTGCCCTGCTGCCCCCCCTAGGCAATGGGTATGCACAGGAGGCTGCATGGGCAGGTGCACTATGTGCACCTGAGGCTTCCACTGGGGGTGTGTACCCCTGTACTGCCCTTCCATACCAAGCCCCAGCCAGGTGTGTGCACACCTGCATATCTTGTGTGCCAGCTGGCACACACACAGGATGGTGGCACCGGGGGATGGCAGAGCAACCCCTAGCACATTCCCATCATTGCATACTGGGAGTGTCCACCACCAGATGGTCTGCCTGCCCCAGTCTAGCTGCCATGGCTGCTGCCCCCTGCATCTGCTGGGTGCCACTGTGTACCCTACTAACCTTTTTCAGCCACCAGCCACTCCCTGCTCTGCTGGAGATGGTTGCGTTTCCTCTGACGCAGGGTATGGCATACTCCATATTCCCTGTGGGAGACAGGTGGGATATACATGAGCTCAATTGGCCACTACCATATTGCCTATTGGGCATACCTGTATCCTGCAATGGTCTGGCAAAATGCCCATCCTAGGGGCAGGGGCATGCCCATGATTGGCAGGCTGTGGTGGCAGATCCACTTGCAGGGACACACAGGTAATACATGTGTGTTTCTGCCACCAGTCCCCCCAGACCCCTGCACCAGGGCACAAAGGCTAGGGGGTGGGGTGGGTGTTCAGTGTGTCCACACTAGCTGCCAATATTTCCTGCAGTGCCCAGCCCTGACACAGCTCCTCCTGCACCAGGCTTTTCCATTGTTGTACATTCCCTGTGGCATTATTATCAACCACCACCAGGGGGTGCAGCATCCTTACCACTTGCTGTGTGTGGGTATGTCCCCTGCTGCGAGCAATTGGGGCTGTCACCTGTACCGATGCATGGCACATTCCCCCTCCACACCTGACAGCATACATTGGAGCAGCCACCAGCCTGGGGCTTAGCATCATACCCTGTCTCACTGTGCAGACACATAGCTGTGCCTTTCAGGGTATGTCTGCCTAGCATGGTGCTCAGCCCCCCCACCCCCCACGCCTGCTATGGCCTCCTTACCTGCACAGCTGGAGTTGGATTTCCCTCCATATGGCTGTTGCCGCCCTCAGGTTTGGGCAACAGTCCCCCCTGGAGTGGAGGATCCCCTCGTGTTGCAGCACAGAGCGGACAAGGCACTCACTTTCCTCTGGACAGAGGTTTGCACTTCTTCTTGCTGCTATGCCACTGGTGTCTGTCCACCCAGCCACAGGGGGCTCCTGGACAGGCAGCCCATGGGACCTGCATGATGCCATCATCTATGCACGGGTAGGCTGGGTGGGTAATGCACGGGTATGCCGGGTGAGCAATGCATGGGTTCCTGACCACATACCATCCTGCTTCTCTGGCTGCTGTTGTGGTGGTCACATACATGGGTAGCATCTTTGCCTTGTGTGCAGTGCCTGGTTATGCACCCTGCACTTATCCATCTAGGCCGCAGGGGGCACCTGCCGCTGTGATTAATTTGTGCTGCATTTTCATTGCTTGCCCGTTTTATTGGCTCCTAACTCATGATTCATGCACTTTTCCTGAGTGCGTACCTTTCTGCAGGTATGGCTGTCCTTTGCATTGTTGAATAAATGGGCCCATGGTGCACTGGTACAAGTAAGGTTTACATTCATATTGTGTGATGGAACCAGGTCACTCGCATGATGTTACACACCTGGTGGCCACTCATGTCTCTGAACTGATGTGTCTCTCATATATTGCACATATGAAGTAAGTAAGGACATGTGATGATCTGTGCAGGTGTCCATCCCAGAAGTGTGATGTGCCTGCATGTACTGCATAAATGTGATGAAGCAAAGGATGCTCATTCACAGTTATCACAAAAGTTTCCAAACATGTACAACTCACGTGTCAGGAGTCCAAAGGAGGCACTGGAACTTGCAAGAGGCAGCAGAGACATTAGGGAGCAAGGCAGAAAAAAGGAGAGGACCCTCTATACGTGGAACCAGTCTTTATTAATAACCCCTACACTGACAGTATTTTGGCACAGAAAGCCTTCATCAGGAGGTATGTGTGTTCAGACCTCCAACAAACAAAACATAAACATTTGTCAGTCAAATATCAACAAATCATGTTTAAAATTGTTAAATATCAAACCAAAGTACAGCAATTATAGTAACAATAAATAATATGCTTAAAAAGCAAAACAAATGAAAAGTGTATTAAACAATGGAATAAAAGTAAATAATGGACAGCCATAAAAATGATAAATAATATCAAATAAGACATTAGATTAAATATGTAAACTATAAAGGATGCACCATAGCCAGAATTATGTATACCTTTGTATTCCAGAATATTTAGGTTTAGTCCAGTTATAGAGAACTTTATTATAATGAAACATGGCTGGAAAATTGGGTAAGGATGGGGGGCAGGGGGGAGAAAGAGAGGAGGAAAGAAAAGAAAAAAAGCCTTATAAAATAGAATTGCAAAAACAAACTCACTGTTATCCACGGTATATGATTCTCTGGTGTGCAGTGACATTGTTGCGTAAAAAACATGTTTGGCAATAAGTATTGCAAGAAACAGTAGTGTAGTGTCAACCTACTGTAGTAACTTATACATACAGTCACATTTCAAATCACAACAGCTCAATTAAATATGTAACCGTGTGAAGCAGTGTGTGTAGTACAGGAAAGGTAAAAACAAGCACGTTCAGAAGCGGAGCTCAGAGGAGGAGAAAGGCAATAACAAACAAGCTGGACTCACCTAGTGCAATGAAACAAATTCTTCGATCGGGGGCCCAGCTTGGACACAGTCAGTGTTTTAAAGCCCAGGAATTCGCGCCAAAAAGGTAACCATGGGAACCAATCTGTTTAATGTGAACAAATAAAAAGAAAAACCTGCCGCTCTCTTTATTAAGGAACTAAATCACTATATCTAGTGCTTAAGTTTTAAAATATACCATATTAGTGTAATTTCTCAAATGCGATACTGTATATATAAAATCATATTGGGGTAATGTTCTTATCAAAATACATCCTAAAATGCTCCATTTATGACCTTTCAAAGATGAAGAAAAACACGGAACTAATATCAAATATATTTGTGTTACTCATTCTGTCTGATAAAATGATTATGATTGGATAACGGCCCACAGCTACATTTTATATAATGTAAGATCAATCCTGCACATATTTTGCATTTCAAAAAAACAGTGAAAAAAAGGGAAGGACACTGTATTTGAAGACGCATATCCAGACATCGAAACCGACACCGATGAGTAAAAAGCAGATAAAATGCAAAAATAAAAGTAAAAATAAAGAATCATTGGCATGGCAGCACAAAATACACTCGCGATTTGGAGATTTTGCAACCATTGTATGGCAGTCAAAAGTAAGGTTAAGATAGACTATTTGGATATCCTGATTAAAAAGGACAATGATGGGTTTGATACAGACCTTTACTGCAAGCCAGCACATAGAAACAAACGGTTCCATTTTAGTAGTTTTCACAATCATTCCCTTAAATACAACCTGACAGTAAGTCAGTTCTTAAGAGTGAGGAGGATTTGTTCACATGAGGCAGATTTTGAGAAACACTCATTGGATATGAGGAGACGGTTCAGTGAAAGGGGCTATCTGGATTCATGCAGAAGATGTGCATACTACAGGGCTAAAACATCAGATAGATCACAATTACTACAGGGCTCCACACGTACCCGTACGGATAAGCTGGATTCTCAAGGAGGACTGGCACATTCTTTCAACCATTCCTGTTTTCAACAGTAGAACTGTTACAGTGTCACACAAATGCAACTAAATATGAACTAATCTTGTTAATATTTTAGTTCCTTCTGCTCTTTCTGTGCCCAAGGCCAAACCAAAGATCACTGGACACTATAAATGTGGCCACTCCCTGATTACCAGGAATTTCTTTGTAAATCCCCATACTGGAAAAAAGCTTTTTCATTCTGATTATTCTAATTGTGATACACAGTATGTAATTTATGTAATAAATTGCTGCTGTGATTTGTTGTATGTAGGAAAAACCAAATGCAGTGTTCATACAAGAATGATTAGACATAAAAATTGTTTAAAAAGATGCATTCTTGACAAACCTTTGATTTCCAACTAGACTTCTGCAGAACATGCCCTCTCAGGTTTGAGGTTCTGATGATGAAGGTTGGACATTCACACTGGAGGGATAGAAATATAGATCGAGTCTATGTTACTAATCTATTATGTTTTTTTGAAGGTGTGAATAAACAGGTAGACAAAGGTGAGTCTGTTGATACAGTATAGTGTATCTGGACTTTCAGAAAGCCTGTGACAAGGTCCCTCATGAGAGACTTTTGGCGAAATTAGAAAGTCATGGGATAGGAGGCAGTGTACTATTGTGGATTAGGAACTGGTCAAAAGATAGGAAACAGAGGTTATGGCTAAAGGGCCAATTTTCCCAATGGAGAAAGGTGAATAGTGGAACACCCCAGGGATCTGTGCTGGGTCTGCTGCTTTTTAACATATTCATAAAAGACCTGGAAATGGGAAACAGAAGTGAGGTAATCAAATTTGCAGATGACACAATATTATTCAAAGTTGTTAAAACCCATGAGGACTGTGAAAAATTGCAAGAGGACCTTGATAAATCAGAAGACTGGGCATCCAAATGGCAGATGAAATTTAATGTGGACAAGTGTAAAGTTATGCACCTAGGAAAGAACAATCCAAACTATGGTTACACGATGCAAGGTTCCATATTAGGAACCACCATCCAGGAAAAAGATTTAGGCATCATCGTGGAAAACATGTTGAAAACATGTTTCTCTTTTAAGATCTCTAGTTGGTGGTTTTTGTATGTATACACTTTTTTGCATATTTTATCATTATTTCATATTTATTTACTTTTAATATCATTTTTATTGGTTTACATTGGACATGGTATTTTATGATATTATGTATTTTTATCTTTTTATGCAACTACACATGACATCCTTCACCTTTTATTTTCATTATATGATCACTTAGAATGACTTTTATCCATTATATATTTTTATTTATGATTCTTTATTGGGATGCTTGTGAGAACACTTTTGGGCCAGTGGCATGTACCCCATTGTCCTCCCTCCCCTTCCTTCCTTGCCGCCCCATGCCAAACCCTCCCCTCTTTTTTTCCTTTCCTTCCCCTCTGTCCCTTCCCCCTTCCCCTTCCTTTCCCTTCCCCTCCTCCCCCCTTTTCCTTCCCCTTCCTGCTACCCCTTCCTCCTCCTCCCCCTCCCCCTCATTCCCTCCTGCCTTCCCCTCATTCCCTCCCAACCTTTTTTCCCTCACCTCCCCTATCCCCTTCCCCTCTATTCCCCTCCCCTTTCCCTTCCCCCTCTTCCCCTCCCCCATTCCCCTCCTCTCACCACGCTATTTTTACAAATTATGGTTTGATTTTCTAGCTAGCGGCCACATACAGATTTTTTAGCCCCTTTTTTTTACTTTGGTTTTTATCTGGGTTTTTATTTTGGTTGCCGATACACTTTTTATGTCCAGCCTTTCTTGTCTGTTTTTACACCCTCTCCGTTCATTGGTTTAGGAGCCATGTATTAATGATCACCTAGATACATGAGATAAGATCTCTAATTATGTCCATAAAAGCATTAAGTCGCCATTTGCAAGTCACGTATGTGTCTTGTCTTAATAGTTTATTTATACTT
Source organism: Ichthyophis bannanicus (assembly GCA_033557465.1). Lineage (NCBI taxonomy): Eukaryota > Metazoa > Chordata > Amphibia > Gymnophiona > Ichthyophiidae > Ichthyophis > Ichthyophis bannanicus. The sequence continues at coordinate 662,369,832 of CM066035.1, read as the reverse complement.
CTGCCGGGTCCTTTTCACTGGCCCATTTAAGGTTCTACCGTATACAGTTATTTTACCTTAATCGGTTTCTGTTACACCTCCATCTTAAGATTGCCCTTTGCTGTTCATTTGTAGTTCATTTACGTTTTTTGGTAATGCAGCTATGTTTTGACCACCATATAGATCCATGACAATGGTTGCAAAATCTCCAAATCGCTGCTGCTGTGCAAATGTATTTTGTGCTGCCATGCTGATGATTCTTTATTTTTACTTTTATTTTTGCATGGGGACAGCTAATGCAATGAACCTTAGTCCATTTGTTTTTACTCATTGGCATCGGTTTGCATGGCTGGATATACATCTTTGACTACAGTGTCCTTTCCTTTTTTCATTGTTTTTTTGAAATACAAAATATGTGCAGGATTGATCCTCCGTTCTATAAAATATATCTGCAGGCCGTTAACGGTCATAATCATTTTATCAGATAGAATGAGTAACACAAATATATTTGATATCAGTTCCATGTTTTTTTTACCTTTAGAAGAACATAAATGGAGGGTTTTAGGATGTATTTTGATAAGAACATTTCCTCAATATGCTTTTGGATATACAGTATTGCATTTGAGAAATTACACTTAAGCACTAGATATAGTGATTTAGTTCCTTAATAAAGAGAGCAGCAGGCTATTGTGATTTGGAATGTGACTGTATGTATAAGTTAATAAGTTCACACTGTGATACTGTTTCAGTACTTATTGCCAAATGTGTTTTTTACACAACAGTGTCACTGCACACCAGAGAATCATATGCTGTGGATAATAGTGAGTTTGTTTTTGTAATTTTATTTTGTAAGGCTTTTTCCTTTTCTTCCTATACTCCCCCCCCCCTCCACCATCTCCCCCCCCCCCCCCCATCTGCACCCCTTCCCCATTTTCCAGCCATGTTTCATTATAATGAAGTTCTCCCTTACTGGACTAAACCTAAATAGTCTGGAAGCCAAAGGTATACATAATTCTGGTTATGGTGCATCCTTTATAGTTTACATATTTAGTCTAATGTCTTATTTGATATTATTTATCATTTTTATGGCTGTCCATTGCTTACTTTTATTCTGTTGTTTAATACACTTTTAATTTGTTTGTTTTTTAAGCATATTATTTATCGTTACTATAATTGTTTTACTTTGCGTTGATATTTAAAAATTTTAAACATGTTTGGTTGATATATGCTTTGTTTGTTGGAGGTCTGAACACACATAATCCCTGACAAAGGCTTCATGTGCTAAAATACTGAGAGTGTAGGGGTTATCAATAAAGACTGGTTCCATGTATAGAAGGTCTTGTCCTAATTTCCACCTTGCTCCCTAGTGTCTCCCAACTTAAGGGTCATGCATCTACAGGATGAAGTTGTACTACCCTTTGCAATATGCTGCAGCAGAATCAATAAAGTCATGCTGTCAGATGGCTATAACATGTAAAAAAATAAAATAAAATAAGTGCTATCAAATTAATGCTGACTTCTGGGTTTTCTTGGTGGTGTGGCTGAAAGCATAGTGCCAGGCTGTTCTTCCAAAGCAATGGAGAGTGAAGCGACTTTCCCAAGGCCAGAAGGGGGATTTGAGCCTTAGTCCATTTGTTACTGAACCAGTGCTCTTACCATTCAGCTACACCTCCACATCTTTCTCTCTAGCATACTCTAGAATAAACCAGATGGCAGGTCCCTGCCTGCAATGGCCTAAACCCAGGACTTGAAACAACCTGGAAGGTGCATTCTGAGAGTTATAAACTATTCCTAGGGCCTGCCTGCAGTGATATACATGCAGTACAGACTGCACTAGACATTCAGTACTGCATCTGCATATCAGGCACACAGCAGCAGTATTAATCATCTGTCCAAAGGCCAAGCCACTTGTGAAGGCAGGAGGCCCTACCCTCCACTATACCTCCTAAGACAAACAACATTCACACACTGAGCTGCAGTGCGGCACTAATCCCTGAGGCAGCATATATGCAAGGTGAGCATTCACCTTTCACCTGATGTACAGTACACCTTATGTACCTTTGCGCATACACCATCATCAAACCTCAGTCATGACCCATGAGGCTGATGATGGCCCCTGGCAGGTCTATGTCCATTCCAGACCACCCTGTCCTCATGGGATGGTGGGGCCATGCACACCTCCTCCCTGGTCATACAAGACATGCAGGTACTAGGCAATGCTCCAGTGCTCAGTGTAGTCACTATGTTTATGTTTGTTTATTTATCATTTGATATACCGCTCAGGTCAAAAGGCATTAGAGCAGTTTACAATACAATATCATTTGAGAAAATAACTAAACCTGCAATTGTGGCTATTTGTGCTGGTATTGGTTAGCCCCTTATTTCCAGGATGCATCTCACAATCTGTGTACCTATATGCTGATTTTGCCCCGGTGGAGAATGCCACAATCCATCACATCAGCCTTGGAACATGCAGGGACATCCTGTGCTTTATCCACATAACAGCTGTCACATGTGCAAGGGTCCTCTGTCACCAGGCAACCTGAATGTCAGGAGGGGCACACATCACCTGGTCCTCAGACCAAGACCGTCAATGGATGTTCTCTTTAGGTGTTAGAGAAAATCTATTTCACTGCCAGAATACTGCAGGTGTTGGTTGTGTTATATCATGCTTGAGGTTTGGTAGCCTGTAAACCTGTAATGTGTTGGAGTGGCATATCCCATTTGGCTCTTGTGTAAGACCTTATGTTAGGCACTTGGGCTCTGGCAGCTGCTTGCAAGAAACCCAATTGCATTGAGTGGTGCCTAGGCAGATAAGGGTGGGCTGATGCCATCCAGCATGGCAAAGACTGAAAAGCAGCTCTCCTCTCTTTCATAGATATCTCTTCAGCTATATCCATACAGTCAGCCTACAATACCGCCCACTGCATAAATGCCATGAAAATGTTGGCTTCACACAACAGCAGGGACATCCAGCAGCCTGGCTAGTGACTGGACTGCCATAGAAAAACAGTGTCCATGAAACTGTAGCTTGAGCCTACATAGAGCTATGTCAATACTTAGCCATGACATGGTCACAGCTCGGTCAAAGTGAAAGTGGCCTCTGAGCATGAACAGATGTGTGCTGTCAGGTCATGCTCATACCAGACCCATTTTTTTAATATGGCTCAGCCATTTACCTCTCCTATGCTTCATGCACATCCTGTACAAAATGCTCTGTTTTAGACAATACCCAGAATACCCTTTTCCTCATTTGTACTTGGGGACAGCTAATGCAATACAAAGAGCACTGGAAACTGGCTGTGAGTGCATGTTGGCCCACACTGGCCTACATTAGTCACATACCAGACCACTGTGTCCCCCTACACAGCTTTTGGCACTGAACACTGAACATAGTGCCATGCTTGTACTCCCATAGTATGTAATGTCCCTGACTATGGATACTCCACAAATAGGCAGTGCGGCACATGCTCTTTCCCATGCTTCCCATGCATTCCCTCCCCCCATGGGCACATGGAAGCATGGCAGGTTGGGCATGGGATTAGATATTGGTACAGTTGCTGGCTACACATATGCCACCATCCCCAGCCTCTTTTTACTCTAACAACATGGCTGTCATACTCTGTGCCTGTGGAGAGTGGGTGAGGCTGTCAGGCAGGGCCTCTGATCTGAAACCTGCAGATATGGAGTGAGCCCTCATAGTTTCTCTGCATGTGAACATAGCCTCTGCCTGGCAATGCCACCTACCAGGGGTACATGGAAAACATGGATGGGACTGTTCCCCCCTCCCCAAATTCACCTCCAGGCACTGCCTTCCCACATGGTGGTAAGCAATGCAGAGACTAACATGACATCCTGTGACTAATTCCTTCTGCTGGAATTGTGCATGCACCATGCAGAGGCCAGTGTCCCAATGTGGCACTCTGGCAAACAAATGCATGTTGTCTCTGTAAACATAAGGCAGGTAGTTGTTTTGGAGTAATTCATAATATACTGCTGAATGCTTTGGTCAATGATCAGTACACAGTGCTGAGATAGTGTCTGTTGTGTGCAGATGTGCATGAGATGGACAGAGAGGTTCTACTAAAGATAAAAGTAACCCAAATGCCCTTAAGTACAGAACAGACAGAGCTAAAAGATTCCAAATTACCCCATCAACTGATAACCAGATTAATATGAATAAAATACAACCTCTAAAATGCCTGTATGCAAATGCTAGAAGTCTAAAAAATAAGATGGGAGATTTAAAATATATAGAATTAAATGAAAGGTTAGATATGATTGGCATCTCAGAGACCTGGTAGAAGGAGGACAACGAAAGTGACACTGTGATAGCTGCTTACAAGCAATATTGCAATGATAGGGTAGATCAAATTGGTGGAAAGTTTGCTCTCTATGTTAGAGAAGGCATTGAGCCACACACGATTAAAATTTGCAGGAAACAAAATACACTGTAGAATCTCTATGAATAGAAATTCCATGTAAAAAGGGGAAGGCAATGACAGTGGGGGTGTACTACCGTCTGCCTAGCCAGAATGAACAGATGGATGATGAAATGCTAAAAGAAATCAGGGAAGCAATAGTTGCAACACAGTAATGATGGGTGACTGCTGTTACCCCAGTATCGACTGCTTCAATGTCACAGCAGGACATGCTAGGGAGATAAAATTTCTAGATGAAATAAATTACTGCTTCTTAGAGCTGCTGGTTCATAAACCAACAAGAGAGGAAGCTATTTTGGACCTAATCCTTAGTGGAACATAAGATCTGGTACAAGAAATAATGGTGTTGGTGCCACCTGGTAATAATGATCATAGCATGATTGCATTTGATTTAATAAATGGAGGGAGGAGGGCAAGGAAATCCACAGTACTACCTTTTAACTTTCAAAAGGGAGACTATGATAAAATGAAGACAATAGAAAAGAAAAAATTAAGAGGAGCAGCTGCAAAGGTCAAAGATTTACAACAACCATGGGCGTTGTTTAAAAATACTGTCTTGGAAGTCCAAACATGATATTTTCCACGCCTAAAGAAAATTGAAAGGAAGTCCAAAAAATGGCCAGCATGGTTTAAAGATGAGGTCAGAGAGGCTATTGTAGCCAAAAAAAGCATCTAAATGGAAAAAGGAGCCAAATGACGGAAATGGGAAGCAACATAAGCACTGCCAAATTTAGATGCAAGGCATTGATAAGACAGGCAAAGAGAGAATTTGAAAAAAGGCTTGATGTTGAAGCAAAAATACATAACTTTTTCAGGCAGATTCGTAGCAAAACCCTGTGAGATAGTCAGTTGGCTCATTAGATGATGGGGGGGGGGGAGTAAATGGGGAACTAAGGGAGGACAAGGCCAGAACAGAGAGACTGAATGAATTCTTTGCTTCAGTTTTTACTGAAGAAGATGTAGGGAGGTTACTTCTGCTTGAAATGATATTTAAAAGTGATGCATTGGAAGAATTGAAAGAAATATCAATAATCCAGGGAGAGATATTACAACTATTTGATAAACTGAAGAGTGGCAAATCACCTGGACCAGATGGTATCTATCCGAGGGTGTTGAAAGAATTGAAATATGCGATTGCAAACCTACTATTAGTAACCTGTAAACTATCATTTAAAATCATTTGTAGTACCTGAAGATTGGAGAATGGCCAGTATAAAGCCACTTTTTAAAAGGGGTTCCACGGGTGATCTGGGAAACTACAGACCGGTGAGCCTTTCATCAGCCCTGGGTAAAATGGTAGAAATAATTATAAAGAAAAACATTACCAAACATGTAGATAGTCATGGTTTAATGGGAGAATGCCAACATGGATTTAGCCAAGGAAAGTTTTGTCTTATTAATCTGTTATACATATTTTTTGAAGGTGTGAATAAACAGATAGATAAAGGGGAGCCAGTTAATATAGTATATCTGGATTTTCAGAATACCTTTGACAAGGTCCCTCATGAGAGACTTTTGGCAATGTTAAAAAGGTCATGGGATAGGAGGCAGTGTACTATTGTGGATCAGGAACTGGTTAAAAGATAGAAACCAGAGGGTAGGGCTGAATGGCCAATTTTCCTAGTGGAAAAGGATGAAGAGTGGAGTAACCCATGGATCTGTGCTGGGCCCACAGCTTTTTAACATATTTATAAATGACCTGGAAATAGGAATAATGAGTGAGGTGATCCATTTTGCAGATGACACAAAATGTTTCAAAGTTATTAAAACACAAGAGGATTGTGAAAAATTGCAAGAGGATCTTTATAAATTGGAAGGATGGATGTCCAAATGTCAGATGAAATTTAATATGGACAAGTGCATAGTTATGTACTTAGGAATAACCCAAACTATGTTACACGATGCAAGGTTGCACATTAGGAACCACCCAGGAAAAGGAATTAAGCGTCATTGTGGATAGTACAATGAAACCCTCTGCCCAGTGTGCAGCAGCAGCCAAGAAAGCAAATAGAATGCTAGGAGTCATAAGGAAGAGAATGGTATAACTGCACCTTGAATACTGTGTGCAATTCTGATTGCCATATCTTAAAAAAAGATATAGTAGAATTAGAAATGTACAGAGAAGAGCCACTAAAATGGTAAAGGGGATGAAAGGATACCCCTATGAGGAAAGGCTTAAATGTTAGGGCTCTTCAACTTGAACCTTTTTTGGAACCTGCCAGGTAATTGTGACCTGGATTGGCCATTGTTGGAAACAGGATATGCTTGATAACAAAGACCACTAACCATTTTAGTAGCCACCCTCTCTACCAACTCCAACCTGTTTATATCCTTTTGAAGGTGCAGTCTCCAGAACTGCATACAATACTCCAAATTAGGTCGCACCAAAGACAACTAGTAGCTGGCAAAGTTAGTTTTCCCAAAGTCTAAGACCCTCGCTTTTGAATAGATTTTATCAGCCCTAGTCCTAATACTGAACCACACCATCTGGTGATCACTGGATGCAAAACGATCTCCCACTATAACATCAGAAACACTTTCACCATTAGTAAGCACCAAGTCTAGTACTGTATATAACACCAATGCAAATAGATTTCTCTGTCCCTCTTTCTAGTTTAACCCACAGTGCTTCCTCTCTTCATAAGCCCTGTATTTCCATAGCTTTAATATTATTTTTTACATATAGTGCCACTCCTCCTCCCCTTCTTCCTACCCTGTCCTTTCTGAATAAAGTATAGCCTGGTATAGTTACATCCCAGTCATGGTTGTCTGTGAACCATATCTCTTTTACTGCCACTAAATCCAAGTCAGCCTCTTCCATTAAAGCCTCAGCATCTGGGATCTTATTTCCAATGCTATGAGCATTTATAGACCCTGTCTTCCAGATGTTGCCCCTTTTACCTATCTCTATAAAGGTATTTAATGTTTCACTTACTTGGGGGCTTTCTTCACCCATCCCAATGAATCTAGTTTGAAGCCCTCTTCAGCAGGTTAACCAGTCTGCTACTGAAGACATGTTGGCCCTTCTTGGACAGATAGACACCATCTCTGCTCTGCAATCCTTGGAACAGCATCCCATGGTCCAGGAAACCAAAATGCTCTCGATGACACCATCCACGCAGCCATACATTCATCTCCAGGATGCAAGCGTCTCTGACTTGGCCTTTACCCTCAATGGGGAGAATTGAAGAGAACACCACCTGCACCCCTATCTGCTTTACCCTCTGTCCCAGAGCCATGAAGTCACTTTTGATACACTCAGAGGGATACCTGGCAGTATCATTTGTGCCAGAGGAGCAACATGGGGCAATAATCAATGGGCTTGATGAGTCTCAGCAAACACTCTGTAACATCTCAGATTTTGACATCTGGCAGACAGCAAACCTCTCTGGACATCAAGTCTCGTCAGCAGATGGATGCCTCAGTACCCCTCAGAAGAGAGTCACTAACCACCACTACCCTTCGCTTCCTTGTGGTTACTGATTCTGCAACTTTGGGGTGCTTGAGCTCTGGTTCTTCCCTTTCCAGGGATGCTTTCACCTCCTCCACTTCCAGGGCTGCATAATGGTTCTTCAATTCAAGGGCTGGAGGAGTTGGATTGGTAATTCTGCAGGCCCTGGTGTCTCGTGTCCGACCTTCGTCATTCTGTAGGCTCCCATCTTCTCCACTGCTAGAGAGCTTGGATGTTACAAGAAGAATCTCATCAATGTACTTCTCACTGTCTTAAATGCTTCTCAGCCTCGCCACCTCTTCTCTGAGCTCCTCCACTTGTTTCCTCAGAGCTTCAGCATGCAGGCACCCTGCACATGGAACCGGTCCTTCAACTGGCATTGGGACCTCTGTCTGGAAAGAGGCAGAAGCTGTAATGGGGGCAACAGCTTTGGCAATGTGATTTTTCCCAGTCATTGTTTAGTTGGTGGAGCTTAGGTGCCTGTTGAAGCAAAAGAGAGAGAAAAAAGAGAGGTTTCCCAGCTGTCCTTTCAGAGAAAAAGCAGTTAATCTCTTTTACATGTGTTCTGAATGTGCTGATTCCAAGTACTTATGTGTAGCTAATTGGGGGAGGTGCCCTACAAAGCAAGACAGCTCACATGGGGTGGGTGGGAGTTGGGAGGGGTAGGGAGGGAACTAACACCCGATGAGGTGTCAGTAGCTTCAAAGATCTGAGAAAGATACTAAAAGTAGTGTTCTAAACCTACACCACTAAAGACAATATTTCCACTTTTGAACTAAAGCACCAAAAAGAATATAACTTTGTTTTAAAAATGTACTAAAACCCTTTAAGAGCTCTCAGGCAGACAGCTAGTAATTTAAAAGCTAGTAATTTAAAAGCCACACACTCTTACCTGGATTGAAATGCAGAGCCCCTGTTAGGAATGCCTCAATAGTGCAAGGCTCTGAAGGCCTTTATTCAGCTCTCAGTTCTTTCACAGGCTAATCAGGCCCACTAAGTCCTGATGAGTTGTCAGTAGCTTCAAAAAGCTGAGAAAGATACTAAAAGCAGTGTTTTAAACCTACATCATTATATCTCCCCTGTCCCTTATCTCCTCCAGAGTGTACATATTTAGGTATTCAAGTCTCTTTTCATAGGTCTTCTGATGCAGGCTCCAAATCATTTTGGTTGCCTTCCTCTGAACCATTTCCTGTCTTTTTATATCCTTAGCGAGATATGGTCTCCAGAACTGAACACAATATTCCAAGTGAGGCCTCACCAGCAAATTGTCAGTCGCATTAGTACCTCTTCCTTTCTGCTGGTAATTCCTCTCTTTATGCAACCCAGCATTCTTCTGGCTTTTGCCACCACCTTGTTACGCTGTTTCGCCATCTTGAGATCCTCAGAAATAATCACTTCGAGGTCCTTCTTCTGGTCTCTGCACACCAACCTCTCGCCCCCTATCGCATACAATTCCCTTGGATTTCTGCTTCCCAAGTGCATGACACTGCACTTCTTCACATTAAATCTTAACTGCCAACCATTAGACCATTCTTCCAGCTTTTGTAGATCTTTCCTCATACTATCGATTCCCTCAGGGGCATCCACTTTGTTGCAAAGCAGAACTGTTCCTTTGCAGTTTTCTTCCACTGTTGCTTATATCTGGGGTTTATATAAACATAAGCATTCGGGAGTGAGAGGAGTCAGCTGGAGCCGGTGCCTGTGATCGTTGGGAGGAGGAGCGGTGTAGCCCCGCCCCCCAGGACCTTTCAAACCTTTTGGTCCACCACGGGAGACCGGGAGTGAGAGGAGTCAGCTGGAGCCGGTGCCTGTGATCGTTGGGAGGAGGAGCGGTGTAGCTCCGCCCCCCCAGGACCTTTAAAACCTTTTGGTCCACCGCGAGAGACCGGGAGTGAGAGGAGTCAGCTGGAGCCGGTGCCTGTGATCGTTGGGAGGAGGAGCGGTGTAGCCCCTCCCCCCAGGACCTTTAAAACCTTTCACCGTGGACGAGACCCGCAGGCACGCACCCATGGTCGCGTGCCCGAAGGGGTGTGACCAAAGGGGCAGGTCATGCCCCTTCGGAGCAACGAGGAGGAACAGAGGATTTCTTCAGGCTCATGGGGAAGCGATGGAAGAAGGCTTTTCCTATAGTGAGCACTCAAAAGGCTCCTAAGATCGTGGGACCGATGGATTTGCATCTCCAGAAAGCTCAGGAAGAGCAAGAGTCACCGGACTTGAACCATGGGTCTGTGAGTACTGCCTCTGATCTTTCTCTCAATGCGCAGGGTGTTTCCCTACCCAGTCAGGAAGTTATGACTGAGAGGGTGATTTCTCCCAGAGTTGATAATCTGGGGCGAAGCCCTCGCTGGGTGATTTGGATGTTTCTTCTTTATTAGTGGAGGAGGATAAACGCAAATTGTCTGCTCTTCCGTCTGTATTGGAATTCCCTATTTCTGTTCCGTCTGTGGTTTCCCCAGTTGATGTTTCCTTGAGGGACGTGTGGGAAGTAGTGACACGCATGGAAATGTCCCTGCATGTGTCCCTTTCCCAGGTCTCTCAATTTTCTAAGGATGTGGTACAGAAGTAGGGTGTTCATGAGGAGGCTATTGCAAAAAGTAATACTGCTTTGAATAAATTAGAGGGGCAGGTTTCTGTTATGCAAGCTGTTGCCTCTTCTTCAATTAGGGATAATGTTAATATACATCATCAGATAGAGTCCCTTGAAAATGCATGTTCGTGTAAAAAATTTGAGATTTTTAAATTTTCCACAAACTCATTACCTTTCTCCTTCTATTTTGTTATACAAATATTTCAAGGAGGTTCTATTAATTGATGATGTGAACTCTATAAAATTTTCCTCGGTTTACTATGTTCCTTTGTTGTCCTCTACTTAGGCCTCTTCCCCTATTGCCAATGACGCAGAGAATGTTTTAGTATCTCATTCATTGGATGTTTCTGCGTTTTTGGAATCTTCACCTGATGAGATTACCAGACGTGCTACTCTAATTGTTTATTTTATTTCTTTATCTGATAAAAATTTAATATTGCGGTCATATTTTCCTAAAAAGAATCAATTGTTTTGTGGTAGCACGGTACAGGTTTTCCCTGATGTATGCAGACTTAAAGGCGGCGGAAAGCTTTCTTAGCATTAAGATCTCGCGCCTTTGCAAATGGGGCCTCCTTTTTCCTGAAATATCCGTGTAAATGTATCCTGATTTATGAGCAGACAAAATATGTGTTTATGGAATCCGATCAATTGAATGTGTTTCTGAATAGTAAAGAAAATGGATAAAATGTTGCTACTTCCTTTCTAAGTTATAGGGTTAGTAGTTTTTTATTGCGGGCCCAGTTTATACTAAGGTAGATTTGTGTTATTTCTTTGTTTTTGCTCCTTGCTCTTCCCTTGATGTGGACTTGATTGTAATTCCTGTTTCATTTTTTGAAATAAAGATTGTTAAATGGAACCCCCCCCCATGAGCATTGCTTGCAGTTATAATACCATATAATCAGACGCGGTGCCGCACACAGATATCAGAGCTTCCAACTCACCCAGTTCCAACAAGGATATTTTAGGCCAGTCCTGGATTTCTGACAGCCCTGTCCTGACATATTATGGGATTGGTAGCACTGATTTCAGCATATAGAATTGGGTCTACAAATACCGCATTGCTTTGGGGATGTATATTGAAAACTAAGACTGGCCTAAAATGTCTCTATTGGAAATCTGCAAGTGGGTGGGTTTGATATTTCAGATGCAAAGTAAGGGGGTATTTGTGTATCCACATATGTTCCAGCAAATTTTCAAAGAGAAACCATCCTGAGGGTCTATCCAGCAGTGGTGCCAGAAAATGAGGTAACATAGGTGCACCTCATTCCTGGAGCCGTGATCTGCTCTGCTCCCGCTCCCACCCCCTTTGCTGCCACCCCTCTCTGTGACCAGCAGCAGCAATGTCTTACTTAAACCTTTGGCGCGATGATGCTCTTCCTGCTTTCACCTCTCCGATGCAGACTTCCTGTTTGCATGAGGTGGAAGTAGCTGGAGCAGAATACGCAACACAGAGTACCACAAAGATTTGCTAATTCAACCAGCAAAGCACATAAGGAAGTTAAAATACATTTGGATTATTCCTGAGTCCCTTTTACTAACACTTAGCTGGAGCTATCTGCTACATGCTCCATTTTTTTCCTATGGACTACATGGCAGATAGCTCGAGCTAAGTGTCAGTAAAAGAGGCCATAAGGATGTGTGTGGCAAATTACAAGGATTTGGTTTGTGTTCATTTTGAACAAATGCTTCCAGATTTTTGCATATTTATTTCAGTTTATTTCACACATTTGTCTTATGTGCATGCATTGTAAGCAAATAAGAACTTTATTTTGCAAGCAAAGTGTACATAGGTTAATTTGTAGGTTTATGTATGTACAAGTGATTTGCATATGCTCAGGGGCAGGTTTACTAAATTGTGCTAAGGTGGTATGCATTAGGGGTGACAATTTAGCACAGGCTGTGAGACGGGCCCATGCTAGCTGTCAGGGACATGCCAAGCATGTTGCCTAGCAGTTAATAAACCGGAATATGCATTTAATGCAGGTGCACTTACCACCATTGATGCTTAGCATGTGTTAATTAACCCATGCTAATCACAGGTGCAGTCAATATCCACTCATGGCTCCCAACCTGCCCATTTTCCACCTTGTCACATGCTAAGTGGGATTTTTCTCAAGCTGGTATGGGATTTTTATAGGTTGCCGAGGCATGCTTAGCATGTAGTAAACTTCATGTTAACCATCCCTGCGCTTTAGTAAATATGCCTGTTAATTTTTAGGGGAGTACACTGTTGGGGTTTTGGCCTTCTTGTTAATTGTCGTGGTGCAGGGTTCACCCCAACATAAGTGTAAAGCACAGGATCCTCTTTCAAATAAAGTATCATGCCACTGAAGTAAAGTAGAAATTTTATTGTCAGGTATGTAACATACATAGTAACATACATAGTAAATGACGGCAGATAAAGACCACCGTGGTCCATCCAGTCTGCCCAGCTAATATATGACAAGAGTAGGTGCACCCTTCGCTCTGTGCAGGCCACCCCTCCCCATGTCTTTGTTTAGGGGTGGACCCACCACTCCATGTAGGACGACCCTATTTGTTGAGAAGTTAGATGGTTCAGTTTATTTTGTTTTTATCCTGTTGCTATAAAGGGATCCGCAGTGCTTGTCCCATGCTGTTTTTTGATATGTAATATCACAAGCTTTGCAAGTTTAAAGTCAATGCTCTAATCCCTATATTACAAATCAGCATGAAACAGGAAAATGAATATAAAATTGTCTTTATGCACAAAGCACCTGAGGTCTCCTATGAAGGGTCCTGGGGACAGAGTAGTGTTGCTCTCTAAGGAGAGTGTGCCAGTCTGTCCCAAATACTAGTGTTCTCCTATATTTATACTCATTTTTGGGCTTGTGAAACAGAACTGCTGATAATCAGATTTCCTTTCCCTCTTCTTGTTCCCCATTCCAAGCATATCTGCTCCTTAACCTTCTGCTCTCTTACCCTCTGCTTTCCCCTTGTGGCATCCTGTCTTCTCATCCTCCTGGCAGTTCCTTCGCCTTTTGCTAACCCTGTTTCCTGCATATTAACTCCAGATGCTGATGTTGGTCAACTCCATCCTGCCACGTAGTTCTTCTTTTTGTTTCCCTTTTCCTAATCTAGGGGCCCAGGTGACATTTTCAATAGCTGTGTAGTTTTCAGAGCCGATAAGGTCAGCACCTCTCATTGTGCCAGCTCTATGATTTCAGGATGTTAGCACATTCCATAGCTCAAACTGATTATTCTGCAATTCCAGGGTGGAAGGGTCAGCAGGCTATTTCTTACTTAGGCCTGGAGCTGAAGACGTTAGCACAAGATGGAAGACAGTAGTCCAACCTGAGACAAGGGTACCTGAAGGGGGATTCATTTTCCCCTCAGCACTGCTAGCGCCGCTTAGTAAACATACCACTTAGTGTCGGTTTTCAGATAGTTAGAGGCAATCTTTCTACCAGGCTCAATAAGAGAAGAGTGTGGACACACCTGAGGAATCTTTTTATCCGCTGGTCAACCTAAAGAAGTGCTCATCTTGGCTCTTGGTTGAAGGAACTTGACCGGTCCTGGGGAATACAAACCAATCCGTTCAAATCAATTTGTAGTTCATATTCCATATGATTTTGTAAAGCCAAATCATTTCTGAAGTGCAAACATTACAAACCCTGAAATCAAAGGTATTCATATTTTTGTTTTAAATATACCAATCAGATATCAGTCTATGTATACCATTTAAAAGGTTTATCCTAAAAACTCCAACATGACATAGATTTTTTCTATATGCTGTAGCTCTAGCAATCAGTCAATGAGTCTGCTGTCCTTCATCCCCCTTGCAGGATCAACAGCATTGGCAAAAGTGAAAAGGAAGGCCTTATTGTTCATGAATGGTTTCCAAATAATAATTAACCCAGCTGTCTGGATTAATTAAATATTGAACTTATCAGATGCCGTTAGCCTGGGGTATGGAACATTGTGACACACCGGATGGTGGTGAAGTTTCCATGCAAGGTGCCTCAGGGGTGAATGCAGGCATTAGGTCATCCAGGGCAGCAGTCTCTTTTTGTAGCACAGACCTTCATGTCGAATTCTGATTATGAGTGGAAACGTCATGCCCAAAGAAATTTCAGTCTATTTATGTACCTAAAATCTATTATGATAAAGGCATTGGTTGGTTCAATGCTGTTTTTTTATGCACTTTCACATTTTACAATTCTCAGGATTTAAGGAAAAGTGACATTGCTTAGAAAATAATAAGATAAAATTTAAAAAATTAGAAACATATCATGCAATGCACAGTAGCCCTCACACGAGAGGAAAATAAGGGGGGAGGGGAACCAAGAAAAGAAATTATAAAAATATTAGAAGACAAACTTATCTATTCACCGCTGACATTTTTTAACCCCCAAATTGATCCAGCATGATCAAGACAAAGGAAATCATTACTAAGACGTAACTTTATCAGAAAGAACTAAGGGGCATGTTTACTAAAGTGCGGTAAACGTGACTAACGCGCGTTATATGACGTTAACGACCGTAAGTGCCGTATAACGCGCGTACCGACGCGCTAACGACCGTTAACGTCATACTACGCGCGCTAACCGTAGTTAACGATCGTAAAGCTACGCGGCACGTTAAAACAGCGCAAAAGGTGGAGAGTGGGCGGAGAGAAGGGGTCAATGGGCGGAGAGTGGGCGGGGAGAGGCACCCCTCATACTAACGCGCTGAATTTCAGAGCTCAATTACAACGCGAATGAAAACCTGTCGTTAAAAGGCATTTAAAGGGAAGAGAAACCATTTCCGTCAGCAATGTACAGAAAAACCGGGGAAACCCACAAAACGTGAGCAGTGTGATACAAGTGCACAGAACAATATTTCACATAAAACGTTAAAAATGACCAAAAGAAACATTTTAAAAAGCATAATGCAGCTGGGCAACAGTGATAGCAATGGGCAACAAGGAACAACACTCCCTGGAAAGCACAAAAATAAAAGAAATGATGTGTGAAAGGATCTACGCTCCGCAGACCCTTTCAAAGAGCATTACATTGTAATGGAGCTGTCCTGGGCGTGTGGTGTAATGTTTTCCAATGATATCATTGTTGCCCAGCTTGGTTATGGGTGTGTGCCCCTTTTTTGAGGTCTTTTCTGAGGTTTATGTATACCTTTGTCTGCATAAGGTAAATGAGCCCACAGTAAAACCTGTTGCAGAGCAGGGTTTCTGGCTCGTCAGGCCGGTTTAACTAACCCCAGGGAGTGCGCTGTCTCTGTGGCAACAGTGTGGTGCAACAGACACAGCCAGTGCCTGTAAGACCAGAGGGTCACAGGTTCAAATCCCAGCTGGGACTCTTGCCAACCCAGTCCCCATAGTTTTACCCACCACTAAACAGTGATAGTAACGACAATCCTTTATTGCAGAGAACATAAACATGGCCTATAGTTTACCACACCAGAAACAGGCACATTACCTAAAGCAGAGTCCCGCAAATGCAGTCCTGGAGGGCCCCACACCATTCCGGCTTCATGCTGCCTCTAATAAAGATGCCTGTGCTGCATAGCTATGCACCACCCCCATGGTATGCAGATGTAGCTCATGCATATTTATGAGGGACAGCATGAAAACCCGAACAGTGTTTGGAACACCAGGACTGGAGTTGGGGAACTCTGCCGTAAAGCAGCAGCCAACAGGGCCACACCCCACCCACAGGCCCCATTGGCCAATGCCTCCTGGAGAGGCAAGACATTGGGCCCTGCCTGTATCTCCCAATACTAGCAGTTGCATACCTTAGCAATGCCACCCTACACCTGGGTATATGGTACACAGCTATCAAACGTTCCCTATGAAACTGGCAGATATCAATTCCTACGTTTAAGCACAGTTTGCTCATTGCGCTCCACCATAACAATCATTCTGATGTCTGCGGTGTTTGCTGCAGGTCTGGTCTCTGACAGTGTTCACCACCCTGGGGAGTGACCCCCCAACAGCCTTGTGTACCATATCCATGCCTGTACTATGCCCATGACTGGTGTAGTGGGTATGGCTGCTGACCACCTCTATAGTAGCACAATGCTGGCATAGGTGTGGGGGTGGCTGTCTGTCTATCCAGCAATGTTGCCAGTATTGGGCTGCCAATGTGCATAATGAGGAGCAAGGTACCATGGGTATAGGCCGGACATGGTGGCCTGGCCAGGGTGCATCTGCAAAGGGCATAGGGGCAGTGACAGGCACATTGTAGTGCCCCAGCCACCTACACAGACAGGGTGACCTCAGTATATCCTGCTGAGAGATCACTATCACCCTGACTGTGCAGTGTCCACAGCAGGCTAGGCACTCCTATAGTGCTATCTAGTATTTTTCTCATGTGATAAATATGGGTTTCCTTTTGGGGCCCAGTCACTGATGTATCTGCTTGCTGTGTATGCTGACATCCCAGTTTCTGGGTGCAGGCATCTCCACTGGGCACTAGCAGACTGTTTGCAGCTGGTAGTGTGTGATGGAGTGGCTTGCAGGGTGCAGTGGCTGATGGCTTGCACCCTGGGAATTTCAGATAGTGGTGGGGTGCAGCATACCATATCCAGGCCTAATGCCTGTCTGCTGTTGTGTTATGGCTGTGTACAGAGCTGCATTGACTGCCCTGTGGGGTGTCTGTTCCTCAGCAGGACTAGGGTTAATGTTCCCCCTACTACTGCCACCTTTGCAGGGAGGTAGACTGTGGTCTTTGATGGGAGACCCTGTTTGCCACCCTCAGCCCTGGGGGAGGGGTGTGGTGGTGCATGGGGCTACACCTGACTGAAACAGAAAAAAGGTCCAGGTGGTCCTGCAGAACCTACCTATATCACACAGTAACACAGCTTTGGACCTGCGCCATGGCCGGTGCTGTGGACCTGGTGCTGGGCACCTCACTGCACCCTCAGGGTGAGCACAGTACCCGCACAATGTGACGGTGTGTAGCTACTCTGTGCCAGTACAACACACGGTCAGTACCCCCTATCAGGCCGAGGTGCTGTGGGGGTGCATTCCCCATGGTGTGTATCTGTGGACAGCTGATTTGCATGTGCAGTGCATCATGGGTGTGACTGGCCCAATCCAACCCTGTGAAACTCCAGTAGCTGCTCACAGGCTCTGATAAACCATAGGCCATCACACGTACATCTGTTAGCATAATGCATAGGTGCAGGACACCCTACAACGTCTGTAATATCAGATGCCCACGCTGGTAAAAACACACGTACCCACGCACGTACCGATGCACAATTGTACGCGCGCAGCTACGCACGTACCAATGCACGCAACCTCGCACGTATCAACGTACGTGGCTAAGCACACTCCGAGGGTGTTTTTCTGACACCAATACTCAGCGTAACGAAAAACATGCCTCCTCTTTCCCTCGGTAATGTGCAGGGGATGCCTGGACAGCCTTCTGCGTTAGGCACACTGGGGACTCGAACCCATGCTGCCTGTAACAGCGGTCAGTACCCGTAACCATTGTGCTACAGCTCTGTTTCAGTGCTTTGTGTCTGTACGTCTTCTTATGATTAACGCGCAGTAACGCGGCACGGCGCCCGGTAACGCTCGTTACGTTTTCTAACGCGCGGTAGTGGTGTCAATGTACCGCCCATGTCCTTATTTGGGGTTTCTTTCACTACCGCGGCTCCTAACGCGAATTGCACTAACGCACTTTAGTAAACATGCCCCTAAGAGTCAAAAAAGGTATAAAAGTTACCCTCATGCCTTACAAGGCACTTATATGGGAATCTTAAATAAAAAGACCCCTAATTGCAAGCACCTTAGATTTTAACTGGAGGAAAAATTTCCTCCTAGCCTGCGTGGCCCTAGCAACATCTGAGAACATTTGAACCTTTTGGCCACAAAAAGAAATTTCACAAAATTGAAAATACAATTTTAACAATTTTAACTTATCAGTATCTGCCTCTAAAGTCACTTCTAGTATATACTGAGTTGTTACATTATCCATAGAGGACTCCAAAAATGCAGAGAGGTCCAAACTATCAGCTGACACCAAAGAGTCCACACCACCCTCCTCTTCAGACTCTGATTTCTTCCTAGTTGGTAAATAGAACATTTGGATCATAAATATCTCTTCTGGAGCTGGGATTTTTGACACATCCTTAAGATTCATACACCACAGTTCAGAAGCAGAAAGTAGTCTTAACTTCGGAAAGTTTAAAAGTCTAATATTCCTTGATCTACTTAAATTTTCAGCCACCTCCAACTTGTAAAGAAGTGCCAAACTGTCTTTAACAAAACTGTCCACTGCATTCTGGACCATTGCCAATTGGCATGCCATTGGGGAGGAGTGGCCTAGTGGTTGGGGCAAGGTACCACAGGCTGGAAGGTCAGTGGTTCAAATCCCACTAGAGGACAGCAACCTTGGGCTGGAAGGACTGGGGTTTCTAGTCCCAAAGGTGCTCCTTGTGGTCTTGGGCAAGCCACTTAACCCTCCATTGCCCATGTTCCCTGTAAGTATTAGTGTATATGTCTCATATCCCTGCATGTTAAATGTATCCCCAATTGTGTTGTGACCACCTTGATTGAAGGATAAGGTGGTATACAAAACTGTCTAAATAAATAAAATTGCCCCAAACTGTTTCTCCATGTCAACAAAACCAGATTCATGTTCAGCCAAGTTGGCTATCACTTGTAGCAAAACGTCAGAGACTTGAGAAACATTAGTACAGAGCAGCCTCCGTCCTCTGCAAAGCTTCCCCAATATCATCCAGCATGACCTTCTTACCAGTTGGCACCCCTGTACACACTGGAACCAGCCCTGGCAGTGGCTTGGGAAGCATTATTCCAGTTGAACTCTGAGAAACATCAACTGCTGGAACCACTGTATCTGCAACAGGAGCTAATATTAAGGAACCAGCTTGCACCTCTTCTCCTGTTGCATCCCAATGGGATGTTTCCTCTGCTTGCACCACCATTGCAGGCAGTCTAGCCTCCTTCAGGGGTGCAGCAGCCCTGGGAGACACCATCGGCTTCAATGCAGGCTGCAGAGGACCTTGGAACTGAGAAAAATACCCAGCTCCTCCGCCAGTTCTTTTTTTTTTTTTTCATAAAAAGAAGCCTTTTGAAATGGACATCACTGTTTTTATAGATCTCCATCCAGTCTCCTGGCTCTTGCTGTAGTGCCGTACACCGTGGTATAGACAGTCTGTGTTTGCTTACTGATGGGCTCCTGTATGCTGTAAGACTGACACCTGCGAGCTCAAGAAAGGCAAAGACATTGTTGCTGCTGTGATGGCTTCTGCCAGATATAGAGCTGTGTTGAGGGATATACTTATGGCTTACAAACAGATCCATGCACTGCACTTGCTGACTGGGGTGGGGTGTTTAAAAATGGAGGGTAAAGTAGGGGCATAAGGGATAGAGATTCCTTAATCCAAATGGGTAATCTGGATGTAGTTTGTTGCAGGCTGTTCTGGTTTGCCTGTAACCGTTGATGCTTTTGGCTAGCATATATTTATTTATTTGCTTAACATGTTCATATACCATCTTACTGATTTACAGCATTCAAAATGCTTTACAATTCTAATAAAAACAATCATAGTATGAAAAGAAGGCAAAAGTAGAAGTACAGCAAAGTAGAATATCCCCATTTATCAATGAAAACACTAATAGTAACCAAAATCAGTCCTCTGGGAGAACAATATTAAAGACAAAAAGTGAAAATGCTAAGCACAGATAATTATAACCCATACAACTACATCCATAATTCAGATTTATAACAGTCTTCCAGGGGAAATAAGAAGGTATTTACTCCCTTTCTAAAGGCTCAAATCCTCAAATATAGTTTACGGTATAGTGACATATCTGGAACTTTTAAAAAAACAAAAAGAACTACCCTGAGAAGAACGCATTTGTCTACTAAGCAAATAGTTACCGTAACCTATTTTTCAAATATGAAGATTTTGAAAATTCTCTGTGCCTTAAAAAAACACCACTCGTTGATAGGAAGCCAGTCTAACTTCCCTAAGAGAGGGTGAGAACTCTTAGAGGGCCTTTTACTAAAGGGTGCAAGGTGTCACACTGAATGCGCCAACAGCACCAAAACAATGGCATGTTAGGTGCAATACCATTGTGTTAATTGTCAGGGGCATGAAAAGTATTTCCCCAGCAGTTAATGCAGCGCTCTGTCCCTTAGCGCCTGCCACATAGTACAGGTGCACGTGACTTCATCTACTGAGGTATGTGATGTAGAAGCCCCTATAGAGCCCATGGAAATAGAAAGAAAGGAAAAGGTTACCTTTAAAACTGACAGTCAGCCAGCACACATAGCTCACTGTTTACAAGAGAAAGACAAACAGAGGGAGATAGGAACTGAGCTGACACGCCCAAGCTCTGACGTAGCAGCAAGCCTGGAGCTTGATCACTCACACCTGTTCACAAAGGCAGAGCCAAGCCTCAGGGAACAGAAATATAAACGCTGATTGGGAGCAAAGGAGGGGCAGCAAGGACAACAAGAGAAGCAAGGAAGGAAGCCAGAGCGGGAGCAAGAGGAAAGAGCACCTGGGAGACGTGGTTGGAGAGGCTCAGGAACCCTAGAGAATGGGAGATTTGGCAAAGAACCTACCTGCAGTTCTGGGAGAGAAGCCGAAAGACTAGAAGGTGGGAAAGTACAGCCTGTTGCCAGGAACCAGCCTGGGCAGAGAGAACAGGGAGCCCTTCAGTCCTTACTGCCTGAGGAAAGGCTTCAGAGTTTTCACAAGTGGAGACCCAGCTCCAAAGCAGGGAGGTTAAGAAGCTCTACCTGGAACAGAGAGCCAGGGGGTGGCTCTAGTCAGGAATTACAAACGGAGAGTCACAGAGCATTTCCTTATAACTGGAAGGAACAGATGAGAGCCAGAGAAGAAGCTCCAAAGCCACAGGTATTTCAAACCCTTGCTGTCTAGAATTGTATACAGGGGAAACACCCAAGTTTGCAGAGGGAGGTTACCTTAAACACAGTAGTAACAGCTCGCAGCCAAGCTCAGTAAATCCTGAGCTGGAAGATATGCAAACGGACTGTAATGTTAATGATATAGCTGAAGTTCCAATGGATTGCACGCTTTGCTTAGCTGATGATATCAAGTCACTGTGTTAAGTCTTTGAGTTAAAGAGCTGTGAGAGGAGGTCACGTGATGCGTGAGTGAGCGCGGACGCTTCCCGCTCGCTCTGGGGCAGCCACAGCAAGTAATCTGCTAAATACATGCTTTAATTTTCTAAAATTCCCCTCCAGCCCCTACCAGTGTCTACGGGATTGCGGACTGCTTACGGTGGGCTATAGAGCAGACTTGTAATGCCGCTCGTGCCGAAGAGAGAGCGGGAGAAACTTCCTAAGGCCGGGCCCTCCGCGTCGGCACTGCAGCAGCCGTCCTCGCCGGGCGGAGACAGCACGGATTCGGCCCCGACGGAGTTGGCGAAGGAAGTGGTTAAGCTGCTCGACCCGAAATTCAACCTAGTACTGAAAAAGCTCGACGGAGTGGAGGAATCTCTGGCAGATTTCGGCAAACGGGTTGATGAGCTGGAGCACCGGGTCACCAGCATAGAGGAGGAGGAGGGCAGTCGCGAGAGAGAACTGGCTAAGCACAAGCAGCTACTGCAAGAAATACAACTAAAACTGGACGACTTGGAAAACCGCTCGAGGCGCAATAACTTGCGGCTCATTGGCATCGGAGAGGAGAAAGCTGACCGGGAATTTCTACCCTTTTTGGAGACCTGGCTGCCCGAGGCCTTAGGGCTGGTTGATCTGCGGAGCTGCTTTAAAATCGAGCGGGCGCACCGCCTTGGGGCCCGCAGAGAGGGGGGAGACCGGCACAGAGCGGTGATTCTGAGAGTTCTCAACTTTCAGCACAAGTCCATGATTCTACAAGCTTACCGGAAAGCTCCTGCACTGATGCTTGACAATCGGAAAATACTCATGTTCCAAGACTATTCCGCATTGGTGGCAGCAAAAAGGAGAGAGTTTGCGCCTATATGTGGGGAGTTGTTCCAGCGGAAGGCCCGTTTCACCTTGGCCTTCCCGGCCACGCTGCATGTCACCATTCAGGGGAAGACTCACACTTTTGAGCAGGCGGGCCCGGCGAAGCAGTTTGTGGCGCAACTGCCTGCTACATGAGCAGAGAGTTGGCTGCTCTGGGCCCCCTTTCCGGTGAGGACTGCGACTGTGGGTACACCGAGGGCTTGGCTGAGGGGTCTGACGTTTGGCCACCCTCTGATCAGCCACTCTAGCTGAGAGACCCGGTCCTTATCTTGGCCGGCTGGGGCCTGGTGGAGACCCGTGGTCTTCCCTTTTGTTTCTGTTGCAGTTTGGACTGAGTGTTTAATGTCTTTTGTCTCTTCCTTCCTTCCTTAGTTGTTTAATGCTTTAATATGGTATGCAAGTTGAGACACAGAATGGCTGCAAGGGGGGGATGGGGGGAGGGGGGTTTGTTGTGGCTGTGGCCGCCCTGATGCATTGCTTTGACCTAGGCCTCAGTATCGGGAACTGAGGGATATGATTAGAGAGGTTTTAAGAGGGTATGGAGAACAAGAATACCTAGGGAGTGGGGGGAGGGGAGGGGGCAGAAGGGGAGGGGAGAGGGGGAGGGGAGGGGGGGTGGGGGGGGCTAGGGAAGTCCAGGGATAGTGGAGTTGTCACTGGAGTGTGCCTCCCTATAGGGCGGGCCAGCACACAGAGAGGGGACCCCCAGAATACGGGGTGGTTTTGAGTGGCTGTGGGATGGAGGCTGGGCTGCCCTGCACTACAAGCGTCATGTTTTATCTACAGGCTTTGGGAGTCGAAATGCAGCAGCGCCCCCCATGACCTGAAATTGGTGTCCTGGAATGTTGGGGGGATCACAACACTGGTGAAACGCACCAAAATTCTGCAAGCCTTAAAGAGAGGGAAGGCTCAGGTGGCCCTCCTGCAGGAGACGCACTTAACCACCATAGAACATGGCAAACTGCACCGTGATTGGGTGGGAACGGTCCTGTCTGCCTCATCCGACACGAGACATAAGGGGGTTGCCATTTTAATCCACAAGAACCTACCTTGTGAGGTGTTAACGGTAGAGGAGGACCCCGGGGGCAGATACCTTTTCACCCACGTTAAGATTCAGGGCGAGGAACTGTTCCTTGGGAATGTATATGCCCCTAATACTTACGACCATGAGTTTTACAAATCTATCTTGAATAAGATTTTGGGGTCCCCGAAGGTACCGGTCATTCTTGCAGGCGATTACAATTGCCCACACGACCCCCTCTTAGATCGTTCTCACCCTCATCCTGGGAGGGGCTGGAATACCAGGGGGGTGGGCTACCTCTGTGAATTGGGGGAGCTGGTTGATGTCTGGAGGGTACTCCATCAAGGGAGCAGAGACTACACACATCTGTCGCGCGCTCATCAAACGTGGTCGCGAATTGATTATATTCTGGTATCGAAACCCTGGTTTGGGAAAGTGATTGAGGCGGAGATAGGGCCTATTCTTGTATCTGATCATGCTATGGTCAGTATGGTCTGGCACAGTGAGCGGGCGGGACATGGTAAATGGCTTTTCCCTAGTTATTTATGGAAAAGACCAGAATTCCGCGACTATGTGACCAGACACTGGGCCGAATTTGTGGAATTTAACGAGGGGACGGCCAGCTCGGTGGTTTCCTTTTGGGAGGCTGGGAAGGCAGTGCTTCGCGGGCATATCATAGCTTATGTGGGTGCGGAACGAAAGAGGGTTAATGAGGAGGTTCTCCGACTGACAAGGGACCTTCGTAGGGCTAAGGATATGGCCTTACGGCACTCTGATGGAGTCCAGGGCTACATCGGGATTCAAAAGTGGCTGAATGACTTGTTGCAGGAGCGAGCGATTCAGTCCCAGCAATACTACCATCATCAGTTCTTCCGCTATGGCAATAGGTCGGGGAAGCTGCTGGCAAGGTTGGTAAGGGAGAGGGCAGGCCCCCGTGGGGTTGCAGTGATCCGTGACGAGGTAGGAAGGCGTTCCACGTGACCTGAGGAGATAGTGCGCGTCTTCCGCTCCTTCTATGAGAAGCTATATACATCGGAGGAGGGAGAAGCGTCTCTAATGGATGAATTCCTGGAACGAGTCTCGCTCCCGAAGCTTTCAGAAGAGCAAAGGGCGGTGTTGAACCACCCTATGACGGGGGAAGAGATTCAAAGGGCGATCAAAGCGGGTCCCCCCCATAAGGCGCCCAGTCCGGACGGCTACTCCTACGAAGCTTACAAGATGCTAGAGCTGGCGGTGGTGCCCACGCTTGCAGCCGTGTATAAGGAGGCCGCGGAGCTTGGCACCTTCCTGAGAGATATGCGTACCGCCAGCGTTATACTCCTCCCAAAGCAGGGAAAGGACCCCGAAGATCCCGCTTCTTATAGGCCGATTTCGTTAATCAATGTTGATCAGAAGCTCTTTGCGTCCGTGCTTGCAGCCCGGCTCCAACTATTCCTTCCTGGACTGGTGGGTTCTCACCAGGCGGGTTTTGTTAAAGGTAGGGAGGCTTGTGTTAACATTAGTAGGATTTTGTTGGGTATGGAGTGGACCTCGCAGGCGCGGGACCCACTGATCCTTGTCAGTTTGGACTCAGAGAAGGCATTTGATAGGGTGTCCTGGCGGTATATGTTTGCGGCTCTGCGGCGGTTTGGCTTTCAGGGTCTATATCTGCAATGGCTACAGGCGCTGTATGAGTCCCCCCTGGCGGTGGTTGAGGACGGGGGTGTGCGCTCGCCGTCCTTTTCTTTAGCGAGGGGCACGAGACAGGGCTGTCCTCTCTCCCCACTGCTATACGTTCTGCAGTTGGAGCCGCTTCTGCTCTCTTTACTTGAGTCCGATCAGATTAAGGGAGTTGCCTGGTGAGATGGAAGTGTCAAGCTGAGTGCCTTTGCGGACGATATTTTGATGTATTTCACCCGCCCAATGCTGTCTTTGCCGGCGGCGCTGGGAGTTATTGAGCATTTTGGCGGGTTTTCCGTGCTTCGCATCAATCAGACGAAATCAATAGTTTTGGATGTGGATGAGCGGTCTCGTTGTGCCTGGCAGGGTCCGTTCCCGCTTAAGTGGGCGGAGGGACAAATCCGCTACCTGGGTGTCCAAATCCCTGCGCGTATGCAGGGTCTTTATGCAGTCAATGTCCGGCCCCTCCTTACCTCTACGGTGGCGAAACTGCAGAGGTGGGAAGACCTCCCGCTCTCCTTAATGGGACGTGTAGCACTAGTGAGAATGATCGAATGGCCACGATGGCTATATTTGTTGAGGAATCTGCCTCTATGGCTCCACAGACGAGATCTGCGGGAGTTATACAAACAGATCGGTCGTTTCCTCTGGAAGTCACGAAGGGCGCGCATTGCGCTGGAGACACTCATGCGCCCGGTAAGTGAAGGGGGAATTGGACTGACTTCCTTGCGAACCTATAATCTCTGCTATGTAGTGAGGCGTCTGAGCGATTTAGTGGTGGGGAATGCGAAGCGGATTCCGGTAACTCTGATAGATCAATTCTCTGAGAATTGGCATAGAACGTTCCTGCTGCACTGTGGGGGGGGGCGATGCTACCACAGGCCTGGAGGGCCTCCTGCTATTTGCGCACGCTATGTGTGACGTGGCGGTTTCTGTGTCGGCTTTGCGGGCTCCATTGGGGTATTACAGACTGCCTACCCCTAGTGGGCAATCGACAATTTTTGCCAGGTACTGTTGTTGGGGTGGGTAAGGCCTGGTCGCAGGCGGGTATCAAGTATGTCAGCCACTTACGCATGGAGACCTCAGATCAGCTGGAGTCCTTTCAAACGTTGTCGCAGCGTTATACTCTGCCGACTGCGACGTTTTACTATTATCTACAGGTGCGGCACTATGTGCTCAGTTTGCCCGAGAGGGCTGTGCTGTTATCTCGAGAGCGAAGTCTTTGGTCCGTGCTGGTGAAATTTCAGGAGAGTACCACCGCTAGGAAGCTGAAGGAGGAATTGGCTACTGCTGGGAATGGGACGGGATTGCTCTCTTTGGTGGAGCGCTGGAGGAAGGACGGATTGGCAGATCTTATGGTGGATCTGGTGGGGGTAGCTTTTCGACGGGTGCAGGAGCTCTCGGAAGCAGTGCGCTACCGGGAACTGCAATTCAAGCTGCTCTGGCGAGCCTATATTTCTGAGGTGGGAGCGTGCAGGATGGGCCTGTTGGAGTCGGATGTGTGTGGTCTCTGTAAGGGGGAGGTGGGCACACTGCTGCATCGCTTTTGGTCCTGCCCCGTTATCCAAACGTTTTGGGAGGCGGTGGGGACCAAATTGGCCTTTTGGTTGGAGGGGAGGTTAGAACTTCACCCTTTATGGTGCTTGTTTCATGTGGCACCTCTGGGGACCCAGGGGTCAGCGGCGCAACGGCAGCTCTATGAGAAGAGCTTCCTGGTGGCTAAGCAGTCCATCTTGCGTCACTGGTTGTCAGAGGGGGGGCCAGTTCTCAGGGAATGGGAGGGACAGTTAGGAGAGCTATTGCGTATGGAACGTAGAACGGCCCGAATTCTAGGTGGTAAAGCCTGATCACGATTTCAACTTGTTTGGGCGCCTTTGCTACATGCCCCGGACTTCAGTGTCGGGGAGGAGTAGGACTAAGGTTGATAGGCTCCAGGTGGGTCCTACCTGGAGAGGGGGTGCTGTAGGGAGGCACTTGGGGAGATGAGCTATGGGTGGTAGGATTGGGGGTCATCCCTGGCCAAGGGGAGGGGGAGGCGGGGGAGATGGGGGGGTGGGGGGGGGAGGAGAAGGGGACGGGGGGTTGGAGGGAGAGGGGGGGGGTCTTTTAGATCCTTAGGCTTGTCAAGAGTTGGACAAGCAGAACTGTCCCGAGTGTGCTCCTTGTCTTCTTATGACACTCAGGGGGGGGGGGGGGTTGACAGTTGTGCTCTGTATTAGTTTGAGCTCCTTCCCCTGCTTTTGGGAGAGCTGTTGCACTTCTGTTTCAATAATTGTTGTTGTGACTTCTGAATGTTCTTCGCAACGGCCTGTTCGAAGGTCCGACATAATGTTCATCTTATATGAAAATAATAAAAATGATTTTACATAAAGAGCTGTGAATCAGCAAAGGAAAAGAAGTTATTTTACTTTGCCAAAAGAAGCTGTTTGGTTTTCCCATCTTTGTTACTTAGAAAAGGCACAGCACTTTTTGGAGCCAGAGTGTGAAAAGCAGTTACCTTATTTTGTTGTAAATAATCCTCAAGCAAACACTTGGACACTCTCCTATTTTGTTCTACACTAAGTCCTAATGTGAGGGGAATAAATTTCTTGTCATTTTGCCTTAAACACTCGACTCATAACTATTCCTTTATCAGAGGTCTAAAAAGGGACTACAACTCCCAAGAGGCATTGTGAAAGCAGACAGGTGTGGTCTCCCTTTCTAATTAAAGGACATCATGGCAGGCCAGCCCTCTTAGCCCTAGGCAGAGGGCTGACCTCGTGACAGGTAGCATTAGGTGATCCCGTTCTAATACATTAGCATGTGATGTGAACTTGGCACTAATTCCACGGTGCACACCACGTCCACTCTCCACCCCTATGCTACCCACTCGTGACGCTAAAATGAGTTAGCATGAGAATCAGCCCGCACTAACTGCACTAGCTAGCAATGAGGGTCCCAAAATGCATTCAGCCTGCACCAGAATACACATTGTTAACTAACACTCTTCAGTAAAAGACACCCTTGCTTTTCTGTCCCCCCCAGTAAAACCTAGCAATTGTATTCTGTACAATCTGCAACTTGCTTTCATATATTTACCTTGTAACCCAAATATAATACACAGAACAAATATAACAGATAACTCCTTGGTCTCATTCACACAAAATTGTCCAAGGAAGGTCTGTTGCATCACATACTTCTGATTCTTGTATTCCATGGCACAGTTTAAATATCTAATAAATACCAAGAGAACACATGTTAGCTACTCATTATCTAAGGGTCTAATTCGTATTGATCATGAATGCTGGGGTTGTAGAAATAATACATGTGTGTCAAACGTTAATTGTGAGAAAATCCTCCCTTTTCAAATGGATTGGAAAAGCAATATGAAGGCACTTATAATCATAGTAGAAGTACTGTACATACACAATTATATGCATTTTCATTTCATTTGATACTGCACTATTACTGCTGGGGGGACCTCAACACTTGCTTGAATCCCAGCGCAAGCAGAGCAGGAATGTGTGGCCATCACTCCTGCTCCCAGGGACCCCCAGGAAATCCTGTAGAGGGGAATGGAATTGAGAGATGGGAAGAGAGGCTGCTGCCGACCTGGGGGGGGGGGGAGGGGGTTGGGTGCCGACAGATCCCTGGGGTTGGATACCTGGAAGTTAGTGTCAGCATGCCACTTTCATTCACAATAAAGTAGATGATTTGGGGGAGGGGGGAGCAGGAGGATCAGATGCTTTGTGGATGGTAGAATGTTAGGGGATTGAATGCATTGTGAGGTAGGTAGGGGGCTATCAGCTGGGGTGGGGGGGGGGGAGATCAAAGTAAGGAATTCAGGCAACAGAAAGGGCAGCCAGGTCTTGTGCGGGGCATTGGAGAGGAAAGATCTTGACATTAACAGCTGCCCCTGCCAGCAGGCACCTGTGTGTGCCTCAAGGCAGGTGTAAATGCCGATGTCTACAATTACTGGTAGAGATGTAGCTTCCTTATATGAAATGGGGAATTCAGATCTATAATGTAGACCTGCCCAAACCATTCCCTCTCCCGACCCTCACTATACCTCCAGGACCTTTAGATGTGGTATGTATCCCCACATCTAAAAAGCCCCTGTTCTGAAATGGCATTTACCAGTATATGCCAGTCTACTGTACATGTGTAATTGCTCTTTTTTGGACATGGGGATACTTCTGAAATAAGCCCTTTGTGTTAGCACAAACTAGAACAAAATGCAGTAAAACTGAACAACATGTAAAATAAAAATATAAAATGAAATTGAACTCCAACAAAGGTATTTCCATCACACCCCTACGAACTGCCAACAGAGATCTGCACCTGCTATCTCAGCAGGAAAATGTTTTGAGCAGAACAATGCACATGGGAACATGTTTATTAAATCATGCTAACTGCTTGCATAGGGTTCAGCACGCCATACTAAAATTTAACGCAGTGCCACATGCGGAAAATTCCACACTGGCTCACGATTGGGCCACGATAGCTCACGATTGGGCAGAGACAGGGGCGGCTCAAGGCAATCTGCTGCCTGAGGAGAGGGATGAGGTGGTCCTCCCCCCCCCCTGAGCTGTGGGGCAGAAGCTTTCTCAAAACTCCAGTCAAGAACTGAACCAAACCAAAAAACCGATTAGATAATGTGGAGGAAATTAAAGATGCTTACACACCAAGGAACTAAAAGAGTGAGAACCACAGCACTGTTTATAGCACCAAATTATAGCTCATGTTTATTTTGTTGTTATAAAGTGCATTATGGTTCTTGCTTTTTCTTTTTGAACATATGTTTTGCATTCACAGAACCCCTCCCCTCAACAATGGGTGCAGAGCAGATCTAGGACATTCACCCACAGAACTCAGTATCTTTAAAAAAAAATCAGATTTCAATCATCTCACTAACAGCAAAAAAACATTCTCCGGTACCAGGAATATTGTGAACTAATACAAAACCTTACAATAAGGTCACTGAGGATCTGTAAAGCAAACCTACCACACCATACCAGCTCAGCTTCCAAAACTCACATAAGGAGCCTACCCAAAAAAACCCCATAACTGTAAGTACTGCAGTGGGCCCTGGAACATCCAAACAGCTATTTGAAAAGCTGAAACAATTCAGATGATTACAGTACAGATCCCTACATGCAAACTCCATGTTAACAGAACACCTGGCCTTGGCCACAAACGCAGAATACAGTAAGAAATCAAAATTAATTTTCCAACTGTTAAAATTCATATAAACAAATACACCAAAGATTAGATGATCAGACATTGTTCTGTAGCATTGTTAAATAGAGAGTTCACATGCTTGTCTGAAGAAAACTTGCTTTGAGTGACTGACTCCGTGACCTACCCAAAGCCTTTGCTTTTAAGGCGTGCCTTGTTCAGAGTCCATGAGGAGTACCATCCAGTGTACTGTTCCTGATTAGAACAGCTTATCTGGTCTGAAGTCACTGCCCCAGACTCAAAACCAAGAGGCTTATGGTAGGGATACTCTAACACAAACCAGTCACAGCACAAAGATAGTTCTGCAATGCAATGTGAGCCTTTGAGTCAATGCTGACTCCTGGTGACCCAGAAGCTCCTGGGGTTTCCTGGCAGTGTGACTGGAAGTAGATTGCCAGGCCTTTCTTCCAAGGCAATGGAGGGTTAAGTGACTTATTTATTTATTTAATTGGATTTCTATACCGCCTTATCATACAATCAAAGCGGTCTTACAAACAAAGATATTAAGAGTATTAGTGAGAAAATGTAAAGAAATAAAAGTTAAAGTTATGGTATAATGTGTTAGAGTGAGTTGCATTATCTACATAGTGAGCTATACTATAATGTGAGCTATTATACAATATGTATATGATTTACATTCCAGACAAATTAAGTTAGTTAATTGCATGACCGTAGTGTTCTATAAACAAAGATGTTTTCAGTTGCTTTCTAAAGTCATTGATGTCCTGAGCTGCTCTCAGCTCATTAGGTAGAGAGTTCCAGATGGAAGGTGCAGCATGCTAGTGGGAATTGAACTCTGGCTTCTTGGTTACCAAGTCAGTGTTCTAATCACTAGGCTACTCCTATGCTCCAAAGAAAGCTCTATAACAGAATAAAACCTACTTGCCTAGATGTTTGCAATTTGCTTTTTCTGTACTGCTCTCCAGCTGTGATAGGAATGAACAAGCCTCCCTTATCCACCTGACCCAATCTCACACATTCAGGCTATTCTGAGCAAATGCATTGACCACAGTAGTAATCATGGCCTCACCCTCTCTTTTCTATGGCAGCCACGGCTCCTGCCTCTTAGAACCCAAGTGCACAAGTTGCTGCCACTGCCGAGTCTGCTTCTCGGCAGCGGCAGACTGGCTCTCTCTTTTCTATGTCAGCCGCGGCTACTGCCTCTTAGAGCCGCGATTGTGCTACTGCTAGCAATAGTCAGTTTAAACAAAATTCAAACCAGTGCGGAGCCTTCCCACCGCCTCAGTGAAAGAACCCGTGCAACTGTGTCCTGCCCCAAAGGAAGTTGTTGTTGTAACTTCCTTTGATAGCTGTCATTGTCAGTCATACCCAATCTCTACCCAGAACCCACTCAGATTCTATTAATGAACAGAGTGGAATGGGTAAGCGGCGATCGGTTGTTTACGCCATCAAAAAGTAGAAAAACTAGGGGACACACAATGAAGCTACAATGTAACCCATTTAAGACTAATAAGAGAAAATATATTTTCACTCAATGCATAATCAAACTCTGGAATTTGTTACCGGAGGATGTAGTAAACACTGTTAGTGTAGCTTGATTTAAAAGAGGTTTTGATAAGTTCCTGGAGGAAAGGTTCATAAACTATTATTAAAGAGAATCCGGGAAGTCCACTGCTTACCACGAGACAGGCATTTTGGAACCTGTGCACCTTTTGGGAATCTGCTAGGTACTTGTGACCTGGATTGGCCACTGTTGGAAACAGGATACTGGGCTTGATGGACCGTGATCTGACTCAATATGGCATATCTTATGTTCTTATGGCCACACATCTTAGCGGTGAAAGCTAAGCATCTCAAAGGCCGGCTTAACTTTTGTTGCAGAAGCTAACGTGGCACTGGCTGAATATCACCACTGCCTGGTTAGCTTCCACACTTTTCAGCTGACCTAGATAGTCAATGCTGGTGGCTGGATATGGCCCCATCATTGAATATCCGGGTGTTAGGTTCAGCAGCATCGGCTAACCGCTTTTCTAGGGCTAGCCACATCCGCTGAATGTCTCCCCTATGTGTTTTTTTATAAATACTAGGGGTAAACCGGCAGAAATCATGCTTAAACTGAAGCCATGGATATTTACACCAGATGTCAATGTACATGGCTGAAATAGGTGAGTATTCATTTTTTAATTTCTTTTTACTTTATATATTGAGCCCAATGTTCATAGGGTGGTCAGAGGGGGCAGAAGCAAACAACTCCGTGGCACTGAAGTTTCAAGGTAAGTGACATGGGGGCTTTACGGTCATTGCTGTCACTGTACCTCCTGGAGAGTGGTGGCAATGGGCGCTAGCGGGGGTGAAAGGGATGAGGTTTGCCTAGGGCACCTCATCTCCTTGCGCTGGCCCTGGATATAGATGGAGTAAATGAAGCAAAAAATAAATAAATAAAATAAAAGGAAACTCAGGTATTAGGCATGAAAACTCCTCCTTGATCATTTACCACATAACTCCTCCACTGCAAGGAATGAAGGCAAATTGGACACATGAGAGATCTACTTCAAATTCAGAAAAGCACAAAGCTCAACTGGGCAAGTGGCATCAAGGCCTGTCACAACCCCATCCCTTTAGCCACGTGCTTAAAGGTCAGGGTGGACATTACTGTTGTATTGAAGGTAGAAACTTTTGTTAGCCCAGAAGCCTTCTGGTACTAGTAGTCCCTTTCTTCATAATGAATAGTTGTGTAAGCCATGTGAATGGTAAAGTATAGGGTTTTATTCCCTTAATGCACAAAAGGTTCAAACGAAGACAACAGGATTTCCACCTTGTTCAGGATTTTCACATAAGGTATTTACATAGGTCAAAAACTTGGATATGCTTCACAGTCTTTGTTAGTTATGCCGGGTTCAAACAAAACAGGTTATACAAACAAAAGCAATGCTTCTTCTTTCAGCTTGTCAAACAAAACTGTGTTTCAAAAGTATATCCTGCATGCTATATATCTCTCAAGGATTCCAAACTCCCAGTACAACAAAACGTACAGTCCATAGGGCATTCAGTTAGCAAAGGGTCAGGTTAAACAGGGTCTATCTGCATAGCCTCTTGTTCTGCTGAGATATCTGTGGCCCCTGAGCTTTCCCCATATATTCCTGGTTTTACTTCAGAACGTCTTCCTAAGGCTCTCCAGCCTGGCTGTACCCGGTCTGGCAAATATGCAACAGGACTTTTGGTAAGCACTCTTTCTATAGGTTCCCAAACCTTTCTCCAGATGCCTTGGCTGCTCTTACGGCTCCCTGGCTTCCAGGCCTTTCTGTGACCCGGCCTCAGTTCCTGGTTCAGATCTGTGTCTCTTAGACTCCTGGGCTGAGTCTGGTTCACTCACCTCTGAACTCCTTGTGGCTCACATACAGGGGAAGAAGCATGAAGGTACCTCTGAACTCTTGGGTCTGTGTCTCTGGTATTCTCCCTACCAGGCACTCTCCCGGTTCTCCTTCTGTCCTTCCTGAAGACTTCCTTCTGGAGCTTCCCAGCCTGAAACTGGCTCTCCTGGAACGTGCTCCTTTCCTGTAAGGGCTGCAAGTTCAACTGCCTTTTCTCCTCTCTTTGGAGCCGTCTCCTTTCTCTTTCTTCTCTATCAGCAGCTGCTGCGGCTCGTGCCGCTCCTCTCTCTTCTGGCTTATCTATGCTTTGCTTATAAAATTGTTTCTTAGGTAAGGATTCTGTCCCTCTAACCAGGTGTATCTGATTATGCTTTGAATTAGTTCTTGCATCATCCCAACCTGGGCGTGTCAGCCTACCTTCTGAATCTCCATGCATGCTCCCTCTAGCTGCACTTCTCACTAACTGCACTTTATGTATATCATTTCCTTTAAAGAGGTCAGTGTTTTCTTCTACCTCCATGGGCTTACTGGCATCTGCTTCATCACATATCCCCCCCCCCTTAAGATATTACGGGCTGGCATTTTCTCGTCTGCACAGCTCATAATCCTAGACATGGGGTCTGCTTGTGGTGCAATTTTCCCATTCTGTGTTCTATCTTACAATCACACAGCTGTAATTTCTCCTCCCTTGGCCCTATTTCGGCTGAGGTGACCAAGGCCGTTCGCTCATGCCAGGGTCTGAGTACGTTAATGTGATACACTTGCTGGCGACTGCTCTTGTTCTCTATCATATATGACACTGGACCAAGCTGCTTAACCACTTTATATGGTCCTCTCCATTGGCATTCAAATTTGGGGGTAGCCCCTGTCACCATCACTATCACTTTCTCTCCTACTGATAGTTGTCGTGGCTTTGTGTCCCTATCATGATACTTTTTCTGTCGCCTTTGACTGGCCCTTAATTTCTGTTCTGCGACTTGCGAGGTCCTGTGCAGTCGTTCCCGCATGTTTCGCAGAAACTGGGGTACTCCTATTTCCTTTTCACCTGGTTCCACCCATTATTTGCGGAGTATGTCCAAAATCCCTCGTGGGGCACGTCCATACATCAACTCGTAGGGAGAAGTCCCCAAAGAAGCCTGCATCCGCTCCCGGCAAGCATATAATACAAACGGGAGCATGGTATCCCATTCAGCCATTTCTCCATCTAAAGCACGTCTCAACATCTGCTTTAGGGTTTGGTTTTGTCTTTCTACTAACCCATTACATTGGGGGTGATAGGCGGCTGTCCTGACGTGTCGTACGCCAAAGGCATCCCACACTTGCCTGGACGAGATGTTAAGATGGCTACAACAAAATAACATGACAATCAACCATAAGAAAACTGAAGTAATGTATATATTCAGTAAACCAAATTTTGAGCCTCCTCCTACAATCACCCTGTGTAACAACACGTACACCACAAAGAAGGAGATCAAATACCTGGGAGTCACACTCGACTGTAACCTAAAAATGGAAACACAACTGCGTAAAACAAACAAGGTCATCTTCCATAAACTTAGAGTGATACAACCTCTGAGGAATATAATTGATCCCTATGATTTTCGGTCTGTTGCACAAGCACTCATTATGCCACACCTGGACTACTGTAACGCCATCTTACAAGGTCTGCCTAAAAAATCACTAAATATCCTTCAAATGGCCCAAAATGTGATGGCCAGGATCATCATGAGAACAAGCATGGCAGAGCACATTACACCGGTTTTGATTGAACTACATTGGCTTCCCATTGCAGCCAGGATACAATACAAAACATTGGTAACCACGTTCAAACTGATAAATAACATAGCCTCTTCATTCCTCTCCACACTTATCAGCACGCAACCAGCAAACAGGGAAAGGAGAACTTCCAACGCAGGCACACTACAAGTCCCATCCAGCATCAGATCTGTGAGAGCAAGTACTAGTCGCAGGGCATTCTCATTCTCTGCATCAACTATCTGGAATCAACTCCCATTCGAGCTGAGATCAATCAAGGACATTACTGCTTTCCGGAAGGAACTAAAAACTTATCTATTCAAAAGTCACTTCAATCAGATGTGACTCTCAGTACGATAGAGATGAAGCGTAACAATCAATTAATCATGCTCTGTTGAACTGCTATATGTATAAATATGTATTAATGTAAAAATGTAAATATGTGTAGTCAAATCTCTAAGACTCTAATCTTGTGTGCTGTGCCTCACCCCCAGAACTATGTATATATTAGCCCCATTTCTCGGTCTTGATTGACAACCCCCAAAGATGTAATCAAACCGCTGCTGATCGCTGTAAGTAGCGGTATATAAGTGAGTGCTAAATAAATAAAAATAAATAAATAAATACTTCGACATAAAGTTACTGCCCCGATCAGTTAGCATCTCCTGTGGAAAACCTATTTCACAGAATAACTTTATTATCTCCGAGGCTATAGTCTTGGCGGATATGTTCCTTAGGGGAATAGCCCACGGAAATCTTGTGGCTTGGTCGACCATAACTAGCATGTATTGAAAACCTCGAGGCGTCTTCAACAAGCGTCCCACTATATCCATGGCTATTCTACGGATTGGTTCCGATATAATGGGCATCGGGAGCAAAGGTGCCTCGGCTGGCCGGACAGAGGTCAATCGCTGGCAGGAAGAACAGGACTCTCAAAATTGCGAGGTCTCCCTAAAGATGCCTAGCCAGTAAAACCAGGCCAGTATTTGGTCTAGCGTTCCCTGTACCCCTTTATGGCCCCCTATTGGGTGGTCGTGAGCCAGCCTCAAAACTAGGGACTTGAAAGCGGCGGGTACCACCAATTGTTTACGGATTGTTCCAGTTTGGGGATCTAAACTTTCCCTGTAGAGCACCCCTTTATCGAAAAGGAATCTTGGGAAGGTATGCTTTTCCACCTGGGCATACTCAAGCGCCTGAGCGAGCGTTGGATCAGCTCTCTTCTCTTTGGGGAAAGATGGGAACCTCTCTACTAAATCAGCCGGGACCCAGGGCAATCCTTGTCCCGCCTCTAACTCAATTCTCCGTTGAGAGCGGCACCGCCTTTCTTTGCGTTTTTCCGCCTTGCCCTTCCTACTCCTTTCGGGTGGGGCGGTTATTAGGTCGTCATGTGAGGGCAACTCTGCTAGCGTTTCATCCTGGAGTTCAGATGTTTCCCCTAGAGCCTTGGACTGGGTTCGAGTAGACACAAGGGCTTCACAGGGATATAGGCCCTTCTCCAACCCTTTTCTAAATTGGAGCCAGTCCCTACCTAGCACCAAGTCATGTGGTAACTTTGCAACTACAGCTACCAATACTTCCTTTTCTATCCCTAATCCTTTCACTAACAGCTTATATACAGGATAGAAAGATGAGGCTCCATGAATGCATCTTATTCTTACTTTTCCCTCTGCTCGGTTCGGTAGTGACTCAGACTGATCTTCTATGGTACGCCATAGTTTCTTGGAGATCATGCTCTGATCTGCACCCGAATCGAGTAGAGCACTTGTGGTTATACCCTGCACCGTAACCTCTAAAAGAAAACCTTCTCTTGTCATTTCTGTATTTTCAGTTATTAGTGCGGTACGCGCTTTACATTCACTTTGCACATGCCCCAGTTTCCCACAATGAAAACACCTTTTTTTCTCAAAGTGACTTCTTAGCATAGGCATACCAGTTTTTAAACCTTCTAGTTTAGACCTTGCCCTCTGACAACATATACAAAACTCCTTATTGATGAGAAAAACTATTAGACAACTTTTTGGTGGTGGTGAGAATCGAGGAGGAATGTGACACATTCTATATACCCTTTCGATGTCTAGGACATCTGCACCTTGCCCACTCACAATCTTAAATGACAGAGGTGTAAGGCAGGGGTCTCCAAATCCAGCCCTGGAGGGCCACAAACCAGTCAGGTTGGCAGGATATCTCTAATGCATATATATCTCATGCATATTCATTAGGGATATCCCGAAAACCTGACTGGTCTGCGGCTCTCCAGGACCAGGGTTCCCCACCCCTGATATAGAATGTGTACATACAATACATGACTGTGCTCCTGTACATTAACAAACAATATACAACAATTAGAAGAATCCTACTTCGAGACGCAGAGCCAGTACTCACCCAGCCGTGCGGCTGTCAAAGCCCACCCCTCTGCCTCCACTTCTTCTATTCTCATTAAATGCCACCATATAAACTTAGAGGATGCGCCAGTTGGGGTGCAAGTCATTAAAGCCTGGTTCTGAAGAAGCTGATCTTTATGGAAGGGAAAGATTTTGGGGTATGTTTACTAAAACCCCGGTAATGTGCGGGCCGCGCTAGTGTGCGGATGCCATATAAGGAGTGGGCGTTTCAGGCTGAAAAAAAGCAAAATCGGGATTAATCATGCGCTAATGTGTGCGGCGCTCAAGTGCGCCCCGCACATTAGCGCATGAGAAAGCTGCGCGGGAAGCATAAGTGGCGTGCTGATGTGCAAGCACAGGAACAGAGCCACAGTGCAATGGTTAAGACACTGACCAATGGTACAGGGATCAGGGGTTCAATCCCCCACAGTGCCCAATGAACAAGGCTGGCTGAGGCATTACCTGTTAGGGTTAATATTGTTTTAGGAGGCATTTTAATATTGGGCGGCATAAGGCGGCGCACTGATGCGCATACACAGCAACAGAGCCACAGTACAATGGTTAAGACACTTACCAATGGTGCAGGGATCATGGGTTCAATCCCCCACTGTGCCCAATGAAGAAGGCTGGCTGAGGCATTACCTATTATGGGGAAGATTGCTTTAGGAGGCATTTATTTTTATTTTAATTATCTCTACTAGCAAACGCACTCTCAAAGCGTGTTAACATAAGGCGCCCCATAAGGCACATTTTAAAGTGCACTGTCCGCCAAGGCACCCTAGAATGTTGCTTATAGGGCGCTTTAGAGGGTGCCGTATGAGTTACCGCAAGGTCACAGCACTGTTTTTGATGGCAGCACTGTGCAGTTTAAGGAATGAAAATCATAAGTAGGTGCGCTGACATGCAAGGAGGAGCAGCAGTGGAGCACAATGGTTAAGATACTGACCAATGATGCAGGAGTCATGGGCTTAATCCCCCACTATGCCTAATGAAGAAGGCTGGCTGAGGCATTACCTGTTATATGTAATAGTGCTGCGGGGGGCATATTATTTTTTTTTTAATTAGTGCTGGCAGCAAACACACCCTCAAAGTATTGTAACATAAGGTGCTGCATAAGGCGCCTCATAGGGTACCCCAGAGGGCACATTTTAAAGTGCACTGTCCGCCAAGTCACCCTACAATGTTGCTGAAAGGGTGGCCTATAGGGCGCCATATAGGGTGCCCTATGAGGCACAGCAAGGTCATAGCACTGTGTTTGATGGCAGCACTGTGCATTTAAACGCATGAAAATCTGAAGTAGGTGCGCTGACATGCAAGGAGGAACAGCAGTGTAGCACAATGGTTAAGGCACTGACTGCTGATACAGGGGTCATGGGTTTGCTCCCCAGTGTGCCCTAATACGTAAGGCTGGCTGAGGCATCAGCTTTTGCAATGTACGTATAGTTTCCTGCAGCACTTTATTTGTATTTTCTTAATTGCTGCCATCAAATACGCCCTCACGTGCCGTAATTGAAGGTGCCGCATAAGGCACCCTATAAGGCACTCCATAGGGCACATTATAAAGTGCACTGTCTGCCACGGCACCCTAAAATAACCCCTATAGGGCACCCTATAAGTTGCTCCACAGGATAACGTATAGTGCACCTTATATGGATGGTAACCATAAGGTGCCCTATAAAGCGCCCTCTGAGGCACCTTATGGGTACAATACGCTGAGGGTGTTTTTGCTGGCAGCAATAATGTACATTAAAATTAAATAATGATTTGGACAGCCCTATCAAATAACCCCACTGTCAGTTTGAACCCACGACCACTAGCTCCACAGACAGTGAAGTAACCATTGGGCTATAGCTCTATAGCTACTAGCAAGCACCTGACTGGCTGCAGAGGGAGTGCACGTCACCACACAGACAGTCTGCTGTGGTCACAAGGATAGGGTTAGCACACACGTACCCATGATGCACTGCACATGCAAATCAGCTGTCCACAGATAAACACAAGATGGGGTATGCACCCCCACAGCACCTCGGCCTGGTAGGGGGAACTGACCATGTCCATCCCCATAGCACCTCGGCCTGGTAGGGGGTAATGACCGTGTGTTTTACTGGCACAGAGTAGCTACACACCGTCACATTGTGCGGGTACTGTGCTCACACTGAGCGTACGGTGAGGCGCCCAGCACCAGGTCCACAGCACCTTCTATGACAGAAATAGGCCATGCTGGAGGTCCAAAGCAGTGTTAAAGTGTGAGTTAGGTAGTTTCTGCAGAAACACTTTGGATATATCTGACTGTCTCAGTCAGGTGTAGCCCCTATGGACCCCTGGGAGGATTATGCACCACCACCCTCCTTCTCCAGGGCTGAGGGTGGTAAACAGGGTCTCCCATCAACAGATCCACATTCTACCTCCCTGCAATGGTGGCAGTAGAGGGGACCATCAACCCCAGTCCTGCTGGGGAACAGACACCCTACAGGGCAGTCAATGCAGCTCTGTACACATCCATAACACAATAGCAGACAGACATTAAGCCTGGATATGCTAAGCTGCACCCCACCACTATCTGATAGTCTCCTGCAGCAAACCTTCAGCAGCTGCACCCTGCAAGGCACTCCATCAAGACACATACCAGCTGTAAACAGTCTGCTAGCTAGTCCATAGTGCATGTTCCTGGTGGAAAGGCATGCACAGCAAGCAGATAAATCAGTGACTGGACCCCAAAAGGAAACCCATAAATATCACATGAGCAAAATACTATATAGCACTATGGGGGTGCCTAGCCATGCTGTCGTCACTTCACAGTCAGGGTGAGAGTGATCTCCCAGCAGGACATACTGAGGTCACCCTGTCTGTGTAGGTGGTGGCCAGGCACTAAAATATCCCAGCCAGTGCCCTATGCCCTGTGCAGATGCATCCTGGCCAGGCCACCCTGTCTGGGCTATACCCATGGTACCTTGCTCCTCATTATGCACATTGGCAGGCCAATACTGGCAACAGTGCTGGCCGTGTGGGCTGTGGAAGTTGTTTGCAGCCACCACACACTGTATAGACAGACACACACTCCCACACCTACGCCAGCATTGTGCTACTATAGAGGAGTTTAGCAGCCCTGCCCACCACACCAGTCCTGGGCACAGTACAAGCATGGATATGGTACGCAATACTGTTGGGGGTCACTCCCCAGGGTGGTAAACACTGTCAGAGACCAGACCTGAAGCACACACCGCAGACATCAGAAAGAGTGTTATGATGGAGCTCAATCAGCAAATTGTGCTTAACATAGGAATTTCTATCTGCCAGTACTCATAGCAAACATTTGATAGCTGTGTATCGTATACCCAGGTGTAGGGTGTGTGATAAGGAAGCTTATCATAGCTCAGGAAGGTGCTATAGAAAAGGTGAAGTGTCTCTGAACAAGCAACCTGTCAGTGCTGGTAGAAATGAGAAAACAGAATTTTGCCATAAAAGACTACCAGTCCCAGAATGCACCAGGTTTCCAACAGCCATGAGAGGAGCTGAAGTGAGAAAACGTGTGTTCAATCAAAAGGGCTATGAGGTAATCCCCAAGCACTCATTGCAAAGGGCAGGGCTTGATTCAGCACAGCTGCGCTGTGCTAGGATGGAACACTCATCTCAAAGGGCAAGGCCTGATTCAGCACAGCTGCGCTGTGTTAGGGAGGAGCACTCATCCAGGCAGAGTAAGAGTAGAGTTTATTCTACAGATGACCATCTTCATGATCACCTTGGATATCCAGAGAATTGTCCTCAGTATCCTGAGAATCAGCTTGAGTTTGATCATCAGTTTCATCTGAAGGATCATCAGAAGCAGAAGCCAAACCGGACGGACAGAGAGGGAAAGAGACCCTTTGGAAGAAGGAAGAGAAAAGCCTTTGAGAGGTCTAGAAGAGTCCAAAGCAGTACGCATACTGGGAGGTATTCCAAGGGCCAGCATACACCATTGGACTGGGGAAAGCCAGAGGAATGGTGCTGCAGAGCTAGGAATCACCAGAGGCTACCTGTGAGGGAGACGGCTGCACGTGGAAGGGGACCCTAAGACCTGTGCCAGAAGGTATGTGAAGAGAGATCCAGTGTCCAGGGATCTGGATTGGAAGGCTGGACATAAGAACTGGACTACATACTGGCCAGGCTATATAGAGAGGAACTCTAGCAGCAATGGAAGCTCAGGTATGAACATTGATCTATGCCCTAGCTATAACCTTGAAAGACAGCAGGGAAACAAGTATTCTCCTGAAAATGCTCCATTGAGAGATTCATCTGTGCCAATCCATGATATTGAACCCATGCTTGTTGAACAAGGGGGAA
Organism: Ichthyophis bannanicus; assembly: GCA_033557465.1. Lineage (NCBI taxonomy): Eukaryota > Metazoa > Chordata > Amphibia > Gymnophiona > Ichthyophiidae > Ichthyophis > Ichthyophis bannanicus. The sequence goes on along the minus strand of CM066035.1, from coordinate 662,327,740 downwards.
TAATAGCAGATGAGGATCCTGTTTATATGGACTGCTCTCTATCTAAACTCCGTTGGTAACTTTCTGTTATAAAGTACAGCAACCATCACAAAGAAATACAAATTTGTTCTTTAATCTACTCAGAAAAGCTCCTGAAGCAGGATTTGACCCACACAGTGGAAGGCAAGCCAGCTAAGGGGTTTCAGCTGGTGACTGCTAGCAATTAAGCTTTACCTAATTGCTTTTGAGCTAGGAGAGAATCACATCTGTATCTATGTGGGAAGTAATCAGAAGTTAACCTGAAAAGAACAGTTTGTTTCTTGCTTTGTGGCTTTTCATTTGTTGTTTTCCTGATTTTGACTTTGTTTTTCCAAGTTAACACTGAAAGCAAGTTACCTAATTTATGTGCTACCAAGCATATCTGTGTTGGGAGAAATAACCCCATAAATAAATTTCTTATTGGCTTTACCCAAGAGCACAACTAAATTATTGTCAGCAGCTGTGTCTGGTGTGAATGAACTACATTGCCCACAATACCTTGCAAATCACATAGAGATATGCACTTGCCAAGATTGTGAAGATTCTCACCCAGGCAACCGTCTGACAGGTGGCATTGCTAAGGTATGCAAGTGCTAGTATTGAGAGATGCACGCAGGGCCCAATGTCCTGCCTCTCCAGGAGGCATTGGCCAATGGGGCCTGTGGGTGTGGGTGTGGGTGTGTCTGTCCCTGATGGCTGCTGCTTTACGGCAGAGGTTCCCAACTCCAGTCCTGGTGTGGCAAACACTGTTTGGGTTTTCATGCTGTCCCTCATGAATATGCATGAGCTACATCTGCATACCATGGGGGTGGTGCATAGATATGCAGCACAGGCATCTTTATTAGAGGCAGCATGGAACCAGAATGGTGTGGGGCCCTCCAGGACTGCATTTGGGAGACTCTGCTCTAGGTAATGTGCCTGTTTATGGTGTCTGTGCTCGGTGGGGTAAAATATAGGCGTATTAACCATGCGTATGTTCTCAGCAATAAAGGTTTGTCCTTACTATCACGGTTTAGTTGTGGGAAAAATATGTGGACTGGATTGGCAGGAGCCCCAGCTGGGCTTTGAACTTGTGACCTTCTGTTCTTTCACATACTGTCTGCGTGCACTGCACCACCGTGGTGCCATTGGTTTGATGCATTCTCTGGGGAGTCCATGACTGTACATCCGACAGGGCCTGTTTGTTGCAGTACACGGCAACCACCTGGACAGGGCTAGGCCATGGTCTGCTGTGGGCACCAGCCGCTGCCACCTCCACCATCAGTACTGCTCCATCCTTAGATTGGAGACAGCATAAACCCTGATGGATTTGTGGCCCTCCAGGACTGCATTTGGGGGATTCTGCCATAGGTAATGCACATTTCTATGGTGTTTGTGCTGTGTAGGGTAAAATAGAGGTTTTTGACCCATGCTTATGTTCTCAGCAATAATGGTTCAGTCTTTACTACCATGTTTTCTTCATGGGTAAAATAAGGGGACTGGGTTGGCAGGAGCCCCAGCTGGGCTTTGAACCTGTGACCTTCTGTCTCCAAACACACTGGTTGTGTGCACTGCACCACCATGTTGCCACAAAGGCAGTGCATTCCCTGATGATACCATGACTGTTTGTCCGGCAGGGCCGGTCTGTTGCAGTGCATTGCACCCACCTAAACAGGGCTAGGCCATGGTCTGCTCTGGGCAGCTGCCACTGCCCCCTCCACCTCCAGTACCCCTGTGCCACCATGCTGACATGCCCTTCTGCTGGTGGTGCTGGTGGTACGCAGTCTCAGGCCATCCTGTGCGCAGGTAGGCGGCTGCCTATGGTGCAGGTTCTGGGATAGGGGTGCCTGCATATCTGTCCGCACGTCCCCCAATCACCGCCTGCCAATGTTCCGTGCCCTTGGGGGTACCTGCTGGGTACTATCCCCTGTGACACTGTGATAAACACTCTCGTGCCCATGTTGGGCCCTCATCAGTTGCTGTCTGGCTGCTGTTCAGTTTCAGCATTCCTATGTGCCATCTAGGCATCTGCCTAGTCCGCACTGTGACCCAGCTGCACCACAGCATGTGCCGCCTGCAGCCCTCTGTATCCCCTTTCCCAGCATCTGTCCAATTGCCCATTCCGACCTGCCCGCCCTGCTGTTGTGGAAATGTGCATGCCATAGGTAACCTGTCCAATGGAGAAGGAAACCCTGATCAGTGCTATTTCACTGTGGGATCATTCACCTTGTATGGGGACGGAGCATAGACCCTTCTAAAATTCATATTTATTTTTTAGGGCTTTCTTGGGAGTGTTTTTTGATGTTTCCCATTACTATCACTATTGCCCAGCTAGATTATAATTTTATTATATTTTGTTGGGGTCATTTTTAATGTTTATTTGCCCTTTTGTTCCGTGCACATGTATCACACTGCTCACGTTTTGTAGGTTTCCCTGGTTTTGCTGTACATTGCTGACAGAAATGGTTTCTCTTCCCTTTAAATCGGCTCTACCGCGAGGTTTTCACTCGCGGTATTTTTTTACTCGAATTTCAGCCCCGCTCCTGTGCGGGGAGCCTCTCCCCTCCCACTCTCCACCCATTGACCCCGTCTCTCCACCCCTGTGGAGCCTTTTCTCCGCCCTCCGGGAGCCTTTCCACGCCTCTATCGCTCATTTGCGCGCCGTTAGTGCGGCGCACACATGTGCGGGGCACAAAAACGCATCATTAGCATGTGCTAAGGTACCTTAGCGCATGCTATTGTGCGCCGTGCACTTGTGCGCCGTTTAGTAAACATACCCCTTTGTTGCAACGTTTAAAGCAAGCTGTTGAGAACATGTGATGCATGGACTATGCTATAAAGTTTTGTTTCTTTGAATGGAGAAATATCCAATTTATGTTTGATAATACATGAACTGCTGATAAAGAAGTTCTGTGGCTAAGAAGAAAATAATGATTAATAAATTTTCCTGTGCACCTTTTGAAACCCTCGGCTAAATTTGCTTATTTACACAACTACATTATTTGAAAGCCCCAGCATTGAGCAATCAGGCTGGCAAAGGAGTCAAACCCATCCGACATAAAGAGGTAGGCCCACTGCTAATAGGCAACCGCCTAACCCGTAGGGGGCGCTACAAGGCATATCACATCAAAGAAAGGTAAGAGTCGATGTGGTCATTGACCAAAGCCCCCTCTGGATAGGATAGGTTATGGATGAGGTGGAATTTGCCTGGCTCTTTCTTTGGTACTATGCCCAAAGGGGAGAGGACCAAACCAGGGAATGGGAGGTCTCAGAATGGGCCTGCTAACCTTTCCAGGCCAACTTCCTTGACCAGCTTTTCTTTCACTTTGGAGAAATATTTTAATATGGAAGGGGCACTGCACAATTTGCACATAGCCTCGGGTCCAGTAAGGGGAATGAGAAAACCATGCGAGAAACCGTGAAGGATGCTCAGCGCCTTATTTCAGTGGGGGTAAAAATGAAGCCATGGGCGCATGCCCTCCAGCCTGACTGGGGACTGGGCTATTACTGATGGTGGGGTTGCAGCCTGAAGTGCTTGGCATCCCTGGCTGATCTGCACAATGCTGCTGGGTGGTTGGCCCCACAGGCAGAGCAGACATGGCGGAGCTTACACGGGTTCCAAGTGCAATGTCCATTATTGTATTGGTGGCAGGAACGCATCCCAGGCACCTGGCCAAAGCTGAGTGGCCATGTGGTGTAAGCCTGAAAAATCTGATTCATGCCATTGGTATGCAGTGAATGGATTGGGTGCCATCTCGTCCAGCCACATGTCTAGGACTCCGTGCCACCACGTGATTGTGTGGTCTTTGGCCATACTCCTCTGAAACTTGATGTTGTAGTTGAGCCACACCCAGTCGCCAAAGCGCTTGTGCGCATGGATTATAGTGCCCAAGTAGTGCCCAAGTAGTGTATCAAGTAGAGGTTCAGCTCAGGTTCGCGTTCCACTATGACACTCATAAAAATTTGAAAGGCTGACACCCAGTTATTTATGGACTTAAAAATTTTAGGTTTCTTCTCCCTCTCCCCGGGTTTCTCATGCTCCTTGTCCTTGCTTTCCCCCATCTGATCTCTAATTAGTAGTGAGAAGATGTTGATTATATTCCTGCTTCCAAATTTTTTCTTTAACTTTGTGGATATGGCGCTAGCCAATGATGATACAAATCTAATGTCGTCACTAGCAGCCTCCAATACCGATGCCTCTGGTGGTGCTGTTGAGGCAGCTGCCCTCCCCCCCCCCCCCGTGGCAGCAGCCAATGAGCCGCTTGCCCCTACACTGCCAGACCACCACTGTGGCTGCCGAGCTTCGCTGTCGTGCCCTACTTTTCTTGAAGATCTTTAGTGCAGCTTGGATTGCCCCCACCAATGTGATCTCCCCATCACTGTCCAATGCCGAGCTGTTGGACATTGAGGATGCCAGATCCCATGCCCCTACACTTCCTGCTGATTTACCTCCGGGATAAGCAGCTGCCGTGCTTGTTGCAGCGTTGGGCTGGATGACCAGTGGCCCTTCTTGCCTTGTGGGAGCCATGGGTTCTAGTCATTGCTGGATGACCCCAGGGCCGTGCTGACCAATTTGCTCTCATAGCACCCGGATCAGCTCCTCTATCTCCATGGCGGCATTTGATGCCCCTGGTTCTTGCTGAGCTGGTGCCAACCACTTACTACAGCATGTGAACGTCACAGACATGTTGCTCCTTGCTTTCCTCTTCGTAGCCGCGGCTGTTGTGGTGCCCCAGCCATGACTGTAGTTGACACCTTGACATTCATGCAGTGGGCCCCCATAGACCCTGATGAACATGCAGTCAGGCCAAGGAAGTGGCAGGGAGACCTGGAAACCATGTGTAGGCCCTGATAGGCCCCAGAGAACAGTAGGCAAGCCCGGGATGCAGTCAGTCCGGGGAAGTGGCGGGGAGACCTGACAACCCCAAGGTGGTCCGATAGGACCTGGAGACCCTACCGTGGAACCACAGATGGAGAGAAATACCCGGAATTCCATGGGGTATAGGTGAGGAAGGCCACAGCCAGCACTCATCTTCCCTCCCCCCCCCCCACCCGCATGGCTGGCTCTGTTGGCCCTGAGGCTCTTTTTTTTTTTTTTTTGTATTTCTTGCCATGCCATACTTACAGCTGCTGCTGAGATGGATCACCGCTCTGCCCTTTAAAGCCACCCAAAGTCACTGCTGCTGCTACTGCACAGGTAGGACCCCGGACCAAATCACTGTGTGGCCATACCAATTGGAAGGGCAAGAGGGCGGCCCGCAGTTTGCCGGCCCTTGAAATAACTAGCCTCAGCCCACCCCCCTGCCCTTCCTCGCCCACCGACCTTAACCCTTTGCCTTTCCCCCCTGCCCAGTTGTGCCCCAGTTGTTAACCCAGCTGGCCAGGTCTGTTCCAGAGTAAAAAATATATCTATTATTTAAGTAGCTCAGGTATTACTTGCAAGGGTAACACAACCAAAACACTGCACCCAAGGCTAGGATTTCTTAACACATAGCAAAAAACAAATGCCTCCTTTTCTGTGTTGAACGTGACACATCAGGAGAAATCCTAATGTCTATCCTAGAAATGAATCCATTCATCTTTTAATGTAAAGCCAAATAATTATATCCATGTCCTGTTCAAAAATAAAGTTCACAAGGTGAATAGATCTCTCTTTTAGCACCATAAAGGAGGTTTCCAACAAAGTACAAACATCTAAAGTTTCCTGAGACTCGCCTTGCTGTTTTGAGGTAACTGACAGAAAATAAACCTTGTTCACAGGCAGTAGATCCATTTAAGGAACCAACAAAACTTCTCACAGGCATTTTTTAAAAATATCCAAAGGAGGCATGTTTAGCATTTTGGGAAAATTCAAAGTGCTCAAACTCAAATGCCTCATTTGGTTCTCACATGGCGATGGATCATTGTCTTATCCTTAACAAGCACAACAATTGTAGATCTAGAATGCTGAATTTCTTTATCCAAAATATAAGATTACCCTAAACTTTGAGGATCAAACCATACATCCAAAATCTACAAGATCCCAAGTGAGATAATGAATCTCAAACTATTGAAAAATTATTGATTTGTTTGAAATTTTTTTGTTGTGTGCACTGTCACAGGAGAAGGAGATGGGTTTCTCTCCCCTGCTGCAGTAACCCCATTTTAATTAAAGTGTAATTGCACAAATGCAAAAATAATTAAAATGGCTACTTAACTCACAAAATATACCAAAGTCCTTCTGAAGAATGTACTGAAAAGTCCTGCATGTACAACGTGATACGTTTCGGGTTGAATCATAAACCCTGCTTCAGGCATTGCAGGACAACGCACAAGACACAAAGTAGCATGGCCGCGTGTAGGTGGATTCAGAAGTCTTGAAGTAAATGGCATCTGACATCATTTATTTATTTATTTGTCTATTTCTTCTATACCGCCCCTTCCAGAGATCAAGGGCGGTTTACATTGAACAGTTAACAATTTTGTATACTTTGGTATACTTTACATGGAACGATATTTGTAACTATGTACATGTAACATTGCATAAGATGGAAAAGATAGTGCACCCGACAAAAAAATTTCAAACAAATCAATAATTTTTCAATAGTTTGGGATTCAATGTCTCACTTGGGATCTTGTAGATTTTGAATTTCTTTATCCAACACAGCGATTTTTTTTCATGAAGTTCTTTAATAGGTGTTTCGTAAGTTAAATTAACATTAGCCATAGTCTGCATCAAAGCATTAACCTCTTGTGAAGTCTTCAAGACATTTGCATCTAATTTTAATAGTATAGCCCATATGTACTCACAGATTACACAGGAAGCAAACTTACAGAAGGACCCTCAACTGGATCACCAATTACTTGCACTGTCTCAACTGCTCTACTCATTGATTCTGGGAAAGAAGAGCCTCTACTCTTGGCCAAAATTGATTTCTCTGCTGACCCCAAGGAGGAGACAGGATCCTGAGATTCCTCTAGTGCAGCGGCCATCGCCAGTTTCGCCACAGCCAATGCCTGCTCTTCAGGCCTTTCATTCATGGTGACTTGCATCAAGCCTGCTGCTAGGTTAAGCAGTGGGATTGATGTTGTCACCCCCCAGGCACAGCAAGGACATCCATCAGCCTCTCATGCAATGGGGGACTCACATGGCAGCTTGCATAACATCAGAAATCCAGCTGCTACTGTTTTGGCAATGGCTTTAGATGCCTTCCCCTTCTTCTTTGGAGGCTTAATAACATAGTAATAAAAAAGAAGGCAAAAATCCATACAATGCAATCAGAGCCTCTAGAGATGTACTGTCATCTTGACTCCTCCCCACATATGCCTATATTTTAAAAACCATGCACAAGTAAATTCCAACTTCACCCTTTCTTCACCCAAACTCAACTCCAGCACATGCCTACATGTGGGTCACATAACAGTATAAGTCTTCTTGCACTGTGCGTACTTTTTCATGCATGACCACTGGGGTAATTTTATAAAAGCCCTCTTACTGGTAAAAGATCCTTTATAAAATTACCCCCCTAGCGATGTATATGACAAAGTTATGGGGGTTATTTTAGAGCCTTGTTTGAAATTTCCACATGAAAACTCTTGCATTTACCTATAGAAACAGCATCCACGTGTAAATGGCGATTTTAGAAAGGCCTCGGTTTATACATGGATGTCCATAAGACATAGAAATTGCAAGGGGGGGGGGTATCAGGGGCATGGTTAGGCCGTGGCCTGGGTGGATCAAAAATCTACATGCATATTCCACATTTCATAAAGGGAATGTACATATATGACTAAAAATGTCCATGTTGGGCTTTCCAGCTATTTCCGGGCAGGTATAGGTTTTTACAAAAGGCTTGTTTTGGCCAACATTTTATAGGAAGGATTAAGGAAGTTACCTTCCTTAATTCCCCTTGTTTATTTGCCCCCTCCAAATTTTGTGGCCTCTATATTTAACTAGTGTCATTTATACGTCTAGGTTTGTAAAATACCAATTTAGATGAGTAAGTTCTGGCACTTATATTTATAAGATGCAAAGTTGCCTCTGCTGGTTTTTCCCCATATGAGATTTGTAAAATGGCTTCTCTGGCTCTATGGGGTCTGTTTACTAAACAGCGATTGTGGCAATCATGTGAAATTTGTGCCATGGCCCGTTTTATTCAATGTGACCGCGGCACTGATTTTGCACAATCGCCGCTATTGCTGTTTAGTAAACAGACCTCGACATGTCAGCAAATACATGTGCATTCCTGCTCATCCTTAAATGCATTTTGAAAAAGACTCCACGTTCGGCAGAGCCTTTTCTAAAATACAAACTTGACACCCCAATTCCACTTACTATCTAAAATTTGCCTTCATGTATGTAAGTGCTGAAAATTTTAAGGAAAAAATAAAGCAAATGGGAAGGTACATTATTCCGGACTAACCGGCTTTGCAGGAGAAACCTTCATGCCAGCTTGTAATATGGTTCTGCAATCAATAGCGGCGCTCTGGTGATGTCACAGCCCCTCCTTCCCTTGCTGCGTTGAAGGTATTTAAACCAGGGTTAAGCCATGGGATGCAGCAGCGGATGCATTCCCATAGGTGTGTGCTCGCGCTTTAGGTCATGTCGCTTTGGTGCAACAGAGGTACTGAGGAATTTTACATCTGCAAATGGGCAAGAGAAAGGTAAGAGCAAGACTTTGGGAGTGGAGAAGTCTGTTAAAGGCCCTGAAGATCAACATGTGGTTATTGCTGCTAATCAGACTAAAATGTATACAAATAGTAAGAAATTACTCCATTGAAAACATATATGTCAACAAAAAAAGTTGGGGAATTCTCTGCAATCTATTATTTTGCACGGAAGTGGTCTCAGACTTGTCGGCAGCCTTTACAGAGATACTTAGGGGCTTGTTTACAAAGCCGCGGTAGCGATTTCCAATCGTTATCGGAGCCGCGGCCCCACTGATTTCAATGGGGCCGTGGCTCCGATAATGATCGGAAAACCGCTACCGCGGCTTTGTAAACAAGCCCATTAGTATCTTATGGCGCCTATTGGCATCAGTGACACACTTTCCGACTAATTTTAGCAGTTTCCCTCACCCAATAGTGTTCCACACTTAACTTCTATACTGATAACTCTTTAAATGTTGTATCATTCACAGAGCTGTTGTTTCAATAAATTGTTTCCCAAATTATTTCCCATAATAATTTGGGAACTTCTATTTGATACACTACTTGGGCATTATAATCCATGTGCACAAGCGCTTTGGCGACTGGGTGTGGCTCAATTACAACATCAAGTTTCAGAGGAGTATGGCCAAAGACCACACAATCACGTGGTGGCACGGAGTCCTAGACCTGTGGCTGGACGAGATGGCGCCCAATCCATTCACTGCATACCGATGGCATGAATCAGATTTTTCAGGCCTACTCCCAGACTCCATGACAACCCCAGGTAAGAGTAGGAGGTACAAGTGGGTGGAGTCAGGAAGGGAGGTGCCCTGCTCAACGTTTAAGTTTGAGAAAACAAACAAAGTTGAGAGAAGCAGCCAAGGGAGAAGCAGTCAAGAGAGAAGCAGCCACAAAGAGAGCAGCAGCAGAGACAAGAGCAGCCAGCACTGCAGCCAAGGAAGCTACAGAGAAGGTTCCAGGCAGAGGACCAAACAGACTGGCAAGAGGGAGAGAGAGAAAAGGTTGGCTTTGAGAAAGCTAAGGCAAGAGTGTTTAGACTCCTCTGATGAAGGGTCTGTCTGCAGGCAGCAGAAGCCCCAGGAAGGGAAGTGGAGGTCTGACCCTGATTCCCTGTCTAGCTCAGAGGCAGAGAGAGTCATAAGTCACAGAAGCCTCAGCCAGGAAGGTGCTGCAACAAGACTCCAAGGTAGGAGAAAGAAAGCAGTAAAGCCAAAACCCTGTGTTTCTTGCTGTGACTCTGAAGAGAGGTTTAGGCCTAGGAAAACCTGGATTAGGAAGAAGGGGTTTTCAGGAGAAACTGAACAGGAAAAGCCCGTTAAACTCCTACCTAGAGGAGAAGGGGCCATTCAGTGGAATAGGCTGTTTAACCTGTTAAAAAACATTAAGCATAAAGTGCCCGAGTGTTTTCAAACTTTGCCAAGATACAGCTCAGCAGAAAGCATGGAGGTAGAAGGTAAAGAAAGTGACCTGACTTCAGCTTGTTGTGAGATGGACTGTGATATGTGCATTGTGGCTAAGTAATGAAAGCCTGAGAGCAGTGAGAGAAAGCTTGTGTAAATAATTCTACTACAACACTGGTTGTAAGCTTTGCTTTAATGGGAGAAAATTATCCTTTATTTTCTTTGACTTGAGTGTACAACTGCTTGAAAGATTTGTTATCCGCTTGCCACGGAAGCTAATAAAATTCCTGTGTGCTTTGAAACAACCACTTGGTTCATTTATCTCTATACACAACTACAATCCTTGGTAAAGAGGAATTCAAGATGGCTTCCCGTCCATACTAGGCGACCGCCTGGTAGGGACGCGACCGCCACAGTTTGCTCAAGGAGACATTGAGTCGATTGTGTGTTTTCTCAGATGAAATAGTAACGAAATTACAGCAACATCATGATGATACAGTATGTTTAATACTGTACACAGGAGAATGTCACAAGTGGAAGGTTCTTTACTGAATATGCATTCTGTGAGCAACGCATCCATTAAGGACATTTTAATTATCCATACTAAATTGGAAGCAATGGAAAATATGATGAAGGAAAAATATTTCAAGTTTTTTGCATTCTCCTGTTATACAATTCCTTTCTCCTTTTGAGTTAAGAAATTCTTGAAAGTGAATCTTGGGCATTCCAAGGTGGATAGTTTTTTTGTTTCTAATATATATTACCTTTCTAGAGGGATCAGAGAAGAAGTGAGGGAAGGGGAAAGTGTGGCTAGAATAGTGTCCCCAGACCATTTAGATTTAACAGCTCTTGGAGGTGTTTCAGGTGTGGCGGTCGCGCCCCTACCAGGCAGTCGCCTAGTAGGGACGGGAAGCCATCTTGAATTCCTCTTTACCAAGGATTGTAGTTGTGTATAGAGATAAATGAACCAAGTGGTTGTTTCAAAGCACACAGGAATTTTATTAGCTTCCGTGGCAAGCGGATAACAAATCTTTCAAGCAGTTGTACACTCAAGTCAAAGGAAATAAAGGATAATCTTCTCCTATTAAAGCAAAGCTTACAACCAATGTTGTAGTAGAATTATTTACACAGGCTTTCTTTTCTTTTCCCTTTATGACGCTTCTCAATTCCGTAATCATAAAGCACATGTATTTACAATTCCTAACTTCTCACTGCTCTCAGGCTTTCATTACTTAGCCACAATGCACATATCACAGTCCATCTCAGAACAAGCTGAAGTCAGGTCACTTTCTTTACCTTCTACCTCCATGCTTTCTGCTGAGCTGTATCTTGGCAAAGTTTGAAAACGCTCAGGCACTTTATGCTTAATGTTCTTTAATAGGTTAAACAGCCTATTCCACTGAATGGCCCCTTCTCCTCTAGGTAGGACTTCAACGGGCTTCTCCTGTTCAGTTTCTCCTGAAAACCCCTTCTTCCTAATCCGGGTTTTCCTAGGCCTAAACCTCTCTTCAGAGTCAGAGCAAGAAACACAGGGTTTTGGCTTTACTGCTTTCTTTCTCCTACCTTGGAGTCTTGTTGCAGCACCTTCCTGGCTGAGGCTTCTGTGGCTTGTGACTCTCTCTGCCTCTGAGCTAGACAGGGAATCAGGGTAAGACCTCCACTTCCCTTCCTGGGGCTTCTGCTGCCTGCAGACAGACCCTTCATCAGAGGAGTCTAAGCACTCTTGCCTTAGCCTTCTCAAAGCCAACCTTTTCTCTCTCTCCCTCTTGCCAGTCTGTTTGGTCCTCTGCCTGGAACCTTCTCTGTAGCTTCCTTGGCTGCAGTGCTGGCTGCTCTTGTCTCTGCTGCTGCTCTCTTTGTGGCTGCTTCTCCCCTGACTGCTTCTTGCTTGGCTGCCTTTCTCTTGGCTGCCTCTCCCTTGACTGCTTCTCCCAACTTTGTTTGTTTTCTCAAACTTAAACGTTGAGCAGGGCACCTCCCTCTCTGACTCCACCCACTTGTACCTCCTACTCTTACCTGGGGTTGTCAGGGAGTCTGGGAGTGGCTTAAACTTAGCTTTACCCTCTTGGTTTCTCTCAGGGATTTTGCTGTGGTGTATGTGTTCTAGTGTACCCATCCCCCGAAAAGAAGAAAAAGTTCTTCTTTCTCTTTTATTTCCATGCTGAGCTGCACTCTCCTTACCACACAGGATAATATAATCAAGCAAGCTAATTTATTGGTTACCTTAAGTTCTGAACAAGAAAAGATTACTATTTAGAAATTATACTTTTATTTAAAAAAGTAGTCCTTTCTGTGGTCAGGCTATTAGTATGTTTCCTGAAGCAGTGAGAGCCTTACAGTTCTGCCGAAGAGCTTTTTTGCAGTTGAAACCTAAGGTGTTAGCTATAGGGGCCACATTCTGTCTCAGATTCCTTTGTAAATGTGCCATCAGGACCATACCAAGCTAGCAATGTGCCCTGTGCAACTGGTGATCCTAGTGCCCGCCCCACCCTCCAACTCACCCAGTTGCATGCAGGAACTCATTTTTGTTCGGCTTCCTAGAAGCCTAGTGATGATATCAGTATCTTCAGTACTTGCACCCTGTGCAGCTCCACCGTTCGTGCAGCCCTTGGTACGGCCCTATTTGTCATGACTTTTATTCTGGAAACAAATTTATTTTTATGGATGTGTCACAGTTGGAGAAATTCTTGTTAGGAAAATCTTAGAATTAGATGGTGAATACTTACTGAAAGGTGTGTTTTCGGATCGGATGAATATATGGAATCTATTTAAATAAGTATTTGTGTGAATAGATCATCGTGTTATTGTGTGTGGTGGAATTTTGATTTTTGTTTTCGTGATTGCATATTTCTTGACACCAAATGTATTGCTTTTCCTTTTATGTTGCTATTGTAACGTTATAAAAACTTTCACAAAAAAAGGCAATTATGTGATCAGTGCCCACAACCTAGCAGACAGTTGTTTTTGAATACTGATTCCTCTTTGTCTAATTCTGTAGAAAAAATAACTGGGGCTTTCAGTTCTAGAGCTGTCAACATTTCAACCTGAAGGGAGGATTATGCATCAAATTAATATGCCTTAGTATCTTATTTTAAAGTTCAGTAGTATAATCCTCATCTAAATTTCAATATACAATTTTTGGCTTACCTTGCTGTTCATGTTATTAGATATTCAGCTCAATTTTTCCCATATACGTACTACATTATTATTTTCAGTTTTATGTTGATTGTCAAGTTAGATAAACTAAGGCATCAAGAGAAGTATTTTGTATGAGATGTGCATCTTACCAAATTAGAATCAAAGATACATTAGTGAACAGGTTCTACATGAATTAATTTTATCCATAAAATATATCTTTATGTCAAATGTTTTTAAATACAATAATTTTGCAGAAATATTGGGGCTCCAAACATATGGTAAAACCATTCAATGTGCTCATTATTAAAAAGATAGCGTGAGCAATAACATGCCACGCAATAAAAATTAGTGTGTATGTTTAAATAAAATGATCATTAAAGTGAGTATATAGTATTAGCACGCACAGTAACAGCACATTACCAGATAACTGTTATATGGTGCAAAAGCTAAATACTGTAGCATATGCATGCTAAAGAAAATAGCCCATGCATGCTGAACGAAACATACTCAGCTCTCTTGTCTTCTTGCCACTGCCTCCACTCTTTAAAAATGTATACATTTAAGCTTGTTACATGTTGCTGGTTGGTGCTGACAGGAAGATCAAGAAAAGTACTAGGAGAAGAGGCGAACAAAGAAGAGAGACCAAAAATAGAAGTATAAAGGAACAGCATATGTCATGGGAAGGCAAAACAATGTCCAAGTCCATTTCCACCAGGAGGGCTTTCAGGTCAGGAACTTTGCACTAACTTCTCGTGAGCGCCTAACTCTTTTGAATACTAACCCATGCATTTCCAATGGGAGTAATGCACAACTTAATAAAAAAAATATAGAATGCTCACAAGCTGCCTCTCAGTCTCCTCTGCTAACTGGCCCTGTCACTTTGGGGCGGGTAAACACAGGGAGACTTCAAGCAGTAAGCTCATGCAAAACTTGTTAAGTTTTTGGCCTTGGTCAATAGCAGGTGGTGGACAGCTTACTGTGCTATTTACCTGTGGCTGTTCAGTCCTAATTTACAGACTGCATTCCTTCATCTAAATGTTGATTTGTGATAAATTTAGTGTATTCTCACACATGTGTGGGGGACTAGTTTAGGTGGCATCCATGCTGCACCATCACTGGATAGTGCCAAGCGACCTTAATGCGCCCTCTAAAGCTGTAGCTCATAGGCCCCCTTAATGTGGTAAATGCAGTATTTCCTAGCTGTTGTTGCTACATGTCTCTGGAATTATATTTTAATTTCCTTCAAGGTCAAGATTAACTGCTGGCAGTAGAAAACTAAAAATATGAAAACATAAATAATTAAATTATAACTTTTTAATTTGACTAAATTATATGTATATACAGAACAAAATAATTGCATTGAAAGGCAATATACAATAAGATCAATAGCTTATTTATCATAGCCATTAAATAATACGCACTTATCAAGCAAGCTAAGTAGAGGTCTATTCACTAACAGCACAGGCGAAACACACAGGAAATCAGGCACACATAGGCAAATAGGGTTAAACTGAGCTCATTAGCTCATCATTCAATTTATCAATTTTAGCATAGGGCTGGCTTGAGCACTACTATTACACACTGCCATATGAAGGAGCTGGGCTCAATTTCCAGGTCAAATCTTTTCTCTGGACAATGGCTAAGCCAAGTCAATTGGGAGGGGTTATAAAACAGGGAGGAAAGCCCCAGATGGTTGTAAATGAAGGTTTATGGCACCACAACCTAACAAAGGCTATTTGCAATTCAGCTGGAAGCCTAAAGGAGCAGGTAAAAATTGCTGGGTTAAATGAAATGTTTTAGTGTGCCATTTAGTGACTCAGCTCCATATGTTACTTTGCTATTTATAATTTTAGTAGCATATGCCTTAGTCTGTAATTGAATAGCTCCCGCAAAGTGAGACAGTCAGATATTGACGTTAACTGTGATAGATTTAGATCTTTTGTGCTCTCTATACAATACTCCGTTGATAGTAGCAAAACAACAACTAGATTAAATTTGAGAAAATGTTAATATGGTTCAAGATTTGATGTTTGATTGACTAAATTTTGTAAAAGGTTTGTAAAAACTTACAAGGAGTCACAGATTCCAATATTCTTCAGTGCTCTGCTAATAAAAAGCAAAGCATGAGTGGTAGAGATGTATGTACATGGGAAAACTTTTAAGTTTGTTGTCAGAACAATCATCCTTGTGGTTCATTTTCAGATTCTGAAATCTTTGCTTCATTTGTTTCAGTCGGGTCCATTAAAAATCAATAAGGGAAGCAAGGAAGTTGATTTCTTCATTGAAGCTAGCTCGGTTCTCTAAGGGGCTTGTTTACAAAGCCGCAGTAGCGGTTTACGATCATTATCGGAGCCACAGCCCCATTGATTTCAATGGGGCCGCGGCTCCGATAACGATCGCGAATCGCTACCGCGGCTTTGTAAACAAGCCCCTAAGACTCGTGTGGCTGGATTGTCTATTGCAGGTCCAAGATTACGGAATTATCATCTTGCTGAGCTATGGATTGAGATTCATTTTCTCACTTTCTGTAAAATATGGAACATTTTTCTGTTTAGGCAGGCTTCTGGGGTTTGATTTGTCAGCAATTTTGCAGTTATGTTTCAAGTTCTTATTTTATGTTTTTATATATGTTCTTGGTCTATTTGTATGTTTGATTCATATTTTTATATATGTTTTTATTGTACTCCACTTAGGACACTGCATGGTAATTAACTGATGTATTAGAAATTCTCTTTTTTTGGGGGGGGGGGGGGTCATATGATGATCAAGACCTGAGTGGATGCTTCTAACCACATTTCCAGAGGGAGATCCCCAAATTATCAGCTTATCTGCGTAAATAACCTGCAAATTAATATTTTTGAGGCAACCCTATGAAGCTGAAGGGTTGAGGCTTCCTTTTGGACTAAGATCTGGTTCTTCTTTTATCTTTGGAGGCATGCCTATGAAGCCACAGCAAAGTCTTTAGGAACAGCCTAAACAATTGTACAAGAAGACAACAGAGAGCAGTGAGATCCCCATGTACAATATATGCTGCAGGAAGAGGTGATTCAAGAACTCACCCAAAATATCTCAGCTGTGTTGGAAGATAATATTTCTAAAATCCAGGCGACAACTGAAGAAGTAAAAGAAGGATTAGATAGCCAGGCTAATCGCATACAATAGGCCAAGGCCCACATCCAACAGCAAGAGGATAGCACAATGCAGCTGGAGGCATATGTGCAAGTGCTGGAGACTCAAAATATACAGCTCATGGAGTACTTAGAAGACCAAGAGAATTGAGGCCGCAGGAATAACTTAAAATGCATTGATCTACCCTGAATCAATTCCTGCAGACCATTCTGCAAATGTGACTGACCAAATTGTGAAATACTGCAAGTGGACGCCCAGCAGAAGTGATCGAGAGAGCCCAACAGGTGGGACAGCGCTGAGACGATGGGCAGAAGCTGCAAACAGTGATTGCACGAATACTGAACTACAAAATAAAGAGTCAGTTTTGAAATGTTGCAGGTAAGCTGTGGAGGTTTCATATGAAGGAATAAAGGTACTTAAATTTAGAACCCAGCAGAGAGCTTGTAGTTTAAATTTCATAATAAGTTAGAGACTAGCAGCAGCAAAGAGCTATAATTTAAATCAAATCAGCATATAGCTTAGCATACAAGGCAAAAGAGGGTCAGTATTCTTTGAGCAACAAATAAAGTCTTCTAGAGACCTTTACAAAGAGGCCTTCTACATAGGGGGCAAGAGACCTGTGACACATTTTCAATAGGTGTTAACACCAGGTGGCAGGTCAAAAGGCCATTTTGAAAGACTCCTTCTATCCAGGCAAGGACTGTTAATCACCCAGGAAGTGGGTCACAGCTTACCTCAGCAGCACAGGCATAAATAGCTCAACCAGAGCTCTGTGATCCTCAGTCTTGAAGTACTAGAAAAGGGGACTGTTACTTCTGGAGAGAGATCTGCAATTGTGGGTATATACTTCTGGGAATTTTCTGAAAGGAATTCTTTGTATTAAAGCTAATTAACCTGTGAACCCACTATTTTTTGTTAAATCAGTCAGGGCCTAGTAGCAGCAGTTTAAGTTTAAATTTAAAACAAAGAAGAGAACTTTCTGGTTATATTTCATACCCAGTAGAGAGCTTGTAGTTTAAATTTAATAGTCACTCAGGGCCTAGCATCAGCAAAGGACTTTTAGTTTAAATTTAAAACACAGAAGAGAGCTTTCTGGTTAAATTTAGAACCCAGCAGAGAGCTTTTATTTTAAATTTCATAATAAGTTAAAGACTAGCAGCAGCAAAGAGCTATAATTTAAATCAAATCAGAATATAGCTTACCTCAGCAGCACAAGACAGGGTACTGTGTAGCAGCCCTCTTTTAATAAGTGTTATTTCCCTCCCTCCCTCCCTCCCTCCCTCCTCAACACCCACCCACCCCTGGGATAATCGTAGTTTTATAAGTACTTGCACATCTTAAAAGACAGGAGGTGCTCTCAGGTGAAGCTCATTACCCAAATCAGTCATACACTAAGGACCTGAGATTAATTAAGCTTCAGGCGAACAAGGTATATTAAACCTATTAGCTACAGTTTTATTAGTATAAAATAGCAACCCTTAGTAAGTAAAGAACTTCAAGATCTAAACACAAACTTAAAACTAAGATGCAGACAGCAGTCCAGCAGCGAGATGGGGGCTTTCTAGTCTTTTGCATTGAGTGTCACATGTATGATTTTCTCCCAGTTGGTGAGAGCACTAGGTGCAAGGAGCTCTTTGCTCTCAGGGAACGAGTCCGTTCTCTAGAGGCTAGAGTAGCAGACTTGGAAAACATAAGAAAGACAGAGAGGTACATAGACAAGACCTACAGGGATATAGTCCTGAAGTCCCACCTCCAGTCTGGCAGCATCCCTGTTGCAATGGAGGAGAGAGGTCACGTGACAGGAGAACATCACCCTGGTGTGGCAGGAAGTGATCCTGTAACTAGGACCTGTCCTCCAGGTGATGTAAAACTCTCTCGCACCAAGGACGTTTCTCCAGGGCCATGTGCCCATGAGGGAAGGGTTAGGACAGCTGTTATAGTTGGTGATTCGATCATTAGGCATGTAGATAGCTGGGTGACTGGTGGACGTGAGGATCGCCTGGTAACATGCCTGCCTGGTGTGAAGGTAGCGGACCTCATGCGCCACCTAGGTAAGGTCTTAAATAGTGCTGGGGAGGAGTCTGCTGTCTTGGTACATGTCGGTACCAATGACATAGGAAAATATGGTAGGGAGGTTCTGGAGGCTAAATTTAGGCTTTTAGGTAGGAAGTTGAAATCCAGAACTTCCAGGGTAGCATTCTCCGAAATGCTTCCCGTTCCACGCGCATGACCGAAAAGGCTGGCAGAGCTCCGGAGTCTCAATGCGTGGATGAGACAATGGTGCAGAGATGAGAGTTTTGGATTTAGTAGGAACTGGGGAACATTCTGGGGAAAGGAGGGGCTCTTCCGAAGGGATGGGCTTCACCTTAACCGGGATGGAACCAGGCTGCTGGCATTGACCTTTAAAAAGGAGATAGAGTAGCTTTTGAACTAGATAATGGGGGAAAGCCAACAGTCGCCCAAGAGCACATGGTTCAGAAGAATGTATCCTTGAAGGATACTACCAAAAGCAGAGAGTTTCCAAAAAAGAGTAAAGTGGCCCAAATGCCCTCGAGTATGGAGGAGATAGAGCTTAAAGATCCCAAATTACCCATGTCTACCAATAGCCAAATTAATATGAATAAAATACAGTCTCTAAAATGCTTGTATGCAAATGCTAGAAGTCTAAAAAATAAGATGGGAGAGTTAGAATATATAGCACTAAATGAGAGGTTAGATATGATTGGAATATCACAGAGACATGGTGGAAGGAGGACAACCAGTGGGACACTGTGATACCTGGGTACAAACTATATCATAATGATAGAGCTGATCAAACTGGTGGAGGGGTTGCGCTCTATGTTAGAGATGGCATTGAGTCAGAAAGGATTAAAGTTTTACAGGAAACAAAATTTACTGTAGAATCTCTATGGATTGAAATTCCATGTAAAAAGGGGAAGGCGATGGCAGTGGGGGTGTACTATCGACCGCCTGGCCAGAATGAACAAATGGATGATGAAATGCTCAAAGAAATCAAGGAAGCTAACAAAAGTTACAGCGCAGTAATAATAATGGGTGATTTCAATTACCCCGGTATCGACTGGGTCAGTGTCACGGCAAGACATGCTAGGGAGATAAAGTTCCTAGATGAAATAAATGACTGCTTCTTGGAGCAGCTGGTTCATGAACCAACCAGAGGGGAAGCCATATTAGACCTAGTCCTTAGTGGAACACCAGATCTAGTGCAAGAGATAAGGGTGTTGGGGCCACTTGGCAATAGTGATCATAGCATGATCACCTTTGTTTTTTAATTACTGGAGGAGGGATAGTATGGAAATCCACAGTACTACCTTTTAAATTTCAAAAGGGAGACTGATAAAATGAGGAAAATAGTTAAGAAAAAACTAAAAGGATCAGTTGCAAAGGTTAAAGACTTACATCAAGCTTGGGTGTTGTTGAAAAATACTGTCTTGGAAGCCCACACCAACTGTATTCCACGCTTTAAGAAAAGTGGAAGGAAGTCCAAAAAACTGCCAGCATGGTTTAAAGGTGAGGTCAGAGAGGTTGTTGTTGCCAAAAAAACATCTTTCAGGAAATGGAAAAAAGAGCCAAACAATGAAACCTGGAAACAGCACAAGAACTGGCAAGTCAAATGCAAGGCATTGATAATTCAGGCAAAGGGAGAATTTGAGAAAAAGCTTGCTGCAGAAGCAAAAACGCGAAATAAAGACTTTTTCAAGTACATTCGTAGCAAAAAACCTGTGAGTCAGTTGGTCCATTAGATGATAGAGGGGTTAAAGGGGCACTAAAAGGCGACAAGGCGATAGCAGAGAGGCTGAATGAATTCTTTTCTTTGGTCTTTACTGAGGAAGATGTAGGGATGTTACCCATGACTGAAGTGGTATTTAAAGGTGCGGAAGAATTGAAGGAAATGTCGATACATCGGGAAGATGTATTACAACTATTAGATAAACTGAAGAGTAGCAAATCACCTGGGCTGGATGGTATACATCCAAGGGTGTTGAAAGAACTGAAATATGTGATTGCAGACCTGCTATTAGTAATCTGTGAACTATCATTAAAATCATCTCTAATACCTGAAGACTGGAGGATCGCCAATGTAACACCAATTTTTAAAAAGGGTTCCAGGGGTGATCCGGGAAACTACAGACCGGTGAGCCTCATGTCAGTACCGGGAAAAATGGTAGAAACCATCATAAAAAATAAAATTACTCCTCATGTAGATAGTTATGGCCTAATGGGAGATAGCCAACATGGCTTTAGACAAGGAAGATCCTGTCTTACTAATCTGTTATGTTTTTTTGAAGGTGTGAATAAACTGGTGGACAAATGTGAGTCGGTTGATAAAGTATATCTGGACTTTCAGAAAGCCTTTGACAAGGTCCCTCATCAGAGACTTTTGGCAAAACTAAAGAGTCATGGGATAGTAGACAGTGTACTACTGTGGATCAGGAACTGGTTAAAAGATAGAAAGCAGAGGGTATGACTAAATGGCCAATTTTCCCAATGGAGAAAGGTGAATAGTGGTGTACCCCAGGGATCTGTGCTGGGTCCGCTGCTTTTTGACATATTCATAAATGACCTGGAAAATGGAATGAGTGAGGTTATCAAATTTGCAGATGACACAAAACTATTTAAAGTTGTTAAAACCCAAGAGGAGTGTGGAAAATTGCAAGAGGATCTTGATAAATTGGAAGACTGGGCATCAAAATGGCAGATGAAATTTAATGTGGACAAGTGCAAAGTTATGCACCTAGGGAAGAACAACCCAAACTGGTTACACGATGCAAGGTTCCACATTAGGAACCACCACCCAGGTATCATAATGAAAGGAATGGAAAATAAAACAAAGGATATTATAATGCCTCTTTATCGTTCCATGGTGAGACCGCACCTTGAATATTGTGTGCAATTCTGGTCGCCGTATCTTAAAAAGGATATAGCGTTATTAGAAAAGGTTCAGATGGAAGGGGATGGAAGGATATCCCTATGAAGAAAGGCTAAAAAGGTTAGGGCTCTTTAACCTGGAAAAGAGACGGCTGAGGGGAGATATGATAGAAGTCTATAAATTAATGAACGGAGTGGAACTGGTAAATGTAGATCGATTGTTTACATTATTAGAATATAGAAAGACTAGAGGACATGCAATGAAGCTAGAGGGTAAAACTATTTAAGACTAATAAAAGAAAATATTTTTTCACTCAACGTATAATCAAACTCTGGAATTTGTTACCGGAGGATGTAGTAAAGACTGTTAGTGTAGCTGGGTTTAAAAAAGGTTTGGACAAGTTCCTGGAGGAAAGGTCCATAAACCATTATTAAGAAGGGACCCAGGATATCAGTCC
This sequence comes from Ichthyophis bannanicus, assembly GCA_033557465.1. Taxonomy (NCBI): domain Eukaryota; kingdom Metazoa; phylum Chordata; class Amphibia; order Gymnophiona; family Ichthyophiidae; genus Ichthyophis; species Ichthyophis bannanicus. The sequence goes on along the minus strand of CM066035.1, from coordinate 662,306,082 downwards.
TTGACCCAGTACAAGCATTGTGGAACCTGTGTCTTTTGGGGAAACTGCTAGGTACGTATGACCTAGATTGGCTACTGTTGGAAACAGGATACTGGGCTTGATGGACCTTGGTCTGACCCAGTATGGCATATCTTATGTTCTTATGTTCAGGACTGGAGAAAGCACTGAAAACCAGCAACCAATTTGTGTACCATATTTACTCTTCCCAGGCAGCTGATGCTTGATCCTTTCCGTCTCCTTGCATCTTCCCTCCATTTAAAGAGCATAGCTACATAATTCAATATATATAAATCTTCCAGATCCTAGGATATTACACATTTCACTTATTCCCTAGTCCATTTAAGAATCATCAGTTCTTGTCTTCAAGCTTTTCCAACCTCTCTCTCATGCAAGACCAGAATCTCAGATTTTCCTCTGTTTACTCTATAACTGGATAAAGCCCCGTATTCCTCTAATTTTCTTAACAATGCAAGGAATGATTCCTCCACCTTTTATTACTTCATACTGCAATGCTAATTCTTCTAACATGAAGAGAATTTGAACTGCCAGGAGTTCAATCAATCATCAATGCTAACAAAAGTGAAGATGGGAGCAGCCTTGTCTTGTCCCCATACATAGTCTAAAAGAGTTGTATTGTTAACTAACTAGGGAAAATTACAGTTTACCTGCTAATTTACTTTCATGAAGTCCATGCAATCCAGTCGAGAACCTGCCCAGGTAAATTCAGTTGGTTGCCGCGAGCTGTCCAAGCTGAAATGGTGAGGGAAGGTCCTTGGCCTCTGGAGTAAGAGATATGCCCTGAGGCTAAAAGGTAGGTGACTGCACCTTCTGAGTGGCTCATGGGTGGGGGGGAAGGAAAATAAGTAAATAAATGAATAAATATATAAAATAAATACAGCAGCATACACAAGTTTGTTGGTGGTTGGACAGTTCGATTGGCAGGCGGCTGGGCAGTCTCTGCTGTTTCTTCTGAGCTCTGTTTTGAGGATGGATTGTTAGATTTGTTAGGTTTGTTTAAAGTTGCTTTGCTAGTGTGATACTGGAAGTGGGCAGCAAATGCCTCTGTGGTTATAGGGTGACATCATAAAATAATTTGTATAATCAGTCTCCAGCTGCTGGTGGACAGACACAACCCGCTTGTCTGGACTGGATTGGAGGGACTCCATGAAAGTAAATTAACAGTTAAGCTCTAACTTTCCCATAACTTTTATCCCTCCCTCCCACCCCTCTACCCATCCACCCCATGCCATTCAATCTCTTATAGCCATCTTGTGCTCATTACCATAATTATTCACAGGTGCATCTAATCCCCTATGATCTCTTTCTCACCTATCCTTATTTCTTCTGACTTCTGTTATCCTCTCCATCTCTGTCTTTTATGGCTCCTCATCACTTTCTCTTCTTGCTCCTCATACTCCCTAATTATCTCCCCTCTTACCAAGATCTTCAACCCCCCCCTTATCTCTCCCCTTTACCATCCTCACTGCCCCCGCTGTCTTGTCCTCTACCCTATCATCATCTCTTGAACTTCACCACTTTCTCCCTCTCGTTCAGCCATCTCCTCTCTCTCTCTCTCTCTCATTACTGCCATGCTGTCTCCTCTCTGCCCCACACTCTTTTACTCCTTCTCTCTTCCAGAGATATCGTCCCCAACCCTGGTCCCCCCTAGACGTTTGTCACACTCCCAGAACAGATCTTCACGCAACAGCTCAAATCATGTTCATATCCTTCTCCTTTACCCTTCCTCTCTCCCTTTCTCATGTGCCTTGTAGAATGCACACTCCATCTCAAATAAACTTGGCTTTACTCATGATCTCTTTATCTCTAATGCTCTCCATCTTCTTGCTCTAATTGAGACCTGGCTCCTCCCAGAAGACTCTGCGTCAGTTGCTGCTCTCTCATATGGTGGTTATCAGTTCTCACAGATTTCTCATCCCACTGACCGTGGTGGTGGTGTTGAACTTCTGCTCTCTCCTTCTTTCCTTCAAATTTTAACCCCTCCTTCTGTCTCAGTCTCAATCCTTTCCCTCCTTTGAAGTCCACTCTATCTGCCTTTTCACTCCACTACCTCCAGACAAGTCCATTTCTACTTTTCTCACAGACTGTGGCTCATGGCTTTCCTTCTTTCTGGATTCATATTCCCCCTCCCTTATTTTTGCGGGCTTTAATATTCATGTTGATAACCCCTCTGACCTTTATGCTTTAAAGCTCCTTTCCCTTACCTCCTCATTTGACCTCCAGCTTTGCTCTACTGCCCCCACTCACCAGCACCACCACTGCCTCGACCTTGTATTCTTCTCTAATTGCTTACCCCCAAACTCTGTACCTCAGTTCTTCCCTTATCAGACCATCCCCTGCTAAGCTTCACCATTCACATACAAATATACAAAAAAGCTATTTGCTAAGGGACAGTCATTGATGCTATGACGGCATTTCAAGACACTTCTGTGCCTTTGTTTTAAAGCCGCTGGTCTGAGACATCCCTAAGCCTGCTACTTAATTGTTAAGTGTTAGCTCCTCTTTTAAGAATCTTCACTTTAATATGTTGCAAATGGAGTAATTTTTTGTATTTTGGATCACTCTGGTTGCTCTATGAATTGACCTATATAAGCATTTTTGTGTGATTACAACGATGGAAGGTCATGCCATTTGGAAAGACTTTTTGACAGGAGCTTAAGAACCATTCACGTACAAATATACAAAAAAGCTATTTGCTAAGGGACAGTCATTGATGCTATGACGGCATTTCAAGACACTTCTGTGCCTTTGTTTTAAAGCCGCTGGTCTGAGACATCCCTAAGCCTGCTACTTAATTGTTAAGTGTTAGCTCCTCTTTTAAGAATCTTCACTTTAATATGTTGCAAATGGAGTAATTTTTTGTATTTTGGATCACTCTGGTTGCTCTATGAATTGACCTATATAAGCATTTTTGTGTGATTATAACGATGGAAGGTCATGCCATTTGGAAAGACTTTTTGACAGGAGCTTAAGAACCATTCACGTACAAATATACAAAAAAGCTATTTGCTAAGGGACAGTCATTGATGCTATGACAGCATTTCAAGACACTTCTGTGCATTTGTTTTAAAGCCGCTGGTCTGAGACATCCCTAAGCCTGCTACTTAATTGTTAAGTGTTAGCTCCTCTTTTAAGAATCTTCACTTTAATATGTTGCAAATGGAGTAATTTTTTGTATTTTGGAAGTCTTTAGCCAGAACTGATTTTCAGCTCCAGTCTTGTTCTAATAATGATATTGCCTTAATTCGTGATTCTCTTTCCTCTTCTTACCGACTGGAGGTCCTTGAGAATCAGTCCAGAGCTAAGAACTTACGTTTTCTGAATTTTCCTGTTACCCATTTGTTATCCTCTGATATTCTCTTGAAAAAGTACTTTACTGAGGTGTTAAAACTCGATGGGAATTTAGACATTATCCATATGTATTATCTCTCTCCAGGACCCCCTCCTTTAGTCAAGGATGAGGGTCCTTTGCTTTCTTTGCATCTCTCGGTTTGTCAGGATCTTATAGCTTTTTTGGAAGATTCTGCAGATGTCATTCCCAAACGTAACACCCTTGTGGTTACTTTTGGCTCTGAATCCATTAAATTGTGTGTTTTGCAAACTTACTTTAAATACCGAGAAATTCCTTTTTGTTGTTAAAAAATTCAAGTTTTTCCGGATGTGTGCAGGGCTACCCAAGTTAGACGTAAGCATTTCCTGGCGTTAAAAACTTTGGGGGCTTCTTTCTTTTTGAAATTTCCCTGTCGTTGTATACTTACTTTCGAGGGACAAACCTTTGTATATACTGATGTTAGTCAATTGCAGTCTTTTTTGACTCAAAAGGAGGCTGTAAGTGATTTGGGTGGTGAGATAACTGCTCCCCAGAGGGGAGTTTAAAATACTCCAGTTTTCCTTTTTAGTTTCTGTATGGGTTTAATTCAGGATCCACTCTTCCTTGATGTGGGTTTTTGATGTGTATATTTTTTTCCTTCGATATTGTAATGGTGTGTTTTCTTTTGGCATTGTTTTGTTATTGAAGAAAACTTAAATAAAAATAAATAAATAAATAAATGCTGGCTTTACTCTGAAGTCTTCAGCTCCTCCCCAGTAGCTAGTTGAGTGCATTTTAAGACTATATTCCTTGATCTTGAGAAGCAAATGTTTCAAATTGCCTTCACTTTCGGCCAGTAATGTGGTATTATCAGCATAGTGAAGGTTGTTGATGAGTCTTACACCAATCTTCACACCTCTGTTGTCTTCATACATTCCTGCTTCTCTGATAATTTGTTCTGCATATAAATTAAAGAGATAGGAGGAAACTATGCAGCCTTGTCGTACACCTTTGCTGATTTTAAACCATTCTGCTTCTCCTAGTTCCATTAGAACTGTTGCTTCTTGATCAATGTAAAGGTTGTGCAAGAGAACAATCAAGTGTTTGGTATACCCATGCTTCTTAATGTGGCCCAGAGTTTCTCATGGTTTACACAGTCAAAAACCATGCTGTAGTCAATAAAATACATATGGATATCCTTTTGGTATTCTTTAGTCTTTTCAAGGATTCAGCTTGCATCCGCGATAATGTCTCTTGTTCCTCGCCTTTTCCTGAACCCCACTTGTACTTCAGGCAGTTCTCGTTCCAGGTATGGTTGTAGTCTGTGTTGAACGATCTTGAGTAAAATCTTTCTGGCATGTGGGATCAGAGCGATTTTGTGATCATTTCCACTGTCAGTCGGGTCACCTTTCTTCAGTATTGGTATAAGCACAGATCTTTTCCAGTCAGTTGGCCATGAATTTGTCTTCCAAATTTCCTGATCGCTTGTTCTCTTTTGTGTTTCCTTCCCTTTCCCTAGCTGTACCCTTGTACTCAGCTGTTGTATTGTCTGTCTTGATTAGATTGCAAGCTCTGATGAGCAGAGACCATTTTTTTCTACATGTATCTACATCACTGTGAATGGCTTGTAGCGCTATATAAATGATTAATAATAATGGTAGTAGTAATAATATGATAGAGGTCTATAAAGTCCTGATTGAAGTGGTTGTTTACTCTTTAAAAACATACAATGCTCAGGGGCATGCCATGAAGCTACAAAACAGTATATTTAAACAGATAGGAGAAAATATTTTGTCTCTCAATATATAACACAGGTACACTAAAAAAATTTTTTTTTAAACTGCCTCTAATGTTTCAATTGATTTTTACATTTTTTGGTGCGCTGAATCCAAATCTGGTAACCAATTTGCTCCATCACGTACAGATTTTTTGCTACATTGGGTTAGCAGTTTGAGGTGAACGTTTCAGATTGAGTGCGATCGAGATAAAAGTTTCTTGGATGAATTCTTTATACTAATTGTTTAGTAGTTATTCAAATAGAATAAAGAAATTGTAAAAAGGCATAACATAAGAATAGAGTAATGTCAACAAAACACACTGTGATGGTAGCAAAATTGTCTGCACTTAAAACAGCCACATACATGTGCACAAACATTGAGCATATAAGAGCGAGGTTAGACACAAAGCAAAGCAAAAGAATGTGCAAAAAATGTTGTACAGGTATGTATGTAAGAATAGAAAACGCAAACCGCACCATTGCAATACATGAAGACAAACACCCGATGGTGTGAAAATAAAATTCTAATAAATGAGATCCGACACTGTGGTAATAACTAGCAAATTTTTATTTCAAAGTTTAGTAAAAACACGATATTTGTCAACACAGTTTAGATTTTAAAGTCATTCTTGGGTCAATCAATCTCCTGGTGGGCCCGTTTCTTCTTCCCCCGAATGCTTCTCTTGGTGCGCTGCTTGGTGTATTTTCATCTGGGGTTTCCCGCAGCAGCAACCAGCAGAAATCAGCCATCATAGTGGTGTTCCATCTTCCTGGTACCTTCTCTCTGCGTCCTTGATGTCCTGGTGAAACCTTTCACCTTGTTCTTCACTGTACGCCCCCAAGTTTTCGGGAAAGTAGTTCACATGGGAGCAAGAAATGGACATAGTCTTTGGAACTCATTGCTACTGGATGTTGTAAAAACAGTAGTATAGCTGGGTTTAAAAAAGATTTGGACAAATTCCTGGAGGAAAAGCTTAGGAATGGATAGAAGTGTGCCATGGAGTAGCCACCATGGCTTTGATGTAGGCATAGAAAGAATGCCTGGCAGTGGTGACCTGCACATCAGCTACAGGTGAGATGGGAGTGATACACCCCAATGAATGAAATGCCTCTATGTGGTCCAGGGTGTAACAAGTGGCAGGAGAATATTTGACTGAACATGATGGATATATGCAGATGGTTGGGCCAAAGGATGGATGGGGGTAGATGAGACAACTGTATGGCCTTGCTGCCCCAATGTATCCAATGTGACCTCATAAATGCAGCTAACCTCAGTTGTAGAGTGTGTGAAATGTAGGTGCTGGGACACAGAGAAGGTCTAATACCATCTATTTAGGTTTCACAGCTGTCTCAGCTGCTCTAACCCCCATACAATCTTCCTGACACAAATGCTTAAAACTACTGCACAAGTAAGGAGCCTACGATCAAAAGACATAAAACCCACACATCTGTAAAAGCTGCATGCAAACATAAAGTGCTCTTGGACAGATAAGGTCTACACATGTGGAATAATCAGCACGTCCCCTCTGACGCGGCAGGACATAGAGGGCCGTCACCTGAATCAGCCCTGTACATCCTGCCAGCTTGGCCCGTCCCTGCTCTGCCCAGATCCCACCCCCTCCTGCCCCCTCTGGCTCTCCCCTTCCTGCTTCTCTAGATGTGCGAGGACAGCTAGAGGGGGAATCAGGGCAGGACGGCTTGCGGGGCTGCCCATCCCACCAGGATGTGCACCCCTGCAACCCTCGTCTCTGAATCGGGCCCATACTGTCTGGTGGAACAGTCACTCACATGATGTTACACACCTGGCGTCCATGCATGTCTCTGAACTCACGTTTCTCTAATATTGGCCATCTGGAGTAAGTAAGGACGTGGGATGATCTCTGCAGATGGATGTTGCAGGAGTGTGACGTGCCTGTGTGTACTGCATATATATGACAGAGCAAACGATGTTCATTCATAGTTATCACAACAGTTTCCAATATCATATACAACTCATGTGTCATGCATCTGCAGGGTCAAGTTGGATGACCCTTTGAAATGTGCTGCAGCAGAGGCAATAAAGTCATGCTGTCAGATGGCTATGATTGCAGTGTGCATGCTTGCAGAACCAATATGCATAACATAAAAAAGAATAATACTAATAATAATGGGTGCTCTCAAGTCAATACTGACTCCTGGTGACCCAGCAGCTGCTGAGTTTTGTGGTGGTGTGACCAGAAATATATTGGTAGGTCTTTCTTCAAAGGCAATGGAGGGACTTGCCCAAAATCTGTTTTATTAATGAACCAGTGCTCTAACCATTCAGCTACAGCGCCACACTTTTCTCTATGGGATGACGACTACTACTAATTCTTCTACTACTACTACTACTAATCATTTATATAGCACTACAAGCCATATGCAGCACTGTACAGACACATATAAAGATGATCCATGCTCATCAGAGCTTACAATCTAATCAAGACAGACAGTACAATAGATGAGAACAAGCAAGGGTACAGTAGGGAAGGGTAATGAGGCAGGAGAACAAAGGATTAAGATCCAAAAGCAGCCTGAAAGAGGTAAGCCTTTAGCAAGGATTTGAAAAGGGGGAGAGATGAAACCTGATGTAAATATACAGGTAGTTTGTTTCAGGCATAAGGAGCTGCACGGGAAAGGATCAAAGTCTGGAACTGGTTGTGTAATAGCGAAGGGCCCGCAACCCCAATAATACCCGGAGTCAATGGACGAGGATTCAACTCCCTTTTATTGTATATACAGTCTCAGCACTGGCATACAAAATGTCTGAGCACAGGGCTCAGAAAAATGACAGTTTATATACTTTTCTTCTCCAGTCTAATACAGGCAAAACTCCTCATTGGCCACAGTGGCCCACTTACTCTCATCCAATAGACATCTCTGACCGGGCCCAGGACTCGCTCCCCCTGCTTGGGTCTTACTAGCCACGGGTCAGCAACTAGACATAACACTAAACATAATACTTCTGCTAAAGTATACAGTATATTTCACTACTCTTGCAAGGTCAGTTAGCCACAAAGATAGTGGAAGGCATATCAGAAGCATTCTCATCAAAAGCAAAACAAAGTGAGGCCAAACAAAGCAAGGTTAAGACGTGTTTCTAATAGCTACTGGTGATTTCTGTAATATTCCAGGCACATATCTCTAGCCCTGGCTCAAAATTCTAAACAATCAAAACGCTAGACAAAATATTCTTACACTGTTCAGCTTCTCTACTATATTTTCATCCTAATTACAAGGTCAGTGCATATCTAGCAAAGATACAGTGGAGGACATTCCTACTAAAGCAGACATCTGGCTTACCTAAACAATAAACAGTAAAAGTTTTAATTCTCTTATCTCCAGGAGAGCAGAACATGTTATCAAACCAGAATAGAACAGTATTTCTTTCTAACAGCTAACAGCATTCTGTAATTTTCCAAAATCAGCAATAACATTTTAAAGCAGGAGAAAAAGGGCTTCAGCAATAACATTTTAAAGCAGGAGAAAAAGGGCTTCAGACCTAGCTCTGCTACATGCTAGGCCATCGCCTATCACAGTTGTTGAAGAGAAGGGCATAGAGAGAAGCAAGCCAGAGGAGGAGCAGAGTTCATGAGATGGGGTGTAGGGAGAGAGAAGAGAGGAAAGGTAGTGAGGAGCAATCAAATGAATGCTCTTATAGTTCAGAAGGTGAAGTTTGTTTTGGATACGGAAATGGAAGGGAAACCAATGAAGTGATTTGAGAAGAGAGGTTATATGAATATATTGGGGCTGGTGGAAGATTAGCTGTGCAGCAGTGTTTTGAACAGATTGAAGACGAGAAAGATGACTGAGAGGGCGACCAGAAAGGAGGAGGTTGCAATAATCAAGGCAAGAAGTGACTAAGAGTGAATAAGTGTTTTAGTAGTATGTTCAGAAAAGAAGGGGCAAATTTTTTTTATGTTGCAGAGAAAGAAAAAACAGATTTTTGCTATCTGTTGGATATGTGTGTAGTAGGAGAGGGAGAAGTCGAAGATGACTCCAAAGTTGCAGGCTGAGGAAACAGGAAGCAGAAGAGTGTTATCAACAGTGATAGAGAAGGGAGGAAGGAGGGAAGAGGGTTTAGGGGGAAAATAAGAAATGGGGAAAATAAGAAGTTCGGTTTTGGCCATATTCAATTTCAAAAAGGATTGAGACATCTAGGCAGCGATGTCAGATAGGCAGGCAGATATACGGACTTGGAGTGTAAGAGAAATATCAGGTGTACATAGATCTGAGAGTCATCATCATAACAATGATATTGAAAGCCATGGGAGGAGAAGAGAGCACCAAAGGACTGGGTATAGAGAAAGAAAAGGAGAGGGCCTAGAATAGACCCTTGGGGTATGCAAACTGAAAGAGGGATAACAGTAGAAAAGGAACCACCAGAATAGACACTGAAGGAGCGATGGGAGAGATAAGAAGAGAATAAGGAGAGTACAGAGCCCCTAAAACCAAGTGAGGACAATGTATCAAGGAGAAGGTGGTGGTCAACAGTATTAAAAGCAGCAGAAAGGTCAAGAAGAATGAGGACTGAGTAAAGGCCTTTGGATTTAGCCACAAGTGGAAGACTCTCTAGAATACACCAGAATACAGGTCACTGGCTTCAGTGGCCTAAACCCTGGACTTCAGACAACCTGGCAGGCACATTCTGAGACAGTTGTAAACCACACTTAGTGTCTGCCTGCAGCGGTACACATGCAGCATAGACTGCACTGGACACTCAGTACTGCAGCTACATAATAGACACACAGCAGCAGTGGTAATCTCCTGTGCAAAGACTAAGCCACATGTAAGGGCAAGACGGGCCCTTTAGGACCCAATTCTGGACTGTGGGAATAAAACATTCCTATGGTATTCAGAATCGGGCCTGAGAATGGCCCAGTGTGCCCCGCTACTGTATCTCCCAAGCCAAACAACATTCACACACAAAGGTCCACAGGGTTGTAGTGTGGCACTAATCCCTAAGGCAGCACATGTGCATGGCGTGCATTCCCTTGTGACCTGCTCTACACTGCAAGATAAGTATTTTTGCACATACACCAAACTCAAACTGCATTCATGACCCATGAGGTCAATCCCAGACCATCCTGCCCTCTCCGGGGGGCCATGCACACTTGCTCCTTCGTCATATAAGACATGCAGGTACTGGGCAATGCTCCAGTGATCAGGGTCACCACTATGGCTTCAATTTGGGCTATATGTGCCGGTATTGATTGGTCTCTTTATTTCCCAGGATGCACCTATACACTACTTTTTACCTAATGGAGATTACAATGATCCATCACATTAGCTCTGGAATGTGCAGGCGCATTGTGTGCTTCACGGACATAACAGCCACCACATGTGCAAATGACCATTTCACCAACCACCCCCAGTGATGGGAAGAGCACACATCACCTGGTCTCCAGATCAAGCACTGCAATAAGTGGTCTCTCCAGGTTCTGGAACAGATCTATTCTACTGCCAGAACACTGCAGGTGTAGAGTGAGGTATGTCATGCTAAACGTTTTGCACCCAGTGTAACTGCAGGATGTTGGAGTAACATGTCCCATCTGGCCCTTGCATCATGCACCTGTTGGCCAGGAACTCTTGTGTAATATCCATATGGTCATTCTCTAGGGCTTGGACAGCTGTTCCCAAGGAACATGAATGCAGTGAGTGGTGTCTAGGCAGGAAGGGGGGGCTGCTTAGGATGGCAGATACCCTTGGCCTGGCCCTGACAGTACAAAGAACAGTATTGCATCTGTCACATAGGGCAAGGGTAATGATATCTTCTGCACCAGGCAGAAGCCATTGCCACTGACACCCCTACATACTGCTAACATGGCTGCATGGTGGCAGTGGAGGTGGCATGAGTCCTTTGTGACAGCAGCAGCATGTATGTGTGCCATTGCTGTCACAGCAGTCTCACCAGACATCACAGATGTACACCCTAGGGGCCACCTGGTCCATCTAGAGAACTAACCAGCCCTACTCAATCATTCACATGGCACAACTTTTGCCACTTTGGCACCAACAACATAGTGCCCTTTATTGAAAGGGTACCATGCTGTGACTGCCAATTGACCACTACTATCACTAATTTCAGGGCTCCAATCTGGTTGCTGCACACTGCTAATATGTAAATTGGTTCCCTATGTGGTGTTGAATGACCGAGAATGGTATTTTCCCTCCAAAATGAGACCTTAATGCCAGCTTTGAGTTGTCATTAAGGTTCCTGACAGTTGTGCCTCTGTTAATAGCACCTGACGTTAAGGGAACACATGTTGTCTCCGCTCACACTCCGCCCAGTTAACATCCCTTTGTATCTTAAAGCCTGTTAACAGGCTACTGGGCGTTAAGCCTCCATTATCCACTAGCAGGTGCTGAGAATGCCTGCTAATGGCACCTTTGCGGCCTTAGCACAATTTAGCAACCATACCCCTAAGTACTCTTCTCATTTCTGAATCACAATGTCACACACCCCTTTGTCACTTAAAAGAACTGCTTCAGCAGATCGCTCTCTACAAGCATCTCGAGAACTCTTCGAGCTGTTTTAGAAGATTTCTTGAGATTACTGTACATAGTGATCCTTGAAGTAGTTACTATGAAATGAATAGAGGAGTTCAAGGACTTATGCATTCCAAAAACTTAAAAAAACAAAAAGAGACTGAGTGAAATTTTGTAAGATAGATTGTAATACTCTATTACTGAAAGAGACTTTAGGACTGAAGATTAGTGTTAAGAATCATTTGGACAATGATTACAGCTAAGAGTCATTTATAGCAGTGCCAATTACTGCACAATGGTTCATTTGGTCTAAGCTTGTTCTAATTGTACTGCATACCAGTGGTTCATTTGATATTGCCATATCAGTAGGAACTGGGCCCTTATAAAAATTGCAGGCATAAAACTGAGCCATAATGTGCACTGTTGGGCAATAGTGCATACTATTGATGTCCCCTGAAACAAAAAAAATTAAAATAATCACCCAAACAAAATGAAAAATCCTATAAATGAAATAAGAAACAAAATAAAATAAAAATTTTTGGACTGCACAACCCCTAGTGATTTATAAAGACATACTGGTGTCTATGCGTCTTTATAAAATGGGCATCAAACAGTCCTTCACACCTAGGTGCCCCATTATAAAATTATGTTTCACAAGTCCAGTAAGTCTAACCATCACTTGAAAAATCACAACTTCCTTTTTATTGCCTCATAGCATTCCTCCAGGAAGTACGATAATAAAGATTATTATGATAAAGGATATTAGAATCTGGAAACTTCAACATTTCTCTCAGATACTTACGAAAAGATCATCGAGGGGATATTTAAAACCTTCATAATGTTCATAATACACAGATTAGTTATCTAGGAGCTACTTCTAGGTTTTCCATTTTCCTATGTGCTATCATTTTATCTTGAGTCAAGGATACCTGGGCTACTTTTAGAAGGTGAGATCTTTACCCAGTTCTTTAACTTTCTGGGAACTAGAAGAAGACAAGGGAGCATGATTACTAAAGGTCGCTAAAGGCACACTATTTGCGAGTGTATAACATTAAGGGTCCCAACGGATGGTAAGGGATGGGGTGGGGAGTAGGCGTTCCGACCTTAATGGTGCCAGCGGCAAGTTAATATGTGGTGAATGGACAGCGAACGCTAAGAGTACCCAGTGTGCACATTACCGCCCAGTAAGGCAAAGGGCACGACAATAGGTGGTGAACACATCACATCCATATGTCCATGTGAGACAGTGTGGAAGGTGAATGTGGGAGGCAGTTGGATGTTGCCGGTGAAGGGTGTACATGTATACCACGGTGATGTCCCTGGGTGCCATGGGAGTGTTAGAAATGTGCCATGCTGTAGCCTGCCTACCGAATGAATGTATACAACACAGGAAACAGACGTCGGTTATCAGCAAATGTTGGTAGCAGTGCCCACCAGCTATGTACCTTTTTTTGTTGCCTTTTTTTATTGCCTTTTTTTTATTACTTTTTTTATTGCTTTTTATTACTTTTTTTATTGCTTTTTTTTATTGCCTTACCATCCTCGGAGTCACACTGGATCAGAACCTCGACATGAAGCAGCACATAGCAAAAACAGTAAGAGCGATCTACTTCAAGATCAGATCCCTCAGACACATACGCCCTCTACTCGAGCTGAATGACTTCCGTACCATCTACCAAGCCCTCATCATCCCTCATTTTGATTATGCAAACGCCATCCTACAAGGTCTCCCTAAAGCAACCTTACATCCCTTACAACTCGCCATGAACAGCGCTGCGCGAATCCTTTTAGGAGCACCAAGGAAAGAGCACATCACACCCCTCCTGATGCAGCTGCACTGGCTCCCCATCCAAGCCAGGATTAACTTCAAGATCTTAGTGATGACATTCAAGGCCATCAATGGGTTATCCTCTTCTTCAATATATGACCTCATACAACAACCCATGCCCAACAGGATAAGAAGAACGGCTGCAACCAACATGCTAGCAATACCAAAAGCTATGACAAGATGCGCCATATCAACTTCAAATAGAGCCTACAGCCTGAGCGCCCCAAGCCTCTGGAACTCCTTACCACCACACATCAGAGCTATCCCCAATTTGAGCCAGTTCAGGAAGGCCTTAAAACACCTCCTCTTTATTAAATACCTCACAGCCTCCCTCGAACCCCAGCCTCCGGGTACGAACAACACACAATGAACTCATCTCACATATAGACAGTTATCAATTTCAGTATCCCATTTGTGTACATAGTTTACCAATTTCAGTATCCCATTTGTGTACATAGTTTACCAATTTCAGTAGTCCATTTATGTACATAGTTTCCCCCGTTATCCAAGTTGATTGCTCCTGTTCATTGTAATGACCTGACTCTTGTTCATTGTCGAATTCTGTTTCGTTTTATGTAAACCGCGCTGATTGTAAATAGTGCGGTATATAAGAAATGTAAAATAAATAAATAAATAAATAAATGTATGCTGCAGCCTCACTGATTAACACGGGGCCACTGCACACATAGCTGGAGTGTGCTGTTACCAGTGGTTAGTAAAGGTCATCTAGAAGAAAACCAATGTGTGCTCATAAAGCAATATAGCACCCAGCAGCTCCTGGGTTGTCTTGGTAGTGGACTCAGAAATAGATTGGTTGGGCCTTCCACAGAGAGAGTGCAGAGACCTGGCCAATGTCACTGGTAGGATTTGAGCCCTGGGTTGTACCCTCTTGAAGCAGTGTTCTAACCATTAAGCCACAACTCCATGTGCTTACCAAGGACACACTGAACAATAGTCATAGCCAGTGACAGGACTGCAGCACACCTAGCGGGCAGTTGTTATTACTGGCACTTGGTAGCAGCTGGCATTTGTGTTCTGTAGCCAAGCATGTGGAGCTTTAATGCAATGGCTAGAAAACTGTTTCAGTAAGGCACATCACAGGGCTCAGATCCCACTTGTGATCTTGGTCAAGTCACTGCACCCTCTATTATCTCTGTGGAAGGACCAGGCAATCTATTTGCGATCCCACTACCATGAAGACCCAGGAGCCACTGGATCACCAGGCGCTATATTAGAGGGTACAGTGACTTGGCCAAGGTCACAAGTGGGATCTGAATCCTGGGATGTGCTTACTGAAACAATAGCCTAGCCATTGAGCCACAGCTCATATGCTTGGGTACAGAATGGCTGCTTCCAAGCCCCAATAGTGGTGGCTGCCCGCTAGATGTGCCAAGGCACCCCTCACTGGCTATGACCATTGTTAGTATGTCATAGGCAAACACATGTAGCTGTGGCTGAATGATCAGAGCACTTGCCCAGTAAAGCACAGCACAAGGATAAAATCCCACCTGTTACTGTGGCCAAGTCACTGCACCTTCTCTTATGTCAGTAGAAGGGCTGGCCAATATATTTCTGATCCCACTGCCAGGAAGACCCAGGAGCCACAGGGCTGCCTGAGCCTGAATTGCTGTAAGCGCGCACAATGGCATTAATCTGGGGACCTTTCAGAAATGGCTGTGGCGGCAACTGCCTACTATGTGTGCCATATAGTGGACGGTCGCCTCTAAGGCTGTTTATGAAAGGTCCCCTAGAATAAAGCCCGTTTGCCCTGAAAGTAATACCGACTCCAGAGACTCTGCATCTCCTGGGTCTTCCTGGCAGTGGAATCACAATTATATTGGCCGGCCCTTCCACTGACAGAGAGGGTGCCATGCATTGGCTATGGTTACAGGTTGGAATTGAACCCTGTGCTGTGCCAGGGCTCCAGCCATTCAGCCACAGCTCCACATGTTTGGCTGCAGCACACTGCACAAGGTACCAGACAATGGGTCCCTGTCAGCAAGGACGTCAGGCCTGGGTTCCCAACAACCTTCCAGGCACAAATGGAACTATTTGGAAAATACACCCAGGGCCTGCATTGTACACTCAGTACCACTACTGCATGACACACAGCAGTAGTCATCTCTGCTGCAATGATAAAGCCACATGTGAGGGCAAGATGCCCTGATCCCCATTGTAACTCCCAAGCCAAACAACTGTTGCTGGGTTGCAGTGTGTCACCAATCATTCAGGCACCACATGTGCAGGATATGCCTACCCATGTAACATAGTAACATAGTATATGATGGCAGATAAATACTATCATGGTCCATCTAGTCTGCACAGCAAGATGGCAAGAGTAGGTGCTCCTGACACTCCATGCAGGTCACTCCACCCTATTCCTTAGTTTAGGGGTGTACCCACCGCTCTTTGCAGGTCACCCCTATTTGAGATAGCAGAGACAGTTAAGGTTATTTTGATTTTATCTTGTTACTATAAAGGGATCCACTGTGTCTGTCCCATGCCATTTTGAATTCTGTCACTATATTTGCCCCCACCACTTTCATCGGGAGGGCATTCCAAGCATCCACCACCCTTTCAGTGGAAAGGTATTTCCTGACGTTGCCTTTGAGTTTACCACCTTGCAGCTTCATGTTATGCCCTCTAATTTTGCAGCTTCCCCATCTTTGTAAAAGGTTTGTTTGTTAATTAATACTCTTTAAATATTTAAAGGTCTGTATCATATCTCCCCTGTCCCTTCCCTCCTCTAGTGTATATATATTTAGGTCTTCAAGTCTCTTCTCATATGTCTTCTGGCGTAGGCTTCAAATCATTTTAGTTGCCTTCCTCTGAACCATTTCCAGTCTTTTTATATCCTTTGCGAGATATGGTCTCCAAAACTGAACGCAATATTCCAAGTGAGGCCTCACCAGCATCTTGTACAGTGGCATTAGTACCTCCTCCTTTCTGCTAGTAATTCATCTCTGTATGCAACCCAGCATCCTTCTAGCTTTGGCACCGCCTTGTCACACTGTTTTGCTACCTTGAGATCCTCAGAAACAATCACTCAGAGAACCTTCGCCTGGTCCTGTGAAATGCTGTACACTATAAGACAAGTACTTTTGCACATACTCCAAATGCATTTCTCATTCACAATCCATGAGGCCTGTCCCATGGGGCCATGCACACTCCTACGTCATAGAAGAGAAGTGCATACTAGGCAATGTGCTTGTAATCAGGGTTGTCATGGTGGTTCCAATCAGGCCTAGGTCTGTTGAAATTGTCTAGGCTCATTATCTCCCAGGATGTATCTCACATTCAGAACACCTATACACTGGATCTCACCCAATGTAGAATGCTATGATCAATCGCAGCAGTCCTGGAATGTACATGCACATTGTGTCTATCACGCTTATTATATATACTCAGTTATAGAAAGTAGAACCTCAGTACTTGGGTTTTGACCTCCTATATGTTGTCTTCTGAGACTCTTAAAATTAAGGGTAAACTTTAACAATGTAGTGGCTCACAGATCCCAACGCCTATCTTAGGCTCCACTATCGCGTTTCACTTCTTCTGTTTCTTCAGGAATGAAACGCGATAGTGGCGCCTAAGATAGGCATTGGGATCTCTCGTAACGTTTATCCTTAATTTTAAGAGTTTGAACAGCGGCTCGTATGATGGTGGGATCAGAGGGTTACTATTAAGCCCCTGAATAGATTTTTCCACGAGTTTGTGATCACCCCCTTTTTTTAAAGTTTGGCAATTGAGAAGTTGGATAAACTAGTAGAATAGGCTTAGATAAAAATGAAGTTTAGTCTCAGAAGACAACATATAGGAGGTCATTGATGCAAAATAAGCACAAAAACTGGAAGGATATTAAATCCAGAAAAATCGTGCTTTGATGTCTGAGACCTCAGATAAGAGAGAATTATCAAAACCCAAGTACTGAGGTTCTACTTTCTATAACTGAGTATTATAATAAGCGTGATAGACGTATTAGCTCAGGAAGAAGACCATTGGTTACTGTATACATGCACATTGTGTGCCTTATGGAGGTATGCGGGTTGGAGCCCTGCACATGGCATATGGCTGTTTTGCCAGCATATAGACATGTGAATGAGCGATAGCTATTTCTGAGGCTGTGGAGTGTGCCACACAGCATGTGTACATTTGTTTGTTTCATAATCATATCCTTTGGCATAATGCTGACAGTAGTGGGTTTGGATAAAGGTCTCCAGGTCGCATATTCCCATGTGTGTTTCAGTGAGCCAGAACCAGTCATTGGGAGGGGGGGGGGGGGTGCTGGCATGGATGCTGTCTACAGCAGCAGAAACCCATGGGACAGGTCTGCTGACAGGGATGTGGGACCTACATTGGCCACTGCTGAAAGCAGTCCCCTGTCTGTGATGGAGCAATGTTTGCACACAGTATGCCATATCCTCTGTCTAGATGTTCCCACCAGTGTTGGGGATACCCAATGAGGGACTACTTTGGGCATTAGGTAGATAACAGCATGCCCCCTCATCCCAGGAATCACAAGACCCCTCATGTCCCTAAGCTGATCATACTGCCTGTATAGACCTGAAGCTTTCCCACACCTGGTGCTGATTAGCCTCAGTAGCAATGATGTCATTCACCAGGATAGTCATGTCACACTATGAGGCAAAATCTGGTAGTCATATCTTGGCATGTGCTGGGATCACATGCATGCATGTACAGCATGTCTCCCCCATGCACTCTCCTTGTACCATAACTACTGGTGGACTGGACCCTTTCCATCAATTATGGGGCCCAGCTATGATATGCACCCCTCAAATGACTGTGCCTCAGTAATGTGTTCATCACCAAGGTCACATGGCGGCCAAGGCCGTCTCAAACTACCTGTGAGAAAGTGTACATATGAACCTACTGACTGATGGATACCAGCTGTGACCCTCATTCCTGACACACACTGTGACCACCCAAATAACCACCTTGTTACTGCCCTATCACCAGCTGCCATGCCACGCAAAGTGCCCTGATAGAGGGTATAGACATAATCCCCTTGCAGAGGCCTGTGCAAAGCCGAGGACACCCACATGCATGGCAGTATCAGAACACATACCCACGTGAAAACACAGTGCCAGCCACAGTAATACACTATCCACAATTTGTTGAGGTGCCAAGCAGTGCTGAGGTGTGTAACAACTCATACCTGGTCCCAGACAACCATGGTCATGCTGTTGGAGATGCTGCATTCTTCATCCCAAAGATGTGGGCCCACATGCTGTCATATATATGTGTGCTACATATGTTACTGGGCTTCCTATACATCAAGCTGTACAAATAATGCTGCCTGCATTGTCCATAGGAGGCCATCTGCTGGAGTGCAAGGTAGCAGGTTGGTGGTAAGATTCATTGCAGTGCAGAGATCACATGTTTCAATGTTTTGATTTGTTGAGCCATTATGCACATTCTGCTGTGCAGCTGTTGCCCCAAGAGTCAACCACAGGGACCAGTCTGCATGGACTGGCCAGCTGAGGTCACACATATGTAGGAGACTATGCCCCTCAGACAGCTGTCCTATATAAAAAGACCATGCGGTTATCAATGTTCTCCAAAGTGGCATTCTACAACAAATGACTGCAGTGATGACAAGTGGCATGACCATGATGCAACCTCCTCGGAGAGATGGCCCTGGTCATCTTTTGGTAAGGGATTCTCCATGTCCCTGCATGACTGGTAGTATAAGTCAAGAACACTGCATGTGACTGCTGGGTGTGATAGGGGTCACTCACTCACATTGCTGCATGTCCATGTGGCAGAGATCCTCCAACAGTGAGTGCAATGCAAGCAGTTACTAAGAGGCCTGTGGCCTGGCTGCCTGGTGGTGTATATGAGAAGACTGGACAGTGTCTGCCAAACCGTTATGGAGAAAACCAACAACTGTACTGTAGATAGTGGAACCCACAGATTCACACAATTAAAGCAGAGTTCAAAACCAATAAATTGTATTTGCATGAAAATGAGACACATCTGTTATCAAACATAAAAAAAATATAGGTCTACGTCGGCCCCTCCTTAAAATTACATACAAAACATTATTTGTATTTTAAAACAAAAAAGCACCACACTCATCTCTACTGCCAACTAAGCAGGCCCTGGGCCTCCTGAGCAGGATAGCAGTGCAGGTGTAGTGCAAGACTCCCTCGTCTGAGGCATTGGAAGGCAAAGTGACATGCTGTAAGCCACGAGGGGTGCCAGTGGACAACAAACTCAGAATTGCTGGGTTGCAGGCATCTGCACAAGCCACTAGGCCACTCCCCCACTCTCAGACAGGTCACTGACCCAAAAGGAAAGTAGTATGGTTCTGCTTCCTGAACACATCTGGGTTTATGTCATGTTATCTGAGTTTGTGATCATATCTATCACCATGACATGTCCCCAGCATGCACTATCCTTATGCAAATGTCCATTGCTCTGAGTGACATGCATATATGAGGTATACACCAATGTTGTCCAGAAACAATGCAGGTGTGTTCAGTGACAGCATGCCTGCGCAGCCACGAATCACTTGATCACATTGTGCAATGACCAGGCCACAGGTCATGAATGTGCAGGCATGCTCAGTTAGGATGGATGCTGCCAGTACAGTCCATAAAAGCAGCTGTCAGCCACATATGAGATTCATGATGTTAATACCAGTCTGTGTATACCACTGTAGCATGCACAGGATAGCATCTGGTTGAAATGACAATGCAGTATAGCAGAAATGTGTCCACATAATTGTCACAGATGTAACATATATGGCTACATTTGAGGTGAGCACATGCAGAAGTCCCAAACATGAAGCATGACTGCACAACTGAAGAACATGTATGCGTGGGGTGTCAGTTGTCAAGTAAATGATGCATAGCAATATATGCTGCCACACATAGCATATGCAATGTGTGCTGTCCATCTCTGAGCATGACTAAGATGTATCCAGAATCCCAGGGTGGTTACAGTTTGGATGATATGGCGAGAACATAAAGATCCTGTGCCGGCTGTGAACTGTGCTCCGACCAATGTAGCTGGCCTTTCTGCAGAATATACACAACCTATTGAGCACCCCAGTTGCCCTAAGACATGAGACCTGTGCCAGATGATGACAGTATGACAATACAGAAGCCATTGGAGTCATAGAACTTGCATGATGCAGATGATGATGGCAGAATGCATGGGCCATCTGTGTAAAGGGACATGCAACCTGAGTGCGACTCTTATATGTCTGCTGTGCCTCATCTGATAAGACAGTCCAAATGGAGTGACCTGGTGAGAGACTAGAGGTGGGTAGTAACCCAAGTTGAACAATGTCGGTCACAACATGCTACAAACATACATATCCCAGAGGACCAACATGTTGCAGAGGAATCATGTGTTGCATTGCCACATGGATCTCAGCCCTGCGAAACCTTCATCATGGAATGGTGAACATGGATAAAGATGTCCCCAGGATATTGTGCAGAATCATTCCAACTGGAACCCAGCAGTGCTTGATGACCACTGGTGGACATCGAGATGAGAAGCCTCAGATGGTGTTTACAAACTCAAGTGGTGTGCAAGACTGTCCTCCCGTGGGTTTATGTGGGCCACATTTTTGCATTGTTGTGCAATGAACCATGCTACAATCCATCATGGAGTACCATCATGAATATCCAGATGACAATGGTAAACAGCAGATTGGGATGGATATATGTACACATCCTGAAGCTGTTCATCATCTTCCTCGGTTAAGTAACAGGAAGCAGAATCATGCTAGTTCCTTTTTGGCCAAGGCTTGTGACACCAGCTGCCACAGTGCATGGCATGGGGGTCACATCTAGTATGCCACTCACATCAGCAGCATGCCTAAAGCCTAAACACCTACAACATGTGTGGCATGCTTGTCACAAGGGAGGCTGCTAACCACGCAGCTTCTCTCTTGTGCTTCAAGGAGTGAGGAGTGGCCTAGTGGTTGGGGCAAGGTACTTCAGGCCGGAAGGTCGGGGGTTCAAATCCCACTAGAGGACAGCAACCTTGGGCCGGAAGGACTGGGGTTTCTAGTCCCACAGGTGCTCCTTGTGGTCTTGGGCAAGCCACTTAACCCTCCATAGCCCATGTTCCCTGTAAAATAGTTATCTCCAAGTTATAATGCCCTGTTCAATGTAATTTCAATTTGTTCAATGTAAACCGCACTGATGCAGAATAGCGCGGTATATAAGAGAAAATAAATAAATAAATAAAAATAAATAAATAAATAAATAAATTTGTCCACAGCCAGACAATCTTTTGGAAATGTATTACACATACATCATAATTTCCACACAAGAATGTTGATCTAGCTCAGGGTTCAGCAGAACAGTCCTATCCTTCATATGGTGTGGACACCCCTGTTCATGTCCTAATAGTTATACATTCCATTGTTAGGTAAACAAATTTCCCCTGCATCTTGCTATTGGCATTATCCTCTTTACAGATTCTCCTCCATTTTGTGACTTCTTTTCACATGATTTGCTTACATATGTCTATGTGCATGTTGAGCTGCGCTCCCACCACTGCACATCTTTCTTTGAAACGTCATTATCACATCCTTGCAATAGGGTCCTGTATCAGTCATCTGCATATCCCCCTCTAGCAGCCACCCGTCTCATCCACATTTATCTGCAGGCCCCTGATGAGGCACATCCATGATGTTAGTGATGTCAGTGACATGGCAGTGGCCAGATATGTTATGCTTCCCCTGGGATTGACAGAAACATTATGTCAGCAAGCAGATACAGGTGGAGCTTTGGTTCTTACCCCAGAATCCACATGACTGCAGTGTGTAGCAGCTGTGCCAGGTCTTCCTCGGGCATCCAGACCTCTTCAACATAATAGATACTGCACATGAGCATGCTGGTGTGGCATGTAGAGGCACAATGTTTGGATATATCAGTCAATGTGGCGCTGAGTTTACATAGGACATACTCATAGGCAAACAGCAGCTGTATGAGTTGTCCTCTGGCCTGGATGCCTGCCCCTGTGTTCTCCCTGGTACATGAAGGCAAACACTTGGGATCATCCTTAAGGTCTGGGTTAATATCAACTGGGATTCTATGCCTGATTGCAATGTTGTATAATATGCAGCAGACCACTATGATCTCAGCCATAGTGAGAAGCCAGTATTGTAAGGCACCACCAGATTTGTCCAAACACCTAAAGCGACTTTTTAACATGCCAAAGGTGCACTATATTTATTGCAAGAATCACTCCATACAAACAAATTATCTTAGTGGAAAATAATTATCACTCCTAATTTTAACTATTGGTGTGTTAGAAAAGCTGGGGGCACTGGTGTTAAATAATTTTTTTGTTATTAATCAATTAGTAATGTTAGTAATCCAGGAGGTTTCAGCTCTACACTGCGCTTTGATGAATGTTCATTGACTTGTAAACATCAGCGCATGAATAACATCAATAACCACCCTGGAATTTTGCTTTTTCTTCAAATTGCTAATATAAACACCAGTTCTCCACCGCCAAATATATTGAAAAGCTATTAAGAGAATCTCTTGTTCAAAACGGAACAGAACAAAAAGCTTAGCTCAATGATCATCTGATGTCTCTTTCTCCAGTTTTGCACAACAAATGCTCAGCTCTTTGCCTCTTGTCTCTCACACCACAATGTAATCATCAAAATGTTAAAAAGCTATTGAAATAATCTCTGTGTTTCAAACAAAATAAAACAAAAAGCTTAGCTTAATAATCTTCTGATATCGTGTCTTCTTAGTTTTCACAAAAAATGCTCTGCTTTTTGTCTCATAACTTTCTTGCCTCTACGCTTCAACCAGTATCCTTACAGCGTGCACTATATGACAGAGCGGGTTGTGGCATGTGCCTCATTGTACCTGAGCTCTGCATGTGTCCTTCAGAACCTCACAGGGGTCAGCAATTAGGCCCTGCACCCATATCCTGCATCACCTATGGGGAGGAAATTAGCAAGTGTTAGATACATTGCATATGTGGGCAGCTGCAGCCATACTGCCTGTGAAGCCCTTGCCTGTGTGATCCTTGCAATGGAAAGATTGATACATCTGACTAGCGGCCTCAGGACAGGGGGGGCTATGGAGTGGCCATTGAGTGGGATCACAGTGTACACATGGCCTAATGCACAACAAAGTGATTTTGTGGAATGCTGTGCCCAGTTATCTCAGTCCACGTACTAGGTCATTTCCCAATGCTGACCCTGCAGATAGTGGAACCACAGTGCAGCAGAAGTGTGGATTGATCAGAGTTGGGGAGTTTGGAGTATCTTGGTGTGAGCTTCTCCTGTGACACCTTGCTGTGAGTTCTAGCTGTTTATTAATTATTTATTGTTTGTCTAACTGTTTATTTAATTATTTATTGTTTGTCTTAGTGGTGTGCTAGTTCAGCCTTCTCAGCTATAACTTACCTTGCCTCTCTCAACTAACTGGGCTTTGTGTGGTAGCCAGGTTAACTGTTCATTTTAAATTAAATCTCTCTCCCCAGTACCTGCTGTGTGTTAAACTTTTTTTCCTGTCCTAGCCTACCTGAGTGAATCCTCCCCCTCCCCCCCCCCTGCTGAGATATTGTGTAGCCTTCTTCCTGTTTCCTCCACGTGTGCATAGTCTGTTTTAGTCTGCTTTTCTCTGATCAGAGAAGAGCAGTGCTTTTTACAGTGCTCTGCTAGAGAAGTGGATATTTGTCTCCTGTGACACCTTGCTGTGAGTTCTAGCTGTTTATTAATTATTTATTGTTTGTCTAACTGTTTATTTAATTATTTATTGTTTGTCTTAGTGGTGTGCTAGTTCAGCCTTCTCAGCTATAACTTACCTTGCCTCTCTCAACTAACTGGGCTTTGTGTGGTACCCCCTTCCCCCCTGCTGAGGGCTCAGGACAGGGTAGCTTGTAACTGCCCTCTTTAATAGGACTTATCTCCCTCCCCCTCCCCAGCACCACCCACCCCTGGGTAATTGTAGTTTTATAGGTACTTGCACATCTTAGAGGAAAGGGGCTGCTCTCAGGTGCAGCTCGTTATCCAAATCAGTCATACACAGAGGACCTGAGATTAATTACTTAAGCTTCAGGTACACAAGGTGTATTAGGGGTATTAGATACACTTTTATTGGTATAAAGCATCCACACCAATCCTTATTATATACAGAATTTAAAAGACCTAAACACAAGCTTTAAACTAAGATGCAGACAGAAGTCCAGCAACGAGATGGGGGTTCTCCGGTCTTTTGCATTGAGTGTCACATGTATGATTTTCTCCCAGTTGGTGAGAGGTCTTACGTATGCACTAAGTGCAAAGAACTCTTTGCTCTCAGGGAATGAGTCCGTTCTCTAGAGGCTAGAGTAGCAGACCTGGAAGACATAAGAAAGACAGAGAAGTACATGGACGAGACCTACAGGGATATAGTCACACAAAACATAATCGAATAAACACTCCACTCCTATGCACTGATACCCTACTTGTATATAGTTGCAACTGATATGATCTGCCTATGCGGTAGAGTCAGTACTTTGTTTAAATTGTTACACAATCTGTGTTAGTAGAATTATTCTGCTTAGTTTTTTAAACCTATGTGTGCATGTTAAGATGTTCTATGTAAAAAGTTATTCTGTTCCATGTAAAACAAGCTCTGCATTGTTAACTGTTGTTAATTGTACACCGCAACTGATCGCTGGAAGATGCGGTATATAAATAAGTGTTAAATAAAATAAATAAATAAATAGTCCTGAAGTCCCACCTCCAGTCTGGCAGCATCCCTGTTGCCATGGAGGAGAGAGGTCACGTGACAGGAGAGCATCACCCTGGTGTGGCAGGAAGTGATCCTGTAACTAGGACCTGTCCTCCAGGTGATGTAAAACCCTCTCGCACCGAGGACGTTTCTCCAGGGCCATGTCCCCATGATGGGAGGGTCAGGACAGCTGTTATAGTTGGTGATTCAATCATTAGGAATGTAGATAGCTGGGTGGCTGGTGGACGTGAGGATCGCCTGGTAACATGCCTGCCTGGTGCGAAGGTAGCGGACCTCACGCAACCGCCTAGATAGGATCATAGATAGTGCTGGGGAGGAGTCTGCTGTCTTGGTACATGTTGGTACCAATGACATAGGAAAATGTGGTAGGGAAGTTCTGGAGGCTAAATTTAAGCTTTTAGGTAGGAAGTTGAAATCCAGAACTTCCAGGATAGCGTTCTCCGAAATGCTTCCTGTTCCACGTGCAGGACCCAAAAGACAGGCAGAGCTCCGGAGTCTCAATGCGTGGATGAGACAATGGTGCAGGGATGAGGGTTTTGGATTTGTTAGGAACTGGGGAACATTCTGGGAAAGGGGGGGCTCTTCCGAAGGGATGGGCTTCACCTTAATCAGGATGGGACCAGACTGCTGGCATTAACCTTTAAAAAGAGATAGAGAAGCTTTTAAACTAGAAATTAGGGGAAAGCCGACAGTCACCCAGGAGTGCATGGTTCGGACAAAGGTATCCTTGAAGGATACTACCAAAAGCAGTGAGGTTCCAAAAGTGGAGTATAGTAGCCCAAATGCCCTTGAGTAAGGAGCAGACAGAGCATAAAGATTCCAAATTACCCCTGCCTACCAATAGCCAGATTAATATGAATAAAATACAGTCTCTAAAATGCTTGTATGCCAATGCTAGAAGTCTAAACAATAAGATGGGAGAGTTAGAATATATAGCACTAAATGAGAGGTTAGATATGATTGCACTCTCAGAGACATGGTGGAAGGAGGATAACCAGTGGGACACTGTGATACCTGGATACACACTATATCGTAATGATAGAGCTGATCAAATTGGTGGAGGGGTTGCGCTCTATGTTAGAGAGGGCATTGAGTCAGAAAGGATTAAAGTTTTGCAGGGAACAAAATTTTCTGTAGAATCTCTATGGATTGAAATTCCATTTATGAAGGGGAAGGTGATGGCAGTTGGAGTATACTATCGACCGCCTGGCCAGAATGAACAAATGGATGATGAAATGCTCAAAGAAATCAAGAAAGCTAACAAAAGTCACAACAGAGTAGTAATAATGGGTGATTTCAATTACCCGGTATCGACTGGGTCAGTGTCACAGCAGGACAAGCTAAAGAGATAAAGTTTCTAGATGGAATAAATGACTGCTTCTTGGAGCAGCTGGTTCATGAACCGACCAGAGGGGAAGCCATACTGGACCTAGTCCTTAGTGGAACGCCAGATCTGGTGCAAGAAATAAGGGTGTTGGGACCACTTGGCAATAGTGATCATAGTATGATCATGTTTGATTTAATTAGTGGAGGACAGATAGTAAAGGCATCCACAGTACTACCTTTTAACTTTCAAAAGGGAGACTATGATAGAATGAGGAATATAGTTAGGAAAAACTAAAAGGAGCGGTTCCAAAGGTTAAAGACTTACAGCAAGCTTGGGTGTTATTTAAAAATACTATCCTCGAAGCCCAGACCAGCTGTATTCCACGCATTAGGAAAAGTGGAAGAAAGTACATAAATCTGACAGCATGGTTTAAAGGTGAGGTCAGAGAGGCTGTTGCTGCCAAAAAAGCAACCTTCAGGAAATGGAAAAAAGAGCCAAATGATGAAAACTGGAAACAGCACAAGCACTGGCAAGTTAAATGCAAAGAATTGATAAGGCAGGCAAAGCGGGAATTTGAGAAGAAACTTGCTACGGAAGCAAAAACACGAAATAAAGACTTTTTCAAGTACATTCATAGCAAAAGGCCTGTGAGAGAGTCAATTGGACCATTAGATGATAGAGGGGTAAAAGGGGAAGTAAGAGGAAACAAGGCTATAGCAGAGAGACTGAATGAATTCTTTGCTTCGGTCTTTACTGAGGAAGATGTAGGGATGTTACCCAAGACTGAAGTGGTATTTAAAGGTGATACTGCAGAGGAATTGAGAGAAATATCGCTACACCGGGAAGATATATTACAACTATTTGATAAACTGAATAGTAGCAAATCACCTGGACCAGATGGTATACATCCCAGAGTGTTGAAAGAACTGAAATATGAGATTGCAGACCTGCTATTGGTAATCTGTGAACTTTCATTAAAATCATCTGTAATACCTGAAGATTGGAGGGTCGCCAACGTAACACCAATTTTTAAAAAGGGTTCCAGGGGTGACCCAGGAAATTACAGATCGGTGAGCCTGACGTCAATACCAGGGAAAATGGTAGAAACCATCATAAAGAACAAAATTACACAGCATGTAGATAGTCATGGCCTAATGGGAGACAGCCAACATGGCTTTAGACAAGGAAGATCTTGTCTTACTAATCTGATATGTTTTTTTGAAGGTGTGCATAAACAGGTAGACAAAGGTGAGTCGGTTGATATAGTGTATCTGGACTTTCAGAAAGCTTTTGACAAAGTCCCCCATCAGAGACTTTTGGCGAAGCTAAAAAGTCATGGGATAGGAGGCAGTGTACTATTGTGGATCGGGAACTGGTTAAAAGATAGAAAGCAGAGGGTAGGGCTAAATGGCCAATATTCCCAATGGAAAAAGGTGAATAGAGGAGTACCCAGGGATCTGTACTGGGTCCGCTGCTTTTTGACATATTCATAAATGACCTGGAAAAGGGAATAACTAGTGAGGTTATCAAATTTGCAGATGACACAAAAACTGTTTAAAGTTGTTAAAACCCAAGAGGATTGTGGAAAACTGCAGGAGGATCTGGATAAATTGGAAGACTGGGCATCCAAATGGCAGACGAAATTTAATGTGGACAAGTGCAAAGTTATGCACCTAGGAAAGAACAACCCACACTATAGTTACACGATGCAAGGCTCCACATTAGAAACCACCACCCAGGAAAAAGATTTAGGAGTCATCGTGGATAACATGTTAAAACCCTCCGCCCAGTGTGCAGCGGCGGCCAAGAAAGCAAATAGAATACTAGGTATCATAAGGAAAGGGATGGAGAATAAAACAAAGGATGTTATAATGCCTCTGTATTGCTCCATGGTACGACTGCACCTTGAATATTGTGTGCAATTCTGGTCACCGTATCTTAAAAAGGACATAGCATTATTAGAAAAAGTACAGAGAAGAGCCACCAAATTGGTGAAGGGGATGGAAGGCTACTCCTATGAAGAGAGGCTAAGAAGGTTAGGGCTCTTTAGCCTGGAGAAGAGACGGCTGAGGGGAGATATGATAGAGGTCTATAAATTAATGAATGGAGTGGAACGGATAAACGTGGATCAATTGTTTACGCTATCAGAGTATAGAAAGACTAGGGGACATGTAATGAAGCTACAGGGTAAACTATTTAAGACAAATAAGAGAAAATATTTTTTCACTCAACGTGTACTCAAACTCTGGAATCTGTTACCGGAGGATGTAGTAAGGGCTGTTAGTATAGCTGGTTTTAAAAAAGGTTTTAACAAGTTCCTGGAGGAAAGGTCCATAAACCACTATTAAAAAGGGACCCAGGATATCAATGCTTGACCCAGTACAAGCATTGTGGAACCTGTGTCTTTTGGGGATATTGCTAGGTACGTATGACCTAGATTGGCCACTGTTGGAAACAGGATACTGGGCTTGATGGACCTCGGTCTGACCCAGTATGGCATGTCTTATGTTCTTATGAGATGGTCAGGCAGTCCAGCAGTTGTGACTATCCAGTCATGATTCACTCTAGGACTTGCAGTGAGTTTCACACTGAGTATAATGAGAGACTAGAAGCAGTACGCTTCAGTGGGCTGCCTAGCACTGACACACACCTGGGTTGGAGCCAAGATAATTTGATATGGGTTATCACAGGCTCATGTTCCATTTGAGGTTCCCTACTAGCACCAGATGCACACAACATGCTTGACCCAGTCTTGGCTTAGACCCAATTGCACGCAGGGAGTAAATGTGTGAGGGGAACAATTCCCTCATCATGCTGTGTGAACTCAGTAATTGACCACCCATTGTGGTTTCACTTGCGCTGTGGCCCAGGTGGGTCCCTATCTACTAGCATCCCACTGAGGTGTGCTGTCCGCATTAGCTTTGCAGACACTTTGGCAGCCAGACCATAGTTCCCAGAATGCATCAGGATTATGTGGCCTCAGAGGCTGCACCACATGACACTGTCACAGTTGCAGCTCAGTAAGTTGGATACTCAGCTGCCTCCAGGTCATGTTTCCATGGATATAGAATGCTAGGGGTGTGTGGTTAGGCTCTGCTAGTGCTTTGAATGTTCAACTGGCAGGGCCATGCTAACCTTCACAGCCTAACACACATTTCTGGTAATCAACTGGTAGCTTCCATGCCACCCCTGACTCACAGACTCCTATACAAGCAGGGTGACGTTGTATCCCCATCACAGCTGGACCTCCCACATGCAGCAGAGTTTAGAGATAGGCCATGGCAAGGTCTATTAAAAGCTATTTCTGTGTTTCCTGTGCCACCTCTTCCCCCCTAGGAGGATCTGTCTTCCCTCACCTGTCTCCTACAGAATTCACAGGCCATTCACAGGGGATGTTTTTGTGAGGCAGGTCTGGAACTGAGTAAGTTAACCCTTCTTGTAATGGGTCTCAGAATTTAGCCCAGGTGTCGGTTTTAGTGACTGGGAGAAGGGTGACCGGCATTGATTCAATCTGAGCTGGTTGTACACAATGTGATGCGCATTGCCAGGGCCGGCCCGTCCATTGAGCAAGAATGTTTTTTGCACAGGGCCCCGCGTTTCAGGGGGCCCCGCGCAAAAAACTTCTTGCATCCCAGCAAAGTTTTAAAAAATCAGAAACCGGCTGCCGCTGCCGCCGTGGCAGCAGCAGAATCGAGAATCAGCCCATTTACAGTCCTTACCACCTCCCCCCCCCCATCAGCCCAGCTAAGTTTAAAAAAAAAAAAACCCAGAAACCGGCTGCTGCTGCTGCTGCCGCCGTGGCAGCGGCAGAATCGAGAATCCCGCGGGGCCCCCCTGTCCTGCAGTCTTCTATGCGGCCTCAGCGTCGGCTGTCAGAGCTGCGCGAAGAGAGAGCTTCTCCTCTCGCAGCTCTGTTAATCACGCCGCGGGTACTGGGCTATGGGGTGTTACAACAGGTAATGGGCTATGGGGGGGCTAAGACTACAAGTGGGCTGATGGGGGGTTAGGACTGGTAATGGGCTGATGGGGGGTTAGGACTGGTAATGGGTTGATGGGGGGGTAAGACTGAAAATGGGCTGATGGGAGGGTAAGGACTAGAAGTGGGCTGATGGGGAGGGTTAGGACTGGTAATGGGCTATAGGGGGTTCGGACTGGAAGTGGGCTGATGGGGGGGTTAGGACTGGTAATGGGCTATAGGGGGTTCGGACTGGAAGTGGGCTGATGGGGGAGCTAGGACTGGTAATGGGATGGGGGGTTGCTAGGACTGGAAATGGGCTGAGTGGAAGGGGGGCTTGAACGGCAAATAGCTGATGGGCACAGGGGCTTGGAATGGAAATGGGATGAGTGGAAAGGGGGCTTGAACTGCAAATAGCTGATGGGGAGGGGGGCTTGGAATGGAAATGGGCTGTGAGGAGAGGGAGCTAGGACTGGAAATGGGCTGAGTGGGGGGGGGCTAGGACAGGAAATGGGCTGATGGAGGGGCCAGGATAGGACTGGAAATGGGCTGTTGTGGGTGCTAAGGTTGGAAATGGGCTGTGGTGGGGGCTTGAATTGAAATGGACTCATGGAGGGGCTAGAACTGGAAGTAGGCTCATGGGGGGCTTGGATTGGAAATGGGCTGAGTGGAGGGGAGCTAGGATTTGACATGGGCTGATGGTGGGGCTAGGAAAGGAATAGAAATGAGCTGATGGGGGGGGGGCTGGGATTGGAAATGAGCTGATGGAGGAACTGATAGGACTGGAAATGGATGGGGGAGCTAGGACTGGAAATGGGCTGATGGTGGGGCTAGGATAGGATTGGAAATGGGCTGATGGGGGACTAGGACTGGAAATGGGCTGATGCAGGGACAAGAGGGGAGCAGATGCTGGGTGGGGCTGGAACTAGAAAGGAGCTGATGTTGGGGGAGGATTAGAATGGGATGGAGCTGGGAGAGTGAAATGGAG
Source organism: Ichthyophis bannanicus (assembly GCA_033557465.1). NCBI lineage: Eukaryota > Metazoa > Chordata > Amphibia > Gymnophiona > Ichthyophiidae > Ichthyophis > Ichthyophis bannanicus. Next base: position 662,274,625 of record CM066035.1, on the reverse strand, counting down.
AGGGAAACATATTTTGCGTGGGAGGGAAGACAAATCTACAATTGGCCGGATATTGGGAGAGTAAGTGGGGATTGAGGATGGAGGGGTAAAATTTGAGTGGATGAAATAGGAATGAGGAAAGAGCAAAAGGAGAAAGATTAGTATGTTAAAGCAGATGTAGAGAGAGAATGGAAAAAAAAACAAGAAGACAGAAGAAAGGACAAATGGACAGCAGATGGAGAGTTAGCAGAAGACACGAATAAACCAGAACAAAGTGGCTGGAACAATTGCAACTGAAAAAAAATGCACAAAAGGTAGAAAAATCTCTCTTTATTTTGAATTTATTAACTGGAAGATGTCAGCTCTGGGAAATGTGCATCATTAATTTTTGCGCTTTGTTTAGTACAAGAGGAAATTAATTTATAGTTTTATTTCTACAGTGTTGTTGTATATTCCAAGTTTGGCTTTTGGGGTTCCCAGTTTAATTATTGTCTTCCTGTTTCTAAATTGTGATTCCTTGTTTGGTGATGGTCTATGTTCTGCATGTGTAACTGAGCTGAGGTATTCTGTTTATATAATTCCTATTTGACATTGCCACTTGTTCTTTCCCCAGTAGGTCATGTATTGTTGTTCTCTGAAATGTATTGGTTTAATATTTGCAGTGTTGCCTTTTGATAGTTAGGGTATGGTGCTTTGTGAGTCCTGGTAGTGCTGTTAGGATACGGCGGGTTTGCTATGGGTTCTAAATGGGCAGTGTTTGTAGTAGTTCCTAATGTGCCTGGCAGTTGGTACTGGATTATAGTAATGTAGAAACCTTTTAGTCTTTCTTTATCCATATACTCATTAAGAGGCATGTTTACTAAAAGTTAGTGTATGGTAACATTATGCAAATATTTATGCAAATGAGGCACCTTATGCAAATGAGGCCCCGCACCGAGTCTCCGCACATGGCCCCGCACCCCCCTTGGGCCGCCCCTGCGCATTGCATGCCCACTCATGCAATATGATTCCGTTGTGGCAGACTGCCTGACACTATCACCCCTGTAAGTATGTAACATGACTGGGGCAGGGTGACTGGCATTGATTGTGCTGCCTTCTAAATTGGGTGTGGTTCAGTTACATCCACAGCCCTTAGAGGTGTCAGGTGGCTGATCTGGTTAGGGTTGGGAACCTACATGCTTGGTGCTCCAAATGGTCAGTAGTTCAGGTCCAGGTCCAGGCCTGTCTTTCCAATGTACATTACGATGTGTTTCTACTTCCCATAATAGGCCCCATTCTCATATTAGCATTTTAGGTGCCCAGCCTGACCTAGTGCATTCACTGTGTGGCTCTGATTACCGTAAGAGCCCCATTCTGATATTAGCTTTTCAGGTGCCCAGCCTGGCCTAGTACATTTACTGTGTGGCTCTCTTTTCTGTTTCAACATTTGTATTGAATTTTATGATAACATTAAAGAAATAATACAAACTGAGAAATAAAAAGAACAAAGTGCAACACACAAACTAGTATGTGAATATACAAAAGTAATAATAACATTATTAACATCATTAGCTAAAGTGAAACAGTTATACAATTGACATGAATTATGTATTTTAATACTATGTGGAGACACAATTATTAAAAATAAGAGTATCTAGTAATAATTAAATGAGAAAGAAAATACATAGAATAATATGTTTCATATGCAAATTAGTCATAATATAAAATCATGATATAATTACAAGTGATAGTCATTATGATAGGCAAAAGGAGACCGGTTCCCAGTTTTTTAACCTTGGATACCTTGATAGTCTTTTCAGCCGCTTTAATTTCAAATTTTTGAATTTGTCCTAGGGTATGTCACCAAAAGGTAATATTCAAATTAGACAAATCTTTCCAACTGTAAAGAATAATTTGAATTGATAGAAAAATTAAAATATCATAATGTTTTCGGGAATTGGGATTGTCAATTGGTAAAGATGGAAAAGAGTATTTCAGAATAACATAGCTTGCAGTTAAGGGTATATCAAAGTGAAACAACTTTTGAACGTGCTGCCAAAATGTTTGCCAAAATTTATTAATCACCTTACATTCAAATAACATATGAAGAAGAGTAACTTCATAGGTATCATAGTGCCAACACTTATTGGTGGCCAATAAGCCAACTTTACATTTTTTTGTGGGGTCCAAAGAGCATGATGAAAAATAAAATATAATGCCTGAAGTAGACTAGTTGATACTGTAGAACAATTAGCATGTAGCAAAAAGTGATTCCAGTCTATAGTAACATCTTCAGGTAAATGAAGATCATTCCCCCAAACCTTATAAAGAGCAGAAGATGTGGAAGTAGGTTTAGTTAGTACTTTATAAAAGGATGAGGCAATATGACCTTTGTAGAAAATGTTATCTAAGAGCTCCTTCAACTGCACCATGAGTCGCTCCTCTGAGTGAGAAAGCTCCTTGTGATCTTGGGCAAGTCACTTAACCTTCCATTGCCTCAGGTACAAACTCAGATTGTAAACCCTCCAGGGACAGAAAAATACCTGATGTACCTGAATGGAACTCACTTTGAACTCCTGGAAAAAGATGTGAGCTAAATTGAATTCCCTTTCCCTTTCCTTCATTGCTTCCAGGTTTGACTCTTCCATCCTCCCAGCTTTTGCCAGACCCTCCACCAATAGTGACATCGAGAAACTGAACTCTTTGCTGAACCAATGATTCCTTCAGGTACAGTACTGGCAGAGGTGGTTGTGACATAGGGTTCAGAGGACCAAGTGAAGCATTGCTCTGCAGACTGGACCAAAGGTCCCTACACAGTGGACATGTTCGATGAGAATAAGCCTCCATAAAACCCTGCCTGGCGGGAACCTACAGGGGGCTGTAACATAAGAGGGGAAGCCCCAAATCTGATCTTTCTGTTTTGGCATAGTAACAGAGAAATTATAGAAGAAAAAGAAAAGAGATTCAACGAGTCGCAGGAAGCTTAATGCAAGAAGCAGCTGCCTGAACACCATCTTGGATCTCTTTCAAAGCTGGTGCAAAGACTGTGAGTCAAAAGTACATGTGGACTTCACCCCATTAAAAGCTGTTTGAGTAATCTGAGTAAGCTGGAGAGTAATTTTATAACCAGCTATGAACCTTATAACATAGAGAATGACAGCAGATAAAGACTACGATGGCCCTTACCAGTCTGTCCAGTAGAGATAAGCATTTGGTGCATTAGTGCATCTTTGCCGCCCTAAAATTTTAGTTCATTCAAAATCACTTTAATGCATGTTAATCTGTGAACTAATGTTTATCAGGTCAATTTGCAAATGTAAAACAGTTATGGTTTATTAAAATTTGATATACCACCCTTCAGTAAACCAGAGGGGTTCACAATAAAATACAAATTACAGAATAAAAGAAATAAAAAAGAACTTCATTAAAATCAGAGAAAAGCAAATTCAGTGGGTAAAATAAGAGAGAGGAAGTGAGACAAAATAGATGAAAGGAGGGCTCTAGTCTGGCAACTGAAAAGCTATTCTAAACAGGTATGTCTTTAAAGCACTCTTAAACCTAGAATGAGTTAATTCCAAGCAGATTTTGGTCGGTAATGAATTCCATAGATGAGAGGATAAGAAATAAAAAGCGAAATGTCTGGTAGACTCCAATCAAGTCTGGGAGGGAGAAAGAAGATGCAAATGTAAACCACGAATTGTACGCAACAATCGAGGAGGTGTGTGTAAAATAAGAGTGGAAGAAAGATTTTCAGGAATCCCAGAATGAAGAATTTTATGTGTGAGAATTAGAAGTTTGTATTGATAGCGATAAGTGACAGGTAACCAATGAGAATGGATGAAAAGTAGCGAGGCCGCGGGCAGGGTCCAGGCGGCCGACCTTAACCTTTAACTGTTAGGCTCCTGCAGGGTTGAGTGCATGCTCGGCCAACTCCGCAGGATCGTAGGCGGCCCATTATGCATGCCTTGCTGGTGAGGCTCTGCGGGGCTTTACCGTGGGTGGCAACGGCATGGTAGGAGGTGGCCATGTTTCGTGCAGTGTTTTGCCTTGCCTTTTTGGAGGCCTTTGGAATAGGGGAGTGGGTCGCAAGTTCTGGTACAGTGGGGGGGGGGTTGCAGCGGCACCAGGTTTGGGTTGAGGTGGGGCAGTGACGGATCCGGTCGGCTAGCTCTAAGACTGCTCAGCTGGGGGAAGGGTTTGTGGGTGCTGTTACGGGAGGTCAGTGACCTGGTAACATGCCTGGTGACGGCAGTGAGGCAGTACCTGCGGGTGTGCCCTGGGCTGGATGGGGTTTCTTTCTTCACGGGAATGTGTGGGTTTTGACCCGTTTTCAGGTGGCTGTGGTGCTGAGGTTGGCGCTGCGTTTCGGTTGGTGAAAATCATGCATTTTGCGCCGCACTCTTTCTGCATCGGGGCGGCTACGGGCGCGGCGGTAGCCGCTTGTCCGAGCAGGTCCTACGGAACATTGGTAGATGGTGCTCTCGGACGTTTAAAGGTTCTGCGCGGCGGAAAAGGCTGGGGTTTTGGGGTCGGGGATTTTAATTGTTCATTTATTTTGCAGATGGGAGATTGGGGCCTGCTGGATGCTGGGTGACTGGTCCCTCCTGCGTCCACTGGGCGGGACGGCGTGCCACGGCACGGCCTTTGGGAGCTAATCTGTGGCTGGACCCGACAGTGGTTGCTGTGACATGGCTGGGTGAGCGCAGACTCTGATGGTCCCAGCGGCTGCCTTTGCTTCGACATCCGGGGAGGACATTGCAACTGCTGGCGGTTCTGATTGTGCATTTGGAAGGCAACGACCTTGTATCCTGGTCCTGCAGGCAACTGATCAGAGCAGCGCAAGATGTTCTGGGGGGGGTGTTGTGGAGGTTCCGGTTGTTAATTTGATGTGGTCTGACATTATTCTAGGGCCGGCTTGCTGGGGCCGGCGGCGTTGGTCGCGGGGCCTGCCAAGGTTAACCAACAGATTGGTCGATGCCAATTAGGCATTCCTGGGTAGCGGTCGGGTGTGCGGGGCTTTACAGGGGCGGCGGGGTACATTTGTCTCCAGTCGGATGGATCTCCTTCTTATCGACTGGCAAGAGGCCTTGGAATATATGTTGGTCCGGGACGAGCGCTGGTCGCAGCTTGGTGTTAGGGGGGGGCGGCACATGAACAAGGTTGTTCTTGTGCCGGTGGCAGGATCCCGGAGGTGTCCGGGGTCCGGAACCTCAGGCTACACTTGGGCGGGAGCGGGGTGCCCCTGACCCGGTCAAACCCTGGCTGACCTTTGCTAAGGACATGGCGAAGTCGGGGAGAGGGGTAGGCAACTTGCCGGGAGTCAAGTTATGGCATTAGCGGTAGCAAGGCACTTTGCTTAGGTATGGCTGGTGTGGCCGGGCTCCGCTAATTGATTGGGAAGGTTTTGATGTTGGCTTATTGTTATTTGTAAAAGGTTAATAAAGCTGCGACCAGTTGTCTCCCATGAATATTTGGTGTGGTGTCTTATTGAGGTGGGGGACCGTGGGAGCTTGGGGTGGGGGGGAGGGGGTGAGGGGGCCCGAGGCACGGGGTCCGCCTGCCTCGGTTAGTAGCGAGGCCGCGGGCAGGGTCCCGGCGGCCGACCTTAACCGGGCGCGTGGCCCGGTGTAGGGACCCTGTGCGTGGCTGCAGGTGCGGCGCGCGGGACGAGGAGTTAAATCCATTGGCTCCCGGTGGCCGCGGCCGCATGGGAGCCAATCAGCAGGGCTTTGGGCAGTGTGGTGGGGGGGTAGTGCCCGGCCGGCAGCCTCCGCATGGTCATTCAGAGCCACAGCACAATGGTTAAGGCCCTTACCAATGGTGCAGGGATCAGGGGTTCAATCCCCCACAATGCCCAATGGAGACAGCTGGCTGAGGCATTATTTTAGGAGGCATTTAAATGATGGGCGGTATAAGGCGGCGTGCTGATGGGCATAAGGCGGTGCACTAATGTTTTAGGAGGCTTTTTAATACTGGGCGGCATAAGGCGGCGCGCTGATGTGCAATCACAGGGACAGAGCCACAGCACAATGGTTAAGACACTGATCAATGGTGCAGGGATCAGGGGTTCAATCCCCCAAAGTGCCCAATGAACAAGGCTGGCTGAGGCAGAACATATCAAGGGGAAGATTGCTTTAGGAGGCATTTTATTCATATTTTAATTATCACTACTAGCAAAAGCACTCCCAAAGCGTGTTAACATAAGGTGCCCATAAGGCACATTTTAAAGTGCACTGTCAGCCAAGGCACCCTAGAATGTTGCTTATAGGGCGCTTTAGAGGGTGCCGTATGAGGTACTGCAAGGTCAGTGTACTGTTTTTTATGGCAGCACTGTGCAGTTTAAGGAATGAAAAGCATAAGTAGGTGTGCTGATAGGCAAGGAGGAGCAATGGTTAAGGCACTGACTGCTGATACAGGGGTCATGAGTTTGCTCCCCAGTGTGCCTAATACGTAAGGCTGGCTGTGGCATCAGCTTTGCATTGTACATATTTTGTCCTGCAGCACTTTAATTTTATGTTATTAATTGCTGCCAGCAAACACGCCTTCACATGCTGTAATTGAAGGTGCCGTATAAGGCACCCTATAAGGCACTCCATAGGGCACATTAGAAATTGCACTGTCCGCCACAGCACCCTAAAATGTCCCCTATAGGGCACCCTATAGGTTGCGTCACAGGATATTGTATAGTGCACCTTATATGGACGGGAACCATAAGGTGCCCTATAGGGCGCCCTATAAAGCACCCTCAGAGGCACCTTATGGGTACAGTACGCTGAGGGTGTTTTTGCTGGCATCAAAATATGTACATTAAATAAAAAGCATTGGACAACCCTATTAAATAACCCCACTGTGGGATTGAACCCATGACCGCTGGCTTCAGAAGCAGTGAAGTAACCATTGGGCTACAGCTCTACAGCTGCTAGCAAGCCCCTGGCTGGCTGCAGAGAGCATGCACGTCACCACACAGACAGTCTGCTGTGGTCACCAGGATAGGGTTAGCCCACCCATACCCATGATGCACTGCACATGCAAATCAGCTGTCCACAGATTAACACGAGATGGGCAATGCACCCCCACAGCACCTCAGCCCGGTAGAGGGAAGTGACCATGTGCACCCACACACCACCTCGGCCTGGTAGGGGGTACTGACCGTGTGTTTTACTGGCACAGAGTAGCTACACACCGTCACATTGTGCGGGTACTGTGCTCACCCTGAGGGTGCAATGAGGCGCCCAGGACCAGGTCCACAAAACCTTCCATAGCTGAAGGAGGCCATGCTGGAGGTCCAAAGTAGTGTTAATGTGTGAGATAGGTAGTTTCTGCACAAACACCTTGGATATCTCTGACTCAGTCAGGTGTAGTCCCTATGGACTCCTAGGTGGGCCATGTACTACCACCCCTCTCCTCCAGGGTTTAGGGTGGCAAACAGGGTCTTCTATCAATAGATCCATATTCTACCTCCCTGCAAAGGAGGGAGCATCAACCCTGGTCCTGCTGAGGAGCAGACACCCCACAGGGCAGTCAATGCAGCTCTATACACATCCATAAACACACTAGCAGACAGATATTAGGCCTGGATAAGGTGAACTGCACCCCACCACTATCTAATATTCTCCTGCAGCAAGTCATCAGCCACTGCATCCTGCAAGCTGCTCCATCACAACACATACCAGCTGCAAACAGTGTGCTAGTTAGTCCACAGTGCATGTTCCCAGTGGAGATGTGTGCACCCAGAACTAGAATGTCAGCATACACAGCAAGCAGATAAATCAGTGACTGGGCCCCAAAAGGAAACCCATATCCATCACATGAGAGAAATACTATATAGCACTATGGGGGTGCCTAGCCATGCTGTGGTCACTGCACAGTCAGGGTGAGAGTGATCTCTCAGCAGGACATACTGAGGTCACCCTGTCTGTGTAGGTGGTGGCCGGGCACTAAAATGTCCCAGTCAGTGCCCTATGCCCTGTGCAGATGCACCCTGGCCAGGCCACCCTGTCCGGCCTATACCCATGGTACCTTGCTCCTCATTATGCACATTGGCAGCCCAATACTGGCAACATTGCTGGCAGTGTGGGCTGTGGAAGGTGTTTGCAGCCACCACACACTGGATAGGCAGACAGCCACCCCCACACCTATGCCAGCATTGTGCTACTATAGAGGAGTCCAGCAGCCATACCCACCACACCAGTCCTGGGCACAGTACAGGCATGGATATGGTACGCACTACTGTTGGGGGTCACTCCCCAGGGTGGTAAACACTGTCAGAGACCAGACCTGCAGCGCACACCGCAGACATCACAATGATTGTTATGGTGGAGATCAATGAGCAAAATGTGCTTAACGTAGGAATTGATATCTGCCAGTTATCATGGGCAACGTTTGATAGCTGTGTACCATATACCCAGGTGTAGGGTGGCAGTGCTAAGGTATGCAACTGCTAGTATTGGGAGATACAGGGCCCAATGTCCTGCCTCTCCATGAGGGTGTGGGTTTGTCTGGCCCTGTTGGCTGCTGCTTTATGGCAGAGTGTCCCAACTCCAGTCCTGGTGTTCCAAACACTGTTCGGGTTTTCATGCTGTCCCTCATAGATATGCATGAGCTACATCAGCATACCATGGGGGTGGTGCATAGATATGCAGCACAGGCATCTTTATTAGAGGCAGCATGGATCCTGAATGGTGTGGGGCCCTCCAGGACTGCATTTGGGAGACTCTGCTCTAGGTAATGCGGCTGTTTATGGTGTCTGTGTTTGGTGTGGTAACATATAGGCGTATGAACCATCCGTATGTTCTCAGCAATAAAGGTTTGTCCATACTATCATGGTTTAGTTGTGGGAAAAATATGTGGACTGGATTGGCAGTAGCCCCAGCTGGGTTTTGAACCTGTGACCTACTGTTCCTGCACACACTGTCTGTGTGCACTGCACCACTGTGTTGCCACAGGTATGCTGTGTTCCCTGGGGAGTCCATGACTGTACATCCGACAGAGCCTGTCTGTTGCGGTGGACGGTGCCAGCCTGCACAGGCCTAGGCCACTGTCTGCTGTGGTTTGCAGCCACTGCCCCCTCCACCACCTGTACCCTTCCGCCAACATGCAGACATGTCCCTATCTGGGAAAAAGCATATGACCTGATTGAGTTGTAGCACTCCAGGACTGAATTTGGGGGACTCGGCTGTAGGTAATGCCCATTGTTATGGTTTTTGTGCAGTGTAGGGTAAAATATGGGTGTTTGAACCATGCTTATGTTCTCTGCAGTAAAGGAGTGTCTTTACTATCACTGTTTAGTGGTGGGTAAAACTATGGAGACTGGGTTGGCAGGAGCCGCAACTGGGATTTGAACCTGTGATTCTCTGGTCTTACAGGCACTGGCTGTGTCTGTTGCACCACACTGTGACCACAGAAACAGTGCAGTCCCTGGAGATAGGAAACCTGGCCGTTCGAGTCAGAAACCCTGCTCTGCACAATTTTACTGTGGGCTCATTTACCTTGTATGGGGACAAAAGTGCAAATAAACCTCAAATATGACCTCGGAAAAAGCGGAGGAACACCAAAGCCAAGCTGGGCAACAGTGATATTAATGGGCAACCATAAAAAACACTCCCAGGAAAGCTCCACTAAAATGCATTGACTTTTGGACCCTTCCAAAAATCATTTCTTTTTTTTGGAGCTTTCCTGGGAGTGTTTTTTATGGTTGCCCATTAATATCACTGTTGCCCAGCTGGATTATAATTTTTTTGGAATTTGTTGTGGTCATTTTCAGTTTATATTTGCTATTTTGTTCTGTGCACATATATCACACTGCTTACGTTTTGCAGGTTTCCCCGGTTTTGCTATACATTGCTGACGGAAATGGTTTCTCTTCCCTTTAAATCGGCTCTAACGCGAGGGTTTCACTCGCGGTATTTTTTTTGCCGAAATTCAGCCCCTCTCCTGTGCGTGGAGCCTCTCCCCTCCCACTCTCCACCCATTGACCCCGTCCCCCCGCCCCTCGGGAGCCTTCCTCCACCCTCGAAATGCCTTTCCACGCCTCTATCGCACATCAGCGCACCGCACACTTGCGCGGCCCCGTCAGTGTGAGGCGCACATGTGCGGGGGCCCGTTAATGTGACGCGCACGCGTACGGGGCACTTAAGAGCACTTAAGTGCATCTTTAGCGTACGCTACTGTGCGCCGCGCACGTGGGCGCGGTTTAGTAAACATACCCCATAGACTGCAAACGTTTGAGCTGAGATTGTGGTGTACCAGCATAAATGAAATTGCAGTACTCAATTCAAGAAATAACTAGTATGAAAAGCAAGGTAAGTAAAGAAAAGAGAGATTTAATTTTGAATTAAAAGGTCTATGTGAAACAAACTGAACAAAAGTCCAAAAATGGGGGAAAGAAAGCCAAACAAACCAAGAATGAACTGAAACTATTTGCCCTGTCCACATCCCTCCTGCCTAGTACAGAGTTTAGGGGTGTAACTGCTATTCCATTCAACTCACCCTCGCTTGACTTGTTTGCAGTGGTGAAAGCCATATCACTAATTTTTTTGAACAGAAGTGCCCTTTGCTTGATTTCCAAGAATTTACCCGATACACTGGTTTGAAAAGGGAAAGTATGTGAACATACTTTTCCTTTTTAAAATTACCTTATGGAAAGTACATGCAGGGCTTCTGCAAGAATATGAGGTGCCCTAGGCAGACCTAATTTCTTGTGCCCCCCTCCCCCTGGCACCCTTTGCCAGTGCTGTCGCCCCTCTCTGGGACGTGCAGGAGCGGCAATGGCTGCAAACAACCCCACAAAGCTGAGGTTTAAAGGTAAGCGCTGTGGGGCTGTTTGAGGCCGCCGCCGCCACTGTAGGTCTCGACCGCCTAGTTCGCCTAATTTTAGTGCCAGTTCTGAGCTCATGTACACATTTACTCCTGCTCTCAAGCATGCACACATTTGTTGTTTTATTTTACATGGGTATGCACATATTTTATAAAATCTATGCACTAATGCAAACTCTACCTCCAAGATGGCCTCCAACACAAGCCAAGGAGCCCCTACCCTGAGCAATGTTATAAAAAGCAAATTTCTGCAAATAAACCACTGTTTCATGTGAATAAATTAATTATGAAATTGCTCTCTTAATACAGAAATCTTGGGAACCATGAAAAAAATTAAAACATGTGGTATCTTATTTAAGCTGAGCACTACAGCTGCAAGGCTGAGAAATCCTGAGAGGAACACGCAACAGGCACTGTGGTTCTAGTGAAACCTGCTGGGAGTTTGAGTGAGAATGGTTAATTTTATAGAGCACTGCACCCATTCCTGAATTTTGGGGAAGTGGCCACTAGAGGTGACTCTAGAGGAGTCATGAGAAGTTGCATGGAGATGTGACTCTTTGGCAGGGCTTGCTGGGAATTGTATTTTAAAGAGAGACTAGGCTTGGAAGCCAGGTGGAAATAGCCAGGGAACTGAGAGGGGAATAGAGAAAAGCAAATGGCTGGCAAAGAAGCAGCCAGAGAAATAGCAGCTGGGATACCATCCTGATGACAGAGTCCAAACTCTAAGACAGACCCAGAATTAACATGTTGGTAAGAAAGTTCCATTGAAGAAATAGGGCAATCAGCTAGTTGCTAGAGGTTTCAACAACTTGTCAGTGTCTAGGAGCAGAGATTGTTTATTTTCTTGTTGAATGCATTTTTTGCTAGCTTGTTCTAATTCCTCATATGAACTAGAGTGCCTTGCTGATTTGGACAATAAAACTGAATGGTGACCTGTAAATAATGGACATTTTGGTGGAAATAAAGATAGAAACACTGCCTGTGTTTCATGCCTCATTTTTGGGAAGGGTGAGAAGTCAAATCTCTATTCCAAAGGGATTATGCAGGGTTGTGCCACTCTATAAATTCTGAAGTGAACATAGTGGACAAAGAATTAAACTAAACCTTAGTTCAGTTTTTAAGGGATGTAGTGCTAGCGGTTAGAGAGGAAATTATTGTCCTTCATTTTTATGTTTCCTGTTTTCTTGAGACCATGCCTATGATTTTTAACCAATGATTTTAAATAAGTAAATTCAACTATAAATCACAGGAGCTTCACTTAAGAAGCACAATGGTCCCCGTGTTTACAACAAGTGAGGCTATCTCTGAAGGGCCACTTTAATTTGTAGCTTATGCCATATTCTTGTTTGGAAATATAGATCTTTTCTTTTCTAGGGATACAGAATTTCTGTTCCCATCTGACCAGGTGCTATAATTGCTTGATTGAGCTAAATGCTTTGTAATTGTTTTGTCGTTTCCTTCTTTAATAGTACGTTTTGTTAATGATACTGTATAAGTCTGCAGATAGTGCTGCTTTATGAACTGTACCATTAATTAGTGCTGTGCAATGTGTTTCTATCACTTTTAGTAGCATAGCTCTGGACAATGTCTGTAAATTGAACTGATGCAAGTATGTGAAACTGTTAGCTTGTTCTTTCACAGTATGAATATGCTAACTGGATTGAGTAGGCAGTTTTACAGTTCTTTTTGCTTCACACTTAGTCATTTCCAATGTATCACTTCACAGTGCCGGAAAGAACCTTTTAAACAAAAAAAAAAATCCAAGAGGTTAGGCCCTAGCCCACTCCATCTATGTCTTCTTTGTCTCTCCACTATATCTCCCTCTCTTTCCGATTTTCCATCTGGGTTCAGGAATTTACTTTTAAAAAATGCACAAATATGCAGAAATTGAATAATTCACGTCTTATCAACTAAATACTGGCAGATTTTGAATCTATGGATTTGTTTGGTATCCAATGGCAATTACCTCCTGGATCCCGTGACCAAAGTTAGAGGCTTCTGTAATAAAGATTAAGAAAAAGATGACTGTGCTGTACACTAATAGCTTGGGGCAATTTTAAAAATTTAGTTCATCTGATTTTTTTCATATATATCGCCTCTAGTGCTTTTAGGACCCAGCAAAGCATTTTCACGGTTCATGCTGCTTTTATGAAATTTGCTCAAACTGAGCAGAGGCATTTCTGGGTGCAGGACAGAGGAGGGGTGAACATTCATGTGCATACCTTATAAAATGGGCACGTAGGGACATAAATGAAAGCTTGCAGGGAACAGCTTCTCCTGTTTGTAGATTTGCTTTGATTTATGATCTACGAAAATGTCTTCAAACACTTTTATCATGATTTTTGTCACATTATTCACATGGCTGGTGAAAGGATATGCACAGTCTCGTTCCTAGAGCCACCCTGCTCCCACCCCCATAGCCGCTCCTTTCTGGGAAGCGCAGTGGTGGCGTTGTTTTCGCCTTCAGCACCTGCACTGCTGTTCCTGCTTCCGCCTCTCTGATTCCGCTTCCTTTTACATTGGGGTGGAAGTGGCTGATCCAGTCCTCTGTCCATTGACACTCTAGGCAACTGTCTAGTTTGCCTAATAACAATGCCAGTCCTTATCGTTCACAATATACAGTACGCTGAGGCAGTAATAAGATCTGTTGTGTTAAACACTCCCATGGGGTAGTTATAAAGTGTGTTATGGGGATAAGGTGTTGTTTTGCCCCTTACTGTATGGTATAGAGCAAAAACATGCGTTGTTTTACCTCAATGCAGAATTTTGCACTACACCACCTAGAGAATAGTAATGAAATACAAAGCATGCAAATACATGCAAAACAAATCATAATTATTCCAATCGAATAACATGGCTTGTGCTGTAATCAAATTAGTCATTATTCCCAAAGACCCAGCCCCTCTAATCCCTGAAAGCCACTGAGAGGTCTAGTAGGGTAGGCTGGCAGGAGCAATCCCTTCTTTCTTCTGCTGGCTCCAGCTCTGGGTGCAAAATGGTGCCCGGGATCCCCTAGCAGTAGTGTCATGGTGCTACCACTGGGGGATCCTGGCCACCGGCAGGAGTGAAAGTGGATCAATCCTGCTGATCTACCCCACTGGACTACCAGAGACTTACAAGGTAGGCCCCAGTGGCCATCAGAGGTTGTGGAGTAGTCTTTTGGAATAGGAGGTAGGGGTACTGTGTTTTGGATGGAGTATTTGTGGGTGGTGAGCCCTGAGTCATTTGTAGTGCCTGGGGAAGTGGCTCCCTGGGTCATCAATTGAATTTTTCTGCTATGAACCCTTTAAGTTCATGTCCCGTAGCATCAGGTTATGTGTTAGCAGCCCAGTGCTATTGACTAGGAAAAATAATGCCAGCTTTAAGCCTTTTCTTAAATATAGTATGTGGTCACAGACAACAGTTAGGGCAAGGAATTGCAAGCACAACTCTCCCAGTCACCAATACGACATACAGTCCCAAAAGTCAGCAAAGTTCCATGCTTATTCATGATTTATCAAACTCAAAAGTACACAAAAATAAAAAGGTGAGACTTTCCTACAAAAATCAGAGCTCCTAACCGAATACTTCCTGTATTGTAATGTTTGCCAAAGTCCTCCTGTAACAAACTTTCCTTTTAATCGTTTTGGAAATAGTGTACCAAACACCACTAAAGTGTATCCAAACGCAAATATCTGTGTGAAACACTATAAAAACACTTAAAAAATATTCATTATGCAAACTTGCGATTCAATTCTGCTGATATCCAATTCCATGGTAGAAAAGTCTCACCTTTTATTTTTTATTAGTGGACTTTATTGGGTCTAATTTTGTTTTTGAAGTTATTCATGATTTATAGTAGGGGTGAATTGGCTATTCAGAAAATGTGCCCTGCACATCACCGGCCTATGCTAAATATGTCATGGACGTACAAACAAAATGGTGCTGCCCAGGCCATAACCAAAACATCCCTCTATGTGACTGGGGTCATGCATATTGTCTAATGTTATTCCCAAGTCGGTATTTGTGAAGATGATAAAGAATAAACAAGCTTCTCAAGTTTCTTCTGCATTCTTATATAAAAGCTACCATATGCTAAGTAGCTGATAACCTTTTCTGCTCCTTCTGGTGGACTGACCCTATATGCTCCTAACACATTCTTCCTCGGACTCTTGCTTTAAAGGAGACACTCCCGTTTTCTGATTGTATCATTACACTGTGACATCCTTGAAACAAGCCTGGTTACAGATGTCTAAGGAAATGACAGAGAGCACTATCCTTGATTTTAAAATTTGAGATAGAATGATATTTTAAAGTGACATAGTGCAAGAGGTTGGCAGGGAAATTATTATCGTTCATTTTGTGGTTACTGTTTCCTAGAACTTGCAGGATATGTGCAGGGTAATTTCCAGACTCTTGACCAAAGGCAACAGTAATTTCATAAATTTAAAGAAAGAGGCACAAAAAATGAAAGAAAATGAGCTTAGATCAGCAAACAAGACTGCTTAAGAGCACTGTTATATCATACTGCAGAATGGAAAATGAATGTTTCCTGCAGCAATACTAACAGTGCTTGACACCTGCACTAAAGAGTAGTTACTCACCTGTAACAGGTGTTCTCCAGGAGCAGCAGGAATCAGTCCTCACTTATGGGTGTCATCGGCGCCGATGAAGCCCCAGCAGAGCATTTCCCCAGCTTTCCATATACCAAGCACTGATCCTGCCGCATTTTGACTTTGCCAATTCCATCCTACAAGGTCTCCCGCAATCCACACTAAACCCGCTACAACTGGCCATGAATGCTGCAGCAAGGATTCTTCATGGAGCCTCCAGAAGAGACCACGTGACTCCGATATTAAAACAGCTTCATTGGTTACCTATACACGGAAGGATTATTTTCAAAACATTAATCCTCTCTTTCAAGGCAATCAAGCGCCTTTCCTCCACAGCACTCACGGATCTCATCCATACAGTGCCCCCCAACAGAGCTAGGAGGTCAACAGCCCTAAATTTATTAGCAACCCCGAAGACCTTGACAAAATGCAATAATACAACAGCAAATAGGGCCTTCAGCCTTTACGTCCCCAAATGTTGGAATGCACTCCCACCAGTCATTCGAGCCATAGCAGACCTGACCCAATTCAGGAAGGCAATCAAACATCACCTCTTCCTCCAATACTACCCAACCAGCGATGAATTTAGTTAGCACCACCTAAGAATCACCGCCCTTTTGCAGCACATACTCACAAGGTCTCAAGTATTCAAAACGGATTCATCATTTATTGAGCAATTCAACTATGTTATAGGAATTTTACCTCATTTATATAGCATATTTCATGTAAATAGTTCATGTATATAGTTCAGCCCCTGTTATCCAAGTTTATATTCCTGTTCGATGTAAAACCAAACAGAATGTGTGTATTGGTCACTTTGTTATACTGTAAACCGCGCTGATGCCGAATAGTGCGGTATATAAGCAACTGTAATAAATAATAAATAAATAAAGGTGCCATCTTACCTCAGTCAAATGACATAGGTAAGAACAGCACACAAAAATGTAAAAATTAAACTATGTACAACTGCAACTCCAAGGGGAGGAGGGAGGGTAGCGAGGACTGATTCCTGCTGCTCCTGGAGAACACCTGTTACAGGTGAGTAACTACTCTTTCTCCAGGTCCAAGCAGGAAATCAGTCCTCACTTATGGGTGACTCCCCAGCTCTGGGCTACCAGGAATCCAGGCTGAACAAGAGAACTCCCTCTAGTCTCAGCAACACAGTAAAGGCTTTGCAAGAACACACCCTCCACAGGTAGCCCAACCAGAGGGCAGGAGGGCAGGAGTTGCCTAGACCTCAAAGAGATTCCGGAGTACTGCTTGGCCAAAAGCACTGTCCCTACGGGACTCCCTCTCCAGACAGTAGTGGGCTGCAAAAGTCTGGCTTGAAGACCAAGTAGCAGCCCTGCAGATGTCTTGCAATGGAACAGAGCGGAGGTGAGCCACTGATGCAGCCATTGCCCTCACACGGTGGGCCGTGACCCTACCCTGCAAAGGAAGGTCAGCCACCTTGTAAACCCAGGTGATACAGTCAGCCACCCAGATGGACAAGGTACGCTTGGACACAGGCCTCCCCAAGTTATTGGGGTCAAAAGAAAGGAAGAGCTGAGAAGCCTTCCTGTGACCTAGCATACGTTCAAGGTAGAAGGATAAGGCCCTCCTACAGTCCAAGGTATGGAGAACTGTTTCAGCCTGACTCGCATGAGGCCTAGGGAAGAAAGTAGGAAGAACCACCTCTTGGTTGAGGTGGAAAGAGGAGACAACCTTAGGAAGGAACTTAAGGTGAGTCCTGAGGACCACCCTGTTCTTATAGAACCTGGTGTAAGGTCTATCACAGACCAAGGCCTGAAGCTCACTCACTCTCCTAGCCGAAGTAAGGGCTATCAGAAAGAGAGTCTTCCAGGAAAGGAAGCGTAGAGGGCAAGTAGCCATAGGCTCAAAAGGTGGGCGAGTCAGTTGCTGCAAGACCACATTAAGCTCCCACTCAGGAGCAGGAGGACGTATGGGAGGTTTGAGCAGAAGCAAGCCTCTGAGAAACCTAGACACCAAAGGGTGCACAGACAAGGAATGGCCCTCAACTAGGGAGTGGTGAGCTGCTAAAGCAGAGAGGTGGACCCGAACAGAGTTGGACTTGAGACCCTGATTGGACAAGTGCAGCAGGTACTGAAGCACTACTGACACAGTACAGGAGAAAGGATCCTCAGCACGCAGCTGACACCGCACAGAGAACCTTTTCCACTTGAGAGCATAGGTCTTCCTAGTGGATTGTTTCCTGGAGGCTAGGAGAACTTCCTCAACCTCGGGAGGCAGGCTCCAGGGAGCCAACACCACCCTTGCAGCCTCCATGCCATCAGATGGAGAGCTTTGAGATTGGGATGCAGCAAGGAGCCCTGATCCTGAGAGAGAAGGTCGGGTTGCAATCCCAGAGGCAGAGGCAGATCCACTGCCAGTTGAAGCAGGAGGGGGAACCAAGGCTGCCTTGGCCACCTGGGAGCTACCAGGAGGACTGAGGCCCTGTCTCGGAGAATCTTGAACAGTGTTCGGGCCTCTGGTGGGAGGAAACGCATAGAGTAGGCCCTGAGTCCAGGGAATCAGAAAAGCATCTGCTGCTACTCTCAGAGGATGCGGTTGCCTGGAGCAGAACCTTGGCAGCTGGTTGTTCAGTGGACTGGCAAACAGGTCTATGGAGGGAAGCCCCCATCTCAAGAAAATCTTCTGAACCACTAAAGGATGTAGCTGCCACTCGTGTGGTTGCAGAATCCTGCTCAATCTGTCTGCCAGGGAATTCTCCTGGCCTGGAAGATAGACTGCTTTGAGGAGCATGTTGTGTTTCAGGGCAAAGGAACAGAGGTCCTGGGCCTCCTGGCAAAGGGGCTGGGAACCAGTTCCGTCCTGTTTGTTGACATAGAACATGGCTACTTGGTTGTCTGTCTGGATCAAGACAGACTGTTGTGCCAGGGAGGCAGTAAAGGCCTTGAGGGCCAAGCGAATAGCTCTGAGTTTCAGCAGATTGATCTGCTGGGACGCCTCCCAAGGAGACCACAGGCCCTGAGTGCACTTGTCTAGGCAATGTGCTCCCCAACCCTGTAGAGAGGCATCGGTGGTTAGGACCACTGTATGAGGTGGGATCTGAAAGGGCACCCCCACCAGCAGGTTGGGGGGGGGGTGTAACCACCAGCTGAGGGAGGCCAGGAAATGGTGGGACACTCTGATCCTGTCTCTGAGACTGCCTGAGGCTTGTGACCACTGAGTCTGAAGGCACCACTGGGCAGGTCTCATATTGAGCCTGGCATTGGGGGTCACCTGCACTGTCGACGCCATGTGGCCCAGAAGCCTGAGACAGAGTCTGGCGGAGACCAGGGACCTGTGCAGAAACTTGCTGGCGAGGCCCATGAGCCTTTGTGCTCGGTCCACTGGTAAGAATGCTCTTGCCAGCTGAGAATCCAACCTTGCTCCTATGAACTCCAAGTTCTGGGAGGGGAGCAAAGTGGACTTTGCGAAGTTGATGACAAAGCCCACCTTTTGGAGCAGTTCTATGGTCCTGTTGGTGGCCTGTTGAACTTCTAGGGAAGTCTGGCCTCTGATGAGCCAGTCGTCTAGGTAAGGAAACACAAAGATTCCCTGATTTCTCAGGTAGGCTGCCACCACTGCCAGGCACTTGGTAAACACCCTGGGAGCGGAGGTCAGTCCAAAAGGCAGTACTCTGTACTGATAATGGTTTCCTCCCACAATGAACCTGAGGTACTTTCTGTGGTCTGGATGAATAAGGATGTGAGTGTAAGCATCCTTTAGATCTAAAGAGCAAAGCCAATCTCCCTGCTGGAGGTAGGGCAGAAGTGTTCCAAGAGTAAGCATCTTGAACTTCTCTTTCACTAGAAACTTGTTTAAGTTTCTGAGATCCAAAATGGGTCGAAGACCACCGGTTCTCTTTGGCACCAGGAAATACCTGGAGTAAAACCCGTGACCTTGGAAGTGGGGAGGCACAGGCTCCACCGCCTTCTCCAGCAACAGACCTTGTAGCTCCTGAAGGAGAAGGGCTGTATGCAGGGGAGGCCGGAAAGGTTCCCCTGGAAAGTGTGGCGGAGGCAGTTGGTGAAAGTGCAGGGCATAGCCTCGACGGACTATGTCCAGCACCTAACTGTCCTGGGTTATCAAGGGCCACTTGTGGGCGAACAAGGCTAGGCGGCCTCCTGTGCAGGGCTGGGTCTGCAAGGGAGGTATGGCTATACTCAAGGAGTCAAAAAAACCCACCCTGCTGAGTGGAAGCAGGGGTTGCAGGTTTGGGGGTCCTCTGCCTACGGGGCCCATTACCCTGGCCCTTGGCTTGCTGACCCTGGGGGGCAACTTGGGCAGCCGGATATTGTGGGCACTGTTTGTAGGCAGTGCCCTTCCTCGGGTAAAAGGGCTTTTTACCCGAGCCCCTCTTCTTATGAGAAGGGGCAGAGGTCTTCCTTGACAGCTTTGTCCTCGTGAGGTGCTCTGTCTTGAACTGAGCGGCCTTCTCGGCCACAGGCTTGCCAAAAAGGTTTTCACCTCGGCAAGGGACATCGACCAACTTGTCCTGAACCCATGGCTCGAGGTCCGATGACTGCAGCCATGCCTGTCGTCGGGCCGCATTGCCGGCTGCCGCTACTCGGGCCGAAGCCTCAAAGCCATCGTAGGCGGCGCGGGACATGAACTTAGAGCATTCCCGGATCCTTAAAGACAAGGACTTAAAACTCTGCAAGGGTTCCCCGGAAAGACCAGCAGAGAATCCGGCCAACTCCTTGGCCAGGTCTCGTAAATACATGCCCATGTACAGCTGGTAAGTCTGGACACGGCAAGCAAGCATGGAGCCCTGAAAGCACTTTCTACCGACGCCATCAAGGCTTCGGGCTTCCCTACCAGGAGGCACCGCGGAGTGCATCTTCTGACTCTTCAAACGATGCATGGCCGATTCCACAACCATGGGATGGTGTGGTAGCTGTGCTGTCTGGAAGCCAGGACTCTTCCGGAGCCGATAGATGGAATCGACTCGCTTGCTCAAAACCGGCGCCGAGGCCGGTGCCTCCCACATCCGGAAGAGGAGCCGTTCCAGCATCGGAGGAACCGGGACAGTAAAGGCCTCCTTCGGAGGAGAGTCATACTGCAGAGCATCGAGCTCCTTGGCTCGAGGCTCTTCCTCGGGGACAGCCGGGATAGCCAGGGCAGCGGCCATATCCCGGATAAACTCCGAGAACCTAGTATCCTCCGGAGGGGATCTACTCCGGGGCTCAGACTCAGGTGAGTCCGAAGGGACACACCGAGTCTTGAAGGTGTCAGGAGACTCCTCGTCTTCGGTCTCCCAAGCAGACTCGTCCAATGTCGAGTCGAGGTCCGACCCCGCGGGGCCTCTAGGCACCCGCCCCGACGCTGACGGCACCGGCGTCGAGACCCTCGGTCCCGAACGGGAGGTCGAGGGAGACCTCGACCGAGGACAACCTCGAGCCGCAAAGGACTCGAGTATCGGCTCGGTCTCTGGGGTCGACTTCGAAGTCGATGTCCCGGTGGTCAGGGCAGATGCGCCAGACAGGCTGGCCATCAGCGCCTGCTGCTGATCCATGAAGGCAGACATTCTGCTCTCCAAGGCTGTCAACCTGAGACTCAGCTCAGGTGACGCAGCAGCCCCCGACTTGGGCCCCGGCGGCGCCGGGCCCGATGTCGGTACTCGGGGAGGCGAGTCCACGAGGACAACAGGACTTACGTGTCCAGCAGACTCCGGCTCCATGCGAGGAACTTTAGTTGGCTTCTCCTGGTCCACGGGCCCGGGACGACGGTCGGGGGTCTGAGACCTGGCCCTCGAGGGCTCAGGGACCTCCTCCGACGCCGCCCTCATGAGCCGCTTCTTCCTCTTACGTTCCCGGTCGGGGGACCCCCTGTTCGAGGAGCTCCGACGCCTCTCGGGATCGGAATCCCGAGGTGTCGAGGCCTCAGACGAGGTCCGGGCCCGGGCAGAGGCCGAGTCCGAGAAAAGCCTTTCACTTTGTTGCTGACGACTTCGGAGGGCCTTGGAAGACATTTTTCCACATGGCCTGCACGTTTTAGAATCGTGGTCGGGGCCAAGGCACCAAAGGCAGCAGTCGTGTGTGTCGGTGAGAGACATAATCTTCTTACACGGATCACACTTTTTGAAACTGCTCGAAGCCATCGGGGAGAAAAGGGTCCCCGCGAGGTCAAAGGACCGGCCTTCCAGGGAAAAAGAAAAAAGATTTTGGCGCGAGCGCCTAGCCACTAAGGGCAAAAACCAAAAAAAGTAAAAAGGGATTCGATAACGGTGTACCGAACCTGGCGGGAGGGGAACCGATGTCAAATCCGAAGGAAAAAAGTGAAATAATGCCAAGAAAAAACTTATATTTTCCGGGAAAAAAAGGACACACGTCCGATGGGCTTCACGGAAAAAAAGAGACTGAGGTAAGATGGCACCTTTAGGCGGGAAGGGAACCGCGCATGCGTGCCAGCATTCTCAAAAGCTTTCATGGAAAGCTGGGGAAATGCTCCGCTGGGGCTTCATCGGCACCGATGACACCCATAAGTGAGGACTGACTTCCTGCTTGGTCCTGGAGAACTCTTACAAACAGCACCTGGAGCAGATTATACATAGTGTATTCCCATCACAATGACATTGAATCTAACAAGAAGTAGAAGACTAGACCTAATAGCTATCTTCCTCCTACCCCAGTTGGCCTACACAATGAATCTGAAAAGAACAACCACTTACCATCCGAGAATACTGAAGGAACTTGGGGATGTTCTATCAGCTCCACTGACTGACCTTTTCAATGCTTCTTTGGAGTCAGGAGTTCTGCCAGAGGACTGGAGAGAGACACATGTGGTCCCTTTACATAGAAGCGGAAGTAAGGATGTGGTTGAATATTACAGGCTGGTTAATCTAACCTCTATGGTTAGTAAATTATTGGAAATGCTGCTCAAAGAGAAAATAGTGAGGTTTCTGGAGTCCAATGGATTACAGGATCAAAGGCAGTATGGTTTCAACAGAGGCAGGTCTTATCAGACAATTCTGATTGAGCTGGACCGAGAGAGAGCCCTAGATGTGGTGAACTTGGATTTCAGTGAAGCCTTTGACACCGTTCCGCACAGGTGACTTCTCAACAAACTGAGCACCCTAGGGGTGGACCCTAAAGTTACTGATTGGGTTAAAAATTGGTTGAGAGAGAGGCAACAAAGGGGAAAAGGTAAACAGAGCTCACTCTGAGGAGAGGGAGGTTACAAGTGGTGTGTTGTAGGGATCTGTCCTTGGTCTGATTCTTTTTAACATCTTTGTTAGTGATATTGCGGAAGGGCTATCAGGAAGGTTTGCCTATTTGCGGATGATTACCAACATCTGCAATAGAGTAGACACCCAGGAAGCAGTAGATAACATGAGGAGGGATCTAGCTAAGCTTGAAAAATGGTCTAGAATTTGGCAGCTGAGATTTAATGCTAAAAAATGCAAGATCATGCATTTGGGCTGCAAAAATGCAAAAAAATGGTACAGTGTAGGGGAGGAAGTTCTTCTGTCCACAAAAAAAGAGCGGGACCTGGGCATGATTGTGTCTGTCTATCTTAAAGTAGCTAACCAGGTAGAAAAGGCAATGGCAAAAGCTAGAAGGATGCTTGGGTGCATAGGGAGTGGAATGACCAGCAGTAAAAAGGAGGTGATAGTGCCTCTGTATAGATCTTTGGTGCAACCTAATTTGGAGTTTTGTGTGCAGTTCTGGAGAATGCATCTTCAAAAGGATATAAACAGGTTAAAGTTGGTGCAGAGGGTAGCTACTAAAATGGTTAAAGTGGTCTTCATTATAAAGCATATGAGGACAGACTTAAGGATCTTAATATGTATACTTTAGAGGAAAGACGGGATAGAGGAGATATAATAGAGATGTTTAAATATCTCCATGGCATAAATGCACAGGAGGAGAGCCTCTTTCAATGGAAAGCAAACTCTGCTACAAGGGGACATAGGATGAAGGTGAAAGAGGATAGGCTCAGGAGTAATATGTGGAAATATTTCTTTAAGTAAAGAGTGGTAGATGCATGGAATAGTCTCCCAGTATAGGTGGTAGAGATGAAGACAGTATCTGAATTCAAAAAAGCATGGGACAAACACAAAGGATCTCTAAGGGAAAAGAGAGGACTATTGTAGTAGTTGATATGGAAGGGCAGACTAGATAGGCCATGTGGTCTTTTTCTGCCATCATGTTTCTATGTTTCTACCTATTAGCGAGCCTGTAGGAGAGTTAAATCTTTTTGCTGTTGACCTCAGCAATCTGCTGTAGTACTAACCTGCAAGGACACCTGAGGTGAGAGATGTAGGATCTAATGACGAAACCTACAGGCAAAGAGTTGCTACAGGGTGCAAGACATAAAAAGAGAAAACTTAGAAAGACTGAGGTTCCAAAATACATCCTCAGAGCAATGACAGCTAGGAGAATGAATGACAGCATGAAAGGCAGTTTTTACTAGATAACCAATGGAGCTCTGAGGGGCGGGGCTCTGAGACTATGGTGTATCAAGTCCCACAACCACCTTAAATAAGTGATCTGAGAAGCTGGAAGACAGTTGGAACTGGGAAGCTAAAAAGCGCTTCAAGAATAAAGAAGAGAATATGGGAATGGAAATAGAACCAGATCTGCAAACATAGAAGCAAATTCAATGAGGAGTAAATGCTTATAATTGGATTCTTTGTTTTTTGAACTATTCAATGAGTACCTGAAAATTTAGCTGAAAGCTTTTGCTTTGCTTTGTGGACTATTTCAAGAACACCTGAAAGTTTGACTAAAATTGAAATGTTTTTGTTGCAAGGAAGGTTAGTAGCAAACGAGACTGTTGTGCTGCTGTGGGAGGTGACAAAAGTATAACATTTGAGAATGCTAAGAATATGAGGTATGTTTACTAAAGGGCATTAAGGGAGCCATTGTGCCATTAAGGCCTGTTATCAGCACCTTTAATTCAGCGAAAAACTGCTTTAACAGGCATTAAAGGCACCATTAGCGTTAAGGGCGCTGTAGGTGGAGAGTGGGCATTAACAGCATGTGCTCCCTTAATGCCTGTTGTGCAATGTGTCTAAAAGTCCTTTAACGCTGGGAACCCTAATGCCAAATAAAACCTCGCTGAAAGGGTATATTTAGAGGGGACAGAGCCTATTTCAACATCTGCAATGTGATGCACTGACAGGGGAGCCCCAGACAGTGTTAGTAGTGTTCCATTAGCAGCCACAGCATGGTGCCAAAATATGAAAGGGCAAAGGAGGTGGCACGTGGGTCATGCAGTGGGGGTTACTAGTACACAGGGTGGACCAGGCAGCTGCCAGATGGCACATAAGAACATAATATCATAATATATTCCATACTGGGTCTGACAAGGTCCATTAAGTCCAGTATCCTGTGTCCAATAGTGGCCACTCTAGGTCACAAGTACCTAGCAGTTTCCCCAAAAGACACACAGGTTCAGCAATGCCTGTATTGGGGTAAGCAGTAGATTTCCTGTGTCCCCTTGAATAATGGTTTATGGAACTTTCCAGAGTTTGAGTATGCGTTGTGTGAAAAATTATTTTCTCTTATTAGACTTAAATGGGTTACACTGTAGCTTCATTGCATGTCCACTAGTTGTTCCACCTTTTGATAGTGTAAACAATTGATCTACATTTTTACCTGTTGCACACCAGTCATTATAGACCTCTGTCTCCCCTCAGCTTTCTCTCTTCCCAGGTTGAAGAGCCCCCTGCCTTTTTAGACTCTCCTCATAGGGGTATCCTCTCATCTGCATTACCATCTGTGATGTCTGTCATGATCCCACAGTGATAGTGGCAGCACACAGACATGATGCTGCTGCTGCAGAAAGGTGATGTGCCACATGGGGCAGTCCAAGGGATCTGGCACCTTTTGGCAGAGATCCTGGCTGCCTCCACCCTGCTGCCGCTGCACCCAGCTGCGGGGGAAGAAGCCAATAGTGCCAGTAGCTGTAGCCCTCCAGGTAGCTGCAACATACGGGCACTCAGGGGACTACCACAACAGTGGCTGTCATCCTCCCCTTGAGACTTGAGACGTATCGGTGGCAGGCAGTGCTGGGAACCCTGCAGAGGCAGACCCCACCCCATCTGAACCTTGCACCCTAGACACCCTCCAAACCCTCATGTTGGACAGGCTGGGACTGCCCACCACCACACTGACAGCATGTGGGCATGTCAGCATGGTGTGGTGATGTTGGCGGTGAGGGCAGTGGCACCCGCCTGCAGCAGACTACGGAAATGCCCTGTTGTTGCAAAAAGAACAAAAATGGATTTACTGGCTCAATTCTTTGGAGCCCTATGGGCTAAATACTAAAATTGAGCGGGGGGGGGGGGGGGGTTTATTTGAAGATTAGATTAGATATGATGTTGGGTTATGTTGTTTTGCGTCAGTTGACATTGGTGGGAGTCACATGTGCTGGCATCTCTTTGATAGGTCAAGATTTTGTAATTAAAACTGAGGTCAGTTGATAGAATTTGTTATACTAACCTTTTTGAAGTGAGTGTTAGTGATTTGCCCCTGAAGAAGTCTTTTTAGAGAAACAAAGATCTTTGTTGGACACACGAATCGAGACATTTGCTGAGGGATTGGGCATATGAGTTGTGACTTTTGTATTCGGGTGTCTATTTTTGAGATGGATATACACAGTATAACAAAGCAGTTGTGTTTTCTATTTCAGATGTGTTATAGACGCCTAGTTTGAAGTATAAATCCTTAGAGAAGTGGATTAAATTGTTATATTGGGATTTTTATTTGGTGATAAAATATATATATAAATATATAAATTGGCTTTAGTATTATGTTTGCTTTGGTACCTGAGGAGTTAAGTTTAGCTATCTGGTAGTGTTTATTAATGATATTGAATTTAATTGAGTAACAAGATTAACAAGAATTGAGGAGTTTTTTTAGATCTTTGATGTGTATAAAGATCAGCCCCCTGTCTGTGGGTGACCACCTCTTAGAAGGATAACCTATATGCTGAGATCTTTTCTCCTCTTAGTATAATTTGAAAAGTAGTGCGTGATCATTGAGTTTATTGTGGAGGAGGCTGTGCGAATACCCAGAGATTTGATGTGTGTGTGTGAGAGGATGATGCCTGACATAGCCAGCAATGGTCACTAATTGATTTTGAGGCTGCTCTATAAAGGGAGGACACACGGTACCCCATACGACAAAATATATACTTTATCCTCTGCTAACAATGGCAAGAAGATGACCTGGGTATGGCCGTGACTGTGATTCACAGGATGAGGCACACATGCTAGGAGAGACATGTCCATTGACACTGTCCAAGGGTTGGCCTTGAACCTATGACAGGCAAGGCACATCCTGGCTGAGCTACAGTATGTAGAAGGGTGTAGGGGCTGTTATTCTATGTCAGCATGGGCACACATAGTGATGCTTGCACAAGGCTCCCAAAACTGGGAGGTATTGGGAAGCAGCCATGCACCAGTCTACACTCACCAAAACATGTGGCCAGGAACACTAGAGTGTCCAAGGGGGATACATCATGACAACTATTATTGCCTGCAGTCATGGCAGACTCATGTGGTGCCTCACCATTCATTGGGGGCTGTCTTGGTATATCACACATATGGCTCACCAACCACGAGTGGCTATGCAATGGTCCCCATGTGGGATGGCCCATTTGACTTCTACTCATCTGCTGGGGTAGACAACTAGAACTGCTCCTTGGAGTGGACCAATCTGAGGGCCTGATATGGGGTCTATGTTGGTGAATCCTGTCATCCATAGGGGGAGTGCTGTGGGTTCACAGGTGCAGACATTAGTAGCGATGGAAGGCATGCAGTTAAGACCTTTTCAGACTCCAATATGCAGGTCTGCTTGTGCAACATTCCTCTTACCCTGATTGCTAATCAGGACAGACAACAACAGCCGAGAACAAGGGTACAACTAGGGAAAGACAAGGAAACAATAGGAGAACAAAGGATTAGGATCCAAAAGCAGTCTCAAAAAGGTGTGGTTTTAGCATGGATTTGAAAAGGGGTAGAGATGAAGCCTGACATACAGATTCAGGTAGTTTGTTCAGGCATAAGGAGCAGCAAGGTGAAAGAATCAAAGTCTGGATTTGGCAGTGGAAGAAAATGGCATAGAGAGAAGCAAGCCAATAGAAGAGCAGAGGTCATGAGGAGGGATGTAGGAAGAGAGGAAAGGCAGAGAGTAGTAGAATGAATTCATTTATAGGTAAAAAGAAGACGTTTGAATTAAATAAGGAAATGGAAAGGGAGCCAATGAAGAGACCTGAGAAGAGGGGTTATATGAGTATATTGGGGATGGCGGAAGATTAGCCACGCAGCTGAGTTCTGAAGGGGAGAGAGGGAGACCAGCAAGGAAGAGGTTGCAATAGTCTAGATGGGAAGTGACTAAAGAGTAGATAAGTGTCATAGTATTGTGTTCAGAAAGAAGTGCACATTTTGCTAATGTTATAGAGAAAGAAATGACATGTTTTAGCAATCAGTTGGATGTGTGTGGAGAAGGAGGGAGAGGAGTCAAAGATAACCCCAAGGTTGCAGGCAGAGGAAACAGGAAGTAGAAGAGTGTGATCCACAGAGATAGAGAAAGGAGGGAGGAGGGTTTAGGAGGAAATATAAGAAGTTCAGTTTTCACCATGTTCAATTTCAAATGATGGTGAGATTTCCAGGCAGCGATGTCAGAGAGGCAGGCAGAGATTTGAGTCTGGAGTGTCAGAGAAATATCCGTAGTAGAGAGATAGATCTGAGAGTCATCAGCATAAAAGAGGTATTGAAAGCCATGGGAAGAGATGAGTGCATCAAGGGACTGGGTATAGAGAGAGAAAAGGAGAGGGCCTAGAATGGACCCTTGGGGTACATCTTGGGATAGCAGTAGAGGAGGAACCATAGGAACCAACACTGAAAGAGCAATTGGAGAGATAAGAAGAGAACCAGGATAGTACAGAGTCCCTAAAACTAAGTGAGGACAATGTGTCTAGGAGAAGGTGGTGGTCAACAGTGTCAAAAGCAGCAGAAAGGTCAAGAAGAATGAAGACTCAGAAAAGGCCCTTGGATTTAGCCAGGAACTAGTCGCTGGAGACTTTGGTAAGAACTGTTTCAGTAGGATGTAAGGCCAGATTATAGTGGATCCATATGGTAGTGGATCCAGAAGGGCTTGAGAGCAGAGAAATTCAAGGCAGCGGTGGATAACTGCATGTTCAAGAAATTTGGAAATGAAGGGATATGGGTCAATAATTAGAAGGACAATTAGGGTAAAAGGAAGGTTTCTTGCGGAGAGGTGTGACCACAGCATGCTTGAAGGCTGCTGGGACAGTTGCAGTAGAGAGTGATAGGTTAAGAATATAAGAGATAGAGTTAAGGAGATGGGTGTGGATAGGGTCAGAGGATCAGATAGT
The DNA here is from genome assembly GCA_033557465.1 of Ichthyophis bannanicus. Taxonomy (NCBI): domain Eukaryota; kingdom Metazoa; phylum Chordata; class Amphibia; order Gymnophiona; family Ichthyophiidae; genus Ichthyophis; species Ichthyophis bannanicus. The sequence continues at coordinate 662,245,907 of CM066035.1, read as the reverse complement.
GAGTTCAGAGGAGGAAAGAAGATGAATGGTTTTCTCTTCGGAGTTCTTAGAAAAGAACAAAAGCATCCACAGCAGCTGCTTCAGGTCCCTCTTCCATGCATTCCTGTATCTCACTTATGTCCTCTACATCTCCTCTGTCCTCCAGTTTCTCCTCTTCATTCCCTTTTTTCCTCATCCCCCTCTTCTTCATCCTTCTCCTCCTCTTCCATGTCTTCCTCCTTTCCTTGCTCTCCCCCTCATTCTCCTCTTCCTCATCTATTTGTTCTTCCTTCTCTTCCCTTTTCCTTCCTCCTCCTACTCCTTGCCATCTTCAGAGCTCCCTTACTGCTCATGCCCTATGCTACCAGCTGTTGAGGCTGTTGCAGTGGTTGTGGTGCTGGTAGAGGTGGAGCTGGCATGTTGCTGCTATGTTGGCATGCTGGTATCTGCTGTGGCTGAGGTGTCCTGCGTGGGCCAGTCCTGCTGTGTTGCAGGTCCCTGTAGAGCATCCTGTTGCTGTTGTGCTGCATAAACCAAGGTTTCCAATCAGTACATATTCAGTATATGTGGCATTACATGGCATGTCACAGCTAGATGTACAGTCACATTGCAAGAAAGTCCCATGCTATCTTGCTTACACTACAACATTGTCTATGACTGTGAGACTAGGCCTTCCCCTCTCCACTCCCAGACCCTGGGTTCCTTGATCTACTTCCATGGCTTTCTGTTCCATGCTTGCAATGCTGACTGTATGACTGAACTCTCAGACATGGTATGTACTGCAGAATCACAGGCCCACATTACTGCCAGCCTAGCTGACATAGCTGTCTGCATGTGGTTCACTGGTATGGGTTTCTGTGCATGGGTGATTCCTGGCTCACTTGCTGCAGCTGCTATCTCCTCTCAGATGTGCTGGATGAGGTCTGGAGTCTGGTGCCTCATGGTCCTGAACCTTCATTTTAGGGTCTCCAGGGTCCACCTCACACCAACATTCCTCTGGGAGAGATTGGTGGGATCATAAGGTGTTCCATAGGCTTACACAGCACCTCAGGTCTGTCCCCCCCCCTCCCCACCACACATGCACAATGTACCAAACAGCCGCCACCTCATCTGCCCCTCTCTAAACCTTCTGGACTGCCATCCTCCATCCCTTCACCACTGACCCAGAAGTTTCTTCTCCAGGTATTTTCATCATTCTTTGGTGTTGCAGTGTATACATAGAGCTTGTAGACCAACTGGCCCCCAGCCTCTGTGCGCCCCCTTTCTCCTCCTTTAATACATATATCACTTCCCTGCCTGTATACTGCTACTATACTCCCCTTACCCTCACACCATCTTTGACCTTCTCCTGCCACCGCCTGTTCACCATTTCTCTCTTGATCTCTCAGGTGACGGCTGCCCTCTCAGTGGAGCAGCCTTTGCCACATACATACCATGCTTCCCACATCACTATCCTTGCATGGAGTCACACTACTCCAGCCAACATATTTATCTTTGGGCTACCACATAGCAAAGATGAGCATTGCAAAAAGTGATGGCTGATACACTGTACAGAATGTCCATGCTATTTGTTCTGTAGCACTCTGCCAGACCTGAACCTGCATTCTCTTGGTTTGGCTACAGTGCTTCTCCAGGCTGAGCTTTTGTGACTGCTTTGTAGGTGACTGGCTGGTTATTTGCTATAGCAGCAGCCCTGGGTTGTGTGACACTGCAGGGCTGGATGCTGTCTCCTCTCAGAGACTGTTCTCCCTTGCATGATGGACAGCTTTTGGGGGCAGGCTGAGGTTGTGAGTTTTAGGACTTTCTCCTTTTGGCCTGCCAACAGTCTTGCCTCTCCCCCACCCACCACTTGACACCAATGGCTTACTCACCAGTGCAGCTGCGACTGGATGGCCCTCCAGATTCATGTGACTCCTAGGGTACAGCACCCTGTCCCACCTCGGCACCATGTGTGCTAGGGTCTCTGCCTCCTCCCTGCTGAAATTCTCCTGATATCTCTGACTCGCCATTTTGTCAGTGACTGCTGTTTGGTGGGAGGCCTACTCGGAGAGCATGCCAATGTGGAAACCCTGCAGTGGTCTCCCAGGCATCGCAATGTAGGGTTTTTTTGTTACCTGTATTTGTGGAGAGATACATGGCCTTTCCCCCCTACCCAGGTAAGAAACGGCCCCATGTGGGTATATATGAGCTATGTGCTCATATATACGGTTATTTCGTCCCCTATACACATTGCCTGGATTTCTCCAATATGGTTGCTGCTCGCAAGCCACATACACGGGCTTATGCGCCAGCTGCCACACATTTGTGAAACCTCATATTCATGGTTTGCCCACATTTAATCTGCCTTATTCATGATTCGTGCCTTTCTTTCAGCATGTGTTTTCCTGCATGTTGTGACGTATTTGCTGCCTTGCTGAATATCGGGCCCTATGTGTTTAATGTAGAAAAAAAGTTAAAATAATAAAAGGTTAAAGAAAACAGGGTTTTTTTAATGACCGATGATGTAAGAGACATGGAAAGCACTTGGCTGGCTGAACAGTCTCTGACAGGGGTGCTGGGTTTTTGTTTTTGGGGAGAGCCAAGCTCCACCCCTAGACCAGCCATATTACATGAGGCTGCGATTGCCAGCTTTCCCTCCTGTCTGCCCATGAAAATCCAATCTCCCATGGACAGACAGAAAGGGTCTTTGCCGTGATCATGGTGTGCTTCTGCCTGCGGTGGTTGGGATCCCCACGAGCAGCCTGTTGTCTGGTGTGTCGCAATCACAGCCTTCCTCTACTTCTGCTCATGGGAGACTGGATTCCCATGGGCAGCAGTAGGGAAGGCCGTGATCATGGCAACAAAGTTTTGTTGGGCTAGGACCCATGTGACCCACCCCTTTTCGATGCTTAGGTCTTTTTTCTTCCCCTATTTAAATTGATGTGGATGGGACAGTAGATTGGGAAAAAGGCTGACATTCCAGTAAGTTACAGCAAACTCCACAGGCTCGAATCTCATTCAACAAGTGATGTATCTTACGAAAATGAAGAGTCACAGTTCCTCTTTCATATATAATGCAGTTATAATGGATGTAATGGGAAACAGAAAATATTATTACCGGTACTACCACTAATCATTTGAATAGTATTGGGGCTTTTCTTTTGTGTCTTAGTGCTGCATGTCACCCCAATATTGGACTCCTTATAATTTGTGTATAAATTTGTAAGACAGGATAATTTATAATAAAAAACCCAATCTAATTTATTGAACTAAAATATACAAGTCTCTGCAGCAAATATAGGGGTATGTTTACTAAAACCCCACTAATGTACGCGACCCGCTAGTGTGCGGGTGCCATATAAGGAGTGGGCGTTTCTTTCTGAAAAAGAAAAACCGGGATTTAAATATGCGCTAAGGTGCGCGGCGCCCATGTGCACCCTGCACATTAGTGCATGAGAAAGCTGCGCGGGAGGCATAAGTGGCACGCTGATGTGCAAGCAGAAGAACAGAGCTACAGCACAATGGTTAAGACACTGACCAATGGTGCAGAGATCAGGGGTTCAATCCCCCACAGTACCCAATGAAGACAGCTGGCTGTGGCATTATTTTAGGAGCCAGTTTAATATTGGGCATCATAGGGCGGCGCACTGATGGGCATAAGGCCGTGCGCTTTTGCTTTAGGAGGCATTTTAATATTGGGCGGCATAAGGCGGCGCGCTGATGTGCAAGCACAGGAACAGAACCACAGCACAATGGTTACGACATTGACCAATGGTGTAGGGATCAGGGGTTCAATTCCTCACAGTACCCAATGAACAAGGCTGGCTGAGCCATTACATATTATGGGGAAGATTGCTTTAGGAGGCATTTTATTTTTATTTTAATTATCACTACTAGCAAACGCACTCTCAAAGCGTGTTAACATAAGGCGCCCCATAAGGCACATTTTTTTTTTTAAGCGTTTATTTTCATTTTATAAAACATCAAACATAACAAAACATACAGAGTCTTAACAGCTAACTAATACAGAGAAGAAACTACCCATCCCTCCCCCCCCCTCTCCTCTAGGACAACCGGGGAAATCATGGCAGAAGTCGAATGCATGTCAACTCCGTACTACAAGTAGATATACAAGCAGGTATAAGCTCCATTAAGTGGGTCCAAGTAGCTTTTGTGAACATTTAGCAACATTAACATAATCATTTAGCAGTTTCCACTTCAGTATGTGAGGGCCATGGTGGAGGAGAGCCCTACGGGGCATCTGCTCGTATTTACTGTATACACAGACCAAGTTCCACCACTCCTGCAAACTAAGATGGGCGCAATCCTTCCAGTTACGTATAACCAGGCAAATTGCCAGGCCCACCATAAAATCCAACAAAAAGTTGCTCGCCTTTGGTAAGGAGGGAAGCCCTACCACCGATCGTAGTCCCACTACTTTCCAACTGAGAGGCTCATTAAATTGAAGGATAGTCTGTATGCGTTCCCACACCTGCTCCCAGAATTGCCGCAGTTTTGGACACTTATAAATCATATGAGCTAAAGTGCCTACTGCTTCATGACAGGTCCAACAGAGATTACTGATAGTATTATCCCATTTGGACATTCTGTCTGGGGTATATAGGCACCGATGTGTAAAGAGAAAAAGAGATTGGGTAATAGAAGCGGACCTGGAGACCCGGACTGACTTGCTCCAGACTATCCTCCATTTCTGAGCGGTTAGGGTGATCTGCAATTCTCGTTCCCAGGCTTGCTGGACCTGAAGCGTCTTCTGATCTTCACTTGGGCACAACATTTTATAAAAGTTGGATGCAACTCCCGGGTTATTCCCGGTCGAATGAATGAGTTCAGTTACCCCTACCTCACTCCCATCCAGACTCGGGGTGACCCGAGCACTCTCAAGACAATGTTTAAGCTGTAACCATTGAAAGTAAAGCTGAGATGGGAGACCAAACTCGCGTTGTAACTCACTAAAGGCCTTCCAACGCGTACCTACAAAGAGTTGACTGGCTATCCATATTCCCCGAGAATACCATTGGCGCCAGGTGATCACATTATTCTGAATTTTAAAGAGAGGGTTAAACCACAACGGGAGATGACAGGGGGGACACGCTTTTGGACCCCTAACATGAATGAGGGCGGTAAACGCCGCCAGCGTGTCAACAATCATTCGTGGGCAGTGCGCGCCCAGTAGAAGGCGCATGCCGGGTAGGCGGGGCAGTGGAACCGGGGCGACAAGGGTTTCCTCTATGTACAACCAAATTGGTCGGTTGTCAACAGAGGATTCCAGTCATCGGGAGCCCTGTTTTAATAGGAAAGCTCTATGATATGAGATAAAATCCGGGAATCTGACCCCACCCCACCCCTCCCCTTGTCTAGTTTCAGTTTTTGTTTTGCTAAGCGTGGCGGTTTGTTTTGCCATAAATACCGACTAAGGATGCCCTCTACCTCCCGATATGTTTGTGGGGGTAGTAGACATGGTATCATTTCTAGGATGTAGTTCACCTTAGGGACAATCATCATCTTTATAGTCTCGACCCGTCCCCACCAGGATATCGTCAAAGGGGACCATCGTGTAGTCAATTCCTGCACTTTGGACACTAATGCTTTCGCATTAAAAGTTATGGTGTCTTCTAAAGGATAGCAATAATGGACCCCTAAATACTTCACCATAAGGGGTTGCCATACAAAGGGGAAGGCACTCATATCCTCCCTATGCACCCAATGATTGAGTGGAAACGCAACAGATTTATTCCAGTTGATTTTATAGCCAGATAGCCGAGAATAGCAGTCTATCTTTTCGAGTACTTTGGGAACCGAGGTGAGGGAGACGAAGAGCATTAGGTCATCTGCGTATGCTGATAATTTAATCTCCCTCTTGGCAATGGGGACTCCATGGATGTCCGCACATTGCCGAAGAAGGAGAGCCAGCGGTTCTAGTGCTAAGTTAAAGAGCATAGGGGATAGCGGACACCCTTGACGGGTACCCCGCTGAAGACGAAACTGCCGAGATTTAATAGTATTGACACAGATGCTAGCCTTGGGTTGAGCATACATAACTTCTAAATGGCGGAGGAAACCTGCACCAAAACCAAACCATTTAAGGGTTGCAAATAAAAAGGGCCATTCTAAGCGATCGAAAGCCTTTTCAGCATCGAGGGAAAGGCCAACTAGGGGTTGTTCCAGGGTCGCAGAGCTTGTTAGTATATGACAGAGAGTTCTAGCGTTATCCGCAGTAGACCTCCCGGCTACAAAACCACATTGGTCTGGATGAATTAACATGGGTATTTTCTCTGAAAGCCGAGTGGCCAGTATGGTTGCAAATATCTTATAGTCTACGTTGAGCAGCGAGATGGGACGATAATTAGCTGTAAGTAGGGGATCCCGCCCTTCCTTTTCAAATACCACTACATTGGCCTCCGAGAAGGCTCCAATTTGAGAGTTATCCGCTACAACTGCGGTATAATATTGGCGTAGCTGAGGGGCTAGGTCTTTATAAAAAGTTTTATAAAATTCCGCCGGGAGGCCATCAGGACCCGCCGCGCGACAAGTAGCCACCCGTTTAATGGCCTGTTGGATTTCGTTATCAGAAAAGTGACGGTCCATGTCCTCCCTGTCCTCAGCGGACAGTCGTGGCCGCTGCAAGCCTGAGATCAAGCACTCAAAGTCCCTTTGTGCGAAATCACTTTCAGATTGATACAACTGGGCGTAGAATTCCCGGAAGAGCTCTACTATGTCTGCATCATTCGTGATCATCCCGCGCCCCTGCGGATCCCTAAGAGCCGCTACTCGTTTTGCTTCGCGCTGCCCCTTCAAGGCATTGGCAAGCAGCCTTCCCGCTCGATTGCTCTCTCTGTAGTAAATCCCTCTCTGTGCCTTAATACTTTGCGAGGCTGCTGTGGAGGAGAGGAAGTTATACTGAAAACGTAGCCGCTGTAATCTGATCAGAACACAGGGGTCCGTTCTGGAAGTGAGCACCCGTTCCCCCGCCTTAATTTGTTGCTCTAATATTAACATCTGCTGTTTCCGTTGTTTCCCCAAACGGATTTGAAAGCTGGTAATGACCGCACGTATAGCAGCTTTAAAACCTTCCCACCATGCCCATCCCGCGGTGGCTTGGGGTGAGTTAAACTGAAAATAGTCTTGGATGGCCAGCCGAATTTCTGCTCGAAACTCCTGGTCGTCCAGCAGTGTCCTATCAAACCCCCCCCCCCCCCCTGTTTTCCCACTACCTGATCCCCGCTTAAGGTGAATGAGATGGCAGCATGATCTGAAATATGTAAGGGGTGGATTATCGCCACCTCTACAGTAGGAACCAGTGTTTTAGATATAAGAAAGAAATCTATTCTCGATTGAGAGTGATGGGGAGGGGAGAAAAATGTAAACTCTAGCTCAGAGGGGTGCAGCAACCGCCATATGTCAACGAGGGCGAGCTCCTTAATCATGGAGGTGAGCATGTGATGGCCCTTAAGGCCACCCGAGGTTCTGGGCGGCTGCCTATCAATTAACGAATCTATGACCTGATTAAAGTCACCTCCGATGATAAGAGGAACTCGGGCAGAAGCTTGGGCCTCCTGAGCTATGGAAGCAAAAAAGGCAGGGTCATCAATATTGGGAGCATAGAGGCACAGACAGGCCACCTCCAGGTTCCCGAACCGAATGAGAGCTCTAGACCATCTGCCTGCCGAATCAGCGCAGGTATCTATGATGGTAGCATTCAGGGATCTCCGTACCAGAATAGCGACCCCACATTTTTTGGAGACAGCCGGAGAGTAGGCGGCCACCATGTAAGGTTTTATACCAAGTTTCAGGGTTTCCTTTTGATTTAAGTGAGTTTCTTGTAACAGCACCAGATCAGCTTTTTCATGACACAGATAATTAAGGATTTTTTTCCTTTTGATCGGGTTGTTTATCCCTTTTACATTCAAGGACAAAACCTTACATGGGGCCATTTATACAGAATAAGACAATTCGAATGTGCGAATGATAGAAAATTACATACTCTCTACAAGGATACGCCCCAATACAATACAATGGTACAGTTATATTACACATGCATACATCCCATCGTGTTGAATCATCCCCAGTATGCCCTAGAGGAGAAGTAAACCCCAAAGATACTATGGTGAGCTTGTGCCAGAGGGAGAGGCCCGAGAGAGCCATTTTGCAAGCCGCAGATATCGGCTCTGCCTTCGGATGTCCAGCAGCCCTCAGGTACTGGATCGATATGTGCGAGTAACCCAAAGCCAAGACACAGTCATACCCAGGGTCGCTGGAGCCCCGGTACAAGTAGCACACCGTGGCAGGGCAGTGGAGATCTCAGTTATATAGTGAGCTGCCACACGGGATTTCAGCGCATCTGGTCGGCCTCCTTTGCCTCCAGGTAGATGGCTAGGGCTTCCGGATCATCAAATGTCCTGGTCAGGTTATGCAGCGTTACTCGTAGCTTAGCTGGATACATAAGGCCATAACGAGCTTGCAGTTGTTGTAGCCGCGGCCGAAATTCCAAGAAGCGCTTTCTGCGCTCTACCGTTGGCTTGGCTAGGTCCGGGTAAAAGGAGATTCTGTGGCCCTCGAATTCCATAGGCCCCCTCGTGCGTGCCGCACTCAATATCTGCTCCACATGTTGGTAGCGGAGGAGCCGAAAGATAATTGGCCTCGGGGTCTTGCGATTGAGTGGCAGGCTTGTAGGGACTCTGTGCGCTCGATCTATCTCTAGGTCCCGTTCAAATGTGATTTTGAGCAGCGAGGGAAGCAATTTACAAAGGAAGGCTTTCATATCAGTATTTTCAGCTCCCTCAGGGACACCGACGATCCGCACGTTGTTTCTGCGGAACCGGTTGTTTACTTCTTCTACTTCTCTTTGCAGCACCCGTAGTTGCCGCTCAACCCTGTCCAGTTTCACTAAGCGAGCCTCGTGTGCATTAAGGATCCCTTCCATTTTATCTTGTCACAGAGAGATCCCTTCGAATTTTTCTTGCAGCATGGCCAGATCTTCTCTTACTGCCCGGAGTGATTCCCCGTTTGTTTGCACAAGCTCTTTGACGCCCCGTATTTCAGCCAGGATCTCTGGAAGTCCCTCAGGCCCTTCTCGAGGTGCCGCCATCTTTTGGGGGGACGGGGGCTCAGTCTTTGAGCGTTTGCCGTGTGCATTGATCGGATTCCCATAATCCAGACGCACCGGTTTGGGTCCCGCCATCCTGCTAAACACCAGTGGCAGATTTGGTAAAGTAAGTCAGGGGTTTAGTGCGGTTTTATTCAGGATTCCTAGCAGGCCTCTCAGGAGCCTCAGCGCTATGCGACTTTCCCGCTGGACATCAGGCTCCGCCCCCCAAGGCACATTTTAAAGTGCACTGTCCGCCAAGGCACCCTAGAATGTTGCTTATAGGGCGCTTTATAGGGTGCCGTATGAGGTATCGCAAGGTCAGAGTACTGTTTCTGATGGCAGCACTGTGCAGTTTAAGGAATGAAAAGCATAAGTAGGTACGCTGCCATGCAAGGAGGAGCAGCAGTGGAGCACAATGGTTAAGGCACTGACTACTGATACAGGGGTCATAAATTTGCTCCCCAGTGTGCCTAATACGTAAGGCTGGATGAGGCATCAGCTTTGCAATGTACATTTTGTTTCCTGCAGCACTTTATTTCTATTTTATTAATTGCTGCCAGCAAACACGCCCTCACATGCCGTAATTGAAGGTGCCGTATAAGGCACCCTATAAGGCACTCCATAGGGCACATTATAAAGTGCACTGTCCATCACGGCACCCTAAAATGTCCCCTAAAGGGCACCCTATAAGTTGCGTCACAGGATAATGTATAGTGCACCTTTCATGGACGGGAACCATAAGGTGCCCTATAGGGTGCCCTATAAAGCGCCCTCAGAGGCACCTTATGGTTCCTACGCAATACTGTTGGGGGTCACTCCCCAGGGTGGTAAACACTGTCAGAGACCAGACCTGAAGCACACACCGCAGACATCAGAAAGATTGTTATGATGGAGCTCAATGAGCAAACTGTGCTTAACGTAGGACTTGCTATCTGCCAGTAATCATAGGAAACGTTTGATAGGTGTGTACCATATACCCAGGTGTAGGGTGGCATTGCTAAGGTATGCAAGTGCTAGTATTGGGAGATGCACGCAGGGCCCAATGTCCTGCCTCTCCAGGAGGCATTAGCCAATGGGGCCTGTGGGTGTGGGTGTGGGTGTGTCTGGCCCTGTTGGCTGCTGCTTTACGGCAGAGGTTCCCAACTCCAGTCCTGGTGTGCCAAACACTGTTCGGGTTTTCATGCTGTCCCTCATGAATATGCATGGGATACATCTGCATACCATGGGGGTGGTGCATAGATATGCAGCACAGGTATCTGTATTAGAGGCAGCATGGAAACTGAATGGTGTTTGGCCCTCCTGGACTGCATTTGGGGGATTCTGCCGTAGGTAATGCACATTTCTATGGTGTTTGTGCTGTGTAGGGTAAAATAGAGGTTTTTGACCCATGCGTATGGTCTCAGGAATAATGGTTCAGTCTTTACTACCATGATTTCTTCATGGGTAAAAGAAGGGGACTGGGTTGCCAGGAGCCCCAGCTGGGATTTGAACCAGTAACCTTCTGGTCCTAAAGGCACTGACTGTGTCCGCTGCACCACCGTCTTAGCATGAAAACAGCGTATTCCCTGGGGAGTCCATGGCTGTTTGTCAGTCAGGGCCTGTCTGTTGGAGGGCACTGCACCCACGTGAAGGGGGCTAGGCCACCGTCTGCTGTGGGCAGCAGCCACTGCCCCCTCCACCAATGGTACCCCTCCGCCACCATGCTGACATGGCCTTATATTGCTGACAGCATCACAGCTAAATGATATGTGGCCCTCCAGGACTGCATTGAGGGGACTGTGGTCTAGGTAATGCACATGTTTCTGGTGTCTGTGCTCTGTAGGGTAAAATAGAGGTGTTTGGCCAATGCTTATGTTATCTGCAAAAAAGGTTGGTCTTTACTATCATGCTTTAGTGGTGGGTAAAATATGGGGATTGGGTTTGCAGGAGCCCCAGCTGGGACTTGAACTGTTGATCTTTGGCTCCTGAACACACTGTCTGTGTTCACTGCACCACACTGTGGCCACAGAGACAGTGCAGTCCCTGGAGATAGGAAACCTGGCCAAAGGAGTCATAAACCCTGCTCTGCACAATTTCACTGTGGGATCATTCACCTTGTATGGGGACGGAGCGTAGACCTTTCTAAAATTCATATTTCGTTTTTGGGGCTTTTTTGGGAGTGATTTTTGATGTTTTCCATGACTATCACTATTGCCCAGCTGTATTATAATTTATTAGAATTTTGTTGTGGTCATTTTCAATTTTTATTTGCTATTTTGTTCTGTGCACATGTATCACACTGCTCACGTTATGTAGGTTTCCCTGGTTTTGCTGTACATTGCTGACAGAAATGGTTTCTCTTCCCTTTAAATCGGCTCTAAAGCAAGGTTTTCACTCGCGGTATTTTTTTCATCGAATTTCAGCCCCGCTCCTGTGCGGGGAGCCTCTCCCCTCCCACTCTCCACCCATTGACCCCGTCCCTCCGCTCCTCGGGAGCCTTCCTCCGCCCTCAGAATGCCTTTCCACGCCTCTATCGCACATCAGCGCGCCGCGCACTTGTGCGGGCCCGTTAGTGCAGCGCGCACGTGTGCGGGGCACAAAAACGCACTATTAGCGTGCGCTAAGGTACCTTAGTGCACGCTCAAGTGCGCCCCGCACAATTGCGCGGTTTAGTAAACATACCCCATAGTGTTGTTATCCTGTGAGGCAGAAAGTGACATCACTCGATACAAAGCTCCAGTCACTGTCTGCCCACTTTACATTCAACAAAGCACTATTTTATACATTCCTCCTTTGTTCTTTTGTTTTACGGTTCTTTTCAGGGCCTTATCTTTATGTCCCATCTCCCTTAAACTTCCCCCAATTCCTGTTTTTCCTCTGATTTATGTATTGTCATCACCCTAGCCCGGGCCAAAGGCCTAAAGGCGCAGGGCTGCCAATGTTAGTCCTTAAATAAAGAATTATACTATTCTTGTCCACAGCTTGGACTTCTGGGACTTGTAGTTGTTTCTCCTTATTTAAAGACAGTAGTGTGAAACCGATGGTTTTTAAAGGCAAACAAGAAATTTATTTATCTTCCCCAAAGCACTAAGGCTCAACACAAACATTAGGATTCTTCTCCAAGCAATAACATCAGGAAATTATACACAAACTAGAACTGAAACTGCTTCCTAAGCCTTTTTAACATGTGTAGCTGTTTTCATCAAATGTTCAGCAAACAAAACATAGCTTCTTCCTGCAAGCAAAGCAAAGTGTCCATTTTTATCTTCTGCTTCTTTAGTAATTCAAATACAGGTTAGGCATGTATTCTTTTCATTAGAAGCGGTTCCTAGCATTAACACAGATAGGTTAACTCGCCCTGTTTCTTCAGTGCTTTCTTGATTAAAGACTTTTTATCAGAAAGCTTTCAATCCGCCTTCTGGCACAATGAGCAGTCCGTTGCTAATTCCTCAGTTATAGAATCCTGCTCAGGACAGTCTACCTGCATCTCTTCCTGCTCTACAGCATGTACGTCTGACTCTGAGCTTTCATGAACTGTTTCTGGCTTAATGCTTTGTAAAAGCTCCTGGACCTCTCTCCACAGGTGCTCTCCACAATAAGGAATGTTTGTACCTGGAATGTGAGGATTCCTTCTCTGGATCAACTGCCTCAGTTCTTCTAACTTGTTCAGCCCTGGTTCTTTCCACCCAGCTGGGTTCTGGTCACTTCTAGCTGTGAGTTTGTCCACCCACCTTTTGGCACCTTGAACTCTTTGAGCTGGACCACGAACCGTTTGAACTGTAGCCTGACCCTCATCAGCAATTCTCCTAGCCACACCTCGGCTGGCTTCAGGACTAACCGTACTCCTCCTGTAAGCCTGGCTTTGTTTATGGCTGCTACTTTCACTGCTGAGCTCCTCACCAAAGTCTTCACCGTTCTCCTCCCCGGTGATCTCCTTTCTGCTTCCCGGTGCTGACTCCTTTCCTTTTCCTCCCCTGGGTTTATAAGGCTGTTTCTTAACTAGGTACACTGCTTCCTACTCAGGTTTTTTTTCATTACTCCCCAAGCCTGCACTTAGGTTAGCAGAGCTTGGGAGTGGCCTGACTTCAGTGACTGTGTGTTTTCTTCCTTTACCTGCACTCTGAAAGCTGTGAATTTCCTGCCTGTCTCTCTCCTTAAAGGTATATTTACAATTTTCCTCTATTTCCATGGGCTCAGCAGAGCGCTCCTCATCACAGTATACTCACGGATAGAGCATTCTATCTGCAATTCATCTTGTCAGCAGTTTGAAAGTTCACAATACACACACAGACACTGCTTCTATTCACTCATTTCAAGATGGAGTTTTCAGAGAGGATTCTAGGGAAAGCAGACAGAGAGATTCATACAGCTCTCTCTTCTTCTCAATAGCATTACAAGGCATACACAGTGCAGTACAGACACAAGTAAAAGACGGTCCCTGCTCTTCAAAGCTTACAATCTAGTCAAGACAGACAACACAACAGCTGAGGACAAGGATACATCTAGGGAAATGGTAAGGAGACACATGGGAGACTAAGGGGCATGTTTACTAAACACCGTTGCTGTGCGGGTTCCCGTTAGTGTGCTGGTGCCATATAAGGAGTGGGCGGGCCAGGCAGAAAAAAGCAAAAAACCGGACCGTACGTGTGTGTGTCGCGCTAATGTGCGGGGCCCACATTAGCGCGTGGGAAGGCTAAGTGGTGCGCTGCTGCAAAACCAAACGATAGAGCCGTAGTACAACGGTGAAGACACCAACCAATGCTGCAGGAGCCAGGGGTTCAAACCCCCATTGTGCTCAACAAAAAAGACCAGCTGAGGCATCAACATTTATGGGCAAAAGTGGTTTAGGAGGCATATTAATTTTGGGCGGCAGAAGGCGGTGCGCTGATAAATGTGGGCAACAGAAGGCAGCGAGCCGGTGGGCAGAAGGCGGCACGCTGATGTGTGAGGGGGCAGTCCAATAGTGGGAGGGATAAGTGGCGCGCTGATGTGCAAATAACAGGAACGGAGCCATAGCACAATGGTTAAGACACTGACCAATGGTGCAGGGGCCAGGGTTCAACTCCTCACAGTGCCCAGTGAACAAGGCTGGCTGGGGCAGTATGTATCATGGTGAGGAGTGCTGTAGGAGGCCTTCCATTTATATTTTATTTCCCACCACTAGTAAACCCGCTCTCACAGTGTGTTAACATACGGACGCCCATAAGGCACATGTTACAGTGCACTGTCTGCCAAGGCACCCTAGAATGTCCCCTATAGGGCACCATGTATGTTGCGACACAGGATAATGTATAGTGCACCCTATATGGATGGCAACCATAAGGTGGCCTATAGGGCGCCCTATAAAGCACCCTCAGAGGCACCTAATGGGTATAGTAAGCGGTGTGTGGTTTTGCCGGCATAGACATATGTACAGTAAATAAAAATAAAGCTGTGGACAGCCCTATCAAAGGGCCCCACTGTGGGTTTGAACCCATGACCTCTGGCTGTACAGAAAGTGACATAACCATTGGGCTACAGCTCTATAGCTGACAGCAAGCCCCTGGCTGGCTGCAGAGAGCCTGCACGTCACCCCACAGACAGTCTGCTGTTGTAGACAGGATAGGGTTAGGCCACCCGTACCCATGATGCACTGCACATGCAAATCAGCTGTCCACAGATGCACACAAGATGGGGAATGCACCCCAACAGCTACCCGGCCTGGTAGGGGGAATTGTCCATGTGCACCCACACAGCACCTCGGCCTGGTAGGGGGTCCTGAGCGGGTGGACTACCAGCAAAGAGTAGCTACACACCGTCACATTGTGCGGGTACTGTGCTCACCCTGAGGGTGTGATGTGGCGCCCAGGACCAGGTCCACAACACCAGCCATGGCTGGATGAGGCTATGACAGAGCTCCACAACAGTACTAACCTGTGAGATAGGAAGGTGCTGCAGAAACATGTTGGATATCTCTGTCTGTCTCAGTTAGTGGAAACCCCCATGGACCCTTAGGTGGGCAAAGTACACCCCCCCCCCCCCAGGTGGCAAACAGGGCCCCCCATCCTGCCCCCACAAAGCACTGCACCAATGGCAGTAGAGTGGACCAGCAAACCCCAGTCCTGCTAGGGAACAGACACCCTACAGGGCAGTCCAAGCAGCTCCACACACATCCATAACACAATATCAGACAGACTTTAGGCCTGGATATCCAAAGATGCACCCCAGCACTATCTGATATTCACCTGCAGCAAGCCATCAGCCACTGCACCCTGCAAGGCACTCCATCAAGACACATACCAGCTGTGAACAGTCTGCTGGTTAGCCCTGATGGAAATGCATGCACCCAAAACTGGGGTGGCAGCACACACAAGAAGAGAGTTCTGTGAGGAGGCCCCAACAGGAAACCCATATATATCACAAGAGAGAAACACAATACAGCACTATGGGGGTGCCTAGCCATGCTGTCATCACTGCACACTCAGGGTGAGAGTGCTCCCCCAGCATCTCATACAGAGGTCACCCTGTCTGTGTAGGTGGTGGCCTGGCACTACAATGTCACAGCCAGTGCCCTATGCCCTGTGCAGATGCATCCTGGCCGGCCCACCATGTCTGACCTATACCCATGGTACCTTGCTGCTCATTATGCACATTGGCAGGCCAATACTGGCAGTAGTGCTGGTAGTGTGGGTTGGGGAAGGTGTTTGCAGCCAACACACACTGTATAGACAGACACACACTCCCACACCTATGCCAGCATTGTGCTACTATTGAGGGGGTGATTAGCCTTGGCCACCACACCGGTCCTGGGCACGGCACAGGCATGGATATGGTACGCAGTACTGCTGGGGGTCACTCCCCAGGGTGGTGAACACCGTCAGAGGCCAGGCCTGGAGCACGCACCGCAGACACCAAACAGATTGTCTGGATGGGGTCAACTAGCAGTATGTGTGTAACGTAGGGATATCTATCAGCCTGTACTCTTAGCAAACGTTTCAGAGCTGTGTACCTCAGGTGTAGGGTGACATTGCTAAGGTATGCAGGTGCTGGTATTGGGAGATGCACGCAGGGTCCAATGTTCTGCCTCTACAGGAGACATTGGCCAATGGGGCCTGTGGGTGTGGGTGTGTCTGCCCCTGTTGGCTGCTGCTTTACGGCAGCGCTTCCCCACTCCAGTCCAGTTTTGCATCACACTGTTCGGGTCTTCCTGCTGTCCCTCATGAATATGCATGAGCTACATCTACATGCCGTGGGGGTGGTGCATAGATATACAGCACAGGCATTTGTATGAGTGGCAGCATGGAACCTGACTGGTGTGTGGCCCACCAGGACTGCATTTGGGGGATTCTGCTGTAGGTTCTGCCCCTGTTCATGGTGTCTGTGCTCAGTGGGGTAAAAGATAGACGTATTACCATTGCATATGTCCTCGTCACGAAAGGTGTGTCCTTACTGTCACTGTTTATTTGTGGGGAAAATATGTGTGCAGGATTGCTGGTAGCCCCAGCTGGTCTTTGAACCTGTGACCTTCTGTTCTTGCATGCACTGTCTGTGTGCACTGCACCACCCTGTAGCGACAGATTGGCTTAATTCCCTGGATAGTCCATGACTGTGGATCCGGCAGGGCCTGTCTGTTGCTGTGGACTGTGCCAGCCTGCACATGGCTAGGCCTCTGTCTTCTGTTGCTAGCAGCCACTGCCCCCTGCACCACATGTACTCGTCCGCCAACATGCTGGCATGAGCTTCTCCCATAAAAAGCAGGTGACCTGATTGGAATGTGGCAGTACGGGACTGCATTTGGGGTACTTGGCTGTGGGTAGTGCCCATTGTTGTGGTGTGTGTGCGTTGTTGGGTAAAATATGGGTGTTTTCCCCATGCTTATGTCCCCTGCAATACAGGGGTGTCTGTGCTATCTGTGTTTAGTGGTGGGTAAAATATAGGGACTGGGCTGGCAAGTGCCCCAGCTGGGCTTTGAACTTCTGGTCCTAGAGGTACTGACTCTGTCTGCTGCACCACACTATGGCCACATAGACAGTGCAGCCCCTGGAGGTAGTAAGCCTGGCAGGATGGAGTCACAAACCCTGCTCTACGCAAATTTACTGTGGGCATATGCACCCTGTCTGGTGACAAACGTGCACATAAACCACGGAAATGACCACGGGAAATGGGGGACAAAATATCACCATGCTGGGCAACAGTGATATTAATGGGCAACCATAGCAAACACTCCCAGGAAAGCTCCACAAAAGGAAATGTTTTTTGGAAGAGTCTCCGCTCCGTAAACCCTTCCAAAATTCATTTCTTTTTTCTGGAGCTTTGCTGGGTGTGTTTTCTGTATTTGCCCATCACTATAACTGTTCCCCAGCTGAATTACTATTTTTAATAGTTCTGTTGTGGTCATTTTCTATTTTTATTTGCACTTTTGTGCTGTGCACATGTATCACACTGCTCACGTTTTGCTGGTTTCCCCGGTTTTCCTGTACATTGCTGACGGAAATGGTTTCTCTTCCCTTTAAATGCTTTCTACCGCGAGTGTTTCACTGGCGGTATTTTTTCCTTGTAAATTCGGGCACGCTCCTGTGCGGGGAGTCTCTCCCCTCCCACATTCCACCCATTGACCCCGTCTCTCCGCCCCTCGGGGGCCTTCCTCTGCCCTCATTTCGCCTTTCCACGCCTCTATCGCACATGAGCGCCCCGCAAACGTGCGCGTTTTCGGCGCACACGTGCGGGACCCGTTAATGTGCCGCGCATGCGTATGGGGCGCTTAAGAGCACTTAAATGCATCATTTTAGGGCGCTCAGGTGCACCCCGCACAAGTGCCCCGTTTAGTAAACATACCCCTAAGTGGATCAGGATCCAAAAGTGGCCTGGTTGCAAAGATAACCAAGACTTTCCCTAAGCATCTGACATATCTGTATACAGATGAAAGATTAATGTAGGTGTTGCTGCAGGAGGACTCTTATGAGTATCTTGAGCCAACAGACAGCTTGCAGAGTCATTTTCAGTAAGGGTGTGCAGGGGAGAAAATTACTTTGGTTGCTAATTTAATTTTGGAGTTTTTAGGTTGTTTTTAGGTCTGGAATCTTGGGATACTGCTGGACTCATCACTTATGTTGAGCCTATAAATTCAGGCAACCTTTTAAAAACTGCTTCTATCAACTGCAGTGATTATATAATCTCTCTCCATATATCGAGAAGATGAGTCTGATCACAGTGGTCCATGCTATGATGACATCATGTCCAGACTACTGAAATGCCCTATATATTAATCAATTTGCACCAGCTTCAATTAATTCAAAATGCTGCAGCACAATTAATAGAAGGTTGCAAGCAGCATGACCATATCACATCCTTCCTCCAAAACCTGGCTACAGGGCCAGAACACCTAAAGAATAAATTAGCCCTCTACACACCCTTAAGATCTTCAGCATCGTCTCAAGAAACATCCCAAAAAATATTATCTTAAAAATCCCAGAACAGATGTATTTTGGAAGAAAGGCCAAACAACTGTTTGAATGGTTTAAAGGTGAAGTAAGAGAGGCTGTTTTAACCAAAAAAAGCTCTTTCAGAAAATGGAAAATGGAGCCAACATCGAAAACAGGAAACACCACAAGCACTGACAAGTTACATGCAAGGCACTGATAAGGCAGACAAAGAAATAATTTGAAAAGAAGCTTGCCGTGGATGGAAAAACTCACAATAAAAACTTTTTCAAATATATTTGTAGCAAAAAAACTTATGAAAATGTTGATTGGGCCATTAGATGATAGAGGGGTAAAAGGGGCAGTAAGAGAGAACAAGGCTATAGCAGGGAGACTAAATGAATTATTTGCTTCAGTCTTTACTGAAGAAGCTATGGGGAAGTTGTCCATGCTAGAAATTATATTTAAATGTGATGTATCAGAGGAACTGAAACAAATCTCAATAAATCTAGATGTAATTTAGCAATTTGATAAATTAAAGAGTAGCAAATCACCTGGACTAGATGGTATACAACCCAGGGTACTGACAGAACTCAAAAATGAGATTGTAGACCTATTATTAGCAGTCTTTGAAGTATCAATAAAATCATCTGTAGTACCTAGAGATTGGAGATGACCAATGCAACACCAGTTTTTTAAAAGGATTCCAGGAGTGATATGGGAAACTATACACTAGTGAGCCTGATGCCAGTACTGGAGAAAATGGAAGATAAAATGGAAGATAAATGACCTGAAAATTGTATCTAACCCCCCCAATGTAAACCATCTTGATTGAAGGTAAAGGTGGCATATAAATCTGGATAAATAAAATAAAATAAATAAACCATTATAAGGACCAAAATTACTGAACATACAGATAGTCATGGTTTAATGGGACAAAGCCAACATGGATTTAGCCAAGGAAAGTCTTGTCTACTTATCTACTATATTTTTTTGAAGGTGTGAATAAACAGGTAGATGTGAGCTGGTTGATATAGTATATCTGGATTTTCAGAAAGCCTTTGGTAAGGTCCCTTATGAGAATTATTTATTTATTTATTTATTTAATATTTCTTATATACTGCGCTATTTATCATCAAATAGTGAGGTTTCTGGAGTCCGGCGGATTACAGGATCCGAGGCAGCATGGATTCACCAGAGGCAGGTCTTGTCAGACAAATCTGATTGATTTCTTTGACTGGGTGACCAGGGAGTTGGACCAAGGGAGAGCTCTAGATGTGGTGTATTTAGATTTCAGTAAAGCCTTTGACACTGTTCCTCACAGGCGACTTATAGACAAACTGAGCACCCTAGGGATGGACCCTAAAGTTACTGCTTGGGTTAGAAATTGGTTGGGTGGGAGGCGACAAAGAGTACAAGTAAAGGGAGCTCACTCTGAGGAGAAGGATGTTACCAGTGGTGTGCCCCAGGGATCTGTCCTTGGTCCGATTCTTTTTAACATCTTTGTTAGTGATATAGCGGAAGGGCTGTCAGGTAAGGTTTGCCTCTTTGCGTATGATACCAAAATCTGCAATAGAGTAGACACCCAGGAAGGTGTAGATAACATGAGGAGGGATCTAGCTAAGCTTGAAGAATGGTCTAGAATTTGGCAGCTGGGATTTAATGTTAAAAAATGTAAGGTCATGCATTTGGGCTGCAGCAATCCAAGGGAGCAATACAGTATAGGAGGTGAAGTACTTTTGTCCACTAAAGAAGAGCGGGACCTAGGTATGGTTGTGTCTGATGATCTTAAAGTAGCTAAACAGGTAGAAAAGGCGATGGCAAAAGCTAGAAGGATGCTTGGGTGCATACGGAGAGGAATGGCTAGCAGAAAAAAGGAGGTGATAATGCTTCTGTATAAGTCTTTGGTGCGACCTCATTTGGAGTATGGTGTGCAATTCTGGAGACCGCACCTTCAAAAGGATGTGAACAGGATGGAGTCGGTGCAGAGGGTTGCTACTAAAATGATTAATGGGCTTCATTATAAAGCATATGAGGACAGACTTAAGGATCTTAATATGTACACCTTAGAGGAAAGGCGGGATAGAGGTGATATGATTGAGATGTTTAAATACCTCCGTGGCATAAATGTTCAGGGAGAGAGCCTCTTTCAATTGAAAGCAAGTTCTGCTACGAGGGGACATGGGATGAGGGTGAAGGGAGATAGATTCAGGAGTGATATGCGGAAATATTTCTTTACGGAAAGAGTAGTGGATCCGTGGAATAGTCTCCCAGTGGAGGTGGTAGAGATGAGGACAGTAACTGAATTCAAAAAAGCATGGGACCAACACAGAGGATCTCTAAAGGTAAAAAGTGGACTGTTGTAGTTATGGAAGGACAGACTAGATGGGCCTTGTGGTCTTTTTCTGTCATCATGTTTCTATGTTTCTATGTTTCTATCAGTGCGGTTCACAGTGTAACAATAAAACACATAGGTCAGATGACTGGCCTTCGTTTACAGATAACAGGGAGATAAAATGGTGGTAAACAGGGGAACTAATTACAATCATTACATCTGATGTGCGGCGTCTGGAGAAGTTAAGAACGATACATAGTAAGAGAGATAAGTTTACCAGGACGCGGGCAGCATCACTTAAAGATATATTTTACCACACAGGGAGGATCTCCTGATAAAAACATTTTGAAACGCCGTAATGGCGCCTGTTTAGAGCGTCTGGATCCATTTTCCTTGGTGAATAGAGTATCGACGGTGCATTTTTTAAGATAAGTTATTCACTTTCAATATAGATCACACACTTTAGCTGTAAAAAATTGAGGTCGTTGATGCAAATCATAGCACTGAATTGCTGGACGTGAGTCTGGCTATGAGTGCAATATCAGTCTGAGACCTCATTGTATTGTGGGACTATACGTGTGTGATATGCTCCAGTTTATTAATATGTTATAATTGAGTGCAACACTACAGTTTTGAGGTGACCACAAATGTAAGGCAGAAGAATCCAAAACTACTGTTACACAATGCAAGGTTCCACGTTAGGAAGCACCACCCAGGAAAAGGATCTGGGTGTCATCATAGATAATATGTCGAAACCCTCTGTCCAATGTGCAGTGGCAGCCAAGAAAGCAAATAGAATGTTAGGAATCATAAGGAAAGGAATGGAGAATAAAACTAATGCCTCTGTATTGTTCCATGGTGTGACTGCACCTTGAATATTGTGTGCAATTTTGGTTGCCATATCTTACAAAGGATATAGCTGAATTAGAAAAGGTGAATTAGCTGAATTAGAAGAGAAAGCTGAATTTAGAAGAGAAACCAAAATGATAAAAATGATGGAATTACACTACTATGAGGAAAGGCTAAAAAGGTTAGGGCTCTTCAGCTTGGAAAATAAACAACTGAGGGGAGATATGATAGAGGTCTATTGTTACCTACACATCAGGGCAGCAAAAATGTTTGGGGCATATTTAAGTGTTGTAATATGATGTAGATAAAGAGGTTTGAGCTTCTTTATCATAGTCTGAGTTCACATGATAGTAGGAGTATTGCTCAGTGTGTGCTGTCTAATACCAAATGCGAAATCAAATTCTTGGGATAATGTGCTCTATAATAAAACGAAATATCTCACTGCAATAAGATTTGATGCCAAAAATTGCATATTATATGTTGGCGCTATTTAGCGAAAAATCTTTCTTCCTTCACCTCCTGCCATCATTTGACAAGACACAAAAAGATGTCAGTTTGCAGCAAGAATACAGGTCTGGTTGCATAAATGCCCAGGTTTTTGCAGTTTAAAAGAAGGATCTGGTCAAAAAATGTATACTTTGCTGCACTGATACCCAAGTCAGGATGTGACCTGCTTGTCCAACCTCACTACTGTAACAAAATTAATATCTTTCTCTATATAAAGAGAAGAACTTAATACTTTTTTTTACAAACAGATCAAAGGTCTTTTGCAAAGAAGACAGCATAAAGATGTAAATGTACATTTAATTAGGGGCCATACATTTTATAGTCTTCTCTATACAAACATCCATTAAATTAGCAATTGTGCACTTCACAATCCTCTCTTTTTCACACCCACGCCTATTCTCTCTCATTGGTGCCAAATGTATTAATCAGCATGAAATTAACCACATACTGTTTCCCTATGGAGCTCCTCTCTTCCTCTTTATCTTTTACACCCAGCCAGACTCAACACTCTGTAAGACCACCTGGGCTTTGGCATATGCTCTTGGTGACCACATTACCGAAGCTCTCTCCTTTCCTGCAGGCTTACTGAATTCTAATAAAGTCACTGTAGGAATCAAAGGAAGCAAAATGTCACCAAATCACTTTCAAGGCACGAGTGGGTGTCATTGGACCTCCAAGCTGTTTTAATGTTTTCTTCAAATCCCTTCTCGAATCAAAATAGAACTGTGAAGTTGGCCGCTTTGTTAAAACAAAATATTCACTTCTTGAATTTCTACATCTTCTCTTTGCCGACCCCTTTTAAACTGAAATGATAATAGTCACTTGCAAATGGTTTATATCTGTGCATTCAAAGACAGGAATGAACCCTGTTCTCTAGCCAGAGTATTTTGACTGTGTTCTCATTCTCTGTAATTTATTCCGAGTGCTCTTCTTAATATTTGCATTGTGCCAAAGAATGCTTCTGAGGAGTACAAAATATATCAAGGTAAACATAAAGTTTTAGGATTGTTGCATCTTTTTGATACATTTTCCTGGCCTCAGCATAACTTCATGATCCTCTGTTGCTACAAAGTGCTGAGAGCTTGAATTCATGGTATGTTGACTCACAAGAAAGTGATCCATTGTTTGTTTGTCTTTCTGTAATATCCAACTATGTTAGAGAACAAAAAAGGAGTCTTCCACACTGAATGTATGTTAAACACTTTGAACTCACCAATTTCATTGATATAGGTGTGTGTAAATTATAAGTAGGAGAAACGTGTAACAAAGTAACAGCATAAAAATGATCAGCAACCTTGGGCCGGAAGGACTGGGGTTTCTAGTCCCACAGGTGCTCCTTGTGGTCTTGGGCAAGCCACTTAACCCTCCATAACCCATGTTCCCTGTAAAATAGTTATCTCCAAGTTATAATGCCCTGTTCAATGTAATTTCAGTTTGTTCAATGTAAACCGCACTGAGGCAGAATAGCGCGGTATATAAGAGAATGTAAATAAATATAAAGAAAGGGGCTGTGCTAAGCAGTTTACAATAGCATTGTATAAATACTATGGGAGACATAGTAACATAGTAAATGATGGCAGATAAAGATCAGCATGGTCCATCCAGTCTGCCCAGCACGATGGCAAGAGCAGGCGCATCTGCTGTTCCGTGCAGGCCACGCTTCCCCATGTCTTTGTTCAGGGGTGAACCCACCACTCCATGTAGGACACTCCTATTTGTTGAGAAATTAGATGGTTCAGTTTATTCAGTTTATTTTGATTTTATCCTGTTGCTGTAATGGGATCCACTGTGTCTGTCCCATGTCATTTTGAATTCCGTGACCGTGTTTGCCCTCACCACTTCCATCAGGAGGGCGTTCCAAGCATCCACCACCCTTTCTGTGAAAGAGTATTTCCTGACATTGTCTTTCAATTTACTACCTTGCAGCTTCCTGTTATGCCCTCTAGTTTTACAGCCTCCCCGTCTTTGGAAGAGGTTTGTTTGTTCATTAATTCTCTTTAAGTATTTAAAGGTCTGAATCATATCTCCCCTGTCCCTCCTCTCCTCCAGAGTGTACATATTTAGGTCTTCAAGTCTCTTTTCATAAGGCTTCTGATGCAGGCTCCAGATCATTTTGGTTGCCTTCCTCTGAACAGTTTCCAGTCTATTTACATCCTTTGCAAGGTATGGTCTCCAAAACTGAACACAGTATTCCAAGTGAGGCCTCACCAGTGACTTGTACATATTCAAAGCTTTTTATCCAGTTACAAGGTCTGCTAACCAACTAAAATGTGGTCACTGTAGCAATCAGTGGCACTAACTGGGTAGTACCATTAAATATCGCCACAGTTCACCCCAGTTTTAACTAGATGCTTTTTCTGCGGTCTTTGGGTAGAATGGGAGTGGTGATAAGCTACTTTCTGGTTAGCAGCTGAATATTACCATTAACCAGATAGTGGCATTTGTGGCCAGCCAACTCAGATATTCGGCAGCAGAAACTGGATATCTTCTACCATAGAATACCCAGTTTTAGTTAAATGGTGGTAGCTAGGGGTTTATTTTGCCTAGTCGCCACTGCTGAATTTATCCCCTATTTATTTAATTTGGGATGAAATGATTATGACATACTATTTATTGTAAACCATTGCTCACAAAGGGCAGTATAGTAAATGTGCAAACAGAGAGAACAAAAACACATGAAGTGGAATTTTAGAAGGGATATCTAGGAAGAATCTGAGATGTCCAGAGCAGAATGTCCAAAAACTGGGGGTGTGGGGGGGGGGGGGGGGTAACAGTGAAGGGAGGCATGTATACATGCCACCTGAAATCACTTTGTCTCCATCCCAAAAAAATGAATGCCCAGGTAGCCAGTTCTGGAGATAACCCCCACCCGCCTCCCGCACATAGCAAGGCCACTGGTTTGCAAATAGGGTGGGTTACAGGTTTGGCGTCACGGACAGGAAACCTGTAACCCACCCCTATTTGCAAACCAGTGACCAGCGCCCTGATGTAGCTTCCTTATTTAAATTGTGTGTTACGGTGCCGTAAGGAAAGGAGCTATCACCAGCTTACAAATGAGAAAGGTACAGTACACACCAGTTTCTTCAAAAGGAACTGGGGAAATAAATAAAATAAGTAAATTTAGGTGGTATAAATAAAGTTTACAAATAGAATTATTGCAAAGTGTCTTAATATTTATTCTACACAGGTTCTGACACTTTTGTTGTTATTTACTGTGTATATTTAGTTGAAATAATCTTTCCAGATTCTCAGTAAAACATGTAAGAACAACCCATTATACATCTCTTCTTTTATTGCACCCAAAAAGTTGCACATATTTTCTCTTTTTACTAAACAATCTTATACTACAAGCTACTCCTGTAACTTAGGGGTATGTTTACTAAACCGTCTTAATGTGCGCCCGGCGATAGTGTGCAGGCTGCCATAAAAGGAGTGGGCGTTTCAGTCTTAAAGTAGCAAAATGTGATTATTGCGCGATAACGCACGCTGCTGCGCACATTAACGGGCTAAGCGCCGCTAAGCGCGTTAACGCGCGGTAATCTTAAGTAGGCGCCCAGACACACAAACATAGAAACAGAGGTGTAGTACAATGGTTAATACACTGACTGATGATACAGGGGTCATGAGTTCAATCCCCCAGTGTGCCTAATGCATAAGGCTGGCTGAGGCATCAGCTTTGACATGTAAGTATTGTTTCCTGAGGCATTTTATGTGTATTTTAATTATTGCTGCCAGCAAACACACCCTCACGTGCCGTAACCTAAGGTGCTGCAGAAGGCACCCTATAAGGCACTCCATAGGGCACAATATAAAGTGCACTGTCCGCCACGGCACCCTATAATGTCCCCTATAGGGCACCCTATAAGGCGCTCCATAGGACACCTTATAAGGCACCTTATACGGACTGTAACCATAAGGTGCCTCAGAAGACGCTTCATAGGGTGCCCTATAGGGCGCCTTCTGAGGCACCTTATGGTTACAGTACCCTGAGGGTGTTTGCTGGAAGCACTAATGTACATTAAAAAAAGACAATGCTTTGGACAGCCCTATCAATTAACCCCACTGTGGGTTTGAACCCATGACCTCTGGCTCAACCAGCACTGAAGTAACCAGTGGGCCACAGCTGCTAGCAAACCCCTGGCTGGCTGCAGAAGGACTGCACGTCACCACACAAACAGTCTGCTGTGGTCACCAGGATAGGGTTAATCCACCCATACCCATGATGCACTGCACATGCAAATCAGCAGTCTACAGATGATCACAAGATGGGGTATGCACCCCCACAGCACCTCGGCCTGGTAGGGGGAACCGACCGTGTGTGGTACTGGCACAGAGTAGCTACAGACCGTCACATTGTGCAGGTACTGCACTCACCCTGAGGATGAGGTGGGGCGCCCAGCACCAGGTCCACAGCAGAGAGAGGCCATGCTGCAGGTCCCCAGCAGTGCTAATGTGTGAGATAGGCAGTTTCTGAAGACACAGCTTGGATATATCTGTATTTCTCAGTCAGGTTTAGCCCTTATGGACCCATAGGAGGATTATGTACCACCACCCTCCTCCCCCGGGGCTGAGGGTGGTAAACAGGGTCTCCCACCAACAGATCCACATTCTACCTCCCAGCAATGGTGTCAGTACAGGGGACCATCAACCCCAGGCTTGCTGGGGAACAGACACCCTACAGGGCAGTCAATGCAGCTCTGTACACATCCATAAAACAATAGCAGACAGACATTAGGCCTGGATATGCTAAGCTGCACCCTATCACTATCTAATATTCTCCTGCAGCAAGCCTTCAGCCGCTGTACCCTGCAAGGTGTTCCATCAAGACACATACCAGCTGCAGACAGTCTGCTAGCTAGTCCATAGTGCATGTTCCTGGTGGAAATGCATGCACCCAGAACTGGGATGTCAGCATACACACCAAACAGATAAGTCAGTAACTGGGCCCCAAAAGGGAACCCATAAATATCACATGAGAGAAATGCTATATAGCACTATGGGGGAACCTAATGTCGTGCCCTTCCCCCGCCTAGGCGGCTGCCTGACGAGGTGAAGGGGGAGCGAATGTCACTTTCAAGCAACTCCAGAGCAAGGGCTTCTGGGAGTTGTAGTATTTAGAGCAATTGTAGTTGTAATCAAAGGCTGAGCCGAGAGTTGAAAGCAAACGCAGGAATATTTTTATTAGCCTCCCTTAGTAGCGGGAACTTCAAAATGAAGCTTGGTAAATCACGTGTACAAAATATCCACAAGAAACTCAGGTAAGAAAAATGCTCTTGCTTACTTCAGCATCCAAAGGTTACTCATTCAAAAACAATGCTTCACTTCCCAGTGCTTTAAACAAACTCAAACATGTTCATTGAAACTTCAATGCAAACAACCTCCAGCAAATAAACTTTTCTTCTTTGGTTTCAGAGCTTTAAGGGTTTTAATCAGTTGTCTAGAGACTTCCAGCAGCACTCCGGTGCACGTCTCATTCAGGGCAACAAGCACATTAATTAAAACTTCTTAGCTCTATAAAACCACCATGCATATCAGAGAAATGGAATTTTCTTTAAACATATATTTCCAAACACTCTTATTTCACTATCAGGGATAACTCACATTTCATAGCCTCCTCTGGCTCACTTAAAAGAATATTTTCCCCGATGTCCATTGACTCACATTCTGAACAGGACTGTTCTGTGACGTCGTCAGCAAACAGCTGTTCTTTCCCTCGGTGCAGAGAACTATTCTCTCCACTAATTACTTCCTGGTCTTTCAGCATACGTTGAACCAGTTTTAAAATATTTAAACCTTCTTTACTGAGAGGCTTCCTGTAACCCTGCTTCTGGTTAAACTCCTGGAGCTGGCTATCTGGGAACTCTTCCTGAGACCTCTGGCTAATAACTTTAGCAGCGGTACCTTTTGGAAGTTTCTTTAGCAGTGCTTCCCTGCTCCTTCCCTGGCCATGCTGTTTCCTGGTTAAAGCAGCCTTCTCATCTCCCTTCCTCCTGCAAGCATGAAACTCTTGCACTGAATGAGGCTCCCTTTCAGACTCCTCCTCTGAAAAAGAGTCAGCTCTCTTCCTCTCGTGTCCTGGCAATCTTTCCAGACCTGGCAATCTCCTTGCCTCTCCTTGGATTCTCCTTCCCTGGCGTGGGGATCCCTGGAATCTATCTCTCTCTGTTCTCTGGGGCTTATAAACATGTGACTGGCCGGTATCTTTCCACCCCGCCCCCAGCTGTGCTGCATTACCACCCTCAGTTGCTATGGAGCTGGGGCGTGGCTTTTGGACAACAACTTTTGACAGGTTCTTTTTTTCAGCCTTAGCTGCACTTTTAAACTGAGCATTTTTTTCCCTTTCCCTCTGACTAGGGGAAATTGCCTGTACTTTTCCTATCTTTCTAGGGACCTGGCCATCTTCGCCATCACACTAACCATGCCGTGGTCACTGCTCAGTCAGGGTGAGAGTGATCTCCCAGCAGAACATGCTGTGGCCACCCTGTCTGTACAGGTGGTGGCTGGGCACTACAATGTCCCAGCCAGTGCCCTATGCCCTGTGCAGATGCATCCTGGCCAGGCCACCCTGTCCGGGCTATACCCATGGTACCTTGCTCCTCATTATGCACATTGGCAGGCCAATACTGGCAACAGTGCTGGCAGTGTGGGCTGTGGAGGGTGTTTGCAGCCACCACACACTGGATAGACAGACACACACTTCCACACTTATGCCAGCATTGTGCTACTATAGATGTGTTTAGCAGCCTTGGCCACCACACCAGTCCTGGGCACAGTGCAGGCATGGATATGGTACGCAATACTATTGGGGGTCACTCCCCAGGGTGGTAAACACTGTCAGACACCAGACCCGAAGCACAGACATCAGAAAGGTTGCTATGATGGAGCTCAATCATCAAACTGTGCTTAACGTAGGAATTGCTATCTGCCAGTAATCATAGCAACCTTTTGATAGCTGTGTACTGTATTCCCAGGTTTAGGGTAGCATTGCTAAGGTATGCAAGTGCTAGTATTGGAAGATGCACGCAGGGCCCAATGTCCTGCCTCTCCAGGAGGCATTGGCTAATGGAACCTGTGGGTGTGGGTGTGTCTGCCCCTGTTGGCTGCTGTTTTATGGCAGAGGTTCCCAACTCCATTCCTGGTGTGCCAAACACTCTTCAGGTTTTCATGCTGTCCCTCATGAATATGCATGAGATACATCTGCATACCATGGGGGTGGTGCATAGATATGCAGCACAGGCATCTTTATTAGAGGCAGCATGGAACCTGAATGGTGTTTGGCCCTCCAGGACTGCATTTGGGAGACTCTGCTCTAGGTAATGCGCCTGTTTATGGTGTCTGTGCTCTGTAGGGTAAAATGTAGGTGTTTTGGGCATGTTTATGTCATCTGCAATAAAGGTTCTGTCTGTATTAGCACGTTTTAGTAGTGGGTAAAAAATGGGGACTGGGTTGGCAGGAACCACAGCTGGGACTTGAACCTGTGACCTTCTGCTCCTGAACACACTGGCTGTGTGCCCTGCACCACCATGTTGCCACAGAGACAGTGTATTCCCTGGAGATACCATGACTGTTTGTCAGACAGAGCCTGTCTTTTGCAGTGCACGGCACCCACCTAAACAGGGCTGGGCCATGGTCTGCTGTGGGCAGCAGCCACTGCCCTCTCCACCACCAGTACCCCTCTGTCCCCATGTTGACATGCCCTTCTGCTGGTGGTGCTGGTGGTGCGCAGTCTCGTGCCATCCAGTGTGAGGATAGGCGGCTGCCTATGGTGCGGGTTCTGGTGTAGGGGTGCCTGCATAGATGTCCACGCTTCCCCCCAGCACCGCCTGCAAATGTTCTGTACCCTTGGGGGTACCTGCTGGGTACTATCCCCTGTGACACTGTGGGAAACACACTCGTGCCCGTGTTGGGCCCTCATCAGTTGCTGTCTGGCTGCTCCACTCTTTCAGCATTCGTATGGGCCACCTAGGCATCACCCTAGTCTGCACTGTGGCCCAGCTGCACCACAGCATGTGCCGCCTGCAGCCCCTCTGTGTCCCCTTTTCCAGCATCTGTCCAGTTGCCCGTTCTGACATGCCCACCCTGCTGTTGCGGGTCATCTGCATGCCATAGGAAACCTGTCCAGTAACAAGGGAAAGCCCTGATCAGCGTTATTTCACTGTGGGATCATTCACCTTGTATGGGGACAGAGCATAGCCCCTTCCAAAATTGATATCTTTTTTTTGGAGTTTTCTCGGTAGTGTTTTTTTATGTTTCCCATTGAAATCACTATTGCCCAGCTAGGTTATGTTTTTTTCCAGTTTGTTCAGGTCATTTTCAATGTTTATCTGCCCTTTTGTTCTGTGCACATGTCTCACACTTATCACCTTTGTTAGGTTTCCCTGGCTTTGCTGTACATTGCTGACGGAAATGGTTTCTCTTCACTTTAAATCTACTCTAACGCCAGGGTTTCACTGGCGTTAGTTTTCAGCCTCAAAATCCACAGCGTTAGTGTGCAGGGAGCCTCTTCCCTCCCACTCTCCACCCATTGACCCCTTCTCTCCACCCCTGGGGAGCCTTCCTCCGCCCTCAGGGAGCCTTTACTCCGCCTTCAGCGCTCATTTGCGCTGCTGAGCGCCGCTGAGCGCGTTATCGCATGATAAGGTGCCTTATCACGCGCTAACGTGTCAGAGCGCACATTAAGACGGTTTAGTAAACATACCCCCTAGTTTCTTAAATAAAAAACCAGTATTTTCTTTAACAGAAAAAATCAATAACAACCTGTCACAGCTCTAATAAGGGGAAATCCTAACTATTCTAATCAGATAAGTTTCTTCTCTGACTAATGTAGCACAAAAAAACCCACTTTTCTGTTAACTTCAGTTGTTAATTTGTAAGTCCTGATGTTTTATGATGTTTTATTTTTCTTTGTGATGAAGACATATTACATCAGTAATTCTTTGTTCACTGTAAACCGTGCTGATGCCGAATAGCGCAGTATAGAAGAGACTATAAATAAATAAAAATAAATAAAAAAATAAATAAATCAGTAACAAGTGGGGATTGTCCACTCTTTTCCCCTTGCTCTCCTTTTCCTTTTTTTTAACACACAGCTTATATTAAGTACTTCACTTAGCTTTCTTTGTTCATTCATCTTGAGGTAGGCTATGGCCTAGCATAGCCTGCTACTATGAAAGGCCTGTAAGTTAGGCCTGGATCCTAATTTCCATTATAGCTAGAAAAGAACCATAAATCTGTGAAAATTGAGAAAGATGTTTTAAAATGCTTAATAAGAAGTTTTTATGAATGCATAAGTCTTCTATTATTCTCTTGTATGTGAAAGAACAGAAAAGTAACAGAATATGCATTCCTGGAGCCGAAGTTAACCTTGCAGTAGAAAAGTTACCAAGTTAAGACTATACCATTGTTCAAGCAATCCTAAGGGAGGGGGCCGGTTGCTAGGTTCCGGAGGGATTTCTAATTGGACAAATGAAGGGAATGTATAACCAATGAGAAGTTTGCATGTATCGAGCTAGAACTAATAGAACATTTTCATGTATCAAACTGAAAAAGCGGTATAAAAAGTTATGTCTCTGTATAAACCTTCGCTCAGTACCTTTTGTTGCTTTGACTGACTGGGCCTTGTGCACAATAAACTGACTTGGACCTTGTCAATCGACTCCTGGACTTATTCATTGACTGCACTTTGCTACAGCAATCTGAGATGTAAGACTGACTTCTTTTTTTATTATTGTCCATACAGCTGCGAGAATTGAAGTGTAGGGGCCCAAGATTCGCGCAGGAACCGCCGTACGTCTGAATCCACGGAGTCCGGGATATCTGGCTCCCTAACTTAATTAAATAAAAAGGGAGACAAAACCCTAACTTCTTTCTAGTTTAGGTATGAGACAACCTAAATTATTCCTTTGTCACAAACTTTGTTATGTTCCCTAACTAAATAAATAAAATTAAACAAAGTCCCTACCTAAAAGTACCTATCTAAACTTATTTCCCTATGCTGAAGAGCTTACTAAACTCCTTGTTTCTTTATACACATACTTGCACCACATTTACTCAAACTTGCACTCAGCGCTCAAATACTATGGGGCTTGTTTACAAAGCCGCGGTAGTGGTTCGCGATCGCGATCGCAGCCGCGGCCCCATTGAAATCAATGGGGCCGCGGCTCCGATTACGATCGCAAACCGCTACCGCGGCTTTGTAAACAAGCCCCTATGTGTCTATTCCACAATAACTAGATTCATTCTACCTTACAGCATGCTTTGTGCAATTAACTTGTAGTACACTATGCAATTTCAGTAGTGCTACTCCACATGCAATAAAGTAAACAACAGTTTTCTTTTCCTTTAGAACAGGTTACTTTACACTTATCCTCACTTCAGAGTCATTCAGATACTCTGGTCACCTTTAGACCATTCAAAACAGGAAACCTATTTTTAGGGAGCTCTTTTACGAGCATCACCTTAAAAAAAAAAAAGTTTTCAGCCAAGTCAAGTATACAGTAAATAAGTATATACACAGCTCTTTTGTAATTAAATGTGCAATTCCTAAGCACATTCAAACCGGTCACTCTGTCAGGAGCTCTGTTTAACACATCTCTGTTCTCACTTCCACAAGCAGCTTTCCTTCTTTTTAAAATACCTGACCAATTTCAGTAGTACTCAACCATATTTTCCTACTTTGAAAGCAAATCTTCAACCTTTACAAGAAATCCTATAATAACCAACTGCTCACTCTCACAAACAGTTCTTCACTTCTCCATCTTCTCAGCCGTAACCCCAGGCAACACTAACTCAAAAAATGACATCATCAGAAAACCTACAGCCAATAAAAAGC
This sequence comes from Ichthyophis bannanicus, assembly GCA_033557465.1. Taxonomy (NCBI): domain Eukaryota; kingdom Metazoa; phylum Chordata; class Amphibia; order Gymnophiona; family Ichthyophiidae; genus Ichthyophis; species Ichthyophis bannanicus. Next base: position 662,212,944 of record CM066035.1, on the reverse strand, counting down.
ATGCTTGCACCAGTATTCTAATAACAACAGTTGCCACGAATTCTATTTTGCAGCTACAATCTCCATTTTTATCTTTTAAAACTCCCATAAGAAATAATGGTATCAAAATTCTATGTTGAATTTAAACAGGAAAAATAACATAAATTCCAAAATAAATTATCCCTTTCCCAACAATCACCGACTGACTATTAAACCCTGTTTTCTCAGGTTTCTAACTCAAAACAGCACTCCGCTATGACATTTCACCAGTTTAACCTTACCCAAAAAAACCCCTCTGAAATCCAACCTCCCTTTCTAAAATCAAATTGGAGTCTCAGCTTTCACCTCCACCTGCAATAACTCTCAAGCGCTACTTCACAGCGTGGGATACCAGTCTCTTGATCCGAGAGACCCAGATCCGTCTGATCCGATCCGGATCTTTTCTCATGCATTTACTTTTCATCCCGGACCAACTCCTCTCCCATCACAGATCCAATCCGGATCAAAACATACTCCAGCTCCCCTCAAATGAGATACTCAACAACTGCCAATGCTGCAAAAACACCCTCTCAGGTAAAAAAAACTTAACCCCTTGTGGGGGTTACACATGTTTTAAGAAAAGTGGAAGGAAGTCCAAAAAACTGCCAGCATGGTTTAAAGGTGAGGTCAGAGAGGCTGTTGTTGCCAAAAAAGCATCTTTCAGGAAATGGAAAAAGGAGCCAAATAACGAAAACTGGAAACAATATAAGCACTGGCAAGTTAGATGTAAAGCATTGATAAGGCAGACAAAGAGGGAATTTGAGAAGAAGCTTGCTGTGGAAACAAAAATGCATAATAAAGACTGTTTTGAGTACATTCATAACAAAAAACCTGTGAGAGAGTCAGTTGGACCATTGGATGATAGAGGGATAAAAGGGGTACTAAGAGGGGACAAGGCCATAATGGAGAGGCTGAATGAATTTTCTGCTTTGATCTTTACTGCGGAAGATGTAGGAATGTTACCCATGACTGAAATGGTATTTAAAGGAAATCCTGCGGAAGAATTGAAAGAAATATCAATACACCGGGAAGATATATTACAACTATTTGATAAACTAAAGAGTAGCAAATCACCTGGACTGGATGGTATACATCCAAGGGTATTGAAAGAACTGAAATATGAGATTGAAGACCTACTGCTAGTAATCTGTGAAGTATCATTAAAATCATCTATAATACCTAAAGATTGGAGAATGGCCAATGTAACGCCAATTGTTAAAAAGGGTTCATCCGGGAAACTAAAGACCGATGAGTCTGATGTCAGTTCTGGGAAAAATTGTGGAAACCATCATAAAGAACAAAATTACTGAACATCTAATAGGTAGTCATGGATTAATAGGAGACAGCCAACATGGCTTTAGCCAAGGAAGGTCTTGTCTTACTAATCTGTTATGTTTTTTGAAGGTGTAAATAAACAGGTAGACAAAGGTGTGTTGGTTGATATAGTGTATCTGGAATTTCAGAAAGCCTTTGAGAAGGTCCCTCATGAAAGACTTTTGGTGAAATTAAAAAGTCATGGGATAGGAGGCAGTGTACTATTGTAGATCAGGAACTGGTTAAAAGAAAGCAGAGGATAGGGTTAAATGGCCAATTTTCCCAATGGAGAAAGAAGAATAGTCTAGTACCCCAGGGATTTGTGCTGGGTCAACTGCTTTTTAACATATTCATAAATGACCTGGAAATGGCAATAATGAGTGAGGTTATCAAATTTTCAGATGACAAAAAACTATTCAAAGTTGTTAAAACCATTGAGGATTGTGGAAAATTGCAAAAAATTGCAAGAGAATCTTGATAAATTGGAAGACTGGGCATCCAAATGGCAGATTAAATTTAATGAGGACAAGTGCAAAGTTATGCACCTAGGAAATAAAAACCCAAACTATGGTTCCACATTAGGAACCACCACCCAGAAAAAAGATTTAGGCATCATTGTGGATAATTTATTTATTTATTTATTTAACACTTATTTATATACCGCATCTTCCAGCGATCAGTTGCGGTGTACAATTAACAACAGTTAACAATGCAGAGCTTGTTTTACATGGAACAGAATAACTTTTTACATAGAACATCTTAACATGCACACATAGGTTTAAAAACTAAGCAGAATAATTCAACTAACACAGATTGTGTAACAATTTAAACAAAGTACTGACTCTACCGCATAGGCAGATCATATCAGTTGCAACTATATACAAGTAGGGTATCAATGTATAGGAGTGGAGTGTTTATTCGATTATGTTTTGTGTGTTATCCCTTGAAGAAGGGAGTATACGCTTGATGTGGGGGGGTTCATGTTTAGCCTTTATCTAAGTTGAGTGGAATGTTTTCTATGGAATTATAGTGTTTAGTGAATAGATATGTTTTCAATTTTTTTCTGAATTCTGTTATCTCTGTTAGTGATCGTAAGTCCTCTGGTAACGAGTTCCAAGTTGTTGGAGCTATGTGGGAAAAGGCTCTATTATTTGTAATTTTGTGAGATCTTATATATTCTTTTGGAATCTTTAGTTTATTTGATTGTCCTTTTCTATGAGTAGTCTTAGGTAGTTCTTTGTTTATTAAATTACATAGTGTCTTCGGGGCCATGTCGTTTAGGGCTTTGAATGTAGTTATTATTGTTTTGTAGGTTATCCTGCTTTGTATTGGTAACCAGTGCAGGGAAGCTAGTATTGGTGTAATGTGTTGGAGTGAATTTATCTTTAGTATAATTCTAGCTGTTGCATTTTGTGCGAGTTGGATTCTTTTGATATTTTGTTTTGGAATGCCTATAAGTATTAAGTTAGCGAAATCGAAGTGTGGAGTAATGGTAGCCTGTGTTATATTGATAAAATCATGCATAAATACCAGGGGGCGCAATTGTTTGAGGATTTTAAGTTTGAAGTAGATTTTCTTTAAGGTATTTCTAATGTGGGTTTCCATAGTAAGGTGTGTATCTAAAATGACTCCAAGATATCTTATTTCATTTTTTATTTTAATTTCTTGGTTTTGTAGTGTTATGTGGGTTGGGAGAATAAATGATTGGTTTTTTGTTACGATCAAGACTTCGGTTTTAGCATGGTTTATATGGAGGTTTTGGGTTTTTAGCCAGTATGTAATTTCATTGTAGCAGTCTGATAGAAGTTGAGTCGGTAGGTTAGGAATCGTAAAAGGTATGTACATCATAATATCATCCGCATAAAGGTGATATTGTATTCCGAATTTTTTAAAGATGTTGCAGACCGGTTTTATATAGATATTGAAGAGTAGGGCTGAAAGCGCTGAACCTTGTGGTAAACCTATTTCTTGTTTGTATGTGTTGGATGTTTGATTACCTGTTCTTACATTTTGTGTTCTGTTATTTAAATATGAGGTGAACCATTTATGTACGGTAGAGTTTATGCCTATCTGTCGTAGGTTGTTGAGCAAAATTGAGTGATGCACGCTATCAAAAGCTGCTGATATGTCAATGAAAAGTAAGATGAACGCCTGTTTATGATTGTCAATTCCTTTTAGGAGTGTATCTATTAATACTGTTAGAATACTGTCTATTAATACTGTTAATATGTTAAAACCCTCTGCCCAGTGTCCAGCAGTGGCCAAGAGAACAAATAAAATGCTAGATATCATAAGGAAAGGAATGGATAATAAAACAAAGGATATTATAATGCCTCTGTATCATTCCATTGTGCGACCGCACCTTGAATATTGTATGCAATTCTGGTCGCTTTATCTTAAAAAGGATATAGCATTATTAGAAAAGATACAGAGAAGAGCCTCCAAAATGGTAAAGGGGATGGAAGGATACCCCTATGAGGAGAGGCTAAAAAGGTTAGGGCTCTTCAACCTGGAAAAGAGATGGCTAAGGGGAGATATAATAGAGGTCTATAAATTTAATGAATGGAGTGGAATGGGTAAACGTAGATCGATTGTTTATGCCCTCAAAATATAGAAAGACTAGGGGGCATGTAATGAAGCAACAGGGTAGAAACATAGAAACATGATGACAGAAAAAGACCACAAGGCCCATCTAGTCTGTCCTTCCATAACAACAACTACAACAGTCCACTTTTTACCTTTAGAGATCCTCTGTGTTGGTCCCATGCTTTTTTGAACTCAGTCACTGTCCTCATCTCCACCACCTCCACTGGGAGACTATTCCACGGATCCACTACTCTTTCCGTAAAGAAATATTTCCGCATATCACTCCTGAATCTATCTCCCTTCACCCTCATCCCATGTCCCCTCGTAGCAGAACTTGCTTTCAATTGAAAGAGGCTCTCTCCCTGAACATTTATGCCACGGAGGTATTTAAACATCTCAATCATATCACCTCTATCCCGCCTTTCCTCTAAGGTGTACATATTAAGATCCTTAAGTCTGTCCTCATATGCTTTATAATGAAGCCCATTAATCATTTTAGTAGCAACCCTCTGCACCGACTCCATCCTGTTCACATCCTTTTGAAGGTGCGGTCTCCAGAATTGCACACCATACTCCAAATGAGGTCGCACCAAAGACTTATACAGAGGCATTATCACCTCCTTTTTTCTGCTAGCCAATCCTCTCCGTATGCACCCAAGCATCCTTCTAGCTTTTGTCGTCGCCTTTTCTACCTGTTTAGCTACTTTAAGATCATCAGACACAACCACGCCTAGGTCCCGCTCTTCTTTAGTGGACAAAAGTACTTCACCTCCTATACTGTATTGCTCCCTTGGATTGCTGCAGCCCAAATGCATGACCTTACATTTTTTAACATTAAATCCCAGCTGCCAAATTCTAGACCATTCTTCAAGCTTAGCTAGATCCCTCCTCATGTTATCTACCCCTTCCTGGGTGTCTACTCTATTACAGATTTTGGTATCATCCGCAAATAGGCAAACCTTACCCGACAGCCCTTCCGCTATATCACTAACAAAGATGTTAAAAAGAATCGGACCAAGGACAGATCCCTGGGGCACACCACTGGTAACATCCTTCTCCTCAGAGTGAGCTCCATTTACTTGTACTCTTTGTCGCCTCCCACCCAACCAATTTCTAACCCAAGCAGTAACTTTAGGGTCCATCCCTAGGGTGCTCAGTTTGTTTATAAGTCGCCTGTGAGGAACAGTGTCAAAGGCTTTACTGAAATCTAAATACACCACATCTAGAGCTCTCCCTCGGTCCAACTCCCTGGTCACCCAGTCAAATAAATCGATCAGATTTGTCTGACAAGACCTGCCTCTGGTGAATCCATGCTGCCTCGGATCCTGTAATCCGCCGGACTCCAGAAACCTCACTATTTTCTCTTTCAGCAGCGTTTCCAATAATTTACTCACCACTGAAGTTAAACTAACCGGCCTGTAGTTTTCAACCACATCCTTACTTCCGCTTTTGTGTAAAGGCACCACATGAGCCTCTCTCCAGTCCTTTGGCACCACTCCCGACTCCAACGAGGCATTGAAAAGGTCAGTCAGTGGAGCTGCTAGAACGTCCCCAAGTTCCCTCAGTATTCTAGGGTGTATCCCATCCGGTCCCATCGCTTTGTCTACTTTAATTTGAGCTAGTTTCTCACGAAAACAGTCTTCTGAAAATTGTTAAAGATGTCCTTCGCTTCTGTTCTTATTTGTGGGTGTTTTCTGAGGTCCTGCTCCTGGTTCTTCATCTGTGAACACAGAACAAAAATATTTGTTAAGCAATTCCGCTTTATCCTTATCAGCTTCTACATATTCCCCCCCTGCATCCTTGAGTCTGACAATACCACTTTTGCCCTTCCTCTTCTCACTAATATATCTGAAAAATGTCTTATCCCCCCATTTTATTGCATTGGCTATTTCCTCCTCCTTTTGAATCTTTGCCTTCTTGACTACTTTGCTAGCTTCTCTAAGTTTTTCCAAATACAGATGCCTGTCTTCCACTCTCTGTAATCTCTTGTATTTCATGAAGGCCTCCCTCTTTTTCTTCACTTTTTCAGCTACCTATTTAAGGTAACCTATTTAAGAATAATAAGAGAAAATATTTTTTCACTCAAAGTATAATCAAACTCTGGAATTTGTTACTGGAGGGATGTAGTAAAAACTGTTAGTGTAGCCGGGTTTAAAAACGTTTTGGACAAGTTCCTGGAGGAAAGGTCCATATCCATTATTAGAGTGGACCCAAAATATCCATTGCTTGCCCCAGTACAAGCAATTTATTTATTTATTACAGTCTCTTATATACCGCGCTATTCGGCATCAGTGCGGTTTACAAACAACAACATACACATCTCAATAACTGATTTGTGTTTACATTGAACAAGGTGCAAAAACTTGGATATCAAGGGTAAACTATGTACATCTATGTGTCAGACCGGTGTCATCTCGCTGGATGTAGACGAGATTGGCTGTGTGGTAGGTTTTACTAAACTAAGTCAGCTAAGTGGTGGGTGAGGCTACATGAGGTGCTATCTAGGGGGAAATGCTGGAGGAAGAGATGGTGCTTCAATGCCTTTCTAAACTGTGAGAGATCTGGGATCGCTCGTATGCTGGGTGGTAGGGCATTCCAGTATCTTGGTGCACAGAATTTGAAGGCCCTGTTCACGGTTGAACTTGTACATTGGGTTATTGCTTTAGGGACAATCAGCGTATTAACTGCTGTAGATCTTCTGATTCTATTGGGGGGTGTGGGCTGGATCAACTCTGCCAGTGATGACGCTGAGAGCCTGTTGATAGCCTTGAATGTTAACAGTAAGATTTGCAATGTGGAACCTGTGTCTTTTGGGAAACTGGTAGGTACTTGTGACTTAGATTGGCCACTCTTGGAAACAGGATAATGGGCTTGATGAACCTTGGTCTGACCCAGTATGGCATATCTTATGTTCTTATTTCTTTCCCTATGCACCCAAGCAGCCTTTTTGCCTTTGCTGTCATCTTTTTTTTCATCTATTTGACTACCTTAAGATCATCAGATGTAATCACCTCCATGTCCTTCTCCCTCGAAGTTTTGCAACCCAAATGCATGATCCTACATTTTTTACCAGTTAAAGGTAGCTGCCAAATTCTAGACCATTCTTTCAGCTTCTCTAGATCCCTCTTCTTGTTGTTTATTTATCAGATTTTTAATACCGCTTTATCATTTCAATCAAAGTGGTTTACATTGTAACTTAAACTTGGTAAATGTACATTAAACAGGGACATTGATAACTTGGATTTTTCTGAGCAATGGAGGGTTAAGGGATTTGCCTAAGGTCACAAGGAGTGCTAGTGGAAACTGAACCCTAGGGGCATGTTTACTAAATCGCGTTAGTGCAGTTCGCGTAAGTATCCGCGTTAATAACACAAACCCCCAAATAAGGAGATAGGCGGGACAGCGGAAGACCTAACGCGCGTAACAGAGCTCACGCGCAATACCTGGCGCGTTAGAGGAAGTCACCGTGCGTTACTGCGTATGAAGCATAAGAAGCCACGCAGACATACCTGACCCAGACAGAGCTGTAGCACAATGGTTACTGCAGTGACCACTGATACGGGCAGCATGGGTTCGAGTCCCCAGGCTGCCAGATGCAGAAGGTTGGCTGATGCAGCATCCCGAACATGATACAGTGAGGGAGGGGGCATATATTTTTATACGTCTCGGAGGGGTGCAAGCAAACACACCCACACATCAGATAGTGAGTGAAGGGGGCATGTATATGCTCTGTTCCCCTGGGGTGCAAGCAAACACACCCACACATCATATAGTGAGTGAGGGGGCATGTCTATGCTCCCCTACCATTTGGGGTGCAAGTAAACACACACACACAGTATATAGTGAGTGAGGGGGCATGTCTATGCTCCTCCCCCTTTCGGGGCTCAAGTAAACACACCCAAACATTACATAGTGAGTGTGGGGGCATGTATATGTTATGTATGTGTTGTATGCCTGTTACCATACAAACCTGACCCAGACAGAGCTGTAGCACAATGGTTACTGCAGTGACCACTCATACGGGCAGCATGGGTTCGAGTCCCCAGGCTGCCAGATGCAGAAGGCTGGCTGATGCAGCATCCCGAACATGATACAGTGAGGGAGGGGGCATATATTTTTATAAGCCTCGGAGGGGTGCAAGCAAACACACCCACACATCAGATAGTGAGTGAAGGGGGCATGTATATGCTCTGTCCCCCTGGGGTGCAAGCAAACACACCCACACATCATATAGTGAGTGAGGGGGCATGTCTATGCTCCCCTACCATTTGGGGTGCAAGTAAACACACACACACAGTATATAGTGAGTGAGGGGGCATGTCTATGCTCCCCCCCCCCTTTCGGTGCTCAAGTAAACACACCCAAACATTACATAGTGAGTGTGGGGGCATGTATATGTTATGTATGTGTTGTATGCTTGTTACCATACAAACCTGACCCAGACGGAGCTGTAGCACAATGGTTACTGCAGTGACCACTGATACGGGCAGCATGGGTTCGAGTCCCCAGGCTGCCAGATGCAGAAGGTTGGCTGATGCAGCATCCCGAACATGATACAGTGAGGGAGGGGGCATATATTTTTATAAGTCTCGGAGGGGTGCAAGCAAACACACCCACACATCAGATAGTGAGTGAAGGGGGCATGTATATGCTCTGTCCCCCTGGGGTGCAAGCAAACACACCCACACATCATATAGTGAGTGAGGGGGCATGTCTATGCTCCCCTACCATTTGGGGTGCAAGTAAACACACACACACAGTATATAGTGAGTGAGGGGGCATGTCTATGCTCCCCCCCCTTTCGGTGCTCAAGTAAACACACACACCCAAACATTACATAGTGAGTGTGGGGGCATGTATATGTTATGTATGTGTTGTATGCTTGTTACCATACAAACCTGACCCAGACGGAGCTGTAGCACAATGGTTACTGCAGTGACCACTGATACGGGCAGCATGGGTTCGAGTCCCCAGGCTGCCAGATGCAGAAGGCTGGCTGATGCAGCATCCCGAACATGATACAGTGAGGGAGGGGGCATATATTTTTATACGTCTCGGAGGGGTGCAAGCAAACACACCCACACATCAGATAGTGAGTGAGTGAGGGGGCATGTATATGTTGCCGATAGTCTGTAGGGGCGCTAGCAAACACACCCACACATCATATAGTGAGTGAGGGGCCATGTACATTGTTTTGTATGTGCTGTAAGGTTGCTAGCAAACACACCCACACAGTGGTGTATCCAAAGTTGCTGCAGAACGCACCCCATAACGCACAACAGAGGCCACACTAAAAAGTAGAGTGTCCACTGAGGCACAACAAGATGTCCCCCATTGAGCAGTCCATAAGGGAACCTAAAGGTAGCCAGATAAGGTGACACATGGTGCACCCAATGACGCTCAGTACAGTAATATGACGCTTGAGAGGCTGTCGCCGGTAGCAGTCCTGCATGTGTAAAACATATAATGCGGCAGACACCCCTATAAAAGGAGTCCATTGTGGGTCACAACCCATGGCTACGGGCTCCACAGGCAATGAGTGACCCACTGGCCTGCAGCCCCATAGCCGGTAACCACCCCCTGGCTGTCCACTGAAGTGCGGCAGGACACCACCCAACTGTCCGCTGTAGTGTCCCGGATCCGTAACAATGCAGGGAGTCCCATGGTGCACACTGCACATGCAGACCAGCAGTCCACAGATGAACACAAGAAGGGGTACATACCCACATAGCCCCCTGGTATGGTATGGTGAAATGACTGTGTGTGTCACTGGACATAGTAGCAACAGAGAGTATCCCAACAGGGTGCCCCAGAAGAAGCTAGAAAATGTGTCAGTGAAGGCAGACAGATCATAAGCACAATGGGTAAAAAGCGGCCTGGTGGAGCAGGGTCTGTGAGTTCAATCCCCCCTGTGTGTCCAAAGACCAAGGCTGCCTGCAACAGTACCCTCCGCAAACAGTAGGCACACATATGATGAACCAGTCAGCCCCCTGTCTAAACCAATGAGAACCCCAATGTTTGGTTGTACACAAAGAACATGAGAGGGAGGAATATATGCCCACCACCCCTTGCTGGGAGTGTCCGTGTAATCCCGAGAGGTGCAGCACCCAAAGGTAGAAAACAGTGTGAATCTGCAGCCAGAACCGGGTGCTTGAAATGTACAAAGGTGAAGATATACACAACCCATATAATAAAGGAAATACCACGTCAGACTGTACCAGAAACAATGCAGGGGACAACACAATTGCCTTGCCATTGGAATTCAGCATCAAACAGCACCAGGACATGCTATGTGTGACACAACTATGGGCCGTGTACCAAGTGGTTGTGTCCCTGCAAGGCTGGCATATCTGTGGATGGGTGTGCGGCATGACTCCCACACCACACCAGTAATATCATAGGAGGTCTGGTTTGTATGTCCCAGAAGTTGTGCTGGCAAACACCCACCCACAGGGATGTACCTGGAAGGTGTCACATAGGATAACCCCATGAAAGCCACACCAGAGAACTAAGGCTACTGTGCACTGTCTCCCACAGCACCCGACAGGGCTTTTCACAAAGCACCCCATAGGGCATGTGACAGGGCCCATGAGGAGTCACTGTGCAGAGTCTGCAGTGTGAGGGCGCTGCTGTTGTTAGCACCAATGTAAAGCAAGATAGGAATACGCCCCCCAAGGTGCTCACAATGACCCACTGTGTGTTCAAACCCATGACCCAGGGCCCCACCCACAAGCATGGAAGCAACCCCATGCCCATATTGCCAGTGCACATAACAAAGTCACAATAATGAGGTGGGCAGCCCTTGGAGCAGAACTGCCAGATGACCCAAGCCCCAGAAACAAACCCACAGAAGACGCACCATGTACATGCAAGGGATGCCTGACTAAGAAACAAAGCAAGGTCTCAGCAAACAAGGGCATATGGCAAACACAATCAAGACCAAGGTCATGATCATTACCAAATATAGAAGGCCCAATAACATCACAGACCGCTTTGCAACATGGAAAGTCACTGGCAAAAGCAAAAGCAGGGAGAAACACACTATGGTGATTGTGCGCAGGAAAATGAAGATGTCCGTAACACCTGAAACCAAATCCCCTGACTGTGGACAGAGGGGCGCCATGTCGTCACCCAAGGTGCCTGCTGGGCTGCTAAGGATATGGGAGTATGCAACAGTACCCATGGTGCACTGCAGATGCCCAGCAGCAGTCCAGAGATGACCATAGGAGGGGGTAGGCGCCCCCACAGCGCCTGGGCCGGAAGGGAGATAAGAATATGTGCGCCCCTGCCATAGAGCACCAAACGACAGTAGGCCAACAGTGTGGCCAAGAACAAGCAGGAAAGGTGTACCAGCACAGTGTGAAGACAGGTGTGCAAACTGAACCCAAATATGCGGCTAAGCGGTATAGGAGAGTGCTGACAGACCTGTGGCCCATTGAACAATATGGCATGGTGCATCACTAATGGTATGTTTGCAAAGGTCAGTGTGCCCTAGAGGCCACAAGGTGTGCCTGGAGGGTCGGCAGGACCTGTGTGGAACAGAGATAGATGTAGCACAAACACCACCTAGAGCCCACAGTAACGGCAATGAACAGGTGACTGTTGGAGGGCAAGCAGGGAGTTCACGGACCCTCACACATGACAGCAGCACACGTGTATGGCAGCAGCACAGACAAACATGCTGGGAGCAACAGCATCACAGCAAAGGTTCCTGGCACCCTGGTGTACTGGAAAGAAGGTGTGTGGCAGCTGAGGGGAATAGTTGCCCACCAGTGGAGGGTGAGGTCGCCCGAGAGGTGAGCAGGACACGCCAAGCAGGCACAGGACAAACAAGCAAAAGGAGATGCTCAGTAGACAATGGCAGCAGGGTAGGGTACGGGGCAAGAGTCCACAGCAGCATACATGACACCTCACCACACCATGATGCAAATACATGGACCAAAGGACGGACAGCTAATGTGACAATGCTAATATGACCAGACAGGTAGCAGATGCCCGGAGACCACTGTTACAGCGACAATAAGCATCAGCGTGGGAAAGGCCGAGGAAAAGAGGAACAGAAAGAGCGCAAAGCTCTGACCACTCTGATGGAAAGCACTGGAGAACATAGATGACCTAAAATAAACACAGAGGCACACAGAAATGGATGCAGACAGGACCACATCATGCCAACAGCAAAGACCACAGCTGCGTGCCAGGTGATAGAAGCACAGAGCGTAGGCAAAATGCAGTACACATGTGGAGGAGGGGTCCACAGCCCACAACACAGTTGACAGGTGGGATGGAACACACAAATTAAGAGGCACACACCCACACCCACACCCACAGCAGGAGATATAATGTACTGTAAACAACATGCAAGTGATCAGGGAAGTGACACATGAGGGGTGTAATTGGATAGCCCAATGGAGGCCCATTTGGATCGGCTGTGGAAAGGGCCACCGGACCAAAAGAGGGACATGCCAATCACCAACCAGACCAACAGTGTTGCCTGTGTCCTGTGTGACAAGAAGTAGATATCAGGTAAGGGACGGACACACACCCCCATGACACCTGCAGGACAGAAAGGAGACACACACATAAAACCAGCCACACACAGAATGAATAGATAGCAACACATGATGTGTCCACAACACTGAGCACACTGCACATGCACCACAGACGTAGATGACAGTGAAGACTACAGCACCATCCCAATATCATCAAGAACCTGCACATGACACGCATACACCGCAGGGGACAAGAGCATGTGCAGCAGCGGTGGCATACCCAGAGAACAAATAACGACAGGCTGAGAGCAATAGGCAAAAAGCAGAATAAGCAGGCAGTGTATGTCACAGAGTATGGAAGGTGAGGGCCACCTGAAAGGTACACCAGTGTCCTGGATGTGAATGCTACTGTCAGCAATGTTCCCCCCAATCGTCTGTAGGCTGTGTGCGCGTAAAATATCAGCTCAGTGCAGCTTTGGAAGGAAGGTGACATGTCTGTGCGCAACATAATGACAGGCAGAGTTATAACATTAAAATGTTGACTACACGTCAGAATATAGTATGTACACCACATTGAGTTTAATCAAATTAACTGAAAACAGATGATTAATAAATGAAGCAGGAAATGTCTAGTAATTACAACCCTGACTGTAAAGGTGTAAGATGTCTGTGTCGCTCCCTAGTGGAATCAGAGCTGCAAAGTATGTGCGCTCCCCTGGCGAGGTGTGTGCGCAGACACATGCGCACAGCTCAGAGGGAACAGTGATTGTCAGCCAAAAGCACACAGAGACACAATAGCGGATCCAGAGACCGATGGATGGCGGACAGCATGACGTCTGCATGGGTAGCTGAGAGAGCAACATGTCCACGGTGCAGTGTGTCCTGCGGAAACACAATGTTGATGTACATTGCATCATCATCGGAACTGTGACCCATCTGAGGAACATATTTGACACCTGTGCACAATGTACAGTTGCCCACCAGTGGAAGGTAACAAATGGATGAGGGAACATAATCGGAGAGGGCGCAAAATACATCCCTACAACACACATAGGCAGGGTGGCGCATGAGGAATGGCCAGGTGGAAAGGTCACTAACAATCATGAACATACACAGTGTGATAAAGTACACATGCAGAAAGCCAAGATGTCCTGCCCCCCAAAAATGAACGTCAAATGGAGACACACAGCACAGCACATGCATGAGTGGCACATATCTGCCAAATGACCCATTGCCAGTGGCTGATCAACCTAGCAAACCAGTATACACTGACCTGTGCAAGAGTACACACACAGCCGCTCAAGATGTGTGCAAGATAGAACATGCAGAACCCCAATATGTGAACAAGTAAGGGCCACCTCTGTGACCCATGGAGGCGAAGGGGGAAGGAGCAGTGGTCCAAATAAATGTGCAGCACCATAGGAGCAGTGGAGAGAAAACAACATATATGTGACCAGACGTGACGAATGACATGCAATCCCCACTACCCTGCAACTCACCCAAGCCAACATGAAGGCTGCATATATGAACACCCTCCCCCCCCCCATGCAGCACGGCCACATGCAGCATTACAAGGCAGTCCGGGTGGGCCTGGAACACAGATGCTCATCCTGTGGAGCCAAGAACAGGACAGAGATATGGAGGCATCAGATGGCAGTGCTGCACAATCCTCACACCACCTAACACATGGCAAACCCAGAGACACGTCCCCAGCACACCCATAACTTACAGGTGAAGATCCTCTCGATTAGATGCTGCCTGGCTGCCATGCCTGCACGTGTGTCACCATGGCCAGGTGCAGGAGGGCACATAGGATCCGGGCCCAGATCCTCATTAATGTCGACTGGAACATTGTGCCTGAGAGCAATGTTGTGGAGGATGCAACAGGCTATGATGATCTTTGCCACAGTCAGTGGTTTGTACTGTAAGGCCCCGCCAGTCCTATCCAGACACCTGAAGCGACTTTTGAGGACGCCAAAGGTGCGCTCAATCACTGAGCGACTGGAGGCATGGGCCTCATTGTACCGTAGCTCTGCACCTGTCTGGGGGAGACGCACAGGGGTGAGCAGCCAGGTGCGACACCCATATCCTGCATCACCTGCAGGGAGAAATGGTGCAAATTCACATGCGTGCTGAGACAATAATGAAACGACAGACATACCAATTCAGAACTGGACAGCCGAGAGGCCATGCACACACATATGAGGCAAATGATGTGCACACAGTGGTAGCACAGCAGAGGCTGTTGAGGCCAGTGGGAAACGACCATGACATGCTGAGAGTGGCAGTGCACACCCATGTAACCGTGACACGTGACATGTGCAAGAACTGGTTCAGCAAATACATCTGCGTGAGCTGTGAGGCAAGGTGCTGGACATTGTCAAATAGCAACCGGGGTGCAGGGTGGCACAGTTGTGCAAGTGGGTGGCTGGCCCGATCCTCTGCATACACAGCACCAGCCACTGGGATACATATCATGGGTGTTGGGGGTGAAGCAAACGGCGGTGGTGAGGTGGACCCCGAACATGGTGCCCAGACATGCAGCAGACACGTGTGATAGTCACATGGTCACCAGCACATCTCCTGTCGAGCAAAAAACAGGGCCAGAAAGATTGGTCCGCGCACACAGAATGAGCCCCATGAGGGTGGGCCCAGGCCCCCCCCCCACCAGGCTGCCTCACCGAAATCCATGCAAAGGATGGGCTAGCCAAGTGACTGACTCCACTGGGAGACATGGGTACAACTGCCAGCGCTGTATGCCTGTGGTGCGGGTGTGGAGGCGATGGCCTGGATACATGTGTAGCCCACAGGCATGGGGGGGACACAGCATATGCTGCCCTGTCGCACATGGACACAGTTCATCTGAAAAACGAGGGCATGGGCACGGAGAAACAGACACCACACTGGCCCTCTGGGACACACATGTGCGAGCAAACCAACACACATCCGAGACAGAGAGATGGCTGTGGCGAAACATATGTCTAAGACCAGGACACCAGTGACACGGCATGAGGCTGTGAGCCACACCCAACAGTGCACTCCCAGAACTAACGCTGCAATGTCAGTCAAACTGTGGAGAATGCTGACAATGCAGCAGATACACCCCCCTACAGTGGGCGCATGTCAAATACGCGGAATACCCACCCAGCAGGACGTAGTCACCAAACTGACCAGTCTCAAACTGGTCAAACACTGCCGAGTTCTGCAGGATATAGGAGTCATGGGCCGACCCTGGGAACCGCGGAACCACATTCAGGATACGCATACCTGCATCACAGACAACCTGCACATTGAGGGAATGGAAGTGTTTCCGGTTCCGGTACACAACCTCCCTGTCGCGTGGCGGGACAAGGGCAACATGTGTTCAATCTATAGCGCCCATCACGTGTGGGATTCCAGCAAACCTATGGAATGCCAGTGCCAGGGCCGCCCACTGTTGCCTACCATTGGGAATTGCTATGTAATTCCCAACCCGGCTGACCATGGCACGCAGTACCTGATGGAGACAGCGGGAGAAGGTGGGCCTACTCATGCCACCCACTGCTGCCACCGAGGATTGGAAACAGCCAGAGGCAAAGAAATGTAGGGCAGCCAGGAGCTTGGTCATACCCGGTATAGCATGTGACCGGGCATTCAGGGGCTCAAGGTCAGGTCTGAGGTCCTGATAGAGCTCCCTAATGGCTCCTGTGTCCAGCCGGTAGAGGGAGAGTACCTGGCCCTCTCGCAGGTCCTGGAGCAAGACCCTGGGCCTGTAGAGACGCCGCAGGCGTTGTTGTACCTCAGCACGCCTATGGCGCCGTTGGTCAACAACACCCTCCTGTGCAGGCCCCACAGCTGCAGGCCTGAGTTGCAATGGCAGTGCACCGATGCCCAGGGCAGCGGCCCCAGGAACAACATCCCCCTCCTCCTGGCCAAGCAGGTCTGCCAGCCCAACCAATGCAAACACTGCACCACCTGCATGTGATGTGTGAGCCATGATAGACACAGTTAGGAGGGTAGCAGGGCTAGAAATAGTGGTGTGGGTGGGGATGGACACCACATGATTGCCACTCACCTGGGGAGACAGAATGTTCCAGATTCCAGTAATCAAACTCTGTACCGGTAGGAAAGTGCAGCGCGCGCTGCTACGCGCGTCCACATAATGCAGCCGAGGGGATTCATCCACGTATCACACTGCTGTAGGTGAGTCCGAGCGATGCTGTAGGGTGTGTATAAACTGCGTAGCACAAAAATATCACACACCCAGACACCAATGCAGGGATGACGTAAAATGCATGTGCCCATGTGCAGGCGACGGAAGTCGCGTTGCGACGCGCCTTACAACGCGTGCAACGTCAGAGTGCGGTCGCGTACGTATCACGTAGTGGTGCATTAGCCTATGCTTCCACTACGGCACAGATAAACATAGCCCTAAGAAAGGAGCGTACATGTGCACCACCACTATACAAAACAAACTGCCCCAGAAGGGATGGGTAGGGGGGATCGGTGATACGGCCGGTACTACCGACACTCACATTTATGATGTCACATCCGGCGTGCAGCGGAACGCGTATCAAGGCGCGCAGCGGAACGCGTATCGAGGCGCGCAGCGAGGCGCAACAGAACGCGTCACGGCACACGTGGCCGTGTACCCCATGCCCCACGAGCCACACCCCATGACAGCCTATATATAGGCTTGCCACTGTGTGCCGAACCCCCGTGCAGATACATAATGGACATTATGGATCATCGACAGACCCAGGACCAGGACCAACCCCAGGACCAGCCCCCACATCCAGCAGCACCAGCCACATCTCCACAGGAGGCCGTTGCTGGACCATCTGGGATTCAGCAGGCTGCAGGTGTGCATACGGGTGGCAGGCCACGCCAGGCAAGGATCCCTGTCCCTGATGAAACAAGGCGCAGAGCCATACGTTTCAGCCAGCAGGAGAATGAGCACCTGCTGTCCAACGTACTTGAGCGCTACGACCTCCTTTTTGGGCGCCAGAGTGCCACACTCACCATTGCCATGCGGGCACGGGCGTGGTCAGAGGTACAGTCAGCGATTGCAGCAGCTGGGGGACCACACCGCGATATAGAAAATCTAAGGAAAAGTTACTGTGACATCAAGAGGCAGGTGAGGGCTGAGCTCGTACGTGAGCGACGTGGGGCCCAAGGCACTGGAGGGGGACCAGCATATGTGGCCAAACTCAGCGAGCTGGAGAGACGCCTGGCTGATAGGCTCGGGACAATGTATGTCCACGGACTGCCTGCAGCATTGGACACGGCCCACCCACAAGCAGGTAAGGGGGGAACGCAGACCAAGGTGGGGATGTAGCATGGTCACATGGTGCGAGACTAGAAAGAGGGGGGCCAGTAAGTGGATGTCCAGGGCGAGCGGGACAAATGAGACACGGTGTGACCACCCATTCAGGAGCAATGATGGGTGGTGGGGGGCCTGTGTATGGGTGGCAGTTGGTGGCAACATGCAGTGAATGTGATACTGTGCATGGGTGACCACTACAAAACGACATCAGAGGCTGACCACATGTTGCATGCCACACATGGATGGGCTGTGTAGGGTTGAAGTACTGGTAGAGGTTTCGTATGACTGCGTTGGGGTTATGTAGTATAGATTTGCCTCAGAGTTGTAGGTGCTAAGGGTTACTAATGTTCCAGGTCCATAATCACTTAGTGGTTGCCCTGAATCTCACAGAATAGTTCGGTAACAGCCACGCGGCCAAAACATGTGGGCCAGAATACAGGCCTTAGCAAGAGGAGATCCAGCACCAGATATACCCATGTAAGGGGATATCATGGGCCTTGTAAGGTGCCAGTGTGGCCTGGAGAGTCTAGACATGGGCCGACAAGGGGATATCAGATAAGGGCCTGTAAGGTCTATGTGCACAGGAAAACATACACAGGAAACCACAGGTTACCAACATGTATGCTAGGTCTGGGCTCTGCAGAAACGTAGATAGCTGCACCATAGTTGGTGAGTATGGGAGGGGGGCCACGAGGGATTGTACAACATGAAAGAAGGGGTACAAAATAGGAAATAATAGGAAATAAGAGGGAGGGGGGAGAGGACACACAGGACTAGTTCTGAGGACTGCATGTAGAAAGAAACGGAAGCAGGTGACATATCTTTATATAGTATGCAGCTCATATTTTGGGGGGGTTATGCTGCCATGAGGTGCCCAGTGCCCGATAGAACTCGTTTCCCCAATTTCCCACCTGTATCTGATCATCAGTTATCTAATAAACAGAGACTGTCATTGCACCTGTACTGATATTTTGGTTCTGATCATTGCAGGTACATAGTCGTATTATTAGGTTGCGGTCTAGTCGGTGAAAAACGGGCGCACAGCTGGCAGGACCACTAGGGCCACACGTGTAAGGGGGTGTCCTACGCGACGATACACTGCATCCTCGGGGGACATGCTGGGTGCGGTCAGGTTGTGGGTGATGATGGCCCTGGCTGGGGTGTGCGTCTGCACACAGAGTTGCTGTGGGGGGCCTCAGGGGGCGGACCACAGGGGGAACCTGCATGGGGAGTGCACAAACATAGTAGGGTGCTACTACAGCCATGGCTCAGACACACGTGGATCAGTAACCCACGTGTGCCTGAGGGGGTATGTGATGGGGATGTCAAACAGCAAAGAGCACCCTCTAACGTATGTATCCCTGTGGCACCCAGGTGATCCACGCGCCATCGACCAGGAGGAGGAGCCACAGGCGGTGGCAGACGTGGCACCACCAAGCCCCGTTGACACTGGTGTGGAGGCAGGCAATGTGTGTGCGGAGGGCCAGGATGCACCCCTTGGTGATAGGGAGCTGGAGGTTCCAGACATCCCGGATGTGGACGCACCAATCAACACAGAGGGCACTGGGGATGTGCCTGCGGATGTGTGTGGGCAACACCGGAATGAGGCACTCGCTGCTGTGGTGGAGGTTATCGCACAGATGCAGGCCAACACTGACGCAGCCCACAGAGATGCTGAGGGTGAGTGCCCTATGCTGCCATGGTATATATGGACCCGAGCAGGTGTCGCTGTGTAACACATCTCATATTGTGCTATGTCCTCTCCCCCCAGGTCTACGGCATGCCTTGCGCACGGTGTCACGGACACAACGGCGCCAACTGCGAGTGCTGAGGCGCCTACAGCGTACCATGACGGCCCTCGTGGGACATGAAGGCCGCATTGCCGCGGCATGTGAAGAGATGGCTGCCGCACATGCGCGCATGGCAGCAGGGATGGGGGCAGGATGCCCTCTTGTCCAGCAGCCACAGGGGACAACACCACCTGCAGCAGCAACAGCAGCAAGGGGGCGGCAAGCGCCACGGGGTGGGCGGGGACGCACGAAAGGTGGCAGGGGGAGGTCTAAATAAAGACACACACAGCTGAACAATGATGGTGACATGTGCTTCCTGTCTACTTTTTGGCATGACATTCAAATCCCCACCCCACCACCCCCCGGGCCACTACCATCGTGCACATAGCATACTTCCCAGACCCACCTGGGATGCCCCACAGGCACATGTGTGGAGGGACAGGCCATGTGGTTGCAAGGGCACTGTCCGTGCTGCATACCTGTGTCGTGTGCCATACCACCTACCATATATAGACTAATGTCACGTGTCACAGCTTCTGCGGGGGAGCCCCCATGTGCAGCAATTGCAATATGTCCCCCCACGCCATGACACACACGATCACGGAGCACAACATGTGGCACAGCCCATGCCACCCTAGGGCCATGCCCACTCTATCCACCCATAGCTCTGTGCACATCAACGCTCAGTGACCATTAGGCCACCTGTGTTCCCCATGCCATACCCCACCCTGGCCTGCACCAAGCACAGATGTTGCACATAGCCTGCATATCCCACCACTGCTGGTCCCTGGGCACTGTCACATGTGTGTTCCCTGGGACATGTGTGGCATGGCCACATGTACTGCCCGTAGTTATGCTAGCTGCCTGACACGTATGCAGTAACCTGCGCATACCAGGGCCGGATATACCAGTATGCCATGGCGTAGGGCACACAGCTGGCAGGGGCCCACACAAGAGGAACAGGGCATTTAATTGGTTGAATATAGGTAAAGACATACAACCTTCTGTCTGCCGCTGCGGGGCCCCCTCTACTGCCGCAGCAGCACCGACTGACCCGCGGGGGCCCCCTCGGCAAGCTGAGGCCGTCGGTTCGTCCCTTCCTCCCTCCCTCCCTCCCTCCCTCCCTCCGTGCAGGGTGCAGGCTGCAGGCTGTGAGAGACGGGAATGGAGAGTGTCTCCTTGCGTCGCTGTTAGCCCCTGCGGGCTTAACAGAGACATGAGGGTGACCCTCTCCCTCCGCGCCTCTCACAGTGTGCACGGAGGGAGGGAGGGATCTACGGGCCGATGGAGGCAGCTTGCAGAGGGGGCCCCCCGCAGGTCAGTCTGTGCTGCTGCGGCAGCAGAGGGGGCCCCGCTGCGGCAGCCAGCAGGTTTGTTTTTCAAATTAGATGTTACCTGAGGCCCAGGGGGGGGGGGAGGACCGGTGATGGGCTATGGGGGTGGAGTAGGACTGGTAATGGGCTATGGGGGGGCTGGGGCTCGAGCTGGGGCTGGGGGGGGATGAGGCTAGAGGTGGGCTGATGGGGTTAGGACTGGTAATGGACTGTGGGCTGTTGGGGGGGTCAGGGCTGGCAGTGGGCTAGGGGGGGCTGACTGGAAATGGGTTGATGGGTGGATAGGACTGGAAATGGGCTGATGCATGGACTGTAAGGGAATGGATGTTGGTTGAGGCTGGAACTAGAAGGGAGCTGACGTTGGGGGTGGATTAGAATGGGATGGGGCTGGACGAGTAACATGGAGGGGGGATGAATAGTTTGTGTGGTAGGGAAACAAAATCTACAATAGGCCGGGTATTGGGAGGGTACGTGGGGATTGAGGATGGAGGGGTAAAATATGAGTGGATGAAATAGGAATGATGAGAGAGCAAAAGGAGAAAGGAGAAAGATCAGTATGTTAGAGCAGATGTAGAGAGAGAATGGGGTAAGATCTAGAAGAGAGAAGACAGGACAAATGGACAGCAGACGATGGAGAGTTAGCAGTCGACACGGCAAATCCAGCGGACAGTGACTGGTGCAATTGCAGCTGAGAAAACTGCACAAAAGGTAGAACAGCTATCTTTATCCTGGATTTAATAATTGGAATATGTCAGCTCTGGTAAATGTGCATCATTAACGTCTGCGCTTTGTGTAGGACATGAGCAAATTAATGTATGGTATCATTTCCACAGTGTTGGACATTCCATGTTTGCCTTTTGGGATTACCAGTTTGATTATTGTCGTCCTGTTTGTAGATTGTGTTTACTTGTTTGGTGATGGTCCATGTTCGGCATGTGTAACTGAGCTGTGGTGTTCTGTTTATATAATCCCTATGTGACATTGCCACTTGTTCTCGTTCCCCAGTAGGTCATGTATTGTTGTTCTCTGAAATGTAGTGGTGTACTATTTGTATTGTTGCCTTTTGATTGGTGGTGTATGGTTCTTTGTGAGTCCGGGTAGTGCCGTTAGGATACGGCGGGTTTACTATGGGTTCTAAATGGGCAGTGTTCGTAGTACTTCCTAATGTGTCTGGCAGTTGGCGCAGGATTATGGTAATGTAGATATCTTTTAGTCTTTCCTTATCCATGCACCCATTAAGAGGCACGTTTACTGAACGTTTGTATATGGTACCATTATGCGAATATATCTGCAAATGAGGCCCCTTATGCATATGAGGCCACGCCCCCCTCTTGGCCCGCCCCTGCTGGGGGCCCACAATGTTTGTTGGCGTAAGGCCTCACGCAGGGTGGATCCGGCCCTGGCGCACACCCTTCCTATCGTACACCTACAGACATGTGTGTGCCCACGTGTGTTGCACACACAACACAGACTCATCACAAAGAATGAGATATGGACAGCAGGGTGTTATGAAAAACATATATAATATTTATTTTAACAGTCAACTGAACAGTGGGGTTATCCCCAGGGACTGACCTGCCTCTGTGGCAACGGTTCGGTGCAGTACAACCAGCCACTGTGTACAAGGGCAGAGGGTCACAGATTATAGCCCCTGCTGTGGCTCCTGCAGGCCATGTCCCCATATATTCACCTGTACTAAACCATGGTATCGAAATATGTGGGAAACCCTTTTGCAGATAGCAGTAACATGCCATATATGCCTTTATACCACCCTACAGAGCACAGGGTGGGTTTGGCCTGTACATGGGCTGTCACAGAGCAGGTGTGCATTGCGTATCCACGCGCTACACACCCCGGGGACCCCTGTCACATGGTGGCTGTTCCGGCGCACCCCCTCCCACGCGCTCCTCCAGCGAGCGCAGCCGGTCAGCCACCATGGTCAGGGTTGCCAGTACCTGCCCCATGATGAGCGCGTGCTGGCTCTGGGCGCGTGCATGCGCACGCATAGCCGCTGCCACACGCAGGCCGCACATGCAGCCACACAGACACAGGTCTCCCCGTGTCTGTGTGGCTGCATCCACAGCACGCATCTCAGCGGCTATGTGTGCCATGTCCAGGTCCAGGCGCAGCGCATCGCCCTCACCCTGGTCCAGGTGGCTGGTGCCCCCGTTGCCCTGTGACAACCCTTGTGGATGGGCACATGGACCACCCTGCTGGCCCCTCCCCGCACACGCCCCATCCCCCTCCTGCTCCGCCAACCCATGGACTACACCCTCCAGGTCCACTCCCCCCACAGCAGGGTCCCTCCCCCCCCACCTGTGCCATCCCCACCGCCCCCTGCCCCCAGCACGCTCTGCCCTCTCCGCCTCCCCCCCACCTCCCCCTCCACAGCCACCCGTATCTGCTCACCTTCCCCCTCCTCCCGCCCCCCCAGACCCTCGGCATCCCCCACCCCAGCGTCGTCTTCAGCAGGCTCATCAGGGTGTTGTGGGCTGACACTCGGCATCTCCCCTGGGCTCGCCGCCTGCTCCA
Source organism: Ichthyophis bannanicus (assembly GCA_033557465.1). Lineage (NCBI taxonomy): Eukaryota > Metazoa > Chordata > Amphibia > Gymnophiona > Ichthyophiidae > Ichthyophis > Ichthyophis bannanicus. The sequence continues at coordinate 662,189,576 of CM066035.1, read as the reverse complement.
GCCCCTCTGTTTCCTCGGGCTCACCCTGGCCCGCATCCTGCTCCATGGGCTCCTGTTCAGCACGTTCATCCGCTGTGGGAAAGGGGAGGAGGTGTTATAGCCATTGTCACACAGCAGCCACAGTATGCACATACATCCTGTGTTCAGGACAGCAGGTGCCCCACAGGGCCATGTCACCTCATGCACCGTCCCGTTGGGCCAACCGCTCCCTCCGGACCCGTTCGACAAAACGGGGGTACCTCGCTCTCAGCTCCCGCGCCTTCTTACGGAGATCCTCGACCTATTGTTTGAAAAACACATATTGACATTAGGGGACAGACACCCTTTCGTGGGCACTAACGGGGCACATATCTGTTTCACGGTGTGCAACATAGCTAGGCCCTCTGATGACAGACTGGGGCATTCAGCACAGCACCCGGATGCTGGGTGGGGCTCTGGGGGACGTCCTACTGCATCCTGGGACTGTGGGCTGCTTCCCCTGCCCATCAACAGGGACAGATAACAGAGCACAGGGACTGTGATGTGGCCTCATTTGGGCCCTCCTCCTCCCTGGGCCATAGTCCATCCCTGTATGCACAGACAGGGACAGATAACAGAGCTCAGGGATTGTGAATTGGCCTCATTTGGGCCCTCCTCCAAACTGGCCCATAGTCCATCCCTGTATGCACAGACAGGGACAGATAACAGAGCACAGGGACTGTGAATTGGCCTCATTTGGGCCCTCCTCCAACCTGGCCCATAGTCCATCCCTGTATGCACAGACAGGGACAGATAACAGAGCACAGGGACTGTGATTTAGCCTCATTTGGGCCCTCCTCCAACTTGGGCTATAGTCCATCCCTGTATGCACAGACAGGGACAGATAACAGAGCACAGGGACTGTGAATTGGCCTCATTTGGGCCCTCCTCCAACCTGGCCCATAGTCCATCCCTGTATGCACAGACAGGGACAGATAACAGAGCACAGGGACTGTGATTTAGCCTCATTTGGGCCCTCCTCCAACCTGGGCTATAGTCCATCCCTGTATGCACAGACAGGGACAGATAACAGAGCACAGGGACTGTGAATTGGCCTCATTTGGGCCCTCCTCCAAACTGGCCCATAGTCCATCCCTGTATGCACAGACAGGGACAGATAACAGAGCACAGGGACTGTGAATTGGCCTCATTTGGGCCCTCCTCCAACCTGGCCCATAGTCCATCCCTGTATGCACAGACAGGGACAGATAACAGAGCACAGGGACTGTGAATTGGCCTCATTTGGGCCCTCCTCCAAACTGGCCCATAGTCCATCCCTGTATGCACAGACAGGGACAGATAACAGAGCACAGGGACTGTGAATTGGCCTCATTTGGGCCCTCCTCCAACCTGGCCCATAGTCCATCCCTGTATGCACAGACAGGGACAGATAACAGAGCACAGGGACTGTGATTTAGCCTCATTTGGGCCCTCCTCCAACCTGGGCTATAGTCCATCCCTGTATGCACAGACAGGGACAGATAACAGAGCACAGGGACTGTGAATTGGCCTCATTTGGGCCCTCCTCCAACCTGGCCCATAGTCCATCCCTGTATGCACAGACAGGGACAGATAACAGAGCACAGGGACTGTGATTTAGCCTCATTTGGGCCCTCCTCCAAACTGGGCTATAGTCCATCCCTGTATGCACAGACAGGGACAGATAACAGAGCACAGGGACTCTGAATTGGCCTCATTTGGGCCCTCCTCCAAACTGGCCCATAGTCCATCCCTGTATGCACAGACAGGGACAGATAACAGAGCACAGGGACTGTGAATTGGCCTCATTTGGGCCCTCCTCAAACCTGGCCCATAGTCCATCCCTGTATGCACAGACAGGGACAGATAACAGAGCACAGGGACTGTGATTTAGCCTCATTTTGGCCCTCCTCCAACCTGGGCTATAGTCCATCCCTGTATGCACAGACAGGGACAGATAACAGAGTACAGGGACTGTGAATTGGCCTCATTTGGGCCCTCCTCCAAACTGGCCCATAGTCCATCCCTGTATGCACAGACAGGGACAGATAACAGAGCACAGGGACTGTGAATTGGCCTCATTTGGGCCCTCCACCAACCTGGCCCATAGTCCATCCCTGTATGCACAGACAGGGACAGATAACAGAGCACAGGGACTGTGATTTAGCCTCATTTGGGCCCTCCTCCAACCTGGGCTATAGTCCATCCCTGTATGCACAGACAGGGACAGATAACAGAGCACAGGGACTGTGAATTGGCCTCATTTGGGCCCTCCTCCAAACTGGCCCATAGTCCATCCCTGTATGCACAGACAGGGACAGATAACAGAGAACAGGGACTGTGAATTGGCCTCATTTGGGCCCTCCTCCAACCTGGCCCATAGTCCATCCCTGTATGCACAGACAGGGACAGATAACAGAGCACAGGGACTGTGATTTAGCCTCATTTGGGCCCTCCTCCAACCTGGGCTATTGTCCATCCCTGTATGCACAGACAGGGACAGCTACCAGAGCAGCAGGATGGGTTTGTGCCCCTGAGGTGGGGCTGGTGGTTGTATCGGGGGGGGGGGGGGGGCAGGCCTCACTCAGAGCTGGATATGGACACACCTTGCAGTCCCTCTTGGTCCATATGTGTTTGCTGCCCTGGTTGCATGGTGTTCCTATGCACCTGCTTTGCTGTGGTGCCTGCTCCCATGGACTTACCTCACGTGGGTAGTCTGCGCTGCGGTTATAGCGAAAGGTGAGGCGCTCCCAGGCTCTCCTCACCCTTCCCAGGTCCTGCCTCCTCGAGGATCCGGGGAATAGGCGCCTCTGCTTGAGGCAGATGAGCTCCGTCAGGAGATACAGCTCCCTGTGGGTAAAGGATGGCTTCCTTGACCTTGCTGCCATCTCTGTGGAATGAGATATGCCTTGCCCCGTGCGTTGCTACGGGCGTTGCTAAGGGGCGTTGCATTGTGCAGATATTTGTGCTGTTCCATCTCTTTGAATGTGTTGAGGGTGATGTGTGGTGACAGGGCCACAGACCTGTTTACAGTTTAAGCAGATGTAGGGATCACTTTGGGGGACCTGTGGGGGTGTTGTGAGGTTTACTTTCTGGGACTGCATGGCGTTAATCGTATGAGGTCATACAGACACTCAGTACAGAAACAGCCGTAGCAGAATGGTTAGTGTACTGACTGCTGTTACGGGCAGCATGGGTTCGAGTCCCTAGGCATCACCCTGTACAGTACATAGGGATCAAGGAGGCATTCTTTTCTTTTCGTTGAGCAGTGGTTGGTGCGCGTGAGTGAGCTGCGCGCGGTGTCACGTGCGTACCAACGAGCATTGGTGCGTGCGTGCGTGCGTGGCCACCTAATATTACAGACTGTTCAGGGTGTCCTGCACCTATGCAGTATGCTAACAGATGTACATGTGTTGGCCTATGGTGCAGCTTTTTTTATTTATTATATTCTCTTATATACCGCGCTATTCAGCATCACTGCGGTTTACATCGAACAAATTCAAATTACATTGCACAGGGCATTATAACTTGGAGATAACTATTATACAGGGAACATGGGCTATGGAGGGTTAAGTGGCTTGCCCAAGACCACAAGGAGCACCTGTGGGACTAGAAACCCAGTCCTTCCGGCCCAAGGTTGCTGTCCTCTAGTGGGATATGAACCCCCCCACCTTCCGGCCTGACGTACCTTGCCACAACCACTTGGCCACTCCTCCACTCCTGAGCCTGCGCATCTGAGCCTGTGTGTAGGTGCAGGTGATTCCCAGGGTTGAATTGTGCCTGGCACACCCATGATGCACTGCACATGCAAATTAGCTGTCCACAGATATACACCATGGGGGATGCACCCCCACAGCACCTCGGCCTGGTAGGGGGGACTGACCGTGTGTTGCACAGGCACAGAGTGGCTGTCACATTGTGCAGGTACTGTTCTCACCCTGAGGGTGCAGTGAGGCGCCCAGCACCAGGTCCACAGCAACGTCCATGGCTGAGAGAGGCCATGGCGCAGGTCCAAAGCAGGATATCTCTGTCTGCGTCAGTCTGGTGTGGCCCCCATGGCACACGCATGGGCCCCCCCCCCCGGGCCAGGCATGGCAAACAGGGCCTGCTATCAATGGATCCACATTCTACCCCCCTGCAAAGGTGGCAGGGGGGGAAAACATCACCAGGTCCTGCTGAGGAGCAGACACAACCCCCCCCCCCCCCCCAAGGGGGCTGTCACTGCAGCTCTTTACACATCCATACCACAATAGCAGACAGACCTTAGGCATGGACAGGGTGAGCCACACCCCACCACCATCTGACATTCTCCTGCAGCAGGCCTTCAGCTGCTGCACCCTGCAAGGCACTCCATCAGGGCACATACCAGCTGCAGACAGTCTGCTAGTTAGGCCATGGTGCATGTGCCCAGGGGAGATGCATGCACCCCTAACTGGGATGCCAGCATACACAGCCAGCAGATACATCAGTGGCTGGGCCCCAACAGGAAACCCATATCTATCACATGAGGGAAATACCATATAGCACTATGGGGATGCCTAGCCATGCTGTGGTCACCGCACAGTCAGGGTGAGATTGATTTCCCTGCAGGACATACAGCAGTTGCCCTGTCAGTGTAGGTGGTGGCCAGGCACTAATATTTCCCAGTCAGTGCCCTATGCTCTGTGCAGATGCACCCTGACCAGGCCACCCTGTCCGGCCTATACCCATGGTACCTTGCTCCTCATTATGCACATTGGCAGCCCAATACTGGCAACATTGCTGGCAGTGTGGGCTGTGGAAGGGGTTTGCAGCCAGCACACACTGGATAGACTGACAGCCCCCCCCCCCCCACCTATGCCAGTATTGTGCTACTATAGAGGTGTTCAGCAGCCATGCCCACCACACCCGTCCTGGGCACAGCACAGGCATGGATATGGTATGCAATACTGTTGGGGGTCACTCCCCAGGGTGGTAAACACTATCAGAGACCAGACCTACAGCACACACCGCAGACATCGGAATGATTGTTATGGTGGAGGTCAATGAGCAACACGTGCTTAACGTAGGAATTGTTATCTGCCAGTTATCATAGGATACGTTTGATAGCTGTGTACCATATACCCAGGTGTAGGGTGGCATTGCGAAGGTATGCAACTGCTAGTATTGGGGGATACAGGCAGGGCCCATTGTCCTGCCTCTCCAGGAGGCTCTGGCCAATGGGGCCTGTGGGTGTGTGTCTGGCCCTGTTGGCTGCTGCTTTACAGCAGAGTTTCCAAAATACAGTCCTGGTGTTCCTAACACTGTTCGGGTTTTCATGCTGTCCCTCATACATATGCATGAGCTACATCTGCATACCATGGGGGCGGTACATAGATATGCAGCACAGGCATTTTTATTAGAGGCAGCATGGAACCTGAATGGTGTGGGGCCCTCCAGGACTGCATTTGGGAGACTCAGCTCTAGGTAATGCGCCTGTTTATGGTGTGTGTGTTTGGTGTGGTAAAATATAGGCGTCTTAACCATGCGTATTTTCACAGCAATACAGGTTTGTCCATAGTAGCACGGTTTAGTTGTGGGAAATATATGTGGACTGGATTGGCAGTAGCCCCAGCTGGGATTTGAGCCTGTGACCCTCTGGTCTTAGAGGCACTGGCTGTGTCCGTTGCACCACACTGTGGGCACGGAGACAGTGCAGTCCCTGGAGATAGGACACCTGGCCTGACGAGTCAGAAACCCTGCTTTGCAACATTTTACTGTGTGCCCATATACCTTGTATGGAGACAAAGGTGCACGTAACCTCACAATTGACCTTGCAGAAAGGGGCAAACACCCATAACCAAGCTGGGCAACAATGATATCATCGGGACACAATACCAAACACTCCCAGGTCAGCTCCATTAAAACAATATGAGTTTTGAAGGGGTCTACGGAGAGTAGGCCCTTACAAATATCATATCTTTTGTTTTGGTGCTTTGCTGGCAGTGTTTTTTTTATTGTTGCCCAGTGCTATCACTGTTGCCCAACTGAATTATGATTTGTACAATTTTTCTTGTGGTCATTTTATGGTTGTATTTGAGGTTTTGTCCTGTGCACATGTATCACACTGCTCACGTTTTGTAGGTTTCCCCAGTTTTGCTGTACATTGCTGACGGAAATGGTTTCTCTTCCCTTTAATATGCCTTTAGCGACAGGTGTTCATTCGCGTTGGAATTGGGCTCAGAATTACAGCGCATTGGTGAGGGGGATCCTCTCCCTGCCCCCTCTCAGCCCAATACTGGCAACAGTGCTGGCAGTGTTGGCTGTGGAAGGTGTTTGCAGCCACCACAAAATGGATAGACAGACAGCCACCCCCACACCTATGCCAGTATTGTGATACTATAGAGGGGTTCTGCAGCCATACCCACCGCACCAGTCATGGGCACGGTACATGCATGGATATGGTACGCAGTACTCTTGGGGGTCACTCCCCAGGGTGGTAAACACTGTCAGGGACCAGAACTGCAGCGCACACCGCAGACAACAGACTGATTGTTATGGTGGAGCTCATTGAGAAAAGTGTGCTTAACGTAGGAATTGATATCTGCCAGTTATCATAGGAAACATTTGATAGCTGTGTACCATATACCCAGGTGTAGGGTAGCATTGCTAAGGTATGCAAGTGCTAGTATTGGGGGGTACAGGCAGGGCCCAATGTCCTGCCTCTCCAGGAGGCATTGGCCAATGGGGCCTGTGGGTGGGTGTGTGGATGTGTCGGGCCCTGTTGGCTGCTGCTTTACGGCCGAGTTCCCCAACTCCACTCCTGGTGTTCCAAACACTGTCCGGGTTTTCATGCTGTCCCTCATAAATATGCATGAGCTACATCTGCATACCATGGGGGTGTTGCATGGATATGTAGCACTGGCATCTTTGGTAGCAGCAGCATGGAACCTGAATGGTGTGAGGCCCTCCAGGACTGCATTTGCGAGACTCTGCTTCTGGTGTCTGTGTTTGGGGTGGTAAAATATAGGCATTGTGACCATTTGTATGTTCTCTGCAATATTGGGGTGTCTTTACTATCACTGTTTAGTGGTGGGTAAATCTATGGGGACTATGGGTAGGGGCCCCAGCTGGGATTTGAACCTGTGACCCTCTGTCTTACAGGCACTGGCTGTGTCCATTGCACCACACTGTGGCCACAGAGACAGTGCAGTCCCTGGAGATAGAAAACCTGGCCTGACGAGTCAGAAACCCTGCTCTGCACAATTTTCCTATGGCCTCATTTACCTTGTATGGGGACAAAGGTGCACGTAACCCTCAGAAAGGGCCTCAGAGAAAGGGGGCACACCCATACCCGAGCTGGGCAGCAATGGTATCATTGGGCAACATTAGAAACCACTCCCAGGAAAGCTCCGATGATATGATATGCTTTTTGTGAGGGTGTACGGAGCGTGGACCCTTCCAAACATCATTCCTTCTTTTTGGAGCTTTCCTGGGAGTGTTTGTATTGTTGCCCATTGCTATCACAGTTTCCCAGCTTAATTATACGTTTTACACTATTTCTTGTGGTCATTTTGTGGTTTTATTTGAGAGTTTGTTCTGTGCACATGTATCACACTGCTCACGTTTTGTTGGTTTCCCAGGTTTTGCTGTACATTGCTGACAGCGAAATGGTTTCTCTCCCCTTTAACGGCAGGTTTTCATTTGCGTAGGAATTGGGCTGTGCTTTTCAGCGCGTTAGTGTGAGGGGAGCCTCTCCACGCCCACTCTCCGCCCATTGACCCCTTCTCTCCGCCCACTCTCCACCTTCTGCGCTGTTTTAACGCGCCGCGGAGCTTTACGATCGTTACGTATGGTTAACGCGCGTAGTATGACGTTAACGGTCGTTAGCGCGTCGGTACGCGCGTTATACAACACTTACGGTCGTTAATGTCGTATAACGCGCGTTAGTCACGTTTACCGCAGTTTAGTAAACATGCCCCCTAGTCTCTTGGTTCCCAAGCCAGTGCTCTAATCACTAGGCTACTCCTCCACTCCTTTTGTTAATGCCTTCCAAGGTGTCTATCCTTTTGAAAACTTTGGTATCATCTGCAAAGAGGCAAACCTTACCCAATAGCCCATGTACCAGCACAGCAGCTGAATGCATTTCAAAATTGGGGGCATATTCAGACTTTTCCACTGTATATTTTTTTTTTGTGATACGAGACAAGTTCTCATGCTTTCAGGACTTGGAAGCAGGCAGAAAGGTCTTTCTTGCCTTTGCCAAGGAAGAAATTTTCTTTCTGAGTATATTCATTTTTGGTATATTGTAAGAAATGCACACGGTTATGAAGGGGGTTATTTTACAAGCCTTATCCGTGACTTACATGTGTAATCAGGCATATACATGGGTAAATCACATCCATGTGTAAACAACTATGTTAGAAAGGATCCAGTTTACACGTGGATATCCTTAGAATGTGTAAGTTTTGAAGGGGCATGTTAGGGCCATGGTCGGGGTGGGATAGAAATCTACACGTTCACTCTCCATTTCATATAGTGTACGCTCAAATTTCTCCACATCTGGATTTACACCTATTCCCTGATGTGCAGGTTTTTTAAGTGTGCAGTTTGCTCAGCCCTTAAGCCCCTAGTTTTTTTCCCCTTCCAAAATTAAATGAGATCAAGATAGTGTCCTCTGTAAGTATCTAGCAGCAGCTACATGTCCAAATTTGCAAACTGGCTCACATGCACATGTACATGCTGACATTTACATGTGCAAGCTGTAGAATGCTGGCAGTTGTACATGCAAGTTGCCATGTTTCCTCCATTGGTGTTTCCCATCTGTAAATGTACTTCCCGTTGCACATAGATATTGATCCATGCTTTCCTGCATTCCCATCTCTAGCAGTGATGCTTCTAAGATACCTTTGGAATTGAATACGTCCAACTTTAACATCTCAATTTCGATCGCCATGTACTATTTAAAACTTGCCTTTAAATTACTCATAGGAAGATACAATGTTTCATTTTTTAAATAGGAGAGAAGGCAACTGCTATAGCAGGACAGTTTTCATATAATTATGTCTGCAGTGGGATTAGAGGGGACAAGATGGCAACCCCGTACACTGTGCAGATTCCCTATCTCAAGCAACAGCCCTGGTAATGGAGAAAACTGGATTCTTCATATGATATTGTACATCAGTTTCCAGGACAACACAAATTCTGCCAACAGAGGTTTGACATCTCTTGGAAACTCATGTTTGGATAACTCTTGGATTGACCCGGTATAAGACGTTAAATTAAAAGATCCTTATCTTGTACCACGGACAACTGCAATTCTCATATCAATTACTATACTATAATTTATTTTAGTGTTTTAAGAAAGCAGTGTTATACACACGGCAGCATATAATTATGCAGTAAACAAAGGCTTAAATATCCTTACTGAGAAAGGCTTGCATGAAAAGTATAAAAGATGAACATGCAGAGAGAAAACACGTGGGTTAGGTGACCCACTGAAGGTTATGCAGCAAGAATTCAGATGCAATAAGCAATGCTATCTCAGATTTCACATTTTGTGCTCTATATATTAAACTGCTTCAATCACATATTTATTCCTACTGAAGCACAATTAGATTAGATGATGCTCTTTGAAATTGGATCCAAACCATCATTTCAATGACTATTACAAACAGAACATAGAACCCAGGTATGAATTGAAACCGTAGCCTTGATGCTTTTCAGAAGGCTGCTATTTTTCCATGCCATATGTTGTTGTTTTTAGCAAATACTGCTCATACCACAATATATGCAGAAAAGCTGTGAAGATAATTCAAACATTATATTATACTGCAGTCACATGCAACTTATGGAAAAATTCTTGAAAGGTACCCTTGTGTAAAATGTTCTTTCTTTGTACTGCCTCTGAATTTTCCTCGTTTCCCTTTCCTTCCCTTCCACAATCCAAGAGGGTACCTGGTTGTCCTTTACTGTAGAATTATTAAATGGAGAGGGGGTATTGGGATGTGTCAATGTTGCTTAGCTTCCCAATGATATGTTGGGACCTAGCCTATGACTGGTGTGCTTCCTATTACTACTTCTGCTTTTTCATCAATTCCTGAGTAATCATTTGTGACATGGGTAGGTCAGAACATATTTCTTTGATTTTCTGCAGGTTGCATTGGTTACCAGTATGATGGTGCATCATGTTTAAGATCATAATGCTGGTGTTTAAACACTTGCATCATGAGGCACCTTGGAGTTTGTCATCACATGTTTATTGTCCCACTCGTACTTTGAGATTAGCGAGCACAATATTGATGGACATTCCTTCCCATAGGCAGGTACATTTCAGTGTGGCTCCTAGATTGTGGAATACTTTACTGTCCACTTTGAGGATGATGTCATAAGCACTTAAAATCTCATTTATTCCAGCAAGTATTTTCAAATGTGATATAATATACATTGTACCGCAGGTAATGGTGAACTATTTGTTAATGAACAACTGTTTGAAAGGAGTGTGTCATGTCCAAGTGGACACTTTTATGTGTTGTAAAGTATTATATTTTAAGTTATGGGTACGGCATTCGTCAAACTGATTGACAGGTGAGATAAGGATGAGTTAGCCAATCAGCGCTTACCTCCGAATTAGGCCATGTCCATACCCTGTCCCTGGGAATGCTCCCTCCCACCCCCTCCCACCCCCAACCACACTCCAGCCTATGTCATCAGAAATGAACCCTTTCACTTTTCAATGACATCACTGGAAACAGGGTGTCTGACTCCTAAAATGCAAGTGTCTACTACCAGTTTATGCTGACATTACTGGAAGCAGAATGTCTGATCCTAGAAATACAAGTGACTGCTTCCAGCAATGCTCCTAGAACCCGGAAGCAGTATAATAAAACACAGAACAAAATGTGGGGTTTTTTCCCAATTTGAGATTTTTTTCTCACAAAGCAGTGCCTTATTGCTTTTAGTGAAAGGTGTACATTCCGACCTTTTAGAGTTGAGTGTTAAAAATAAACCTTTGGTAGCAACAGGAATATGTGCATACAAGAATGCAGCCTGAAAACAAAACTGTCAAAATGTGGTGCTGGCACAAAGCATTTGGTAGAATAAATGAAAAACAGACTTTCAGCATGGGGGTGGATGTGTATTTGACTCAATTAGTACTTCATTGTTAGTACACCATTGTTAGTAGCACACAAGCCTGAAACAAAGAGAGACTTGGGTTGAAATCCCATTTTAGTTTTGTTTTGTTTTCTTAAAATTAAATACAGAGAAAAAGAGGCATGTCTGAACATGCCCATGTGACTACTGCCCCGTTGTCATGGTGATTGTAGGAAACTTGAAGGAAATGATGTGGCAATATGTGATTGGCTTTGAAAAAGGCATGCTCATATGACTATAGAAAGAATGGATTGGATAAATCCATTCTGCAGATGTTAGCAAAATAAAAAGAATATTCAAAACATTGCAATTATGAAGAAAACCTTATTGAAGGGCATTGACTATGACCCAAAAGCAATAGGTAGCTTTGGAGGCATAAATCCTTGACTTTGAGCTGCTAAAAAGCATTATAAAGCAGCAGAAAAGATGTAGCCAAATGGGTTACCTCACAAGATGCTTATACTTTACACAGAACTGCTAGGGTCCATTTTAAAAGAACAAGACAATCATGTCAGATGTGGATGTGCAGTGGCAAGCTGATTTACTTGATATGTCTGCCTTTTCTCATTATAAAAATGGCTACAAATACATCTCAACAGTGGTAGACATCCTATCAAAATATGCTTGGGTTGTGAGCTTAAAAATGAAAATAGGTCATGAAGCTGCTAAAGCCTTTGAAAAAAATATTCAATCTAGGTTGTACACCTAAAAAAATACAGACAAGGGTAAGAATTTTTAAATAGGTCTCTGAAGAAGTTATTAAAACAAAAAAGGGGTTCATCACTTTGTGACCAATAATGATTAGGGTTGCCAACTGGCCGGTTTTCAGCCGGCCTGGCCGGTTTTTCCATGGCCAGGCCGGCTGCTGGCGCAGAGGTAAAACCGGCTTTTCTCCCAACCTGTCCAAAAAAAAACCCCTTCCCCGGGGCGGTCCACACACCGGAGGGCTTCAGAGGGAGCCGGGGAAGCCCGCGTGAGGCCCCAGCTCCCTCTGTACAGCCGCCAGCGTGAAGAGCCTTTTCCTTCACGCTGGCGGCTGTTTCTGTAAAGCCGCGATTGGTGGGAAAGGTTAAAGGCAATGCCCTTTAACCTTTCCCAGCATTCGCGGCTTCACAGAAACAGCCACCAGCGTGAAGAAAAAGGCTCTTCACGCTGGCGGCTGTACAGAGGGAGCCGTGGCCTCGCGCGGGCTTCCCCGGCTCCCTCTAAAGCCTCAGACCGCCGCGGTTTTGGGGGGGGGGGGAGGCCAAGGAATGCAGGGGGGGTGTTGGGGGGAGGGGACCTGGACTGGAAATGGGCTGGGGGGGGGGGGCCTTGGCCGGGAAATGGGGTGTGATGGGGTGGACCTGGACCAGAAAAGGGCTATGGGGGGGGGGGACTTGGACTGGAAAGAAATGGGCTGTGATGGGGGGGGGACCTGGACTGGAAATGGGTTGTGATGGGGAGGGGGACCTGGACTGGAAAAGTGCTATGGGGGGGGGGGGAACTTGGACTGGAAATGTGCTATGGTGGAGGGAGGGGGAACTTGGACTGGAAATAGGCTGTGATTAGGGGGACTTGGACTGGAAATGGGTTGTGAAGGGGGGGACCTGGACTGGAAAAGGGCTATGGGGGGGCATTGGACAGGAAAGAAAAGGGCTGTGATGGGGAGGGGGACCTGGACTGGAAAAGGGCTATGTGGGGGGGGGGCATGGATTGGAAATGGGTTTTGATGGGGAGGGGGACCTGGACTGGAAAAGGGCTCTGGGAGGGGACATGGACTGGAAATGGGATGTGATAGGGAGGGGGACCTGGACTGGAAAAGGGCTATGGGGGGGGGGGGCATTGGACTGGAAAGAAATGGGCTGTGATGGGGAGGGGGACCTGGACTGTAAAAGGGCTATGTGGGGGGGGGGGACATGGACTAGAAATGGGTTTTGATGTGGAGGGGGACCTGGACTGGAAAAGGGCTATGGGGGGGGGGGGGACAGGGACTGGAAATGGGTTGTGATAGGGAGGGGGACCTGGACTGGAAAAGGGCTATGGGGGCGGGGGGGGGGGAACATGGAAAGGAAATGGGCTATGGTGGTGGGGGGGGGAACTTGGACTGGAAATAGGCTGTGATTAGGGGGGCTAAGACTGCAAATGGACTGTGATGGTGGGGGGGGGGGCTAGGACTGCAAATGGGCTGTGATGGTATGGGGGGACTCGGACTGCAAATGGGATGTGATGGTGGGGGGGCCTAGGACTGGAAATAGGCTGTGATGGGGGACTTGGACTCGAAATGGGCTGTGATGGGGGGGGGGCTAGGACTGGAAATGGTCTGTGATGTGAGGGCTAGCACTGGAAATGGGCTGATGAAGAGCTGGAATAGGACTGGAAATGGGCTGATGTGGGGCATGGGAGAATGGGACTAGAAGGGAGTGGATGCTGGGTGGGTCTAGAACTATAAGGGAACTGATTTTGGGGGAGGACTAGAATAGATGGGGAATGAGAATGGAGAGGGAAAAAATATTTTGTGTGGAAGAAAAGTCTATGATGGGCTGGGTATTGGGAGAGTAAGAGGGGCTTGAGAATGGAAGGGTGAAATTTAAATGGATGATAAAGGAATAAGGAAAGAATTGGGGGAAAGAGCAAAAGGGAAACAATCAGTATGTTAAAGCAGAAATAGAGAGAGAATGGAAAAGAGAAGGAAGGACAAATGGATAGCTCGCAGAAGACACAAAGAAACCAGAAGAAAGTGACTGGAGCAATTGCAACTGAAAAATAAAATGCCCAAACAGAAGGTAGAAAAATACTTTTTATTTTGAATTTATTAACTGGAATATGTCTGGTCTGGGAAGTATGTATTGCTAACATCTTTGCGTTTTTCTTTAGTGCAAGAGGAAATGACTTTATAGTTTTATTTCTCCAGTGTTGTACATTTCATGTTTGGATTTTGGGGTTCCCAGTTTAATTATTATCTGACCAAGGAAGTTAGCCTACACGTATCCTCAGTAATTTTTGTGGGTGGGGCTGTGGGCGAGGCAGGGGTGGGACTAGGGGCGGAGAATGGGTGGAGCATGGCGAGCCACAGGTGTTGGGTTTTTCTTGGTGAAAAAGTTGGTAACCCTAATAATGATGTTAAAGCAGTTGTGGTAGAAAGGTTTAACAGGACTTTAAAATCCAAAATGTGGAATTATTTTACAGCACACAACACCTTTAAGTATCAAGACATGCTGCAAGCTTTTGTACACAGCTAAAAACATAGTTTTCACAAAACGATACACGCTAGGCCTGTAGATGTGACACCCACAAACTCTCTGCAGATCTGGAAAACAGTCTATAGTTGCAGCATCAAACATGAACACATCAAAAGTCTCTTTAAAAAAGGAGATCATGTAAGACTTCGAAACACTAAAGGAAAATTTGAAAAAGGTTATGAGCAAACATGGACAGACAAGATATTTATAATAACGGATGTTTTAAAAAGGGGTCAGAAAACAACATACAAGATACATGATTATGGTGGCGAAGCCATACAAGATTCTTTTTAGCTTGAAAAATTACTAAAAGTCACCCCATGACAGAATATACCATATCGATAAGGTTCCAAAGGTAAAAGGGCGGGGTAGGAACAAACTGTGTTTTAAAAACTAGAAGGGGGTAAAACTGAACACTCACTATTTTGTTTATCTTTTGGCTTCCAATAAGGAACTGGTTGCTCTTCTGTACCGGGGTGTGTAAATTCACTGATAACTTTCGCTGTATGATCTTTTTCTGATAGTCTTCTCTCTCAGATTCCTGGTGGCTGACTCTGGTTTCTAACATTTTCTCAGTCTAAAAAAGAAAAAAATACTGGGGCTAATATACTTTATTTCTTTTACAACAGTCTTAAAAATTAGGAGAAGGTAAAGCCAGAACACTCGCTATGTTGTTTATTTTTTGGCTTCCGGTAAGGAACTTGCTGTTGGTTAGAATCTGTAGACTGAGTAACTTGTTTTGTAACAGCTTCTTCATCTAAAATAAAAAGAATAAGGGGTATGTTTACTAAATGGGGCACTTGTGCGGGGCGCACCTGAGCGCCCTAAAATGATGCATTTAAGTGCTCTTAAGCGCCCCGTACGCGTGCGCGGCACATTAACGGGTCCCGCACGCGTGCGCCGAAAACGCGCACGTTTGCGGGACGCTCATGTGCAATAGAGGCGTGGAAAGGAGTACTATGTCCAAGTTCTGACTTATTTGAGAGATGCAGTTTGTCGTAAGAGGCCAGAGTTGCACAGGAATGGTGAATGGTTGCTTCATCACAATAACGCCTCAGCTCATGCATCACATCTTTTCCAGCAGTTCTTGGCCAAACACCAAATGGAGCAAGTCCATAAGCCTCCGTATTCACCTGACTTCACACCCTGTGGCTTTTTCTTATTTCCAAAACTGAAATTACCACTGAAAGGAAGGAAATTTGACAACTTGGAGACGATTAAGCAAAATTCGACACAGCAGTTTCACAGCATAACGAAAGAGGCATTTCAGAATTGTTTCCAACAGTGGCAGGAACGCTGGAGAAAGTGTGTTTTATTAGAAGAGGACTACTTTGAAGGAAACTGAGTGCAATAACTGTCTGTGTTATACTTTTTGTGCTATTGTACAAGTCTCAATACTTTTGATCGCACCTTGTATGTGTCCTTAGCTACTAATCCACATTGCCCCCATGTTTTCCCAAATATAATAATCTACCAAATTTCAACATATGTGAGAACCCCAGAACTATCTACATTAATTTTTTTGTTGGAGTTGGTCGTCAAAGTGAGTGGTCAAGCTCTATGATTCGATATCAAGGTTTTGCCAGCCTTAATATAAGCCTGAAGCAGGGTTGACTGAATGATTGAATTTTTGAAGACGACCCGAAACGTGTAGCACGTCGCTGCTTGAGACATTCTGGCATTTTATCTTTGAAAGATCATCAATTGAGCTAAGTACAAAAGTGCAAAAGCTTTATCTTTACATTTAATAAAAAGGAGACGTCGCGGTGGTGTGTGGTCATTTGTCCACTCACTTTGACGACCAACTCCAACAAAAAAATTAATGTAGATAGTTCTGGGGTTCTCACATATGTTGAAATTTGGTAGATTATTATATTAAGGTAATTTCAACAGGTTTTGGTGAAATTAACCCATGTTTTCCCAGACAGTACATTGTAGGAGATGCTTTATAATGTGTATGTGGCCCCTACATACTAATCCACATTAATCCCATATTTTGTCATAAATTCTTTAATGGTTTATCCATTCCCAGACTCTTTAAGTGAATTAGCCACTTGTTCCTCACAATCTTATCATATTGTCTATTGTTTTAGGTTTTTCGCAGACAGTAAGTTATAGGAGATAATTTATTAACTAGGAATTCCTAAAACACAGCACACAAAGTTGTATGCTCAAAATGTTTTATTTTAAATAAGAAATGTTTTAATAATATGAAATGATTCATTTGAACATTACATATTTAGATTTATCTATCTATATATAGCACACATTATTTTTTTTTCATCTGCATGTTCACATTCAGCTAATAGATCCTGAAACTATAAACATATTTATAAAAAAAAAAGACATTTTTACAGCACTTCATGTTTTTTTGACTTGCAGTCTGTCACAGATTAAACCTTCCACCAACTCTACATGGCCTTTAACTCTCACAGAGCTAGTCATACCATCAAACAGTTGTCCTGGGTTTCTACATTTATTAATATCTCTGATGAGATCAAGCAAAAAATTAAAAATTTCATTACATAGGATCAGTGTTTCCATTTGATAACCTACTATCATGGCCACATTTACAATACATTCCAGACACAACCTGGCACAAGTTTTCCTGAGTTTCTTCTGTATTTCCCTGTGCCCCCACCTCAGCCATTCATAATGTCTTTGACCTGGCAGCCTTATTATATAGGCCACACAGTCTTTGTGCATCACCCCACACAAGCATTTCTTTATAAAGCAGTATACCGTTGCCTATATAACCAATTTGAATGTGCTTTTTCAGTAAAGACATTCGCTGGTGGGGTTTTGGAAAGTCCTATGTCAGTCCAGCAGCTAAAATCATAGACATCTTCAGGTCTTCATTTTCTGTTGTCCTTTTGGTTAACTGTGACTCCAATCGCTTCCCTTTGACATGGACAGAAAACGAACAAGCAGGATAGATTGATTGCTGATATGTACACTGTGTCCTCTGGCTCTCATGGGGGTGAGGATCCATCACTTCCCTACAAAAAAAGAAACCCAATGTCAATGTGAAATGAATTACCTCTTCTATAACACCTTTTAAAATACATGGATACCACAAGCCTTGTAAAGTCCATGTGACAAAAAAAAAGGCCTCTCTCTTACCTCTGCGGATCCTAATTTTTCCAGCAAAAGTTGTTTCAGCAACCAAAGTTGCCTGATATAGTTCAATGTCTGTTGGATCCACAGCATTGTCATTTGGCAGTCAAAGGCTGTATTTTCAATTTCAGTGCTTGAATCATAAAGTTCTTGAGAATTAAACAACTTTTGTGCATCTGGAAGCTCTTCAATTTTAGTCTGTTAATTCACGTTTCTTTTATTCCCCAGTATCTGCCGAACTCTCTGGTGGCTCAAACATATTTTCTATTGGTGAGTAACCCTCCATCTCTGCATCATGATCTTTAAAAAAGTAATTGGAGGTAAATGGAGCTTACTCTGAGGAGAAGGAGGTTACCAGTGGTGTGCCATAGGGATCTGTCCTTGGTCCGATTCTGTTTAATATCTTTGTTAGTAATATTGCAGAAGGGCTGTCGGGTAAGGTTTGATTCTTTGCGGATGATACCAAAATCTGCAATAAAGTAGACACACAGGAGGGAGTCAATAACATGAGGAGAGATCCAGCTAAGCTTGAAGAATGGTCTAGAATTTGGCAGCTGAAATGTAATGCTAAAAAATGCAGGGTCATGTATTTAGGATGCAAAAATACAAAGGAACTTTACAGTGTAGGGGGTAAGGTACTTCTGTCCACCAAAGAAGAGTGGGACCTGGGCGTAATTGTGTCTTACAAACTTAAAGTAGCTAATCAGGTAGAAAAGATGACTGCAAAAGCCAGAAGAATGCTTGGGTGTATAGGGTGAGGAATGGCCAACAGAAGGTGATAATGCAAAGGAGGGTCTCTTTCAATTTAAGGCAAACTCTGCTATGAGGGGACATAGGATAAGAGTGAAAGGGGATCGACTCAAGAGTAATATGCGGAAATATTTCTTTACGGAAAGAGTGATAGATGCATGGAATAGTCTCCCAGTGGAGGTGGTGGACACGAGGACAGTATCTGAATAAAAAAAAAAATGGGACAAACACAGAGGATCTCTAAAGGTAAAAAGGGGGATTATTGTAGTTGATATGGAAGGGCAGACTAGTAAGGCCATGTGGTCTTTTTGTGCTGTCATGTTTCTATGTTTCTAATTGATCTTATGCACCCTTTAGGAAATCTTCCTTGGTATTTTAGAAAGATCCATTTTTCTCTTTTTGAATCACTGTGTTAGAGTTTTTTCCACACAGGCTGCTCGGATTGACAGTGTTTTATCACCTATTCTTTCTACAGTCACATGAGCATGTTCAGACATGCCTCTATTTCTCTGTTTGGCTTTTTCAAAATTTCATCATTCCCTTCAAGTTTCCACAATCACCATGACAATGGGGCAGCAGTCACATGAGCATATTGAGACATTCTTCGTTTTTTATTCTGTATTGATTTTTTTTCAAAACCCAAAAATAGAAAAGTTGAAGTGGGATTTGAACCCAAGTCTCTATGTGTTTCATGCTAGTGTGCTACGAACAATGAAGTGCTAATTGAATCAAACACACATTCACCCCCATGTTGAAAGAAAGTCTGCTTTCCCAAATGCTTATTCTACCAAATGCTTTGTGCCAGCACTACATTTTAAAAATTTTATTTTCAGGCTGCATTCTTGTATGCACAGATTCCTGTTGCTGCCAAAGATTATTTTTAACAATCAGCTCTAAATAGGTAAGAATACACACCTTTCACTAAAAGCAATGAGGCACTGCTTTGTGAGAAAAAAGCTCAGATAGGGAAAAAAAACCCTTTTGTTCTTTGTTTTATTATACTGCTTATGGGTTCTATGAGTATTGCTGGAAGCAGTCACTTGTATTTCCAGGATCAGACACTCTGCTTCCAGTGGTGTCAGCATAAACTGGTAGCAGACACTTGCATTTCAGGGGTTAGACACTCTGTTTCCAGTGATGGCATTAAAACATGAAGGGGTCTGTTTCAGATGACATAGGCTGGGGTGTTGTTGGGTTGGGAGGGGGCATTTGGGGTGGGATATAGGTGGGACTTGGGCAGAGTCAACCCTGTTCATTTCTATGGGAGGGGGCAGAGTATGGGCGAGACCTAACCCAGAAGTGAACACTGATTGGCTGACATCATCCTTATCTCACCTGTCAATCAGTTTGATGAATGCTGTATCCATTATACTACCTGTGAATTTTGTATATATTTTTGTAATCTGCCTAGATGTTGGGATAGTGCAGCTAAGAAATACTGTTAAATATGTAAAGAAATAAATGGATAGTGTGTGCCTGACTTCTGTAGTCTTTCTCTTGAGCAATGGTGGCTGTGTGCTGGGTATAATTTTCCCTAAGTTATGTTTCTTATTTCCCAAAGTTTGTGGAGTAATTGAGTTAATGTAAAATTGAGTAAAATGCGTGTATGCAAATGCTAGAAGTCTAAAAAATAAGATGGGAGAGTTAGAATATATAGCACTAAATGAGAGGTTAGATATGATTGGAATCTGAGACATGGTGGAAGGAGGACAACCAGTGGGACACTGATACCTGGGTACAAACTATATCGTAATGATAGAGCTGATCAAATTGGTGGAGGGGTTGTGCTCTATGTTAGAGAGGGCATTGAGTCAGAAAGGATTAAAGTTTTGCAGGAAACAAAATTTGCTGTAGAATCTCTATGGATTGAAATTCCATGTAAAAAGGGGAAGGTGATGGCAGTGGTGGGGGGGGGGGGGGTACTATCGACCGCCTGGCCAGAATGAACAAATGGATGATGAAATGCTCAAAGAAATCAAGGAAGCTAACAAAAGTTACAGCACAGTAATAATAATGGGTTATTTCAATTACCCCGGTATCTACTGGGTCAGTGTCACGGCAGGACATGCTAGGGAGAGAAAGTTCCTATATGAAATAAATGACTGCTTCTTGGAGCAGCTGGTTCATGAACCAACCAGAGGGGAAGCCATATTGGACCTAGTCCTTAGTGGAACACCAGATCTGGTGCAAGAGATAAGGTTGTTGGGGCCACTTGGCAATAGTGATCATAGCATGATCGCGTTTGATCTAATTAATGGAGGCGGGATGGTAAGGAAATCCACAGTACTACCTTTTAACTTTTGAAAGGGAGACTATGATAAAATGAGGAAAATAGTTAAGAAAAAACTAAAAGGAGCAGTTGGAAAGGTTAAAGACTTACATCAAGCTTGGGTGTTGAAAAATACTATCTTGGAAGCCCAGACCAGCTGTATTCCACGCTTTAAGAAAAGTGGAAGGAAGTCCAAAAAACTGTCAGCATGGTTTAAAGGTGAGGTCAGAGAGCTGCTGCCAAAAAAGCATCTTTCAGGAAATGGAAAAAAGAGCCAAACGATGAAACCTTGAAACAGCACAAGCACTGGCAAGTTAAATGCAAAGCATTGATAAGGCAGGGAAAGGGAGAATTTGAGAAGAAGATTGCTGCGGAAGCAAAAAATGCGTAATAAAGACTTTTCCAAGTACATTCGTAGCGAAAAACCTGTGAGAGTGTCAGTTGGTCCATTAGATGATAGAGGGGTAAAAGGGGCACTAAGAGGTGACAAGGCGATAGCAGAGAGACTGGATGAATTCTTTGCTTCAGTCTTTACTGAGAAGATGTAGGGATATTATCCATGACTGAAGTGGTATTTAATGGTGCGGAAGAATTGAAGGAAATATCGATACATCGGGAAGATGTATTACAACTATTAGATAAACTGAAGAGTAACAAATCACCTGGGCCAGATGATATACATCCAAGGGTGTTGAAAGAACTGAAATATGAGATTGCAGACCTGCTATTAGTAATCTGTGAACTATCATTAAAATCATCTGTAATACCTGAAGATTGGAGGATGGCGAACATAATGCCAATTTTTAAAAAGGGTTCCAAGGGTGATCTGGGAAACTACAGACCGGTGAGCCTGACATCAGTACTGGGAAAAATGGTAGAAACCATCATAAATAACAAAATTGCTGAACATGTAGATAGTCATGGCTTAATGGGAGACAGCCAACATGGCTTTAGACAAGAAAGATCTTGTCTTACTAATCTGTTATGTTTTTTTGAAGGTGTAAATATACAGGTAGACAAAGGTGAGTCGGTTGATATAGTGTATTTGGACTTTCAGAAAGCCCTTGACAAAGTCCCTCATCAGAGAGCTTTGGCAAAACTAAAGAGTCATGGGCTAGGAGGCAGTGTACTATTGTGGATCAGGAACTGGTTAAAAGACAGAAAGCAGAGGGTAGGGCTAAATGGCCAATTTTCTCAGTGGAGAAAGGCGAATAGTGGTGTATCCCAGGGATCTGTGCTGGGTCCGCTGCTTTTTGACATATTCATAAATGACCTGGAAAAGGGAATAACGAGTGAGGTTATCAAATTTGCAGATGACACAAAACTATTTAAAGTTGTTAAAACCCAAGAGGATTGTGGAAAATTGGAAGAGGATCTTGATAAATTGAAAGACTGGGCATCAAAATGGCAGATGAAATTTAATGTGGACATGTGCAAAGTTATGCACCTAGGTAAGAACAACCCAAACTATGGTTACACGATGCAAGGTTCCACATTAGGAACCACCAACTAGGAAAAAGATTTAGGCGTCATCATGGATAACACTTTGAAACCCTCTGCCCAGTGTGCAGCGGTGGCCAAGAAAGCAAATAGAATGCTTGGAATCAGAAGGCACGTAATGAAGAATAAAACAAAGGATATTATAATGCCTCTGTATCGTTCCATGGTTCAACTGCACCTCAAATATTGTGTGCAATTCTGGTCATAATACCTTAGAAAAGATATAGCAGAATTAGAAAAGATACAGAGAAGAGCCACCAAAATGGTAAAGGGGATGGAAGGATACCCCTATGTGGAAAGGCTAAAAAGGTTAATTCTCTCAAAGGGAGAGGGGTGATTTGATGGTAGCCTAGGGCCCTGAGCAACTGGTGGTAAAGCAGAGAAATCAGAGTTCAAAAACTTACTTCTTCCATAGATGCACCCTCTGACCTTGGGTAAGGCAGTCAATTCTCCATTGCCTCAGGTACAAATTTAGAGGGTCTATTTGCAAAATCACAGTAAGACCAAAGTGAACCCATTAAGGAACTTGGTTACTAAGCTGGACTAATGGTTAGCATGCACTATTTGTAATTAGGTCCCATTGAATAACATGGGACCTAGTTACAAATAGCACATGCTAACCATTAGCCCAACTTAATAAACTTGCCCCTATGCTTAACACAACTGTATTTTGATTATCACAAATGTTGGAGTCGGGAGTGGTGCCAAAGGACTGGAGAGAGACTCATGTGGTCCCTTTACACAAAAGTGGAAGTAAGGATGTGGTTGAAAAACACAGGCCAGTTAGTTTAACTTCGGTGGTGAGTAAATTATTGGAAATGATGCTGAAAGAGAAAATAGTGAGGTTTCTGGAGTCCAGCAGATTACAGGATTCGAGGCAGCATGGATTCACCAGAGGAAGGTCTTGTCAGACAAATCTGATTGATTTCTTTGACTGGGTGACCAGGGAGTTGGACTGAGGGAGAGACCTAGAATTGGTTTATTTAGATTTCAGTAAAGCCTTTGACACTGTTCCTCACAGGCAACTTATAAACAAACTGAGCACCCTAGGGATGGACCCTAAAGTTACTGCTTGGGTTAGAAATTGGTTGAGTGGGAGGCGACAAAGGGTACAGGTAAATGGAGCTTATTCTGAGGAGAAGGAAGTATCCAGTGGTGTACCGCAGGGATCTGTCCTTGGTCCGATTCTTTTTTTTTTTTTTTTTATTTAATGCAATTTTACAGAATTAATCAAGCAAATGCTTGTACAGCAAACAACAATTTGTAACAAAATAATGTAATATAATAAAAAATCAGGAAATAGACAATTACAAGAGTATAATTAGCCCACTATAAAGAGAGAGTCAGCAGGAAAGCAAAACTCAAGGACAATGACTCCCTGAGAAATATAAGAAACTTCTCTTAAAGGAACTTACAAGATGACAAGAGAGGACAGAGGAAAAACCAACTGATGAGACCACCTATGCTAGCATTCACTCAGGGGAAGAAGTAACAACAATCTGTGAACTGATAAATGAGGATAAATCTTCAGGCTGAAAAAATACATATTTGTGAACCCTAAAGGAAATAATACATTTACAGGGAAAACGTAATATAAAAGAACCACCAAGTTGAACAATACCAGGTCTAAGTAAAAGAAAAGCCCTACGGCGCTTCTGAGTCTCCCTGGAGACATCAGGAAAGATCACAACCTTCTTACCCAAGTACATAACAGATCTTTTCCTAAAATACATTTTCAATATCCAATCCCTATCCGATGGTAGGGCAAAAGTCACCAACATTGTGGAAACTGACAATTCAGCCTCATTAGGGGATTGTAGAAGAGCGGATACATCCAAGACATTCATATCAACTCCGTCTTGTATTACATTTCCCTCTTTCTTAGCTTTAGGCAAAAAGTAAGCTTTCACTACTGGAGGAATCAAATCAGAAGAGACATTTAAGACTTCCTGCACATATTTCTTGAACATTTCAATCGGGGATAAACCAACTAGAATAGGAAAATTCAACAATCTTATATTAGCTGCCCTAACTGCATTCTCTAAGTTCTCCAATTTCATTCTTATAAAAGATTATCTTTCACAAAAGTCTCTGTTAATAAAGAGTTCTGATTCACTTTTTGTTCCCCAACTTCAACTCTCGAACGGAGATTAACCAACTCTTCCCGCATGCCAGGTGCACCACTCTCCAAGGTTTCCAAACGTGAAATTGTCAGCTCCACCTGCTTGCTAACTGCTGAAGAAAGCTGAGAAATCGCTTCCCAAATAGTACCCAGGGAGATTTCCTCAGGACGCTTCAAAAGGATACCGCGGGAAAAATCTGAGCCCAAAGACAGTACCTTTGCTCCTTCAACTCCTCCTGAGGATACAGGTTCAGCCGCCTCAGATACCAAAGAGGGAACCATATCAACAGCTCCCAACACTGAGAGCTTCTCTCCAGGGTTCTCGACCAGCAAGGCCCGCACAGTCGACGCAGCGCCACCAACTCTGGGCGGGGCTGGGTCTCCTCCCGCGAGAAGAGACACCGGGAGGTTCTCTTGCACCGGCGGCGATCGCTCATCGGGGGAGAGAGACATCTCTAGGGCAGGCAGTGCCGAGACCACTCCATCTGGCACTACAGCGCCCGCTCGAATCTCCCCCTTCTGTTCCTCCGTCAGCCAGACAAAACGATCCATAGGACCAGAGGAAATAGTCACAGGAACGGCAGGTAGGGGCTCCGTGGGA
This sequence comes from Ichthyophis bannanicus, assembly GCA_033557465.1. Taxonomy (NCBI): domain Eukaryota; kingdom Metazoa; phylum Chordata; class Amphibia; order Gymnophiona; family Ichthyophiidae; genus Ichthyophis; species Ichthyophis bannanicus. Next base: position 662,164,887 of record CM066035.1, on the reverse strand, counting down.
GAAGCCTTCTGTTTGCCCTTGCGTTTAGGCATGTCCGGCTCTCAACGCTCAATCCGCCATCTTGGAAATTAGCTGACCCCCCCCGGTCCGATTCTTTTTAACATCTTTGTTAGTGATATAGCGGAAGGGCTGTCGGGTAAGGTTTGCCTCTTTGCGGATGATACCAAAATCTGCAATAGAGTAGACACCCAGGAAGGTGTGGATAACATGAGGAGGGATCTATTTAAGCTTGAAGAATGGTCTACAATTTGGCAGCTGGGATTTAATGTTAAAAAATGCAAGGTCATGCATTTGGGCTGTAGCAATCCAAGGGAGTAATATAGTATAGGGGGTAAGGTACTTTATCCACAAAAGAAAAGTGGAACCTCGGCGTGGTTGTGTCTGATGATCTCAAAGTAGCTAAACAGGTAGAAAAGGCAACAGTAAATGCTAGAAGGATGCTTGGGTGCATAGGGAGAGGAATGGCTAGCAGAAAAAAAGGAGGTGATAGTGCCCCTATATAAGTCTTTGGTGCGACCTCATTTGGAGTATTGTGTGCAGTTCTGGAGACCGTGCCTTCAAAAGGATACGAACAGGATGGAGTCAGTACAGAGGGTGGCTACTAAAATGGTTAGTGGTCTTCATTATAAAGCATATGAGGCCAGACTTAAGGTTCTTAATATGTATACCTTAGAGGAAAGGCGGAATAGAGGTGATATGATTGAGACATTTAAATACCTCCATGGCATAAATGCACAGGGGGAGAGCCTTTTTCAATTGAAAGCAAGTTTTGCTTTGAGGGGACATGGGATGAGGGTGAAAGGGGATAGATTCAGGAGTGATATGCGGAAATATTTATTTACAGAAAGAGTGGTGGATCCGTGGAATAGTCTCCCAGTTAAGGTGGTAGAAATGAGGACAGTATCTGAATTCAAAAAAGCATGGGACAAACACAGAGGATCTCTAAAGGAAAAAAGAGGACTGTTGTAGTTGTTGATATAGAAGGACAGACTAGATAGGCCATGTAGCTTTTTCTGTCATCATTTTCTATGTTTCTCTGTTCACCGACCCCTACTAGGTTTACCATGTATCAATACTCACTGTTAAAGGTTTGCATGGCCAAAAAAAGTTTATTGGGTGCTCATTGAAAATATACGTATTTTTTCCTGATTTTCAGGTCTTTGTCATGTTCGACATATTCATTTTCTAGGTCTGCATTGTATGTTCACAATGTTCATTATAGGCTGTGACCTCCTATAATGCTGTACTCTCTTCTGTTTGGATTCTCTTGCTCCCCTTATCTCACGTCCTGTTAGGCGTTCTCCTCCACAGCCTTGGCTCTCTCCTTTTGCCCGCTATTTGCACTCCTGTGCCTTCTCTGCTGAGCGTGACTGGCTCAAATCTCGCTCTCATGCTGACTTTATCCACTTTAAATTCATGCTCTTCTCCTTTCAATCAGCCATTGCACTTGCCAAACAAATCTACTTCACCAATCTGACTAACTCTCTTGTCTCTAATCCTCGTCGTCTCTTTTATACACTCAATTCTCTCCTCAGTGTGCCCCCACCTCTGGCTCCTACCTCCCTTCCTGCCCAATCCTTGGCACAGTACTTCCATGACAAAATCCATAAAATCACCCTTCAGTTCGCTACCACCTCTTCCTCCCCCCCTTTTTCCCAACTCTCCCCCCTTACTTCTGCTTCCCTTTCTTCCTTCCCTCTGGTCTGATGAGGAAACAACACTCCTCCTTTCTTCCTCTAAGCTGACTTCCTGCCCTTCTGATCCTATGCCCACCCACCTCCTTAGCTCCATTTCTTCCACTGTCGTCCCCTCCATCACTCATATTCTCAATCTATCGCTCTCCACCGCTACCTTCCCTTCTGACTTCAAGCATGCTATTGTCACACCCCTCTTCAAGAAACCCTCACTCGATCCCACCTGTCCTTCTAACTATCGTCCCATCTCTCTCCTTCCCTTTATTTCTAAATTACTCGACTTCCTCTCCTCTCATGCCCTCCTAGATCCTTTACAATCCGGTTTCTGTCCCCTACATTCTACCGAAACTGCTCTTACCAAAGTCGCCAATGATTTGTTTCTGGCTAAGTCCAAAGGCTTTTATTCTGTCCTCATTCTTCTGGATCTCTCTGACACCATTGACCACAATCATCTTCTTATCACCCTGTCTTCACTCGGTTTCAAAGGCTCTGTACTTTCTTGGTTCTCCTCCTATTTCTCCCACCGCTCTTTCAGTGTGTACTTTGGTGGCTCCTCCTCCTCTTCAACCCCTTTACCTGTGGGTGTACCTCAAGGTTCTGTCTTAGGTCCCCACCTCTTCTCTCTCTATACCCAATCCCTTGGTGCCCTCATCTCTTCCCATGGCTTTCACTATCATCTCTGTGCTGACGACTCTCAAATCTACCTCTCTACAACTGTTAGCTCTCCTGAAATTCAAGCTAAGATCTCGGTCTGCCTCTCTGACATTGCTTCCTGGATGTCCTATCGCCACTTGAAGCTGAACATGACCAAAACTGAATACCTTGTCTTTCCCCCTAATGCCTCCCCTCCTCCTTCCCTTTTCTCAGTCTCTGTAGATAACTCTGTTATCCTTCCTGTCTCTTTGGCATGGAACCTTGGTGTTATCTTTGACCCATCTCTCTCCTTCTCTTGAGATATCCAAAACATTGCTAAAACATGTCGTTTCTTTCTTTACAATATCTCGAAAATTCGCCCTTTTCTCTCTGATAATGCTACTAAACTGATTGTCCACTCTTTAATCACCTCCCGCCTTGATTACTGTAACCTTGTCCTTGCTGGCCTCCCTGCTAACCACCTCTTTCCTCTCCAGTCTATTCAACATTCTGCAGCTTGTCTGATTTTCCGTCTCATTTTTCACACATTACTCCTCTCCTCATGTTGCTTCACTGGCTCCCCATCCGCTTCCGTATCCAGTTCAAACTCCTCCTTCTAACCTATAAATGTATTCATTCTTCTGCCCCTCATTACCTTTCATCCCTCATCTCTACCTACACCCCCTCTCGCCAACTCCACTCATCTAATTGTCTTCGTTTATCTATGCCTTTTACTTGTACTGCTAATTCTAGACTTCGCTCCTTTCAACTGGCTGCACCCTTTTCCTGGAATGCTCTACCTGTCTCTGTCCGCCAAGCCTCCTCCCTGGCCATTTTCAAATCCAAATTGAAATCCCATTTCTTCGCCATTGCTTTTTGTTCCTAATTCATCCTTTCTTGTTCTCTCCATAAACATTTGTTCTTGTCTTGTTAATTGTTATTTGTATTATCTAATTTTATTTCATATTTTGTCTTAACTAGATTATGAGCTCTAACGGGCAGGGACTGTCTCTTTTTATGTTTGTACAGCGCTTCGTATGTTGCAGCGCTTTATAAATGCTTAGTAATAATAATAATAATAATTCATAGATATACGCACGTACAAGCTATTTTATGCACTTTAAATTTTTAGGTGCTCAAACGAACCACATGCATGCTCACGAATGTATACCCTGTTAGCCTTTACCATTGGCTGCATTAAGAGAAGCTTTGTACTGCCATAGTAGCAAATAAAATGATATGTAGATAAAAGATTGCTGAAGGAAGAGATAACAACAGGGGGACAGTGTCAGTAATGAAAGTCTTAGGCTCAACAAATGAGTTTTACCTATATCTCTGGAAGTGCTGGTAACCAGTGTTTTGAGCAGTGTGTGTACTTTATTACTAGATCATAATGTCCCTGTGCTAATAAGCACCTTTTTTAATGTGCATACTACTTCTGTACATACAAATATGCACACAAGTCATATCTCCTTTGACCTTTAGTCTATATATATAAACACATGCAAAGAGGTCACTTTTTCCCTATAGCATGATGCTGTATGCTGAATCCAGATGGGGTGGGAGGAGGAAGAGGTACAGAGAGCAGATCAAATGGAAAGGACTCGCAATCCGGTCCTCTACAATAAAGGAGGTCACATGAGGATGTGGAAACTCCTATCTATGAACCACCCTGCTGGGTTTCATGGAGCAGGAGGTGACAGGTTGGTGCAGGTGAGCTCAGAGGCCATTATGGCCCTGTGTGGGGCTTTTAAGGATGATCTGGATCCTCTGACAGGCAGGTTCCAAGCTAGACCTGGCTTTTGAGCTCATTATATTTCTTAATCCTTTGTTGGTTTCAGACTACTCTCTGTAGTTAGTAGAACAACACTGCTAGCCTTTTAAACAAATGTTGGTGTCAGCTAGATAATTATTTCAAAGTGCCAAATTAGCAGACACAATGGGCCTTCTAAGATGCATCAGCGAAAGCAAGAATGGCAGCTACAAATGACTACAGACATGTCCTGTCTGATACCACCTCATCAGAGGGAAGAGGCGCTTATACATCACAAGCAGGAGCTCTCATTTCCTATCATGATCAGTGCCTTTTTTATTAGTATTTAGCTCACACAATTCCAGTAGTAGTTCAAGGTGCATTACATTCAGGTATATAGGAATTACCCTGTGCCTACAATCTGTTTGTATTTGAGGCAATGAATAGAGGGTTAAATGACTTGCCCAAGGCTCCAAGGAGTATCGGTGAGATATGAATGCTGGTCTTTCTGGCTACCAGACTGTTTCCCTAACCACTAGGCTACTTCTCCTCCTTATGTAAAGCCTGCAATATTCAGAAGGGTGAAACCAATGTGAAGTCTTAAGGATCTTTAGGCGTTTTCCCTGCTAGCTAGAGAAATTCCTCTAACTTTAGCGGTTCTCAACCCAGTCCTCCAGGTACACTCATCCAGTCGGGTTTTCAAGATAACCATAATGAATATGCATGAGGTAGATTTGCATGCAGTGTTTCCTTTGTATGCAAATCTCTCTCATGCATATTCATTGTGGATATCTTAAAAAAGATAACTGGCTGTGTGTGCTCTGAGAACCACTGCTCTAACTGATCATATGTACTTTTGTTTTAAGTGCTGTAAAGTCAATGCTGACTCCTGGCAACCCAGCAGCCCCTGGGTTGTCTTGGAAAGGTATGACAAGAAGTAGATTGCCAGGCCTGTTCTTCCAAGGCGATGGAGGGTAAAGTGACTTGCTCAAGGACACAAGGAGTACCAGTTGGAATTGAACTCTGATCACTTGGGTATGAGGCTGTTGTTTTAACCAGTGGTTCTCAACCCCGTCCTCTGGGACCCTCAGGCCATTCAGGTTTTCAGGATATCCACAATAAATATTCATGATATAGATCTGCATGCACTGCTTGCATTGTATGCGGATCTATCTCAGGCATATTCATTGTGGATACCCTGAAAACCCAACTGGACTAGGGGTCCCTGAGTACTGGGTTGAGCACCACTGTGGCTACTCCTCCCATATGTACTTACTGGTGCATAAAAATAAAATCAGCGTAGTAAGAAAAAAAATCCCAAAGTCACCTAAACTGAAACAAAGCTTGCTGAGGTTGTTTATCAATAATGCAGATATGCTTTGAAAAGTGCTGTGTTCAGAGCTCTATGCGTAAATGAAAATGGTTTTTATCTATGATAACCTGCAGAGGTGCATGAACTGTAACTTTGTGACCAGAAATGAGATGATTGGATAACAATTTCCTGTTGCCTTTATTATCCTAAAAATAATAGCTTAGAATAATGGCAATGAAAATCTCTTTCGAGAACCACAAAAGAACCGTAGCCTGAAATACCGTGAGTGTCATAGCAGTGGTGGGTCCTCAGGCTGCGGGATTGCTTGATCAGTAATAAATCTACTTATCTTCCATCACTACAAGAATTATCATGCTGTCTAGCAGCTGCCAACCGAAAGAGAATCTTTAATTTAGACAGTGCTGCATCGATGTGTCTTCTTGATCAAGGCATTGTTGGTCCTGGTTCACAAAGTCTTCAGTCAATTTGCTTGTAATAAGCCAGCACAAGCAGCACCTCTGCTGTAATAGTGCCAGATTCCAAAAATTGCTCATCCTTGTATTAAATTCATGATTTCCTACCTATTCTTGAGTTTTGACAGCAAGGTCAGCACTAAGCCTGTAGTAGACAGGAGAGCGGTTTACAAGAGCTTGAGAGATTTGGATTCTGTTTCAGACAGCTTTAATGTATCTTTTTATCGGACTTCTAGAATTCTCATGGTATTCAGTTACGTATGTAAAACCCCTAAACCCCAGAGCTCTGTTGTAACATTTCAAAGTCGGGGGCCCTGATCTAGCAGGAAATGGCCATACTTTCAAAAACAATTCACTGTTGGTCAGTGAAAGACATCCTTGGACAGTAAACTCCTGCAGCAAAAACCTTTACATTACTAATTAAATATAGGCACAGTAAGTTCCATGGAGTCAATAGTTGTACAAGTTGATTATAAGACTTTCAGACTGTTTCTGGAATTTTAAAATTTGTATAGATTGAAATCTTTGCATGTTATTGGTTTATTTTATTTTACTTTATTAACCAGTTATATAAAGAGATTCACCAAAGATGGTATATTTAAAAATAAATTCTTCTTTCTCTATCCAAAAATCCCCTGATGGCAAAAGAGCCCCTTTTGCTTAGAAGAGGCATAAAGTTCTCCTTGCTTTTGGTTTCAGACTTTGTAAACAGCTGAAGCAAATCTATATCACCACCTCACACTCTTAAAGTGCTATTCGTGATTTGGACATCTGCAAACAGGCATGCAGATATCCAAATTACAGAGATGTACCTGGAACCATTTCAGAAGCCGGGCCTTTGGACATCCCCAGCACGAGGACCTCCAAGACTGAAAGGGGGGCATGACGGAGGTGTAGCCGGGGCGTTCCTAAGAACTTGAACGTGCCAGACTGAGCTCAGAAATGCCCTGGATGTCCCAAATCACATCTAAAGTTATACCTGCTCCATCAAGAAAATAAAAGAAAAAAATACATTTATACCTGCTCTGGGCATGAATTGGCATCTCAAATGTGTTTGTTTTGTTAGGCAAATGTGTGGATACCTCCTGTATTTTACCATATGTCAATGAACATGGATGAGTAATGGGAGCTCATGTTTTCACTTGCTATGCTGCTGGACATTCCCTTATGCTAGCTTGCTTTAGATGGATGTCCCAACCCAAGTGTCCCTAATGAGGATGTCTATGTGCCCGGCCAAGTGCATGTCAATGTTTGGGATGAATATGTTCTTAAAATCAGCCAGAGGTATAGATGTCCCTGGCACTTTTCTGTACGTTCTGCCATGGATGTCCCCAATTTCACTGAGATGTCCTTTCTAAAATCTCCCTCCATATTTCCAACAAAACAAATATTTGTTATCCTGTTGTCAAACAGGTACTTTTTAATTCTAACCCATGTTGGTTGTATCTTATGGAAAGGAAATAGGATTAACTGAGCTCTCTTGTGAATGTTGGGTGCCAACAAGCAAACAAATCCAGTCTTCAGGTCTGTAGCTAATTTTAAGGAGATTTAGACCAAAAAATTGAGGCAAGATGGCGCTGCACACGGACGCTGGCTAACTTCTCTCCGTGGGTGTTCCTACCTGAGGCATTTTTTTCTGCGTTGTTTCGGCTTGCTCCATGCCGCATACTGGATGGAAGTGGAAGGGAAAGTTGTTGTTGGCGGAGGTCCAGAGTGGAGAGAAACTTGTGGGAAGCGGGCCTATGGACACTTTCATGAGACCCGCTCTGAGGTGCGGTGGAACTCCGGGAAGCCTGCTTGCTATGGAGGGGGCAGAAGGAGGCCCTATGACTGCCATTGGGCTGGACATGTCACTCAGCCTGGATATCGCACTCCTCCAGATAAGCTAGCGTCTAAGATCCTGCAAGAGGGCATGGAGATGAATACGCGAAACATTGTGAGTTCTACCACCGTGCCAGAGATGCAATAGACCGGCCCTGTTTTGATATCTGGGAGCACAGGTCCTTGTCTGAGCATTCTGGAGTTCCTGGGGCAAAGGAGGAAGCAGGTCCTGGTGTTCGGCAGCTGGAGTCCTTGTTGCCGTCTCCTCCGGTCTTGAAGACCCTGGGCACAGGACCGGTACCTATGAAGGGCTCCTCAGCAACGTTGGTGAGACTGGAGTTTTTCTATGCAAAGTTTATGGGAAGCCTTTTCTGCTATGGAACTATCAATTTCATCACAATTCCAGGCTATTTCCCAGCAGTTACAATTATTTGGGCAGCAATTGATAATTCAAGAATCTGGTCAGACTACTGTAAATTCCAAGATCGCCTCTCTTGAAGATTGCCTAGATCGGATGCAAGAGACTGCCCAAGCCTTTATGAGAGACTCTGAGGTTATACACAGGAAAATGGAGTTTTTAGAGAACTCAGCTAGTAGTCGAAACCTGCAAGTTCTGAATTTTCCAAAGGTGCCGTCTATATCGGCACTAGAGTTGTTCAAGAAGTTTTTGAATTCTGTACTGAAGGTTTGGGCTGAATCCTTGTCACCTATATCTAAGGTTTTCTATTTGCCTACTGATAGGATTAAGGCCGTGGAAAATCTTGAGAGGTCTTCGGCCTTATCTTCTGATAGTTTGGACTTGACTACATATTTAGAGAAGTCAACTTCTGACTCAGGGATGACTGCTACTCTGCTGGTCACTCCTGCGTTAGAATTCAATAGAGAATGGCTTTTGAGATTATTCCTTCATTTTCCCAATAAAATGTTTTTTGTATTCCCAGAATAGGATGTTCCCTGATGTTTCCAGGGCCACTCAGAAAAGGAGGAGAAGGTAATTTTTTTGCATCAGCCTGGGGTGGTCCAACTGAGTGGGCTTTTCTTTTTCCTTTTTCACTGTAAATGGTAAAGTTGGCTGGTTCTATGACCCATCCCAGTTGGCCTCCTTTATTTCTTCCAGGTTACTGATCACTGAGGTCTCTCCCTCTGGGCCCCGAGAGGATGGCTCTACATAGGTAGAGTTTAGGCGACAGTTGATAGTGTAACCTCCTCTTGGTTGTCTATGTTTTTTTCTTATTGACTGTGAAAGATTTCCTTTATTTTGTGTCCTGTCTTGCTTCTTGTGTTGAGGACTTGAGGATTGGGAATATAATGTTTAAGTTGCTTGACTGATGATTATTTTGATTATAATCTATTTTTCTGTCCTGAGCCCTTTCTATGTAAGATTGAAATTTCTTGTATTTTTTTGTGAAATTCTATAAGTAATAAATTTTAAAAAATTGCTCATTCAAAGTGGTGTGTTAAGAATAGCTTCAAACCAGCAATTTCTCCAATCTAACTAATTACAGTTTCAGAAATGCAGATGAAATGTGATGGTGGACATTCATAATACCAGCGTAAGGTACAAACTTTGCAAAGCCCTGAATAATTTAACGCCATGTCAGATAGTATTTATCCCTTAAGCCAGCTTCTCCTATAGCCCAAACTATCCGGGTAAGTTAGCTAGACAGCAGCTAAAAATCACTATACAGATAAGTGTGGCAAATACTATGTAGTGACCACACAGCCCTCACACCATCCATGGATCACTCCTCTGTGGTTATCCAGTTAAGGACTTTTGAAAATTTACCCCTAAGTTTATACCTGAGACAATGAAGGATTAAGTGCATGGGGATTGTATTTTTTTTAACAGGGCACCTATGTGGAATGTCAATAAGATGACTAATTTATGTCTATTTCATAAAAGCTCTGGGCTTCGACGTTAGGTTGTTTGGGAAAGCGGGTGTAGACTCTATCTAAGGCTAAATACTGGCATGAGACCAATAGTCAACAAGTACCAAAAGGGAAAGTTGAAAAGAACTTTGAAGAGAGAGTTCAAGAAGGCATAAAACCATTAAGAGGTGACCTCAGATTAGATGTGGTGACCCGCTGAATTTAAGCATATTTCATAAAAGCAATATAGACACCCAATGTGTCTTTAGAAAACAGACTAGCAGAAGCAGCCCTGACAGTGTTCATGAGCTCTCTCCCAAATTTATATCTGCTCTGAAGAAGATATAAATGTATGCATGCACTCTAGCGCATGTACCCTGCATTTTATAAAATATGCATGTACATCACATATGCAACTCAGGTCCACCCTGACTGCGCTCCCAAGAATGCTTATGTGCAGTCTTATCTATGGGATCTGTTCACTAAGCAGCGCTAGTGGCTTCCATGCGAAATCGCAGCCATGGCCCCATTGAATAAAATGGTGTCGCAGCTCAGATTTCGCATGGAAGCCGCTAGCGCCGCTTAGTAAACAGACCTCTATGTGTGTACTTATATGTGCATATTCAGCCATACAATTTTATAAGAGCTCTTTTTTGCATATAAAACAGGCTTTAGATGTGGGGAAAACTTTATATATTAGCCTGCTATTAGTCAGATTTCTGATCCCTAATTGAAGGATCCCAAAAGCTGCTCTGGTGCATGGTCCCATGAGAAGGACGGTGATGACTGAGCTAGGTCACTTGGAAGGAGGAGGAATATAAAACCCCGTAATTATTAAAAATTCAGCTATAATCCTTAATACCATTTTTATACATCCATTAAAATTCCATTTTCCATACAACTATACTTGGGTTTAGAAAATATGTTTGAGATTGTCAGGCTATCAATCTATAAGCTAATAAAGAACTCAGAAAATTTTGGGGGATCAGTAATCCCACTGGTTGAACGGTTTGGGTTTAAATGCTGTTTGTTGATGATATTCAATTGAAAATGATCTAGGTGTCCTCATGGATAATACATTGAAATCCTCTGCTCTGTGTATGGTGGTGGCCAAGAAAGCAAATAAAATGCTAGGAATTCTTGGGAATGGAGAATAAAACATAAAATGTCATAATGCCTCTGTATCCCTCCATGGAATGACAGCGCCGTGAGTATTGTGTGCAATTCTAGTTACATCTCAAAAATGTATAGCAGAATTAAGAAAAAGGTAAAGGGGATGGAATGATACCCCTATGAAGAAAGGCAAAGAGCTTAGGGCTCTTTGGCTTACAGAAGACATAGCTGAGAGGAGAGATAGAGCAGTGTTTCTCAACCAGTGCATCGGGGCACACTTTGTGCCTTGGGAAAGTCCTTGGTGTGCCTTGGTGCTGACAGCCAGAGATATGGCTAGGCAATGGTTTTCCCCATCTCAGTTTGACAGTGCCCCTGAAAATATCCATCTGTTTCCTGCTCCAGCCCCTTCTTTTCTATTCTAGATGTAAGAAAACAACTTTTCATTTATGGTTAGCAATCATAATGTGTGACCTGTTAGGTTCTAGTTTACTCCAGGAAGCTTATGACTATCTCCTACACAGAATTTACATGTTGGGAATAGTTTTATATTTCTCTGGTGTATAACTAATTGTCTTGTAGGAAAGACATACCCACCACCTCTGAGGATTTTTTATTGAACCCCAAATATTTTGTAGTAGCAAAACTGAAAAAATGTGATTTTCGGTATAGTCTGAGAGTAGATTACTACAATATTTCATAGAGGGAGTCCACTGGACTCCCCTCATCCTCTCCACCAAATTGAACTGATCACTTACTACTAGCACCCTCCCCTCTGATTGATAGAAAAGCAGCACTTCTTAGGGAGCAATTTATTCAAATGGGTTAGTTTTGCACATGCCATGACAGTAATGAACCTCACTCCGAAGCTAGAGTATGTGGAGGAGTCTTACCTGTGTGTCTCCTTTGCCAGCTTCAGTCTGGTGTCTGAATGCATGGAGCCCTGTCATCTTATATGACCTGCTGGCCTCAAATCTGGCAAAATGAGGCACTCGCAGGTTAAAAATGTGACTCCGTTTCTGCTGGTCGGAGAGACCAAGCAGAGAAATCTCCTTCATTGTGCATATATTTACAAAACAAGTTTAATATTTCAAAATGTGATGTCCAAATAAATGTTTTTCTAGGATTGTTCTGAGAGGGATGGTGTTGAGATGGTTGCAAATGAATTAGATAATAAAAATCTTAACAGGGAGATGCTAAGGGTCTGAAAGCTAATTGTGAGAGGGTACAAATCTGAAGATTTGCCTAGGGCACCTAATACCCTTGCACTGGCCCTGCTTGATATATTTGGTTTGTGTGCCCTGAGGACTGAATAAACTCAAAAGTGTGCCACAAAATAGAAAAGGTTAAGAAGCACTGTCATAGAGGTCTATAAAACTCCATTTTAGCTGTGATTTCACCAATTTTTGGAGGAGATTTTATAAAAGCACATAGACACCTGTGTGGCTTCATAAAATAGTCTACACATAGGTGCCTGCTTGACCGCTCATTCTAGGCAACCTGTGAAAAAATTACCCTTATATTGTCCAAAATTTGTTACATGTGTACCATAGTTATTTTCAAGTTTGTGGATATTATGGTACAGTATGGCTCATTTGTATACACTATAATGCTTCCATACATCTCATCTAGGGAATAACCACAGCAATTAACCTTCTAGAGTTCCAATAAGAATAACTGCAAGATAAAAAAATAAAAAAAATTCTGACTCTGAGTCATTTTAGAAGGTCTAGTCATTCTTTGAATGTCTGAAAACAGTTACACAGATGCCCAAAACATGGAGACATTCCCTGAGCCATTTTGCAAAACAATTATTGAAACTCCCCTGGCACAGGGATGTCCATCTAAGACAGAAGTGTAAAACAGGGCAGTTTGGGTGTACTGAAGACCTTTGACCTGCTCGCATGATTTCAGAAAAGGCCAGCACTTCTCCCCCCTAACCCAAGTCTATACCTGCTCCAGGGCACAAATAGGCATCTGAAAAGTACTCATTTTGCCAGGATCCAGAGGAGATGGTACTGTAATATCCCTAATACTGTCCACAACCATAAAGACACTTGATACAGTTGTGGTCGACATTATTGACACCATCGTAGTTCAATCCCTTAATGTCCAATATCTCCTAAAAAAAAAAAAAGTGGCCAATGAAATTGCTTTGGACTATATATGCACACACATTTGAGACACAAAAGAATAAAATAAAATAAGACCAATTTAAAAAGGAAATAGCATGTGTGTGGGGTGGTGGGTGGGCAGGGAGAGAGGGTACTCGTGAGCTTGAGAAGAGATGGCTGCCTAGCCTGGGAGCTCTCTGTCTCACCAGCCCTTTTTAGCGGGGAAATGCTAGTTGAGAACTCTCCTATAGAAGAGGCTAGAGTACGGAGGTGGAGGACAGGCCCAAAGAATTCTGGGAGGAGGTTTGCCTTTATACTCACTCCTGCTCAATATCCTTGTCCTTAATTAATACTCAGCAGCATATCTTGCTACGAATGTCAATGACCCTGGCTGATCTTTTCCGGTGGGGGAAAGGGGATGACCTCCTTGCTCAAGAAATTGTGGGAGAAAAGGAGACCTGGCACACATGTGGTGGCATTTTCCCAAGATTCAGGTTTTCTGGTCCTGCGTGCATCATCGTATCTGCATAGCTTCAGGACAGGTGCTCCGTTTCACACTTGAATCCTGTGTGATGGGGTATCGGCCTTTGGACTTTGGAGATGTAGGGCCATGACGGCTCTCTAACTCTTTGCTCCTGGCTGCATATATTGTTGTTGCTTAATACTGGAAGCACGCTGTGCCCCCCACCTTAACAGAAAAACTCACAGCAGAGCTTTGGGGCAAGCCCGAGGTAGTCATGACATTATGGTCCGGTTTCTTTAAAACTGAGGCCCTTCCTCCCACATGTGAGGGTGCAAGCTTGCCTGTTATGACTCTGACGCAGTTGTGATTCAGTCTCCACATAGTCCGCAATACCCCTTGATCCCGTGTCTCTAATTTTTAACCACTGTCATTTGTCCTCCCAAGATATGTTCTTATCATCAAATATCAAACTTCAAAGGGGCACAAGTTTTCTCCAAAGACCTTGGGATTCCTGAGTCTACAGTTTGCAATGGTATTAAGAAGTTTTCTGATCATGGAACTGTCAAGAATCTCCCAGGATGTGATGGGAAGAGGAAAATCAATCCAAGAAGTATTCAAAGGATAGAACTTTGTCAAAACACCGCATACAGCATACAAAGAGCTTAAGGCTGACCTGGAGCAATCTGGAGTGGTGGTTTCAAACCACACCATATGCCGTGCACAAAACAAATAAGGACTTCATGGACAAAGGCCAAGGAAGAACCCACTGCTCAAAGACAGACATAAAAAGGCATGCCTAATCTTTGCCCAAACCCACCTTGAGAAACAATAATCCTTCTGGAAAAATGTTCTGTGGATTTGAGCTCTTTGGCAATGCAGACCAGCGATACATTACAGGCAAAGAAATGAAACTTATAAGGAAAAAAACCACCCTTCCTACAGTTAAATATGGTAAAGGTTCCATAATGTTGTGGGGTTGATTTGCTGCCTCAGGAACTGGAGGCCTGGACCGTATTAAAAGAATCATGAAGTAAGATGACTACCAAGGTATTTTGGAGCAAACTATGATATCTAGTGTCAGAAAGCTAGGTCTAGATTGAAGGTCATGGGTCCTCCAGCAAAACAATGACCAAAAACATACATCCAAAAGTACAAAAGAATGATTAAAATGGAAAAAATGGACTGTTTTAAACAGGCCAGCAATGAATCCTGATCTCAGTCTAATAGAGAACGTTTGGAAAGAGCTAAATTCTGCTATTGGTAAAAGGAATCCTGTAAACATTCATGAGCTAAAACAAATCACAGTTGAAGAGTGGGAGAAAATAGCTGCAGACAGATGTATGCAACTTAAAGATGGCTACAAGAAACCTTTGGAGGATGTCATCACTGCCAAGGGTTGTGCCATCAAATATTAGTGAAGGGTACCATTAATCCTGTTAAGGTCATATTTTGTTTTTTTTCTCAGAAATTACTATGTGTAAATTGCATAGACATCTCCTTTTTTTGTTGTATACCTTTGAACGTGCCATTAAAATATTATGATGACATACAGTTGGTATATTTCCAATTGTTTCTCAAGATATTGTATGCTACATACCTAAAATGTAAGAGTGCCAATAATGTTGACCACAACTGTAGGTATTGAGGAAAGCTGTTTTGTGCTTCTCATATTGCTGAGCATCTCCACTAGCAGAATTGCAGTCTAGAACGGGTCCCCTGTATGGAATACCATTCGGGATTAATTTATGTAGGCGTCCCTGACAATGTCCCTATTTAGTACATCCATGTTTCTGAAATTGGGCATGTTCAACTTCAGGCACGATCTTATAAGAACATAAGAGATGCCATTTACGGTCAGATCTAGGGTACATCAAGCCCAATATCCTGTTTCCAACAGTGGCCAATCCAGGTCACAAGTACCTGTCAGGTTTCCAAAAAGGTACACAGATTTCCTGTTGTTTATCTCGGGGTAAGCAGTTGATTTCCCTGGTCATCTTTAATAATGGTTTATGAACTTTTCCTCCAGGAACATGTCCAAACCTCTTTTAAACCCAGCTATACTAACAGCTATTGTCACATCCTCCAGTAATGAATTCCAGAGTTTGACTACACATTGAGTGAAAAACTATTTTCTCTGATCATTCATAAACTGGATACATTGTAGCTTCATTGCATGTCCCCTAGTCTTTCTACTTTTTGAAGGAGTAAACAGCCAATGTACGTTTACCTTCTCCACTCCATTCATTATTTTATGGAGCTCTATTATATCTCCCTCAGCGATCGTTTTTCCAAGTTGAAGAGCCCTAATCTTTTGAGTCTTTCATCATAGGGATATCCTTCCATCCATTTTACCACTTTTGTGGCTCTTCTCTGTACCTTTTCTAATTCTGCCATATTATTTCTAAGATATGATGACCAGAATTGCATACAATATTCAAGGTACAGTCGAACCATGGAACGATACAGAGGCATTATTATATCCTTTGTTTTATTCTCCATTCCTTTCCTTGTGATTCCTAGCATTCTGTATGCTTTTTTGACCACTGCTGCACACTGGGCAGGGGGTTTCAACACAATGATCCTTTTCCTGGGACATGATGTCTGTCTTGCATCATGCAATTGTAGTTTGGGTTGTTCTTCCCTCTGTGGATAACATTATATTTGTCCACATTAACTGCCATCTGCCATTTGGATGTCCAGTCTCCCAATTTTTCAAGATCCTCTTGAAATTTTTCACCATCCTCTTGAGTTTTAACAACTTTGAATAATTTGCTGTCATCTGCAAATTTGATCACATCACTCATTATTCCCATTTTCAGGTCATTGATAAATATGTTAAAAAGCAGCTGGCCCAGTACAGATATCTGGGGTACTCCACTATTTAACTTTCTCCATTGAGAAAATTGGCCATTTAGCCCTACTCTCTGTTTTCTATCTTTTAACCAGTTCCTAATCCACAAGAATCCACTGTCTCCTATCACATGACTTTTTAGTTTCCTCAAGAGTCTTTCATGAGGGACCTTGTCAAATGCTTTCTGAAAATCCAGATACACTATATCAACTAGTTCACCGTTATCTACCTTTTTATTCACACCTTCAAAAAAATGTGCGATTAATGAGATAAGACTTTCCTTGGCTAAATCCATTTTGGCTTTCTGCCACACCATGTTCAGTAATTTTGTTCTTTTTAATGGTTTCTACCATTTTGGCCAGCATAGACGTTAAGCTCACCAGTCTTTAGTTTCCCAGATCGACCTGAAACCCTTTAAAAAAATTGGCATTATATTGGCCACTCTCCAATCCTCAGCAGGGGCGGCCCAAGGGGGGTGCTTAACAAACAGAGCCACGAGGAGAGGGAAACTCTCCCTTTGTGGCTCTGAAAGCTGTGCCGAGGAGAGTGATTGAGGCGGGCTCTGCCGGGCAGCCGGAGGTGGGGGGGGGGGGGGGGGCCCGGCGGGAGACACTTGATTGCGGGAGACACTTCATTCTGCCACTACCATGGCGGCAGCGGCAGCAGCAAGTTTCTTTTTTCTTTTAAAGTGACTGATGGGCAGAATGTTGTTTGCGTGGGGTCCCCTGGAACGAGAGGCCCTGTGCAAGCAACATTCTTGCTCAATGGATGGGCCGGCCCTGATCCTCAGGTACCATTTTTCCCAGGTTATAAGTCACATTTTTTTACCTGATGTCCAGCTGGCTTGACCTATACAAAGGAGCAATTTATATATTAACTTTACACGGTAGAAAAATGAGGCCCGCCTCTCTAATCACAGATATACTCGTCCCTGGGCCCTCTGCTCTATGTCTGACCTCAAATGGGGTTAATTGTTATCAGAGGCCTTTATTAGAGGTATTAATCTCTCTAATCGATCTCACTGCTTCACCTATAAAAACCCAAAAGCTTTTACCTCTATCAGTTGTATCCAGGTCCTTCGATCATGTACCTTATATTCAGCAGACTGGTACGTATTTTGTACTGTACTCGGTAATAGTTGAATAATGTAAAAAACATTGGAAAAAAAGTAAATGTATTTAGGCACATTTCTTTTTAACTCCCAAAGAAACTGGTAAAATGAAACCACCAAAAATGCAAAACTCATACACAGCTGAATTCAAATTGAAAGCCATTCAGTATGCAGAAGAACATGGTAACAGAGCCGCTGAACGAAATTTTGGAATGGCCAAAAAATTATGTAGATAATGGAGAAAGGCACAGGGGAAACTAACTTTAATTAAACACAGCAAGAAAGCAAATCATAGCCTTAAAGCATGGTGGCCTGAATTAGAAGCACGTCTGCTTCAGTTCGTCATAGAGCGGAGGGCCCAGGGACGAGGACTATCTATTGTGCAGGCGCATTTAAAGGCGGTTTATATTGCCAGGGAAATTAATATTGAGGGATTTAAAGCCGGTCATTCATGGTGCTACCGTTTTATGATAACAAAATTAATTAATTATTAGACAAAGAACAACCATGTGTCAGCAGTTTCCAGTTGATTTCTTAAAATACAGAATTTCAGGGACTTCATAAAAAAGAAATCAACACATACACAGTAACACTGGGGTTCATGATTAATATGGATGAGATTCCCTTAACTTTTGACATCCCATTAGGGAGAATGGTCGATCAAAAAGAGGTTAGAACAATAAATATTAGAACTACTGGATATGAAAAGCATACTTTGATGTGGTGCTGGCCTGCTGTGCAAGTGGTAAAAAACTGCTACCATACTAACATAGTATATGATGGTAGATAAAGACCAATATGGTCCATCTAGTCTGCCCAGCAAGGCTGCAAGAGTGGGTGCACCTGCCGCTCCATGCAGACCACCCCTCCCCATGCCTTTGTTTAGGGTGTACCCACCGCTCCGTGCAGGTCACCTCTATTTGTTGAGATAGCAGAGACAGTTACGGTTATTTTGATTTTATTCTGTTGCTATAAAGCACTGGCCACCTATGATTATATTTAAAAGGAAAACAATGCCACCTGAAAGTTTACTGCCCAGCGTTGTTGTTGTTAATGAAAAAGGATGGATGGATGAGACATGATGGTGAAATGTTTGGAGCGCTGCTTTAATAAACCGCTGGACGTTTTCGTTAAGAGACAGAAAGCGCTTCTTGTCATGGATAGCAAGAGAGATCATTTTACAAAAGGCATAAAGAAGAAATCCCTGAACACCATTCCGGTTATCATAACTGGTGGTATGACAAAAATGCTGCAACCGCTTGACATTTCCGTCAACAGAAGGTTCAAAACTGTGTTGTGTCATCTGTGGGAAAACTGAACGTTTGACGACAAGCACAGCGTCATGGCTACTGGCAGTATGTGCCACGTCGTGACACCCCACTTTTGCAGAAGTGACTAGGTGGGTGGTGACAGCTTGGTGGAGGCTGGTTTTGTGAAGGCTGAAATACTAAAGAGTCATGAAGAAGATACTGATGAAAATAAACTGGCTCCTGAAATTGCTGAACTATTTCACAGTGATAGAGAAAATGAAGACTTTAACGGCTTTGCTGAAAGGGATACATAATAAATCAGACATAAAATGAACAGCTGTATTGTTATGCACTTTATTTAAGAGTTTTCTTTGAGTGTGAAGCAGAAGAAATCAGACATAAAATGAACAGTTGTGTTGTTGTTCACTTTATTTAAGAGTTTTCTTAAACTTTAAATAAATTTTCACCTCCAGACCACAACTTGTACAACGGAGCAATTTATATACTAACTTTACCAAATATAACCCTAATTTTGGCCCCTGCAACTTATACTCAGGAGCGACTTATAACCTGGGAATTTTGGTACTACATATGATTTTAATGATAGTTCATAGATTACTAAAAGTAGGTTTGTAATCTCATATTTAAGTTCCTTCAGCACTCTAGGAAGCGTGCCATCTGTTCCAGGAGATTTGCTGTTCTTTAGTTTATCAAATAACTGTATTACATCTTCCTGATTAATGGAGATTTGCTTCAGTTCCTCTGATATATCATCTTTAAATATCATTTCTGGCATGGGTAAGTTTACTTCATCTTCTTTAGTAAAGACTGAAGCAACAAATTCATTAAGTCTCTCCACTATGGCCTTGTCCTCTCTTAGTGCCCCTCTTATCCTTCTATCATATAATGATCCAACTCATTCTGTCACATGGGTTTTGCTACAAATGTACTTGAAAGATTTTGTTATGTGCTTTTGCTTGCATGGGAAGTTTCATTTCAAATTTTTTCTTTTCTTGCCTTATCACTGCCTTGCATATAACTTGCTGGAACTTATGTTGTTTCCTGTTTTTGTCATTTGGCTCTTTTTTTATTTTCTAAAGGATTCCCTCTTAGCCAGCAGAAAGGCTGTTATAGCTGTCATTTGGCCTTCCTTCAACTTTTTTAAATCATGGAATATATCTGGTCTGGGCTTCCAAGATAGTATTTTTAAATTTTGCCCAAGCCTGTTAACCTTTGCAGTTGCTCCTTTTAGTTTTTTCTTAAGCATTTTTTCTTATTTTACCATAGTCTCCTTTTTGAAAGTTAAATGCTAGTGCAGAGGATTTCCTTGTTATCCTCCCTCCACTTATTTATTTATTTATTTTATTTTTATTTAGACAGTTTTGTATACCGCCTTATCCTTCAATCAAAGCAGTCACAACACACAATTGGGGGATACATTTAACACGCGGGGATATGAGACACATACACTAATACTTACAGGGAACATGGACAATGAAGGGTTAAGTGGCTTGCCCAAGACCACAAGGAGCATCTGTGGGACTAGAAACCCCAGTCCTTCCGGCCCAAGGTTGCTGTCCTCTAGTGGGATTTGAACCCCTGACCTTCTGGCCTGAAGTACCTTGCCCCCAACCACTAGGCTACTCCTCCCTTATTAAATCAAATGTGATCATGATCACTATTGCCAAGCGTCTCCAACACCGTTACCTCTCACACTAGATTCTGCCTTCCACTAAGCACTAAGGGCTCGATATTTTAAAGACATTTACATGGTTTATAGCCCAGTAAATCATCTAAATGCCTTTAATCGTGATATTCAATGGCACTTAGATGGTTAGTGCCATTGAATATCCCCTTCAAAATCTGTTATATGCCCCGATGTTCTGTGGCTAGCATCAGGGTGTGTTGGTGTTCTGGGGTGGAGCAGAGGCGGAGACTGCCACTAACCGGGTAGCAGCAATATTGCACCACCACGCGGTTAGCAATCCGCAGCTAAAACTAGGCTAGCTTTTGGGCTCACCTAGTTTTAGGTGTGGATGCTAACTGGCTAGCGGTGCAATATCGCCACTACCCAGCTAACCTTGGCAGCTTTGGGGCAAGTGTGGCAATGCCAGATATTCAGTGCCATTGCCACAGCATTGAATATCCAGTGTTAAGGGTTGGCAGGCAGGGCTATGCGCTGTAGCAGCACATAGCTTGCCCAATACAATTTTGGGCCCTAAGTCTAAAATAGCTCCTCCATGTGTCAGGTCCTGAAGTAGCTACTCCATGAAGCAGTCATTTATTTCATCTAGAAACTTTATTTCCCTAACATGACCTGATATAACATTGACCTAGTCAATACTGAGGCAATTAAAATCTCCCATTAGTATTGTGTTGTAAACTTGCTAGTTTTCCTAATTTATGTTAGCATTTCATCATCTGTTTGGAGCATTCTGGCCAGGCGGATGGAAGTATACTCCCACTGCTATTTCCTTTCCATAGAGATTCTACAGTGTATATTGTTTCCTGCAAAAACTTTATCCTGTTTAACTGAATGCCCTCTTTGACATATAGAGCCACCTCTGCCACCTATGTGGTCTACCCTATCATTGCAGTATTGTTCATTGCCTGGTATCACAGTGTCCCATTGGCTATCGTCTTTCCACCAGGTCTCTGAGATGCCAATTATATCTAACTTTTCATTCAATGCTATATATTCTAACTCTCCTATCTTTTTTAAACATCTTTATCTGGATGTCCCAGATAGCACCTAGGCATCATTTCTGAAATGTGCCATCACATGTATAAGATTACAGTTCATGCACTTAACCCTGGCTATTTTATAAAAGGCGGGTGAAGTATGCACTTAGGCGCATATTCTTAAAACTACGCACATACTTTGTGACTCTGCTGGCACCCCACACAAACTATACCACTGAACACGCCTATATGCAGCTCATGAAAAAGTATATGCCTGCTTGTCATAGCATGTGCATTTTATGCACATGGGGTAATTATTGAAGCATGAAAAATCCTCTATAAAATTATCCCCTGAATGCAAATTCTTTTCCTTATTGGGGAATACACACTAGGGTTTTCAGGTGTCCAATAGAACTCGGCCCTGGTATTGAGTGGAATCTCTCTGAATCAGAGGAGTTACATTATAATTCTTATGGTGACTGCAATCCACAGTCATGATCAGAAGAGCACTTGAGCTCAGGGAAAAAGTTTATCCTGCATAGGAAAGGAGTGTGCATAATCCAGGGAGGCATTCCTTCTTTGCAGATATGCTATTCTGTTCTAAAGGGAGGGGTAAGTCCATTTATAGCGATTTCCTCCCTGGGGAGATATTGGGTAGCACTTGCTGTGAATGTACTGCAGAGATGTGTGAAGCTAGTGTCTAACAAGGATATTTTCAGTTATCTCACCTTACCTCCTGCCTGAGATGTGACACCATCCACCCACATAATCGCAAAGGCACTATACAGAACAACAGCAGCTGAGCACCCTTATAAAGTCTGTTCCTCTTTCTGTCTCATTGTCCAGCTCTGTATAGATGCAAGTACAGTACGCTGTAAAAGCCTTCACACCCTTGTACATTTTTCACATTCTGCTCCTTACAAAATACTTTTCAAAATACGCTACAGTATAAGTTTGTTTCACTGATCTATACAGCATAATCTTTAGGTGTGAGAGAACATATTCAGAAAATAACTGAAAATAAGAAACCAGTATGTCTTCATTATTTAAATCCTTGTACCATAGAAAACCCAAATTAGCTCTGATTCCAAAAAATTGTATTAACAGGCCAATAGTAGGTTAAATAGAGCCCATCTGTATCCATAGTAGTTGAGCTGATTCAAATATTCCTGGATGAAGAACGTGCATGAAGTGAATTTGAAGCAAAGATCTAAACATGTGAAACACAAAGCTGCTTAAAGGGATAAAGATTAGTTTTTATTTAAAACATTTTTATTCTTTCCATTTCAAGTTATAGGTGAATTACAGCAAATATAAGTATATGTAATAATAAAATAAACACTCATGATATAAGACTTAAAATCAATCACAACATAGGACAGTCAAGTAGGAATTGAGGCATCCAGATCTAGATGGTCATGGTTCCCCCGGTACTTTTGCAAAAGGCTCTGCTGTATGCAAAACCTTTTGTCAAATACATAAGGGTACCCATCAAATACATATGTGTAGAGCATACAGCGCAGAGAAGTGGCATCACTCAGCATCTTCTACATGCAAGTAATGGCCATCGTGCATGATAGTACCAATTTTTGCTATATCCATATCTGGGAAATAATTTTAATTATCTAATCTAGACATTTCAAATTAGTCCTATATTCAGCAGCACTATACTGAATATACTAATCTAAATTATACATGTAAGTATGCATATACCTTTTATAGAAGCATTGAATGTATAACGTATATGCAAAAGGTGTTGAATTTCCAGATTGTACATATAGGGAGGCATATTCAGTGGTTGCAGCCAGTGCAGTTGAAGCAACCGGCCATCACCACTTTAAATTAACTCCAGGTATTCAGTGCTGGGGCCATATCTGGCCAGCAACATTGAGTATCTGATTTTGCTGGATAACAATTTAGCTATCTGATCAGTGGCGATATTCAGTCGCTAGCTGGATAGCTAAACCAGCTAAAGATAGATCAGCCTTTTTCCTGCCTAAATTTAGCTGGTTTAGATTAGTTTGTTAGTGGCTCAATATCACTGTTGATTGGTTAATCTTTGTTGCTGTCCCCACTCTTCCTCCAGAATGCTCAGACGCTAAATGGTTAGAGGCCAATTCTGTACTGGCCGTCTAGCCCCTGTATGGCTGATCAGAATCAGGACATATGGAGATAGACCCGATTCTGATTGGCCAAATGCCCAGCCATATACCCAGCTAACTCAGCTTGGCTCTGTAATGGAGCCACAGTGTCATGGTGTCTCATTGCCATGGCACTGAGGGTGAATTATGGAGCCGCAATCCCCAGCCGCCAACCCAAAATGCCCTTTCCCTGCAGTCCGAACCCTGATCCGGCCTCCCATGGCCAGGGTTGGGCAATGGGGAACCCCCTCACCTGTCTGTCCCCGCCGTCCACTGCCATCTCCCATCATCCAGGTGAAATAAGTCCCTCATCTACCTGGCCACCCCCGGATGTACAGGGCTGACCTCTGAATTGGCCCTGTATATCCAGGGTCTTGCTTCGTCCCACCACACCTCCAAACTTCCCCCTCCCGCCCGTCTGTCGCTCTCTATAGAAAACAGCTGTATGTATGGGGAACCTTTACATCAGGGTGGCAGAGAGATGAATAGCGGGGATGTACATCCTGACTGGACGTACATCCCCACTATTCATGGCACAGAATGACCCCCTTAGTGTCAGGGTGTTTTACCGGGTCATATAGTGATATTCAGTGACACAAACTGGGTATCCGCTGAGTGGCATTTATGCTTTATATATGCCATTATTTGTATAGTGGAATATTCATATTTTGCTATATGTATAATGCTGTCAGATTTAATTTTAAAAAAAAGCAGCCCTTTGGCTTTTCTACGTGTAAAGTATGTTTTACACAGAGAAAATAACCGTTTTAAAATTGCACATGGATTACATGTATAAAAAGCAGGCACACTGCAAGATTGCACCTATTCTTATGTGATCTGCACACAGATATTCTTGGGACGTATTTCGGGTGGAGTTGTAATGTGCGCATGTATTATGTGCAAATAGAAGCAACTGCATACAGAAAACATTTGTGGACATGTACAAAATACTGTAGTTATGGAGAGGCATGAAGTAACTTAGCTTTTTAAAATCCCGATTGATTCCCAAATCCCTAGCAAAACTGCATTAGTATGCACTTTCATACGGTACCAGAGTATATGCATCCTGCATTTCACACTAATTCTCACAGCTAGCTGCGTCCTTCATCGATGCACTAGAGTAGATGCCACATGATTTTCTGGGGAGCAGATAAGAAGAGGACAGACGAGGTGCTGAGATGTATTTCTCCCCCACCCATAGGATTTTGGTTGTCCATTGCACTTTAAGAAGAACAGTCCTATGACTATTTATTACAAATATTACCAGTGTTTGTTGTGATATGAAACTTATTAACTGGGCATATAATACTATAGTAATATAGCTTATGTTGGCAGAAACAAAAATCGACTGACTCATCCACTCTGCCCAGTTATTCCTGAAGACATTATAATGATGTATTCCAGCTGCATGCTATAGAATCCCGACTTGCTTATAGGTTAGAAATTCTTATTTGCATCCATGTGTCATCGGTGGTATGGAAGTATCCCAGGATCTTAATGATGAAAATTGCTCTAGTACCCCTTCATATTCCAAGCTTCATAATATACTTCCTGTTTTCCATATAGGTCTTTTATATATTTAAATAGATTAAACATGCAAAATGATACCAGTCTCGTAAGGAAATTGAATTAGAAAACACATCTGACTATGTAATTTCTAGCATTAAAGACTTTAATTATTCTACTTCATACAGTCTAGTTCAGCAGCCGGTGCTTAGAATTATTATTTCTGCAAGAAATAATATTACTGTCATCCTGATTCTTTCTCTGTCCCTACCCACTGAAGGTAGGACCTCCCCATTTCAGTAATTTCCTTGGCAGTACATCTCATTCATAAAACATCGTTTTAATATTCACTGGCATGGTCCGGTGTGAAAAGTCCTGACTGAAGAACCAGGAACTATTGTATTTTCTTGAAAGCACTCAGTCTCTTCTTTGTTCGATAGACTGTGCTCTTTCTCCGTCATTTCTCATTCCTCCTCTTTGCCTCCCCTTGTCCAATGACAGCACAATCTCTTTTCCCACTCCAGTCCTTGAAGTGCAGCAATTACTGGTCAGGTTACAGAGCCAAAGAGCAAGATCACGGGGAAGGTGCTGTAGCCAGGGAGATGACAGAAGCTAAGTGTTGTCCGAAGATGAAAGGGCAATTTCCAAAGCTGTGTGCAAGCCTTCTGCAGCAGCAGTAGGGGTGATTTATTATGAGCGCCTCCAATCTCTCTCGCTTTCTCTCTCTCTCTCTTTCTCCTCCCACCCTCCTTCCTCACTGTCTGCTGAGCTGTTCTGTGTAATCTGCTCCCACGGCTGCTGTGCTACCTACACTGGGCCTGCCTCCTCTCTTCCTCAGACCATGCTCAGCATCCCCCAGTGGGTAAATCTCAGCCGAGTTGACAGAGAGAGCTAGAGAGAAGCACTCTTGGCAATATGAAAAGAGGGACTGCAAATCAGATCCATAAGAGGACTTGATCCACAGCTGTTTGAAGACTTGGTATATATCTGGAGTGGGTTCCCACCCCCTTCCCCCCTTTTAGGCTTCTGGATGCTACATAGAGATCAATACTTCTCCCTATCAATGATTTCATCAGAGTTACAGAAGGGGGGCATCCTTATGTTTACTGCTTCCTTTTCTTGATAGAAGAAACCTGTGATTCTCAGATCTCTAATAACCTCACCATGAAGCCAGAGTGATTAAAGAACGGAAGAACTGCTTGCATGGATGTGTTTAGCTTTGGGAAGATTGCAAAGCTGTCCAGGTATGTACGGTATCTCTTGGTTTTGTGAATGGGGAAGCATATGTGACTAGTAGGAGTATCCCTGCTAAGAGGCAAGGGTTCATGTCATGGAGAAGGGAAAGGACAGGCAAGCTGCCGTAAGGGCTTGCAAACGGAAAAAAAAATCATCAGATCAATGAAAACTGTGAAGCTAAATAATGCAGAGAAATGGTGAATGTGCTGGGGTTATGCAACGTCTATGAATGTGACTTTAGGGTTCGGGGTTTCTGCACTAGTTTGTAGCAAAGTGCAGTTGATAAAGCTGATCTTGAAATGTGCTTTGAAGGTGATAGGAGTTTAACCTGTCTCTAAATGGGAGCAAAAAGGAGAACTGAATGATATGGATAATCAAAATTTCAAGTTGCTTAGCTGAAAATATCAAAACCACCACCAGTGAGCAAAGGTCATGTTAGCTTAGGTTAAATGAGCTGTCATATGAGTTTCAAAAACCTTTTGGATATACTGGCTGGAGGCAACAGTTAACCAAATATATTCTAGGTGGCACTATATTATTGGTAGAGAAATGTCTTATGAGAATTGTGACATGGGCACCAAGCAATAGCCTAAAAGCTATTTAACCAGGTCAGTACAAAGATCCATCAATCCCAGTATCCTGTCATTGACAGTGGATGCAGAGGGCACCTGAAGGGACTGTATAAGAAAGAGGGTATTATGTGTAGTTGATCATTCACTGTCATATCTATCCACTTCTCAGAAGTCAAGTTTTAAGACTGTATTAATCTGCGCCGACTTTTTTGACTTAACGTGAAACAGCCATGAATGAGCTCTGCTCAAGGCTGTCCCAAAGATATAAGAAGCCGTAGACAAACCTTCAGCCATATGCCACCCCCTCCCACCCGGGGGCTGCTCAAGACCTTCTCCTCCATAGTCCAGAATGTCTCCTTCCCTACCCTCCTTATGTCCAGAATCGCCCCTTCCCTACCTCCCACCTGGTGTCCAGCCCCTCCCCTCCCTCTCCCTATCGCCTTTGAAGTGTCCAACGTCACTCTTTTTCTTGCTTTCCTCTGGTATCTACATCTCCTGCTTCCATTCCCTTGTGTCATTGTGAAAGCTGGTGAGGAGTCTTGAGTGAGCATATCTGTAGACCGAGCTGCTGAAGACTACAGTGGTAGCAGCACCTCTAGATGTCAGCCACTCTAGGCAGTTTTCTAGTCTACCTAATGGTCGGGTCGGCCCTTTCTATGCGCCATCATTATACCTTAGTCCAGTTTCTGCTGTTTCCCTCTCCAAAGTCATGTGGCAGTGAATTCCACAGGCTAACTGTATTGTGTGAAGAAGAATTTCATTTTGAAAATTTGTTTTTATTTTTCACATTTCATGGGGGGGTTTTGTATTAAAAAGTAAAGCATGTCATATTTCTCTTTATGTGATAAGCTGCCGAACTTATTGGCTTCATCCCTATTCTAGTATATTTTCCATTCCATTTATTCATACATATCTCACTTATCCAAACTATGCAAGGTAACAATAAACTACATTTAACAGTCATGCCACAGCAAAAACAGAGAATGCTTTAAAAATAAAAAAATAAAAATCTCCTATAAATCATCAATGCTCTTCATACAATAAATAAATTGCAAAACCTAAAGTATCTCTGATAGACTATAAAGATTCTGGGAAAGTTTATGGTATTTCAAAGCATTAATGTGAGGGTCTGCAAATCTAATGAAAGCAGATCATAAAAGCTGTCTTAAAAACGGCAGTAATTGCTGTTAATTTAGGAAATAAGTTTGTAAAGGAGTTGAGCATATAAAACAGTGCACATTATCGACACATTAGGTGCAATATCCCAGCACACTTTAGTAAAAGGACCCCTAAGAGTTAAGAGTGTGTATCTATGCTCATTGTTTTGATGGTTCTCTAAAATAATAATTTTGATGTTAAGAGCCATTTAACATTTTTTGACAGATTCATCTTAGCTAAATATGGACTATTATAGAACAAGCCTTTATAAAACAGGCAGAACACATACATCTACATACCTTTCTTGCCCGGGACCCCTGCTATAAAACTGTCCTAGCTGTTGGGTAAAATAACCCAGACATTTGAGGACTATGGGCCCAATTTTCGAAGGCATTTACATGGGTAACTGCCCTAGTTACCTGTGTAAATGCCATATCCTAGATTTTCGAAGGGTAGTACCCTTCGAAAATCCCAGATATGTCCCTAATGCGCCCAGATGCTATGTGGTTATCATTGGGGTGTGTTAGGGGCCTTCTGGGGTGGAGCGGGGGTGGAGGAAAGAAAGGGCTAACTGGTTAGCACCAATTTTTGATGCTACCCACTTGGCTTTCTATGCCTTAAAAATAGGCTAGGCTTTTCCTCGCCTATCTTTCAGGCTCAAGGGTTAAGCAGGTAGCATCGAGAATTGGTGTTACCTGACTAGCTCCGCGGCTTCCATGATATGTGGCAAGACCCAGATTTTCAATGCCAGGGCCACATAGGACCCCAGCATTGAAAATCCAGGTTAGGCGGAAGGGGGGTGGGCTATGTGCCGATGTGGCAGATAGCACCACCCTGATGAAAATCGAGACCCATGTTTTTGTTTACCTTACATCATTTCCTGGGGAAGTATTTATGTTATCAGTTTGCAATTACCTTTTTAGTCATTTGTACTAGTAATTTAAAGCAGGATACAGCCAGGCCCAGATTCAGGCATAGACAATTTAGACAACCATCTAGGTGCCAGACTTTGAAGGCATCAAATATCTGGGCTAAACAATACCCTGATTCCACTTGCTTTTGGAACATGCACTACAATCTCTGGGGGAGAAGCCTCCTCTCCCTGCTGTGCTTCAGTCCTGCCAGCATCTTACGGCTGTGTACTGGGTACTACTGTGCAGATTCTTAACAGAACTCCACTCAAGATGCAAGCCAGGCGGACACAAAGCATGGGCAAATGGAAAAAATGGTCTTGGAGAAAGATTTAAAGCCTCATTTACTAAGCTGTGTTAACATGCTAAAGCACGTTGATGCAGATTAATGCATGTTGTTGAATGCAAAGTCTGTTGTTCTCAACGGGGCATGCTTACTAAAGTCCACATTGGTAGTGCGCACTTCCAGTGTGAAATTAGCGCAGAAGCTGTGGTCATTTTTGTATGTGAATGCATCCATCCCCTGCTTTTAGCGCATTGCTAATACATGGCACTATGCTAACTGGCATGCAGCTGTACTTAATGCTACCCACACTAACAGCATACGTAGTTATCACAAAGCTAAAATGCCTGCACTAAGTGTGACACAGCAATGCCCATAAGAACCTAAGAACATAAGAAATGCCACACTGGGTCAGACCAAGATCCATCAAGCCCACTATCCTGTTTCCAGCAGTGGCCAATCCACGTCACAACTACCTGACAGGTTCCAAAAAGGTACACAGGTTCCACAATGCTTGTGCTGGGGTAAGCAGCGGATTTCCTGGGTCCTCTTTATTAATGGTTTATGGACCTTTCCTCCAGGAACTTCTCCAAAACTTTTTTAAACCAAGCTACACTAACAGCTTTTACTACATCCTCTGGTAGCAAATTCCAGAGTTTACGCGTTGAGTGAAAATATATTTCTTCTTATTAGTCTTAAATAGGTTACCCTGTAGCTTCATTGCATGCCCCCTAGTCTTTCTATAATTTGATGGCATAAACAAGTGATTTACATTTACCTGTTCCACTCCATTAATTAATTAATTAATTAAAACTTTTTAAACAAGGTTTTATATACATTGAAACTATGTACATTTAACATGTCATAACTATATACAGTTAACTATGTACAATATGGTTGCAAAGATTATTTAACCTGAGGCTTACTACATAATTTTAAGTGTGTTGAGTTAAAGGATGATGTTTTTTTGTTAGTTCTTTAGATATCTTGGGAATTAGTGAGATTGTTTGGGTCACCAAAATGTTCAATGAAAAGGTATGTTTTTAAGTCCCTGTGGAATTGCAGGAGGTCTTTTGTTGACCTCTATCATATCTCCCCTCAGCCATCTCTTTTCCAGTTTGAAGAGCCCTAACCTTATAAGCCTTTTCTCTTAGGGTTATCCTTCCATCCCCTTTACCATTTTGGTGGCTCTTCTCAGTACCTTCTCTAATTCCGCTGTATCCTTTTTAAAATATGGAGACCAGAATTGCACACAATATTCAAGGTGTGATCGAACCATGGAATGATACAGAGGCATTACAATATCCTTGGTTTTATTCTCCATTCCTTTCCTTATGATTCCTAGCATTCTATTTGCTTTCTTGGCTGCCGCTGCACACTGCCTCTAACCCGCCCAGTCTCCACCATATCATGGGCTGACCACTTAGCGCAGCAAGCCCCATACTAATGGTTCGTGCATGTTAGTGAACTTGCTTATAAGACTTACAATAATTCACAAAGGACTAAAAGGCGATTAAGGCAGTTTACAAAGTATTAGGTATATGACAGCAGGAACAGAAAGGTAAGGAGAAATAAAGAAAAGGGAGTACAATAATCTTCAATGGATAGAAAGGAGGAAGGTAAGGAGAAGGTAAAGCCCTGAGGTGGGAGAAGGGAAGGAAGAAGGGGTGGTCAAAGAAGAAAGGCAGCAAGGGAGCTTAATTATTGGCAGTCTGTATGAAAGTAAATTGGAAGAACCAAGTATTGAGGCCCATCTTTTTTTTTTAATTTTATATATTTAGAAGTTGTTTTTTTTTTAACAAAACATACCAAGAACAAGCTTATACAGGAAACGCATAATGTTAAGCAAAAATCAAAAGATAATACAAAGGAAATCACACTATGAAACATTAAATACCTCTAGTCCACAATGTGGGAGCATAGGTTAACAGAAAAATATATAAGCAGAAGGGCCAGGGGCACCCCACTGCTCAAAATACAGTAGAGAAAGTTCAAGGCGAAACAGAGGGTCGCTGAGGATCCGAAACGTATACAGTACCAACGCGGTCACTAAACCCCAACCCCCACCCCCAGAGAAAGAAATGATGTGCTTGGTCACCTTGCATTAATAAATGTAGAAAGGTCTACAAGATGAAATAATAAGCCTTTGTAACTGATATACAGCCAAATATTTACTTGGAAAATGAAGATGAAAGATGGCCCCTAATTGCAAAACCCCTGGTCTTAACAACAAAAGCTGTTTATACCTTTCTTGTGTTTCTTTTGAGAGATCCAGAAAAATTGAAATTTTTTGTCCATGGAATGTCTGTAACTGCTGAGTATAAAATAGCCTAAGCAGTCAGTCTCTGTCAGATGTTAAGCCATCTTAAATTTAAGGGAGGAGGATTCCTGCAGAGGGGGAAGGGCAGTTAGTTTCCAACCAGGGACTAAGGAAGTTGAAAGAGGAGCATCTAGAAATTTCCAGGTATAAGGAAGAGGGAGGGAAAAGGCCAGAAGGGAAGCTTGCTAATGGGACGATAACGAAAAGAGGGGTTTGGGTAGTGATAAGAATCTGTAAATCATCAGCGTATACATAAGGACTACAGCCTAGAGTTTGGATTAACAGAGGGAGAGTGGTGAGAAAAATGTTGAAGAGCATGGAGCCCAAAAACAATCCTTTGGACAAGAAGAAGAGAAAAAAAGGAGGCAATCTACAGTCAGAAGAGACTGGAAACATGCAGGGATGGAGATAGGAGAACCATTAAGATCACTCAGGTTCAGAGGTCAAGCAGGTGGCTATTTTAAGCCCATTTTATAAAGATGACATATGGGTGCTTATGGCCCTTATTTTAGAAGCATTTCCACGTGTAAATAGCAGTATTTGCACATGTAAATAGAATACATGTAGAAATAGAGATTTTAGAAAGTCACTAGTGGATATCTGCACTACATTCAGATTTCAAAGAGGTGTGGTTTAGTCTTAGAAAGGACATGATTTAAGCAGCCTCATTTTATAAGGGAAATACATATGGCGGGCAAAAACGTTGGACATTGGCCTTTACATTTTCCCCCTAGCTATGGTAAAGTGGCAGCTTGAAAGAGCAGATGCAAAGGCCAGCTCCACCACCCTCCCCAAAGCCTCCTGACATGGCCATAAAGTCTCGCTCGCCTCCCAACATCCTTCTTCCAGTTCTGACAGTACTACAACTGAAGGTTCAGCCGCCCAATGATGGCATACTTCAAGAACGCTAGTTTGAACCTGGAGCCCACTGAAAAGGAGTGACTAAAGATTGCTCCTGCTCTCTCTAGGCCACCAGGGACCCCTTGGCAAGAACCAAAGGAGGGGTATCTGATGTACAGGGGACTGGATGGCTATGTCAGGGGAAGATCAGGGGTCAGGAATGGCATGGGAGGAGATCAGGGGCATCAAAGGTTCATGGATGATAGAAGCAGTAATTTTAGAAAGCTGCTCCTATGCACTATTAGGAGAGAGCAGGGCGCTCTTTTTCCCCATGTACAACTCTTTAAAATTGCTGCTCTCTCTGGACTTGCTGGCAAAGACATGTGTACTCCTGCACAATGCAATGTGTGCCTTCGAGTCAGTCCTGACTCCTGGCGACCCAGAAGCTCCTGGGTTTTCTTGGCAGTGTCACCGGAAGTAGATTGTCAGGCCTTTCTTCCGAGGCAATGGAGGGTTAAGTGACTTGCCCAAGGCCACAAGGAGTGCTAGTGGGAATCGAACCCTGGCTGCTTGGTTACCAAGCCAGTGCTACATCCTTTAGTATTTTACCAGAAGGTCTATGTTTTGCAGAGCTCTGCTATAATATAGGGAGAACTATGCACATCCTGACCTGGACATCTCAGTTCCCAACTCAACGTTCTATGTAAAATGGGCCATTATGTCTCTATAAAATTGTCTTAAGCAATCTGCACAAATTATAGCTGCAATGAAGCTGGGGGTAAATATATGCATGTACAGTGTATGTGAACACATTTATTTTATAAAGAGCATGCTTAAAAATCATGACTCTGCACAAACCCACCACACCAGAGGAGTGCAGAAGTACCTGCCTTTTTGTCACTATGTACATTTGTATGCGGAGAGTAATTTTACGGATGGCATTTTACATAAATACATTGGCATAAACATGCAAAAAAAATCCTTAAGATAATTTCCCAAGTGCGTAACTTTCATAATGCATTTTAAAACATTAATGCAGGTTTAAAAATGAGTAAACTAATATTCTGAGGTAGGATTTCACTTTAATAAATGTACCAGATGTATTCTCATGGTTCACAATGTCTGTGCCAATACATTTATTTTTTAAGAGATTCCCACTAGCACTCCTTGTGGCCTTGGGCAAGTCACTTAACCCTTCATTGCCTCAGAAAAATCGATGCCACTGTTTAATGTACATTACCGAGTTTGTTACAATATAAACCGCTTTGACTAAAATGATAAAGCAGTATAAAAAAATCTGTTAAGGCTACGTCTTCGGAGTTTTCTAATCCTACACATGTATTTCTTGCAGTTTGATTCCATAACTTGCTGTTCTGAAGTCAGTCCAAATCCACAAAATATCTCTTTTTCTTTGAATTCTGATTGAATTATATTATCAAACACCTCCTGAATTCCACTAGTATGTACAAAATTAAGCAGAAAGTAAGATCTAAATTTGAATGGCACGTTGCTGGACAGAGTAAATATTTGATCATTATGCAGGTATTATCAACAAGCAGAAGTGTCTATCTTTCCTTCGCTATTCTATTCCTCTCTCCTATCTTCCTTCTCAGAAGATTTTCCTTATTATAACCCTTCCATCCCAGATAATCTGCTCTAGCAACGCTGGTTTCCTTTGCCAACCAAATGCTGGAGGGGAGGTCTCAATGAGTGTCTTCTTCAGCTCTGTTCTTTGTGCCCAGCAGGAGTTACCAATATAGCGGTGATTATCTTCCCTTTCACTGTAGGCTCAGATGCCTCCCCTCTGCCACAATCCCAAACCATGCCAGAGCCATGCAAATAGGTTTCCTGTACCACAGCGTGCAGTCCTACTGCCTGAATCACGGGCCAGCCCATATGGCATTGAGAGGAAGATTTGGGGACTTTTATTTCAGATGTAATGGGTAAGTCATAGAGCTGATTGATGTCCATTGGATTGGATAGATAATATTTCAGGATGGAGCAAAAATGTATCAAATTTTTAACCAGTGTCACAAAAAAAAAGGCATACCCAGCTGTACAAAATACTAATGCCCAAAACAGAGTAGAGGGGAAAGAGTCAATTAAATAATTGAAATAAGACAAAAAATAACAAAGGTTAAAAAGTCAAGCTAGTAGAAAAAGAAATAAAACCAATAGTTTATTTTTTATTTCATATAGTAAGACTTATCTCCCTCCCATCACTTCGATACTGGGCGAGTTTTAAAACTTTACTAAAATAGAAATAGTCATGCAGTTTTAACCATTATTTATTATTTGTCTTATTTATTAATGGACCTCTTACCCCTCTGCCATTTTTGGACATCGTTTTTTAACCAGAACATTAGGAAGCTGAATAAGTCCTGCGAGTCCTTCAACTGGCCTACCCTCTGAAACACGTAATATATTACAAGCTTTGTTATAAAATACCAGAGCCTCATTAGACCTTTCCTGATATGCAGAGGCACTGTGCTGACATCACCAACGTCTGTAACCAGAGGAGTTTCAGTTAGAGCTAAGAGCAAGAGACTAAACACACTTCCTTTGCTTCAAGTCAACACACAGCCTCATTTAAATGCTTAAAACTACTCACAGCCTCTAATATTACTACTACTAATCATTTGTATAGCACTACAAGACGTACACAGATGTAAAACAGAGTCCCTGCTTGTCAGAGACAATCTACTCCATAGTAACCAAAGGGGACAGTGAGTTAAAAAAAAAAAAAAATTCCTGACAGAAAAAAATAACCTTAAATGGATCGAATTTGAAGTATGTTATGCAAGAATTAGAGAAGACGCATGAATATAGATTAAAAGTAAAGACTAACAAAATGTTTCTGCCAAATTGCCTTGCCCTTATTGCCTTATCTGCTGTATGTCCATCAAGGTGAAACAGTCCTGTCACAAACACATACCGCCATCTTTCTTTTCTATTCTGGAACCTCATTTTCCACTCTACTCCAACTAGGATAGGATGCCAGGAGGGGTAGGGAAGTTGGGAAAGAGATGTTCGTGCGTCTCAAGCAACAGAGCGAATCTCAACCTCTGGCTGTCCATGACCTCGCCGCATCCATGAGCTCTTCTGCTAACAAGGGAAAACTCACATGGTATGTAATATGCAGCTTTCCACAACAGTTTGGCTAGAGTTTATGGCAGAAAGGCTCCTGTGTAGTTCAAACACTTAAAACAGATTTTCAGGAGGTGGAATAAATGAATAATAATTTCCCTGGAGACTGATGGCCATTGGCATTAAGACTTGGTATATCAGGGAATACTCATTTTCACTTATTTATTTAATCAAATTTATGGATTGCTTCCCTTAAAAAGCCCAAAGCAATTTACAATATCCAACCATCCTCCACCTCCATGCCTAACCCCGTAAAACACCCCCAATTAATGGAATTAAATTCCAATCTTTCACTAACAAAGTCACATTTCTAACTAGCATAAGAACCACACAATATAGCATCACATAGTATCGTAACTCCCCCCCCCCCCCATAAATCTCTACAAATCTTATAAACTACTCCATAGTAACTAGTCCTAAGCTGCAATTGCTTACTTAAAGTCTTGCAAGCACATGAAAGGAAAAACACAATGGTGGTTATTCTAGAAGCACCCTATACCTATGTCAAGTTTAGTGGAGAGGGTGGGCACATGCAAGTCTGAAGGAAACTTGACATATCTCTGCCCCTCACCATTGACATACATTTTATATCAAAGAAGGAAGCGCAGGAACACATGGGGACGGGCATACACATGCAACGCTAGGAGCAATTATACAAACATACACATGGGAAAATCGATGTCGGAAACCAAGCAACTTGCATGTTTAAGTGCCGGCATGATGCAGCTAGCACATGTAAATGTCAGCACTTACATGAGATTCTTTGCCACTTTATAAATCTAGACGTGCAGATAGCGCTAATAGCTACAGAGTCTGCTATCTTTCTTTCATTGCGATTAAGAAAGGGAAGTAAATGGATGGGGATATCACCTTAATTGGTCAAGTGGGAGGTGGCAAAGGGCACATTGGTTAAGTGGGAGGGACCAGGCCAGCCATTCAAATGCAGGTCTTTGCAACTCAGCGTTTGAATGGTGGCTTGGTCCCTCCCTCCTCTGACGTGACCTACATCAGAGAAGAGAAGGAGAGACCCGACCTGTCTACAATGTGAGTCTGTCTTGCTGCTGCCGCCGCCGCCGCCAATAAGAAAACAAAAAGGTGGCAGTGGCAGCAGGGCAATGCAGGGGGGCAGGCAACCTGTGGTGGGGGGGGGGGCAAGCTAGAAGAGGAAATGGCACAGGGCACAATTATGGCTTGGTACGGCCCTGGCCCTGACAATAACAGGGACCTATCAGGATGAGAACATGCAACAGTGAAGACATGAGCAATACAGGCCCATGTGCACTAGCACCTGTCCTTCAAGATGTGCGCAATGCTAGAGACCCCCGATGGTGCAATTGGATATGTATGTATGCCGTGTGTACTGCAGCATGCCCCCACTCTGAGGATCCCCCACCATTGACAGGGACATGCCCTGCTATGTTGCCGCAGAGCAGCTTGTCAGAATATACTGCCCATGCACACTGGCACCTAGTGATGCTGCAGTCAGCCCTATGGTACAGGAACTGGCCAGGTATACATTTCCTCACCAGATGTGCAGATCAGTATACAGGGCCTCTCCTGCATCCAATAAATACACACACACACATATACTCCTGCTTGCAGGCACACATAACATACCTCTGCCACGACCATGCCCTGCACACAACAACTGCTGTGTCATGAATGTATGACATCTTAGGGCTGCACATCAAATCCGCATTTCTTGGCCATACACATACCATCCCTTCAGCTTTGCTCCCATTTTTCCAAGGACTGTGTTGGGGAGACCATGCATTGCCCCTCTGGCACATAAAGCACATGCTAGATTGAAGACTATTGTAGTACCTAACATTAATGTCAGGGTATTCTTAATGTTACTGTGCCATACAAATGCCCCCCACCTGTGCATTCCATTCCTTACCACAGCATCCTGTACTCCCCCAGACAGCAGACATATCTATTCAATACAGGCATCTCATAGCCATTTATCTCTATGGGATGCATTGGAGTTGGGAGCAGGATTTATTTTCAGTCCTGCCCTTATTCCATGTTTCAGCAGGTATAACATGGACGTCTGGGTGAACTGCCGGGGACGTACATGAGCACGACCGGAATACGCTTTGTACATCTCCACGTATGACCATGCTCCTGTTCTGCCCCCTCCTGCCCACATTCCATCCCCTCCCGCCCACAATCAGGGTTCCCCATTTAAGTGCCGTGTACTTGCTGAGACGCAATGTTCTGGAATACGGGTATAGGCATTTCCATTGGTTATACGTCTATCCTGCACGTACATGAGCCTTATTTGTGATTAAGAATGACCCCAATTGTGAACTAATATAAAATCCTACAAAAGTCGACGAAGATCTACAAGGCCAAATCTACCATACCATACCAGAATAAACTTCCAAAACTCATACAACAAGTGGCTTACCCAGAAAAAAGCAGCACTGTAAATATTTCAACGGGGCCTAGGATATCCACACACCTATATGAAAAGCTGAACAAGTCAAATTACTTCATTGCAGATCCCTACGTACTCCATGTTAACAGAAAAACCTGGCCTCGGTCACTCACTCACTCAGAACACAGACCCTCACCAAATATAGAATAAATGACTACAACCAAAAGTAAAAATAAAAATTATGTAGACAAAAATTAAACTGAAACCCCAAGAAACCAGACTCCTCATGTGGTGCAACACCACATAATAAAAGATGCAGTTCCCCATACTATGTAAATTATAAAGATAGCACAAATTCCAATCACTAAATTGAAAGTAAAATTATTTTTTCTAACTTTGTTGTCTGACCGTTTTATTCTGTGATCATGCTCATCCCAATCTGAGACTTCTACTTTCCTCTGTCTTCTCTTAGCTCTCTTTCCATGGTCTATAGTCCATCTGCTATTTCTTGCCTCGCCTTTTGTTTCCTTCACTTCCTTTCATCTTGGATATTGATTTTTTTTCCTTTCATCTTTCTTCCATTTATTTCTCTCTCTCTCTCTGTCCACCCAGATTTCACTGCATCTTACTATCCAGTTCTGTTTTAGCCATCTACCTACTGCTTTTCAACATTCACCCCAGTCCTCCCATGCCCCAGCTCTTCTTCTCTGGCCCATTATTCCCCAACCTTTTGCTTATTCTCTCTCCCCCTCTATATCCATCATCTCTCACCCTCATCTAGTGTCTCTCTCTTTTCCTCTATTCAGTAGGATGAGGCAGAGGCAAACTGTCCAGGCCTGCCTGGTTCACAGTCCCAGGCCTGCAGCAGCACGGCCTCCATGCCTCTGCTCCATTGAGTCAGTCAACACTTGGCAGCAGTGTTTCTTTCCCCCTCACCAACACACACAATATCTTGTTTCTACCTCTTTTCTCCACCTGAATCAGCATATACCAGGATCAATTCCCTTTCAGTTCCACCTCCTTTCCAGTTCCCCCCAGCATAAACCTGTCCAGCCTCAGCATCAGCCCCCTTCCAGTCCCAGTAACCCTCTCCAGTGTCAGCCCATTTCCACACCTTCCCACTCATTACCTTCCAGTGTCAACCCCTTTGCATTCACAGCACCGCTACTCCTTTCCCACTGTCCAGCCCCTTTTAGTTCAAATACCATCCCAGGTATCAGCTTACTACCAGTCCAAGTGCCCCCCCCCCCATATCAGCTCCGTTCCAGTCACCCCCCATCCATCCCCCTTCCAGTGCCATCCCTATATGTCAGTTCCCTTCCAACCCCCATCTTCCTCCCATGTCAGCTACATCCTAGCCTCCTCCTTCCCCTCTTTTCAGCTCACTTCCAGCCCCCCATCAGCTCCCTTCCAGCCCATTCCTTCCCTCCTGTATCTGCTGCTGTCAACGCCCCACCTCACTGATCCACCACTTGAGAGAGCCACGGGAACACTTTTCTGCTCTCACGGCTCTGCTATCTTATAAACTGCTGGACCACGGCATTTCTAAAGGCGGTAATAAGCATTTCTTTGAAACAGGAAATGCCCATTACCACTGGAAATGCTGCGGTCCAGAGGTGTATAAGATAACAGAGCCATGGGAGCAGAGAAGTGTTCCTGTGGCTCTCTCAAGCGGCAAATCAGTTGGGGGGGGCAGGCAACTAGCAATGGCACTCCTTGCCAATGGTGCCCCCTGTGGTGCTTATTTGGCTTACTGGGTAGCACCGGCCATTGAGACGAGAGCAGACGGGCCTGGAGCAGAGACAGCACAGCAAGCCAGCTTTATTTGTTTGCTGCGCTGTCTCCATGGGCTTGGCAGGGGTGCACCCCCTCCCAGCCCAGAACCCGGGGTGGGCCGCACCCACCACCCTTGGTACGTCACTGGTCATATGCACTATTGTGCATGTGGTCTGTGACAATATTGCATGTGTTCTCATATCTTTTGCATTCCTTTTCATATATTATGTCAAGAATTTATTTTGTGTTTCAGTTAATGAACATTTCATAAAAGAATTCCATAAATGTGCATGTATTAGTATGTTATGATTGAAATAGGTATTAATGTGGTGAAAGAAAAGTAGGCTTAGATTTGGCTTTGAGAGATGAGGCAGTTCAATCAAAATTCCAGACTTGGAATATGCCAAACTACTTTTTGAAAGATGAATGCAGCCCTCTCTCGTGGCCCTTTAAAAGTGATTTTTGCATGCAAAATTTTAGGAGCCTTTAAAAATGGGAAAAGGGTATAAAATTATTTGAAGAGTTGTTATTTGCTTGTTTAGGTTATCTTTTCTAAGCAAAGTTTGTCAAAATTAATACTATATAGGAAGTAACGAGATTTGTGTAACTATAGCAGTACTTCAGCTCAAACATCACTTTTGAACCGGAAAGACTATATTAATGTCTGAGGGCTCTTGAATGTGAAGAAATAAGTGGATGTTTGCGAGTATGTCTCTGGGTGGTATGGAGTGCATTATTACATAGATTATAGGTGTATAGAATAGTCTTTTTTAGACATCAACAAATATAAATTCATTGATTTACT
This sequence comes from Ichthyophis bannanicus, assembly GCA_033557465.1. Lineage (NCBI taxonomy): Eukaryota > Metazoa > Chordata > Amphibia > Gymnophiona > Ichthyophiidae > Ichthyophis > Ichthyophis bannanicus. The sequence goes on along the minus strand of CM066035.1, from coordinate 662,124,673 downwards.
AATCACTAGATTTTACTACATTTTCTTTTACATATGTTTTTATAATAGTCGCTATTCAAATTTTTTCCACTACTTGCTTTCAAGAGACCAACAAGGGGAAGATGCATTAAACTATTTGATAAACTGAAGAGTAGCAAATCACCTGGACTGGATGGTATACATCCAAGGGTTTTAAAAAACTCAAATATGAGATTGCAGACCTGCTATTAGTAATCTGTGAACTATCATTAAAATTATCTTTAATACCTAAAGAATGGAGGATGGCCAATGGCCAATGTAACGCCAATTTTTAAAAAAGGGGTTCAGGGGTGATCCAGGAAACTACAGACAGGTGAGCCTGATGTCAGTACCAGGAAAAATAGTAGAAACCATAATAAAGAAAAATATTACTGAACATGTAGATAGTCATGGCTTAATGGGAGACAGCCAACATGGCTATAGACAAGGAAGATCTTGTCTTACTAATCTGTTATGTTTTTTTAAGGTGTGAATAAACAGGTAGACAAAGGTGTGTTGGTTGATATAGTGTGTCTGGACTTTCAGAAAGCCTTTGAGAAGGTCCCTCATGAGAGACTTTTGGCAAAACTAAAAAGTCATGGGATAGGAGGCAGGGTACTATTGTGGATCAGGAACTGGTTAAAAGATAGAAGGCAGAGAGTAGGGCTAAATGGCCAATTTTCCCAGTGGAGAAAGGTAAATAGTGGAGTACCCAAGGGATCTGTGCTGGGTCCATTGCTTTTTGACATATTATCAAATTTGTTTATGTTGTGTTTATGTTTATTGTTTCTTGATATACCACCCTTTATAACATTAGGGCAGTTTCCAAACAAAATAAAAATCCAAAGTAAAGCTCAAGGCCAGAAAAGGAAAAGGAACTACAAATTGTGACAGAAAGGAAAAGTCAAGCAAACATTCAAACAGGACATAGAAGAGAAATCAACAAAGATATATAACCAGGTCATGGAGCTGAATCCGGGAAATTGTGAGCAGTAGTGAAAAGGTGTGTTTTGAGTAAAGATTTGAATCCGGAATAGTTCTGCTCTAGTTGGAGTGTGGTGGGCAGGGAGTTCCAGAGGGCGGGACCAAGGAAAAAGAAAGCTGACTAACGGGTGGACTGCAGATGTGCACGTGATGGAAGAGGGAGATGGAGACGATTTATGTGGACTGAGCGAAGGCTGCGCGTAGGGACGTGAAAATGGAGGAGGTCGGCTAAGTATTGTGGAGTGTGAGTGTTGATAACCTGATGTACCAGAATGAGAATCTTATAAAGGATATGGAAGTCAATGGGAAGCCAATGAAGATGGATCAGAAGAGATGGATCATAAGAGGGGTAACGTGATCTCTGTGTGAAGAGTGAGTAATAATCCTGACTGCGGTATTCTGTATAAGCTGGAGATGATGAATCTGAGTGTGAGTGATAGCTGCAAGTGCGGAGTTATAAAAATCAAGATGAGACATAACTATGGACAGTGTAAGAGTGATTAAGGCAGAGGATGAGACTATTTAAAGTTGTTAAAACCCATGAGGATTGTGGAAAATTGCAAGAGGATCTTGATAAATTGGAATACTGGGCATCTAAATAGCAGATGAATTTTAATGTGGAGAAGTGCAAAGTTATGCACCTAGGAAAGAACAACCCAAACTATGGTTACATGATGCAACGTTCCACATTAGGAACCACCACCCAGGAAAACGATTTAGGCATCATCGTGGATTACATGTTAAAACCCTCTGGCCAGTATGCAGCGGCAGCCAAGAGAGCAAATGGAATGCTAGGTATCATACGGAAAGGAATGGAAAATAAAACAAAGGATATTATAATGCTTCTGTATCGTTCCATTGTGTGACCGCACCTTGAATATTGTGTGCAATTCTGGTCGCCGTATCTTAAAAAGGATATAGTGTTATTAGAAAAGGTACAGAGAAGAGCCACCAGAATGGTAAAGGGGATGGAAGGATTCCCCTATGAAGAGAGGCTAAAAAGGTTAGGGCTCTTCAACCTGGAAAAGAGAAAGCTGAGGGGAGATATGATAGAGGTCTATAAATTAATGAATGGAGTGGAACGGTTAAACGTAGATCGATTGTTTACGTCATCAGAATATAGAAAGACTAGGGGGACATGCAAAGAAGCTACAGGGTTAACCTATGTAAGAAATAAGTGAACATATTTTTTCACTCAATGTGTAATCAAACTCTGGAATATGTTGCCAGAGGATGTAGTAAAAGCTATTAGTGTAGCTGGGTTTAAAAAAGGTTTGGACAAGTTCCTGGAGGAAAGGTCCAAAAACCATTATTAAAAGGGACCCAGGATATCACTGCTTGACCCAGTACAAGCATTTTGGAACCTGTGTCTTTTGGGGAGACTACTAGGTACTTATGACCTAGATTGTCCACTTTTGGAAACAGGATATTGGGCTTGATGGACCTTGGTCTGACCCAGTATGGCATACCTTATTTTCTTATGTTCTAAGGAATTTAGGTGAATCAAAGTCCTTTTAAGTTATTGAGCGTAATGCATTCAAAACAAATTTACTGAAAGTGCAAGATTTCTCATTTACAGTGCATCCTGGATGCTTTTAACCTTGGTTGGAAATCCATTCCTACTACTTGGACTGTAGAATTACATTCAGGCTGACGATGACCAGCGATAGGCAGCCTCTAGTCCCCATGGATTTTGTATGTAATACTGTTTCTGTTTTATACAGATATATTGCATCCACATACAGTACATTGTGATATCCTGAAAAACCAAGTGGTTTGGAAGCCCATGGGGTTTGGTTGCCTATCCTTGATTGTGAATATCCTGACCAGTCCTCTCCTCAATAGATTACCCAGCATTGTTTCTTTTGCGATTTCTCAAAGTAGTTGGCATTTGTTTTCTAAAACTGAATAACACATCTGCAGCACTTTAGCGTAAAAGAGCTTCTCAGTTGATCACCCTCAGGCTGTCAAAATTTCCAGTGCGATTGGCAGATTTGTTTTCAGCAGTTATATAGTACCTCAAGCCAGTTCTTCTGTAACCACTTAGACAGGCAAAATAAATCCTCCCAAAGAAAAACATACCACTGGTTATTTTTAGAAGCCTTATCTGCAATTTCCATATGGAAAATCTGGTATTTACACATGGAAATGGCATCCACGTGTAAATAGCTATTTTATAAAGGGTTAAATTTACACATGGATATATCCGTGGGCATGTCAGGATGTGGTTAGGGCATGGCCTGGACGGGTCAAAACGTCCACACACGTATTCTCTATTTTATGATGGGGATGATCGCATATGACCAAAATTGTCCATATCGGGCTTTACAGTTGCTCTCTGGTATGTGTAGGTTTTTGAGAAGGCCTTGTTTCAGCCAGCCCTTTACAGGAAGGATCAAGGGGATTATCCTTCTGTTACAGGATGAAATGTTTTCTGAGAGGGAACTAATATATATCTACTGGGGAATATGGACTAGTCTTTATTTAGAATTTTAGAGCCTACACTGCAAAATATTCGTGAATAAATACAATCAAGACAAGAAAGAGGAGGAAGGTGTCAACCTCCTACCAATAAAGGTCCATGACAAAAAGAAAAAGGGGAAGGATTAATTAAATAGCCACTGAATAAATTAATTGCCATAGAGTAGATTTTTTTCAGTGGTAATTTCATTAACCCCTCCCGTTTTTTCTTTTTGTAAATACAATCAAGGACAAGGCTCTCTTTCTTAAGTTGCAGAGCAGTTTCATTTAAAAAGGGAATTATTGGTTTATGCAATGATTGGAGCACTCGGCTATATGCATATGTATTTTCTTGTATGCAAGGGGAACAGGTGAAAGTTGCTGGTCAGCGTGCTATATTTCTTTCTGGAGATGATGGTTGCTTGGAAGAGTTCTGCCTGCTTTGCTATTTTTCTGAAGACGACTCTTTCTTTAGACCGGAGAGCTGTTTTTTTTCTGCTGATCTTCTGAAGATGTTACTGGCCTCCCCTCTTTTTCTGTTCCTTTATCTCCTCTTTTCTTCCTCCTGCTCTCTTTGTCCTATTTTATGTCTTATAGAAACATAGAGATACAATATGAAAACCTAATCTCTCAGCAGGCCCTTGATTGCAGTATCTGTAGGATAGGATTATGAGAGCTAGCAGTAATGGGAGAGGCGGTTGTGAAACTGTTTTTTAATTGGCTTTGAGTTGTATGTTCTGGTGAATCAGTGAGTTAGAAATTGTGCATTCCCTTTTCTTCCCTTTACTTAGCAAATGGATGAAGCTTAATAAGAACATTAGAACATTAGATATACCATTTTGGGTCAGCTAAGGGTCCATCAAGCCCTGTATCTTGTTTCCAACAGTGGTCAATCCAAGTCACAGGTACCTGTCAGGTTACCAAAAGGTATCCAGATCCCATGCTACTTGTCCAGTGAGTAAGCAGTGGATTTCCCTGGTCCTCTTTAATAATGGTTTATGGACTTTTCCTCCAGGAGCTTGTCCAAACATTTTTAAAATCCAGCTACACTAACAGCTTTTACTACATCCAGAGTTTGATTATACACTGAATGAAAAAAATCTTTTCTCTGTTTTTACATTGCAGCTTCATTGCATGCCCCCTAGTCTTTCTACTTTTTGAAAGAGAAAACAACTGATCTATATTTACCCATTCAACTCTATTCATTATTTTATAGACCTCTATCATATCTCCCCTCAGCCTCTCTTCCAAGTTGAAAAGCCCTAACCTTTTAAACCTTTCCTTTATGATTCCCAGCATTCTATTGGCTTTCTTGGCCGCCACTGAACACTGGGCAGAGGGTTTCAATGTATTATCTACTTGTACAATGACACCTAAATCATATTCCTAGGTGGTGATTCCTAATGTGGAACCTTGCATTGTGTAAGTGTAGTTTTGGTTGTTCTCCCCTAAGTGCATAACTTTGCACTTGTCCACCTTAAATTTCATCTGCCATTTGGATGCCCAATCTCCAAATTTCCCCTTGCAATTTTTAACAATCCTCTTGTGCAGGGCCATTCCAAAGGCTGTGCAAGTGGTGCAGCCACATAGGGCACAAGCACAGAAGGGGCACTGATATTACCACTGGGCTTTCAGGAAGCCCAACAAGAGTGAGTTCCTGCATATGGCTGGGGTGGCAGGGGGGCTCCAAATTCATGAATCGCACAGGGCGTGTTTTGTTCTTGGTATGATCCTGCTCTTGTGTTTTAACAACTTAGAATAATTTGGTATCATCTGCAAATTTGATGACCTCACTTCATTTTTCCATTTCCATGTCATTTATGAATATGTTAAAAAGCAGTGGGCTCAGCACAGATCCCTGGGGTACTCCACTATTCACCTTTCTCCATTGAGAAAATTGGCCATCTAGCCCTACCCTCTGTTTTCTATCTTTCAACCAGTTCCTGATCCACAATAGTACATTGTCTCCTATCCTATGGCTTTTTAAATTCTCCAGAAGTCTCTCATGAGGGACTTTGTCCAAAGTTTTCTGAAATTGAGATACACTATATAAACCGGTTTACCTTTTTCTACCTGTTTATTCACACCTTGAAAAAATATAAGAGATTGGTGAGACAAGACTGTCCTTGGCTAAATCCATGTTGGCTTTTTGCCATTAAACCATGACTATGTACAGGTTCAGTAATTGTGTTTTTTATAATGACTTCTACCATTTTGCCCGGTACTGATGTCAGACTCACTGGTCTGTAGTTTCCCAGATAATCCCTGGAACCCTGAATGAGTCTATTTTGTATTTGAATTAGAAGTAAGAAGTTGTATATTTCATTAGATCAGTCAAAGGTTGAAACTAGTCTTGATTAGATTAGGTAAAAAAGTGTCACAGTACTTACTTGTCAATGTTCAGTTGAGCTGTCAGAGCCTAAATCCCGTAGAAACATAGTTCAGCATATCACACTATGCTCCTTAATCCTGCCTTTATTTCCCTCTCCAAATTGAAATGAATTAAAGATAGCATCCTCATAAGAACATAAGAACATAAGATATGCCATACTGGGTCAGACCAAGGTCCATCAAGCCCAGTATCCTGTTTCCAACAGTGGCCAATCTAGGTCATACGTACCTAGCAGTTTCCCCAAAAGACACAGGATCCACAATGCTTGTACTGGGTCAAGCATTGATATCTTGGGTCCCTTCTTAATAATGGTTTATGGACTTTTCCTCCAGGAACTTGTCCAAACCTCTTTTAAACCCAGCTACACTAACAGCCTTTACTACATCCTCCGGTAACAAATTCCAGAGTTTGATTACACGTTGAGTGAAAAAATATTTTCTTTTATTAGTCTTAAATAGTTTACCCTGTAGCTTCATTGCATGTCCCCTAGTCTTTCTGTATTCTAATAACGTAAACAATCGATCTACATTTACCCGTTCCACTCCGTTCATTAATTTATAGACTTCTATCATATCTCCCCTCAGCCATCTCGTTTCCAGGTTAAAGAGCCCTAACCTTTTTAGCCTTTCTTCATAGGAGTATCCTTCCATCCCCTTTATCATTTTGGTGGTTCTTCTCTGAACCTTTTCTATTAACGCTATATCCTCTTTAAGATACGGCCACCAGAATTGCACACAATATTCAAGGTGCGGTCTCACCATGGAACGATAGAGGCATTATAATATCTTTTGTTTTATTTTCCATTCCTTTCCTTATGATACCTAGCATTCTATTTGCTCTCTTGGCCGCCGCTGCACATTGGGCCGAGGGTTTTAACATGTTATCCACAATGACGCCTAAATCTTTTTCCTGGGTGGTGGTTCCTAAAGTGGAACCTTGCATCGTGTAACCATAGTTTGGGTTGTTCTTCCCTAGGTGCATAACTTTGCACTTGTCCACATTAAATTTCATCTGCCATTTTGATGCCCAGTCATCCAATTTATCAAGATCCTCTTGCAATTTTCCACAATCCTCATGGGTTTTAACAACTTTAAATAGTTTTGTGTCATCTGCAAATTTGATAACCTCACTCGTTATTCCACTTTTCAGGTCATTTATGAATATGTCAAAAAACAGCGGACCCAGCACAGATCCCTGGGGTACACCACTATTCACCTTTCTCCATTGGGAAAATTGGCCATTCAGCCCAACCCTCTGCTTTCTATCTTTTAACCAGTTCCTGATCCACAGTTGTACACTGCCTCCTATCCCATGACCCTTTAGTTTTGCCAAAAGTCTCTGATGAGGGACCTTGTCAAAGGCTTTCTGAAAGTCCAGATACACTATATCAACCGACTCACCTTTGTCCACCTGTTTATTCACACCTTCAAAAAACATAACAGATTAGTAAGACAAGATCTTCCTTGTCTAAAGCCATGTTGGCTGTCTCCCATTAGGCCATGACTATCTAAATGCTGAGTAATTTTATTCTTTATGATGGTTTCTACCATTTTTCCCGGTACTGACGTCAGGCTCACCGGTCTGTAGTTTCCCAAATCACCCCTGGAACCCTTTTTAAAAATTGGTGTTACATTGGCGATCCTCCAATCTTCAGGTATTAGAGATGATTTTAATGATAGGTCACAGATTACTAATAGCAGGTCTGCAATCTCATATTTCAGTTCTTTCAGCACCCTTGGATGTATACCATCCAGCCCAGGTGATTTGCTACTCTTCAGTTTATCTAATAGTTGTAATACATCTTCCCGATGTATCGATATTTTCTTCAATTCTTCTGCACCTTTAAATACCACTTCAGTCATGGGTAACATCCCTATATCTTCCTCAGTAAAGAGCGAAGCAAAGAATTCATTCAGTCTCTCTGCTATCGCCTTGTCGCCTCTTAGTGCCCCTTTAACTCCTCTATCATCTAATGGACCAACTGACTCTCTCACAGGTTTTTTGCTGCGAATGTACTTGAAAAAATCTTTATTTCGCATTTTTGCTTCCGCAGCAAGCTTCTTCTCAAATTCTCCCTTTGCCTGCTTTATCAATGCCTTGCATTTGACTTGCCAGTGCTTGTGCTGTTTCCAGGTTTCGTCGTTTGGCTCTTTTTTCCATTTCCTGAAAGATGCTTTTTTGGCAACAACCGCCTCTCTGACCTCACCTTTAAACCATTGTGGCAGTTTTTTGGACTTCCTTCCACTTTTCTTAAAGCGTGGAATAAAGCTGGCTTGGGCTTCCAAGATAGTATTTTTCAACAACACCCAAGCTTGATGTAAGTCTTTAACCTTTGCAACTGCTCCTTTTAGTTTTTTCTTAACTGTTTTCCTCATTTTATCATAGTCTCCCTTTCGAAAGTTAAAAGGTAAACATAGAAACATAGAAATATGATGACAGAAAAATACCACATGGCTTATCTAGTCTACAACAACTACAACAGTCCCCTTTTTACCTTTAGAGATCCTCTGTGTTTGTCCCATGCTTTTTTGAATTCAGTTACTGTCCTCATCTCTACCACCTCCAATGGGAGACTATTCCATGGATCCACTACTCTTTCCGTAAAGAAATATTTCCGCATATCACTCCTGAATCTATCTCCCTTCACCCTCATCCCATGTCCCCTCGTAGCAGAACTTGCTTTCAATTGAAAGAGGCTCTCTCCCTGAACATTTATGCCACGGAGGTATTTAAACATCTCAATCATATCACCTCTATCCCGCCTTTCCTCTAAGGTGTACATATTAAGATCCTTCAGTCTGTCCTCATATGCTTTATAATGAAGACCACTAATCATTTTAATAGCCACCCTCTGCACGAACTCCACTAGTACTGTGGATTTCCTTACTATCCCTCCTCCTCTAATTAAATCAAAGGCGATCATGCTATGATCACTATTGCCAAGTGGCCCCAACACCCTTATCTCTTGCACTACATCTGGTGTTCCACTAAGGACTAGGTCTAATGTTGCTTCCCTCTGTAGTTAATTGGTGGCATTTAAATGTATAGGTTTGCAAGATACCAATTTACATGTGCAGGTTGTAAATTACAAAAATACGTGTAAGTTGCTTGGTTGTCTTTGTTGACTTTCGCATGTGCAGATTTGTACATTGGCTCCTCCAGTTCTGTATGTTGGCAAATGGACTTGTACTCCTGCACAGTCTTATATATATTTTAGAAAAGGTTCAATGTTTGGCAAAGCCTTTTCTAAACTACCTCTGAAAATGTGTGCATGCCCATTGTGACGTCTCAATTCTGATCTCCACATAATATCTAAAATTTGTCTTACCATCTAAATCTGTCTTGTGCCACGCAAAATTCTTGGTTTACATGAACAGCCATGGAATATTGTCCAAGTAAAAACGATTAGGGCTTGGCTTTCTTTCCCAGTATTAAAATTATATTGCTCTCTCAGTACTGTCTTCCAGAAATACTCTTTCCACTTTCCATCTATCCTGTGTTTTCATTTTGACTGAAGTGCATATTTAACTGTTCTCTTTTCATCCGAAGTAATGCTCGCATGAAATTAGATAATATGTCTCTCTAGGATTCTAGCAAAATCACACCTGACCTCTGTTCAAACAATAGAGTCCTTGAGAGATCCATGAAATCCTAGAGGAAAAGCAAATATTTAGCATGATTAGTGATCTCAGATAAAACTGTCATCGCAAGATCATACAAGGCCTTGACACTTTTTTCAAGTGCATTACAATTTTTCTTTTTCCCTCTTGGCTGTAAAGCTACTGCCACTAAATCACAAATTTCTGGGGATTATTTTTCACTCATTGCATTATTACTACGTTGGGTTATGAACATGCCACAGTGTGTCCTTGCTAGCCAATAATAGTACAACTTGCTTACCAAATGATTATTGTGCCAATTGAAAATTACAGAGATATATCAGTTACTAGCATTTTATCTTTATGCAAGCTACCAGGCATATAGAAGCAATTTAAAGCTGCTGGTTTTCAATTCTCAAGACTCCTCATCAGCAGCCCTGCTGAAAGTATGAATATCCTGGACTTGTTTATTTTCCCTGCCTTTCTACATGAGTTCATCCTAGCAAACTGTATTTGCTGGAACATGGCTCCCCCTTACAGCATTACCAACATTGCAAGTCAAACACGGAGATGGCGGGAAATGCATATACCATTTCATATTTACAATTAGTTATGGATCTGCATAAGATATATACACAAGCTGGCTATGAATTAAGGATGTGAAAATCTTGAAACAATGATTCCTGGATAGATCTTAGAAAAGAAGGCTCTTGGGTTTAACTGCATACCTTTTTATTTACTTCTTAAATTATCATTATCATGATTTATATAAGGCATGTCAGATGTATACAGCACTGTACAGGAGAGTCCCTTATCCACTGGAGTTTATAATCTCATTAAGACAAAATGTCATATTGTTGGTTAAACCTGGGGCTGCATCTGCTGGGCTTTGATGGGTTTCCACCGATCGACCATGGAACTTGCTGTAGCGTTCTTTATCGAACAAAGGTGGCAAATTTGTGTGGCAAAACCCAGGGATATCTTTGGAAGGCAAGAAAGAGGGAGAAGTTAAAGGAGTTTCACTGTTCTGGTGGCAGTCACAAAAAAGACTTGTGACCAGTAAGAATTTCCACAGAACAACAGAAGCACCCCCCCCCCCCCCCCCCACGCACCCAGCTACTGAAGCCATGTTATGCTTAGTTATAACTGGAAACACACCATCAGAATGCAAATCAGCATTATCAGGTAAAACCAAAAAACACTAACTGGCATGTTTACTATGCTGGGCTAACTGTTAGCACAGGCTGTTTGTAACTAGGTCCCATCTTATTCAATGGAATCTAGTTACAAATAGCCCTTTCTAACCATTAGCCCAGCTTAGTAAACATGACCCATGGGGGGCATTTTCAGCAGAAACAGCACTATTAAAGTGACTGGCCATCCCCACTTTAAATTAAAAATGGATATTCAGCGCCAGTGCATATCCGGCTTGCCCATATTGAGGTTTTGAAATCTAATAAGCAACAACATTCAGCCACTAACTGAACCGCAAATCTGCATAAAGTTAGAACAGCCTTTTACCTGTCCTGCCTTTATGCGACTTGACTATCTGGTTAGTGGCTGAATATTGCAACCTCTGGATGCACCATATTGGGTGATAGTCACCACAAATGCCGTCCTGACAGCAGGGCCGGCCCAAAGGGTTCTGCCGCCCTAGGCAGAAAACCCGGGGCCGCCCCCCCCACCCCGCTGATGCCCCCACCCAACTGCTGCCCACCACCCCCCCCCCCCCCGAGCAGCTGCCAATTCCATCTTTGGAGGGGGAGGCGGGCAGCCCTGCTGCGGTTTCATCTAGATCCTGGATTCTCTACAGGGAGAATTATTCAGGCAACTGGTAACAGAATTCATACATGAAGGGGCCATACTGGACTTGGTGCTTAGCAATGGGGAAAGTGTTCCTGATGTTATAGTGAGACATCATCTCGCATCCAGTGATCACCAGAAGGTGTGGTTCAGTATTAGGACTAGGGCTGATAAAATCCATTCAAAAGCGAGGGTCTTAGACTTTAGGAAACTAACTTTGCCAAGATGGGCCAATACCTCAAGGAGACATTAGCAGAATGGGAACAGCTGGGGGATATAGAAAAGCAATGGGTAAAACTGAAAGGGGATATGTTAAGGGCAACAAACCTTTTTGTTAGGTATATAAATGTAAAAGGAAAGGGAGCCTACTAAAGGGAGCCTACTAAGGTTCTCAAAATAAGTAGATGAAAAGGTGAAAAAAAGACGGAGGCCTTCAGGAAATACAAGAGATCAAAGAGAGAGGAAGACAGGAATCTATATTTGGAAAAACTTAGAGAAGCTAGCAAAGTAGTCAGGAAAGCAAAGCTACAAAAAGAAGAAATAGCCAATGCAATAATATGGAGGGGATAAGACATTTTTCAGATATGTTAGTGAGAGGAGGGGGGGGGGGGCAAAAGTGGTATTGTCAGACTTGAGGGTGAAGGGGAGGAATACATAGGAATTGATGAGGATAAAGTGGAATTGTTTAACAAATATGTCTCTTCTTTGTTCACAGATGAAGGGCCTGGAGCAGGACCTCAGAAAACACCCACAAATAGAAACAGGAGTAACGGGGAACTTGAACGAAATTTCAGAAGACTGTATTCGTGAGGATCTAGCTAAACTAAAAGTACATAAAGTGATGGGACTGGATGGGATACCTCCAAGAATACTAAAGGAACTTGGGGACTTTCTAGTGGCTCCACTGACTAAGCTTTTCAATGCTTCTTTGGAGCCAGGATTGGTCCTAGAGGACCGGAAAAAGGCACATGTGGTCCCTTTACACAAAAGCGGAACTAAGGATGAGATTGAAAACTACAGGCCAGTTAGACTAATCTCTGTGGTGAGTAAATTATTGAAACGCTGCTAAAAGAGAGAATAGTGAGGTTCTGGAGTCCAATGGATTGCAGGATCCGAGGCAGCATGGGTTTACTAGAGGCAGATCTTGTCAGACAAATCTGATTGATTTCTTTGACTGGGTGGCCAGGGAGTTGGACCAAGGGAGAGCCCTAGATGTGATGTAATTAGATTTCATTAAAGCATTTGACACCGTTCCACACAGGCGACTTATAAACAAACTGAGCAGCCTAAAGTTATTGACTGGGTTAGAAACTGATTGAGTGGGAGGAGGCAAAGGGTACAGTTAAATGGAGCTCACTCTGAGGAGAAGTTTATTTGTGGTGTGCCACAGGGCTCTGTCCTTGGTCTCATTCTTTTTAACAACTTTGTGAGTGATGTTGCAGAAGGGCTGTCGGGTAAAGTTTGCCTCTTCACGGATGATACCAAAATCTGCAATAGAGTAGATACCCAGGATGGAGTAGATAACATGAAGAGGGATCAGGCTAAGCTTGAAGAATGGTCTAAAATTTAGCAGCTGAGATTTAATGCTAAAAAATGAAGAGTCATACATCTGGACTTCAAAAATCCAAGGGAATGGTACAGTGAAGTACTTCTGTCCACTAAAGAAGAGCGGGACCTGGGCATGATTGTGTCTGACCATCTTAAAGTAGCTAAACAGGTAGAAAAGGTGATGGCAAAAGTTAGAAATATGTTTGGGTGCATAGGGAGAGGAATGGCCAGCAGAAAATAAAGGAGGTGATAGTGCTTCTGTTTAAATCTCTGGTGTGACCTCATTTGGAGTATTGTGTGCAGTTCTGGAGACTGCACCTTCAAAAGGATATAAACACGTTGGAGTCTGTGCAGAGGGTGGCTACTAAAATGGTTAGTGGTCTTTGTTATAAAGCATATGAGGATAGACTTAAAGATCTAAATATGTATACTTTAGAGGAAAGGCGGGATAGAGAAGCAGGGTCGTACCGAGTGAAGATTGCTCCCTGTGCGACTTGCACATCGGGTGTGTGCCCCCCCCCCCACGGCAGGAGAGATGAGGCGTGCCCAATGTGCAAGTCGCCGGCAAGAGCAGGGAGGGACAGATCTGCTTAGCATGCCTGCGAGAAGGCTTAAGGGGCACATTTTAGCTGTCCTGCCATTGCCTGCTGCCACTGAGAGAAGAAAAAGTGGTGGCGGCAGGCAACGGAAGACAGCTAAAATGTGCCCCTTAAGCCGTTGCGCCCTGTGCGGCTGCACCGCTTGCACAGGGCTAGGTACGGTCCTGTAGAGGAGATATGTTAGAGATATTTAAATACTTCTGTGGCATAAATGCACAGGAAGAGAGTTTCTTTCGATTGAAAGCAAGCTGTGCTACGAGGGGACATGGGATGAGGGTGAAAGGGGATAGACTCAGGAGTAATATGCAGAAATATTTCTTTACGGAAAGAGTAGTGGATCCTTGGAATAGTCTCCCAGTGGAGGTGGTAGAGACAAGGACAGTATCTGAATTCAAAAAAGCATGCGACAAACACAGAGGATCTCTAAAGATAAAAAGGGGACTGTTGTAGTGGTTGATATGGAAGGACAGACTAGATAGGCCATGTGGTCTTTTTCTGCCTTCATGTTTCTACATTGTATCGTATTGTTAATGCAGTTATTTCTCTCCAAAATAATGAAATGATTGTGGCATGGTAAGGATTCCCTGGCAGATTTCCCTCTCCTGTCAAAGGCACACCTCAGCACAGCAATCACTTACTGCAGGGTCCATGTTAGCAGTATTTTCAACAGCTGTTCATCAGAAAGGTATTATATAGTAGAATTCCACAAGCTATTCAAGATATTACAGCCAGTTACAGTAAGTCCTTCACCAATTAAGACTAAAAAACATTTTGTTGAAAGAGATGAGCAGGGGAGTTCAGATTAGACTCTGATTTTTTCCAGTCTAGAAGGGGGTGCCTTAATACAGCTGGGGATTGTTAAAATGCTGCCTGCACAGCTGCTTAGAGATGTGCCCAGCTGAAACCATAGCCACCTTGTTCTGCCTCACAAAAATCTGAGTCAGACCTAATTAGACTATGATTTTTATTTCAGAATCTGACTTGATGAGCTGAAGTCATAGGTATATCATTAGCAATGGACTCAAAAACTGTTGCAAACACTAGCAATATCTAATATAAGCCACATTCAAGTCAGGGTCTCTTTTAATAGAGATCTCACAGGCTCAATGCCCCTGTTTCCAGTTCTTGATGTCCAAGATTAGAAAAAAAGAGTCCCCACTCCCCCCTCCACTTACAGCTCCCCAATATGCTAGGTCTTTCCCCTTTTTTATCTAAACTGAGTCACACTTTCCAGTACTCTGCCACATAAACAATCTTTTTTTTTATGAACATTAAACAAAACATAGGTATACACTTGTTGAGGAAACAAAAGTGTCCAGAAACAATATATTCTTATAAAATAATAAGGAAAAAGGTAAATATTTAACCACTCTGGGGTCTATTCTCTACTGCAAATAATGGGGATGGATGTCCCATTTGGATGTCCATCCCCGCTATTCGCCCCCTTCCATCCCCAGCAAAAGCCTCCCCATACAAACAAGGAGTTTGTATGGGGAGGCTTAGACGGGGGTGGGAAGGGGCATTGCAGAGGCGGAATGAGGGCAGCAGTGGACAATCCGAGGTCCTGGACATACAAGGCCGATTCTGAAGTCGGCCCTGTACATCCAGGGCCTCGGATCTAGAAAGGGGACTTATTCCACCTCAGAGGTGGAATACATTCCCCTGGACATCGGGGGGCAGCAGATCCGGGCAGCAGCAAAGAGGTGAAGGGGTGCAGGGGGTTCCCTGCAGCCCGACCCTGGCAATAGAAGGCCAGATTGGGGGTCGGGCTGCAGGGAACGAAGATTGTGGTTGGCTCCTGAATGGAATCACGGTGTCATGGTAACGGGACGCCATGGCACAGCGACTCCATTCAGGAGCCTGACTGAGTTAGCCGGGCAGGGGTCTGTGCATGCAGGCCGATCAGAATCGGGTCCTTACCTGCACATACAGGCCCAGACCCGATTCTGATCCCGCAGGGCACATCTAGATTCCAATCGGACATACAGGGGCCTGCACACACTTATTGGAATGTGCCTCTCTTTCCTTAGACTACAATACAAAGGAGACAGAGATGAAATAATGGGATACTTAAAGGAAAACAGAAAAAAATACTCAGTAACATGATATAGGCACTGTGCCCAAGCACACTCCCTAAATGCATCTGTCACACTTTGCCCCAAAACGAATTGGACTCATGTCTGCTGAACTAAGGTCTTCTTCAAGTCTAAAAAGGTGCGAAGCTGTTCGGGAAGGAAGAAAATATATTTAGTATTAAAATAAGTAACAAAGCATTTACAGGGATACCTAAGCTGAAAACTAGCTTCCAACAAAATGGTTTCCTGACTCATTACCAAGAAAAGACATCTACTTTCCTGTATATTCCCACTCACATCTGGATAAATTCTAAGTATTTTACCTAAAAAGGGCACAGCAACTTAAAAAAAAAAAAAAAAGGAGAGCGCACTCTAGATAAATCTAACTCAAATATAAAGTTAGCTAGCAGTGTTGCCCTAGACAGCACAACTGCCTCAGAGTTCTCCAAAAAGTCACTCAAATTTTGATCTATAACATCTTCCATATCTTGTGAGGGCTTCCTTGGAAGAAAATAAACTTTATTAATCGGTAGTAATGCAGAATCCAGAATCAGAAGAAGTTCCCGAAGATATTTTCTAAATGTCTCTAACGGGGAAAGATATTGTACCTGAGGAAAATTTAAAATCCTCAAGTTCAAACTCCTCAGTTTATTCTCCATTTGTTCAAGCTTTTGGTGGATAATTATTTATTTATTTATTTTATTTATTTAACAGTTCTTCTATACCGCTCTATTTTAGATCAGAGCGGTTTACATTTAACATCAACTATACAACACAAGGAACTTTGAGTTGTATTTACAATAAACAGGGAGATCAACTTGGAAGTAACTGGGGGAAACTATGTACAATTCTTAACTCTAATTAATTATCTCCTCTTTTATCAGTTGATCAATAGTAGCTCCAGAATCGGCCATTTCCTTTGATAATCCTGAAAATTTCCCCTGGGTCTCTTTAGCAAAGGATTCATGTTGTAAAGACACAGATGCAATCGTTTGTAGCAATGATGAAACATCGTTAGCGCGTTTTGAGACAGTACCTTCAAACTTCACCAACATAGTCCAAATATCCTGAAGTGATCTCCAATGAAGCTTGACTTCCAACATCAACAGGGGGAGTTCTCGGCTGACTATTTCCTTCCTCCACCAAGCCAATGTTCGCCACCGAGCCAGCTTCTCCTGGGCTGGGATCTGCGCCCACAGCAGACAGAGGACCATGGTTCAGGGGTCTCAAAGTGATGGGGTTCCTAATAAAAGCACTGGCTTCCTCATTCAAAGAGGAAGACAGGGACTCGATAGCTGAGATGCCCAAGACCAAGCCCCAAGCCTAGAGCCTACCAAGGAACCTCCCAGGTGCAACTGCGGTTCTGAGATATTCCTTTCAAGCGCAGTCTGCTCCCCATCAGCTTTCTGTGCTGCTGAGCCTTCCCTCGCAGCGTTTTCCAATGCCAAGGCCTTCTGAAGGAGTGCATCCAGCTTCTGCTGCCCAGCTCAACATGGCCGTGTTTCTCTGGTCAGCTGCATCAGGAGTGTGAAATCAAAGATTGGTGAACCACCAGTGCATTTTGTAATACTTCTAACAATGCATCTTCCTACTCCTCAGAGTTAATCCATCTCCCAGACACCCTGGTGATTTATTATTTGATCTCCTGTATGGGAAATGGATTAGGAGTAGGAAGAATCATCTTTCTGCTACATGTTCTTGGTTTCTGCCTGCATTTCTTTAGGATAGTATTCTCCCTCTCTATCCAATTCCGAGAATAATCGCCTATAACTGACATTTCTACAATCAATGCCCTTCTGGTGTTCTTCTCTTTTACCACTATGTCTGGTTTCTTTGCATCTGGATTTTGTCGGTTGGAATGGAAATATCGTAAATGGTCATGGCTTCTTCATTTTTGTAATTCTTCATAATTCTTCGTGATTCTATCGTAATCAAGGTCTAGGTCCGAGTGCTTTTCTGCTACAACAATGTTGTAGTGTTTACAGAGTTTCCAATGAACAAGGCATGCCACTTAATTGTGCCTTTCTGTAGAGAAACTTTCTGTTCTCGGGATTTTGCAGCGATTTGTGAGATGAGTAATTTGATTCTGTAAAAAAAAAAATGGAAACACATGTCAGTAATCCAATGTTCTGGGCTGCAGCTATGATATCTCTCATCCTTAAAGCTCAGTTCACCAGTCCTTAACTATTCATATGCCCAGTTTTTATTGACATATGGTTCCTGGAATACTACTTTGAGGGGCATATTGAAAAATGTTTTAGCCAGTTAACAGACTTAGCCAGCTAAAAATGTGGTCAGCAGGATACTCGACAGCACTAAGGCAATTAGTGCTTCTGAATATCTCTTTTTCACCGGGTTAATAGCCCCGAAGCTAACAGCGGGGCATTCTAGGGGCAGAGTGGGGTGGAACCTTTAGTTAGCCAGTCGGCGGCGACATTGAGCCGCTAACTGGCTAGTTAAAACACCTAAAGTTAGTACAGGTGAAAGGCTATCCTAACTTTAAGAGTTTTAGCTAGTTGGTTAGTGGCTCAAAATCGCTAACTAAAATGTTATCTGGACAAAACAGATATTCATTGCTGATTATCGGATATGGCCTGGCACTGAATATCGTTTTAAATAAAAGCGGCAATGGCCATGGTGATTTTAAAAGTTGAGTGCATCAATTTGATAGCTGGTGTAGTGCTTCTGTCATCAAGGGGTATCCAGTTGCGGATTTAAGGTGACCCTGTGGTTGTTTTACATTGGCATATCTGGAATACTAATACAGTCTTAAATAAATTTCTGAGAGCTACACACTCATTTTCATGTCAGTTTATAAGGGGATCTCACCTTCTTCCTGTCTATACTGCTGTGCCTCATTTTATACTGTTTGTGCCCTTGGTGCAGACAATATGTCGAAACACATTTTTGTCAGGCTTTGCTATAATTGATTTTGGATGTACATTAATTGATGTTTGTAAATAAAGCTATTTGGGTTTTATTATAATCGTTTTATATCCTTTCTATCCGTAATTTGTGCCACAAATTCCCGGTGCTCTGTGTTTTGTTGTGCTATTCTGCAGTGATTTAGTGCTCCTTTATGTGTGTTCAGGCCAAAAGTCATCCTGTTATTATTTGAGAAGCTCTTCACTCCATGGCGCTGTTTCAGTAATTGCTGGTCACTGGAACTGTGGAGCTTTAAATCTTCTACAAACAGCAAGTATGATGCTACCTCTCGATTGCTACCATCTTTAAGGCTAAACCCATAGCCCAAGGAGTTAATAAGCATACTCAAAGGTTTATGTGCTATATAAAAGAAGAGTGTGACAGAGAGTCTCCATGAGCTATTCCTCACCAGATCTTGATTTTAGGAATCATACACTATCCATCTTCATACTTCAGATGAAACTTGGCTTGCCACACTGTACTCAATCAATCCAGGGTTTAATTAGCATGATGGAAAACAATAATTGAAAGTAAAATGTACAATGAAATAATTAATATGAATAATTTTCTTTGTCATTTGTATTTACAACTTCAATTCTGCGGTGCTTTGTTTCTCCATTGCGTCCCTCACTGCAGCCTACAAGGGACATGGTAGACATGGTAGCAAACTCTGCTCCTGCTATCATTCTTTTGTTTCATGCCATACAGTTCAGTAGGAGAGGAAGAAATGTAAGCAGGGCTGGTCCAAGGATATCTGATACCCTAGGTGAACCATCAGCCAGGTGCCTCTCTACCTCCAGTAGTTCAGCATCTCCACTTCCCCCTGCTCAGTGTCCAGTGTTTCTCATTCTCTTCCCAATCTTCTAGTAGTCCAGCATCTCCCCTTTGCTTTCCCATTCTTCATAGCTAGCATCTCCACTTTTCTTCCCTTCCTCAGACTCTGTGTCCCAAGAGCATTTGGGTGCGAAAGACAACAACATATGGGGAGCGTGGCGATTTTGGGAAGCATAGACTAGGGTATAGGTTGCCCTCTTCTGAGTGGGTTACATTACCCATTGGCCGAACAGTTTGACCTACAGGGAATCCACGATCTCCTTTATACTCGATGGTCCCACAGCTAGGATGCCCAGACCCAGAGATACATACATTAGGCATGAGACACATGCAATTGCAGACTGTGACATGCTTACATGCAGAAAGCACGTCATCTCATGCATCCAGGAGCAAGGTTGAAGCTGGGAATCAGAAACGACAGTGGACAGCCCAGTCAGCAAAGGCAGCATTCCCCCCACTGCAGCCAAAAAATCCCAAATCAAAAGAGCAGCACAGACAGGGCCTCTGAGCAGATGCAGCTGCTTAAAGTCCTGCTTTTGGCTACTACTACTACTGACCATTTGTATAGCGCTACAAGACATATGCGGCACTGTACAGACACATGCAAAAGATGGTCCCTGTTCATCACAGCTTACAATCTAGTCAAGATAGACAGCACAACAGCTGAGGACAAGGACATATGTAGAGGAATGGTATGGAAGCACATAGGGGACTAAGCGGATCAGGATCCAAAAGCGGCCTCGAAGAGGTGAGTGTTCAGTCTGGATTTGAAAAGGGCTAGAGATGAAGCCTGATGTACAGACTCAGTTTGTTCCAGGCATAAGGAGTAGCAAGGTGGAAAGATCAAAGTCTGGAATTGGCAGTAGAAGAGAAGGGCACAGATAGAAGGGATTTGCCAGAAGAGCGGAGTTCCCGGGGGGGGGGGGGGGGTAGGGGTAAGGAGAGATAAGAGGTGCTTTTTAAGAAGTGCTCTGAAACGTGTGAGAGATAGCTCAGTGCGGAGAGGGTGTGGGAGAGAGTTCCAAAGAGCGGGACTAAGGGACTCTTCCATTCCTCCACTTAATTTAAACGCCCTGCTACAAAATTATTCTCCTCTTGTCTAAATTTGGTCTGTAAAAAATGAAAGGGTACAGGATTGGATTGGAGAGGAAATTATCTGGCTACTACAGATATTCAGTAATAGGTGTCTGAACCAGCTAAACCTAGGTACAGATAATGCAGGCTTATATCTAGGCTAGGTAATGGCTGAAAACCAATATAAGACAGCTGACTATAAATTATAACCTGCTATCTTAAGTGCTTTACTGTGCACTAAAAAATGGCCCCTAACAGGCAGATTTTATAAGGAGCTACATAAAGTTACATGCCATTTATGACATAAGTCACCTATTTTCAAGGGTGAATGCTCATGACTGGGCCGTTACATGCGTACTTTAGGCGGTCAGTATTCTGTAAGCATGGCTAGTCCGCACTAACTATGCTTGATGCTCTTAGCTTGGGTACACTTAACACCACCTGTGTTGTGCCGCTTCCTTGGCCTAGGCTAACTGCAGCGAGATTGGAGCACATACACCTTGAAGTTAACACTGACCCCCCTGTGCTATTAACACATTACGCGCGCAAGCTTAGTAAACATGCCCCATTCTATATTACTTTTTTCAGTTAACTCATGGTAATTGCTATAACTTACTGCACTTTGGTAAAAGGGCCTCAAAGTGAGTGACACATTTGGAGGCCATGTACTATTTAGGACCCGATATTCAGTTCCAGTGGCTAGTGCAATTACAGCGGCTAGCAGTCGGCGCTGAAGAAGTAACCTGGATATTCAATGCCGGGGCCATATCCGGCCACCGGCATTGAATATCCAGGATTTCCATACAGCCACAGAAGTGGCCGACCCTAGGGGAGGTGATCTCATGTCCAAATTCCAAAGATGTGAACAGTCGTAGATATTGAAACTTTGCACCATTTCCCCGAATGGGTTGAATCTTGAGCTGGATTGGGCTAGCTTATTTTAGCTTTCACTAATCATGCCAGGGGTGGTGGTCTATGTGGATGGCCCCTGGATTGTAAGGTTTGGCAGTTGGCTAACTTCAGTATGCTGACGTCAGACACTGCTATTACAAAACTGACAAACTTATTCTTTCACAAGTGCAAGTGCCGGGCAATGCATTATGGATTGAGCTAAATAGCCATTTTAAACTATTTTGATTAAAAAGGGTTCACTAGTGCAGGGAGGGGGGGAGAGGGGAGTTTCGATCTCCTGTTCCTTTGATAGTGTATCCAACAAAAATGTTAGTAAAGTTAGGTTTTGTGTTGTTTCCAGTGAAACCTTATAGTATAGCATGTTTAAGTTTGGTTTCCAAGTTGTAGGGAGAATTGATTTGATTGCAGAAGCTAAGCGGGCAGTGGCGATTTTGAGCCGCTGCCCAGTTAGCTTCCATGGGTAAATATAGGTTAGCTGTTGCTGCACCTATCTTTATCCACAAGTCACTAACTGGGCAATACCGCCGCTGCCCGCTTAGCAATGGATGCCGCTCCGCATTGCCCTGGAACGCCCACGACACACTCCGATGTTATATGGTTAGCATCGGAGCATATAGTGGCATTACTCAGGGATATTCAGCGGCACTAACCATGTTAATGCTGCTGAATATCCTTCTAAGTGTCTTTTACACAGTTTACAGGTCTTTAAACCATGTACAGTAAATGCCTTTGAATTTTGGGTCCAGACTTTAAAAGCTTCATTTGGAAACTTCATTTTAAGGGTGTGCACAGGGCAACAATTTTTTTGTTGTTGTTGTTTTTGGTCTATTTGTTATTTTTTTCCCCAACTTTTGGACTTTGAAATGAATGTGCGAAATGAACCAAATAAATATTAAAAAATTGAATGTGCCTTAAAACTTAGTGCATGCTAAATCAATTTAATGTGCGTGACTCTTTGAATTAATGTGCTAAATCAATTAGACTGTGTTAAAAAAGCTTTAAAACATGTTAAATGTATTAAAACGAATGTGGGAAATGAATCAAAAGTACAAAAATTAAGGGAAAAAGGGGAAATGAATTGAAAATGAACTGAAAGTTTGCCTCATGGACATCCCTTTGCATAAGAACTTATCACTAATTGACTTAATGTTGATTCAGTCATAGACTAATTTTGTCAAATTGATTTTCCATGTACACAGTGTCCCTTAAATTTGTGTATGGTAAATCCCTACTTGGCCTTTTTTGAAATTTGTGTTCATAGCAAATATTTGCTAAATATTTCAGTCAATTTGAAGTGTGTTCTGTAGTCAGAAATTAAAATTAAAGTGAAATTTCTCCAACTATTCCATTGGTCTGCGAGATTGTATAGGATTATATCTTTCAGTGGGTCAACATGCAGCAGATTTCCTTGAGCTGTGAAGTCTAAAATGTGTATTTCGTTCTACTTAACGGTAGTGTTATAGATATTTTTATAAGATTACACTGGCTGGACTGAGTGTGTACCAGTTTAGAGTGTGAAGAACAACAGTGATCCCTTTAGTGTATCCCATTGTCACTTAGTGTATTATACACAATCACTTAACTGATCTGAACAGTGCAACTGGTGCAGGTTACAAGGCAAAAATAACCCCAATACGCCCCTGACATAAGCATCATGATCCCTCTGATAGGCTCACTGTAATACCCTGCCCCCTTGGACCCCCATCCCCACCCCAAACTCCCAGCAGGCTCAAATAAAACTCCAGCCCCCAACATACCCTTTCACTTCGGGCAAGTAGAGAGCAGGAATGATTCCCAGATGCATCTGCCCTTTCGGTGACCCGAGATCAAATTGGCACCTCTGTGTTGCCGTTTAGATTCCAGACTACCAACAAGGTAGAAGCATCCAAGATTGTTCCTGGTCCCCAATAGCCACCAGGGACCCTTGTCAGAACTGGGAGGGGGGTTGAAGGGAGCTTTCAGGAGGTGGGGGTTTGTGGGGGTGTTGGGGGCATCTGTTGACATTCAGTGCTGGAAGGCAATGTCCATGCCCATAATTCATTCATTCTCCACCCATTTCCTGCCCTTTCACTGTGACAAAGCACATGCTAAGTGTTGAAGCCATGTGGTCACTGTTACCATGTGCTAATTCACACAAAATTGGGATAATTTTTAAGTCAGTTTAGCACATATTGTGCCATCAAATCAATGCTGACCCAGCAGCTCCTGGGTTTTCTTGGCAAGGTATAACTGGAAGTAGATTGCTAGGCCTATTCTTCCAAGGCAATGGAGGGTAAAGTGACTTGCCCAAGGCTATAAGAGTGCCAATGGGAATCAAACCCTAATCTCTTGGGCACTAGGCTGTTGCTCTAGGCACTAGGCTACTCCTCCACTCCAGGTGCCAATATATGGATGTAAAATGGCTATTCTAAAACTGTAGCAGGCGTGAAAGTACATGCATTGCTGGCATGCAGCCTCAGTGGAGCATAGATGGAATTATAAAATACCTTACTTCATGGGCTTACTTATGTACTCAATGCGTAAACATTTACGCCTGTGCTTGTGCCTTCAGTCTAGGAACTTCTGCTGCTGGATTTGTGCTAGTTTTTTCTAAGGCACATAGGCACCTTTGTGTCTTTATAAAATAGCACCAAAACAGTTACCTTCCTGCTCAGTTAGCCTAAGCTTCCTGTTATAAAATGACCTTCCATGTGCTTACCACATTTTGTTAAAAAGGCACTGCAGATTCATTCAGCCTTTTAGTTTGGCTCTCGCATTACACATTAAAGTCTGAATGCCGAGGTAAAAGAAAAGAAAAAAAAAAAGGCTGCAATACACCCAAGTGGCTTTTTTAAATTGGTTGTCTGAATTTTTATTAAGGAAATGTGAAAATCTCATTAGCAACCACAAGGTGCCAATCTCAGTTATAAAAGCCATAGTGTCTGAACATTTATGCAAGAGCTGAAAAATACTCCATTTGAATGTGTATTTTATCTTGTTTTAGATAAATTAATCAACAGCATGAAGACGTAGGATTTATGAAATTGCTGAGCTTGAACTTAATACAGTTCATTCCCCTTTCTGTATTTTGGCTATGATGGACTGTTTGAGCATGATGGAAAAGACAGAATTCAAGCCTATTATCTTTGTGTCCCTTTACTGTAAAGGATATCAATATTAATAACTTGTTACACTGTGGTATTTGTCTATCCGCACACCGGATTATAATGCAGCCCTCCTTTGATATTAATTCTGGGGTAGAAAATCTGGAACGCCATGCATGTCTGACTGGAACCATTAATAGAGATTTTGGTGTTAATTGATAACAGTTATTCCAGTGTAAGCAGCCTTGATTGTTATGGAGAATGATGGCATATAGATGATGGATGTAAGTTAACATATACATTTTAGTGCCTTATAGAGTCATACAGGGCATAACACAGTGATTTGATTGAATTTAATTTATGTTGTAAATTGGGCACTAAATGGTGTAGCCCTGTGGCATGCTACATGGAATATCCCTTTCAGAGACTTCACCTGGTTGGATCTAGAGTGTAACTGGACAATTTGAAGAAAGATATAAAGTGTTCTGGAAGAGAGACTGAGGAGAGTAGGGTCAGAAGTTAGCATGCTCTTGACTAGCTCCCTGGCTGAAGGATCATGTCACAGGGCTAAAATGAAAAGTATCTCTGAAGTTACCTTGCATGCTGGGAGCTTCATATCTTCTGTAAGTGAGAAATGACTTCTTGTGAATGCTGTAGTATGTTTAACTAGAGGTCCCAACTGAAGAATGATGAAAGTACTGAAGATTGTCCTATTTTATAGATGTTTATGAATAAAACAGCCAATTTGGAAGCAAAACAATGTTGTCTGCACTTTTTAATAAGAGAAAAACAGGATGGAGTACAGTTTTGCCCTGAGAATTGTATTAATTTGCTGTTCTTTAACCTATGTGATTCACTACACCATCTGTTGGACCAAGTGTACCACAAATTCACATGGCCATCTCAGGAATTATGAAACCCATCAGCTAACACAGAATTTGAAGTAACGATTCCCGGATTTGTTTTGGCTTGAGGTTTGCTATTCTAATAATTACCCAACTCTTTTCTCTATTACAAGCAGTTTAACATTTTGTTCTAAAACTTAAACCACTGTTTTTAACTAGCGTTCAGAAGAACACTTCAAAATTATTGGGTCAATATTTAAACTCCATGGTGGTTGTTTTTTTTAAGCACCAGCCACAAAGTTTAAACTAAGACAGGATACTCGGTGCAAGAATCTGGATATCCCCTGGTGCTGAATATCTGGTTTCACCATTAACCCCTGGCACTATCCAGATAGCAAACACAAAATCAAGCCTACCTATTTTGTGGTCTAACCTTACGTAGTTTATCTGGTTAGTGAATTGAATATTGCTGCTAACCAGATAATGCCTCAGAGGAATCTTTCAACTTTACCACAGTATAAAACATAAACCTCTTTGTTGCTGATCAGTCTTCAAATCCTGCTCATGAATTGCTAGCGCCTATAGTGGCTTTGCAAGAGGGGAGAGGGAGTTTCCACAACTGCTTCAGTCAGGGGCTGTTGCCTACCACCAGGCAATGATGAAGAAGAGTTGCTGCTTCTGCAGCCTGGGGCAGTCACCAATCACTGGGTCTTGAGAGGTAGGGAGCCACTGTCTTCTTACTTCCTGCCTTCCCGACAGACCAAAGCTGCCCTGTTAGTTACTTCTGACTCAACCAAGAAGCTGCAGCCTTAATCCCTTCTCCCCAAGGGCTCTTAAAGGGTGCCATTGCTGCTTCACCTACTTCTCCAAGCTGGTGTGTCTCAGCAGTGAAGAGAGAGGCGCCACCTGAGAGAGGGAAAGGGAAATAAAAGGAAGCCGGGGGGGAAGGAATGAACGGCAGAAGCCAGTCGGAGGAAGGGAAGGGGAAGAAGGGAGGAGGGCTTGGAGAGAAGTGAAAGACTGGGAATGCGGGAACATTGGAGATTAGAAAATTAAAGAATGAAAAGAAAATAAATGAAAATGCGATTGATTGATTTAAAATATTTATATACTGCTTATCTACTGTTCTTGGTGGTCTACAATCAGCATCTGAACTTATGGTACAGCCATAAAACATGATTAATAAGAGATCACTGGAAGGAGTCAAGGAAAAGAGTGCAGCAGCAGACGCTGGGATCCAGATTAATATGAATAAAATACAGTCTCTAAAATGCTTGTATGCAAATGCTAGGAGTCTAAAAAATAAGATGGGAGAGTTAGAACATATAGCACTAAATGAGAGATTAGATATGATTGGAATATCAGAGATATGTTGGAAGGAGGACAACCAGTGGGACACTGTGATACCTGGGTACAAACTATATTGTAATGATAGAGCTGATCAAATTGGTGGAGGGGTTGTGCTCTGTTAGAGAGGGAACTGAGTCACAAAGGATTAAAGTTCTACAGGAAACAAAATTCTCCATAGAATCTCTATGGATTGAAATTCCATGTAAAAAGGGGAAGGCAGTGGCAGTGGGGGTGTACTATCGACCGCCTGGGCAGAATGAACAAATGGATGATGAAATGCTCAAAGAAATCAGGGAAGCTAAAAAAAGTTACAGAACGGTAATAATCATGGGTGATTTCAATTACCCCGGTATTGACTGGGTCAGTGTCACGGCAGGACATGGGAGATAAAGTTTCTAGATGAAATAAACGACTGCTTCTTGGAGCAGCTGGTTCATGAACCAACCAGAGGGGAAGCCATTTTGGACTTGGTCCTTAGTGGAACACCAGGTCTGGTGCAAGAGAGAAGGGTGTTGGGTCCACTTGGCAATAGTGATCATAGCATGATCATGTTTGATTTAATTAATGGAGCAGGGATGGTAGTGAAATCCACAGTACTGCCTTTTAACTTTTGAAAGGGAGACTATGATAAGATGAGGATAATAGCTAAGAAAAAACTAAAAGGAGCAGTTGCTAAAGTTAAAGACTTACATCAAGCTTAGGTATTGTTTAAAAATACTATCTTGGAAGCCCAGACCAGCTGTATTCCATGCTTTAAGAAAAGTGAAAGGAAGTCCAAAAAACTGCCAGCATGGTTTAAAGGTGAAGTGAGAGAGGCTGTTGTTGCCAAATAAGCATCTTTCAGGAAATGGAAAAAAGAGTCAAATGACAGCACAAGCACTGGCAAGTTAAATGCAAGGCATTGATAAAGCAGGCAAAGAGAGAGTTTGAGAAGAAACTTGCTATGGAAGCAAAAATGCATAATAAAGACTTTTTCAAGTACATTTGTAGCAAAAAATCTGTGAGATAGTCAGTTGGACCATTAGATGACAGAGGGGTAAAAGAGGCAGTAAGAGGGGACAAGGCTATAGCAGAGAGACTGACTGAATTCTTTGCTTTGGTCTTTACTGAGGAAGATGTAGGGATGTTGCCCATGACTGAAGTGGTATTTAAAGGTGATACTGCAGAAGAATTGAAAGAAATATCGCTCCAGTGGGAAGATGTATTACAACTATTTGATAAACTGAAGAGTAGCAAATCACCTAGACCGGATGGTATACATCCAAGGGTGTTGAAAGAACTGAAATATGAGATTGCAGACCTGCTATCAGTAATCTGTGAACTATCATTAAAATAATATGTAATACCTGAAGATTGGAGGATCGCCAATGTAACGCCAATTTTTAAAAAGGGTTCTAGGGGTGATCCGGGAAACTACAGACCTGTGAGACTGACATCAGTACCGGGAAAAATGGTAGAAACCATCATAAAGAATAAAATTAGTGAACATGTAGATAGTCATGGCCTAATGAGAGACAGCCAATATGGCTTTAGACAAGGAAGATCTTGTCTTAGTAATCTGTTATGTTTTTTTGAAGGTGTGAATAAACAGGTAGACAAAGGTGAGTCGGTTGATATAGTGTATCTGGACTTTCAGAAAGCCTTTAACAAGGTCCCTCATCAGAGACTTTTGGTAAAACTAAAAAGTCATGGGCTAGGAGGTGATATACTATTGTGGATCAGGAACTGGTTAAAAGATAGAAAGCAGAGGGTAGGGCTAAATGGCCAATTTTCCCAGTGGAGAAAGGTGAATAGTGGAGTACCCCAGGGATCTGTGCTGGGTCCGCTGCTTTTTGACATATTCATAAATGACCTGGAAAAGGGAATAATGAGTGAGGTTATCAAATTTGCAGATGACACAAAACTATTTAAAGTTGTTAAAACCCAAGAGGATTGTGGAAAATTGCAAGAGGATCTTGATAAATAGGAAGACTGGGCATCGAAATGGCAGATGAAGTTTAATGTGGACAAGTGCAAAGTTATGCACCTAGGAAAGAACAACTCAAACTATGGTTACACAATGCAAGGTTCCACATTGGGAACCACCACCCAGGAAAAAGATTTAGGTGTCATCGTGGACAACATGCTAAAACCGTCCGCCTAGTGTGCAGCGGCGGCCAAGAGAGCAAATAGAATGCTAGGTATCATAAGGAAAGTAATTGAAAATAAAACAAAGGACATTATAATGCCTCTGTATCATTCCATGGTGTGACCGCACCTTGAATATTGCGTGCAGTTCTGGTCGCCGTATCTTAAAAAGGATATAGTGTTATTAGAAAAGGTACAGAGAAGAGCCACCAAAATGGTAAAGGGGATGGAAGACTACTCCTATGAAGAGAGGCTCTTCAACCCTGAAAAGAGACGGCTAAGGGGAGATAAGATAGAGGCCTATAAATTAATGAATGAAGTGGAACGGGTAAATGTAGATCGATTGTTTACGTCATCAGAATATAAAAAGACTAGAGGACATGCAATGAAGCTACAGGGTAATCTATTTAAAACTAATAAGAGAAAATATTTGTTCACTCAACGTGTAATCAAACTCTGGAATTTGTTACCGGGGGATGTAGTAAGTGCTGTTAGTGTAGCTTGGTTTAAAAAAGGTTTGGATAAGTTCCTGGAGGAAAGGCCCATAAACCATTATTAAAAGGGACTCGGGATATTACTGCTTGACCCAATACAAGCATTGAGGAACCTGTGTCTTTTGGGGAAACTGCTAGGTACTTGTGACCTGGATTGGCCACTGTTGGAAACAGGATACAGTACTGGGCTTGATGGACCTTGGTCTGACCCAGTATGGCATATCTGATGTTCTTATGTTCTTGTGTTGTACCATGGTATTCTTGATGCTACTGCAAGGTAAAAAGGAGGATTATATGTCATCTTTATAGAATGGAACAAAACATGAATTCCATAAGATTACCAGTAGTGCTATGATATTGCGGATGGTGTCATACTGTACTTTTGTGTTCTGTTAGGTTTCCCTTCCTATCTGCTTGCCAGTAACATGAGGACAGATTCCTACAGTCTCCTGACCATAACCCAGGAGTTGCACAAAGGGGAGAAAGAGAGGTATCCCATTAGCAATGGACTGGTCCATGGATTTTCCTGGGCCAATGATTTCTGTTACTCCTGAACTCGGTGGGTCTCATCTTTCACCATTCTTTAACTATAGAAAACAATTTTATTGAAAGCCTAAAATTATTTGTTTCTAGTATATTTATTCACGGCAAGGTTTTTCACATGTTTTTATAATTTAAAAAAACCAACAACACAGTTCTTAGCTTCCCTCTTCCTCACCTGAAAAGTATGTAGCCTTGTTTTTCAATTGTGCTATTATGGGCTTCATGCTTATTTCTTGAAAACAGCTAGGTAGGCATTTCTGCACTTTAAAATAATTTTACTCTGATTCCTCGAGTATTATGTTGCCTGTAGAATATATGATTGTTATGTTATTGTAATCTACCCTGAGGCCTTTGGCCAAGGGTGAAGTAGTAAATAATTCAATTCGGCCCAAAGGCTGCTTACATCCAGCTATATCAATTTTGTTGTTCCTTTATAGCTTTTACAATATGATTAGCTTTTCATTTAAGGTTAGGATTTGGATTTTTACTATTCACACAATTTTTTTACATTAATCAAGGTATGCATTATGCATTTCCCTTCATTTTTACTGATCCGGTTGTAATCTAATAAATTCCCTAACTATGGTAAACCCCTGATGTAGATGCTTAGTACTACTTTGCTGAAAGGGTGGTCGATCATTGGAACAGCTTGTCAGTAGAATGTACTGTAGTATCAACCAAAGCAAGGACAGAATTTGGAAATGCTTGGGATAGACACACAGCATGATGGTTAGGGACTGAAGGGTAACACGTAGAAGAAATGAGAGAGGAATATGATCAGAGTTGTTAAGAAGGATGTGCAGGGAGTAGGACTGAGAGGTTGGCAGGGAATTTAGTAAGGAGCTGAGGTAGCTGGTGTTTGTATGACCAATGGGAATTTATGTGCTTATCTGACTGTGGTGGCTTGGAGAAATAGCCAGCAGCATGGACGTGCACAAGGCAAAACTGTTTTGATCTCATTAGGTTTACTTAGAGTTTATTACCAATTTTTGGACTTTTATGCTTTATTTCATATTCATTTTAATAACAATTTTTAATGTGTTGGAACTTTTTAATGCATACTCAATGACTTAATGCCCATTAATTTGTAGGTTAAAGTGTGTTAAATTGATTTAGCATTCACTAAAACGTTTAAGGAGCACTAACAGACTGAATGTGTGCTAACAAATGTACGTTCCTAGAAGTTAGAAAAGTGAGTTGAGAAGGACAGAAACCAAGGTTCAGAAAAACTGCCCTCACTGATGACCACTGTGACCTTAAACAAGTCCTTCATCTTCCTTTGCCTCAGGTACACAGGGAAGTACCTACAGTACCTGAAATGTAACTTACCTTGAGCTCAGATTTTGGATAGGTAATTATTTCAGATATGAAAATCCTTAAGTTTCAAATCTGGACGGGCATTTGATTTTTCTGTCATCATTTACTGTTATGTGACGTTTATAGTTGTGACCTCGATTTTGACAGTTTTTAGTCTGTTGCTCATTTACTCTAATACCAAGCTGTAACAATCAGCACCCAGAATTCCTATATATCTAACTTATCAAAGGTTGTGTTTCTTTTCTTCCAAACAAATAAAAAAGGAAGCAAACTGTTGATCAACTGTTCTATCATTTTCAAGACTTCATGTCTGCCCAATGTGTGGTGAAAAGTGTGGAAGTTCTAAAATTTTTGTGTAGTCACTTTTCCAACATAAACACCTCTGACCTAGCAGCTCTCCAAAGAACAATCAAATTTTAATTGAGGACGCAGATCATATAATTTTACATTTTGATCTGGCAAGCTTACTTACTTGAAAAAAAACACCTCACAAATCCCCTCCCCAAATTCTGATTTGAACCTTTTGCGGCAGATACTATAGGATCACCGATGGTCTCCTTGAATAATAAAATGCTTCTGAAAGATAGTTAGAATCCTTCTTTTCACTTTTAATAACAACCAAAATACTCACAACTCATTCCTCGTTTGTCATAGTTTCAGGCCCTCAAACAAAAGGAGCTCCCATAACAAATTCCCCTTAATGGTTGGGTTACAGAAACCTTGTCCTCAGTTTGTATGGTAAATGTTATGAAGTCAAACAGGAATGCCTCAAGCTTTTCATGATGATGATAATGATAAGAGTCAACCAAACATAACTCTTTCACTCCTAGTAACTTATTATATACTTGATTTATAATTCTATAATGCCTCTAACAAGTCTTCCATTTCTAAATAAGCCTGTTCGTTTTCCACTCTTGCTTTTCCTGTTTCCTACTTGCACATCTGAATTAAGTCTGTTGCCATTTTCATAAAGATAACTGAAGTTTATACAAGGAAAAAAACGTGTGTGCATTTCCTTGACACAATTTTTGGGCCTATTAAGTTTTATTCAGAATAACAAGCAGCACAAGCAATGTTGATATTAGTCTGTGCATATAAGAAGAAATTCCTTGGCCAGTCCTGCCATGGTATTCTTCTCATTTTTCATTTAGACTCCTCTGCTCCTGCTGTACTGACTACTTCAAACCCTAGGTCAAAACCATACAGCATTTGCTTGGAAAGGTTCACTTGGCCTCTGTTTAGATTGGATGGATTTTTGCCTCTGCTCATTAAGAGTACAGAAGGGAAGTCTAATAAATCTAACTCATTATCTGCACATTTTCTTTATTCTTCATGTGTACAGGAACTAGGGTTCCCACTTTATCCTTCTCCCTTTGCCTCCAGTGATTCATTCTTAACTGGCTTACTCATTGTGAGAATTTTTACAAATCAGTTCATTCACATATTCTATTCTGAGTTCATTCATGATAACTGATTTTACTCTCCCTAAAACTCCAAACATACTCAGAATGGCTCAGATTTATGTGGCTATTCCCAGATTCAAAACGCTTGAAGATTATGCAATAATGTTTTTTCCTTATCCTGCTAGACCAGACCAGAAGAGTGGGTCATGCTTCCGAGCCAGCGGATACAGGCAGACCAGAGTAACCTTTAATGATATCAAATGTATAACTGTTGCCAGTATTGTTTGCCTCCAGCAGATGGCAAAACATGTGGAGTGCTGCAGCAAAGTGGTGTAGATAGGCTTTGCCTCCCCTGGCCTAAATTAGAGTCTTGTAGCCGGTGTGAGTCAACATCTTGACCCAACATTTTGCTCGGAGCTTGGGTATGCCTCCGTCTCCCTGAGCAGTCAGTTACCCTGAATCCAGTACTGTTAACTACAGGTTCCAGCATGGTGATCAAGAAGTGGTCAGGAAAACCCCCATAGGGCCCCTGTGGAGAGTGGCAAGTTAAGGCCCAGGCCTCCGGCCCTCTCCCTGCCCTACTTCTGCAAGTTCTGTTTCATTTTTATTATTCATTTTTTCCCCTATTCTTTGAATCTGGCTCTCTGACTTTGCTGCTTTAATAAAGCAGTTAAAAAAAAATCCTCTCAGGTACACAGCCTTTTTAAACTGTATGATCAGCTGAGAAGGCCCTTCTTGAGTTTCTTCAGCTAGCCTGACAGGGGAAGAGATATCCTTTCCATTTTTAGCCATGGCTTTTGTTTGTCTTTTTACTCTAGCCACTGGTAAGTTCAGACATGATGTTGGGTGCATGGAGACATGCTGCTTGTGGCTCCCAATGGATGAGCTCCACGGCTGGTTCCTTTTGCCCTGTGTGCAATGGAGAAGCTTCCAGGCACATTTTTTTCAGAAATTTCAGGATCTTCCATGGGGGCCCGGAGTCTGATGCCGATTTTACTGCCTCAGCCATGATTCCCACAATTTTCATACTGACAGTAACAGCAACCATGTGGATGCTTAAGCTGAGGGAGTGTGGTGATGGCCTCTGAATTGAGCTGGCAGATCCCTGAAGGTTCTCTGGTTCCACAGGACCAATTTTCATCTGGCTTGGAGGAGCATCTCTGAAACAGCTCATGGGCTGTTTTCAATACCATATCCCTCACCCAAGGGGATATGAGATCCTCTGTCCTCCCCCCTCCCCACACATACGATAAGGGGATTAAGCATCATCATCCTTCGCTTTCACCTGCTATTCCTCTGGGACCCTAGCCTCGTCCTCTCTAGGAGGCGCCTGGAGAGAAGAGGATTCCCTGTCTGAAATGGGCAAGTCAGAAGAGGAAGGGGAAGTTCCCCTAGTGAAGGGTGAGGATTCATTGGAGATTTGTTTATTTCACTGGGAGGACCTCTCTATCCTCATTGAGGATTCCATGGTGGCTCTGTGCATTGTGAGGCCCCCTCTTGGAGAGGTTTCACAAATGAACCCTATTCTAGAGAGCTGGAGAAGTCCCTCTAGGTTTCTTTCCTCTTCCTTAGCCCTTTCAGTGGCTTGTAGTTCATCAGTGAGAAACACCATAGCAGGGGCTAAAGAGTACAAAGGTCCTGGTGCAACTGTATTCTCTACCCCAAGGGCAGAGGGAAATGCTGTTTGGGGCCCCTATTCTTGGTGGTGATGAAGCGCACCAGCATCCCAGTGAAGGCTACTTTGAAAGATCCCTGATAGGAGATAGGAACCCTCCTCAATAATACCTTCATGACTTTGGCCTTGGGGACTCGGGTAGCACTTTATGCAGGTGTGGAAGCCTGACTGTTTCCGCACTGAATCCAGCAATTACTGAACCACCCAGAGATGGCAAGGTTAGAGTTGGGGGGTGGGGGGGCTTCATTTGTGGCAGATGTCTGCTATGACTTGATCAAGATCTCCTCTAAGTTCATGGCTGCGGATGTGGTGGCCTGCAAATCAATCTGGCGTGGAATTGTTCTGTGGGTGCTGTGTGGCTGAGTAAGGTCAACTTTAAAGGCCAAATGCTCTTTGGGGATGACCTCAAGAAGCTGGTTAAGGACCTTGTAGAAGCTTGCTCACAGAGGCTCCCAGAAAATAGGTCCAGAGACTCCAAGGATTCCTCTCATAAAGCCCAGCAGGGAACATTGAGATGGATTAGGGCCAGCAAGAGCCCTTGCATGGCCTATTTCTTCTATGAGTCTAGGCTTAAAAAGGGTCCTTTTGGGGGTCCCACCACTCTCAGGACTCAGCAGGTGCCTCTTTGGGAGGTCAGAAGCCCTGACAGTGAGGTGGTGAAAGGGTATTTCTGGCTGTGTCAGAATGGACCCATATCACATCAGACTAATGGGTTTTTAAAATCATTGAATAGGGATACATGCTAGAATTTTCAGAGCCTCTCAAACAAAGAACAAAAAGAGGGCCATATGTTTTTCTTACATGTAAAGCTCCCGTAGGCCCACTTCTCTCTACATATCTAGTGTCCCTCCCAGGCTCTGATAGTGTCCTCCCAGCCTCCAGTCCTCACCCTCTCTCTCTCCCCCAACTCATAAGCCTGACCCTGGCTCACACCCCTGGTGCTGCTTGTGGAATACAGTGCTGGCAGGCAGGGCCGGCCCGTCTATTGAGCAAGAATGTTTTTTGCACAGGGCCCCGTGTTTCAGCGATCAGCCCAGCCCATAAAAAAAAACACAAACCGGCTGCTGCTGCCGCTGCCGCCATGGCAGCAGCAGAATCGAGCACCCCGCGGGGCCCCCCCTGCCCTGCAGAATCCTCGTTTCAGCATGAACTCCCTCAGCGTCGGCTGCCAGAGCCGCGAAGGGAGAGCTTCTTCTCTCGCGGCTCTGTTAATCCTGCCGCGGGGCATGGGAATCCCATCAGCCCCGCGGTGGGATTAACAGAGCCGCGAGAGGAGAAGCTCTCCCTTTGCACCTCTGAAAAGCCCGTGCTTTGGGAGCTGATGCTGAAAAGAGGATTCTGCAGGGCAGGGGGGCCCCGTGGGGTGCTCAATTCTGCCGCTGCCACGGCGGCAGCAGCAGCAGCAGCCAGTTTGTGTTTTTTTTTTAATCTAGTTGAGCTGATGGGGGGGAGGGGGGTTAGGACTGGTAATGGGCTATGGGGGGGGGCTAAGATTGTAAGTGGGCTGATGAGGGGTTAGGACTGGTAATAGGCTATGGGGGGGGCTAAGACTGGAAGTGGGCTGATGGGGGGGTTAGGACAGGTAATACATTATGGGGGGTTAGGACAGGTAATGGGCTATGGGGGGGCTAAGACTGGAAGTGGGCTGATGGGGGGGTTAGGACTGGTAATGGGCTATGGGGAGGCTAGGACTGGTAGTGGGCTATGGGGGGCTAAGACTGAAAATGGGTTGATGGGGGTTAGGACTGGAAATGGGCTGATGGGGAGATTTGGACTGGTAATGGGCTATGGGGGGGCTAGGACTGGTAATGGGCTATGTGGGGGGCTAAGACTGGAAGCAGGCTGATGGGGGGTAGGACTGGTAATGGGCTGTGGGGGGGGCTTAGGACTGGTAATGGGCTATGGGGGGCTGGGACTGGTAATGGGCTGTGGGGGTTGCTAGGACTGGAAATGGGCTGAGTGGAAGGGGGGCTTGAATGGCAAATAGCTGATGGGGAGGGGGCTTGGAATGGAAATGGGCTGTGAGGGGAGGGAGCTAGGACTGGAAATGGGCTGAGTGGGGGGGGGGCTAGGACAGGAAATGGGCTGATGGAGGGGCAAGGATAGGTTTGGAAATGGGCTGTTGGGGGTGCTAAGATTGGAAATGGGCTGTAGTGGGAGCTTGAATTGAAATGGACTCATGGAGGGGCTAGAACTGGAAGTAGGCTCATGGGGGGCTTGGATTGGAAATGGGCTGAGTGGAGGGGAGCTAGGATTTTACATGGGCTAGGAAAGGACTAGAAATGGGCTGATGGGGGGCTGGGATTGGAAATGAGCTGATGGAGGGACTCGGATAGGACTGGAAATGGATGGGGGAGCTAGGACTGGAAATGGGCTGATGGTGGGGCTAGGATAGGATTGGAAATGGGCTGATGGGGAGCTAGGACTGGAAATGGGCTGATGCAGGGACTAGAAGGGAGCGGATGCTGGGTGGGGCTGGAACTAGAAGGGAGCTGATGTTGGGGGAGGATTAGAATGGGATGGAGCTGGCAGAGTGAATTGGAGAGGGAAAAAATATTTTGTGTGGGAGGGAAGACAAATCTACAATTGGCCGGATATTGGGAGAGTAAGTGGGGATTGAAGATGGAGGGGTAAAATTTGAGTGGATGAAATAGGAATGAGGAAAGAGCAAAAGGAGAAAGATTAGTATGTTAAAGCAGATGTAGAGAGAGGATGGGAAAAATCTAGAAGAGAGAAGAAAGGACAAATGGACAGCAGACGATGGAGAGTTAGCAGAAGACACGAAGAAACCAGAAGAAAGTAGCTGGAGCAATTGCAACTGAAAAAAATGCACAAAAGTTAGAAAAATATCTCTTTATTTTGAATTTATTAACTGGAATATGTCAGCTCTAGGAAATGTGCATCATTAATGTCTGCGCTTTGTTTAGTACAAGAGGAAATTAATTTATAGTTTTATTTCTACAGTGTTGTACATTCCAAGTTTGGCTTTTGGGGTTCCTAGTTTAATTACTGTCTTCCTGTTTCTAAATTGTGATTCCTTGTTTGGTGATGTTCTGCATGTGTAACTGAGCTGAGGTATTCTGTTTATGTAATTCCTATTTGACATTTCCACTTGTTCTCTTTCCCCAGTAGGTCATGCATTGTTATTCTCTGAAATGTATTGGTTTAATATTTGCAGTGTTGCCTTTTGATAGGTAGGGTCTGGTGCTCTGTGAGTCCTGGTAGTGCTGTTAGGATACGGTGGGTTTGCTATGGGTTCTAAATGGGCAGTGTTTGTAGTAGTTCCTAATGTGCCTGGCGGTTGGCACTGGATTATAGTAATGTAGAAATCTTTTAGTCTTTCTTTATCCATACACTCATTAAGAGGCATGTTTACTAAAAGTTAGTGTATGGTAACATTATGCAAATATTTATGCAAATGAGGCACCTTATGCAAATGAGGCCCAGCACTGAGTCTCCGCACATGGCCCCGCACCCCTCTTGGGCCGCCCCTGCTGGCAGGGCAAAAACAACGGGGAATCATTCCCATTTCTTTGAACCAGGGGAATCCTTGGAGTAAGTTGTAGGGGTCTCGGTCATGAAGAGAATGACACTAGGGGTAGGGATGTTCTGCCAGGACAGTCTTCCTCCGTCTACATTGTTACTATGGTAAACATGTAACATGCAAGAACTCAGTGAAACTATGGATTAAGCCTGGGAGATTTAATAATTGTGTACAGTGTGGTGAGACACTGAATATATTCAAGTGTGTTGTATGTTCTTTGGGTTGCTAATAAACAGATTGGAATTAAAATATTATTGTATAATTGGTAAAACAATTTGCATTTACAGTTTGTGTAATTAGTATATAAAGCATGTAGTCAGTTGTGCATCATGGAACACCTTCCTGGAATTGATGATGGAGACTAAAACAGTAATACGAATTTCATAAGGCAATGCAGAGGACCTGTGGTTGTAAAAAGTGTGAAAGTGTGACCTTTTTGCACATGTTTGAAGTGTTTATTATGCCATAATTGACTGATTAAACAATTAGTGTTGGGGCTACCAGAATGAATGATAAAGTGGTTAGAGGTTTAGTGGAAATGCAAGCAGCCATGTGGCAGATCTCAGCAAGCTGCAGTAGTTGAATTGCCTGGAAGTTGGGGCTGACTGGCAGGATATGCTGGAGGCCCACTAAGCATGATGCAGAATAAAATTAGTGACTAGGTCTGTCTGGCAGGGCACAAGTATTGTAATAACTAGATGACTTTTAGCAGAAATGCAGACACTCACATGGTGGGCTACACATGGAACCTAGGAGACCAGATATTTGAGCAATGACCATGCTAGTATTATTGACTAGATTATTATAGAGCAGGGGTTCTTAACCCAGACCTCAGGACACACCTAGCAAGACAAGTTTCAGGATAACCACGATTTATAACAACCAACTGGAGCGAGGCGAAGTGTTAGACAGTCTTTATTAAAGATCCCCAACACAAACATATTAAAATGTAACCATGAATTAGAACAATAAAAATAAAAAGTGACAATAAAACATAGAGCACATAATAACATAACCCAAACATAGCAATAATTAATAGCATACAATTATAACAAACGGCATATGCATAAAAAGTACACTAAAATAAAGAAATGGTACAATAAAACAGTGTTTGTTGGAACAGAAATATAAAATACATGTAAACAAAAGCAGGGAGGGGGAATCATTCAAAATAGTAAAAGACATTAACAAGCAGAAGCATTAGAGAAAGATACTAAACCATCCTGATTTAGGGAGAGGGGCTACAGGAGAAGATAAATGAGATGGCCATACTAATACAGGGAGAACTAAGAGGAGACGGGAAGAAGTGCTGAATTAAACTATTAGTACTGCAGAAGTGTAAAGGCTGAGGAAGCACTTTGATGTGTCACGTAGTCACGTAGAGATCTGCTGCATTGAAACAAACGATAAAGACAGTGAAAGGCTACTGGGGAAAATGCCGCTTAAAAGAGGAAAGAGAAAAAACTAAAACCTTTTCTTCCAGAAGCTCAAAAGTACTCGAGGCAGTGTACCATTTAAACCAGAACTCTGTAGCCAATCGTGAAAGACAGTATAAAAGTGACCAACACAATAAAGGCCATGTAACAAAAAATGGGGGTTCAGAGAGCATAAAATGTAAAAAATGAGTAATTAAAGTATTGGTATATGATGGTCTAAAGCAGGGGTACTCAAATCCAGTCCTGGAGGGCCGCAAACCAGTCAGGTTTTCGGGATATCCCCAATGAATATGCATGAGATATATTTGCATGCACTGCCTCCATTGTATTTTAATCTATCTCATGCATATTCATTAGGGATATCCCGAAAACCTGACTGGTTTGCGGCCCTCCAGGACTGGATTTGAGTACCTCAGGTCTAAAGGATAGAGCCCTATAAAGAATCAAATGAAGGATATGAAGGAACCAGCACAATCTAATTTAAATGCTAACTTCAACCTACCAAATGCAAAAAATAACTGTCTACTATAAATTCTTTTTCTATAATTAGAAAGAAAGATATGGGCAAACCTACTCCAGAGCTTGTCACAAATCCAAGGAGAGAAGGAATGTACTCTCTCTAAACGCTATTTAAAGATGCCGGATCTTTTAGTGCTACAATTTAAAGTGAAGCCGTTGGCGCCAAATACAGGTCACATTACCCGGCAACCATCAAACAAAAGACTAAAGGAAGACCACATAAAAAAATAATAAGTTGGTGCAAAAAATCAACACTACTGCACTATCAAAGAAACAAAAACTTGGTAATATCAATAAAACAGTGGGTTACTGGTGTCAGATGGGACAAGGGGATACCTCCGTGGCAGGCGATTAAACCGGAGAAAGCCGGACTTAAGAAGTGTTACAAAGCAAAGTACCGATGTCTTGTGAAGAGGAAATTGTCATGTAAGTAAACGATAAAGGGGAAAGCAAAATTCTAAAAATTGCAAACAGGACCATGCAGTGCAGGATACATACAAAATCAAACCAAGGAAAAACATAGTTTGTGCACATTCCCAGAGAAATCCCTGTGAGCTGCATCCAGTAAACATGCCAAAAGAAAAGAAAAGGACTGGAACAGATCAAGATCTTAACGCTAATCAGTCAATCAGCTAAGAATACTTAAGCAACAATTGTGTTAATAACTATTTTTTTTTATTTTATATTTATCAAATTTTATAATATACCAAGGAAAAACTTTGGAAAAGGAAACAAAACATTCCATTACCACATAAGGTGAAAGGAAAGAAAACAAAATAGAACATTCAGTCCTACTAGGATCCTTAATTTAACCGAATGTACCAGTAGTCCACAAAGGGGAGATCCAAGATTAACACTACCATGGGAAGATGGGAAAAGAAAACCAGAAAAAAGATGCAAAAGAATTGACTAAGACATTAGAGCAAAGCATATATTAAAGGGCCCCAAATAAAACCCCGTGATCAACCCTGCAGGCTCTGAGTATCCAGGAAGAAATATAATTGAGAGGGTTCAAAGAATACATATTTACAAGGAAATCTTAATTGAAACTTTGCACCATGGCCAAAGCCTCAGCATGAAGTTCCAAAAGTTCTTCCTCCTAACCTGTCCACTGGGAAGATCTGTATTCTAACCCCCATAAAAGACACCAGTTTTCTTAAGAAATAAACACAATAATGCTTCCTTATTTTGAAGAAACACAAAAGAGATCAGTAATGTAGCTCTATCCTCAACCACCTTGGTTGATTGCTCCAACAATTCAAACAGGTTCCCCAAATCTAAAGAGTCAGAAGATATATCAGTCTTAGGAGTATTGGTTGTCAATGAAGCATCCTTAGTAGATCCAGGAGGGAGGAAACACATCTTCTGAGAGGAGGAAATCCAGCCTCAGGATATTCAAAAACTTCCTTAAGAAACCTGTTAAACGGGTCTCCAACTGGAGAAACAGGCAACAGTGGAAAATTTAAAATCCTCAAATTCAAAGACCTCTGAAAGTTCTCTATATTTTCAAGCTTACGCTTGAGTCAATACAGCTTATTGCTCCTGCACCCACTGAAATTTAACTTCAAGCCCAGAAACCAAAGTTTGTTGAGATTCCATGTTCTTCTCCACATTCTGCAAACGTGGTGTGAGATAGATCGAAATCTGGAAAGCCCCAGCGCATACCTGATACATGGACTGCAACACTCCATTCGCCGCTGCCGAGGTCACTGAGGAAGCTGCGTCTGTCCTTACATCAGACACCACGCTTTGGATCATAGCAGATGCGGGAGGCATGGAGGGACCTGCCAGGCTCAGTGAAACATCGCTGCCCAAGCCGCAGCTCTCCCCAGCCCCAGGATCTGGATCCCTTGTCAGCTTCACTGTCCGTTGGGCACTGCCCAGCCTCTGGAACAGCAGGAAGACCTCCCCCCCCTTACCTTTAACCTTACGCTAAGGCATGAGGTAAGAAAAATGTCAAGGAAACAGAACAGCAAGGAACAGTCACCAAACACGTCCTACTTAGATGCCATCTTGGATCCCGTTAATAACTACATAAGAACATAAGATATGCCATACTGGGTCAGACCAAGGTCCATCAAGCCCAGTATCCTGTTTCCAACAGTGGCTAATCTAGGTCATACGTACCTAGCAGTTTCCCCAAAAGACACAGGTTCCACAATGCTTGTATTGGGTCAAGCATTGATATCCTGGGTCCCTTCTTAATAATGGTTTATGGACCTTTCTTCTAGGAACTTGTCCAAACCTTTTTTAAACCCAGCTACACCAACAGCCGTTACTACATCCTCCAGTAACAAATTCCAGAGTTTGATTACACGTTGAGTGAAAAAATATTTTCTTTTATTAGTCTTAAATAGTTTACCCTGTAGCTTCATTGCATGTCCCCTATTCTTTCTATATTCTGATAATGTAAACAATCGATCTATGTTTACCCATTCCACTCCGTTCATTAATTTATAGACTTCTATCATATCTCCCCTCATCCGTCTCTTTTCCAGGTTAAAGAGCCCTAACCTTTTTAGCCTTTCTTCATAGGAGTATCCTTCCATCCCCTTTACCATTTTGGTGGCTCTTCTCTGAACCTTTTCTAATAACGCTATATCCTTTTTAAGATACGGCAACCAGAATTGCACACAATATTCAAGGTGTGGTCTCACCATGGAACGATATAGAGGCAGTATAATATATTTTGTTTTATTTTCCATTCCTTTCCTTATGATACCTAGCATTCTCTTTGCTTTCTTGGCCGCCGCTGCACACTGGGCCGAAGGTTTTAACATGTTATCCACAATGATGCCTAAATCTTTTTCCTGGGTGGTGGTTCCTAATTAAAAAGATAAAAATAAGACCAAACATGGGGAGTAAAATATGAAAAATAAAAAGCAAGGGATAAAAAATAATGTATAATAAATAAATAAATAATAAGAACCATAGGATAAAAAAGCAAATGAAAAATTGTCTCATGCAATGCCAGCTTTTTCCAAAATAGAGGGCAAAACAGTCAGGTGAAGCCAGAGGTAAATAACTATTTACTGAAGCCATTGTAGAAGACTACATAGTCACCTAAATTAATAAACCAGATGGGTAAAAATATTTGCAAGAGAATCCCAACAGATGAATCTGTACTGCTTTGGTGCCACCCAAACATAAAAGTGCTAGTGTAAAATTACTAAAAAACAGGGACCAAGGAGCAACCAGTGTAAATGGATCATGCTAAATCCCATATTACCAAATCATAAGAGAAACAAAGAGTAAAATGGACACAAATTTAAAAACCCCAAAGTCTACTGTAACCAATAAAACTGAGTAAAAAATAAAAACCTACAATTGGTAAAGGAGAGGACACAAATAAAAATAATGATAATAATAAACAGAGCAGAAATAAATCCTCCATAGGCAATTAAAAAATAGCAAGACAAAGAACACGCTAAAAAAACCCATAACAAATAAAAAAATTAAAAACACCAAGGAGGGTAGGGGGAAAAGGGAACAAGGAGAAGGAGGGGAAGAGGAAAAAGGGGAAGGGGAAAAGAGAGGGGAGGGGAAAGGAAAGGGAGGAAAACACAGCAAGGTTAAAAGGCGGAAGAACTAGAAAAGTTAAATAGGAATAAATATCCTGAATAAAGTTATTTAAAAAATGGAGTAATCCATATCTACACTGAGACCATGGGGAGTCAGAAACCCTAACTCAAAAGTATATTTCTACTCAAGCTGTAATAAAACTCTCTCTGTCTTCTCTTCTCCAATGTGGGTGAACTACTCTGAGCACCAAGAATTTAAGATCTGACCGTGTATGATTCTTCTCATTCCAGTAGGACACCAGCAGTTTATATACAATTATCCTTCTTAAACAACTTTTCTGTTCAATAACCTAGGTTCGTACACACCACTTCGTTTTACCCACATATACCAACTTACATGGACAGATAATCTCATAGATAACGTGCTGAGACTCACAATTGGAAAAATC
Source organism: Ichthyophis bannanicus (assembly GCA_033557465.1). Taxonomy (NCBI): domain Eukaryota; kingdom Metazoa; phylum Chordata; class Amphibia; order Gymnophiona; family Ichthyophiidae; genus Ichthyophis; species Ichthyophis bannanicus. Next base: position 662,081,165 of record CM066035.1, on the reverse strand, counting down.
ATTCAAGAAAAACTTTTTATCCATAACTGGATGAATAAAAACATCCCTGGTGGTCAGAGACTGATCAGATGTGGAACAGTGGCCACACCAAAAATGCCCTTTTACTTTAGGAATAACTTGTGGGATTGAAAGAGCAGCAGGCACTAATATATTAGTGAGATTTCAGTCCCTTTTGGAGGTCATTCTGAGCCCTGTCTTCTTTCTCTGCGCGTTGTATGGGGAACTTAGACAGGGGCAGGAAAGGGGCGGATCAGGTGTGGCGTTAGAGCGGGCAGTGGGCGGTCGTCAGCCCCGGACGTACAGGGCCGATTCTAATGTCGGCCCTGTACATCCGATTCTGGCGACTTGAACAGAGACGTTATTCCACCTCCGAGGTGGAACAACTTTTCTGATGTGGAAGAAATGGCAGGACTGGGGCTGGGAAGGGGCGGCAGGGGGTAGAGAGCATTTCCAGCAGCCTGACCCTGGCCCTGGGAGGCCAGATCGGGGATCGGGCTGCGGGGAAAGCTCTTTGGGTGTCAGCGGCCGGGAATCGCAGCCTTTAAATGAAGCCGCGATGCCATGGCAACCAGACGCCATGGCACTGCGGCTCCATTTATAAGCCCAGAATGAGTTAGTCGGGCAAGGCTTGTACGTGTATGCTGAGCTGAATCACAGTCCCGGCCTGCACGTGCATGTCTGTTTGCGATTCTGATCCTGTGGGGCTAGACGTGCCCTGTGGGAAAAGAATCGCGACTCCCTCTGTGCGCCCGGTTCTGAATGGGCGCTCAGAGGGCCTCTACATCCAGGATGGAATTTGGATCTTTGTGTGCAACAGTTAATTTACTAGTGCTAAGAGAGGGTACAGTGGACAAAAGGTGCCATTCATTTTTGAGAATCTTTGTTATATCTTTTGACAAATTAGAAAATGTAAGTGAGCAGACAAGTCTGTTATTGCTGTCATGGGTAGAGCTCTGTAGTAATATAGAGTGATCTGACTCTTTTGCTCTATCATATGCTCACTGAATGCATTCAGATAGGTATCCTCGCTTTTTAAAGCGCTGACACATATCTTTCGCATTATGTTCAAAATCGTCTTCCTGAGCACATAGGGGCTTGTTTACAAAGCCGCGGTAGTGGTTCGCGATCGCAGCCGCGGCCCCATTGAAATCAATGGGGCCGCGGCTCCGATTACGATCGCAAACCGCTACCGCGGCTTTGTAAACAAGCCCCATAGTCTCTGAATCCTCAGGAACTGACCTGTTGATCAGTTACATTTCAAAGAACGTCTATGAAAACTACTAAAGTGCAAAAGATGATTTCTATCAGTAGGTTTTCAGTAAAGGTCTGTAATGAACCCTCCCTGGCCTTTTTTAACTGTAGAACATATGGAACTGTAAATTTACATCCAAAGAATTCAGCCAAGTAAAGAAATCTTGAAGGCCAGTAACCTCACCTTCCCAAACCATTAAAACATCATCTATGTATCTCTTCCACAGTTTAACATTGGAACTGTATGGATGTCTTGTTACAAATCTTTTCTTGAAATTGGCCTCATGCAGATTAGCAACATCCGGGGCCATGGACAAACCCATGGTGATACTCTTAATTTGTTTGTAAAATAGCCCCCTGAAGCAAAAATAGTTTTCTGTCATTGCTAGTTGTAACAAAAAACATGTAGGGCTTCTAACAAGTATCTCTCTTTCCAAAAGGACGTCTTCCAAAATATCTAATGCCGCCCATCGCAGTATATTGGTATATAATGAAGTGATATCCATAGTGACCAAAATCAGGTGGTCATGGTATCCCAAAATTTTTCCAAAAACTGTGTCGCATGGGACGAATCCTTCACATAAGACGGTACTCTTGTCACAAATGGCCTCAAGAACACATCAAGAAACTTTGAGATGGGCTCAAAAAGTGAACCAATGGTGGATACAATCAGCCGGCCTGGGGGATTCACCAAGGATTTATGTATCTTGGGCAGGACATAAATAGTTGGGGTGACTGGATGAGCCACCATAAGGAAATCATGTTCTTTCTTCATTAAATATCCTACTTCAAGTCCCCAAAACATTACAGTATTGACACCAGTCTTGAGAGGGGTAATAGGGTCTCCATCCAATCTTTCATAAAATGATCTATCATTTAACTGGTGGGAGGCCTCATTAACATAATTTACAGTATTTTGAATAACTAAAGTCCTGCCCTTGTCAGACGGTTTTATGATCATGTCCCAATTGTTTCTTAAAACAAACAGAGCTTGTAATTCAGCCTTGGTGATATTAAAATGCATCTAACTTGTTCTTGCATATAAATCCTCCACCCTTTCTAGCACCGCTTTTTGAAAGGCTGCTATGACTGGACTGGCTACATTTGGTGGAACCCAAGATGATGGCTTTTTTTTTTTTATCACTGAGGAAGTCTACAATCTTTACTTTCCTAAAGAACTTTAAGTCCACTTGTATAATGAAGGGACCATACTTAACAGAAGGAACAAAGGAAAGCCCCTTATTTAACACATGAACTTCTGTCTCACCCAGTATGTAACTAGACAAATTAAACACACCACTATGCGCACCTGCTATGATATGCGTCTGTATGTCCCTCCTCTTCCTCTCCCCCTGCCTCGACCCCTCTGAAGGTAAGTGGATCTGTGGAACTCGAGGGGCCTGGACTTTCCTAGGGGTTGCTGATGTCCTCTTCCTCTCCATAGAAGATTCATGCAAAAATCCTGGCTGGAACTGACTTGGGTTGAGTTCACCAGTCCTTGGAGATATACACTGTTTGGAAAATGACCCCTGATGAAGCAATTTTGTGAAACAGAGATCTTTTAGACCCGTGATGTTCATGCTATGGTCCTGTGGCCTGTTGTTTGCTTGGAGCTTGGTTATGCACCTGTCTCCTTGAACTAACAGCTGGCCCTGTGTCCAGCCCTGCTACCCACGAGTTCCAAGCATTTGGTGGGCTGGAGCATTGGCAGGACGACCTCACGGGGCCCTGAGTCGGTTGACAAGTTGGGATCAGGCTCCCCCCTTTCCTTTTGCTGTCTTCTATCTATTTGTTTTTTGTCTTTGAATTTTTTTGTCAGATTTTTTTTTATTTTCAATTGCTTTCAATGGGCTGGATTTCATTTTCTTGTTGCTTTGTAATAACACAGCTCTAAATTAAGGAAAAAGGCCTTTCTTAAGGATTTGACAAGATGGTTTTCCCTGGTGAGAATTATGTCCACCAGTCCGAACTGCAAGCTTTGTCAAGGCCAGTCCTAGTGTTGGCCCAAGGTGTTGGCACCCTAGGCAAACCTTAAATCTTACACCCTCTCCTGCCTGTCAAAATCTGTATTTTTTTTAGCTTTGAATGCCCTGCTCTTTGCCATTCTTCCTCCCCCCAAAAGAAGCTTCCACCCTAGGCAGCCACTTAGTTTGCCTGATGGTTGGCCTTATTCTGCAGGGTGCCTTATCTTGGTGGTTTAGGTCTCCTTACAGACTGTCCCAACCTTTCTTCCAATGCTGTTGTCTCCCTTTCACCTGAACCAGACCATCTTCCTGCCCTCTTCAGAGAAGTTTCTTCAGATGAATCTTTCTTTGCATCTAGTAGACATGAGGAGGATGTTAGAATGCTGTGGTCCGAGAAAAGGACAGTCAGCTACCAAGTCCTTTATGGCCTGTTAGATTAAGGAGGCCATTAGTTTAGCATACCTTTTGGCTGGAAAGCAGGTGCTGGAGGGATCTGTGCAACTAGGGATCTATTCCATTGCTTGACCAAATACAAGCACCGTGGAACCTGTGTCTTTTGGGGAAACTGCTAGGTACTTGTGGCCTAGATTGGCCACTGTTGGAAACAGGATACTGGGCTTGATGGACCTTGGTCTGACCCAGTATGGCATATCTTATTGATGGTAATTCCTCTTTGGGCAAAGTTCGCTATTGCCACATTGAGGGATATTGAACTATACTGGGGTCTTTTTCTCCTGTATTTTAATATTGAAAAATTTAAATATGCAGATAAATGGGTGTTTCAGTGCCCCCTTGGGGTATATAGTAGATTTTTGACTACATATTGACATTAAGAGAGTCATTCCAGAACTCAAATAAGGGGTATGTATGTGTGGTGGGGACGTTTATGTATTAAAAACGTTCCAGACCGTATTCTGAAGCACTGCTGACATGCACATCCACGGCGCTAGTATGAGGATCCCAGAACGTGCCCAGAAGGGGTGGAACGGGGGCATGGCCTGCTGAAGAGATGTAAAAAGTGTGTTCAGGAAAGGCCCATGTATGCATTAAGTGTTTTCCAGAAACGTCTACGTTATTCCTGCTGAAACGTGGCATAAGGCCAGGACTTCGAAAAAATGTTGCTCTTCTCTGCAATGCAGCCCCTATTGACGAATGGTTGTGACAAGTATGTTTTGAACTGGTGTGACTGCAGTCTGGAAAAACACAAGATGCAGTTTTAAGGTACAGAGAGAAGGGTGAGGGAATATTGTAAGGTCTAGAAACATTAATAAACACCCTTACAAAAATATTAAGGAAGAGCATTAGTGTTTACTCAGACTATGCACTAATGTGCTGTTTGTGCTAAAGGAGCCAATCTATCGGACCCTAACAATTTCCATGTTCAGAAAAGTAGGACTGCTGATGCAGGGATAGTATGGGCATGAGCAGGGAAAGGATTTTTTTTGGGGTGAGAAATGGAGATCATATTTGTATTCCTGGTACCCATACTATTATGTTATGTCATAGCTGTTACAGATTAAGGGCTTCTTTTTGGCAGAATTATGTTTTTGTGACAGAAAGTGAGTGTGAGTGTGAGTGTGAGGGGTTTGAGGGGTGCACAGAGGGATCTGGTGTGCTCATCTGCAATTCAAGGGGGACATGAAAACCTGACCAGTACTTGGACCGTATGGATGACCACAACATCACCAGGTGCCAGTGTGATCGGGCAGTCAAACTCAGAAAGGGTTCACTACAGCTAAATGTTAAAACATATCCCTGTCAATAATAAGGGACCCTCAGAATAAGGGCACTCAACAGTGAAAGCAGCACTAATTCAAGCACATTTTATGGGACCAATGGTGTTACTTTTCAGTATGTATTAGTGCTTTTTGCACTGCTCAATGCCCTTATTCTGCGGGCCCCTTATTATTGAGGGATATGTTTGGACATTTAACCATAGGGAACCTATGCTGATTCCTTCTGGATTATTTTGATTAGGGTACTCTAATAAGATCAGATATTGTTTGCAGTGTGATAGGGTATCCATACATCCGCTCTGCCAATCACTGGGAGACACGACTGATGTGGTGACAACATTCCCCGGATTGTCTCATGCTGCCTATATCCCTACCCAGGTCAGGATCAATGAGAGCTGTGAGAGTGGTGATATATCTGGAGTCTGGCTACTTGTGTGATGGTACAGGGGTCTCCCCTCCCATGCCCACCAGCCCTCACCAGAGGAGCAGTGCCACAAAACTGACTGTGGGAAGGCAGACAGGGTTGCCCCACAGATAGCGGATGTGTACAGACCGACATATGCCACAATGGGACAGGTATAGCTGCTGTGAAAAATGTCAGTACCCAGATAGATGCACCTCAGATGCCATAGCCAGTGGTTTTAAATGTTATTTTAACTACTACTAGTACTGATCACTTGTATATCACTACAAGATGTACGCTATGCTGCACAGACACACGTAAAAGATGGTCCCTGTTCAGCGGAGCTTACACTCTAGTTTAGGCAGACAACACAGCAAATGTGGATAGGATACATCCAGGGGGAATGGTCAGGAATTACAAGGGAGCTTCGTCGGATCAGATCCAACAGTGAATATGATGAGGTGAGCGCTCAGCCTAGATTTGAGAGGGACCAGAGACGAAGTCTGACGTACAGACTCAGGAAGTTTCTTCCAAGCATAAGGAGCAGCAAAGTGAATGGAACGTCTGGATTTGGCAGTGGAAGAGAAGGGCACAGATAGAAGCAATATGACAGAAGAGTGGAGTTCCCGAGGAGGGGTGTAGGGAGAGATAAGAGGGGGAAAGGAAGTGTGAAGCAGCAGAATGAGTGCATTTATAGGCATAGTGCATAGACAGGAAAAGGGCATACATTTGTTGCTCAGCGATATTATGCATCCTCTGGGGAACCGCAAGGTTAGTTCGGTGTTTTGTGCACTTGCTGAGGATCCATCCCTAGCAGATTAAGGTGTGTTGTAGAGATGACCAGGACAGGTATCACTGAGGCCGGTTCCTAATGCCATGTACCATTTGATGCAAGGTATATGCTGACATACATGTTCACATTTACATTCTGGTATACCATATTGGGGTGCACTGGGCCCACCTAGCACTTTTCAGGGCATGAGAGGGACTGGTATAAGGTTTAGGTTGCAGCAGCTGTCATTTCTCATTGGTATTGATGTCTAGTGTGCATCAGCAAACTACTGTCTGTGATGAGCATCTTAGGAGATGCATGTTTTCCCAAGGGGTGTGGTATCTGTGGGTACATTGTGGGGACAGGCAGGATCCGAAACGTGTAACTTTTCAGAATGCGGTAGGTGTGGGGAGATCCAAAATATTTACCCATGTCCAAGGCATAGGCCCACTGAATAGAGCTTGAACCTGCCACACCGAATGCACCTATCTCCCTGATTCTGGACCTGCAGGCACGTTCAGACTTGCAGATGCAAACTCTGCCTCTTATTGGACTAGGACAAGGCATTCTGCAGCTCTTTATAGCAGCAGAGGGGTGGCATGCTAGGCAGGTAGTTGGGGACATCCCTGCAATGCCCATATTAAGGGTTCAGAATGAAAGCTAGGAAAATAAAGTATTTTTCAAACTGAAAAGCAGTATAAATTAAATTATAGCTTGAATTTGCAAGAATGGGTCTCTTAGGAATAAAGCTGAGATGGATCACTGGTCTACAATTTTTTAACAGTTGTCTGCTTCAGAGACAAAATCTGCCAATTCTTATGGATTTTGATGTGCTGAATTAAAAAATGGCATTTAAAACTGCTGATTGGCTAATGTTTCCAAGATATCTAAGCTTTTCCATTTTACGTGAATAGAGACCAATTCTATTCTGGCCGTCCAGCCCCTCAGAATCGGGGTGTACAGCAGTAACACTCGATTCTGATCACGCGGGGGCTAGACATGCCCGTGGGATCAGAATCGGGTCTACTGGCCTGAACATGCAGGCCGGGCCCTGATTCTGATGGGCCACATGCCCAGCAGATCCCCGGCTAACTCAGCCTGGCTCCATGGCCTGGGTCGGGCTGTGGGGAACCCCCTGCACCCCCTCACCTCTTTAGTCCCACCAGACTCAGCTCTCCACTGATGTCCAGGGAAACTTTTCATTTTTGAAGTGGAATAAGTCCCCCGTCTACCAGGCCAACCCTGGATGTACAAGGCTGACCTCAGAATCGGCCCTGTATATCCGGGTTCATGTTCCTGCCCACCGCCCGCCCTGTCTCCTCCCACGGCCCTCCTCCTCCTGCCCACGAGCAGAGCTCTCTGCACAAATTGGCAAGACATGGGGAGCTCTGCCAATGGCTACAAGATCCTGGCATTTAGTGGTTCTGGACATCCAGATCAGAAATCCAGACCCGCTAAACATGGCTCAGAATGACCCCCATACTGTACGAGGGGTGCTGATAAGTCTCTGGCCTTGTAACGAAACAGATAGTTCCAGAGCTTCCAAATAAAACAAAACTCCAGAGAGATCATTCAGACCTCCGGAACTGAAGTGTGCCCATAGCTTTCTGTTTCATTACAAGGCCAGAGACTTATCAGCCCCCCTTGTATATAGCGTATTGGTAGTAGAGTTTCAATCACAAATTATAAACCTAAGTCTTTTCATATGTTTATGGTTGCCATATCTATGACCTTGATAACATTTCACCTGTTGTCTTTGTTTAAAAGTTTAAAAATCAGCCAAAGGGTTATTTAAATACAAATTTACTAAAAAAAAGTTAGTATGAAACAGAAAGCAAGAAATGACTATATATGCATTTGTATTAATTTCAAATCACATTCAGTGTCTACTCAGCGTTTCTTGGCTTGTCTCTTGTATTCTGTAAATGGAGTATCTCTTGTCACTGTTCAGCAATAGTCTGCAAGCATTGATGGGCTCCATTTGCCTTGATATCTATTTTCCATTGCTGAATGTCCTGATAAAATCACTCGCCATGCTCATCGCTCACTGCTCAGCAGTTCGGTGGGAAAAAAATCAAGATGAGAGTGTGAATAATGTATCTTTAGTGACATGTTGCAACCAAGACTTTTGTATGCATTGAGGAGTTTTTCCATCAGCTCCCTGTAATCGTCTGCCTTGTTGTTTCTGATAAAACTTGTTGCCACTAACTTGGAAGGCTTTCCATGCTGTCCTTTCTTTGCCATGTAGTGCATGGTTAAATCCATCATCATGAAGTTCACAAATCTGAACAAAGACACCTTTCTTTGTCTTAGCTTCACTTAATCTTGGAAATTTCCCACTGAGATACTTGAAAGTTGGCTTATTTTGTCCATGCCCTTGACAAAATGTTTCATTATACCCAGCTTAATGTGTAAGGGTGGTAACAAAATCTTCCTTGAGTCAACAAGTGATGGATTCTGCACACTTTTCTTTCCAGGCTCCAATAACTGTTAGAGTGACCAATCTCTCTTGATGTAGTGGGAATCTTTTGCATGACTATCCCATTCACAGAGAAAACAGTAGTATTTTGGGTATCCAGTCTGCAGACTGAACAACGACTTTCAAATCACCACAGAACTGCCAATGATGTTTGTCATAGTTTATGCATCTCAACAGCTGTTTTGTATTGTCATAGGTATCCTTCATATGGACTGTGTGACCAACTGGAACTGATGGCAAAATATTGAAGGAGTAGCCTAGTGGTTGGGGCAAGGTACTTCAGGCCGGAAGGTTGGAGGTTCAAATCCCACTAGAGGACATCAACCTTGGGCTGGAAGGACTGGGGTTTCTAGTCCCACAGGTGCTCCTTGTCGTCTTGGGAAGCCACTTAACCCTCCATAGCCCATGTTCCCTGTAAAATAGTTATCTCCAAGTTATAATGCCCTGTTCAATGTAATTTCAGTTTGTTCAATGTAAACCACACTGATGCAGAATAGCACGGTATATAAGAGAATGTAAATAAAATAAAAATAAATTGTCATTATGCAGCAAAACAGCTTTAAGACTCATCCTTGATGAACATTTTCCACTCATCTGGATGATGAATGATGTTGAGGGCTGCCATCAGACCATTGATGTTGTTGCAGACTAGAATACCACCTTCCATGAAGAAGAATGTAACAAGATCCTTTTGCTATTCATGGAACATGGAAACCCTAACATCATCTGACAGGAGATTTCACTGCTGCCTGGTTATTGTTTGCATCCACACCTTCTCCGCCCCGGAATGCTCCAACCTGCCCCGTGCTAACTGATAGCATCGGGACGCTTAGGGGCTTTGGAGGAGATTTTTGAAGGCGCTAACTGGGTAAGTGCCTTTGAAAATCCCTGTTTACGGCATTTACATGGTTTACTGCTCTGTAAACCATGTAAATGCCTTTAAAAAATGCCGCCCACTGCGTTTTGTGATGCAAACGTCACTTCACCACAAATGTAACAGAAGTGACCTGTATTGTTCAAAGAATTATGGGGCATCTCTCACTTTGGCTAAATGGAAAAAAGCAAACATTGAGAAGACTGATCTACAGTCAAAATACTACTGACACGTCTTGTTAATTTTAAAAATGTTGCGCAATTTATTCTTCAGAGTGATGTAATTAAGCTGAGTTAGGATTGCATCATCTAATGTATGACTTCTAGGAATAACATGAAGCAATTTATATCATGTATGACTCGATAAGCACCTTCAAATTGCATCATTCATTAATTGTTCTTATGTTCTTAATTTATGGTTTAAATTGAGATCCCTTTCTGATATCTCGCATATCTTTAGCACTTCCAAAATCGAGGTCGTATGTACTGACCAAGTAGTGTAAATTGAAAACTAGAGCCAATAAACAATTTTAAGCATCATTTTTGTTCTCAGCGACCCAGACTGATTTTATTTCGGAAGCATTTTGGCTGTACAACAGTGAATTATTTGAAAGGAAAGAGGCCTGAGCAAATATAGTATGCCAGGGGAGGGAGATGATTGGTATTTTTATCATTATTGTAAACTGCCATGAATGTTGTAGCATATGGCGGTCAATAAATGTTAAAAAAAAAAACACAACATAAATAAATAAATAAAGACTGAATAGCTGCTTAGCTGATGGGATCTTACTGAGAGGGAGAGCTAACTAATGATAAAGGACCTACACCTATAATGAAGTTAATGTGCCCAAAGAAAGTGTTTCAGAAGCAGAGCTTTCAGCACACCCAAAGAACGGAGGCAGACCAAGGACCTTTTATTGAGAGAAGCACAACTCGGCCAAGTTTCAGTGAAAAAGTCTTCATCAGGCATCTAAAAATAATAATAACATAAACAGAGTGACAACATAAAAATTATATATATATAAATGTGCATATATACACAGAGGGAAACATACCAGACTCCCAGGTTGAAGATTTACAAGAATGTGGGCCCGATATTTGAAAAGCATTTATATGGTTTGCATCCCAGTAAACCCTGTAAATGCCTTAAATCGGGATATTCAGTGGCATTTACACAGTTAGTGCTGTTGAATATCCCCTTTAACCCCGCTACATTCCCCGATGCTATGTGGTTAGCATTGGGGCGTTTTGGGGTAGAGACTGTTGGAGGCGTTTTGGGGTAGAGACTGTTGCTAACCGGTTAGCGATCAGCGGTTAAAACTAGACATAGCAAAAGCTGGCCAAGCTTTACTTACAGAAGCTAACTGGGTAGCGGTGCAATATCGCCACTACCTGGTTAGCTTCGGCGGCTCTGGAGCATGTGTGGCGACCCTGGATATTCAATGCAATCACCGTGGCACTGAATATCCAGGATTAAGTGTTGGCAGGCAGGGCTATGTGCCATAGCGGCACATAGCTTGCCCAATTCAATATCAGAACCTACATGTCTAAAGCTATATGCTGGAAGTTCTGAAGGTCCCTAGAGAGACCTTTCCAAGACATTTACCTATTACTAAGAAGAGTCCACGTGAGAGTTCTCCACAACCTGTTAAGAAACGGATGTCCAAAATGTGACTTGCTTACTAGAAAGATCTGGGTCAGAAGTACTAACTTCTGTTATGTTGTTGGTTACATTTGCTCTTTCAGCAGATTAGGATTGGCTTTTATGTTTGTATTTCAGGAATCATCAGGGGCTCCTTATGGGATTAAATATTAGGATTTTTCCCCACTCTATCAAGGGAAACACAGAGGAAAAGGAAAGAATTCCTTCTTTTGAAGGCAGGAGTCCTGCAGTAAGATTTGAACCCTGGTTTATTCTGCCTGCTACTCTAACCCACTGTAGTACTCCCTAGAAAGACCAAGGGACATCCAATAAAATGAATCTTAAATGTACAATTTACTAATCAGAGAAAATACTTTTTCGCTCAATGCATAATTAAGCTCTGAAATTCATTGCTGGAGGACATGGTTAAAGCTGTTAGTGTTGCTGGGTTTAAAAAAGGTTAAGCAGCATGGAATTTTTCTGTCCTTTGGGATCTGGCCAGGTACTTGTGACCTGGATTGGCCATTGTTGGAAACAGGATACTGGCCTTGATGGACCTTTGGTCTGACCCAATAGGCAAATCTTCTGTTTTTAAGTACTCTGATAATGCAGTCAGCTGGACTGCTCAAGCACGCTCAAAGCGACACATTTAAAAAAATGAAATCTGTATAGTGGGCTATTGGAGGGGTTTACTTTGTGATTATTGCTGTTAATTTATTTCCTTGGTGTGCTATGTATTTTCTGAAGTTACCCACATTGCTAAGCAAGTGTGTTTACTTGTGATATGTTTGAAAAGTTAAAAAAAAAATGAAATCTGCTCCCTCCCAGATACTTATCTCATCATGTGCCAACCAACAAGACTTTCCATCTCCAAAAAATCTGTTCTTTCTCTCACTCCTTCTCTCCCCCACAACTCTTTTCTCAATGCACACTCTACCCCAGTCACAACCTCTCCAACCACTTGGCCTGAATTTTTTCTCCAACACCATCAAGTTGGTACTCTTCCCAGTTTGGTAATCTCCCATTATGTTCCCCAGAGGCTTACTGCTGGTGCCGTGTCTGAAACAACTGCTCTGGTTCTTTCTGGCATCACGTGGGTTCCAGTGAGTTTGAGCCACCAGCTGCTTAAACTCCTTTTACTGTTTATATGGACTTGCAAAAATAGCATGGTACTTAGACACCAAGTAGTTTAAGCTTATGGACAGCTGTGTAGTGACAGGGAAAAAGGAGCTGTAGGGAGCAATGCTCATAATATAACAAGCCTTAGGAGAAAATGGGAAGTGTGATGGAGCTCCCTTAAGGTCAGTAGGAACCAAAACTGGCCGCAGGGAAGAACATTGCTATAAAGTCAATGATTTTTTTTTCTTACATTTTGAATAAGCTTGGGCCAACATGAGAACCTGAAGCAACTTAATTTAGATACTATGGAGGTCATTCTGAAAGCAGGTTGCAGGGCTGCACCTCCCGCTGGGAGGTGCAGCCCCACAAGACACCTGTACCCTATTCCCCCACCGGCTCTTCCTATACGTCCTGTGCTTCAGAATGCAGAGATCCAGCAGGATCGTGGTGGAGTGGAAGCAGGCCAGTCTGGCAGCACGTACAGCACTGATTCAGGTGATGGCAGGCCTGTTGGGATATGCTGCTTTATACTACCTCAGAGGTGGTATAAAGCAGCACAATCGGGAGGATTGGGGCAGATGAGCCACACCCTGTGCAGTGGCTGGGCACGGGAGGGTCCCTGCCACCCAATCCATACCAAGGCAGTCCAGCCATGGGTCAGGAGGTAGGGATTTGGTAGGCCGGAGCCATGAATTTCTGGAGCACCTGTGGGGAGGACATCCCCGCAGACAGAAGGGGCATGCCGGACCATTCTTGGGCCCGATTCTGGCTCCCATGAGAATGTTTTGTTCCTGTGGACCAGAATTGGGTCCAAACATCCCCGTCTTGGTTGGGGACATCTGGACGGCCCAGATGGCCCCTTCTGGAATCGGGCTCCACGTATGTCTATTAAGTGATGGATAGATTCTCAAACTCAACAAATTAAGTGGGGGTGGTCAAATTTAACATGAAACTAACTCAGAATGGCAGAGTAATGTAACAGGAGTGAAGAAAATGTTTTGCATTGTTTGCAAAATTTTGGGTTTAAGGGAGGAGGATACTGTTAATTGTAGTGGACTGGTATATGACATGATGGGAAAGAAATGTTGAGTGTCCTATAGTATGATACAAATGGGCAACCTAAGGAGGATGGGATGACAGTGAAGATGGATGATGGGATTTGGCAATGAGTTATTTAGGGCTGTAAAACAAAGCTTTCAGACCAGGGATTTGCATAGGGCAGGAAATGCTAACCCCCCCTCCCCCCCCAACTCCTGAACTTGATTAGTAAATTGCAATCCAATACCATCAGACAAACAGTAACAAAATCCTAAAGCTCAGAACTCTGATAAAAAGAGAAATATAAGTTGGGAAAATGCTGCAAGGTATTTAGAAATGCTTGTAACAGGAATGCCTACTCTTACCCTGAGCAGTGAATGTGGCCTGGATGCTCACATTTCAACGAAAAATATCCTGGCAGGAGATGATGACATACATTGCCTCTTTTTCTTTCCCAGTTTCTTCCCTGATTGATTCTTGACCTTGTGATTGAAAAAGGACATTTCTCCTAGCCAGGGAGAGCTGATTTGTATGCCATGGACTTAGCTGAATGAGAATCACTGAATTGAGCAATAAAATCATCTCAGAGAATAAAATGACTAAAGCTGTAGTTTGGAGCTAGAGAAACACCTCCCACTCAAGGACAGCCATCAGAACTTTGGTGGCATGGTGGTACAGCTTGGTTCAGGGATTCTGGTTAAGGAGCAGCATGGAGACAGAACTTTGTCCTCCTAAGAGGGGTATAGATGCAGTGGCAGAAATAATGTAGAACTTTGATCCCCCTGGATAGTATCTCAAATAATGTGTCATAGCATACTGGTATGAGGACCTCACTAAAAGAGAAGCTCCAGACCTTATGCATATTTAAAATTGGCAGATAAAGATGTGCCCCCTTTCAGAGGTTTCTGCCTTTAAGGACACAAATCCTGGTGTCAATGCTTGTTACAAGCTTTGGAAATTACAAACCTGAATATACAAATTGATAACTCTAAAGTGGATTACAATGAGCAAACTTTTAAATTGCCAGAAAGTGCTGGACTGACTTTTTAATCAGCAACAGGAGGACTGGCTCATGCGTTAGACTGTAGCTCTCTCTGATTGGTTGAAATTTCCTAATGATTTTTGAATCAAAGGAGTCAGTTGCTGGCCAGCTTCTGGCTAAGAAGCATCAAGGGACTGCTCCTAGCTTTTGACTGCTAGGACCTGGGACACTCCATCAGCATTGCTACTCTGGTCCCAGGTCTGTCTTGCTTGTTGAGCTGGTGACACATAGGAATTTCTGCTAGCCTCTCTCACTGCTTTCAGTTTTTTGCTGGCCAGGTCTAGAGAAGCTTTCTGGCTGCACTTCATTTTTTGGCTTGCAACAACTGATTCTTCAGCGCATAAGAAGGGCTCTATGTATGTGCGCATCAGAATCTTCCAATCATATGAGACTTGGTATATCTGAAAAAGCAAAACTACTTCTCCATCTCCATGTATGCAATGAGGAAAACCTATGGGGTATGTTTACTAAACTGCGGTAATCGTACATAATGCGCGTTATGTAATGTTAACGATCGTAAGTACATCATAACGCGAGTTATGATGCGCTTACGATCGTTAACGTTACATAACGCGCGTTAACCGTAGTTAACGATCGTAAACTCCCGCGGCGCGGTAAAACACCGCAGAAGGTGGAGAGAGGGCAGAGAGAAGGGGTCAATGGGTGGAGAGTGGGTGGGGAGAGGCTCCCTTCACACTAACGCGCTGATCTGAAGAGCTCAATTCCAACGCGAATGAAAACCTGCCGTTAAATGCACATTACAGGGGAGAGAAACCATTTCAGTGTCAGCAATGTACAGCCCAGTCAGGGAAACCTAAAAAAAGTGATAAGTGTGATACATGTGCACAGAAAGCACAGTTACTTACCTGTAACAGGTGATCTCTGGGAACAGCAGGAATTAGTCCTCACATATGGGGTACGTCTGTACCGACGGAGCCTGCGCGGGAAAGCTCCCCAGCCTTTCAGATGAAAGGCTTTTGGGGCCTCCCACTGCACATGCGCGCTGCCTTCCCGCCTTCCTGACCAGCTCTCTTCAGTTCGAGTTTAAAGCTGAGACATTAGAGAGAGGAAAGGAAGATAGATAGATAGAGATACAACTCCTAGGGGAGGTGGGTGGGTTGTGAGGACTAATTCCTGCTGTTCCCAGAGATCACCTGTTACAGGTAAGTAACTGTGCTATCTCAAGGAACAAGCAGGAATAAGTCCTCACATATGGGGACTCCCTAGCTAAGATGCCTGGGAGATCCCCCTCCAAGGGTAAACCATCTTCGTATGGATCTCAGGCATCCATCCAGGGAAGGTGGGCAGGAGTTGTTTAAGTATGGAACAGGTGTTTGAGGACAGCCTGACCAAACAAGGCATCCCGGCGGGAGTCCTTGTCCAAGCAGTAATGGGCTGTGAAGGTATGAACCGAGGCCCAAGTGGCTGCTCGACAGATCTGATCTATGGACACAGAGTGAAGATGAGCCATAGAAGTAGCCATGGCTCTCACATTGTGAGCTGTGACATGGCCTTCCAGAGAAGTGTTCTTACTCTGGTAAGCAAAAGAAATACACTGAGCAATCCAATTGGAAAGTGTACGTTTGGTGACTGGAAGTCCCAAATGAGAAGGATCAAAAGCCACGAAAAGTTGGGAAGACTTACGATGTGGCTGAGTCCTGTTGAGGTAAAAGGCGAGAGCTCTTTTACAGTCAAGAGTATGAAGGTTCCTCTCTGCACTGGATGCATGACGAGCCGGGAAAAAAACAGGTAGATATATCTCTTGATTAAGATGAAAAGGCGAGACCACTTTAGGCATAAAGTGGGGATTCGTCCTAAGGACCACCTTATCATGATGAAATCTGGTATAAGGTGGATTAGCCACCAAAGCCTGCAGTTCACTGATGCGACGAGCCGAAGTGACTGCAATAAGGAAAAGAACCTTCCAGGAAAGAAATTTCAGGGAGGTAGATACCAACGGTTCAAAAGGTGGCTTCATAAGCTGACCCAGAACTAGATTAAAGTCCCATGCTACCGGAGGAGGTCGGATGGGAGGCTTAGTGAGGGTCAGGCCTCTCATGAACCTTGCAATAAGAGGATGAGAGGAGACAGGTTGTCCATTTATAGGTTTTAAGGATGCTGCAATAGCACTTAAATGGACTCGTACGGAATTCGTCTTGAGGCCTGCATTGGAAAGATGCAGGAGATAGTCCAGTAGAGAATTCAAAGGAAGTGCTAGAGGGTCAAGACCCTGTTGCGCACACCAAATGGAAAAACGTTTCCATTTGAAAGCATAGGAACGCCTAGTAGAGGGTTTCCTAGAGGCATGAAGGATATCTTTCACTGGTTGGGAAAGATTAAACTCATGAAGGCTTAAGCCTTCAGTAACCAAGCTCGGAGATGTAGGGACTTGGGGTTTGGATGCCACAAAGTCCCCTGCTCCTGAGACAGAAGGTCTGGTGCAGCTCCCAGGTCCAGGGAGGAGCCCTGGGAGAGCTGTAGAAGGAGAGGGAACCACACTTGGCGTGGCCAGCGTGGAGCAATGAGGATCATGGATCCGTGATCCCTCTGAAGTTTGAACAGAGTCTTGGGAATCAAAGGAATGGGTGGAAAAGCGTACAGGAATTCCTGACCCCAATGTAGGAGAAAGGCATCGTTGGCCTGAGCTCCCTGACACGGAGTCCTGGAACAGAACCGGGGAAGTTTGGCATTCCACGGACTTGCAAAGAGGTCTATGTCCGGGGTCCCCCATTCCTGAAAGATTCTGCGTATCTGGCCCATATGCAGGGACCATTCGTGTGGGAGCAGAACTCGGCTGAGTCTGTCTGCCCGAGAGTTTTGAACTCCTGGAAGATATACTGCCAGAAGATGAATTTGATGCTCTCTGGCGAAGGCCCATAATCTGAGAGCTTCGTTGCAAAGCGACAGAGAGCCCGTCCCTCCTTGTTTGTTGACATAGAACATGGCTACCTGATTGTCTGTTTGGACTAGGACAGTCAGGTTGACAAGGAGGGTGTGGAAGACTGTGAGGGCAAGGAAGATTGCTCGCAGTTCCAGAAGGTTGATGTGAAGGGTGGTCTCCTGAGGAGACCAGGTGCCCTGAGTGGAGAGGTGTTGGAGATGAGCTCCCCACCCTGTTTGGGAGGCATCTGTTGTGAGGATTGCTTGGGGCAACGAAGGTTGGAAGGGGATCCCCAACAACAGATTTTCGGAGGATGTCCACCACTGGAGAGACCAAAACAGTCGTTTTGAGGTGAGTATTTGGTCTGAGAGCAGTCCTGATGCTTGAGACCACTGGGTGGCCAAGGTCCATTGAGCTGCTCTCATATGAAGACGAGCGTAGGGCACCACATGTACCGTGGAGGCCATGTGGCCCAGAAGTTGCAGCATTTCTCTGGCTGACAAGTGACTTCTGGACTGAGCCTGGGAGGCCAAGCTTATTAGTCTTTGGCCTCGGACCAGAGGGAGGTAGGCCCTTGCAGTGGTGGAGTCCAATTTGGCCCCTATGAATTCCAGAGACTGAGTAGGGATGAGTTGGGATTTGGGAATGTTTACCACAAGTCCCAGATATTGAAGAATACGCCTTGTGCGGTCCAGAGAAATCTGGGCTTCTGACTGAGATGGAGCTCGGATGAGCCAGTCGTCCAGATATGGGAAGACAAAGATTCCCATGCCTCTGAGAAATGCGGCTACGACTGCCATGCATTTTGTGAAGACTCTTGGAGCAGAGGCCAGACCGAAGGGTAGTACTCTGTACTGGAAATGTTTTCCCTGGAACAGAAATCTTAGATATTTTCTGTGGGATGGATGGATGAGTATATGAGTGTACGCATCCTTGAGATCTAGAGAACAAAGCCAATCCTGACTCTGAAGGTATGGAAGGAGAAGGCCCAGAGAGAGCATTTTGAATTTCTCCTTGAATAGAAACTTGTTCAATTCTCTCAGATCTCGGATAGGTCTGAAGCCCCCTGTCTTCTTTGTTATGAGAAAGTAAGGGGAGTAGTAACCTAACCCCTGTTGAGGAGGAGGAACCTCCTCTATTGCCCCTTGGGCAAGGAGAGAAGAGACTTCCTGACCCAACAGGGTCAGAAGAGATGGGGGAGAACTGAATTGCCTCACCATGGTATGGGGAGGAAGGCTGGAGAAATGAAGTTTGTAGCCCTCCCTGATAATAGAGAGGGTCCATTGCTCTGATGTGATTTGTTCCCATCTGGGAGCAAAATGAGCTAGCCTTCCAGGAATGGTGAGGGGCTCTGGTTGTTCTAGAGCCAGAAACGGCAAGTTCTCTAGGGGCAAGTCAAAACCCCTGAGGGGGTTGAGCCTGCTGGGGTGTAGCAGACACTGCAGGCTTTGACTTTACCTGCTTAGATTGTTGACGCTTAGCCGCAAAGCGAGGCTGAGCAGATTGCTGGCCAGTATTTGTGGAAAATCTGGCCTTCTTATAGTAAGGCCTTTTAAAAGACTTCTTTTTGGCAGGGGTAGAAGTAGACTTGGAAAGTCTATCTAGAGTGGCATTTTCTGCATCCATTTGAGCAGCTTTAATTTGCCAGTCTTCCCCAAATAAGTTCTCACCGGTACAGGGCAGGTTCCTGAGGCCTTCTACAACCCAGGGTTCTAGATCAGAAGCCTGGAGCCAAGCGAGACGTCGGGTTGCAATAGCAATTCCCGAAGCTCTGCCTGCAACCTCAAAGGAATCAAAGGCTGCCCTGTTGGAGAACTTGGAGACCTCTGAAAGTTGTGTCACCATAGAAAAGAAGTCCGCTCTTTGATCATCAGGGATAAAGGGGGCAAAATTCTGTATCTTTAGGGCAAGTTTTCCAAGAAACATGCCCATATAAAGACTATAAGAATTGATCCTGGCTATAAGCATACTAGCCTGGAACATCTTTCTTCCAAAAGAGTCCAGGGTCTTACATTCTCGCCCTGGAGGGGTAGAAGAATGTCTCTTAGGACTCTTTATTTTCTTCATGGCAGACTTCACCACAATAGAGTGGTGAGGCAGCTGAGTTTTCTGGAACCCAGGAGAAGGAGGGACCCGATACATGGTGTCCAACCTACGGGAATGGGGAGACAGTGTTAGCGGAGTCTCCCACAAATCCATCAAGTGTTCTTGAAGGATTTCATGGATAGGCAGAGTGACTGCCTCTTTAGGAGCTTTAGAGTATCCTAAAATATCCAATTTTTTTGATCTGGGTTCTTTCTCAGAAGATGTAGCAATAGATAATGCTTTAGCTACATCAACAATGAAATCCTGAAAGGATAAATCCTCTGGAGGAGACATCCTCCTCTTTGGAGAAGAGGGCTCCTCAGGAAGAGTAAGCTCAGCAGAGTCATCAGAGGAATTGAATTCATCAGAAGAATCTGAGTATTCCCTCTGTGCTTCCAATGTACGATACGCATACCGATCGGTATCGACATCGGGCGTATCGGGCATGGGATCGGTACCGGGCGAAAGCCTGAATCCGGCATGCGGAACCGATCGACGCTTGGAAGTCGATGGTCTCGGTTCCGGTGTGGATACCGGAACCGGGTGCGGTACCGATGGAATCGGTACCAAGGGCGTCGCAGCCTTAATGAATGCCAGAACGGCCTGCTGCATGGTCTGGACAGTATTGCCCATAGACGCCACTACTGCCTGGATTGTCGGTACCGGTATGGGCCGGTACCCCAGAGCAGTCCAACAGGTGATCGGTCGAGGCCGTGCCATCGATGTCAACCTGTGACCCCATGATTGCTTTGGAGGCCGGAGCCTCCCGCCGGGGTTTTTTGGCCTGGGCAGAATCCTCGAACTCAAAATTGAGAGCCTCTCGATCTTTAGAAAGAGATTTGCTTTTAGAGGATTTGCCCACAGGAGTTTTGGTTACCTGAGATCCATCCGGAGAGGAAGACCTGGATGACTGTGATGCTGGATTTTCCGAAGCAAACAGCACATGGAGCTTGTTGGCCCGGTTCTGCAAACCACGTTTAGACATCTGGGTGCAGGATGGGCAGTCCGGTATGGAGTGGTCAGGTCCCAAACATTTGAGACACCATTCATGGGTGTCTGTTACAGAAATGACAGCACTGCATTTGGTACATTTTTTAAAACCAGGGACTGGCTTCTCCATGAGGAGAATTTGTGTAGGCCTTAAGGCCTAACAACAGGTACCAAGCTGTGCTGAAGAAAATAAAAAAGTCTTTTTTTTTTTTTTTTATAAAGAAAGAAAGAGAGATCGGCGGTACCGGTTTCGGTATGGGGAAGGCAGGTACGCGGTCTAAAGAAAAGAAACAAATTTCACAATTTCTTCAGCGGTGACAGGAACACGACCTGCTGGCTCCGCGGAAAAAGAGAAACTGAAGAGAGCTGGTCAGGAAGGCGGGAAGGCAGCGCGCAAGTGCAGTGGGAGGCCCCAAAAGCCTTTCATCTGAAAGGCTGGGGAGCTTTCCCGCGCAGGCTCCATCGGTACCGACGTACCCCATATGTGAGGACTTATTCCTGCTTGTTCCTGGAGATCAAAAGGACACATAAACACTGAAAATGACCCCAACAAACTGGAAAAAAACCATAACCAAGCTGGCCAATAGTGGTATCAATGAGAAACATCAACACCTCCCCCCCCCCGAGTAAGCTCCATAGAACAGATATAAATCGTGGAAGGGTCTATACTCCGTCCCCATACAAGGTGAAGGAGCCCACAGTGAAATAGCGCTTCTCAGGGTTTTCCCCACCATCGGACAGGGTTCCTATGGCATGCACATGTCCCGCAACATCAGGGCAGGCATGTTGGAATGGCAACTGGACAGATGCCGGAGAAGGGGATACAGAGGGCCGCAGGCGGCACATGCTGTGGTGCAGCTGGGCCACAGTGCGGAATAGAGAGAGCGTTGAATCCTAACCACTAGACCACCAGGGGTGATGCCTAGGTGGCCCATACGAATGCTGAAGCAACAGAGCAGCCAGACAGCAACTGCTGAAGGCCCAACATGGGCATGACTGTGTTTCCCACAGTATCACAGGGGATAGTACCCAGCAGCTACCCCCAAGGGCACGGAACATTGGCAGGCGGTGCTGGGGGGAAGCATGGACACCTATGCAGGCACCCCTACTCCAGAACCCGCACCATAGGCAGCCGCCTACCTGCACAATGGATGGCCTGAGACTGCGCACCACCAGTACCACCAGCAGAAGGGCATGTCAGCATGGTGGCTGTGGGATACTGGTGGTGGAGGGGGCAGTGGCTGCTGCCCAGAGCAGACCGTGGCCTAGCCCTGTGTAGGTGTGTGCCGTGTACTGCAACAGATAGGCCCTGTCTGATGAACAGTCATGGTATCACCAAGGAATGTACTGACTCTGTGACAACAAGGTGGTGCAGTGCACAAAACCAGTGTATTCAGAAGCAGAGGGTCACAGGCAATGTTCCCTCTAATTTTCTGTAGGCTATGTGCGCATAAAATATCAGCTGTGCAGCTTTTGAAGGAAGGTTAAATTTTTGTGCGCCACATAATGACACTCAGAGTTATATACTTTAAAATTTGACTACATGTCAGAATACAGTATGTACACCACATTGATTTTAATCAAATTAAATGAAAATAGACAATTACTAAATGAAGCGGAAAATTTCCAGCAATTACAATCACAACTTTTAAATTTTAAGACATCTGTGTTTTTTTCTATCAGAATCAGAAGTGTAATTTTTGTGCGCTCTGTTGTAAAGTATGTGCGCTCGCTTGGTGAGGTGTGTGCGCGCGCACACGCGCACAGCTTAGAGGGAACAGCGGTCACAGGTTCAAATCCCAGCTGTGGTTCCTGCCAACCCAGTCCCAATATTTAACCCACTACTACAAGGTGCTAATAAAGACAGCACCTTTATTGCAGATGACGTAAACATGCCCAAGACACCTACATTTTACCCTACAGAGCACAGACACTATAAACATGCACATTACCTAGAGCAGAGCCTCCCAAATGCAGTCCTGGAGGGCCAAACACCATTCCGGTTCCATGCTACCTCTGATAAAGATGCCTGTGCTGCATTCCTATGCGCCACCCCCATGGTATGCAGATGTATCTCATGCATATTCATGAGGGACAGCATGAAAACCCGAACAGTGTTTGGCACCGCAGGACTGGAGTTGGGAACCTCTGCCGTAAAGCAGCAGCCAATAGGGGCAGACACACCCGCACCCACAGGCCCCATTATCCAAAGCCTTTGGGCTCTGCGTGCATCTCCCAATACTACCACTTGCATACCTTAGTAATGCCACCCTAAACCGGGGAATATGGTACACATCTATCAAAAGGTTGCTATGAGTACTGGCAGATAGCAATTCCTAGGTTAAGTACACTTTTCTGAGTGAGCGGCATCATAGCAACCTTTCTGATGTCTGTGGAGTGTGCTACAGGTCTTGTGTCTGACAATGTTTACCAACCTGGGGAGTGACTCCTACAGTATTGCGTACCATAGCCATGCCTGCACTGTGCCTAGGACTGGTGTGATGGCGTGGGCTGCCCAACACCTCTATAGTTGCACAATGCTGGCATAGGTGTAGGGAGTGTGTGTCTGTCTATCCAGTGTGTGGTGGCTGCCAATACCCTCCACAGCCCACACTGCTAGCACTGTTGCCAGTATTGGCCTGCCAATGTGCATAATGAGGAGCAAGGTACTGTGGGAATAGCCTGGATAGGGTGACCGGGCCTGGATGCATCTGCACACGGCATAGGGCAATGGCTCGGACATTGTAGTGCCTGGCCACCACCTGCACGGACAGGGTGGCCATAGCATGTCCTGCTGGGAGGTCACTCTCACCCTGACTGAGCAGTGACCATGGCATGGCTAGGTTCCCCCATAGTACTATATAGTATTTCTGGCGGACTGTCTGCAGCTAGTATGTGTCTTGCTGGAACACCTTGCAGGGTGCAGCGGCTGGAGGCTTGCTGCTGGAGAATGTCAGATAATGGTGGGGAGCAGCTGAGCATTTCCAGGCCTACCGTCTGTCTGCTATTGTGTTATGGATGATTAATGCTCTGTCTGTTCCCCAGCAGGACTGGGGTTGCTGGGGTCAGTGTTGTAACCATTGTGCTACAGCTCTGTTGCTGTGCTTGTATGCCTGCACACCTTCTTAAGATTAACGTGCGGTAACGTGCCCTGTAGCGCTCGTTCATTTATGGCGCCTTGTAACACGCGTTCTCGGAAACAATGTACCGCCCATGTCATTATTTGGGGTTTCTGTCTCTACCGTGGCTCCTAACGCGAATCGCACTAACGCAGTTTAGTAAACATACCCCTATGACTGTATCAACCTCTGCTGATTCACATGGGTGAACTAATAATTACTTAGGGGTATGTTTACTAAACTGCGTTAGTGCGATTCGCGTTAGGAGCCGCGGTACAGACAGAAATCCCAAATAAGGACATGGGCGGTACATCGTTACCGATAACGCGCGTTACCAGGCGCCATAAATGAACGAGCGCTACAGGGCACGTTACCGCACGTTAATCTTAAGAAGGCGTGCAGGCATACAAGGACAGCAACAGAGCTGTAGCACAATGGTTACAACACTGACTGATGGTACAGGGGTCATGGGTTCGATTCCCCAGTGGGCCTAATGTATAAGGCTGGCTGAGGCAGCACCCTTTACATTTAAGTAGTGATTGTTGAGGCATTTGATGTGTATTTTAATTAGTGTTGCCAGCAAACACACCCTCACGGTGGCATAACCTAAGGTGCCGCATAAGGCACCCCATAACGCACTCCATAGGGCACATTATAAAGTGTACTGTCTGCCAAGGCACCCTATAATGTCCCCTATAGGACACCTTATAAGGCTGTGAACAAAGCCCTGGCTGGCTGCAGAAGGACTGCACGTCACCACACAAACTGTCTGCTGTGCTTACCAGGATAGGGTTAACCCATCCATACCCATGATGCACTGCACATGCAAATCAGCAGTCGAGAGATGGGCACAAGATTGGGTATGCACCCCCACAACACCTCGGCCTGGTAGGGGGAACAGACCGTGTGTGGCACTGCCACAGAGTAGCCACAGACAGTCACATTGTGCGGGTACTGTGGCCACCCTGAGGATGAGGTGGGGCGCCCATCACCAGGTCTACAGCACCTTTCAAGGCTGAAATACGCCATGCTGCAGGTCCCCAGCAGTGTGTGATAGGTAGTTCCGTTAGACACACCTAGGATACATCTGTGTCCTGCTGTATGTCTCGGTCATGTCTAGTCCATATGGGCGATGATGCACCCAGAATAGTGCATATCCTGTGTTGGTGCCATGGTTACCTGCTGTAGGTGAAGGGGGGGTGTATGGACCCATAGGCAGATCATGTACCACCACACAATCCACCCTCTGGGGTTCAGGGTGGGAAACAGGATCACCCACCAATAGATCCACAGTCTACATCCCTGCAATGGTAGCAGTAGAGAGGACCATCAACCCCAGTCCTGCTGGGGAACAGACAGAGTGGTACACATCCATCACGCAATAGCAGACAGATGGCAGGCCTGGAAATGCTCTGCTGCCCCCCACCATTATCTGACATTCTCCAGCAGCAAGCCTCCAGCCGCTGCACCCTGCAAGATGTTCCAGCAAGACACATACTAGCTGCAGACAGTCCGCCAGCTAGTCCATAGTGCATGGTCCTGGAGGAGATGCATGTACCCAGAACAAGGATGTCAGCATACACACCAAACAGATAAGTCAGTGATTGGGCCCCAAAAGAAAACCCATAAATATCACATGAGAGAAATGCTATAGAGCACTATGGGGGAACCTAGCCATGCCATGGTCACTGCTCAGGCAGGGTGAGAGTGACCTCCCAGCAGGACATGCTATGGCCACCCTGTCCATGTAGGTGGTGGCCAGGCACTACAATATCCGAGCCATTGACCTATGCCGTGTGCAGATGCATCCAGGCCAGGCCACCCTATCAAGGCTATTCCCACGGTACCTTGCTCCTCATTATGCACATTGGCAGGCCAATACTGGCAACAGTGCTAGCAGTGTGGGCTGTGGAGGGTGTTGGCAGCCACCACACACTGGATAGACAGACACACACTCCCCACACCTATGCCAGCATTGTGCAACTATAGAGGTGTTGGGCAGCCCAGGCCACCACACCAGTCCTGGGCACAGTGCAGGCATGGCTATGGTACGCAATACTGTAGGAGTCACTCCACAGGTTGGTGAACACTGTCAGACACAAGACCTGTAGCACACTCCACAGACATCAGAAAGGTTGCTATGATGCAGCTCACTCAGGAAATTGTACTTAACCTAGGAATTGCTATCTGCCAGTAATCATAGCAACCTTTTGATAGATGTGTACCATATTCCCAGGTTTAGGGTGGCATTACTAAGGTATGCAAGTGCTAGTATTGGGAGATGCACGCAGAGCCAAAAGTCCTGCCTCTCCAGGAGGCTTTGGATAATGGGGCCTGTGGGTGCGGGTGTGTCTGCCCCTGTTGGCTGCTGCTTTACGGCAGAGGTTCCCAACTCCAGTCCTGCACAGCCAAACACTGTTCAGGTTTTCATGCTATCCCTCATGAATATGCATGAGATACATCTGCATACCATGAGGGTGGTGCATAGAAATGCAGCACAGGCATCTTTATCGGAGGCAGCATGGAACCAGAATGGTGTTTGGCCCTCCAGGACTGCATTTGGGAGACTCTACTCTAGGTAATGTGCATGTTTATGGTGTCTGTGCTCTGTAGGGTAAAATGTAGGTGTCTTGGGCATGTTTACGTCATCTGCAATAAAGGTGCTGTCTGTATTAGCACGTTGTAGTAGTGGGTAAAATATGGGGACTGGGTTGGCAGGAACCACAGCTGGGACTTGAACCTGTGACTCTCTGCTTCTGAATACACTGGTTTTGTGCACAGCACCACCTTGTTGTCACAGAGTCAGTACATTCCTTGGTGATACCATGACTGTTCGTCAGACAGGGCCCATCTGTTGCAGTACATGGCACCCACCTACATAGGGCTAGGCCATGGTCTGCTCTGGGCAGCTGCCACTGCCCCCTCCACCACCAGTATCCCTCAGCCACCATGCTGACATGCCCTTCTGCTGGTGGTGCTGGTGGTGCGCAGTCTCAGGCCATCCATTGTTCAGGTAGGCAGCTGCCTATGGTGCGGGTTCTGGGGTAGGGATGCCTGCATAGACGTCCACACTCCCCCCAGCCCCGCCTGCTAATGTTCCATGCCCTTGGGGGTAGCTGTTGGGTACTGTCCCCTGTGACACTGTGGGAAACACACTCGTGCCCATGTTGGGCCTTCAGCAGTTGCTGTCTGGCTGCTCTGCTGTTTCAGCATTCGTATGGGCCACCTAGGCATCACCCTAGTCCGCACTGTGTCCCAGCTCCACCACAGCATGTGCCGCCTGCGGCCCTCTGTATCCCCTTCTCCGGCATCTGTCCAGTTGCCATTCCGACATGCCTGCCCTGATGTTGCGGGACATGTGCATGCCATAGGAACCCTGTCCGATGGTGGGGAAAACCCTGAGAAGCGCTATTTCACTGTGGGCTCCTTCACCTTGTATGGGGACGGAGTATAGACCCTTCCACGATTTATATCTTTTCTATGGAGCTTACTCAGGGGGGGGAGGGGTTGATGTTTCTCATTGATACCACTATTGGCCAGCTTGGTTATGGTTTTTTTTCCAGTTTGTTGGGGTTATTTTCAGAGGTTCTGTGCCCTTTTGTTCTGTGCACATATATCACACTTATCACTTGTTTTAGGTTTCCCTGCCTGGGCTGTACATTGCTGACACTGAAATGGTTTCTCTCCCCTGTAATGTGCATTTAACGGCAGGTTTTCAATCGCGTTTGGATTCAGCTCTTCAGATCAGCGCGTTAGTGTGAAGGGAGCCTCTCCCCGCCCACTCTCCACCCACTGACCCCTTCTCTCCGCCCTCTCTCCACCTTCTGCGGTGTTTTACCGCGCCGCGGAGCTTTACGATCGTTAATGTTGGTTAACGCGCGTTATGTGACGTTACCTCAGTTTAGTAAACATACCCCTTAGAGTTCTCAACCCAGTCTCGGGACACACCATGGCCAGTCATTTTCAGGGTATCCTATCCACAATGAATATGCATGCGATAGAGCTGCACACTGTGAATGCAGATCTGCCTCATGCGTATTCACTGTAGCTGTCCTGAACACCAGACTGATTAGCTTTGCCTCCAGGAGAGCAATGGGAAATACAGACCCAGCGGTGAAAGAGTCTGCGGTTCTAGGCCAAACCACAGAGCCAACCAGTCCTCCTGAAAACTACCGTCTTGACGTTAATCCTGTGGGATTGCTACAGTTTCCATAATTGTTCAGTCTTAAGCATTCCGATTTAGCCCGACTTCCAGACTTAAGTATTTGCAAATCTTTAGCAGATTTAAAGTTAATTATCTCAAAAACTGCATCAGCTGAGGGGTTATTGATAGAATAAGGACTAAAGTGTACTTTGTGCAGCACAAACGCTTGCTTTATGAGTTGCTTCCAAAAATGGAAGAATGCTCTGCAGAAATGTAACAAGCACCCATGGCACAAAGAGGTGGGGATTTTTTGTCACCAATTCCCTTACAGTGCACTCATGCACAAAGAGACTTGCTCCACATATGCATAAGAAATATAAAAGTGCCAAATATGGTCTTTAATAAGGAAAATGTTCTTCTAAACAAGCCATACTGACTTATCCCTTAAATATGCAAAAACAGAAGTGATTATCACTTTTCATGTCAGAAGTTATACAGTAGATGTTACATAGAACAGCACGCAATGTTACTTGTTTTGGATCGGAGAAAGAAACAAACGGAGTACAATGGATATAAATACATATTAATCGTTAAACACAATGAAAGGACTTTCAGTTCATCATTCCAGAAAGCCAACAGAGGAACAATGCAAAATGAAAGGGCCAACGCATAAACTTGCCAGATTTCCTGCAGATTAAGGAGCCCAGTAACATTTTGCTACATGCGCATATGATCTCTGTATCAGGCTTTTTGCCAGAAACTTAAGTGCCATTTTACTCAAATGCAGTAAGCAGGTACAGCCTGAATTAGCATGTGCTGTCAGCACGTAGCTGTGATAACAGTTACTGTGCTGGCGTAACAGTGCATGCTAATTCATGCGCTAACTGAATGGGTGTGAAATGAGTCTGGACTGCGTCTTGCAGTTAGCGCATTTCAGCTTACCTCCTGCTGTCACTGCTGCAGGTATCCATGCTGTCGGTGCACTTGATATGTGGTACAGATTTTCCCTCTGAGGTAATATTGTGGGGAGATGTTGGGAACATCCAACCATTACGGCAGAGGCTTTGCAATTTCCATGCAGTAGTTTGGGCATTGTGATGCTGCAGACCCTCTGAGAGGAGACGAAAATGTTTTAAACGCAGGAAAAGTCAAGCACAACCTGCAATATCGCGAGGAACCACATAGGGGGAGCAGGAGGGACCTCCGAGGAACTGAGGAACCACACCTCCTAGGTCATGAGGTAATGCCAGCCAGCTTCCAATCAAGAAAGAGAGGAGTGCCTCTTAAAGGGAATTTGGAAGGTTGGAAGGCAGAACTAGAACAAGGAGATTCAGAGCAGCGAGAACCAGATTCAGACCAGAGAGAATCAGGAGCAGAACAGCCTGGGAAAGGAGAACAGGCTGGGAAAGTGGTACAGCCCTGGAAAGGAGGATATCCTGAGGAGACAGGACAGCCCTGGAGAAAGGCACAGGCAGGACGGCCTGGGAAAGGAGGACTGCCAGGAGAACCAGCAGAACCAGCAGGCTGGGCAGGACATCCGAGTGAATGGCCTAGATATCCAGAAGGAGCAGCAATCCCTGAACAACGGTTTCGCAGGAGGCACCAGCAGCCGCACTGGCTTGAAGAAAGGAGCACCTGTGGAGAAGGTGGGACAACTCCAGCCAGAGTGAGTGTTTGTTGTACAGAGAGGCAAAGGCGTGGCTGTGACTGTGGTCTAAAGCTAACAGAAAGACGCTGGGAGAGCTCAAGGCCTATTGCTCAGGCCAGGCAGGATCCCAACTGGAGCAGGCCTCAAACCTCACCTGGAGCAGACAAGCCGAGAAGAAAAGGTAACCCATATTTAACTAAAAGCATGGTACAAACTGCTGATGTATGGGGAGTACAGGGAGCACAGGAATATTATCCTTGTGAGAATGCTTATGAGATAAGGTGCAAGAAACACGCACCAACTAAGAGACTTGTTAAGGACAAAGCTTTACAGGCAGCTAAGATAAAACACTTGCCAAAGGAAGACAGTTCCCAGTATATGAGGGCGCAGGACCAACGCCCTGCATTCGACCCTGAGCATTGGGAGGTTGTGCAGAAGATATATAAAAAGCCTTATTACAACTTACCAACAAGTCCTGACTTAGGCTCAGAGGCTTCAGAAGGGGAACCGATGCAGGTGGAATTTGCATCAGACACTGAGATGGACTGTAGCTTCTGTAAGACAGGAAGCTTGGAGTCCTTACTAAGCCACTAAACTCTGTCTTGGGAGTTGAGTCTGTTTGTTTGCCTGATATTCCATTTACTGTGAAGATAAGTTTTCCTTTAATGCTTTCTTTTTCTTTATCCTGAAGTAAGGAATTTGTTTTTGACGTTTTTGTGTCCAAGCATATGAACCTTTGTGCATGAAAGGGGAAATAAATGCCTTTTGTTTTCCCTCCACTCGGACCTGTTGTTTTCTGTGGGATTTTGGTACCAAAGGACGCTACCAGGGCTGAAAGTCCCTGGGCCCTGTTTGATATTGGCCAAACCCAACCTTAAATGTTTTTATGTCCCACCTACCTCGCTCCAGTACGCTGCCAAGGTAGGCCCTGTGACAGCATATAGGAGGTAAATTAAGGACGTGCCTATTTTTAGGTGCTAGGAACACACTTAAATATTAGTATTTTAGGACCCGATATTCAGCGGTGGTGGTTAATGCTTCTAAAGCGCATAGCTATCACAGCTGAACATTAACCCTAGATGTTCAATGCTGGGGCCATATCTGGCCGCTGGCATTGAATATTCGGGTCTGCTGCATGGCGCCGCATGATGCGGAAACTAACTGAGCAACGGCGATATTGAGCTGCTGCCTGGTCTCTAAAAATGTGCACCTTTGTAGAGAGTGAGATGGTACCTTTGGGCTGTTTGCACTGTTGAATGCTCCCATTCTGAGGGTCTCTGATTAGTGACAGGGATATTTTTTGACATTTAGTTAAGGAGAACCTTTTCTGATTTTTACTGGTCCATACTTAGCATTGTACAGACTGTTTTCAGAGATGACCAATGCAAGCATAACTAAGGATGTCTTCTATTGCCATACATGTTGTGATACAAGATATGTCATGACAAACATATCACTTTTTACCTGCTTTTATACTATTTTAGCGTGCACTGAGATTACTTTGCAGTGTTCTGGGCATGTAACAGACTGGTATATATAGTCTAGCTTGCATCAACATTTATGCATCATCAGTATTCATGTGTAGTTTACAGTACATCAGCACAACACTGTCAGTGAGAGGAGCAGCTTAGGAGATGCACATCTTACGGGGGGGGGCGTGGTTGTACACGGGTATGTAGTGGAGACGGGCGGGATTGAAAACGTCCATCGTTTCAGAATACAGTAAACGCAGGGACACACAAAGCTGTTTGCTACATATAACTATGTCTCGTACTCCATAGTGCTTTGTTCGTGCTGTGCCGAAAATGTCTATGTCCCCTGAGTCCGAAACCATGGGTGCGTCTATCCCCACGTTTGCAGAATCAGGTTGAAATAAGGCCTGGTTTTGATTTGGATGTGCCCAGAGCCCGGACATGTGTGTTTTAGAATTGTGCTCCATATGTGTGCACTTATCACATGATTTGCAGTAAAACTAATGCATGGTAAGTGCAACCATTAAGCGCTGTTGGGGCATACCCAGCAAGTTCCTGGCAGTCAGCGCATGAACCTGTACCCAAATGCACGGCACAATTAACGCGAATGCACCTAACGACACTCATAGAAGCATTGTTATGTGCACTCACGCTAATTGCCACCGAGCGGGTAGCAATTGCCCCTGCACTAGCAGCAAGATGCTCTCCAAGCTCACACACTGCCTCTAAGCCACCCACTCTCTGCTATAGCATGCAATGGCCACTTAACATGCCTTTTTCAGCTGCTAGCTGGCATGCACATGCATTAGCATTCACGGCTACCAGTTACTGCATGTTAAAATGCACATTAACCAATTAGCGGCCTTTATTAAAAGGGCCCTATAGGGTCTTTATAAAAGAGGCTTTAAACAGGTACTTACTTTATCTTCATTATGGGGGAGGAGTGGCCTAGTGGTTGGGGCAGGGTACCACAGGCCAGAAGGTCAGTGGTTCAAATCCCACTAGAGGACAGCAACCTTGGGCTGGAAGGACTGGTGTTTCTAGTCCCACAGGTGCTCCTTGTGGTCTTGGGCAAGCCACTTAACCCTCCAATGCCCATATTCCCTGTAAGTATTAGTATACATGTCTCACATCCTCTCATGTTAAATGTATCCCCCAATTGTGTTGTGACCACTTTGCTTGAAGGATAAGGTGGTATACAAAACTGTCTAAACAAATAAACCTATCATAAACTTATCTGACAGGTACTTATGATCTGGACTGGCCACTGTTGGAAAGAGGATACTGGGCTTGATGGACCTTTGGTCTGACCCAGTATGACATATCTTATGCAAGACCTAGCCAGTAGATGACAGGCTGTTGCTGGGAGGAAAGTCTCTTTTGAAGCAGGGAAAGAGGGGCCAGGGATATTCAGAACAGAGGCTTCAAACCAGGGAAGTGAAACTAGCACAGGAATAGGCTGGCAGGTAGGGGGAATTAAGGGGAGGAAGGGCAGTAGCTGACAAAAGGCAAGGACAGAGAAGCAGAAACCAGTTTGGGAGCCATGGATGTCACCCACAGTTGGAGGTAACAGCTAGCAGGGCTGAAAAGGTCCTCACCATTAGTAAAAGGGGTACCTAGAGACCTGGGGGGGGGGGGGGGAAGAATAGATGCAAAGTAGGATTTCTAACTCCTGATGGAGTTCTTAATGCAGGGGCTCACGCACCAGTTTGGGATCCTTAGGCCTGAAATTGCGGAGACCAGGTACTACATTTTGGGGATACCTGGGCTCAACTGATAAAAGGAGAGCTTGGAATTTGAGTGTACCCAAGTGGAGTCATCAACACATAGTGGTAGGCATCGAAGGACAATGTCCCAGCCACGGAAAAGGCCTAGATGGGGCTGGAGTCAAGGCAAGATCATTATGGTACCCCTTCATGATGCACAGTATGGTCCCAATCAGATTGTAGAGGGCTTTTGTTTAGTGATAACTGCTGTCTACAGTATTTTATTTATTTATGTAACAGTTTTTTTATACCGCTTTATCATTTTAGTCAAAGCAGTTAAACTTGGTAATGTACATTAAACAGGGATATTGCTAATTTGGAATTTTCTGAGGCAATGGAGGGATTATGCTATTTTATTTTATGTTGGAAATAAATGTCCATTAGCATAATTTTAAATTGCTGGAATTCTTGGTCTCTAGCAGGAGCAGTCATTCCTGCTCTTCATAGCTTCAGGTTCAAAATGGCTCTCACAATCCCTAGCAGTAATCTTATGGTATTACAACTGGGGGTGAGACTGAAATGTCTTTAAGTCATGCAGCTAATTGGGCTGGGGAGAGAATTACTGGAACACTCCTGGTGTATGACTGTCTCGCCAATTCCTGGTCTGGGTTCTCCTCCCCCAGCAGCTCCAACCATGCTGTGGCATGTTCCTGAGGCACTCAGCTAATCAGATTCTGGGAATAGCCACCATCAGATCCTCTTCCAATCACATGCTAGATGGAAATAAACCCAGACAATTGGATCGGAAGAGCGGAAAAGTGACAGACACTTGCTCCACGCCCTCCTCTTACTTTCTCATCTGAGGCTGGCCTGATCTCCTGGCATACTCCTTAGTCTTGCAACCCACAGTGGTAGATTTTCCTGCTGCAAATATGTTTGAACAAAGGTCAAGTAGAAGAATAGATAGGAGAAAATGGAGAGGCGCTCGTGCATCCTGGCTCAATGCCTCAAAATTTGCAATACGTCCAACCATGCAAGCCCAGAATTCGTAAGATAAGACAGCACATAAAACCACTAGATAACACAGGTACACTACCAAAAAACTGCCTCCAGTTTTGCAACTGATTCCTATATTCCCTTCTCCCTCAGTCTTTCACTCTCTGTAGAGATCAGCCATTCATCTGTGTGTATGCAAATTTATTTACTTAATTTGCGCTTTGCTGTGGCACAGTTAAATGAAGATGGCTTAACTTTTGGGAACATGTACAGTCTCATGCAATCATTTTCAGTTTTAAGGCACCTATTTATGAAAGTATGTCTGCACTAACTCAAGTCAACATGCATTAAAGTGGCATGAATATGTTTGTGCTAACTTGCTTTTCTCAATACGAATACAACTTAATGTGTAAAATATTTTAATGCTCTGATAAAATGCAAAAAATAGGCTGACCCACTCATTTAGATGAAGCTCAGCTTGCATTAACTCCACTGTTAAACACATGCTGAAATACACCTTCCCTATTGCTCATTCCCTGTTGTAGGGGATAGTAATCCCCACAGCTGCCTGGATCTGTCCTCCAGAAATCTGTACAATTATTTTCTTAAGCTCCACTATGCTATTCGTTCCTGCAATAAATTTCACAGCATGTGTTAAATTTGAGGAAATATTTTTTTTCGTTTTTGAAACTATTCCCAGTTAGCTTCATGGCATGCTCGCCAGTTCTAGCAGTATTTAAAGCTTATTTTACATAGCATGTTGAGATTGGAATTGGGATGTGGAGAGTAAGAGAGCCTTTTACTAAAAGGCATTAGCTGGCAACGGGTGATCTGGCACGCACTGCAAGCCCATTGGGACTCGCGTTGCCAGCTAGCGCAGGGTCATGGCAGTTTGTGCGGAACAATTCCCGCACTATGTAACCCATAATAGGGTAGCGAGTGGGCAGGGTGGGGGCGGAGAGTGGGTGTGGTGTGCTCTGTACAGTTACTCCAGGTTTGCACCGCATGCTAACACTACCTCAATTGGTAGAGGTAAGTGCATCCGTGCTAATGTGGCCTGTGTTATGGGACAGGGCTCCATGTTAATTGCTTGGAAAGAGCTTTCCACATCCCCAAAAGTTAACGCAGTGGTGTTGCAACTAACGAATCGCAGTTTGAATGCTTTTGGCACATTGGGTGCAACACACTAGCGCCTATTAGTAAAAGGGCCTCTAAGATGTGCTCAAAATTCTGGTGATATTTTACACAAGGCTCTGTCGAATGTGAAGCCTTTTTGTAAAATACTAGCTATGCCACCATGTTTAGAGGAAGGAGCTATTTTAAAACCTACATCTGGGAAAATGAGCATAGCTAACATGGCAGCTTTCACATGGAAGAACCAATTTTGCAAATTTCACGTGTGAGTGCCGGCACGTCCATGTACAGTATAGCCTCGCCATTTTGCAAACCTATACATGGAAGTGCTGCCAATTAAGTTCTGATCCTGCAATTAGTGCATACTTTCATTTCAGAAGAGAAAATAAACAGGAGATTAAGAAGAAGAACTCCCTTAATTCTGCATGCAAAACCCTGGCTGAATGGAGCACATTAGTGAAAATCTATTCATGTCTTAGAGCAGCTGTAAATCCTCACATGGACATTTTTAGACATACGTGGATTCCCTTTGCAAAACAGGGAATACATCTATAGATTGTTGGCCTGCATTTTCAACATAATGTGCATCTCCGCATGTAAATAGTGGCTTTCTAAAATCATGTATTCCAATCTCCACATATTAATACTCTATTCAGGGGCTGCTCAAGGCAATCTGCTGCCTGAGGCGCCCTCCCCCCCCCACCTTAGACTGAACCAAACCAAAAAGCCGATTAGATTATATGGAGGAAATGCAAGATGTTTGCACACAGGGCCATATCGAGCTGCAATCACACCCTGTGAGACTTGCAGCTCGGGCGCACGCCCCACCTCTCCCCCCAAACCTCCGTCCAGCGCTGCCTGCTCTTTCCCTGCTGCTGCTGCCCTCTGTTTTTTTCACGGAGTTGCCAGTAGCAGGGAAAGAGCAGGCAGCGCTGGATGGAGGTATGGGGAGAAGGGGGGCATGCGCCTGATCTGAAAGGCACCGGCACTTTAAGCAGATCTGTCCCTCCTTGACATCGAGTCAGAGGAGGGAGGGACCAGACCTGCTTTAAGTGCTGCGAAAAGGCTTGGGGAGTGCATTTCGGCTGCCTGCTATTGTCCTGCCAGCGGCG
Organism: Ichthyophis bannanicus; assembly: GCA_033557465.1. Lineage (NCBI taxonomy): Eukaryota > Metazoa > Chordata > Amphibia > Gymnophiona > Ichthyophiidae > Ichthyophis > Ichthyophis bannanicus. The sequence goes on along the minus strand of CM066035.1, from coordinate 662,045,559 downwards.
GCAGGGCAACAGCAGACAGCCGAAATACGCCCCCCCCCCCCAAGCCTTTCTGCCCTAGGTACGATCCCATTTGCACACCAAGGAACTAAAAGACAGCAAGAACTAACAGCACAGATTATAAAACTAAATTATAACTCATTTTTATTTTGTTGTTATAAACTGCGTTATGGTTCTTGCTTTTTCTTTTTCAACATATATTTTGCATCCACAGTAGGTGCAGAGCAGAACCAGGACATTTACCCACAGAACTCAATATTAAAAACAAAAATCAGATTCTGATCATCTCTCACTAACAACAACAACAACCACTATTCTCCAGTACCAGGCATATTGTGAACTAATACAAAACCCTACAACAAACAGCAAACCTACCATACCATATCAGCAGAAACGTCCAAAACTCACATAAGGAGCCCATCCAAAAAAAGCATCACTGTAAATACTACAGTGGGCCCTGGAACATCCATACACCTATTTGAAAAGCTGAACAAGTCAAATTACTACAGTACAGTATAGATCTTTATGTACAAACTCCATGTTAACAGAACACCTGACCTCAGTCAAACACTCAACATCGACCCTCACCAAGTACAGAATAAGTAACCACAATCTAAAGTAAAAATGATATGTAGACTAAATTTAAATTGAAACCCCAAGAAGCCAAAGTCCACATGCAGTGCAAACTCAGATAAATAAGAGATGCAGTTCCCCAATACTGTGTAAAATATAAAAATAGCACAAAGTCCAATCACTAAAATTAAATACAATTATTTTTTCTACCTTTGTTGTCTGTCATTTTATTCTCTGATCATGCTGGTTCCGATCTGAGGCTTCTGCTTTCCTGTCTTCTCTTAGCTCTCTTTCTGTGGTCCATGGTCCATCTGCCATTTCTTATCTCTTCTTTTGTTTTCTTCTCTTCCTTCCATCAGCCCATTTCCAGTTCCAGTAACCCTCCCCAGTATCAGCCCCCTTTCCAGTCCTTCCCTCCCAGTACCTTCCAATGTCAACTGCCTTGCATTCCCACGACTGCAACTGGTGTCCATTCCCCTCCATTCCCCCTCCTTCCCCACGGTCCAGCCCCTTCATCCAAATACCATCCCAGATATTAGCTCATGTCCACTCTCAGTGCCACCCTCCTGGTGAGCTCCCTTCCAGTCACCCTACCCTCTGTCCATCCCCCTTCCAGTGCCATTTTCATGACATCTCCCTTCCAGCCTTCTCCCCATTACCCAACCACCTACCACTCCCATCCCCAAGTGTCAGCTCCCTTCCAGTCTCCCTTCAGTACATCCCAGGTGTCAGCTCCTTTCCAGCCCCCTCCTTCCCCTGGCAGACCCTCCCATTATCTGCTCCCTTCCAGTCCCATTCATCCATCATCCCGCAACAGCCCATTTGTAGCCCTAGCCCCTAGTTTTCTTCCAGGGCCAGCAGCACTCTCCTCCCCTCCCCCATTAGCCCATTTCCAGTCCCAGCCCACATCCAGTCCTAGCCCCCCATAGCCCATTACAGGTCCTAAACACCCACCATCAGCCCACCTCCAGTCCTACCCCCCATCAGCCCATTTCCAGTCCTAGCCCATCATAGAGGAGTGGAGTAGAGGAGTGGCCTAGTGGTTGGGGCAAGGTACTTCAGGCTGGAAGGTCAGGGGTTCAAATCCCACTAGAGGACAGCAACCTTGGGCCGGAAGGACTGGGGTTTCTAGTCCCATGGGTGCTCCTTGTGGTCTTGGGCAAGCCACTTAACCCTCCATAGCCCATGTTCCCTGTAAAATAGTTATCTCCAAGTTATAATGCCCTGTTCAATGTAATTTCAGTTTGTTCAATGTAAACCGCCTTGATATCATGAAAAGGCGGTATATAAGAAATGTTAAATTAATAAATAAATAAATAAATCATAGCCCATTACTTGTCCTAAACACCCCCCATCAGCCCACCTCCAGTCCTAACCCCCCCATTAGCCCATTTCCAGTCCTAGAAACCCCATAGCCCATTACCAATCCTAACCCCCCCCCATCAGCCCATTACAAGTCATAACCCCCCCCCCCTCCCGAGAAATTTAAAAAAAAAAACCTGGCTGCTGAAGCCACTGCCACCGCAGCAGCAGGAAGTGTCCCAGGGCCGCCCCCAGCAGAGCCCTCCTGTCTCTCTCAGCGTGGTTTACAGAGCCGTGAAGGGAGAGTTTCCCCACCTCCCTTCATGGCTCTGTAAAGTGGCGCTGAGGGAGACAGAAGGGCTCTGCCGAGACGGCCACGGGGCACTTCCTGCTGCTGCAGCGGCTCCTCTCTTCAGGGTTTTTTTTTGTTGTTGTTTTTTTTGAAGGCTGGCAGCGGCAAACTCACCCTTCTTTTCCAGGCAGCCGCGGCTCCTACCTCTTAGAGAACCGCAGCTGTGCTGTGACTGCAGTTTTAAACAAAAATGAAACCAGTGCGGAGCCTTCCTGTGTCTGTGAAGGACCCCGTGCAGCTTTGTCCCGCCCCAAAATGGGGTTCTTCACAGATGCGAGAAGGCTCTGCACCGGTTTCGTTTTTGTTTAAAACTGCAGTCACAGCACAGCCGCGGTTCTCTAAGAGGCAGGGAGCTGCAGCTGCCTGGAAAAGAAAGGTGAGTTTGCCGCTGCTGAGAAGCAGACTCAGCAGCAACTTGTGCACTTCATTTTTTGGGATTTTTTTTAACTTTTCAAGGCAAAGTGAGGCGGCTGTTTTGGGGTCATTTTTTGCCACCCTCAAGACTTTGCCGCCTGAGGCAGCCATCTCACTTCGCCTCATTATAGAGCCGCCCCTGACTCTATTTGCACATGAAGATGCTTTTACAAACAATCCCATTTGTCTATTAAATAAAGACATTTATAAACCGCGTATCTTAAGAAAAGCCTAGGCAGGGTACAAACCAGAGACCATACATCAGATACAAATGCAGACATTACATTAGCTAAAATACTTCCAATCCAATTCATCTTATCAAGCATTAATTATAACCTGGCAAAAGGTATTTCTTTACCTCAAATTAATAATTCAAACCAAAGAGAAGTAGGTAATGATTTGTTTGATGTTGATACGTTATGATTTTTTTAGTGGGTCATTTTGGGTATTGTAATTTTAAGCGTGGGATAGGTTGGAGTGCAAAGATGTGAGGGCTATTTTGTTGTTTGTTTTTGTAGATTTTGAATGCAGGGAAGAATGTTTATTAACAGATATAGTTTAATTTTATTGAGAATTTTCTAGTGTTGCATTTTAATGTTTTGCATCACATAGTAACCTTTTTTTTTTTTTTTACGTTTACTTTTTAAACCTGTAATAAATGGCATAACTTTCTATGGTAAGCCAACAGTGCTGTGTTGCCCTCTTACAGCATACTTACTTTGCCCATCCATAAGGCTTTTGGTCTGCCCATTCCTTAATCTTTACTGTGACAGAATTACAATATCTATGTCCTTTTCCTGCTCCCCTCCCTCTCTCTGTCTACCTTGTCCCTTCCCCTCAGGAAGATTGGATTTCTTTTATATTGTTTTATGGATATCTTTTCTTTCTTGCTTTTTTATTATGAACAGCTCTGATATACCCATGAAGGGCGATATATCAAAGTTTAATAAACATAAATGTATAGATGATTTTAATATTCAAGAGGTCCCGGTTGACTGCCTAAGAAAACTAATTTGTGCTTAGATTTTTAAAAAGTTAATAGAAAAGGAATGCTGGAACAATTTACAGGTGATCACTAAGGGGTCCTTTTACTAAAGTGCTCTAATGGTTAGTTCATGCTTTAATGCATGCAAAGTGGTTCCCATAGAACTGGGATAACTGCACTAAAAGCAACTGACATGGCAAAATCCCATGCTGATTAATGAATGATGGGATGGAGACTGGGTGGGTTAGGGTGGGCAGGATGAGTGTTGACTGCATATTGTGGTTAGCATAATGAGATGGATTGATACAATAACAGCAGCAATGGGTGCCACTCTGACAACAATGAGCCGCCTGACTGAAGACCAAACACAGTTTAGGACAACTCTCCCAAGGGTTGCCATGAGTCGACATCAACTCGACGGGATTTAACAACAACAACAATAGTCAATACTGCAGTTAGTGAGTGTTCAATTAATGCCATCTCAATGAGCGGCATTAAATGCACCCACATTAATTGCAAAATGCTACCGCCATACTCTAGATTTCTTTCCCGTGCATTAACTACAGGGAATATGCTGTGCATGACCCTGAGAGTTATGTAGAGCTGTTGTACTTACCCTGTGTTATGTTTGCTTCAAATCATGCTACGTAGAAAACCTTAGTACACTTTAGTAAAAGGGCCCCTAAGAATATTGGTGATAATGTATGGTATTCTTTCAACATAAAGCATTTTATTTTCTTTTATAAAAATTTAGACCTCTCTGGTTCCCAGGAAATATGGTTTGTAGTTTTTAGTGTTCTCTACTATGCATTTCTTTCGTCTGAAATTTTAGATGTGTACAAAATAATGAGGGCATAGCAATACATCATCTTGGTCCAAAGCTGATTATCCCCTTCAACCTGCTCAAATATCGGTTTTGCAGCAGAGATAAAAAAAAAATAATAAAAAAAGACACTACAAGTTAAACTTCTCTAGATATTCATCCATTGAAACAATCAGCAATTTACAGCATAGAGGCCAATGTCCAAGATTTGTTAGGTTGTGTTGTGCTTCACTGGGCCAAGTGAGTTCAATGAACTCGAGACTATCAAAGGTTCAGATGGTTTCATGTATCTGTGGCAGAACTCCATGCAAAACTGTCATCGCCACATTAATAAATGTTAGATGGTCAAAACTTAATCACAGCAGTTTTGCTTGTTATTCTCTCGGTTTAATGATGTAGCACTTCAGTCTCTTCCATTCCAGCTTTTGTGCTTTAGCTTCAAGATGACTCATACTGTAGGTTGATTAGATATATTTCTCATAGAGAAATGTCAGCCTGATCTTTATTTTCTTCGGTTAGCTTTTTCCTAAATTCATCTGGTTCAGTTTCCTTCCACCCACATATATTATATTTTCTATAACTGACAAGGGATTGAAGAAAGCAGAGAAAATAAATCTTCAAAGCTATACCCTTTCATGTGAGTTCTGTAAGAAACTGGTCAGCTGGGTAAACGCCAAGTCAAACAGAAAATTAACAACATTATGACGACAACATATTGCTTCTTACTGAAACCCTTCCAAAGCAAACCTTTCACTGTTTATTTTAAAGGCATCACTTGATGTCCTAATTAAATATATCTCTAATGTCATCATTTAGGTGTTAGTTATCTCCCTTCTTTCCTCCAATATGACCTACAGAGAGCTGAACAATCAAGTTCTGATAAATCTCTTCCAATTAAAATGCAATCATGAAAGAAGCTATAATAGACTGATTCTGCAATATGTCAACTAGTTTGACTGCATGGGGCTTATGGCATTATGTGGCATCTTGAATTTAACTTCTAAGGGCCCAATATTGCAAGAGGTGCAAAAAGAACCTATAACCGGCACAGAAAAGGGCCTGAATCGCTAGTTAGCTGCCGGACACACGGGCACGTGTGGAAAATGGCCGGATATGGGAGATCCACCGCTGGCAGCCAAATCCAAGCACATGGATGGGAAGCAAGCACCGATATTCTACATAGCCATGCAAGGTGGAAGTAAGTGCAAAATGCATGGATAAGAAGCGCAGGATACGGAGAGAAGTCCATAACCACGCAATGATGGAAAGCCGGCAAGGTCAATATCCCATCATACCCAGGTAGTGGTGTGATAACCACATACACCTGGGGATAGCCGGGTGTACCAGCAGCCCCCGCCATACAGTCCATAACTGGTTATGATACCACATGCACGAATGCATACTGTACATGCCTGAGCTCCTTCTGGCTAAGCAGATACACAGAAGCAGCATGACGGCAAGAAGAGCAGACAACTTTAGCCCCACAGAGGCCGAGGCCTTGCCTGAATGATCTTCAGATGGGAGGAAGTGCTGTACACCAGGGGACACTGCAGGCCAACCTACATATGGCCACCGCTCTCTGGAGTCGGATCCAGTTCCGCATTTGGAGGTGAATAGCCAATGGGAGGTCGAGCTCCAGGTTGGAGAGAGAGGGGATGGGCAGGTCAGTAATGAGCACCTGGCACAGACCTGGCTGTGGGAGTGCACATGCAAACAGTGGGGATGCCTCATGGGAGTCACTGTAGGCAGCAGCATGCATTAGGTCATTGACTCTGGCAGGTTACACTGGTCAAAATGCACTTCTCTGCCATCCCAGGATGCCTTGGGACTCCATCCTAGAACAGTATGCAGCTGCAGTCATCACACAAGGGGATGCAAGAGATCCCCCTGTTAGAGGATGTCTTACAAATGCATGGGTCACAGGTTCAAGACCATGCAGGGAAATTGTTGTGCAAAAGCAAAACTAGAAATGGGGGAATCAAACATATACAAAAAATATTACCATTTCCCCACTCCTTGTGTTGGACATGCTTGTTGTGGGGGCAGTTCTAGCTTTTGCATGTTGTGGGGGCATTGCCACTGTTATTGTTCCTATTGACCTGTGACCTGGTGCAACTGGACAGACACAATGCGCATATAATGCCACTGGCTATGAACATGCACAGAATGCAGAAGTAAACAGCAGGGAAATCATGTTGTAAACATCGGTTGCCTGCACAGCTTTAGGATGTACCCTCTCTGCTTTCACAGGACTGGGAGCTAAAGCACCTGCACCTGGCAATTCTCCAGTATGGTGTCACCTACGTCCATGTTGCCCACATATCACCACATGTTCCAGAGCTAGAACATGATGTACAACATGAAAAGGTGGCTCTGTACAACAATTACACAAAAGCAACCTAACAAACATTACAACACATGAACCAGGGCCTCATGCTCCAAGAGTGGTGCCAAAGGGTCAATGACAGATGGTGAGATTGGGGTCAAAAGAGGGAGGTACAGAATGGGTAGGGATGAGATAGGGAGGACAAAGGCTTAGAGAGAGGGCAAGAGAGGGGAAGATGGGCTGGGCAGCAGAGTGAGGGAGATGATGTAAACAGGCATGGATGAGAAGGGATGGGACAGAGTGGGCTGCGGGGAGGGAAAAACGTGATAAAGAGATGTGGTAGTGAAAGTGGCATAAGGAGCAGCAAAATGAAAGGATTGAAATCTGGAGTTGGCAGTGGGAGAAAATGGCATAGAGAGAAGTAGGCCAGTGGAAAAGCGGAGTTAACGAGGAGGGATATAGGGGGAGAGGAGAGAGGAGAGAGGAGAGAGGAAAAGTAGTGAGGAGCGGTAAAATGAAACATTTATAGGTCAGAAGAAGAAGTTTGAACTGAATATGGAAATGGGAGGGGAGCCAGTGAAGAGACTTGAGAGGAGGGGTTATATGAGTGTATCGGGGCTGGCGGAAGATTAGCCATGCAGCTGAGTTCTGAAAGGAGGAGCGAGATGACTCGGAGGGAGACCAGCAAGGAGGAGGTTGCAATAGTCAAGACGAGAGGTGATTAAAGAGTGGATAAGTGTTTTAGTGGTGTGTTCAGAAAGAAGGGACAATTTTTGTTAATGTTATAGAAAATGAAATGACAGATTTTAGCTATCTGTTGGATATGTGTGGAGAAGGAGAGAAAGGAGTCAAAGATGACCTCAAGGTTGCGGACTGAGGAAACAGGAAGTAAAAGAGTAATATTGACAGTGATAGAGAAAGAAGGAAGGGGAGAGGAGGGTTTGGGGGAAAAATAAGAAGTTTGATTTTGGCCATGTTCAGTTTCAAGTGGCAGTGAAACATTCAGGCAACAATGTCAGGTAAGCAGGCAGAGATGCGGACCTGGAGCGTTAGAAAAATATCAGATGTAGATCAATTAGATCTGAGAGTCATCGACATAGAAATGATGCTGAAAGCCATGGGAGGAGATGAGAGCATCAAGGGACTGGGTATAGAGAGAAAAAAGGAGAGGGCCCAGAACAGATCCTTGGGATACAGCAACTTAGAGTGGGATAGTAGTAGAGGAGGAACCATTAGAACAGACACTGAAAGAGCAATGAGAGCAATAAGAAGAAAACTAGGGCAGCACAGAGTTCCTAAAATGAAGTGAAGACAGTGTGTCAAGGAGAAGGTGGTGGTGGAAGAAAAGGTGATGAGACAATAGTGGAGAGAGTCGAAGGATCGATAGCATGAAGATTCCTAAAAAGGTAGGAGGAGACTGGATGAGATTGAGGCAGAGAGTGATGAAGAGTGAAGCTTAGCAGGTAAGGGTCAGATAAGGGAAGAACAGAGATATGGAAATTAGAAGATAAACCATTAGGGAAGACAATTATCATGGGAAGAATCGTATAGTGTTAGGATACCACTGCTGTCCCTTGGCAGATGATGCCATATTGTCCAGCTGTGTCTGGGACTCCATTCTGTGCATCCAGAAGCACATCAGAGCTGTTCCTTCATAGGCGATGTGACTCACACCTGCAAAATACAGTTGGAGACAGTTATGAGTAAGGCATGCGCCCCCCACAGCAGACTTCATGGCATGTTTGGGTATGCACAGGTACAAGGAACAGCAGGGCTCTATACAATATGTGCTCACCATGCCCTGGTCACATGTGTTGTATACATAGGTGAGCAGACAGTGTCATGTAGTCCTTCCCCATTGTGTCCTGCTCCTTGATGTGTAGCTGATTTGTATCTGGCTGCCACTGTGGGAATCTGTAGCAGTTAATGGCTATGTTGCCAAATATGCACATAGACCCCTAGTAGCTTTCTGCAGGTCACATGCAAAACCTGGATAGACATGCATTCTGTGCAGACATGCTGTACATACTTGTGAAGTATCCCTCTTTCCTACTGCTTGCAACACACTTTAACTGTACCTCTCACACTTATCTAGTATGGGGATATGGCTACAGTGGCAGGCAGCTTCATTGGGACCACTGGCCCTTCATTTATCAGGGCTGGTGTACACTCAATGCATTCCCTCCCCTGTTCCATTGGCTAGTCCAAGGCCTGACCTGTGTCATTATTGCTGTCCTACAGATCAGCCAGAGCCAGAACCATCGCAGCCTGCAATGGCTGAAGCGACGGCATCCAACCCAGTACAAGCATTGTGGAACTTGTGTCTCTTGGGGAAACTGCTAGGTACATATGACCTAGACTGGCCACTGTTGGAAACAGAATACTGGGCTTGATGGACCTTGGTCTGACCCAGTATGGCATATCTTATGTTCTTATGTTCTTAACCAAGGAGTGGTGCCTCCAGTGCTCCTGCAGGTGCAGCACAAGAACCTTAGACAACCCCCATTTTCTCTGGAGTAGAGCAGTGCACCATGATCAGCAGGGATAAGGAACCTGATCCTGCACAGTCTACAGCTGGTAAACTGGCCTTCCCGTTTCAGGACCTGGGAGATATTGGGGCAGACGAGGTGGACCAACAGATGCTTTGGGAGGGGTCACATTTGCTGGAGTGCATAAAGGACATCCACTCTGCAGGCAAGCAATCAGTTGTTGGCCTCCCATCAGTGGTAGGATACAGCTGGCCTTCAAGAGGAGCCCCCTGCAGCAGCATCAGAGGGTGATAAGGTGCAAGTGCACGAAACAGGCTCTATCACAGGAGAGGGTGAGGACATAGTGAGCAATGCCTTCAAAACTGTGCCATTGCAACGCAGTGTCCAGATGAGTATGCGAACAGGGCTTAATCACAAAATGGGTGGTGGGGGTAGTAGGAGAGCACCATTTATATAATGTTTGTTTGACTGCACTGTAACAAATCTGACAGCACTTCCATTAGAAGGTTTCATTGATGAGTCTGGTGGTGAGTGCTAATGCCATCTGCTGTTGGTTCCCCCTCTGTGCCTCTTCCTCTTCTGCAGCATCTGTCCCCTCTATCACTTCACCCTCAGGGATGGGGATGCTGTGCTGCATAGCAAGGTTATGTAGGATGCAGCAGACTGTGAAGATCCTGCACACACTTTCAGTGCTGTATAGCAGCTCACCCCACTGCAGTCTAGGCATCAGAAATGACTTTTAAGGACCACAGTTGCCCATTCCACCTCTGCCCTGGTCCTCTGGTGTACCTGGATGTATCACTCCTCTTGCGGGGTCTGTGGGTGGTGCACAGGTGTCAGTAGCTATGACTGGACAGGGTACCCATGGTCACCTGTGGGAGTAGGACAGGCACACATTAGTATAGCAACTGTGCCAGGTGTGTTGGGACTGGAGGGGTAGGCGGTGGACTTATTTATGGTGTCTTTCACATGACTGGGACATGAGGCGGTGCATTCTAGTGGCTTTTCCTGCAGAGCCCTGTGCAGCATGTCATTGCTTGGCTGCTGTTCAGACTCTCGCCATGTCTCCAAATGCCCTGCGTCAGCACATTCTGAGGCTTTTCCACTTCTGGCCTGCTTTTCTCCATTGGGGTCCCCTGCTACTGTTCGGATGTGTTCTCCCTGTGACTGCATCACTAATGTGCATTCTCTCATCCTGGGTCCTCAATTCTCCCTTCTGACTATACACCTGTGTTGGGGCATATCAAATATCATGTGCCCACTCTGGGGTGCCTCCCAACATAGTTGCATGACTTACATGTCTATACACATTTGCTCACAGCTGTGTCCACTTACCAAGCAACCAGGCATCTCCAAGGTATTCTGTGGCTGCAACTTGTCCCAGGCCAGACTGAAACAGGATGAAGGCATTGTGGCAGGAGCAGAGGAAATGGGCACATACATCAGGGATGAGCATATTGACTACTACTTGCATATTCATGGAGTTGTAATTGTGGCAATTTCGGAATGCCCTCTGGTCCTGACCCGGTGCCCTGAGTGCAACATGTGTGCAGTCAATGATACCAATGACAGATGGGAAGCCAGTTGTATCATAAAATGCCTGCATCATCTCCTGTCTTTGCTCAGGCGTGGTGGGGAAGATGATGTAGGTTTGCATCCTTCTCACCAGGGCAGTGGTGAAGGCATCAATACAATGGCATGTGGCAGACTGAGTGATGCCAGTCCTGGCACCCACCACATGCTGGAAGCTTCCTGTGGCTTCAGGCGGTGGCTGACTCCAACTTCCTGTCCGTGAGTAAAGCCAATGTCCATTTTTGCCAATGCTCCGCACAGTTAGCATATAAATGAGCACATGCCACTACGTCAGCATAGTAACAGTTACTGCTTGTATGCTAATGAGCTAACTGGTTAGGACACTTTAGTAAACAAGCCTTCATATACGTATACCTCCAAGCAGTGTTTTAGAATTCCTGGTTTTTTTGCATAACATACCATTTTACACAAAGGCTTAGAAAATTGCCCCTTTATTAAATATCCTATGCATAGAAATAGATTGAAAAGTCTTGATTACTAGAACAAAAAACTCAGGTACAGACATTTTCCAGGGCTTAATATATCAGCAGCGAAGATCTGCTAAAATCAGTCTTAGTAACTAAATGCAACTAATTTTATTTTATTTTATTTTTTATTTGTGTGCTTTTCTATACCGCCCCTTCCAGAGATCAGGGGCGGTTAACAAGGAACTTAAAACAATATAACATACAGTGAAATATTGTATTACGTAGAACATTAAGGGAACATAAGAACTATGTTACAAAGAAACAGTGTGTAAATTATTTACATGGTTAAACAAAAACGATTTACAATAGTTATTTGTAATCATATGTACAGTGTTGTAAATTATTTACATGGTTGAATTACAATAGTTATTTGTAATCATATGTACAGTGTTGTAAATTATTTTACATGGTTGAACAAAATTATTTACAATAGTTATTTGTAATCTTTCACTGTACATTTGTAATCATGTACAGTGTTGGGGGGGGGATTGTTTAGAATAGTTATTAAAGGAATTAGTTAGGATTCAGTGAGTGAGAAGAATCAGAGATGGTGAGATGGTGATAAGCAAATGCTAACAGAAGTGAGCCTTAAATTAGGTGGGGTAGACTTGGGTTTGGTTAGTTGTGTATTCTTGTGTATTATATTTGATTGTAGGTTGCTGTAGTGTTGACTAAACAGGTAGGTTTTAAGTTCCTTCCTGAAAGAGGTAAGGTTCTTAATCTCTCTTAGGTTTAGTGGTAGTTTGTTCCATTGGCTGGGAGCATAATATGAAAAAGCAGTGTTGGTGGTTATTTGTTTCGATTTCCTCACGGCATTGGGAATTAGTAGCATGTTGAGGTTTGTTTTTCTTCTAAGTCTGTTTTCTGGTGGAGTCTGAAGTAATGTTGCTTAACTGTGATGGGGCTAAGTCATTAATGAGTTTAAAAGTGGTGACGAGGGTTTTATATTGAATCCTGCTAGAGATAGGAAGCCAGTGGAGAGCGTATAGGATGGGGGAGATGTGATCGAATATTTTGACTTTCGCAATGATTCGAGCAGTGACGTTCTGAGCTCTTTGAAGGATGTGTAGATTCTTTTTAGAGGTCCCTTGGAGTATGCCGTTACAGAAGTCTAAATTTGGCATAATGAGAGCCTGGACAACTGTTCTAAAATCATTGATGTCAATGAGGGGTCTGAGTTGCTGTATGGTTCTGAGCTTAAAAAATATAGTTTTGGCTGTCTGTTTTATGTGGTGTGTCATGCTTAGCGTTTTGTCTAGTGTAACTCCAAGGTATTTAATTTCAGATTTGACTGGGAGAGTAATGTTCATCAGGTTGATGGAAGCTGGAGGGGTGAAGTTGGTATTTCTGGTTACGAAGAGTGCTTCCGTCTTTTTGAAGTTGATATCCATATGGATTGAGCGGAACCACTGTTCAGTTTCAGAAGGGCAGGAGGCAATTTTGTTGAAATTAAGGTTAGCTGTGTCACAAGGGGCAAACAGCATGATGTTGTCTGCATAGATACAATAGCTTAGATTGTGGCATTGAAAGATTGTGCAAATAGGCTGGATATAAAAGTTAAAAGGAGTGGAGGAGTAGCCTAGTGGTTAGAGCAACTGCCTCATACCCAGAAGATGAAGGGTTCATTCCCACTGGCACTCCTTCTGACTTTGGGCAAGTCAATTTACCCTCCATTGTCTCAGAAGAAAAGGCTGGCAATCTACTTCCAGTGATACATTACCAAGAAAACCCAGAGGTAGCTGGGTCACTATGAGTCAACACTGACTTGATGGCATTAAAAAAAAAAAAAAAAAGGTTAAGAAGTAATGCAGAGAGTGAGGATCCTTGTGGGATGCCATGTTTTTGAGGGAATGGTAGTGAGGGGGAATGATCTATATGAACATATTGGAAACAATTAGAAATGTAGGACTTAAACCAGTTAAGAGTGGTATCTTTTAAACCTAATTGAGATAGACTGGACAGGAGAGTATTATGGTCTACACTGTCGAAGGCTGAGGAAATGTCAAGAAATATGAGCAAGAAGGCCTGCTTCATATTATCCATACCTCGGATTAGTGAATCAAAAAGGGATATGAGTAAGGTTTCTACTCCGTGATATGGGCGGAAGCCATACTGGTGGACATCTAAAGGGAAGTTGGTATCAATATGATCTTATAGTTGTATCTGAGCTATCTTTTCAATGATTTTGGCTAAAAAAGGTATGCTGGCAATGGGGCGATATGAGGAAGGGTCAGTACTGTTATGGCTTTTATTTTTTAGTAGAGGGCGAATCGCCGAATATTTGAGGTCGTCCAGCATGAAGCCTTGCAGTAGAGATTGGTTTACAACTTTCAATATGTATGGAGCTAGTTCGGATTTTGCTGCTTTAACCCAAGACACCGGGCAGGGATCAAGTAATGAAGTGGTAGTATTGAGGTTTGATATAATCTTATTTATTTTTGACTCGACAGCCCTTAACGTGGTCTAGTGGTTAGGACAAGGTACTTCAGGCCAGAGGGCCGGGGGTTCAAGTCCCACCTGGGGACAGCAATCTCAGGCCAGAGGGACTGGGATTTCTAGTCCTATAGGCACTCCTTGTGGTCTTGGGCAAGCCACTTAACCCTCCATTGCCCATGTTCCCTGTAAGTATTAACGTATGTGTGTCATATCCCCTCGTGTTAAATGTATCCCCCAATTGACCGCTTTGACCTGGTGAAAAGTAGAATATAAATACAGCTAAATTAATTAATTAACAACACTAACATTATTGACTCCTGTTGACCCTGTGGATGGATGTCTATGTTGTGGCTCGACCCTGGGTTTTCTTCGCAAGGTGTTAGCAAAAGTAGATTGTTAGGCCTTTCTTCCATGAAATAAGCTTGCAGCATCTACTATTCCAAGGTGGCAGGTCTAACCCTGCTTAGCTTCCAAGATCAAGGGAGATCAAGTACACTCAGGGGCACTGTTCCCTCTAAGCTGTGCGCGTGTGCGTGCGCACACACCTCGCCGAGCAAGCGCACATACTTTACAACAGAGCGCACAAAAATTACGGTTCTGATTCTGATAGAAAACAACACAGACGTCTTAAAATTTAAAAGTTGTGATTATAATTACTAGAAACTTTCTGCTTCATTTAGTAATCGTCTATTTTCATTTAATTTGATTAAAATAAATGTGGTGTATATACTGTATTCTGACATGGAGTCAAATTTTAAAGCATATAACTCCGAGTGTCGTTATGTGGCGCACAAAAATTTAACCTTCCTTCAAAAGCTGCACAGCTGATATTTTATGCGCACACAGCCTACAGAAAATTAGAGGGAACATTGCTCAGGGGCATGTTTTCTAAACTGCGCTACCAAGTAGTGTGGGGTTTGGTATGCAGTTTGAGACCAGCACTAAAAAGTAGCAAGGGCCCCTCATACCAAAAATCCCATGCTACCCTGGAAGCATGCATCAAGGTGGGGAATGGGTGGGACAGGAGCAGAACGCAGGCATTGCTATTGTGTTATAGCTAGCATGGGCGTGAGTAGCTCACGCTTGCTACCTCAGTGGGTGGCGTTACGTACACCCACATGCTGGTTTGCATGGTGCTGCATCTTGGGCCCATGTTAACTGCAGGGAAATAGATGCAAACACCCCCTGAATTAGCACAGACCCCCTGCACTAGTAACGTGGCTCACATGTGTGTCACTAGCATAGGCAAATAGGCCCCTCAGAGCAGCGTGGTCATAAGAAATGCAGTTATAGAAACAGAAAATATGACAGGACAAAGGCTACAAGGACAGGAACCACCTTAGACATACTAGAGCACATGGAATAAACTAAGCAGCTTCACAAAGGAGGTCCTTGTAGTTCTGGGGCAATTGCTCTGTTTGAATTCTCTCCCCTCCAAAGACGATGCTATGCAAGGCCATCTAGTTTGCCCATTATCACTTCCTATTGCAATGCAACAAGCTGTAGGAATAGGTTTATAAAAGTTTTCTGTACCAGAGCCATGTTTTAGATACAGAAATAGGCCTCTCTAAAGTTGCATGCACTGTATATGAATTAAAGCATGCTTGTTTTCAGCCTCACACATACTTTTGTGCATCGTTCAAGCAAGTTTTCTAGTCCCTGGAGTTGGATGAAATTTCCTTTATACAGTATGCATGTACTTGTCATTTTACAAAGCACACACATAAAACCCAGCAGGCACCCATGTACCTATTTACATCTGCTCCAGAGGAAGCTTAAATATGCATGTCTTTGTTTCAAGGTATGTATACATGTAATTAGTTTACAATGGGAAGTATGCGTTAGCTCTTCCTTATGAAATATTTGAAAAAATGTATGCCTCAAATCACTTTTTAAACACTGTACAAAAAAATTAGACATTTTAAATATGCAATATAACAATGTAAACATAGAATAAGAACATAAGAAATGCCATACTAGGTTAGACCGAGGTACATCAAACCCTGTTTCCAGCAGTGGCCAATCCAAGTCACAAGTACATGGCAGGTTCCCAAAAGGCACACAGGTTCCACAACGCTTGTCTTGGGACAAGCAGTGTATTTACTGGGTCCTCTTGAATAATGGTTTATGGACCTTTCCTCCAGGAACTTGTCCAAACCTTTTTTAAACCCAGCTACACTAACAACGTTTGCTACATCCTCTGGTAACGAATTCCAGAGTTTGATTACTCTTTGAGTGAAAAAATATTTTCTCTTATTAGTCTTAAATGAGTTACACAGCAGCTTCATTGCATGTCCCCTAGTCTTTCTACTTTTTGATGCCGTAAAGAATCGATCTACATTTACCTGTTCTATTCCATTCATTAATTTATAGACTTCTATCATATCTCCCCATAGGGGTATCCTTCCATCCCCTTTACCATTTTGGTGGCTCTTCTCTGTACCTTTTCTAATTCTGCCATATCTTTTTTAAGATATGGTGATCAGAATTGCAGACAATATTCAAGGTCTGGTTGCACCATGGAATGATACAGAGGCATTATAATATGCTCTGTTTTATTAACCATTCCTTTCCTTATAATTCCTAGCATTTTATTTGCCTTCTTGGCTACCACTGCACACTGGGCAGAGGGTTTCAACATGTTATCCACAATGATGCCTAAATCTTTTTCCTAGGTGATGGTTCCTAATGTGGAACCTTGCATCTTGTAGCCATAGTTTGGGTTGTTATTTCCTAGGGGCATAACTTTGCACTAGTCCACATTAAATTTCATTTGCCATTTGAACGTCCAGTCTTCCAATTTATCAAGGTCCTCTTGTAATTTTTCACAATCTTCTTGTGTTTTTATGACTGAATAATTTTGTGTCATCTGCAAATTTGACTACCTCACTCGTTATTCCCATTTCCAGGTCATTAACAAATATGTTAAAAAGCAGCGGACCCAGCACAGATCCCTGGGGTACTCCACTCTTTATCCTTCTCCACTGGGAAAATTGGCCATTCAGCCCTACCCTCTGGTTTCTATCTTTTAATCAGTTCCTGATACACAATAGTACACTGCCTCCTATCCCATGACTTTTTTTTTTTTTTTAAATTCTTTATTTTCGTTTTATAACAACAAAGGAAAAGGAAGACATACAGCTAAAAGACAGATACATAAAGTGTAATACATACACCAAAGTAAACCCCTGCCACCCCCTCCCCCCTGCTTCTTCTCTAGAAAACTAATCATTCCCGAAGCGGGCGTGTACTTACATTATTGTGTTACAAAACCTAACGGTGATCTGAAACATGATGAGGGCACATTATATAGGCATGTTGGAACAATGAGCAGATTGTACATAATCATTAAGCATCTGCCATTTAGACAAGCGAGAATGAGTTTGGGCATGGGGAATAGCTCTCCGAGGTATCTGCTCATATTTACTATATAAGCAGACGAGGTTCCACCATTCATTGACAGTAAGTCGAGAGCTATCCTTCCAATTCCTCGTGATTAAGCATATGGCTATACCCAGCATGAAATCAAGGAGAAAGCGACCCTTCTTAGGAAGAGAGGGGACCTCCGCCACAGAGCGGAGTCCCACGATCTTCCAAGAGAGAGGTTCGTGAAGGTGTAAGATAAATTGAATACAACCCCAAACCCGCCCCCAATAAACCTGTAGTTGAGGACATTCATAAATAACATGAGCGAAGGTTCCCACAGCAGTATGGCAAGACCAACACTGGTCCCTAGCAGTTGTGTTCCATTTGGCTATTTTTTCCGGGGTATAGAAGCATCTGTGTGCAAAAAAGAAGAGAGTTTGGGTAACAGAGGCAGACCGGG
The DNA here is from genome assembly GCA_033557465.1 of Ichthyophis bannanicus. Lineage (NCBI taxonomy): Eukaryota > Metazoa > Chordata > Amphibia > Gymnophiona > Ichthyophiidae > Ichthyophis > Ichthyophis bannanicus. The sequence continues at coordinate 662,027,976 of CM066035.1, read as the reverse complement.
AAACCCGCACTACTTTGCTCCAGAAAACGCTCCATTGCACAGGGGTTTAAGTGGTTTGCAGTTCGCGCTCCCAGGCTTGTTGGGCTCTAAATGTGGCCGTGTCTGTACCCTGACATAATATTTTATAAAAGTTAGAGGCTACCCCATGTGTATTACTAATAGAGTGAACTATCTCTAATAGCCCGTCCTCAGTAGGGGCAGAGGGCGGCGTGATTCGAGCACTTTTGAGGCAGTGTTGAAGCTGCATCAATTGAAAGTAGTGTTTCGCTGGTAACGCAAATTCCTTTTGTAAATCAAAAAGGTTTTCCAACGAGCTGCAGAGAAAAGCTGTTGGGGTGTCCAGATCCCCCTTGAGTACCAGGGTTTCCATGCTATCGTTCTATTTAGGACTTGAATTCTGGGGTTATTCCATAGCGGGAGTCCATCCTGAGGACATACGTTCGGGCCCAGTGATAGAATAAGAGTGTTAAAGGCCGCAAGAGTATCGACAATCATTGGTGGATGGCGGGTGTCTACTTGATAGGACATACCGGGGAGATGGGTCAACGGAATAGGGCTACTAAGCTCCTCTTCTATGTCAAGCCAAACTGGTCTGCTGTCTGTTGAGGCATCTAGCCATCGGGCACCTTGCTTAAGTAGGAAGGCTTGATGATATCTAAGAAAATCAGGAAATCTGGTACCCCCTCTTTCCTTTGCAGACTGTAGTTTTTGTTTAGCTATCCTTGGTGGCTTACCCTGCCAGAGATAACGGACGAGAAGGCCCTCAATATCTTTATAAGTATGTAGCGGGAGTAAGCATGGCAGCATTTCTAAAATGTAGTTCACTTTGGGGACTATCATCATTTTCACAGTGTCTAGGCGGCCCCACCATGTAAGAGATAAGGGAGACCAACGATTTGTGAGCTCACGGACTTTGGAGACTACCTCTTTGGCATTAAAACTGATAGTGTCTTCTAACGGAGAACAGTAATGGACCCCAAGATACTTCACCATGCGGGATTGCCAAAGGAAGGGAAAGGCCTGCATGTCAGCCTCATGTACCCAGCGGTTCAGTGGGAATGCTACAGATTTGGTCCAGTTAATTTTATAGCCCGATAATTGTGAGTATCCGTTAATCAGATCCAAGACAGCTGGAACCGAATCGAGGGATACGAAAAGCATAAGGTCATCTGCATATGCTGAGAGTTTGATCTCCCTATGACTGAAGGGGACACCTCGAATACGTGCGGACTGTCTAATAAGGAGGGCTAGGGGTTCAAGAGCTAGATCAAAGAGCATTGGTGATAGGGGGCAAACCTTGACGCGTGCCTCTTTGGAGATTAAATGGCTGAGACTTGATGGCATTTACACAAATACTGGCGACGGGTTGAGTATACATGACTTGGAGATATCGAAGGAAGCCCTCCCCAAAGCCATACCATCGGAGAACTGCAAATAAGAAGGGCCATTCTAGGCGATCAAAGGCTTTTTCGGCATCCAGGGAAAGACCCACCCATGGATGATCTAGATTGGCAGCACTGGATAGTACATGGCACAAGGTCCGAGCATTGTCAGCAGTTGATCTGCCGGGTATAAAACCGCATTGGTCGGGGTGAATTAGGGTGGCCATCCTGTCAGATAGCCGGGTGGCCAAGATCGTTGCGAAGATCTTATAATCGGCATTAAGTAGGGAGATTGGACGGTAGTTGGCGGTTAGCAGCGGGTCTCTGCCTTCTTTCTCAAATACTACCACATTAGCTGCAGAAAAGGATCCCAAAGAGGATGTATCTACCACAAGGGCAGTAAAATAGAGTTTTAAATAGGGAACTAAATCTGCACTGAACGTTCTGTAGAATTCGGTCGGGAGACCATCGGGCCCTGCGGCACGGCCCGAGGCTGTTCGTTTTAGGGCAGATTGGATCTCTGAAGTAGAGAAGGGTTCATCCATCGCATCCCTATCATCTTCAGAGAGGGTCGGCCGCTGAATGCCAGAAAGCAATCGCTCGAATGTCTCTGACGAGAACTCACATTCAGATTGATATAGGCGGGTATAGAAATCCCAAAAGAGTTCTACGATGTCGGAGTCTGTGGTCACTATGCCCCCTCCCTGTGGAGCTCGAAGGGCCGCTACGCGTTTGGCTTCCTTTTGACCTTTCAAGGCGTTGGCTAAGAGTCGACCGGCTCGGTTATTTTCACGATAATATGTCCCTCGCTGAAGCTCAATACTTTTAGAAGCTGCAGTTGAGAGGATTGAATTATATTGAAAACGGAGACGCTGTAAGCGAATTAATACACATGGATCAGTACGTGAAGTTAGAACTCGTTCGCCTGCTTTTATTTGTTGGTCTAGTATGAGTAGCTGCTGTTTGCGTTGTTTCCGCAGGCGGATTTGATAGCTAGTGATCGTTGCTTGAATGGCCGCTTTAAAGCCCTCCCACCAAGCCCAATTCGCAGTATCCTGGGGTAGATTAAAATGGAAGTAATCTTGTATGGCTGCTCGAATTTCTAACTGGAACTCTGGCTGAGTTAGCAGGGCTCTATCAAAGAACCAGGCTCCCGAATTCCCTTGGGGTGCAGTAGTGTGTAATTGAAAGGAAATAGCGGCATGATCTGAAATATGTTGGGAGTGAATCTTTGCAGTGTCCACCTGAGGAACTAGCAGTTTTGATATTAGAAAGAAGTCTATGCGAGACTGGGATTTGTGAGGGGAAGAGAAGAAGGTGAAGTCAAGCTCGTTGGGGTGTAGTAACCTCCAGAGATCAACTAAAGCAAGATCTTTGATCAGGGAGGTAAGCGTGGTGTGACTCTTGGGGGGACCACTTGTCCTAGGCGGCTGTTTGTCAATCAGGGGATCAAGGACTAGATTGAAATCTCCCCCAATTATCAATGAAGTATTAGCAGAGGCCTGCGCAACCTGAGCAATGGTAGCAAAAAAGGCAGGGTCATCCACATTAGGAGCGTAAAGGCATATACATGTAACTTCAAGGCTACCTATCTTGAGGTGAACTCTGGACCATCTACCTTCTGTATCTGAGCTAGTCGCAACAATAGTAGCATGCAAAGATTTCCTAACCAGTATGGCAACCCCACATTTCTTAGAGACGGCTGGGGAATAGGCGGCCACCATGTAAGGTTTAATGTTGAGTTTAAGAGTTTCCTTCGAATTTAAATGCGTTTCTTGGAGAAAAATCAGATCCGCAGCTTCCTGACTTAGGTAGCTTAGGATTTTCTTCCGTTTTATCGGATTATTGATTCCTTTTACGTTCAATGAGAAAATCTTACATGGTGCCATCAATCGGTAATAGACATTTTAGGTAAGGGCGCTTGAAAACATACAACATAATCAGAATCTGTGCAACAATGACATAATCACCGAGTATGCCGGCTAATACACCCCATATTGAAAAATATGTACCATTGTATCTTAGAGAAGAAGCAAAACCCCCAAAGAATATGGCGACCATATGTCTGCGGGAGGAGGCCCTAGAGAGGTAATAGAAAGACATGAGAAAAGAAAAGAAACACCAGAGTCCATAATTAACACTGTCTCTGATACTCATCGAGGCTATTGTGGGTAGATGGAGTCGGGTCACAGATATCATCAAAAGTAAGGCAAACAAACTGCCCTCGCCAGACTCTTTGCTGGGCTGCGGCAGATCCAATGTGGCAGGTACAGCGAATATAAGAATACTTGCAGGAATATTCTGGAAGTCAGCGCATCAAGTCGGCTTCTTTGGAATCCAAAAACTCCGCTAGTAGATCAGGGTCCTCAAATGTTCTTGTCTGATTGTGAAGCGTGACTCGGAGCTTGGCCGGGTACATCAGGCCATAGCGTGCTTGTAGTTGTTGAAGCCGCGGCCGGAATTCCAGAAAGCGCTTTCGGCGGTCGACCGTGGGTTTAGCCAAGTCAGGATAGAAGGAGATCTTGTGGCTCTCAAACTCCATATGGCCCTTTGCCCGAGAGGCACTTAGAATTTGCTCCACGTGTTGATATCTCAAAAGTCGAAAAATGATAGGCCGCGGGGTCTTCCTGTTGAGCGTTATGCTTGTGGGTACACGATGAGCGCGATCGATCTCCAGATCTTTGGTAAAGGTGATTTGGAGCAGGGAAGGGAGGATTTTACATAAAAACTCTTTCATGTCTCCCGATTCCGCTCCCTCCGGTATGCCCACGAGTCGTATATTGTTGCGGCGCGCTCTATTATTGCCATCTTCCACTTCTTTCTGCAAGGCCCGCATCTGACGTTCAACTTTGTCGAGTTTGGACAACCGGGCCGCATGGGAGTCCAATATGCTCTCCATTTTGTCCTGACGCGAAGAAAGCCCTTCTAGCTTGCTTTGCAGCACACCAAGGTCTTCCCGCAGCGCTCGGAGTGCTTCACCGTTTGACTGCACGAGATTTTTGACCCCTCTAATCTCTGCGAGGATTTCCTGCTGCATTTCGGGGCCCTCGCACAAGGCCAGCCCCTTCTGCGGGGACGGGGGTTCAGTTTTGGAACGTTTACCGTGAGAAGCCGCTGGAGATCCAAATTCCAGGCGCGTGGGTTTGGTCCCCGCCATCTCACCAATGTGCCCCGGTAAGATCAGAGTAGAAGTTCCAAGTATGTACGGTGTTAATTCAGGATTCTGAGTAGGCCTCTCGGGAGCCTCAGCGTTATGCGACCATCCCGCTGGACATCAGGCTCCGCCCCCTATCCCATGACTTTTTAACTTCGCCAAGAGTCTCTCATGAGGGGCCTTGTCAAAGGCGTTCTGAAAATCCAGATACACTATATCAAACGACTCATCTTTGTCTACCTGTTTATTCACAACATGTTCCTGGCTAAATCCAAGGGCCTTTACTCGGTCCTCATTCTTCTTGACCTTTCTGCTGCTTTTGACACTGTTGACCACCACCTTTTCCACAACACATTGTCCTCATTTCATTTTAGGGACTCGGTGCTGTCCTCTTCTTATCTCTCCTGTTACTCTTTCAGTGTTTGTTCTGGTGGTTCCTCCTTTACTGCTATCTCACTCTTGGTGTACCCCAAAGGTCCATTCTGGGTCCTCTCCTTTTCTCTCTCTACAGTCTCTCGGTGATCTCATTTCCTGTCATGGCTTTCAGTACTATTTTTATGCTAAAAGCTCTCAGATCTATTTCTACACCTGATATTTCTCTTGACACTCCAGGCCCGAATCTCTACCTGCCTATCTGACATCACTGCCTGGATGTCTCACCGCCATTTGAAATTGAACATGGCCAAGACTGAACTTCTTATTTTTCCCCCTAAAACCTCATCCTCCTTTCTCTATCTCTGTAGATAACACTCTTCTACTTCCTGTTTCCTCAACCCACAACCTTGATTATCTTTCACTCCTCCCTTTCCTTCTCCACACACATTTGATTGCTAAAACCTCATTTTTTTTCTCTATAACATTAACAAAATTTGCCCCTCCTTTCTGAACACACTACTGAAACACTTATCCACTCTTTAGTCACCTCCTGTCTAATCTATTCCAACCTCCTCCTTGCTGGCCTCCTTCTGAGTCATCTCTCTCCCCTTCAATCTGTCCAAAACTCTGCTGCACGGATAATCTTCCGCGAGCCCTGATATACTCATATAGCTCCTCTTCTCAAGTCATTTCACTGGCTCCCCTTCCATTCCGCATCCAGTTCAAACTTCTCCTTCTGACCTATAAATGCATTCATTCTACTGCTCCTAATTACCTTTCCTCTCTCGTCTCTCCCTTCACCCCTACTTGTGAACTCCACTGTTCCTTTGGCTTGCTTCTTTCTATGCCCTTTTCTTCCACTGACAACTCCAGACTTCGATCCTTTCACCTTGCTGCTCCATATGCCTGGAACAAACTACCCGAGTCTGTACGTCAGGTTTCATCTCTGTCCCTTTTTCAAATCCATGCTAATATCTCACCTCTTTGTGGCTGCTTTTGGATTCCTTACCTTTCCCTATTATAACTTTTGCTCACAGCCTTTGTATTTTAGATTAGAATGTAAGCTCTAACAGCAGTGACCGTCTTTTATATGTATCTAAACAGAGCAGCGTACTCCTTGTAGTGCTATATAAATGATTTATTTATTTGTTTTATTTATTTGCTTATTTCATATGCCACTTTATCCAAGTAATCAAGGCGGCTTACAGGGAACATGGTGTCTAATACTGCTCTAAGCAGTTTACAAGAAACAGTTTACAAGGAACAAGAAACATTTTAACTGTAACTGTATACATCATTACACAGCATTATAACAATATTTGACGACATGTGCAGACTTAGGATTAATAGTAGTAGTAGAGGCAATTTCTGGGCCAATAGCAAGAAAGGAGTTTTTAGAACACCAGTATGAATATCATCCATAAAAGTGATTCCCAGTTTTCACCATCTTGCCAATTGTAATCTCAGACCATGAATGTCTAAGCTCCCTTAGAACAAAACAAGTTTTTAAAAATTATTTTTAAAGTTGTACCTACCTATTAATTGCCCGTTGACTCGCTGCCTAGGGGAAAAAAACTTTGACATGATCTTTCAGTGCTGTATTAATTAGTAGTTGGTGCCTTGCTAACATATAATTACTGGTGGTCTAAATTTGGTACACTGATAATTGCATAGGATAATGAATTCTTCTACAACTGAATGTTTTACAAAAAGTCAGCAAATTACAACTGTAATGTCCAAGTCCAATTATCTTGTGAGGTGTTCCTGGATCTGGGACCAACCTGACAGAAGTCCACCTCAGGTGGGCTCCATTGGTTCCTGGACACTTGGCATTGAGGAGTAGCCTGATGGTTAGAACACTGGCTTGAGAACCAAAAGACCAGGGCAAGTCACTTAACCTTCCATTGCCTCAGAAAATTCCAAGCATGGTCCCTGTTTAATGTACATCATCAAGTTTAAGTTACAATGTAAAACATGTTGATTGAAATGATAAAGTGGTATAAAAGACCTGATAAATAAATGGTACCTTCACCTGAGCAAAGGGTGTTAGTAGGTGGGCTTTCCCTCTTCTCAGGAAGCCCCCCCCCCCCCTACAAGACTGAACTGTAAACAGGGCTGCATTATATACAAGTTTTATGAAATTGCACAAACTATGCATTTCTAGAAGATATGAAACAGAACATTTAACTAGTTGGAAAATGAATCCTCAGAAGTATCACCATTCAAAAAAAATAAAAACATCTATATGTTCTTATAGGCTATCAAACAGCAGATTTGAGGTTTTAGTACCCCAAAGTTGTTTTGTCCACACTTGACGTTCCACATCCATGACACTGGATCCACCCTTCACCATGTACATTCCCAACCTTTTCAAGCCCCAGACACACCTATATTTGGACTAATGTGTGTCACCAGAGGCGACTCTACCATTAGGCAGAGTGAGGCAATCGCCTCAAGCAGCAAAGTTTTGGGAGCGGCAAAAATGCCCGTAAAACACCCCAGTGACTGCCGTCTCACTCTGCCTTTTCTTAACAACAAAAAAAAATCTTTTAAAAAGACCGTGTGCCACTACTTCTGCTCTATCTGCAACAGCAGCAGCAAGGGGGCGCGGGGGGAGATGCTGCAGCTGCTTCCGCCTCAGACCTGGCAAGAGCTGCGGCAGTGGCAGCAAGCCTTGAGCTTCATGCTGAGGAAGGTTCTGCTGGTCCCGCCCCCTCTGACGAGCACTTCCTGCTGCTGAGGAAGCGGATTCCGCACCGAGTCTTGCGCTAAATGCTAGGGAGGTTTCTGCTGGTCCCGCCCCCTCTGATGAACACTTCCTGCTGCTGTTGCTGAGGAAGTGGAGCTAGCAGAGCCTTCCCCAGCTCAACGCTTAGGGCTGCATTGTCAGATTTTTTTTTTCGTGATTCCCAAAGTGTGTAAGAGGTTGGAGGACTATTGGGAGAGAGGCTCATAAGGGGAATAGAAAGGAGAGAGAGTGTGTGTTCTGAGGGTGCAAAGGTGAGAGACATATGGAACTTGGAGAGATATGAGGAAACAGGGAAGGTGGAAAGAGATGGGGAGAGGAAATAAAGGAGGGAGAGATGGTGGAGGAAAGAGATGGAAACAGTAAGCAGCTAGAGAGGGTGAGGAAGGGGAAGAAGAGCTGTGAGAAGGGTGGGGAACAGAGATGAGTGGGAAAGAGCAGAAGTGGAGAGAAGAGTGGTGTGGAGAAGGCAAGGAAAGGGGGGTAAAGGAAGAGATAAAGAAATGAGGTGCAGGATGAGGGCATTATTGAGAGAGGTGGGATGGGTCCTTGTGAGAAAGGTAAAAATGCAGACTGTGAAGAAGGGATGAGGGGTTGGGGAGGGGGCAAGAGTGAAGAACGGACTGAAGGCCAGGGAGGAAGGGAGTGACAGGAAAGGAGTTGAGTCAGATAAGGGGATGTGAAGCAGAGGATGGGGTGGAGGGTGAGTGCAGTCGACGGAAACATACTGAACAAAGGGGGAGACAAGGAGACAAGTACTAGACAAAGGGGAGAGACAGGGGGACATACTGGACAAAGAGGATACATAGGGGATAAATGCTGGTCAAAGGGGAGAGACAGTGCAGGTTAGGATTATAATGGGCTGAAGGGGGGGCTAGCACTGGTAATAGGCAGATCGGGGGGCTAGGACTGGTAATGGGTTAATTAGGGAAGGCTAGGACTGGGAATGGACAGATCGAGAGGGGGGGCTGGGGCTGGTAATGGGCTGAGGGGGGACTAGCACTGGAAATGAGCTGATTAGGGGAGGCTAGGACTAGTAATGGGCTTATTAGGGGAGGCTAGCACTGGTAATGGGTTGAGGGGGGGCAGGCACTGGAAGTGAGCTGATTAGGGAGGCTTTGACTGGGAATGGGCTGATGGTGGGGAGGGGAGGATAGAGCTGCTGGCCCTGGAAGAAAACTGGGGGCTAGGGCTACAAATGGGCTGATGTGAGGGGATGGGAGAATGGGATTGGAAGGGAGTGGATGCTGAGAGGGGCTGCCATGGTATTTGGACTAAAAGGGGTTGGATAATAGGAAAGGAGGGGGACTGAAAGGGAATGGACACCAGTGGCAATCATGGGAATGCAAGTAGACATTGGAAGGTACTGGGAGGGAGGACTGGAAAGGGACCGATACTAGGAAGGGTTACTGGGACTGGAAATAGGCTGATGGAAAGAAGTGAAGAAAACAAAAGAAGAGAAGAAATGGCAGATGGACCATAGACCACAGAAAGAGAGCTAAGAAAAGACAGGAAAGCAGAAGCCTCAGATCGGGACCAGCATTATCAGAGAATAAAATGGTCAGACAACAAAGGTAGAAAAATATTTTTATTTCATTTTAGTGATTGGACTTTGTGCTATCTTTATATTTTACACAGTATGGGGGAGCTGCATCTCTTATTTATCTGATGTTGCACTGCAGGCGGAGTCTGGCTTGGAGTTTCAGTTTAAATTTTGTCTACATATTTTTATTTTTACTTTAGATTGTAAATCATTTATTCTGTACTTGATGAGGGTCTGTGTTCTGAGTGTGTGACTGAGGCCAGGTGTTCTGTTAACATGGAGTTTGTACATAAAGATCTATACTGTACTGTAGTAATTTGACTTGTTCAGTTTTTCAAATAGGTGTATGGATGTTCCAGCGCCCACTGTAGTATTTACAGCGACACTTTTTTTGGATGGGATCCTTATGTGAGTTTTGGAAGTTGGTGCTGATATGGTATAGTATGGTAGATTTGCTCTATAGAAACTAGTGACTTTGTTGTAGGGTTTTGTATTAGTTCACAATATGCCTAGTACTGGAGAATGTTTGTTGTTGTTGTTGTTTTTGTTATTAGTGAGATGATCAGAATCAGATTTTATTTTTTTAAAGATACTGAGTTCTGTGGGTGAATGTCCTGGTTCTGCTCTGCACCCACTGTTGAAGGGGGTTCCATGGATGCAAAATGTATGTTGAAAAAGAACAAGTAAGAACCATAACGCAGTTTATAACAACAAAATAAAAATGCGTTATAATTTAGTTTTATAAACTGTGCTGTGGTTCTCGCTCTCTTTTAGTTCCTTGGTGTGCAAACATCTTGCATTTCCTCCATATAATCTAATCAGCTTTTTGGTTTGGTTCAGTCCCTGATTGGAGTTTTGAAAAAGCCCCGCCCCCTCTGGGGGAGGGGGTGCCATCTCATCCTTCGCCTTAGGCAGCAGATTGCCTTGAGCTGCCCCTATGTGCCATACTAAGCTTCATGGAACAGGCAGTGAAGCCATGGGGAATGACTCATTACCAAAAGCTGGGGAAGCGCTGAAAGCCCTACCAGAGGCTGGAAGGACTCAAAACTCAGAATGCGGAAGAGAGAAGGTGTGTGAAATATGTGTATTCTCTCCAACATAGGGCCCAGCTAGTTGTGCCTTTCTGCTTTCTGCTAATTTCCACACTGTGGAGCTCATGCTTTATCAAGGAAAGACAGAGATATGTAACTACACATGTACTCAGAAAGCATCTCCTTTCACTGCTGGTATCTTGTTGCTGTGAGCTACTGAGAGCAGAGCCCATGTACTTACTAGTCTGCAACTAAACATCAGGGAGTGGTGACTCTATGGCACAGCTGAGAGTTTTCGTCCAGTGTCAAATATAGCTTTTCTAGCCAAAATTATAGAAAAGGCTGGGTTTTGTCAATTATCGAACTTCATAGAAAACAGAAATATCCTTCATGCTCAGCAGTCTGGCTTCTGCCAACATTATAGCATGGAAACTAGCTTGGTAGCAATGGTGAGTGAAATTAGAGAGGCCTTGGACAAGGGTCAAGCTGTGCTCCTACTGTCCCTTGACCTGACTAGCAGACACAGGAATCACAGACACCGTCTTGAGGTGGTTCCAGTCATTACTTGAGGGATGCACTTTTTCAGTTGCATTTGGCTCTAAGTCAAAGGAACATTCCCCTAACCTGTGGAGTGCCCTAAGGATCCATTCTCTCTCTTATTCTTTTTCATCTTTATATCCTGTCCACTGGCACTATTAATTCAATCCTTAGGTATCAGTAGTTTTTTTCTATGTGGAGGATGTTCAACGGATTTGACAGCAGAGGATGGAGCAGTGAGAGCCTGTGATGCAGAGGCAGCATTTTCATAAATTTAATTTATTTTATTTTAAAACGTATAAGTTATCCATCTAAAATTTTAGGTGGCTTTAAGAGGAGCCCTTCACAAGCCATTTTTTTTGTCCTGGCAATGACATAGGGGCATATTTACGAAATATTAATGTGCGTTAAGTGCCACTGCACCAATAGAAATAAATGGGTGTTGCTGCAATTAGTGCACATTAACATTTGTGAATGCGCATTAATTTTTAATAGACATGCCTCTTAATGAGTGTCTCAGTACCATTTGCATGGGCAGTGAGTATAAAGAGACTACCAGATTTCTACATTTCTATACTCCAGTGTCAACTGCCAGGCACATTAGGAAGTACTATACACCCTGCTCATTTAGAATCCATAGCAATCCCGCCGTAGCATAACAACACTGCCAGGACTCACAAAGCACCAAACCCTACCTATCAAAAGGCAACACTGCAAATATTAAACCAATACATCTCAGAGAATATCAATACATCTCACTGGGGGAAAGAGAACAAGTGGGACTGTCAAATAGAAAGCACATGAACAGAATACTGCAGCTCAGTTACACATGCAGAACATAGTCCATCACCAAACATAGAACAAGGGATCACAATTTAGAAATATGAAGACAATAATTAAACTGGGAACCCCAAAAGACAAATTTGGAATGTACAACACTGGAGAAATAAAACTAAATGCAAAACATTAACGATGCACATTTCCCAGAGCTGACATATTCCAATAAATAAATTCAAAATAAAATATTTTTTTTCTACCTTTTGTTCTTTTGGGCATTTTATTTTTCAGTTGCCCCAGTCACTTTCTTCTGCTTTCTTCGTGTCTTCTGCTAACTCTCCATTGTCTGCTTTCCATTTGTCCTTTTTTCTGTCTCCTAGATTTTTCCATTCTCTCTACATCTGTCTCCATCTTTCCCCTTTTGCTCTTTCCTCCATGTCTTTATTCCTTTTTCATCCACTCAAATTTCACCCCTCCATCCTCATTCCCCACTTACTCTCCCAATATTCAGTCAATCATAGATTTTTCTTCCCTCCCACACAAAATATTTGTTTCCCTCTCCATCCTCACTCCCCCAGCTTCTTTTTATCTCCAGCCAGTCCCAACCCTACCCTCTTCTGGTCCTCCCCCAGCATCAGCTCCCTTCTAGTTCCAGCTCCTCCCATCATCCACTCCCTTCCAGTCCCAGTCCTAGCTCCCCCTATATCAGTCCTCCTCCAGTCTCTCCCTGCTTCTATTCCCATCCAGTTCCAGTCTCCCATCTGTCAGCATCAGCCCATTTCCAGTCCTAACCCTCTAGTATCAATCCTCCTCCAGCCCCTCTCAGCATCAGTTCTCTTCTAGTCCCAGTCCTCCATCCCCCCATCCCCAGGCCATTTCCAGTCCTAATCCCCAGTATCAGTCTTCTTCCAGTCCCTCCCAGCATCAGCTCCCTTCCAGTCCCCCAGTATCAGCCCATTTCTAGTCCTAACCCCCCAGTATCAGTTCCCTTCCATTCCCAGTCCTCCATCCCCAGGCCATTTCCAGCCCTAATCCCCCAGTATCAGTCGTTCTCTAGTTCCTCCCAACATCAGCTCCCTTCAAGTCCCAATCCCCCATCCCTAGCCTATTTCCAGTCCAGTATCAATTCTCTTCTAGTCCCAGTTTCCCATCCCCCAACATCAACCCATTTCCAGTTATGGCCCCCCTTCCTGTTCTAGCCCCTAGCCCTAGCCCCTGTTCCATTCTAGTCCCCAGTACTCCCTCCCCCAATCCCATTCCCATTCTAGCAGCATTTGCCTTCTCTTCCACAACTGTGATTAAAAAGGAGCCGGCCGGCATGCTGAGTGCCGGGAGGTCAAACAGGGGTACATTCTACGTGAGCCCATTTAACCTCCTGGCACTCAGCATACCGGCGGGTTACTTTTTATCACAGCCTTGGGAGAGAAGGCAAATGCTGCTCTTTACTACTGCAGTTGTTCAGAGGTGAGCCAGGGCTTTGGGCATCCCTGGCTCATTCTGCAGCCGGTCAGGCACGGGCCCGTCGAGGTCCGGGGCGTTGTGCGGGCAACATTCTTGCACAATGGACAAGATGGCCCTGCTGTGAGGCTCCTCCCTACCCTTCTGTTTGATCGGCAGGCATACTGAAAGTTTTCATGAGCAGAGAGATGAAATAAGCTCATGTCACTCAAGTAACCTGAAGAAGTGAGATGGGAGGCAGTTGCAGTGAGCGGCATATGAGAAGAGGCAGAATGCATATGTTTGAAGGGAGAAAATGGAGGAGCAGAGGTGGAGGCAAAAGATACATGCTTGGGGAAGAAATAGAAAAAGGCAAGAAAGCAGATGACAGCAGAAAAAAATGGAAGAACATAAGATATGCCATACTGGGTCAGACCAAGGTCCATCAAACCCAGTATCCTGTTTCCAACAGTGGCCAATCTAGGTCATACGTACCTAGCAGTTTCCCCAAAAGACACGGGTTCCGCAATGCTTGTACTGGGTCAAGCATTGATATCCTGGGTCCCTTTTTAATAATGGGTTATGGACCTTTCCTCCAGGAACTTGTCCAACCCTTTTTTAAAGCCAGCTACACTAACAGCCTTTACTACATCCTCCGGTAACAAATTCCAGAGTTTGATTACACGTTGCGTGAAAAAATATTTTCTTTTATTAGTCTTAAATAGTTTACCCTGTAGCTTCATTGCATGTCCCCTAGTCTTTCTATATTCTGATAAGGTAAACAATCGATCTACGTTTACCCGTTCCACTCCATTCATTAATTTATAGACTTCTATCATATCTCCCCTCAGCCGTCTCTTTTCCAGGTTAAAGAGCCCTAACCTTTTCAGCCTTTCTTGGGAGGGAGAAAGGCGAAGAGGCAGAAGCTGGGATGGAGGAGAGGAACAGTAGGAGAAAATGATGGCAGAAAAGGAAGGAAAGGCAAGGAGGAGAAGAGAAGCAAGGGGCAGATGTGCAAGGAAAAAGACAGGAATATTGATGCTAGGGACTCCAGCAGCAGAGGTATCCAGGCCCTGCCAGCAGAAGAAACAAAAGGAGTTGGGGACTGGAGCAACAACACAAGAGTTAATTGTCGTGGCTGGAAGTTGAGCATAGGCAACAACAGGGCCAGGAGTTCCTGCAAAAATAAGGTGAAGAGCTGGGGGGAGTGGGTCCAATAAGGAGGAACTGGTAAGACTGACCTGGGTTGGGTTGGAAGGAGAGTGTGTTTGGAAACTCTCGGAGTCTATATGGGATTAATGTAAATTAAGCAAAAAAAGGTAAACATTGTTTGATGTTTCTCCTTACATTTGCAAAGCAAGAGAACACTCGGATCTTTCTAAATTGTCACTCATTGGGGTGGTACTGCCAGGGAGGGCCACCCTTGGTGTATCTGCTTCTCTTTGCTTTTTGTTTTTTTCATTTGCATTTTAAAGAAAATTACCAGTACAGTACTAGAAAAGTAGAGCACAATAGGCATCAAACTACAAAAAAGAAGAAAATTAATATAGGAAAAACAAATCATTAGCACTAAATCAGACCAAAATATGGGAGAAGCATTAATTCCAGGAAACAAATAAAAAATACAAATAATTTAAAAAGAAGAGAGAGAGAGAGAGTGAGGTACCTACAGCCCTCATTTCGCTGGAGTAGAAGTCTGGCCTAGCAAATTCCTTGAATCAAGAAAAAAATCAAAGCTCTGAGGGTTCAAAACACAAATATTTAACATTATTTAAACTAAACAAACACTTACAGGGGCTAACGTAAAACGACTGAGGCACTTAAATCCTGAACTTCTTTATGCATAGAAATAAACTTTCTCCTCCTCTCTTGTGTAGACCTGCCCAGTCAGGAAATATCCAAATTCTCCTCCTCCCTATGAACAGCTCGGACCTATTTTTAAAGAAAAGATGCAAAATATGTTCATGATCATGAAAAAAAACAAACGTAACTAACCAAGTTCTACTTTGAAGAATATCAGATTTGTAATTCTCATTGTGGATAAATCCAATGAATCTGGTGGTTTAACATCTCCAGCCCCCGCTGAAATATCCCCAGAGGTAAAAGTCTCTTAGTAGGCAAATAGTAAAGTTTAGAAAAATGTGGTATCACATTCTCAATCACCTTCAAAACGTCTTTGAAATACGTTTGAAGGGTAGACTGTGGAAATAACAAATAAAATTTTCCAAATTTTCTATTTTCCTAGGAGTCATAAGTTTGCCTTGAATTAAAGTAGTCTGAGTCTCTGTAATATTTTCCACACCAGGGTCCACTTTCTTAACCCTTTGATCAGGCTTGGAAAATGCCAAATCCTAACCAAGGGCATGCTGCAAGGGGTCATATGGGCTCCGATATTGCTCTCTTTCTCCCCCCCCCCCCCTCTTTCCCTTGACCGGCCCCAAAAAAAGCACACGTCACCATTTGGTACATCTTTAATAGTGGGTTTGATTGGCCACAGCTTGCAGATCCTGCCCCTCTAGAAAATAACCATATTGTCAATATCAGCAGCATAAATAACAAGAACAATATTTCTAATCACAACCATAACAATGATACAGCAGTATGATACAATAAGGATACAATAATGCCCATGACTTTTCCCTAAGGATGGGCCTAACCTCCACCACTGTCTTCTGCCCCCTGGCCTGCTCTGTGACCGGGGCAACCCCTTTCCGGCCGCTAACTGCTCCATGTTGGTGCCCAGGTGGTACCTTTTTGGCTTCAGATGTCCCTTGTACCTAAGGTCAGGTACGCCGTCCCTGACTGGCTTCCCCATCCCCATCCCCGGGCCCAGGCACCCCCAAGCAGTACCTGTGCCCCACTGTATTATGTGGTACCTCCTTGCAATTTGTCAGTGATGTCCCTCCACCTAGGAGGGACTGCGGTCCGACCCCCCCCCCCCCCCAATCATGAGAACCAAACCAACAGCCTTCCACAGGTCTATATTGAAAACCTCCAGGCCAATCTCATTTAGGCATACCCCATCCCTACCATAAACCTCTGCCCCACCTGCCAAAATGCCCTCATGCTTTAGCACAATCCCTCCCAATGAACACACAAAGGTCCCTATCTCCACATTCAACTTTTTTCTGCTTTGTTCTGTTCCCTCCGGCCACCTGGCTCCTGCCCACTTCTTCCGGGGGGAGGATTTGGGACCAGATGATGCCTGCTCCCAGTTCAGCACATATCCAAGCCAAGTTCCTCTTTATCTTGATAATTAAATCTATGCATTTAGTGAACACCAAAATGTTGCCACCTAATTGCAGCACCATAAAATCCAGAGGGTGGCTTTCCTGCCACCGACTGTCAAGTGCAGGCTGCAGATGGTCCCACCTCATCCCCCTCTTGCCCAGCCACTGTAGTTTCATGGCATCTGGGGGGAAGTCAAGTTGTTTTCCAAATCAGCTGCCCACAGCTCTTCTTCAGACCCAGTATATGTAAAATGCCCCACTATCCACACTGATGTCACCTTACCTATAGTTATAAGATGAGAGGGCAGTTACCCTTCACCTAATATACAGCTTATATCTGTCAAAGGCCTACCTCCCAGTGGCCTGGATCTGGCCAGCCTCCAAGATCAACCTGTGTGCTGTGGTGGCTGCACCTAATGAATGAAGTGTTATACCCTCACTTATGTACCCCACCCCCTCCAAGGCCCTGAGCAACAAGGATCTGAATTGGAACTGTGACAGGCAGGAGCCATCCCAGTGCCACAGGAGCGTACCCCCCCCCCACCCCCCGTGGAGGGCATGCCTGCAGAAATGCTTTCATCACCCATAGTGGGCACAACTCCTGTACCTCCGTGGCATTGAGCCATACCATTCTCCCTTTTTGGGTCTGATGTGACTTGGACCAGCACAGGAAGAGCCTGACCCTGTCCCCCATAACCGTGACATCTTCCACCCTCAGTGTGGTGCCTGCTCATCCTGAAGGTGCCGAAAGACATAATCAATAGGGCTACACTGAATAGCTTCTCCTCAAATCCATCCTTTGTTACCTCCACGACCCTTAGGATGGCGCCCTTCAGCATGGGGAGAGTGATGGGTCGGCACCCATCTGGCCTCTGGGTCATCTCCTTCACCCAGCCCTCCATCATCTTTCTGACCAGGAATTCTTTTTTCACGTCCCTCCCTCCCCCATTCTTCAGGAAGAAGGACATCCCCACCTCCAACATGACCATAGCCACCACGATAGAGAACATCTCGAGGAACATGATGTTTTTTGTGATTCCTTTCCTGTGCCACTGTTCTGGCCATCTCTCCTGGCACTACTGCCCCCCAAAGTAAATTTTGAAGCCAGTGCCACCCATGGCATCCATGAATAGCTCCATATCCCTGTTCCTAGTAAGGGGGCTCCCTCCATATATTTCTACCGTTATACCCAGGGCTGGCCCGTCCATTGAGCAAGAATGTTTTTTGCATAGGGCCCTGCGTTTCAGGGGGCCCCGCGCAAAGAACATTCTGCTTTTTTAAAAATAAAATTTAAAAAAAAAAAAGCTGGCTGCTGCCGCTGCCGCCGCGGCAGCAGCAGAATGGAGTGTCCCGTGAGGCCCCCTCTGCCCGGCTGAGCTCTCCCTGCCCGGCTGAGCCCCTCTGCGACAGCTTTCAGATCCGCGAAGGGAGAGTGTCTCCCTCGCGTCTCTGTTAAGTCTGCAGGGGCAGATGGGAAATTTCCAGCTTTTTTTTTGTTTTTTTTTAATTTCCCTGAGCCGATGTGGGGGGGGGGGGGGTAGGACTGGTAAAGGGCTATGGAGGGGGTTAGGACTTGACTTGTGGTGGGCTGTGGGTTGATGGGGGGGTTAGGACGGGTAATGGGCTATGGGGGGGCTAGGACTGGTAATGGGCCATGGGGGGGGGTTAGGACTGGAAATAGGCTAATGGGGGGGGGTTAAGACTGGAGGTGGGCTGATGGGGTTAGGACTGGTAATGGGCTGTGGGCTGTTGGGGGGTTAGGACTGGTAATGGGCTATGGGGGGCTAGGACAGGAAATGGGCTGATGGGGAGGGGTTAGGACTTGAGGTGGGCTGTTGTGGGGGTTAGGACTTGTAATGGGCTATGGGGGGTTAGGACTGATAATGGGCTATGGGGGGGCTAGGACAGGAAATGGGCTGCTGGGGAGGGGTTAGGACTTGGGCTGATGGGGTTAGGACTGGTAATGGGCTGTGGGCTGTTGGGGGGGGTTAGGACTGGTACCGGGCTATGGGGGGGCTAGGACAGGAAATGGGCTGATGGGGAAGGGTTAGGACTTGAGGTGGGCTGTTGGGGGATTAGCACTGGTAATGGGCTATGGGGGGGTTAAGACTGGTAATGGGCTGTGAGCTGATGGGGGTTAGGACTTGTAATGGGCTATGGGGGGTTAGGTTTGGTAATGGGCTATGGGGTGTTAGGACCGATAATGGGCTATGGGGGGGGGGGCTAGGACAGGAAATGGGCTGATGGGGAGGGGTTAGGACTTGAGGTGGGCTGATGGGGTTAGGACTGGTAATGGACTGTGGGCTGTTGGGGGGGGGGTTAGGACTAGTAATGGGCTATGGGGGGGGGTTAAGACTGGCACTGGGCTGCGGGGCTGATGGGGGCTGTCTGGAAATGGGGTGATGGGGGTTAGGACTGGTAATGGGCTATGGGGGGTTAGGACTGGTAATGGGCTATGGGGGGGCTAGGACAGGAAATGAGCTGATGGGGAGGGGTTAGGACTTGGTGGGCTGATGGGGTTAGGACTGCTAATGGGCTGTGGGCTGATGGGGGGGGGTAGGACTGGCAATGGGCTATGGGGGGCTTACTGGAAATGGGCTGATGGGGTTAGGACTGGAAGTGGGCTGATGGGGGTGAGGACTGGTAATGGGTTATAGGGGGGGCTTAAACTGAAAATGGGGTGATGGAGGGTTAGGACTGGAAGTGGGTTGATGGGGGGCTGGGACTGGTAATGGGTTGGGGGGTTGCTAGGACTGGAAATGGGCTGAGTGGAAGGGGAGGCTTGAACTGCAAATAGCTGATGGGGACAGGGACTTGGAATGGAAATGGGCTGAGTGGAAGGGGGGCTTGAACTGCAAATAGCTGATGGGGAGGGGGCTTGGAATGGAAATGGGCTGTGAGGGAAGGGAGCTAGGACTGGAAATGGGCTTATGGAGCAGCTAGGATAGGACTGGAAATGGGCTGTTGGGGGGAGCTAAGATTGGAAATGGGCTGTGGTGGGCGCTTGGATTGAAATGGACTCATGGAGGGGCTAGAACTGGAAGTAGGCTCATGGGGGGGCTTGGACTGGAATTGGGCTGAGTGGAGGGGAGCTAGGATTTGACATGGGCTGATGGTGGGGCTAGGAAATGACTAGAAATGGGCTGATGGGGGGGCTAGGATTGGAAATGAGCTCATGAAGGGACTCGGACTGGAAATGGATGGGGGAGCTAGGACTGGAAATGGGCTGATGCAAGGACTAGAAGGGAATGGATGCTGGGTGAGGCTGGAACTAGAAGGGAGCTGATGTTGGGGGAGGATTAGAATGGGATGGGGCTGGGAGAGTAAAATGGAGAGGGGAAAAATATTTTGTGTGGGAGGGATGAAAAATCTACAATTGGCCGGGTATTGGGAGAGTAAATGGGGATTGAGGATGGAGGGGTAAAATTTGAGTGGATGAAATAGGAATGAGGAAAGAGCAAAAGGAGAAAGATTAATATGTTAAAGCAGATGTAGAGAGAGAATTGAAAAAAAACTAGAAGAGAAAAGAAAGGACAAATGGACAGCAGACGATGGAGAGTTAGCAGAAAACATGAAGAAACCAGAAGAAAGTGGCTGGAGCAATTGCAACTGAAAAAAAATGCACAAAAGGTAGAAAGATATCTCTTTATTTTGAATTTATTAACTGGAATATGAAAACTCTGGGAAATGTGCATCATTAACGTCTGCGCTTTGTTTGGTACAAGAGGAAATTAATTTATAGTTTTATTTCTACAGTGTTGTTGTACATTCCAAGTTTGGCTTTTGGGGTTCCCAGTTTAATTATTGCCTTCCTGTTTCTAAATTGTGATTCCTTGTTTGGTGATGGTCTATGTTCTGCATGTGTAACTGAGCTGAGGTATTCTGTTTATGTAATTCCTATTTGACATTGCCACTTGTTCTCTTTCCCCAGTATTCTCTGAAATGTATTTGTTTAATATTTGCAGTGTTGCCTTTTGATAGGTAGGGTATGGTGCTTTGTGAGTCCTGGTAATGCTGTCAGGATACGGCGGGTTTGCTATGGGTTCTAAATGGGCAGCGTTTGTAGTAGTTCCTAATGTGCCTGGCGGTTGGCACTGGATTATAGTAATGTAGAAATCTTTTATTCTTTCTTTATCCATACACTCATTAAGAGACATGTTTACTAAAAGTTAGTGTATGGTAACATTATGCAAATATTTATGCAAATAAGGCCACTTATGCAAATAAGCGCCTGCACCGAGTCTCCGCACATGGCCCCGCACCCCCCTTGGGCTGCCCCTGGTTATACCTCCCAAGGAACTCCTGCCACACTGTCAAGTCCTACCCCATACTCACGCTGATCCTGATAAAATAGTGACTCATGCCAATGCCCTTAGTAACATTTGACAGCCACCTAATAAAGGCCCTGCTCATAGGTATCACCTGGTATGCGAAGTTCAGACACCCAATTAGGCATTGTTGCTGCTTCAAGGTGATCTTCCTGGCTAGCACTGTTGCCTGTACAGTTTCCTTCAGGTCCCACAGTTTGTCTCCCAGGAGCTGTATCACCATCCTGATTGTATTTATTTTGATACCCAAAAAGGACAAGTGCTGGACTGGCCCTTCTGTCTTATTTTCAGTCAGTGGGATCCCCAGCTCTGCAGCCTTGATCTGGAAGATTTCTAGGTTCCTCTGGCAGGCACGCTGATCACCTGCCATCAACAGTAAATCATCCAAGTAGTGCAAAATTTTGTCTCAGCTGATTGCCCATTCTACTATCCACTGTACAGCCAAACTGAACTCCTCGAAGTACACGCAGGACTCCAAACACCCCAATGGGAGGCATTTCTCAAAGTAATACTGTCCCCTGAAACAGAAGCCAAGCAGCTGGAAGCTGTCCTGGTGGATTGGCAACAAATAGAATGCTGCCTCTACATCTGACTTTGCCAGCCATGCCCCTTGTCTGTGTGCCCTCACCAACTCCAGCGCTTGGTCTACAGTGGGGTATTTGACGGAGCATATCGCTTGTGCTAGGTGGTCATTAACTAAAGTACCATCCGGATATGACAGGTGGTGTATGAGCCAAAAGTGCCATGGCTCCTTCTTTGGGACCAGGCCCAGTGGTGGGATTATTAAGTTAGGGATGGGCCTGTGCCCAAAGATGCCTGCTACTTTGCCCAGCACCTGCTCTTTCTCTATCTTACTCTGAGCCACCCCTTTTCGTTCAAGTGTCGATCTAAGATTACCCGCCCCCCATGGTTCAGCTGGGCCGCTGTAGGGGAAGGGAAAACCAAACAAAAACCTTGAATTAACCAAGCCACCTTGCGCACATTGTAACCCACCAGGTTCTGCAGCAATGCCTCAATCCAGATAGGTGTAGCGGCCCACCCAAATTGGCTGGGCTCACTACATCTGCTGGGGGGCCCCCACCTCGCTTCTTTCTGCATCTAGATTGGGGGTGTCCCTCTCCACATATGGTGTATGCATGCTTGCATTTGCAGCTGTTACCGAACCTACCTGAGCCACCATTGAATAATCTGCACACACCTCACCGGCACCCGGAGTGGGCAGTGGAGTGCTGCCGCTCTCCCAGCCACTTCTCCCCTAATCACTCCGAAAGGGCTGCTGTGATACCGGGTTTTTCCCCACCCATTATGTCATTGTGCTCGGAGGCGCTCTGCCCCCCCCCCCCTCCCCACTGGCCCTACATCGTAACCCTAATCCATAAATCAATGTCTTTTCTATCCCAACTAAGACCTTGTGCCCCAGCCATGTTCGTACGGAACTACTCATTGTATTCCAACCAAGCATTCCACCCATATACCCTGTAGGCCTCACAAATACTGTCTTGGTATTTGAAGAGGCCCCTACACTGCTCTGGGTATTTCTCACCTATAACACTGGTTAAAATATTAAAAGCGGCGCATCGATTCGCATTTGTTCTTGGTATGTTGTCAACATTTTTGCAGACCAGCTTGCACTTAGTGCGGCATTCCATGTAGTCATAACTATCTTCGGCTCCCCTAATCAGTAAGGAGAATATATTGCCATATTCACCCTTTCATATTTTCTCCTTTTGGGCCAGGGGCACATGGCTGTCCAAGGAGCTAGTAAGGCAGAGGTACTCCTCCAGTCGTGCCTCAGACACCACACGCTCCTCACCACATCCTTTCCCTGCTTATCTCTCCTCAGAGCGTCCAGAAGCTTTTCCACCCAGGAGTCTGCTATAGTGCTCCCAGGTGCAGGGGCCATGCCCCCCTGTGCATTTTCCCCTGTCGGCGCTGTGCTTTGTGTACCACTGCTAGCTGCCACCATCTGAACCAATGTTTGCAGACTCCCAGTATGCCTTGCTGCTGGTCCCCCAAAACCCTCCAAACCTGTTTTGTTGCCATGACCCCTTCACTCCCCACCCTGCTACTACCCCCGTCTTGTTGTATTGAGGACTGCCCCCTGGATCTGGGGCTTCCAGCCCCCTCACACACTATCTCCCCCCAGCTGTGCCATACCCTCAAACCCGAATCCCCCTCCATCCTGTCATCCCCTACCATATCCCACATCTTACCTGCAAATTGTTGTTTTGAGATTGCTCCCTTTATGGCCACACTCTTGCGGCGGCTGCTCCCACCGCCTACAGATGGCGATGGGGTACCAGCGAGCCCCCAATCTACTGATCAGCTGGATCCAACAGCGGCGACGATACAGTGATGGCTGTGGTCTGCACGGCAACAGTGACTTCACTATGTGCCACAGCAGCTGGTAATGGCAATGGCCTGCTGCTGCAGCGCGGATGAAAGAGAAGGCTGCCTTTCGGTCCCTGGAGCTTTATCTGCCCCTTGTGCCATCTCCGCCCCCCACGCCACACCCTAGGAGCCATCCTGCCACCCAGCTCCCCTTGCTACCATTAGTCTGAAACTCTTAGTGGATATCCAATGTCAGCATAGCTATTGTTGAAATCGTCTTATCCATTGAAGCAGCCACCTGCCACACGCTATTCAACGTAACATTGAGGGATTAGCATTGGGGCTTTCTGGAGGCAGCGATATTGAGCTGCTGCTCAGTTATTGCGAAGCGGTGAAAGTCAGTGTAGCAAAGGCTGCCCTAACTTTAGCTGCTGAAGCTAACCGGGCAGCGGCTGAATATCGCCACTGCCCGGTTAGCTTCATCAGTATCCAGGCAACCCGGATATTCAGCGTCAGGACCCGGGTAAGCCCTGCACTGAATCCAGGTCTAATGTTCAACAGCAGTGGTAACTAGGCACTTTAGCAGTGCTATCCATCATCGCTGAATATCAAGCCTTATATCTTTCTAAACTAGTCCTACAGGAGGAAGGTAATTTTATAACAGCGTGCCTATTTTAAGCCAGGCAAAATATGGCTATTTTATAAAGAAAACAAGGTGCCTACTTTTCTTTATAAAATGTTAGCATAAGCAGCTAAAAATACACCTTAATGTAAGGTGCGATCATTTACACCAGTGTTACAGCCTACGGCTCTGCCCAAACTCTCTATGTGCACACCAGCTGTGGGAGTATGCACCATGAAATTAACCTGTGCACTTTAATGCTGGGCATGATCTTATAAGAGGCCATTTATCTGCACATATTTATTTTATTTACATTCTCTTATATACCATGCTATTCTGCATCAGTGCCATTTACATTGAACAAACTGAAATTACATTGAACAGGGCATTATAACTTGGAGATAACTATTTTACAGGGAACATGGGCTATGGAGGGTTAAGTGGCTTGCCCAAGACCACAAGGAGCACCTGTGGGACTAGAAACCCCAGTCCTTCCAGCCCAAGGTTGCTGTCCTCTAGTGGGATTTGAACCCCTGACCTTCTGGCCTGAAGTACCTTGCCCCAACCACTAGGCCACTCCTCCACTCCACATTTGACTAAAATAGCCTTTCTAGACACCTTACTTTCACATGTAAAAGTAGACACCTCCTTATAAAATTGCCCCCTAGGTACCTGCTTGGACTTCCTTTTATAAAATTAGTCTCTGTTGAAATGCAGTAGCTGTTCTGAATAAAGATGTAATATCGCGATAATCTCTGGTCCCCAGTTTCTGTTGGCAGCTTGCAGCCAGCATAAGGACATTTTTTATTTATTCTTTGCGTGGCATAAGAAGAAAACACCCACACCATTTCTTAATTTCCAGGGGGCAAGTGGATAATTGCTTTCAGAGGCGGCAGCAGTAATTCTCCATAATTCAGCATGCTGGCGCTGTTCCAGATGCTTCCTTGCTGTTATGTTCTATAGAGAGAGAACTACCTGCTTAGTTCAAGATTCTAAAGTTCGGTCTTTATCTTTATTACTTATCCTTATTATTTCAGGCAGTTCAGTAGCTTTGCCTTGCCTAGTGAGAATGGGAAGGGCTTGAGTGATGCTCCCTGTTAGGCAGTGATTTCATAAAGCTTTTTGCACGTGATGCTTGTTTTACACATGATAATTGTTTTACATGTGGGAAAGAGATTTGTAAAATTGTACAGCAGCACATGTGCATAAAAAGCAGACACATGGTTTGCCGGATTTACCATCTCTTCCAGCTTCACCTTCGGTTGTGTCGGGTATTGTGGTGGTTCCATTGCCATGTATCTTTCAAATCCCAGGAGATAATATTGGGGCCCTACAGAGTTCTGTGACTGCTTTACCAGTGGACAAACAAAATGTATCTCTATCGGATGTTTGGCAAGTCCTTTCACGGATTGAAACGTCTTTATTGTGTGTTGTTTCCCAATATTCTGAATTTTCTAAAGAAACAGTTGCAAAATTCTCTCAACATGAATCTCAGATAATTGCCTTAGATGATCAGTGTAAGAAATTGGATCAACAAGTTGTATCTTTACAGAATGCTAATGTATCGTTTATTAAAGATAGTATTTCCTTGCATACCCAGGAATTGTTGGAAAATAGTCTTAGGGTTAAGAACATTAGGGGTATGTTTACTAAACTGCGGTAATGTCATTCGCAGTAGGTTCCGCGGTAAAGGTAGAGATGCCCATATAAAGGCATGGGCGGTGCATCATTACAGCAAGCTGACAGAGAACGTGCGTTACAAGGCGCCTTATAAGGTGCCCTGTAAGGTGCCTAGTAAGGTGCCTCAGAAGGCGCCCTATAGGGCCTCCTAGGCTAAGCGCCATATTAGGCCCCCTGGGCAAGTCACTGCAGAAGGCACCCTAGGCTATGCAACCATAGGTTAAGGGGCAGCTCTACCACAGCACAGGGTGTTGGCAATGTAAAGTACCAGAAAAACAGTTGGTGGCAGACGATGGGAATACGTGTCCCCCAGTGGAGGCGGAGGTGGCAGGATAGTTACAATGATGGGTGGACAGAGGAGTGGTGGTACCATGCAGATCAGGCACAGGTGAGGCAAGCACGATGAGGCACAATGCAGGAAAGGGTAGCAGTGCAGGACATGGGCTGGCAGCCTGCACAGGCAGACAGGACTCTACACAGCTGGCAGACGCAGATAGACGGACCGAGGGAATGTTGGCAATTGTGGCGAGGGTATTATGGGCTGGAAGCGCAGATCTGCAAAAATAGGACCTCTACAGGCATGCACACTATTTGAGTAGGACAGGCATGAGAGGAGGGAACAATGAGGAACTGAACCCATGAACACTGCTGAGGACGGTATTGTATTAACCAGTAGGCTATACCTCCATGGTGTATGTCACAGCAATGTCTGGGTACAGAAGGACTGCAGGTCACCGCACAAACTGTCTGCTCTGAATGCCAGGATAGGGTAACCCCACCAGTACCCATAATGCACTGCACATGCTGAATAGCAGTCTACAGCTGATCACCAAATGGGGTCTGCACCTCTCCGGTACCTCAGCTTGGAAAGACGAACTGACAGTGCGTGATACTGGCACAGAGTGGCTACAGACCATGCCATTGTGCAGGTTCTGTGTTCACCCTGAGGGATAGGATTGGTGCCCAGTACTAGGTCCGCAGTACATGTGGTGCTAGAGATAGGTCCTGCTGTACATCCCCATCACTACCAGTGTGTGACAGGTGTTCCTTGCAGTGCAGCTGAAGGTAATTTGGTGTTCATCTGTATCCTGCAGTCACATGTGGCCCTGTGGGACCAGACACCAGCAAGATTGGTGTGTACCCCGTGTTAGGGTCTGGCTGACATGGGCAGCTGCTATCTAGGCAGAGGGGTTCCTAGAATTGCATGAGTTGTGTGTAGCAGTGCCTTTATAGGTTGCAGTGGTTATACACTACATACCGCAATGAGCCAACATCATCCTTTTGTAGGTAAAGAACAATGCCCCCACCCCAGGGAAGCAACCTCCATCCTGTTTGTACGAGACAGCCCTCCAGGGTTGGTGGGCCAGAGCCATACCTATGACTGGGACAGTGGCAGACCATCAGCAATGCTGGGGTTAGGTCTGGAAACCCCAATTGCCTCCCACCAGTGTCTGCCAGTCACCAGCAGACAGCACAGTCAGACTGTACCTTAAAGGTGTTCTGACCATGCACAGTCTAACTGCAGACAGTCCACCAGGAACTATGTGCAGTAAGCAGGCATCTCAGTGATTGGGACCCCTGCACTGGGGAACACAAATATATCACTAGAGACAAATAGTGTAGAGCGCTATGTGGGAACCTAGACCTGCCATGATCGCTGCTCGTTCAGAGTGAGTGCCCTCCCAGCATGCCATGCTGTGGCCACCCTGTCCATGCAGGTGGTGGTCAGGCACTACAGTGTCCTAGCCATTGCCCCACACCCTGTGAAGATGCATCCTGGCCAATCTGCCCTGTCCGGGCCATACCCAGAATACCTTGCTCCTCATTATGCATCTAATCAGGCTAACGCTGGTAACAGTGGGACATTTTGGGCCCAGTGAAGTGTGGGCAGCCACAGAACAATGGATAGACATACAAACACGCTCACTCCTTTTGCAGCATTATACAAAGATAACATTGCTAAACTGTGCAGGGGGTAGTAGTAGTGCTTTGGTGATAACATCATCCCAATGCTGGAGCCAACAGCCTGCCACTCCATGCATCATTGGATTGTGGAGCCTGTGTGAGTGGGTGTTTGCACCCCTGTTCACCGCTGCTTTGGGCTTTGCACATGTTGCTGTTGTATCTGCATTGTAGGGTAAAATATAGGGACATGCTCTGCAGGAACCACAGCTGGGACCTGCACCAGTGACCCTCTGCTCCTGGACACACTGGCTGGGTGTACTGCACCACACTGTTGCCACAGATGCATGGTAGTCCCTGGGGCTACCTGCACTTTTCCTCAGCCAGACATTTTATGTTGCACTGCACACCACGTACTGATGCAGAGCATGGCCTGGGTCCACTGCAGGGAGGTAGCACTGCCCCCTCCAGTACGGGCACACGCCCCCCTGCCAAGCTGATGTGGCCATTTGCTGTCAGTGCTGGTAGTGCGCAGTCCCAGGCCATCCACTGTGTAGGTAGGCGCCCGCCTAGGGAGCGGGTTCCGGGGTGGGGGGCATACATGGACATCCTCACATCCCCCCATCACTGCCTACCACTATTATGTCCCCTCCACATGGAGGCGGGATGGCTGTGGGGATGTCAGGTCTGTGCCCTAGCGACTATTGGCTAGGGTGGACCAGGTAGATATTGGTGGATTGTGTTTGGCCTTGGTTAACTGCTGGCTTGCTGATCTCCGGTGTCTATGTTCCTATGTGCCACCTAGGCGCCCGCCTGGTCCACCCTGTGCCCCAGCAGCCCATGCTACATGTCCCGCCTGCAGCCCCCTATGCCCCATTTGCACCATGCCATAGTGGTCATTTATACTTTGGCACTATGGTATTGCTGTACATGGAGCACTACTATCACAGATTTTGGACTCCCTGCCTGAGCTGTACATTGCTGACACATAAATGGTTTCTCTCTCCTGCCTATGTTCATCTAACGGCAGGTTTTCAATCGCCTTAGGATTCAGCTCTTCAGATCAGCGCGTTAGTGTGAATGGAGCCTCTCCCTGCCCACACTCCGCTCATTGACCCCTTCTCTCCGCCCTCTCTCCACCTTCTGCGGTGTTTACTGCGCCGCGGAACGTCAATGATCGTTAAGTAACGATAACGCACGTTATGAGACATTAACAATCGTTACCGTCACATAATGCGCGTTATCGTTACTTAACGATCATTAACGTTACATAACGCGCGTTATGTAATGTTACCACAGTTTAGTAAACATACCCCTAGGTGTTTAAATTTTCCTTGTACTCGATTGCTCTCTCCCCAGATTTTATTTGATAAATATTTGACAGAAATACTAAACCCATAATTAATAAATTGTATTATTTACCTCAATCTGTAGCGGCTCCCGGTGGAGTTCTCCAGGGAGCTACTGCTTTGCCTTTACTTGTTTCTGTGAATGGTAACTGAGTTTATTGAGTTCTCACAGGATCTGATTTCTACTAGGTCTACTCTTTTGGTATCCTTTAATTCTGAGATTGATAAGAATACAGTTATACATTTATATTTTCAGAATAAAAAGGCTATTTTCTGTGGAGGGACAATAAATTTGTTCCCTGATGTTTCCAGGCAGACGCAACTTCGACGCAAGGCCTTTATTTCTTTAAAGCCTCGCGTCTTGGCTTTGGGTGCTACATTCTTTTTAAAATTTCCCTGTAAATGCCTGGTCACATTGGAACGAACTAAATATGTTTTCTCGGATGTATCTTCTTTGGAAATTTTTCTTGATGGTCATTGTCCTTAGGGAAAAAAGCACTTCTTTCTTTTTACTGGTTCACTAGCATGCTAGAAATAATTTGAGTTTTGTTTTAATGATGGTTACTGACTTTTTTTTTTTTCTGATCTCTATTTGTATTTTTCTTATGTATTTACTGCTTATAGTAGTAATTTCTTTTGCTGTACTCCCCGAGATGTGTACTGTTTTGTTTCATGCTTCTTTCTGGTACTAAATTCCTGTATTATTTTTTGAAATTCTCAATAAAAATATAAATTATATAAAAAAGCAGACACATAGAAAGCATGTACCTACTTTTACATAATCCATGCATAGGAGTTCCTGGAGGCAAAGTTTAGGTGGAGCAGTGGAGGAGATGCTTTGTACATATGTACAGTATTTTATAAAATACTTAGGTACGCAATTTGAGGGCATGCATATATTTACACCTTTTTGGAACAGGTGGAACTTTGTGCATGGCATTTGCATGCTATTGTGGCTGGTTCTGAGATCCTGTTGTGTAAGAACACATACAATAGGCAACTGTGTTGGCTTTATGAAATAGGCTTAAAATGGGCATCTTTCTTGGACTTTTCACATAGTTGCCCTGTTATATAAATACCCCCTTAATGTACTAGTGTGTTCTTCATAGATAAGCAGGATAAGTGCTCACATATGGATGATGTCACCAACAGAGCAGCTCATGGGAAGCCTCTCCCAGCTTCTTCTAGAAGTTTTTGGAGCAGCCTCATTGTGCTGGCACACCTGTTCCTTTCTGCTACTGCTGTACCTCATCTCAGTCATCTTTCATCCGTGGAGCCCTGGACTCCTGCGGTCTGCAAAGTTTCTTTCCTTCCACATTAACAATCAATTCTTTTCTGAGTTGTTTTTCTCTCTTCGACCCGTCACTCTCATGCATATTCTTTCCTGTTAGTTCCCTTTAGTCAGGTTTTTTGACCATTTTCATATTTCCTTTATTTTTTAAATGTTGCTACTCTAGGCTGCACTTAGGCCTCAGGCATCCCAGCCAGGTTATATTTTTTTTCAAAATTAGTCTTTTTTTTTTTTTTGCCGTGGCTACTTTTCTGGATGAGATGCTCCAGAAATTCTCCAGCAGATTTAGAAAGTGCATCCAATGCAGAAGGACCCTATCTGGGACCTGAACAGGAACCTTCTTGTTGCTCATGTTTACAGATGACAAAACGAGGGATCTAAGGATGAGAGGAAAAACACAAAAGGATTATAGGTGTAGATAAGTCTGATATGTCAACATCAGAAGCTGCACTGAATGCTGGAGGTATATAGATATTGGAGTCATTGGGCCCACTCAGTTGAGCATTGGTAGGGTGTCCTGAAAATGGTCATCCATTGACTCCTATTTGAAAAAGAGGAAGCATTCATGAGGGATCTAGTGAAGCTTGGAGAATGGTCAAGGATTTGGTAGCTAAGATTTAATGCTAAAAAATGCAAGGTCAGGCATTTGGGGTGCAAAAACCAAAGAGAGTGATACAGTATAGTACTTCAGTTCACGAAAGAAGAGTGGAACCTGGGTGTGATCTTATCAGATGATCATAAAGTGGCTAGATGACAGCTACTAAAATTGTTGGTGGTCTTTGTCATAAGGCATAGGGGAATAGGCTTAAAGATCTCAATATGTATACTTTAGAGGAAAGACGGGAAAGGCGTCCAGTTGAAAGAAAGCTCTTTAATGAAGGGTCATAAGATAAAGGCAAAAGGGGATAGACTCAGGAGTAATCTGAGGAAATAATTCTTTATGGAAAGGGTGGTAGATGCACGGAACAGTCTCCCAGTGGAGATGGTGGAGGCAAGAACTGTGTCTGAATTCAAAAAAGTATGGGACAAATACAGCGGATTTCTGAGGAAGAAGAAAGGATTGTAGAACTTAATAGTTCTTATGGATGGGCAGAATGAATAGGCTGTATGGTCTTTATCTTCTATATTTTCTATGTTTCTGTGTTACCAGCTGTTCATGGGTATGCACTTGAGGAACATCATGCACAATATTGATAAGTTTGCAGACTCCATCCCTCCAGAGAAAACCATGAAGCTCTGATCTCTAGTGGACAAATGAAAGAAGTGTGGAAAATACATTTTCTGAGTGACACATTTTAAAACGTAATGTCCGTAGAAGCTTGCTGATATGCTGTGCTGTGGAGAGAATCTCTTTGAAGATGAGGGTAGCAGCCTCCTGTGCTTTATCAAGTAAAATCCTCTCCAGGCCCACTTCCAACCCAGCAGTCTCATCATCCAGGAGATACCCAGAGCGGAGGGCAAAGGAGGTCCTATTATACTCATAGGTATGGATACCTTCCTCTCTTCTGCTCAACCCAAGCCAAGTAGGATCTAACTCTGACCCTGGATAGCAGAGGATCCAAAAATACCAACCTGCATCCCAGCTAAAATCAGGGATGTAGTTTGACTGGCTCCTAGAGAATATAGCCAATACTCATGCACACATCCCAGACATCCTTCCTGTCAGAGGGAGGCTCACATTCTTTGGCCTCTTGTAACCTCTGATGGTTGGTTTCTCAAAACAGTCCAGGATGGATACGGATTATGCCTACTTGAACTACTGCTAGATTTGTCCACCAAGAGGTCAGTCATTAACCTCTGATCAGATACTACCTCAGGAACTTTCTGTCCTACAATGCAGTCAAGACTGTTCCACCAAGGCAGAAAGGGCAGGGATTTTACATGATTTATTTGTGATAACAAAAAAAACCCCAGAGGGAATCTGTCCTATCTTAGATCTGATGAATTTGAACAGATTTCTTGTTGATGGGAAGTTCAGAATAGTTTCCCTTGGCAATTTGCTTTCCTTTCTTCAAAAAACGAACTATGTTCTCTGGACCTAAAGGATGCCTATACACAGGAAGTATCTGTGACTCATTGTAGGGGCGTACAGATTGGAATAGGCCTCTAGTTTCACAAAAATGCCACATTAGCTGCAAACGCCTAACAGGCTTTAGTGACATAGTAACATAGTATATGACGGCAGATAAAGACCAGTATGATCCATCTAGTATGCCCAGCAAGGTGGCAAGAGTAGGTTCTCCGTGCAGATCAGCCCTCCCCATGCCTTTGTTTAGGGGTGTACTCACCGCTCCATGTAGATCACCCCTATTTGTACAGATATAAGAGATAGTTATGTTTATTTAGATTTTATCCTGTTATTATAAAGGGATCCACTGTGTCTGTCCCATGCCATTTTGAATTCTGTCACTGTTTTTGCCCCCCACCCGCACTTCTATCGGGAGGGCATTCCAAGCATCCACCACCCTTTCAGTGAAAAAGTATTTCCTGGCATTGCCTTTCAGTTTACCCCCTTGTAGCTTCATGTTATGCCCTCTAGTTTTACAGCTTCCCTGTCTTTGGAAGAGGTTTGTTCATTAATTAATACTCTTAAGTTTTTAAAGGTCCGAATCATATCTCCCCTGTCCCTCCTCTCTTCCAGAGTGTACATATTTAGGTATTCAAGTCTCTTCTCGCAAGTTTTCTGACACAGGCTCCAAATCATTTTAGTCGCCTTCCTCTGAACTGCCTCCAGCCTTTTTATATCCTTTGCAAGATATGGTCTCCAAAACTGAACACAATATTTCAAGTGAGGCCTCACCAGCGACTTGTACAGTGGCATTATTACCTCTCCCTTTCTGCTGGTAATTCCTCTCTGTATGCAACCCACCATCCTTCTGGCTTTTGCCACTGCCTTGTCACACTGTTTCGCCACCTTGAGATCCTCAGAAACAATCACTCCAAGGTCCTTCTCCTGGTCTATGCACACCAACCTCTCACCCCCTATCACATACAATTCCCTTGGATTTCTGCTTCCTAAGTGCATGACACTGTACTTCTTCACATTAAATCTTTACTGCCAAGCATTAGACCATTCTTCCAGCTTTTGTAGATCTTTCCTCATGTTATCCACTCCCTCAGGGGAGTCCACTCTGTTAAAAATTTTCGTGTCATCTGTAAAATGACAGGCTCTTCCATTCAGTCCTTCAGCAATATCACTCACAAATATATTGAACAGTACCGGTCCCAGGACCAAACTCTGGGGCATACCACTAATCACCTTCCTTTTATCCAAGTGAGTTCTGTTTACCATCACCTTCTGTCGTCTGTCAGTCAATCAATTTCTGATCCAATTCACCACTTGGGACCCATCCCCAAACTGTTGAGTTTATTGATAACCCTCCAGTGAGGAACAGTATCAAAGGCTTTGCTGAAATCTAGGTCACCCAGTCAAAGAACTCAATCAGATTTATTTGGCAAGATCGTCCTTTGGTAAAATCATGTTGCCTCGGATCATGCAACCTGTTGGTTTCAAGTAAGTTCACTATTCACTCTTTCAGGGTCGCTTCCATTACTTTTCCCGCCACCGAATAAGGCTTACTGGCCTGTAGTTTGTCACTTCTTTCCAACTACCACTTTTGTGAAGAGGTATCACATCAGTCCTCCCCCAGTCCTGTGAAACTTCTCCTGTCTCCAAGGATCTATTAAAAACATCCTTTAATGGCCCTGCAAGAACCACTCTGAGCTCTTTCAGCATCCTGGGATGTATCCCATCTGGTCCCATAGCCTTGTCCACTTTCAGCTTTGCAAGCTGTTCTAAAACATCATCTTTTGTGAATGGTGTGGTATCTACTCCATTCCCATTTGTATATTTGTCAGTCACAGGTGGTCCTTCTCCAGGATTTTCCCTAGTAAAAACAGAGCAGAAGTATTTGTTTAGCATTTTCACTTTTTCAATGTCACTTTCCACAAATCCGTTCCCAGTATTTTGAGTCCTGCAATTCCACCTCTGATTTTCCTTCTCTCCCGAATATACCTGAAAAAGGTTTTGTCGCCACACTACACATCTTTAGCCATCTTTTCTTCTGCCTTTGATTTTGCTATCCTTATTTCTCTTTTTGTCTCTTTTAGTTTGATCTTGTATTCTTTTCTGGGTTCCTCTGTTTGCGAGCTTCTGAATTTTGTGAAAGCTGTGGTTTTTTGCCTTTATTTGTGCAGCCACTTCTTTGGAGAACCAAATAGGTTTCCTTTTCCTCTTCTTTTATTAATTTCCTTATGTATGTATCTGTTGCACCTTTTATTGCCTCTTTTAGTTTAGCCCATTGCAATTCCACTTCCCTTATCCCCTCCTACCCTGCCAACAACTCCTTCAGGTACTTGGCCATTTTACAGAAGTCAGTGTTTTTGAAGTCTAGGACTTTGAGCTTGTTGTGATTGGATTCTACCTTGGCTTTTATTTCAAACCACACCATGTGATGATCGCTGCTGCTCACTTGGGCACCCACCCAGACATTCGACATACTATCTCCGTTGGTGAGCACTAAATCCAGCACGGAGCTCTCCCTGGTCGGTTCCATCACCATTTGTTTAAGTAATGAAAATTGGAAGGCATCCACAATTTTTTTACTTCTTTCCAGATTTGCAGAAGGAACACTCCGATCTACAACGGGTAGATTAAAGTCACAGAATATGATCACTTCCCCCTTCATGGCTATCTTTGCAATATCAACAATCAATTCGCTATCCATTTCTTCAGTCTGAGTTGGAGGCCTGTAGACCACACCAGTATAGATGACATACCTCTAAAACTTGGAGAAAAAAAACATTTTTTCCCAAATTTTCCAGTTATTCCAGGTGTTCACATCTCTAGGAAAGTGGGGAATGAGAAATGGGAATCATTCAGGAACGTAAGAGTGGATAACAAACAGGGTTGAGGTGATTCTGGGCCAGCTCCAAAACAAAACTCTTTGCTGAGTATTGTAAAAGTAGGATGAAAATCTTTAAAAATTGAATAGTAATTTTTGTAGAACCAGGATTTTCTTCTTGGAAAAAATTTATTTAAAATAAAGGACTCTGAAGGAGGCCCCTAAAGAGTATGAAGATGATAGCTTCTTTTCACTAAATCTCCACCTCAATTTTTTAACTTCCCCCCTGAATGCCAAACTTGCCTCTCCAGCATTTTCATATTTTGGGGGTCTCAGAGGCTGCCCTCAAGCAATATTTACACATCAGACTCAGAATGCCACAGAGAAATTGGGGAAGAACACTGATTATTACAAGGTGAACAGCACTGTGCAAGACCCTCCAAAACAGGACTGTCCGATCCAAAACCAGGCAGTTGGTCACCCTACTCTCAAGGGCAGGAAAGCAGCGGCTACAGCAGCGCTCCAATCTCTGGGTCCCTTTCGCTCTGTAATGTCCAGTTTTCCCTCATTTGGTGACTGCTGCAGGACTGCATGGCCGGCACAGCCACAGAAGAAACAGAGAGGCACATTCAGAACGCGAGCTTCAATTGTGCCAGCGACTGTTCCCTGTGTTGCTGCAGCCTAACTGATAAACATGTTCCTTTCCCAAATACCTGGGCTAGACGTTCCTGACTGAATTTGAGCCCCAACTCCTGACTGATTTCCAACCCAAGCAGAGCCTAATATGATTGCTAATCCTTTAGGCTGGCTACTGGGGGTCTGGGCAGGCTGCTATGCCCACTGTCCTCTTGACCTGGGATTGAAACACAACTGCTGGGGATTAGCTGGAATGGGATTGCACTGTTGAATGGCTGCCAATCCTGACGCAGCTCCCAATCTTGAATCTCTGTCCGTGACTGTTGAGGGAGGCACTCAGATGTGGTGGGAGAAAGAATGGCAGGAGGAAGTGGGCAAGGGAAGTGGATAGGATGGCACTCCTTAACAGACATTGTACTTTATGGATGGAGTCAAGGACTATTCCAGGATTGTTCTGGGAAGAAGGGGATTTAGCATAATTGTTGAGTTTAACTATCAAAATCTTAAGTGGGACCTGCATGCAGAGTTTGACTTCTTGGGGTTTCAATTAAATTTTTATCTATATATTTCTATTTTTAGTTTGTGATCCCCTTATTCTATACTTCGTGAGAGTCTATCTTAGTGTATCATCCAGGCCAGGTGTTCTGTTAGCATGGAGCTTTTATGTAGATATCTGTAGTAATCTGGATTGTTCAGTTTTCCCAGTAGGTGTATGGATTTTCTAGGATCCACGGCAATATTTACAGTGCTGTCCTTTTATCGGTAGGCCACTTGTGTGCGATTTGAGTTAATGCTGTTGTGGAACAGTAGATTTGCTTTATAGTCCTATTCTGTGGTTCTCGCTTTTGTTTCCTGTGAGGAGACAACTCTATAGAGTGTTTGTTTGGGGGTAGTGGAATATGGATAGTCTTTAAGATGTGTTGTTTTATGTTTTTGATGCTGTTGGTCTTAAATTTAAAATATTTTGTCAATTCAGACTAAAGGAAATCTTCACTGTTGCTGATCTGGCTTGTGCACCATGATCTTGAATTCATAACTAGCAGGATTCTTTTTTCTCATTTTATATTTTCCCTCCTCATTAACCTGGTCCCTCCTCATTAACCATAGCACACACCAAATAAGTCTAGTATGCAAATATTTATTCAAATGAGGCCCAGTAGATAGTCCAATAATTATGCAAATGAGGCCCCACAATGAACCTCTGCACATGGCCCCACAACACCTTTGGTTAGAAGAGCATGTTAGCAGGCAGGACCTATGGGAGACTTGTTGGAGATGACTGCAACATGTCTAGTTATTAGAAGGTAGGCAGTGGATTTCCATGCATCTTAAGCAGGACATTGCTTAAAGCAGTGGTTTTCAACTCATTCCCTGGATCCACGTAACCAATTTGTTTTCCGTGCTATCCCTGCATGAGCTGCCCCTGTTGCATGCAAATCTCTGTCATGCATATTCATTATGGATATTCTGAATGCCTAACTGGCTTGGGGGTACACCAGGACAGGATTGAGAACCACTACTCTAGGTGGATTACAATAAAAGACTCATAAAATGTAAAACAGAATCTTACATAAAATCAAAACATTAAGGGGGTCATTTTGGAAGCCCTATTCATGTTTTAGACATACGGAAATGGGTTTACAGACATCCAATGCACAGAGATGCTTCCAGAGCCATTTCAGACGTCAGGCCTGTGGACGTCCAAGTCTGGACAGGGGTGTAGCGGAGGCATGGTTGGGGTGTTCCCAGAAACCTGGTCGTCCCTGTCTGAATCGTCCTGAATGTCTGGAGTAGTGTCTAAGTTTAGACCTTCTCCAGACATCTGAAAAGTGCTGCTTTTGGCTGAAAAACATCCAGAGGTTATAGAGGAGAAAGTCTTCCACCGTCCCCAGTACTCCGCACAATTTCAGTTATATCAGCAGTGGGATTTGAAGCCTGGCTTCCCTATTCCTAGTCCACTACTCTAACCTTTAGGCTATTCCTAGATGTCCAGGTTCTAAGGTACTATTCCGGGACTATAGAGTGCCTTCACAGATGTCCATATCGGACACCTCTTCATTTGGGAAATCATGTCTGCACTTGGACATGCCTGCTTTTTTTTTTTTCAGACATTCTGGCTTAGATGTCCCAGATTGCACCTGGACATCCTTTCTAAAATTTCCCACCACATAATTAAAACAGAATATACAACTCTCACAGCAATTAAAACAAAATATACACCAACGTATAAAAAGCCCTCTATTCACCTAATGATGGTTGTTAAGTACCTGACTAATTTAGCCCCGCTACTGGTCGTTCAGATATATGTGAAAAAATAAGTATGGTTTTACCTTTTTGAAACACCATAGCTTGAGACATCATCTATAGCTCAACTGACAACAAATTCTAGAGTCTAGGTACAGCAACTAATTTAAATGGATAATGCTGAAAGATGGAACATCCGAAAGCATGGAGGGGGGGGGGGATAACAAGGTTAGGGCTGCTGAATATCTGCGGGTGCCACTGCTGCATGGGGGCGGTCTGGGGGCATCACCTAGCCAAAACCGGGCAGTGGTGATATTAAGCTGCTACTTGGTTATAGCAAGGTGGCGAAAGCAAAACACAGCAAAGGCTGGCCTCACTTTTGCTGCAGAAGCTAACCGGGCAGCAACTGAACATCATCGTTGCCTGGTCAGATTCCTGCCAATCCAGGCAACCCAGATATTCAGTGCCTGTCTGGATGTGACTCCGGTATTGAATATCTGGGTTTAAGTTTCAGCGCTGATGAATATCCCTGCCATAGTACTTTGGGTTCACAAGGAACAGGGTGGATGTGTTGCTTCTCATGAAGTGCTTTAAAACCTAATACTAGTACCTTGAATATAATTTGCCATTTAATGGGTAGCCAATATAATGTATAAAGTGTAGATAAAATAAGGTCTCTACTACTTATTCCTGCAAGAACATAAGCTGTGGAATTCTGAATTATCCTTTGCATGGATGGAATTTGCGGGGAGCCCTAGATATAAACTGTTAAAATAATCGAAGTGTGACATTACCAGAGCTTGAACCACACAGTGTTCAAGTTATCTGACACAAAAGGTTAAATTTTCTTATTATCTGCGGTTTATATAGTGCAGTTCTGACCATTGTTTGGATCTGAGATTGCATGCTTAATTGAGTACCAATGGGTTAAGGAGGCGGACAGAGCTGTCACTTGTGAATGAGAGATGTCTGCATTGTGGGAACTCCGCTGATAAGCACCAGTGTTTACTTTGCTGCCATGCAAATAACGTGCAGATAAGTGTCTGTTGTTAAGTGGTTTAAAGTGCTTTTATTTTGCTGCAATTAACAACTGCTTATCTTTGAGTGAATTGTGGCGGCACAATTGAACTACAGTATTTTCATGAATTATATAAAATTTAAAAAAAAAGCTAAATATTAAGTTCAAAATCAATAAGTAGTAACTAGCAATTGATTAATAAAGGCTGTTGCCGTATTTGATGGACTTGAAGTCTAGATGTTGAGACTGATGACTGCTAAGGTGAGCCTTTGATCTTTGGTATATTTACATTTGACCAAACGTGGCTCAATCTGGTGGTCTCTCCCCCCAAGCTCTATAATATTTTAACAGTGCATTACTAAATTGTATGTGTCCACTGCAATCTTGAGGGATTTGAAAGCCCCTGAAAGTGTATAAGTAGGTATTAATCCAGGTGCATGTTTACTAAGGGGCATGCTGTTAGCACAGGGTCAGGCTGCAATATTCCTCAGTCCCCCTACTGTTGGCACATTGCTAATGCATGATACTGTTATAGCAAACGCTGTGAAAAGCTCTTATTCAATCACTCACCCACAGAAGGAAAACTCTCAGACAGGCTGGAATGCAAACAGGATCTTTAATGTGCACACAGGATCAGACAGAGAGCCGGTACCCTCTAACCAAAAGGTCTGAACCCCGAGGGACGTCCTTCAATGCCTTATATACAGTACAGTTTTAAACTCATTCTACAATCCCATTTGCCACAGGTATTTCCTGCCCACCAATCAACAGCCCCTGGGGAGGTACCTGGGTGACCTGTCCAAACCGGTATGCTCTGGTCTGTTGGTTTCTGGGCTAGGGGATACTGTGCTCAGACCTGGAGTGGGGGGAAGGGTGCCTACTGAAATCTCAATGCCTTTCTCTTAGCAGGCTGATTACCTCATGGCTTGCGGGGGAAGGGTCAGGCTGATCAGAGCCTCATGGCTTGCCGCATGGCTTGGGGGAAGGGCTACCTACAGCTATACCTCATGGCTGCCTCATTCCCCCCTTTTTAAGTGAGACCTCAACCGCTAGAGGCGGTTGAGGGCTGTATTACTAGAGGCAAGCCGCAGAGGGGTGTATTTGGGACAGAGCCATGACAATGGTAACCACCTTGCGTTCTACCAGGGTATCAAGGGTGGTGGTCATGAAGCGGTAAAGAATGGGGATAAAACATGGCAGAATGGCACATAGCAGTAAATAAAAGGAACCCCTACCACTGGGATTTTTTAGTCCCCCTAGCCAAGTGAACCAATTCACAAACCACCCAGGACCCATGGGCAGATAACTAGATCACTTAGGTCTTGGATAGAGTGTTCAATAGAGACACTTGCATTAGTGAGTTTAAAACAACACATACCCTATACCCTCTGTAGCAACTCCTGCACAAAAGTTTTTGTTCCGTGTGCAAAAGTTGCTCTTCTGACTGTAAAAGGTTGCAGGGCCTGCAGAGGCCTCTTTTCCTTTGGGACAAAGGAGGGCCGTGTGCAAAAAGTCTGCAGAGGCTTCTTTCCTTTGGGGCAAAGGTTCTTTCCCTGGGATCCACCCTTATCAGCATATTAATGGCTTTTATTCTTGCTAGTGTTGAGTCATTCTGGCTGCACCCTGCCATTCCCTTTGCTTCATTAATCACTGGCACTGTAATCTTCAGGGCATATGAGTACTTTGTATCACCAGCTTTGTTTGGCCTGTTTAACCTGTTCAGGCCTGGCATGTCTTTTCTTGTGCTGGGTCCATTTTCTGTGCGCTTTCAGGCCTGACCTGTTTCTTAGCTAGGTCCATTCTCTGTGCACTTCTGTTCAGAGTATGGTTCCCCCTGGCTTTACTCTTGTTGTGCTGGGCTCTGGGTACTCATTTTCTTAGCCCACATGCTTTTTCCGTGCCATCATAATGTATTACAACCTCAGGCAAGGATGCAGCCATACTAGACATACCTATCAGCCAATTTCCCTTCAGTCCCAATTTTTCTTTTTCTTTTCTTGTTTATGGGGGCAAAGGTAATCCCACTAAGGGCAATGGACAAGCAACCATTTGAGACAGATAGGGGTCATCAGAAAAACAGCTTCTGGTACTGTTCCCTAGAGACAACATACATTGTAATATCATTTTCTTGCAGCTGGTTAATAATATTGAAAACACATAACATGAAAGTATGTCAAAAGCAGCAGTGCTTAATAATGTGATAAAGAAAGCTATGAGAATAGTACAGCAAAATCTTGAGCTGGTGTGGGTATTGCAGTTGTTGAAGCCAAAATGGCTTGTAGATTTCAGTTACTTTCTAAGAAAACAATATTAAAAGGATAACAATACAATCGTTCACAGAAGCCCCCAAAACCCCCCCATCAGTCCAACAGTTCTTTTTTCCTGCCTCTCAGCAGTTCCTCAGGACCTCGCAGTGTGCTCCATCCCTCTCTGAAGTTCAAGTTCTGTCTCTCTCAAAATTTAAACCTCCCATTCTCCTAGGCAGACACCCTGGCCCGTTTTCAATGTGACACACTGATTCAGATAGGGTCTCCTTCACACATCTCAGCGGTGGGCAGCTCTGAGTTCTCGGGATGGTCTGCTCCATCTGGATCCCGGCCACCTCCCTTGTCTTGTGTTACGATTTGGACATTCATTCTTCCAATGTCCCTCCTCTTTGCAGTAGGCACATTGATTGGGGGCTAGGGGAAACCTCGGCCCCCCGTATCCGCGGCCTCGCCCTCGTTCTTTTGTGCTGAACAAAGTAGGAAGCAGTTGTCTAGTGTCCGACCAGGCAGGCTGGTGTGTTTGTATACTACTGGTCATAGGGTCTGTCAGTTCTTGGGGCTTTTCAGTATAGGAAGCATAATGGGTTTTCCAGTTCAACAGGTCCGTAGTGGAGATAGGGACATAAATCAGGCTGGATGGTCCCAGTGTCACACGCCCAGCAACATCAAGGTACGGGAGCCCCTGTACTTGTCGTAATGGCATTTGGAGATCATGCGACTGCAGGTGGTAGGCCCTCGGGGTGGACAATTCAAGCTCAGCCTGTGTGCTCTCAGGGGAGGAGATGGTGGCACTAGAGGTGGTACCAGGAGTGGGAGGGGAGTCTGAAGATGAGGGGCTGGAATCCGTAGGATCTTCCCTAAATCTGGCATCACCCACCCCAAGAGTAGATCTTCCTGATTCTTCAGCTAGGGGCGGACTCTGCCGTGCTGCAGATGGGACATGAGGTTGAAGCAGAGGGAGAGTGCGTGGAGGAATGTCTGGAGAGTCCCACCCCTGGTAGATAGAGGCGGGTGTCCATCCCTTTTGGCGACCACTGGCCGCCAACATTATTCTACACTGATCCTCGTGACAGCGCTGGAACCATCTTGGTCTGAGCTGGCATATGGCCAACCATGAATCAATATAAGGGAACTGGTCAGGGCGCTCTTTTGCAACAATTTGATGGAGCAAAGACACAGTGGACAGGTCTGTGGACCCCTGGGGAGGCCACAACTTAACCAAGGCTGGCCATTCCCTCTCACATGGAAAAGATAATCTGGAGGCAGAGAGAGGTACCCCATAATCTTCTCTAAACCTAGATTTAAAATTGTGAAGCATGCACTGTAGGGGCGTTTTTTCTTTTGACTTTCCCGACCCCATGCTCTAATTCTAGTTCAATAACTAAATACAGTATGCAATGTGGATCAGATCTCTTACCCTAAT
The DNA here is from genome assembly GCA_033557465.1 of Ichthyophis bannanicus. Lineage (NCBI taxonomy): Eukaryota > Metazoa > Chordata > Amphibia > Gymnophiona > Ichthyophiidae > Ichthyophis > Ichthyophis bannanicus. The sequence goes on along the minus strand of CM066035.1, from coordinate 661,985,829 downwards.
CTCAATTCAGAAAAAAATGCAATTTACAATAAAAAAAAATGCAATTTACAATACAGATTCTATCTAGTCTTAATTCAGGAAAAGTAATACAATTTACAATACGGACCCTATCTATTCTTAATACAGGACAAATAATACAACTTACAATATAGGTCTTGGCAATTTACAAAATATATAGTCAGATTTGGTTTAGATAAGAGTTAAGATATATATATATATATATATATATATATATATATAAGCTAGCTATTCTTACAATGTCCACCAGATGGAGCTCCAGGATCACTTAAAACACAGGGAATGGTAGTAATTACAGCTAATGTCCACTAGATGGAGCTCCAGAGTCGCTTTAAGTATATTGCAGTGTAGCTTGCACGTGGTCTTTTCAAGATGGCTGCCTCCACGTGCGTTCTACACCGGATTTCAGCTCTGCACTCACAGATGAGGCCAGGTTTTCTCCTTTAATGACTCTGTCTCTGCTGACTCTGGGTCCAAAGGGAAAACAAGGATAGACATCGGGGCAGCACAGATCAGCATGGGGGAGCGGACATTAACATCGGGAACACAGCGGCAGCATGGGGGAGCGGACATTAACAGCGGCAGCAAGGGGGAGCGGACATTAACAGCGGCAGCAAGGGGGAGCGGACATTAGCAACGGCAGCATGGGGGAGACATAAATTTACATCGGAGCACATGGGGAGACATAAATTCACATCGGAGCACATGGGGAGACAGAAATTCACATCGGAGCACAAGGGGAGCATGAATTAACATCGGGGAACAGAAATTAACACAGCGGCAGCATGGGGAGACAGAAATTCGCATCGGAGCACATGGGGAGACAGAAATTCACATCGGAGCACAAGGGGAGCATGAATTAACATCGAGGAACAGAAATTAACACAGCGGCAGCATGGGGGGAGCAGAAATTTACACCGGAGCACAAGGGGAGACAGAAATTCACATCGGAGCACATGGGGAGACAGAAATTCACATCGGAGCACAAGGGGAGCATGAATTAACATCAGGGAACAGAAATTAACACAGCGGCAGCATGGGGGGAGCAGAAATTTACACCGGAGCACATGGGGAGACAGAAATTCACATCGGAGCACATGGGGAGACAGAAATTCACATCGGAGCACAAGGGGAGCATGAATTAACATCGGGGAACAGAAATTAACACAGCGGCAGCATGGGGGGAGCAGAAATTTACACCGGAGCACATGGGGAGACAGAAATTCACATCGGAGCACATGGGGAGACAGAAATTCACATCGGAGCACAAGGGGAGCATGAATTAACATCGGGGAACAGAAATTAACACAGCGGCAGCATGGGGGGAGCAGAAATTTACACCGGAGCACATGGGGAGACAGAAATTCACATCGGAGCACATGGGGAGACAGAAATTCACATCGGAGCACAAGGGGAGCATGAATTAACATCGGGGAACAGAAATTAACACAGCGGCAGCATGGGGGGGAGCAGAAATTTACACCGGAGCACAAGGGGAGCATGTTAGAGAACTCTCTCCTTGCAGTCACGCTTCAGAAAAACTCCCCACAAGCAGAAAGGAAAGAAGAGAAGCAGCAATCTATTCTTTATCTCAGGTATGTTTAACTTATCAAGTGCTATATTTTGGTTACTTTTAGAAGTTTTCGGCAGCGCTTTTAAAAGATTCTTAAGAGTGGTAATACTAATATCCTAGGCAATTTTTCTTCAATATCTTTGGCAGCGCTGCACTTTAAATACCTTTTAAGGGGCCCAAGGTAGCAAAATTAATTGCTCTGATTTAGCAAAATTAATTGCTCAAAACTGGACGAACGATGGCTTCAGAAACCCCCCCCGGGGTCCCTACTAGGACCGTTCGTGCGGGTGATCGGGCCGCTACAGGTTCCTAGAATTTACTAGGAATTACAGACGGAGTACAGAACGTAGCAGTACTCACCAGAGCTCTGATCAGACAGGTAGTTTGGATGCCAGTCTATCCAGCCGGTTTTCAATCGGGGATTCAGCCGCAGGGACCAACTGACCAGACAAGTCAAAGAGTCCTTCGGAGCACAAAGGGGCCCCATGGCACCAAGGATCGTTAATCACCTGGAGGGGTCGGTCCCTGACCGGTAGAGGCCCCGATCCTGCAAAAAGCAGTAGTCTTCCCACCGTGGGTGTGATGAGAGAGAGGCTTTTCTTTTAAATTTTCCCGGCCAATGCACCAAAATGTTATAGCAAACGCTGTGAAAAGCTCTTATTCAATCACTCACCCACAGAAGGAAAACTCTCAGACAGGCTGGAATGCAAACAGGATCTTTAATGTGCACACAGGATCAGACAGAGAGCCGGTACCCTCTAACAAAAAGGTCTGAACCCCGAGGGACGTCCTTCAATGCCTTATATACAGTACAGTTTTAAACTCATTCTACAATCCCATTTGCCACAGGTATTTCCTGCCCACCAATCAGCAGCCCCTGGGGAGGTACCTGGGTGACCTGTCCAAACCGGTATGCTCTGGTCTGTTGGTTTCTGGGCTAGGGGATACTGTGCTCAGACCTGGAGTGGGGGGAAGGGTGCCTACTGAAATCTCAATGCCTTTCTCTTAGCAGGCTGATTACCTCATGGCTTGCGGGGGAAGGGTCAGGCTGATCAGAGCCTCATGGCTTGCCGCATGGCTTGGGGGAAGGGCTACCTACAGCTATACCTCATGGCTGCCTCAATACCACAGAAACCAGCATGCAGGGTGCACATAACACCACCCTTTGAGAAGGCATTAAGTGCATCCACGTTAACAGCAACAATTGCAGTTAGCGTGTACCCGTAATGCCCACACTAACTGTGATGCATAGTTAATGCACATATTCTGCCCAATGTATCCTGTCCCAGTCCAACTGCCTGCTAATCTGTTAGCACAGGATTTTTAGTACAAGGTCCTATGCTACCTTTTGGCACAGCAAACTAATGGTCAGCACAGTTTAGAAAACAAGCCCCCCTCAGTGTGCTAAAAGTAATACTACTGTGAATAATGGTCAGGCGCTGTTTGTCATTTCCTCTCCTGATGCAACACTTTTTTACACTCTCAATGCTGGTGTGCAGCAAGGAGCTTTAGTGCGTCTTGATAAAGTAGACCCATTAAAAGAGGTACGTATAGCTAGTGAACCATGAACAGTCTTACTCCAATGATCCACAGCTTTATCAATATCTTGAGAAGAAATATGCTGCAATTGTGGGAGAGATACTTTTAGATTTTCCATTTGATGTGATTGCCACACCCTTTTAACGTTTGCTGAGGGCACAGAAGATTTGATAACAGCATTCACTCAAGGAAGATCATAATTAAACTATGGTCCAACCAAGAATTATGTTACAGGAATATTGTTTGCTTCATGCAAGATTTTTGCCAAGAAAACCAGATCTAAGACTTCGCTATGCATGTACATAGGTTGTATAACAACTTGTGTATATTCTAATGAAGTCATGACGTGCAACATCAATAAATCCCACAGAAACTAAGGTATATTAAAGTGCCGTTTCAACACATTTTAGTGAATAAAGCTGTCTGTATTTATTCCTTCCAATATTCTTACCACATTTAAAAAATGTAACTGTGTTTAAATAAATAGCTTACACAGAAACATGACGGCACAAAAAATACCATATGGCCTATCTAGTCTGCCCTTCCATATCAACAACTACAACAGTCCCCTTTTTTCCTTTAGAGATCCTCTGTGTTTGTCCCATGCTTTTTTTAATTCTGATATTGTCCTCATCTCTACCACCTCCACTGGGAGACTATTCCACACATCTATCACTCTTTCCATAAAGAAATATTTCCGCATATCACTCTTGAATCTATCCCCTTTCACCCTCATCCTATTTCTCCTCGTAGCAGAGCTTGCTTTCAATTGAAAGAGGCTCTCCTCCTGTGCATTTATGCCACAGAGGTATTTAAATGTCTCAATCATATCACCTCTATCCCATCTTTCCTCTACAGTATACATATTAAGATCTTTAAGTCTGTCCTCATATGCTTTATAATGAAGACCATTATAAGAACATAAGATATGCCATACTGGGTCAGACCAAGGTCCATCAAGCCCAGTATCCTGTTTCCAACAGTGGCAAGTCTAGGTCATACGTACCTAGCAGTTTCCCCAAAAGACACAGGTTCCGCAGTGCTTGTACTGGGTCAAGCATTGATATCCTGGGTCCCTTCTTAATAATGGTTTATGGACCTTTCCTCCAGGAACTTGTCCAAACCTTTTTTAAACCCAGCTACACTAACAGCCTTTACTACATCCTCCGGTAACAAATTCCAGAGTTTGATTACACGTTGAGTGAAAAAATATTTTCTTTTATTAGTCTTAAATAGTTTACCCTGTAGCTTCATTGTATGTCCCCTAGTCTTTCTATATTCTGATAACGTAAACAATCAAGCTACATTTACCCGTTCCACTCCGTTCATTAATTTATAGACTTCTATCATATCTCCTCTCAGCCGTCTCTTTTCCAGGTTAAAGAGCCCTGACCTTTTTAGCCTTTCTTCATAGGAGTATCCTTCCATCCCCTTTACCATTTTGGTGGCTCTTCTCTGAACCTTTTCTAATAACGCTATATCCTTTTTAAGATACGGCAACCAGAATTGCACACAATATTCAAGGTGCGGTCTCACCATGGAACGGTATAGAGGCATTATAATATCTTTTGTTTTATTTTCCATTCCTTTCCTTATGATACCTGGCATTCTATTTGCTCTCTTGGCTGCCGCTGCACACTGGGCTGAGAGTTTTAACATGTTATCCACAATGACGCCTAAATCTTTTTCCTGGGTGGTGGTTCCTAATGTGGAACCTTGCATTGTGTAACCATAGTTTGGGTTGTTCTTCCCTAGGTGCATAACTTTGCACTTGTCCACATTAAATTTCATCTGCCATTTTGATGCCCAGTCTTTCAATTTATCAAGATCCTCTTGCAATTTTCCACAATCCTCTTGGGTTTTAACAACTTTAAATAGTTTTGTGTCATCTGCAAATTTGATAGCCTCACTCGTTATTCCACTTTCCAGGTCATTTACCATCCATTAACCACTTTAGTAGTCACTCTCTGCACCAACTCCAACCTGTTTATATCCCTTTGAAGGTGTGGTCTCCAGAATTGCACACAATACTATTCCAAATGAGGTCACACCAAAGACTTATACAGAGGCACTATCACCTCCTTTTTTCTGCTAGCCATTCCTCTCCCTATGCACCCAAGAATCCTTCTAGCTTTCACCGTCGCCTTTTCTGTTTAGCTACTTTAAGATCATCAGACACAATCAAGCCCTGGCCCCGCTCTTCTTTTGTGGACAGAAGTACTTCACCCCCTATACTGTATCGCACCCTTGGATTGCTGCAGCCCACAGGCATGACCTTGCATTTTTTAACATTAAATCTCAGCTGCCAAATTCTAGATTATTTTTCATGCTTAGCTAGATCCCTACTCATGTTATCTACACCTTCCTGGTTGTCTACTCCATTGCAGTTTTTAGAATCATCCGCAAAGAGGCAAACCTTACCCAACAGCCCTTACGCTATATCACTAACAAAGATGTTAAAAAGAATCGGACCAAGGACAGATCCCTGCGGCACACCACTGGTAAACTCCTTCTCCTCAGAGTGAGCTCCATTTACCTGTACTCTTTGTCGCCTCCCACTCAACCAATTTCTAACCCAAAGAGTAACTTTAGGGTCCATCCCTAGGGTGCTCAGTTTGTTTATAAGTCACCTGTGAGGAACAGTGTCAAAGGCTTTACTGAAATCTAAATACACCACATCTAGTGCTCTCCTTCGGTCCAACTCCATGGTCACCTAGTCAAAAAAATCAATCAGATTTGTCTGACAAGACATGCCTCTGGTGAATCCATGCTGCCTTGGATCTTGTAATCCTCTGGACTCCGGAAACCTCACTATTTTCTCTTTAAGCAGTGTTTCCAATAATTTACTCACCACCGAAGTTAAACTAACCAGCCTGTAGTTTTCAAGCACATCCTTACTTCTGTTTTGTCTAAAGGGACCACTTGTGTTTCTCTCCAGTCCTCTGCACCACTCCAGACTCCAACGAGGCATTGAAAAGGTCAGTCAGTGGAGCTGCTAGAACGTCCCCAAGTTCCATCAGTATTCTTGGGTGTATCCCATCTTGTCCCATCGCTTTGTCTACTTTTAGTTTAGCTATTTCCTCACAAAGTCTTCTGAAAATCGTTCAAGATGCCCCTCGCTTCTGTTCCTGTTTGTGGGTGTTTTCTGAGGCCCTGCTCTTGTTCCTTCATTGGTGAACACAGAACAGAATTATTTATTAAACAATTCCGCTTTATCCTCATCAGCTTCTACATATTCCTCCCCTTCACCCTTGAGTCTGACAATACCATTTTCCCCTTCCTCCTCCCAGTAACATATCTGAAAAATGTCTCATTTTATTGCATTGGTTATTTCCTCCTCTTTTTGAATCTTTGCTTTCCTAGCTATGCTAGCTTGTCTAAGTTTTTTCCAAATATAGATGCCTGTCTTCCTCTCTCTCTGTGATCTTTGCAGAGGGTTGCCTATCTTTTATTTTCTTTATTCTGATGATGGCGTTGCCACCTAGACTTATCTAGTTATATCATTAGTTATAAATGCCCTGTCACTTCTTATCCATTTCATTTTATGCATTTCTTGTATGTCCATAGGGTGGTTTTTCAAATTGGCTGCTGAATGACAAAAGGAGTAATGTAATTAGTTTCTGAGGAATTAAAACAGCAGCTCCATACTGGTTCCTGACAAGGCATAATAGCAGAGAATGAAATAGCATAGAAACAGATCCATAGGCTATGAGGTAGATTTTGAACTGCGAATAGCAGAGATGTATTTCCAGGTTGGATGTGCAAGCCCCACTATTCGCAGGGACCGTATTCTGCCAGCACGTTTCCCCACACGCACAGATATGCTGTGCAGAGAGAGTTGGACAGGGGCGGAAGGGGGCCAGATGGAGGCAGAGAGTGGATGGAGTGGGGGCAGGCTGCAGCATCCAGATGTATAGGGCTTATTCTGGCCAGAGCCCTGTATGTCCACTGTGGGAGAGATGGACATCAGATGTTTTACACCTTGGAGGTGGAATAAGTCCGAGCGATGGCCGGAACACTCCCCCAACAGGGTGCAGAGGCAGGTAAGCTCCCGCCGCCTGATCCCGGCACTGGCCGACCCCACCGGGGGTCAGGTGGTGTGGAAAAGTGGTCTTGTGCATTGCTGGGCCTGGTGTGCTCCTGCTGTACGTCCCATTGCCATGGCGACGGGATGCCATGGCACCGTCACATATGCAGGAGCACTGAGCAGGGGAGACAGGCAAGCATTTGGACAGAGACTGGCATGGAATGCTTTTCACGCTGGCCCGTCCAAGTGCCCTGATTCTGCAATCTTGGGAATGTTTAGCTCCCGTGCTTGCAGAATTGAGTTTTTCTCAGGGCCGTACATTTTCTGCACCCCCAGATGCATAGAGATCAGAATCGGCCTTTATTCGTATACTGCAGGATAAGCCACTGCAATCTGAGGGACCTTTGCCATTTGTGGCTCTAATTTTGATATTTTCAATACAGGGTTTTAAGATAAATCATAAAAAATGAACCACACAGGAGTCACGTGATGTGGTGAGCTTGAGCGGACGCGGATCGCTTGAGCTCCGGGCCCCCCTCCTCCATACCGGCATATAGGACCGTGATTTGGCCGCAAAATCGTAAAAGCATCAAGTGAGGCGGTGCAGAGAGCATGCACAGGCTGGGAAAGGTGCACAATGGCGGCGGTGGTAAAAGCAGGGAGACGGGAGAAGGACCGCATGGCGGGGCAACAAAAGATGGCGAACATACCTGCAGCACCGAGTTCGCCGGCCTCGCCTGCACTCGTCGAGGAGATTTCAGCGGCGTTGGCTACGGTGTTGTCAGCTCAGTTTGAAGCTCTGCATAGTAAAATGGACATTTTACAGAGCTCCGTGGGCTCCCTGGGCAGCCGGATTCAGGAAGCGGAGGCTCGTATTGTGCAGAGTGAGGAGGTGGTGGAACAGCTAATGCACGAAGTGGAATACATAAGGGCAGCGTTGCAGGCACATGAGGAGAAGTTGGATGATCCCAGCGGAACAATTTGCATTTTCTGGGCATACCGGACACTGTGATGGACAGAGATTTGAGAGACTATTTGGAAAACTTGGCGATGCAGATTGTGGAGGGAGCAGAGCAGAGTGGAAAATTTGTGATTGAGAGAGCGCACAGAATTGGGCCTAAGCAATCAAGAGATCGCAGGCCCAGAGTGTTGTTGGCAAAGTTTTTGCAATTTCCACAAAAGAAAGATGTTGTTGTGCATGAAAACATGAAGGTGAGAGTTGTGCAGGATTATTCGGCGGTGCTGAGCCAACGGAGAAGAGCATATGCGCTGGTGTGCCAGAAGTTGATACAGGCCGATATAAGATTCACGGTGCAATACCCAGCTAGATTGCACATTACACATGGAGGAGTGCACCGGGTATTTGAATCTGCGGCAGAGGCAACCAAATACCTAGAGGAACGAGAGTGGAGCGAGACCTGTCCAGCAGAGGAGCAGTCTGAAGCAACCTGAGAATGGTGGAGGAATGTAGAGGACGTGGACAGAGGAACTTAACCGGGAGGTACCTGCAGGAGTAGTGCCTGGATCGGGTGTAAGTGAACTTGTTGAGCGGGACTGCTAATATTACCTCCAGATGGGGGTAGAACACTGCAGAGCACTCTGGAACATCGCTTGTCAGAATAATTAGGGGGGGAGTGATGGATGCTTAGAACCGGTTATTATATTAGGAATTGTTGCATATAACTGTATGTGTTAGTTTAGGATGGGGTTGTTTTGTATTGTATTGTATTGTATGTTAAGGTATTTCATTGCATATTAGGTACTGATGTTTCATTTCCTTTGGGGGGGGGGGTTCAATTCTGTCTCCCAGTTAGGATATTGTGGGATAGTATTCACCCAGGCTAAAGTTTGGGGCAGGGACAGAGGGAAAGGTTAATTGGTAGGGGGTAGGGGGTTGGGGACTTGTTGGGGGAGGACAAGCCCGTACACATCGATAGTGACTCAGTTAGGAGGAGAGAGGGAAGGACTTAGGGAATAGAATGAGAGGGTGGGGAAGGGGGTGGGTGAGAGGGAGGGGGCAGATGGGGGAGGGGTAAGAGAGGTGGGGTGGGAAGGGGGAAGGGGGGGCTCGTAGCCTAGACTGGGGATTGGTGATGGATAGTGGAAACGATGGAGATGAAAAGGAGGGGCTCCGGGCTGGGAGGGCCACGCCTTGGGTAATAATAAGGGAAGGGAAGTATGAGCCTGACACAGACCCCTCAGCCTGAAGATAATTTCATGGAATGTGTGCAGTCTGGGAAGCCTAGTGAAGCGGTACAAAATCTTACGAGCCCTAGCGAGACATAAATGTGATATTGCAATGCTGCAAAAACCCCACCATTCAGCCGAAGAACACCTCAAATTGAGGAGAGATTGGGTGGGACAAGGATGGGGGGCCCTTGCAAAGGGGAAAAAAGGATGGAGTGGCCATCTTGATCCATAAATGGTTTCGATTTACAAGGGAGAAGTTGTATGCTGACCCAGCAGGCAGATTTTTGCTGTTGTATGGGCTTTTGGAAGGGAAGCCTAGTGTTGGGAAATATGCATAGCCCTAATACGTTAGATTGGGTGATGTACGCACGCTTAGCCTCTCGGATGGAGCAATTGCCAGAGGTTCCGTTGATTTTGGGGGGGGGACTTTAATGAGGTCTTGGATGTTGACCTCGATACGAGGGGGGGAGGAGATCGGATAAGGATACAGACCGCCAGAGTCCTACAAGGGTTGCGGTGTAGATTGGATGTGGTGGATCCATGGCGGTTGCTGCATCCAATGGTCAGAGATTTCACACATCAATCTCGGTCCAATGGATCCAGTGCTAGGATAGACTATATTTTGGTGTCAAAGGGGCTTTTTGCCAGAACGATGGCAGCACAGATCGGTCCTATGGAGATCTCAGATCATGCAATGATCTGGGTGGAGCTAGAATGGTACGATACGACCACACAGGCCAGGTTCTGGAGATTTCCATTAGAGCTCTACAGAGATACCGAGTTTCATATCTTTTTGAAGCAGAAGTGGCAAGAGTTCACAGAATATAATGGGAAGCATAAAAATGACCCGGAGTTATTTTGGGAAACAGCCAAAGTAGTTTTGCGGGGCGATATCATTGGCTATGTGGTGAGGAAATGGAGATTATTAACTGAGCAGATTGTTTGATTGGAAAGACAAACGGTTAAAGAGCGGCGGAAATGGGCGAGATGCCCCAATGCAACCAATAAAAAGAAGTTGTGGGAGGCGCAGGTAGCTCTGAATGAGCTGTTGCATAAAAGGGCGAAGAAATCGTCAACATGCTACCGATATACCGTTTCAGGGATAAACCGGGGAAGCTTTTGGCACGGTGTCTTCAAGGGAATAGGGGCACTAGAGGGGTTGCGGCGTTGCGGGATAGCCAGGGTAAGCTGCAGACAGAAGGACCGGCGATTGCCCATGCGTTTCAAGTCTGTTACCAAAGGTTGTATGCAGGAGTGGAAGGATCTGTGAATAGAATGGAGGACTACTTACGAGACTTAAAGCTGCCGCGGTTGGAGGACCATCAGCGCGCCCAACTGGATAAAGCTATAGCGCTGCAAGATGTGCAGCAGGCCATTCAGAATGCTGATTGCTACAAGATGCCGGGCCCAGATGGATTTGGGGCCCAATTTTACAAGATTTTGGAACGTTTTGTGTCCCCCGCTCTGATGGCGGTGTATCACCAGAGAGTAAAAAACGGCATATGTACATGGGGAGATAACCATGCCCATATTATAATAATCCCCAAGCCAGGAAAGGACCATATGCACGCGGCCTCATATAGGCCAATCTCGCTGTTAAACTTTGATTGGAAGGTGATGTCTTAGATCCTTGCAGATAGGTTGGCTTTGGTGCTGGGTGTACTGGTGCATGAATTGCAGGTGGGCTTTGTGAAGGGATGGTACGCGGTGCATAACTTGAGGAGGATTCTGGTGTCATTGGAATGGGTGCAAAATGAAGAGGTGCCATCACTTTTGGTTAGTTTCGATGCGGAAAAAGCATTCGATCACGTGAATTGGCAATACTTGAGATGTTTGCTACCTTATTATGGCCTGGGACCGTCTTTTTATGCTATGCTGGATATTCTCTATAGGAAACCTACTGCGGGGGTGATATGTAATGGAGTGGTGTCAGAAAGTTTTCCTTGGAGAGAGGTACATGACAGGGATGTCCACTCTCCCCCCTGTTGTCTGTGCTCTCCTTGGACCCTCTAGTAAGAAAGATAGAAGCTTCTAAGGATATCCGATGGGTGCAGATCAGGGCACATGGGTTCAAAATAGCAGGGGGGAGGGGTGGTAGGGGTAATAAAATACATGTAATTCCACAACGTCTGATGGTGTGCCTCTGGGCGGAAGATAAGATACAACCCCACCCGGGGGAGTTATGTATGTATTGATGTGTGTTCTTTGTGATGACGTGGATTAATAAACAGAAGTTAAAAAAAAAAATGAACCACACACATTTCTCCAGTAAGCAGCAGGATTTCCGTCTTGGCAAGGGCCATGGCTATGGTTATATTTGATATGATATATCGCAACATTGCATAGATGTCTATGCGGTGTATAATAATTTAAAAAGAAAAGAAGTGAAAGGAACTCCCTAGTGTAGACAGGACAGTATAGGAGAGATATAGGAACAGCATAGAAAAGTTAGGCAAACGGAATAAGACATAAAAATAAATACACAGAATTCCCTTAGACTATAGGGCTGCCCTTACCATGCCCAAAGGGTGTTGTTGTACCAGAATAGCTACGCAAGTTTAATTTCAGAGTCACAATTTTAATATTTTTAATCTGCTTATTCACTGAAGAGAGGAGCTCAGGCCTGTCTGCCTGAGAAGAGGGAAGTGACTGGTAAATGGGTGAAGAATGAATAGAAGGGATAAGCTTAGAAAAGGAAGGCAGGAAAGCATTAAGGAAGGGGTGAGGCTAGAGGAGAGGGAGAAGGGCAGAGCATTAGGTAGAGGTGGACGACTGAGACTTGAGAGAGTGCAAATGAGGGAGTGAAAGGCAGGGAAGGGCGAGGGAGTACATATTTGGTTGGGAGGCTAGGGAGAGTTCATGGCTGGGTAATGGGAAGGGGAGAGAGTTCAGGAGGGAAGGTTGAAGGGTAGGGATGAGAAACCCCAATCACATATACCCCCCCCCCCATTTACGTATACCATGAGGCACACACCCTTCCAACACCCCTCATAACACAACACACCCATGCACCCCCCCCCCCACACACACTTTTTAGCTTGTTAAAAAGTGGCATTACTTTGGCCACCCTCCAATCTTCAGGTAACGTAGATTTTAATGAAATGTTACAGGTTACTAAGGGAGTTATTTTAGAAGCCTTATTTGTGAAACAGATGTCTGAAAATGGGCACCTAGATGTGCAAATCACAGAGATGTCCCCAGGACTATTTCAAAAAGTTGTCCCTGACACGAGAACATGCACATAGCATGGGGTGTGGTGGAGGTGTGCCCTGGATGGAGCAAGGGAGGATGCATGTCATGCTTTGATTTCAGAATGGCACAAGCATGTCAAGCAACCTGCTTCTGACCACAAGGTGCAAAAATGTGCTCATTTCATGGCTGCAGTTTTTCGAGGGGGAAGAGCAACTGCACTTCCATCATCACAGTTAATTTTTCAAAGGCAAAGAAACCTGCGTGAAAATACATACTCCAAACATATCACTGGCCTGCTGCTGCACGTCTATCTGAAATGGTAGGCCAGGATGTCCTAGTCTCATAACATAGATGCCTCCATTCTGAACCACCCAGGCTGGGATGTCCAAGTGCCCAGTTCTGCGAGCATGCAATTTGGGGACATCCACATTTCTGAAATGGCCTCACTTGTGCACATACCCAGCCTTGTTATCTGCATGAGGCCCATCTCCAGAACTGGTTATTGGGATGCTCATTTTTTAGACTGGAGACAGAGCGATTTCAGATGGCACTATATGTGCGTTCTTTCACTGCTGCCTCTCCCCTGGATTTTTGGACCTTTGGCTTTAGACGTCCCAGATTCATCCTAGATGTCCCTTCTAAAATGCCACATCACTTATTTATTTAGCTGTATTTATATTCTGCTTTTCACTGGGTCAAAGTGGGGATACATTTAACACGAGGGGATATGAGACACATATGCTAATACTTACAGGGAACATGGGCAATGGAGGGTTAAGTGGCTTGCCCAAGACCACAAGGAGTGCCTACAGGACTAGAAATTCCAGTCCCTCCGGCCTGAGATTGCTGTCCCCAGGTGGGACTTGAACCCCTGGCCCTCTGGCCTGAAGTACCTTGTCCTAACCACTAGGCCACTCCTCCCTCTGTATATCTGCAATTTCATAAGCAGATAGTGGCTGAATATTGCTGCTCTCTGCTTTTCGTTTAGCTCCACCCTAGAATGCCTCCAAGTCCTTTCATTATAAAATGGGTAGCTTTTGGCTTGTCATTGAGTATTCCAGCCAAAGGTTATCCACTCCCTATAGAGCACTGAAGGAAGGTGCACAGAAACATGTTCAGCGTTTCTTTCAGTGGCTTTGCTTATATTCTTGGATCATTGCCAATAGTGATTATTTGACTAAGGCCTTGCTGTTCTCTCCCAGTTTTTGAGGACCCCCAGTGAGTCAGGTTTCCAAGATATCTGTAATGAATATGCATAAGAGAGATTTGCATACAGTGGAGGTAGTAGGCATGCAGATCTCTCTCATGCATATTCATTAGGGAGATCCTGGAAACTTGACCCCTTGGCATCCTCAAGGACTGGGAATGTATACCACTGGGCTAGGCTCTGGCTCAGCTCACTCTTCTCTACCTACTGACAACATAAACACAGGGGCCCAATTCTCATCCCGATGTACGACTCCTTTGTACAAACGGGCAGACCCAGACGTACAAAGGAGTTTGCAATTCTGATCCCACGGGGCACGTCTAACCTCGCGGGATCAGAATCGCAAACAGGCCTGTACGTGCAGGCTGGGATTGCGATTCAGTCCCGGCCTGCACGTACAGTGATAGACTGGCTAACTCAGCCGGGGCTTTTAAATGGAGCCGTAGTGCCATGGCGTCCTGTTGCCATGGCACAGCTGCTCTATTTTAAAGATGCCGACTGCTGCCCAACAAAGGTAATTCCCTGCAGCCTGACCCCTGATCCGGCCTCCTAAGGCCTGGGCCGGGCTGCAGGCCATTAACTTTACCCCCCCAAGCCCCTTCCATGCACTGACTCCACAAAAAGAAAATGCCCAGGGGAATTATTCCACCTTGGAGGTGGAATAACTTCCCTGGCCAATTCGCCGGCCCTGGACGTACAGGGCTGACATCAGAATCGGCCCTGTACGTCCAGGGCCAGCGACCGCCTACTGCCCACCCACTCTCTGCCCCCGTGCCACCTCTTCCCCGCCCCTTCCCCGTCCCTGTCTAACTTCCCTGCACAACTGGCAGGGAAGTTATACATGGGCAGGAGCCGGCACGAATAGCGGGGATGGACATGACCCCGGGGAAAGCAATTTTCAAAGCGTTTTCTGTGGGTAAAAAAAACATTGCTTTTCTAAATTGTTTTCTGAAAATTGTCCAACCACAATGCAGCTAAAACTATTCTCAATGTTGCATAACATGCATGTTTGTACTTGCATTGGAAGGCATTCTCGTGGAAGGAAAAGTACATATGTAACATTCATTTTCAAAGCTACTTGCATGCTTTTCCAGTAAAATTCTACTCATGAAAAAGCCAGTTCATTTACTGCATGTACTGTGCACCCACTGCACTTTTCAAAGGACAAATACACCTGCAATTGGTGCAAAGCTAGATTTGCCAACTGGTCCCCAGTGTGCCTGACAGGCTTGATGCAGGCCTGGGTTTAGTGCATGCAAAGATATGTAGTTCTGATTTCTCAATTGCACTCCATAAGAAAAACAGAACTACAAGTCCCTTACTTATTTATTTAAATAGTTTTTTTTATACTGCTTTATCATTTCAGTCAAAGCAGTTTTACATTGTAACTTAAACTTGGTAATGTACATTAAACAGGAGTATTGATAACTTGGATTCCTCTTGATGCAATGAGGAAAACCCGGGACTGGATCAGGCTTGTCGGGCTCATCTGGAGCCAGTAGGCAACTCCATGCAAAGCCCACATGTAAAGAACGTATACGTGGGCTTTGTATCAATGCTGGCAGTTTAAATATTGCCCTCTCTAGTGAAAGATCCATGTGGCCACTTACTAAATTTAACTCCGTGGTCTATATCAAGCTTGTCGAAGTATATTACTTAAGAGATGCAAACAGGTCAGGTTTTCAGGATATTCCTAATGAATATGCATAAGAGATTTACATAAAATAGAGGTGGTATGCATGCAGATTTCTCTCGTTTATATTCATTAGGTATATTCTGAAAATCTGGCCTCTTTCTGGCCCTTGAGGACTGAATTTGGATAAGCCTCCTGTAAATCAAAGATGGTATTGCCTTGGTTTCCTGGACCATATTTTGGAGTGCATTTTTTATATGTTCCAGTCAGGACCTCTAGAGGGATATTGAGTTTTGTCTCTAGGGCTTTGGTCTTCACTCCCCAGTCCTCAAGGACCACCAGCAGGTCACGTTTTCAGGATATCTATAATAAATATGTATGATGGAGATTTGCAGATGGAGATAATGAGCATGCAAATCTTTCTCATGCATATTCATTAGCGAGATCCTAAAGGTTTGGCCTGTTAATGGCCCTCGAGGACTGGGAGTAAAGACCAAACTCTAGGATAAAATGGAGTAAGGATTGTCTGCAGGACCTCTGAATGTGACGCTCTGCAGAAGCTGATTTCCAGACAGATGCGTGTAGACTGAGACAGAAAAGGGATGGAAAAACGTGTCTCTGGGCTGAGCTTCATAAGTGTAGCTCATGTTGTCTTCACTTGCATCATTTTAGTGTCTTAGCTGCGAGTTGGCAGAACAAGTCCATCTGACTTGTGAAATATTCTCAGGAAGAAGGAAGGAGGGAGGAGGTCTTTGGGATGGTTTTGCTTTTCATCTCAGTCTAAAACTTTTGACCATCCAGCAGTAGTGTTCAGTAGGGATCAGTAACCTGATCCACAAATATTGCTTGGATATCCAGATAACTCTCATGTGGATTTGATACCTTAGGTTGCACAGTGAAGTCTTGATAGCCTCTTGCCCTGAGACTAGGGAGAACTCTAATGTTCATTCTTAACTAAATTATAAGAAGTGATTTGTATTAAAGATTTCCTGTCTGTTTTAGCAAAGATTTTATAAGGACTGTTTGTTTTTTTAAGGCTGTTGTCTTCTGCATTAATTTTGAAAGTTGTACTCTTCCTTTCAAAAGGGCATGTATATGTAAAATATATGAGTATTTTTTTTCCACAGACTTTACATCAGCTTTCAAAGGGAATCATTTTCATTTTGAACTTGATTTGGGAAAGGTGCATGCACAAATCTGCCTTTGCTATTTATGTGGATACGTCTTCAATAGAAAGTTTGAAAATACAAAAGTAGTCACTTGCTGTAAGGGCACTTTTCACCCCAAACCCACTTCAAGTATTTCTTCTCTGATGTGTGTATATTTATGTGCATAAATGTAGTGGGCAATTTTCAAAATCCTCACTTCTGTGCATCAACTCTTGCCTTTAAAAAATGTCCACCCTAAAAACATCTTGGGAATCTGAAGACAATGTGCAGAATGATGTTTACAAAACAGAATGAGATCAGTGTCTTCTCCCAAGAGGTGTTGAAACTCATTTTTCTCCCACCCACCATGAAAAGGACCCTCATCCTATCTCTAGTCCCAGGGCTACACTAGTTAATAAAGCAATGCCTAATTTCTCTAGAGCCTTGGTGATGCTCTTGTGTTGGGGAACTAAAATTACTACATGAGAAATGTTTATTTTCTTCACGTGTTTTTAATAAATGGATTACATAATTTTTTTCTACTGTATTAATGTATCATCCATATCTATGATATAAGATGAATCCTCTTAAAATTTCATTTGGCTTTCTTTAGAGGAAAATAAAAGCAGAGAGATCTTTTTTTTCAGTAGGAAAATTGCTTATTGTCATAATCCGATTTTTCCCATTATTACTGACCATTTTATACCACTTCCTTTATAGCAGTTTATAGTAAAACATAATTCCCTATAATCAGATATGATGGCCGGGCACTAATGCTTGGTATGTATGCTGCACACTTTTTTTTTTACTTTTCTTTCGAAAAGAAAATAAATACAACACTTTTTGATTGCTCCCTCACAAAACCACATTTATTTAGACTATGAAAATTACTTTTCAGAAAAGTGGTCAACACCTGACAACTGGCGTTCAAGCAAGGTTGTATTCTTCATAATGTGTGAGGAACTAGAGTTTTATGCTTTTTAATATAGGGCCTTGCCACAAGGTTTTATAGAATGTGCATTTTTTATTCATTTGTTTTAAATGTGCACCACGAATGAGCTCCTCGCTTTTTTGCATGTGGATTTTGATTGTATATGCATTAATTCATAAGTATATGCACATCTAAGCAATCTGTGTGCACAAAAAATGTTAGGGACTCAAATGAACTAGACATTTATTTATTTATTTACATTCTCTTATATACCGCGCTATTCTGCATCAGTGCGGTTTACATTGAACAGACTGACATGGGTTAATGAATGCACATCCCTGCTATGGGGTGCTTGATGAAGGAAATAGTAGAATGGAATAGAGGTGGCAGGTTTAGGATGCATTAGGGGCTGCTGCAAGAAGAAGAAATCAGATGTGGCACACAGGACAGGAAGTATGACAGAAAGAGAAGCTAACAATCATTTGAACACTTCAAAAAATCTGCATTTATTTAGATAGTAGGGATATTAACAGTGACTAGGGTTGCCAACTGGCCAGTTTTTAGCCGGCCTGGCCGGATTTCCTGTGGCCAGGCCGGCCGCTGGCAGAGAATTGAAACTGGCACTTGAAAAGCCGTTTTTTTGCTCGGGCCGCGAGATTGGGAGCAGCCAGAGCAGAAAACCGGCTTTGCGATTGCGATCACAGTCCTGCCCCCCTCCTTGCAGCTGTTGCTTCTGCTTTTTACAGAGCAGCGGCTGCAATAAAGTTAATTTAAAAGTAAGGAAATCTCTGAGGGGCCTTCTGGCCCTATGAAACTCCTTCGGCATTGCCGCCCCTCTGATGTCACTTCCTTTTCAGCCAGGGACCCTGCAGAAAGAGTTTCCTAGGAGCGGAGGGCTCCTCATAGGTTTCCTTACTTTTAAGAAGGAGGAGCAGCGGCTGCACAGGGAGGTTAAACTGCATAGGGGGGAGGTTTAAGCTCCACGGGGGGGGGGGGCGGTGTTAATCTGCACTGAGGAGGGGGTTAAGCTGCACAGGGGGGGAAGGTGAAGCTGTACTTGAGGGGGTGAGGCTGCATGGGGGGGGGGAAGGTAGGGTTGCCAACTGGCTCCAGATGCGCCCGACAGGCTTGATCCAGTCCTGGGTTTTTCCCCATTGCATGCAGGGAAATGTTGTTCTGAATTCCCTATTGCACTCCATAAGAAAAGCAAGACTACATGTCCCTGCATGCAATAGGGTAAACCCAGGACTGGATCAGGCCTGTCGGGTGCATCTGGAGCCAGTTGGCAACCTTAGGGGAAGGTGAAGCTGTACGGGGGGGGGGTGAAGCTGTACAGGGGGGGTGAAGCTGTACGTGGGGGGTGAAGCTGTACTGGGGGGGGGGGGGGTGAAGCTGCACAGGGGAGGCTTCACACAGGTTTAAATTTATTTTTATCTTAACTTTATTGCAGCCGCTACCCTGTAAGAAGCAGGAGCAGCAGCAACAGCTGCAAAGGGAAAGAGGTGGCAGAAGGGACTGACAGGTGGAAGGTAAGGGCTGGAAGAGAGCTTAAAGATGGGGAGGAGGTGGCTGGAAGGGAGCTGACTGAGGGGGTAAGGAGGGGGCTCAAAGGGAGCTGACACCTGGGAATGGTACTGGTAAATGACTGGGTAATGGGGAGGAGACTGGAAGAGAGCAGAAACATGGGGATGGCACTGGAAGGGGGATGGATAGAGGGTAGGGTGACTGGAAGGGAGCTGACATGGGGAAGGTGCTGGGAGTGGAAGTGAACTGATACCTGGGATGGTGTTTGGACTACAAGGGGCTGGACAGTGAGGAAGGAGGGGGACTAGAAGGGAATGGACACCACTGGGAACACAAGGGGACTGGCAATGAAATGTAATGGGAGGGGAGAACTGGAAAGGGGGCTGTTGGAGGGTTACTGGGAGTGGAAATAGGCTGATGGAAGGAAGTGAAGAAATGAAAAGAAGAGACAAGAAAGGGCAGATGGACTATAGACCATAGAAAACGAGCTAAGAGAAGATGGGAAAACAGAAGCCTCAGATTGGAACCAGCATGATCAGAGAATAAAATGGTCAGACAACAAATGTAGAAAAAATAATTTTATTTTTCATTTAATGATTGGACTTTGTACTACCTTTATATTTTACACAGTATGGGGAACTGCATCTCTTATTTATCTGATATTGCACTGCATGCAGTGTCTGTCTTCTTGGGGTTTCAGTTTAAATTTGTCTATATATTTCTCTTTTTGTTTTGTGCTCATTTATTGATGAAGACCTGTCTGTATTGTGTGTGTGTGTGTGTGTGTGTGTGTGTGTGTGTTTGTGTACAACCAATGCTGCGTGTTCTGTCAGTATAGAATTTCTGTTTAAGTATGTGTAGAAATCTTGCTCGATCAGTTTGCACATTGCCCTCTTTGCAATTTGACTGGGACAGGTGGTGAAGCAAGGGTGGGATGGGGGCGGGCCAGGGGGCGAGGCAGGGGTGGGGTGGGCATGGGGAGAGAGTGACTAGCCACAGGTGGCAGGTTTTTCTCCTTCAAAAAGTTGGCAACCCTAACAGTGACCATCAAGGGTCACAAGGAGCAGTGCCTCACTGGAAGGCAGCACCTTATATAGATGAAAAGCCCCAAATAAGACTCTACCCTCTGTGAAGGAAAAAAGGCCAAACTAAGCCAGTAGGAAGAGTCGGAGAGGCTTAGAAAGACAAGACACTGTCCCTGTAAGGCAGAGTTCCCAACCATAAACTGCTGCTGCACACACAAGCTTTGACTCGGAGATAAGGGAGAGAGGTGAGAAAGGGGAGTGATGTCAGAGGGAGTTCCTTGGGAAAGCTTCCACAGAGCAGATGTTCACAGAACCAGCACAGCCAGAAGTTCCTGGAGTTAAGGAAAAAACTTTGGAGCCCGAAGCAATGGAAGTTGAATAAGCTTCACTGGATTCAGCTCCCCTAGAGCCAGAATTTATGGACTGCTCTCTGAATAGAAGGCATGCAGACTTATGGAAAGGAGACGTTTTGAAGCTGAACTGTTTGTTTCAAGATCACTGGAATAATTCAAGCTGAGTTAGCTTGCAGAGGGTGGTGGCTGTCTCCTTTGCTGTTCTCTAGCAGCAAAAGGATAACAGTAACAGAACTGTGGAATTGGTAAAAGACTCGTTTGGATTCTACTAATCCTTTATTTAATAATGTTTCTTGAAAGAAGAGAGTAACTGAGAGCCTTAGTAGCTGAGCTCGAAGCTGAGAAGGAGGCTAATTGGAGCTGCTGTTTGTATTCAAAGGCTAGAGCGGATAAACTGCTACACTGTTTTGGAACGCTGACAGGCAAAGGTAAGAAGCCTGTCTGCATTTAAAAGAAACATTTTAAGTTTGGCTCTGAAAAGACTTTGGGACTTATTATTAATGTTCGATATTTTGCTGCATTAGTTGGGAAGGGAAGAGAAAACACAAGTGTTTTAACCCACTGTGAAATGGATGGCTGTAAACCCCTTTAGACATGTTTAAAAGGGGAAACGTATATTTCTGCTGAGAACATGGGGGACAATAGAGACATTAAAGTCATGTTTTAAAGCTTAGCTTAAGGAACTATGACGCTTGTTATGCCATAAAGCAGCACCTGGTATTTCACTGGATGACTGAGAGACTGAACTGTTAATTGACCTAACTCTATCCTGATTTATTTGGAAAGATAAGCTTTGCTTTATCTTAATAAAGAGACTCATTTTGAATATAAAGGATTGTAAGTGTCTTTGCCAAGGCTCCTACATTGAGTGCACCTGTTCGCAAGAGACTGACCTAGAATAAGGATGGCAGTACTACAAAGAGAGTGCCTCCTACTGGTGATAATACCACCAGGGATTTTTTTTTTTAGGACGTGCTCATCAGTACTGAATACCGGCTCCTTTTTCATTGTCTGCTAAAATTGACCTGTGGTCCTCATGTATTAATGAGAGCCCTGCATGCAATGCATGCCTTCAAGTCAATACTGACTCCTGGCGACCCAGCAGCTCCTGGGTTTTCTTGGCAGTGTGACTGAAAGTAGATTGCCAGGCCTTTCTTCTGAGACAAAGGAGGGTTAAGTGACTCGCCCAAGGCCACAAGGAGTGCTAGTGGGAATTTAATACAGGTTTTTTGGTTACTAAAAGGCAGATTCCATATAGGCCGGTTATCTCCAGTGGACACATTTAAATCGGGCACCGGCGTGATTCAGTCCTAATTCCATATCCGTGGGTATAGACGCGCCCGCGTTTATGGAATCGGCACATAGACATGTCTGGGGCGGCACGTCCAACATGCTGTTCAGCCAGCCCATGCACGTGTTCCGAGTGAGAGCTGTGGCATGGGCCATAGCGTGAAGCGGAGAAACTTGTCGCTGCTAATATTATAGAACATGGGTAGGTGTTGAAATGGTTTTGGATGTCCCCATGCTTACCGTTTTCTGGAAAGCTGCACGTTTCCCTGATATACCTATGGATGCTTCTGGCGGCCACGCCTCCTCAGTTGAAACCTGCATCTCCTAAGTTGCTGTTCTCACTGACAGTATTTTGCGGATGCAAACTAGACATAAGTACTAATGATAAATGAATGCTGATGCAAACTAGACTATATACTAGTCTTTTCCATGCCCGTAAAAGTGCTAAATAATCTCAATGCACTCTAATATATTATAAAAGAAAGTAAATATTAACATGTTTGTCATGACATACAGTACCTTGCATCAAAAATTACTTGGCAGTATAAAAATGCTTCAGTTATTCTTGCAGTGGTTATCTCTAAAAACACGTTTTAAAATGCTAAGCATGGACCCCTTACCAAGTTCACAAAAACCTTAACTAACTTTGCATTTCTCCAAAGGATGCATAATATTGCTCAGCTACAAAAATATGCTCTTTTAATGACTATGGTCTTCTGGCTATGGCATCTGTTTCCCACGGGTATTGGCATTTCTCATAGCAGCTCCTACTTGTGGCTACACCTGTCCCATACAATATCCACTCTCTGTCTTGGCTTATTTTGGACTGTATATATCTGCTATCTGTGGGGCAACCCTGTCTGCCTTTCCACAGCCTGCTTTGCAGCAATATTCCCCTGATCAGGCCTGTGTGGGCTTTGGAGGGGGAATCCCTGTGCCATCATATCAAGCAGCCAGCCTCCAGATATATCACCAGTCTCGCAGCTTGTGTGGATCCTGGATTGGGTAAGGTTGTAGGCCTCAAGGCACAATCAGGGGAGTGTTGGCACAACATCATTCTTGTCTCCCAGTGCCTGGCACAGCTGATGTATGACTGCTGTATCATACTGGCACCTGGTGACACTGCAGTCATCCGTAAGGTCCAGGTACTGGCCAGGCATTCATGCCCTCCCTAAATTGCAGATCAGCACACCAGATCCATCTGTGCAAACCTCAAACCACACACACATACTCTCACTTGCAGGAACGAATTGTAGAGCACAGTAGAAATTTTTCTAAGTATTGCTCTTAATCCATGTCTCTGGCAGAAATAACGGGCATGTCTGCGAGGAAGTAAAAAATCATACTAGGGGCTTTCCAGAATACATTACATGTCTCTGCAGCAAACCATGCCCCTGTTCCGCCCCTCTCGGCCACAGGATGAGATCCCCCGTGCAAGTGCCATGGATGTCCTTGTGCATCGTGTACTGAAATATGCCCGTAGATGTTTTTGCGAGATACGTGTCTCCCATGCAAGTGCAAATGACATATTTGGGTTCTGGAATGGCCCCCTAAGTCAGTGCTTTAATCATTAGACTACTCCTCCACTCCTCCATTGCATATGATCAAAGACATTTAGTTCATTGGCAGATTTCCGCAATTTTTGTACCATTTTCATGTGTCTTTTGTTTTTTCAATAAATTTTTTTTAACTGTCTGTCTTGTATGCGTGCTAGGATTTACATTGACTGTGTGTGTATCTCCCCTTTCTGTGTGGTCCAAGAAGATGCTATGGAATTGCCAGACAGACAAGGGAAACACACCGGATCCAAGAGCTATTGGCCAGAGTTTCTCTGAGCTCTTGCTTGGTAAATATCAGGGCTCAGACTTGAGGGGAGGAATTACCTCTTTTTGTCAACAAAGAGTCAGCCAGAAGTTTGTGTTTGAACCAAGGGTTTACTTAAAACTTTAGGAAAGAGGCTCCTATCCTTAAACCTGGACCACTGATCCACTTGACCCTCTCAACTACAGGCCTTTCTCTCTCTCTCTCTCTCCTGCCTTTTCTTTCTAAAGTAGTTGAGTGGCTGGTGGCGCAGCAGCTCCAGGATTTCCCTTCACTCTGATCAGACTGAGTTCCATCCTTGCCTGTCCACGAACACTCCCTCCTGGCTATTACTGATTTCCTTTGCACTGCTCCTGATTCCTCCAATCACAAAATTCTGCTCGTTTCTCTTGATCTCACTGCGGCTTTTGATCTGGTCAAAAATTCTCTTCTCCTATCACAACTCTCTTCCATTGGTATTTCTCATTCGACTCTGGCTTGGTTTCATTCTTATCTGCTTAATTGCACCTTTCAGGTTTCCTGGTCCTCTTTGCTCTTGTCTCCTCAGACCCTTTGCTGTGGTGTCGATCAGGGTTCTGTCTTGGGCCCTATTCTCTTCAACATCTTCCTTGCTCCCTTGGCTTTCCTGATTCAATTCTTAGATGTCACTTTCTAAATTTATGTTAATGTGCAGCTTCTGTTGCGCTTTCCTGCCCATTCCACTACAGTTATCTCTCAGGTCTCCCAGAAAATTAACAGCATTGCTGCTCATGGTCTGAAACTCAACACCTTGAAAACTGCAGCTATGCTCTTTTCAAATGCAATCTCCCCCTTACTTTCTGTGCCCCTGTGTATTCACAGTATCCTCCTTCCATTCTGGGATTCTATCTGAATTCTTGATTGCCACCTCTGTTTTCATGCCACATTTCCTGCACTGTTGCTGCTTTTTCTTTCTTTGCCAGATCTGCTCTATTCGGAAATTCCTCGACTTGAAGTCTTCTCGTTTGCTCATCCTCTTTTTAGTTAATACTCATCAGGACTATGCTAACTGTCTCTCTTCTTTCTGCACTTCCCCAATATCAAATTTGCCTTCTTCAAATGATTCAAAACACTGCCATAAAACGTTTGTATTGTGCCTGTAGAATCGACAGTGTAACCTCTTTTTTTCATTACTGAACATTGGCTCTCGGTTGTTTTCCGTATCAGGTTCAAACTCCTCATTTTGACATTTCACGCCCTTCATTCCAGTAACCCCCATTCCTGTCTCAGTTCTTGTTCCTTATACTCCTTCACCTGCTCTTCACTGTGCCACACATCATCTTCTAGTTGTCCCCAGCTTTCGTCTGTTTCATTCTTCTACTGCTCGTTCTTCCTCTTGCAGGGCAGCTGCCTCTACTCTGTGGTTCACTCCCATCTGTTTTTCAGTGTCCGCTTTCCTTCACTTGCTTTAAGTCTCAGCTGAAAGGTCATTTCTTTGTTCAAGCTTTTCCATCAGTGGTTTCCCTGCGACCTGATGCTTCCAACTCATGGTTGCACTTTGGCTGGCCATTGTGGGAGTCGCATCAATCTCTGGCACGTCTTTGTCCATTTTTTGTTGTCCCTTCCCTCCCTTTTGTGTCTTCTGTATAGGAATGCGCGCCTAACTTTGTAACATAGGTCTCCTTTTCCTCTTCCTAACTTACTGTCTGTCTTGTCTTATTTTGTTGTTTTTTTCCCTAGTTATTTTATGTTACTGATAATTTTTTTTTTTGTTAACCACCTAGATGCGCTTTTTCCATAGGCAGTATAACAAATAAACTAAACTAACTGTTTAGGGTCACTGAAAAACAACTTCAGCTCCAACAATTTTGTGTGGGAGTATTCAGGACCGTACAAGCTAGAAATGTACCCTGTGTGACTAATGAACCTGGTGCCCCTCCACCCAGCCATATTCAATAACTCACTCTTTTTTAGCTTCCTGGAAGCCCAGTGATGATATCAGCGCCCCTTTCCATGCTCTGTGTGCCCTTGGGAATAGTTAACCCCAGTCTCTTCCACTTCTGCATTTTGATTACTCTTCTTTTCTTTCAGAATGTTCATCAATTTAAGTTATATAGTTATGTGGCATTCCTTATCCCTTCTTTTTCTGTCAAAGCATTTCCCTTATTCGGGTACCTTGATGGTTTCATTGGTTACTGGATTTTGGGGGGGGGGGGGGGTTGCTGTAGACATTTCATTCTTCAGGCTGAGCACCCTTGTATTGATGCAGTGGCTGAAAATCGCTTTTAGTTTACTAATGCTGGTTTGGGTGGATGGTGTAAACATTCCTTTAGGTGGGAAGAGTACCTTGGCTGGGTGCCAAAGGCACTTGCACCTAAGGGCAAACATCCAGTAGATGAGCATGGTGTAATTGCTTGGGGGCCAAAGACAGAAAACTGTTATTGGATGAGTTTTTCTAACCTAGGGGCTGTTCCCTCTCAAAGGAGTCTCCTCCCAGTCTAAACATGACTGGCAGAAGCCTCCTCTCTTATTTTTGAAAACGGCAAATCTTTTTCTGTAGAATTATAGTAATTCTTAGGTAGGGACACTTGATGGTGCTGCTGCTCCTAGTTGCAACATTCAAGTAGTCTCTACATACCCATAAAAGCAATTTGTATATACTTAATGTTTTTAGGCACCTAATTAAACCAAATGCATGTTCAAGAATGCACACCTCTTAGTGCAAATAAATTTTCCAAGTGAAAGGAGAAATGGCTTTTCTATCACTGTTGTGTAAGATGCAATAGTAAACTGAATTGAAATAAAGGTAATCTCCACAATTTCTTGATCTCTGCCATGATTTGGCATAAATATTTCACAGTGTTTTCTGAGGGCAGTTTCCAAATTTCTGCACTTAAAACAGGGTTTTATTTGCAATGATGGTGCTTTTTTCCCCTAGCATTAAAAAAACTGCTAGTGCTCATATGCAGGGCCATCCTTAAGGAGTAGAGTGACTGGACTTGCCTTCACAATAGCCACAATCCCTGCAAAGAGTCTATAAAAGGCAGTATTGCAAATATTACACTATTCCTTATAATGTGCTGCTGTGGGGAAACGAGAACAAGCTGGACCTCTACATATCACTGAACATGGATAGAGCCTGCCAATAGGGGCTCTAATGACCACACATTACAGCTAAAATTATTCAGATAAAAACTGAACTGGAAACTCCAAGTATCCAAACTCCTGCATGTAAGTATTACTAGAGAAACAAACACATTTCCTCCTATAGGAGGTAATTTATAACAAGCTGCATAAATTTATACATCATCCACATGCATAAATCATGTTTTCCATGAATTGCATGCACATGGATGATGCATCAATTTACGCAGCTCATTATATGTAATTTAGGTGGTTGCTCTTCTATAAGTACATGCATCAGGCCAATGGCGCATACTTTGGAGTGAGTGAGCTAGTAGTGTAAGTTCTAATGATGGTCCTCCAAGCAAAATTTTGCTGAGGGCCCCCCATTGTTGCAGTGGTGCATGCCCCCTCCCAATGGTTCCCCAACCATTTGTTGTGCCGTGCTGCCTCCAGCAGGCCTGGCTGCTGCTGCTGCTGCCTACTAAGCCAAAGTCTTGTGCTGTGGCCGTTATTGTGATACTTTGGTCGGGTAGGTAATGGCCTCAGTGGGAACAGAACTGAAACAGCCTCGCAGTGCCAAGTATTTAAGGTTAATGCTGTGAGGCTGTTTCAGACCATTACCACCACAACCTCATATCCTGGAGAGGGTTGGCAGTGGCAACAATGGGCCTCCCCCGGACCGTTGCTTCTCTGTGCCGCTGCCTAGTTCATCTAATGGTCATGCCGGCCCTGCCTTTAACTTTTATTTAATTAATTTTTGGGGGCTCCTTGGCTAAGGTTACCAAATATTCTATAGGCACATCTGGGGCACTTAGCCGAAATGGTTAGAGAGGAAGGGGGAGTAGGGGAACACCTTAGTTCCAGGTTCGAGCAACAAGGCATAGAAGAGGGAAGAGAAATCATTACCCTACCCCCACCATCCATTCCATGACAGCAACAATATCACTTCCAGTCAGACAAATTGATAGAGAAACAGAAACACTGCTGCATTTCCCTCATACTGTGCAGAATATAAAGATAATGGATATAAATTCTAAAAGCTGACATTCAAATCGCTAAATTGAAAATAATTTTTCTACTACCCCCTCTGTTCCCATTTCTGGAGTTGGGGACATAGGGCTACCAAACAGGTGGGAATCAGGGACACGGCTCTAAAATTGGGTACAATCCCTGAAAATCAGGGACATCTGGTAACCTTATTCCCAGCCCCATGCTACCTCTTTCTGTCCTGGCCCCCTCCCCCCATAAAGACCAGTTACTCACCACACCAGCCAGCATTACTAACTAGGACCCAGCTATTTAAAAAAAAAAATAAAAAGACAATGGCACTTTAAGACCAACTCCGCCTCCCTCCCTCACTCTATGCAGGCCTCTCTGGCTTCAGGTCTGCTCTGGCAGCTTTATTGAGGCTTCAGAGCAGGTCCCAAGCCCCAGTTGCGGGTACTGCTGCATGGGGCCACCTCTCTTATCTGCACATGCCTCTGGGCCCCCACCACAGGCACGCACCACAATTGTGGTCCCGATTGCAGTTCTCCACTGCTCCCCATTTTTTGCCTGCCACTACCTCTTTCAAGCCGCAATAGCACGATTGCAGCTCCCATTGCCGTGATTGCAGTTTTCTTAATTTCTTATTTTTATCTTCTGCAGCCTCTCCTCTCTTCTGGGCTCCCAGGAAAAACCAAAGTGAGCCTGTTCTCCACTTGGAGCCAGGTAAAAAAATACTTTTTATAGCTGGCTTCTGATTACTTTTAACATTATTTGGGGCCCCTTTCTTGCCCAGACCCCTCTGCATTGCGGGGGCTGCTTAGGCAGAATTTCCACCTCTGGAGTGAGCACATGGATGGACTATAGGCAGATCCTAAATTTACACACATACAATATAAAACACTCTAACTTTGTGCACTCCTAATGCACATTTACACCATGTTCAGGGCTGGTGTAAGTGCTCATGCTTAGGTTTGGTATGTGTATCTTATTACTCACTTTATAGGAACACATGCAAAACTCAGCAACACTTATAAAAGTACGTCATACTGTGCAAAATACAAAAATATCAGATATTGTCATGACCCCCTGCCTGGGCCAGTGGCTCACAGGCAAAGGGCTGCCATATTTGTCCTTAAATAAAGCTATTTTGTCTCCAGCAAGGAATCCAGGGACTTGTAGTTCTTTTCATTAAAGACAAAGTAGTGTGTGACCACTGGGGGTTGTTTAAGGCAAAAACAAGAAATTTATTTTTGGGTTCTTTCCACGCATTAAATTCAACCACGCAGGCAAAAGGATTATTCTCCAAAACAGAAAAACTTACAGGAACAAAAGTACACGTGCAGTTAAAGAACTGAAATACTTCTTTAAACATGGCAGCTGTTTGCAGTACACATCTCAGCACCTGTGTTACAGCTTTTTTTCATTCAAACAGCATAGGTAAATTCTGATCATTTTCCAATAATGCTGCTTTAATTCAAACGCTGTTCTTAGCAAAGTTCTTTAGCTTAAAGAAGCTCTTAGCACTTTCCTGGCTAAGAAAAATTGTTCTTCAAAAGTTCTTTTTACAGTCCTTTCTAGAAACTTTCAATTTCCCTCATGCATAAAGAACAATCCATCGGTGATTCGTCATACACTGAATCTGACTCAAGAGTGTCAATTTGCATGCTTTCCTGTTCTGCAAATTGCTTATCTCTTTCAGGATTTTCAATAATGTTTTCCAACTTACTAGTCTGTAGAAACTTCAAAAGTCCTTTCCAGAACTGCTCTCCCTGGTAAGCATGGGCTGTATCAGGAGCGTGGGGCTTCTTTCCCTGGAGCAAAAGCTTAACTGCTTCACATGTGTTCAGCTCTACATTTCTGCCTTTGGCTGGGTCTTGGTTATGTTCGTTTGTAACAGCTTTCACCCCCCTTCTGGCAGCTTGGATTTTCTGAACTGTCTCTTGCACACACTGCACTGCACTTTGTTCCACCTCTTCAGCAACCTCCCCAGCTATACATCTGCTGGTCTCTGGCTCAAGCATACCTTTCACACAAGGATTGCTTCCTTTGCTGCTGGAACTGCTTCTCCCACGTGGAGTTAAGCTTCCCCCATCTCCTTGCTCCTTCAGCTTTCCTTCCTCCTTCCTGTTGCTGCTCCTCTCTCCTTCCTTCATCCTTCCTCCCTCTCTCTGCACTGAAACAGGTTTAAAAAGCTGCTTCCTAGCTACCACACCCTTATCTCTGCACAGGTGGTTGTCATTAGAGTCCAAGCCTGCACTCATGTTGGGGCTTGGGCGTGGCTTAGCCTCAGCAAGTACGTGTTTCTTTTGCTTGGCTGTAGCTTTAGCCCTCTGAAAAGCTTGCCTGTCTCTTGTCTTAAAGACATAGTCACCGCTTTCCTGTGTTTCCATTGGCTCAGCACAGCTCTCATTGTCACAATATACAGCATGCTAAAATTTTCAAAGTTGGTATATTCAGATTACTAAACAAAAAATAAAATGTATTTCTGGACTTTTATCCATCCATTCATTCGGATATTTGCCCAAGAGCACGATGCCATCAAAGCAGTTTACAATTAAAATGCGGGGCTAATAATAGGAGGGTAAAGAAGAGAGGCTGTACAATTCAAAGAAAGACAGAGGTGGGGGGGGGGGAGAAAAAAGAGGCAAGAGCAGAAACCGATCAGGGGTGGGTGGGACCATCTAGGAGAGAGGTAAGGGGTTGAGAGGAGGATGGATAAGGATAACCTGATAAGAGGTGGGGATTATGAAGGGGGGATGTCAGGGAAGGCCCAATGGAGCAACTAGGTCTTGACTTCCTTTTTCAATTTTGGTAGTGATGGTTCTAGTCTGAGGTGAAGAGGGAGGGAATTATTGAGATGGGGACCTTAATATATGAGAGATCAGTGGCATGAGACCTCAAGATAGAGGGGAGAGGGGGATAAATGTAGCCTGGGAGGATTAAAGCTGACGTGAGGGTGTGTACAGGTATAGAAGAGAGGCAAGATATAATGGGGAGAAGGCAAAACATGCTCGATGAACCAACAACAGGATCTTGTATTACAATCAATTGTGATGGGTAGCCAGTGGAGAGAGACGAGTAAAGGAGTGACATGATTGAACCGCTGGGTGCCAGTAAACATCTTGGCAGCTGTAGATTGAACCTGCTATAGATACTGAAGAGAGTGATCAGGAAGACTGTGATAAATTACTGCAATGCACTCTAACTGAGAAATAATAAGCACCAACACAAAGGGGTTATTCCGAACCACGAATAGCGGGGATGGACGTCCATCCCCGCTATTCGTGCAACTGCAGGCCCCCGAATAACTTCTCCACTGGTTGTGCAGGGAAGTTAGTCGGGGGTCGGGGAAGAGGCGACCTGAGGGCAGAGAGTGGGCAGGCAGTGGGCAGTCGCTGGCCCTGGACGTACAGGGCTGATTCTAATGTCGGCCCTGTACGTCCAGGGCCGGCAGATTGGCCGGGGAGGTTATTCCTCCCCCAGGGTGGAATAACCTCCCTGAACATTTTTTGTGGGTTTTTTTTAGATTCAGGATGTGGAAGGGGCTGGGGGGGACAAAGTTAATCCCTCGCAGCCCGACCTTGGCCTTAGGAGGCCAGATCGGGGGTCGGGCTGCGAGGAATTAACTTTTTGGGGCAGCAGCCAACATCGCAGTTTTTAAATGGAGCCATGGTGCCATGGCAATGGGATGCCATGGCGCCACAGTTCCATTTAAAAGCCCTGGCTGAGTTAGCAGGCTAGCGCTGTACGTGCAGGCTGGGACTGAATCGTAGTCCCGGCCTGCACGTATAGTGCTGTTTGCGATTCTGATACTGCGGGGCTGAATGTGCCCTGCGGGATCAGAATCGCGATCTCCTTTGTCTTCCAGGCAAAAATGAAACCATAAATTCAGCACCTGAATCCAGATATCCTCTAGCGCTGAATATCTAATTTCAGCATTGACCGGCATGGCTGTCTGGATAAGTGGCAATATTCAATTGCTCTTTAGATAGCCGAACCACATAAAGTTAGAACAGGTATCAAAATTACCTTCTGTAATTTGGGTCCTTTTTACTAAAGCCTGCAAAGGATTTGCAATTAACATGCTAAACAAGCATACATTAATTGCAAAGCCTCCACATTATTTATTTACTTACTTACTATTTTAATCAAGGTGGTTTACATGGAACTTCTAAGAACAACAGTTTTACAAGAAACAGTTAACAATACAATTGTGTATATCACAATTAACTGTGCAACCTTTCAATAACTATTTACACTATCTTTGGTCTCAGTTTAGTGTAGCATAGGTGGGTTGGCAGGAATATTTGAGCGTTACGGCTGTGTGTCTATTGTGGTGTCAAAGGTTTCTGTGAATAGGTATGTTTTAAGTTGTTTTCGGAAGTTAGTGGTGTCTGTAGTTTGCTCTTAATTGGTGTGGGAGCAAGTTCCAGAGGGTCGGGCTGTAGTATTCAAACATTCTTTGGAGTGACTGGGAGGAGCTGGTCTTGATATTTGATGTCAAGAGGTTGTTTTGATGTTGCTTCCTCCTTATAGTATCTGGCATCCTCTGGATTAGACTGATTGTGTAAGGTCTTGAATGTCATCATTATTGATTTGTATTTTATTCTGGATCGTATGGGGAGCCAGTGAAGAGATTTTAAGATAGGAGTAATGTGTTCTTGTCTTTTTGATCAAATGATTAACCAGGCTGAAGTGTTTTGTGTAATTTGCAGAGTTTGGGTTGTGCATTTGGTAGTCCTTGAGATTACAATAATCTAGATGTGGTGTGATTGTTTGACATATGGTGCGGAAGTGGTTATGGTCAATTAGAGGTTTGTAGATTTTGAAGGGTCCTCATTTTAAAGTAGGTTGCGGCTGTAATTTTCTTACTGTGGGACTGGAAGTTAAGCCTTTGGTCTAGAGTTACCCATAGATATTTCATTTCCTTCTTCACAGGGATTGGTCAATTTCCCAAATAGTAGATTATCCAGAGGATTGAACATGACCAGTATGTTTCTGGCAGCTAATGCATGAAGGGCCACTCGAATGTGTGCTCTGCTAAAGCAGGTTCACTTAACAACTCCCATAGAAGAGTCATTCGATGAACCCACGTTAAGAGCCGCATTGCTATGGAGTGCAGTCTCCATGCCCACTCTTCACCCATTCCCTGCCCCATCTTACAATCACCAATTAATGTGCATTTTAGCATGCGATGGCAAACACACTTGCACATGAGTGTTCCTGAGTGCCCAGAGCCACATGTTAAAACTCACATTAACCGGCTAGTGGGCTTTATTTTTTAAAATTATTTATTTAGTTTTCCAGCCTCCAAACCAAACATCAACATAATAAAAACTCAACTGCAGATTTTACAAGGTATTCACATACAGCCCCCACCCACAATCCCCCCCCTAACCCTCCCTCCCTACCCGCCTCCCCCTGGGTCCACCAACAAAAGTCCTCCAGGCTGGCAACCAACCCCCACCATCACCTTATTGGGCATGGGCAAACCCTATTAACCTACACGGGCATGGGCAGCAAACTCATTCAAGGCCTGCCATTTCCCCTGTTTAGCCACTTCCACTGTCACTCCCTTTCTAGGCATTTGCTCGTACTTACTGTACAGAGACAGCAAATTCCACCATGCACACCAACTTACATCATAGGTGTGTTTCCAATTCATAATGACCAAATGGACAGCAACCCCCACCATAAAATCAAGGAGGAAATGACGATCCTTTTCCAGGGAAGGGATCCCCACCTGAGACCGAAAAACAACTATAGCCCAGGAGAGGGGAGCCTTAAATTTCAGAACTAATTGAATCCGATCCCAAACCTGCTCCCAAAAGCTCCGGATGCAAGGACAACCCATCACTATGTGCTCCAACGTACCCATGGTTTTCTGACAGGACCAGCATTGATTGCCAGAAGTCACGTCCCATTTAGCCAACTTCACTGGTGTACAGTAGGCTCTGTGTGCAAAAAAGAAAGGCGACTGGGTGATAGACGCCGCTCTGGACACCCTGACCGATTTGGACCAGTACTTCCCCCAGCTCGAGATAGAAAGAGCAGCACCCGTATCATGTTCCCAAACCCCCTGAAGCCCTTTTGTGCAAGAGACTTCAGTCTGACGCAGTACTTTGTAGTAGCGAGACGCTACCCCGGCCAACTGCGTAACCTGTCGAATCAAGTTAACAAAAGCACTCGCCGTGCCCAGCCGTTTGACGTCTACTCCGGCCTTACCCACACAATGTCTGATTTGCAACCATTGAAAGTACAGGGCCCCTGGGAGATTAAAGTCCTGCTGAAACCTGTCAAAAGACTTCCACCCTCCCTTATCAACCAACTGTCCTAATTCCCATATAGCGCACGAGTACCACTTACTCCAAGTGAATGCCTCACGTTGAATTTTAAATAAGGGGTTATGCCACAGAGGCAAGGAGACATACATCCCCCTTTCATATGCCAACGCGTGCCATAAAGTTGAGAAGGCCCTCTGTGAGTCCCTTATCATTACTGGAGTCACCCCGCCGGGACATACCATCTAAGGCAGAAGATTACTAGGAATGGGGGCAGTGAGGCTCTTCTCCAGCACCAGCCAGGTAGGGCTTTGATCTGTAGTCTTTTCCAACCACCTAGAGCCCTGCTTAAGCAGAAAGGCGCTGTGATACGACCAAAAATCGGGGAAATTAACCCCGCCCTCTTCTTTCCTCACTTTCAATTTTTTTAGCGCTATTCTTGGAGGCTTACTTTTCCATAGATATCGGCTTAAGAGCCCCTCGATCTGACAGTAAACCTGCCTTGGGAAATAGCAAGGAAGCATCTCAAGAATATAATTAATCTTTGGGGTAATAGTCATCTTAATCATCTCCAATCGCCCCCACCATGACAAGGCCAGGGGGGACCACTTGCTCGACATATCCCGAGTAAGAGCTAATAGCAGCCCTGCGTTAAATCTGTCTCTTCCAGAGGATAACAATATTGCACCCCCAAATATTTGATCATTTTCGTTTCCCACATAAAAGAAAATAGTTCCAAATCACTTTTCTTCGCAAAGGAATTCAGCTGAAAAGCCGTGGATTTCGCTCAGTTTATTTTATATCCTGACAAACTGGAATATTGATCAATGAGACTAAGAATCTGGGACACTGAACTAGGAGTGGAAAATAAGAGCAGATCGTCGGCATAGGCCGATAACCTCACCTCCACACCCCCCACGGAAATCCCATGGATACGCTGATTCTGCCGAATCAATAACGCCAGGGGTTCCAAAGCAAGATTGAACAGCAAAGGGGATAAGGGGCACCCTTGTCTGGTACCCCGACCCAATACCAGCTTCCGCGATTGAGTACCATTCACACAGATACTAGCCGTGAGGCAGGAATACATCACCTTGAGTAGACTAACAAACCCTCCACCAAAGCCAAACCAATCAAGCACTGCAAACAATTCCCCTGTGAACCCCGTTAGAGGGACCCGCTTAACAAGTGTAAAGGGAAAACCCAGGAGAAACAAGATGAGCACAGAGAGTCAAAACCAATACACCATCCCCAGCCCAACAACCCCTGGCAGAAATCTTTTAACACAGGATAAATATGAAGAGCAGCAAAAAAACAAAAAACAAATGCAACATACTAACCCGTGATACCCTCCCCCCACACCCACTTCTTTACAAGATACTAACTACATATCAACATATAACAACCAACAGCCCGCAATCCCCTGCCCTCATCCAGAAAGCACACCCCCATCGGGCTTCCCCGAAGAGCGCTTAACCCTCACCCTGGAACAGCGATCCCACTGCTCAGGTATGAGGGAAGGCCACCCTAACAAACAGTTCAGTCCCTTCTTGCGTAGTTCAGTGCATCCGTGACTGTTCTTTCTCCTCCAGGAACGCAGCTAAAGCCTCCGGGTCCTCGAAAGTCCTGGTCTGGTTATGCAAGGTCACCCGCATCCGGGCCGGGTAGAACAACCCAAACCTGGCCTGTAGTTGTTGCAACCGTGGCCTCAGAGCTAACAGGCCTCTCCGGCGATCCACTGTAGACTTAGCAAAGTCTGGAAAAAAGAGAAGCCTACGCCCCTCATACTCTATGGGGGCCCGCAGCAGCGAGGCCTCCATGATCTGCAGGACTTGCTGGAATCGAAGTACCTTGAGGATAACTGGCCTCTCGCGCTGGTTATTCAGTTGAGGTTGAGAAGGGACCCGATGTGCATGTTCTATCTCGAAGGGGAGCGCAAATGTTAAATGCAGCACTTGCGGGATCATTTTCTGAAGGAACGCCACCATATCTTTGCCTTCAACTCCTTCTGGAACTCCGACGATCCACACGTTGTTCCTACGTGCTCTGTTATTCCCCTCTTCCAGATCCTTTTGCAGTGTTTTAATTTGTTTAACCTGCTTCTCCAGGAGACAAAGCCGCTCCTCGTGTGCACCCAGAACGTTCTCCGTTTTGTCCTGCCGCAAGGTAAGCGCTTCTATAGAAGCTCTCAGCACCCCGACATCATCCTGCACCACCGTCAGCACCTCCCTGTTCGCCCGAACCATCTCCCGTATCGCTTGCACCTCCGAGAGCAACTCCTGCAGGGCCTCAGGTTCTCGTGCGGACGCCATCTTTTGTGGAGAGGGGGGCTCCGTTTTCGATCTCTTCGCACTGTTATTCTGTGCAGTGGGAAAGTCCAGCCGCGTCGGCTTCGGCCCTGACATTCTCCCCCAACGAAAAGACACCAATTTCACTGCTGCTCAGCTCCGTCACTCAGGGTGTTAGGCAGGATTCTTCACGGACCCTCCGGAGCAAACGCTCTATGCAGCCATCTTGCACAGCGCTAGGCTCCGCCTCCCCGGCTAGTGGGCTTTAGTAAAAGGGGCCCTATGTGGGTACTTATTCAATCAGCAAACTGAATGACACAAACTGGTTATGTGCTGGAATCACCCTCAACCTGCCCTTAGACCGCCCCAGCACTGTCCATACAGTATGGGAGGGGATAGAGGTGATATTCAGTAGCATTGTCTGGTAAGTGGCACTGAATATCCTTTTCAGTGGGGTTTATCCTGTAAACCCCTTTGAATATCAGGTCCATTGTTTCTCCCGTAGTGGGTTCTCTATGTACATTTACAGGATGCACCGGGTCTGGACTCTTTTCATTGATATTTGGTGCCTGTGGATCAGTTCTAGCAGGCAAGAGAGATAGAGCTGGTACTTGGTGCCACCGCGTACCCCCTGGGAAAAAAAACCCTACCCGCACAAATAGCACAGGCAGATTTGTATGTGCACGTTCCTCAGTCAATTTTAATGCCTCTTAATAGAAACGTATCCCAAGACTTTACACATAAATCCCTTGTCTGAAAATTACCCCCTATGAGGATCATTTTTAAAGCCATTTAATTTAATTTAATTAACAAATTTTTTATATACCGCTCCTTCCATTGATCAGATGCGGTTTCCATAGAACAACAATAAACAGCACAAGCTGTTTTTACATATAACAATTTGTAACTTGGGTATTACAGGTAACAATTAACAATTAGTTAACTATGTACAATGAAACAGAATTTAACTATATACAGAGTTATGTGTCTTCAAATACATAGTTGTAGGGGTACAGTACTTCATTCCTTTGTTTATCAATGTATTATCTGGCGTATGGTTATCCGGCTTGTGTACAGAAATGGCTTCTTTTAAAATCACCCAAACAATATGTGAGTGAAGGTATATGCCTGCAGCTTGTGTGCATATAAGTCTTTCCAAACTGAGTTGAGGCAGTCCTGAGAATGTGCTTAAGAAGGGTTTAATATGGAAGCATATACTTTTATAAATTACACATGTATGCATGAAAATAAGCCATGAAAGTTGTATGTACTAAATAGCTGCTGTAAATGTGTGCATGTACTTCTGGGGGCAAGGAAGGAGACATACATTCCTTTTGAAAACTAGTATAACTTATGGACATACTTGCCACACACACTAAATGACTTGTTATAAAATTTACCCTCCCTATGTCCTGTGTGGTCTCAGTTCCCATGTTTTGTAAGTCAGGTGTCACAGAAGGAACATTTCAACAGCTGAGAGGGAACTATATGGGTTGGTCGGGAGGTAGTCTCTTCTATCAAATCTTGGCTGTCCATCTGAAACTTTCTGCCTCTTGGTTCAGATCCTCTGATATTTCAACATAGAACAGGTGGGTGAGTATCCATAGGGTTTTTTTTCGGCTCATCAATTCTTGTAATTCTGTGCCTTTGAGTAGGCATTGTTTTCCTGTAGCGTTCTGAGACGCGCTTATATGGTATCATTGTGTTTGCTGTTCTGACACTGCAAGGCGATCATAAAGGGAGGATATTGGGATGTTGCCTTCCCAAGTAAGGGCAGTCGGTTTCCCTGCAGGTGTTACTGGCAAAGATCTGATTTGGCAAGTCCAAGCAACATCTGAGTTCAGTCCTTCTCAACCTTGCAGATTCCTTCCAGTCTAAATGCCACCTTAGGGTATGGACTGGGTACCCAGAGTGTGTGTGGCACAGCCTCCAGCATAAAGACATTACCTACCTTCTCCAATTCCTGTCCCTCAGTGGTAGCTGTCCTGTGGTGAGCATCTGCTAGCTTAGGGTGCTCTTCATAAAGCCATAGAACCTGAAAAAGATTGAGAAATGAGTAATTTATATTCTTGGAGCACATGCATCCCTTTTTAATGCCAATAGAAATGCGAGGCTGCTTTACACAAAGCACTTAACCGGCAACTCCTTTGCCCTGCACAGAAACATAGAAAATGATGGCAGATAAAGAACATGCAACCTATCCAGTCTGTCTGTTCAGACGAACTACTAAGCTCTTGTACAATCCCTTCATCATCCTCGGAGACCCTTTGTACTTGTCTCATGCTTTTTTGAATTCAGATATAGTTCTCATCTCCACCACCTCCGCTAGAACGTCTTTCCATACATCCACCACCCTTTCCATACCAAAATATTTCCTTAGATTACTCCTGAGCCTGTCCTTGTTTACCCTCATTCTATGACCCCTTCTTCCAGAGCTTCCTCTAATTTGGAAGAGGCTTATCTCCTGACCATTTTAGTAGCCACTCTTTGCAGTCTGTTAATAGCCTGGGTCCCCAAATTTAAAAGATTTAGGCCAGGTTTACATCTTCCTTTACAAAAAGGGCAGGCACCCACTAAGCCCCCACTGCAACCCCTCCAGGACCTTTATTACTATTACTGGAATCTTGCTGTGTTTTAGGTTTCTGCTTTGTAATGTACCAAATTGCATCTGATGTTGTGCTGCTGCTGCTGTAGCCATGGACTCTGGGACACTGACAATGTCTGAACTGAGTAGCATAACAGTATAACTGAGATATCATATGCCAAGGGTAGCCCATCCCAAACAATGAGATTTACCACCCCAGTGAGTAAGACTGAACACCAGTGAGTGAGGTTTTTCTCACAATGCATTCACAGTATAAATTTAGAAAGATCTGTATGTTGCATTGCTTTGCAAATAAAAGGAGCACTGTAACATGATAGTTTTCTTAGGTTTCGTTTTAACTTCTAATTTTTCAATCCCTCCCTCCAGAGCAGAACTAGGGGCATTTCACAGTAGAACTCTCCATGCAAAAAAATTAAAATAAATTGTGGTTTCTTCTCAGTAAACACAACATAAATTCTCTCCAGTAACAAGCGTATTTGAAATAACAACTACACAATTACATCAGGGGAATATCAGGACTTGGTAGAAAGATGTTTATTAATATAACTTGACATGGCCGTGTTTCATCACTATATACCCATGTCAGGGGTATTTAAAATTACTACATACATTAATAACAAACAACCATAAAAAGAAATAAAATGCACAGCATATAGAAAAATGCACAGCATATAGAAAAATGATATATAAAAATATAGAAACCATGTGGAAACAGAAGTGAATATCTGGGTCTGGCCACACTGCCCGGAAGCCGCCAAGGCTAACTGTGCAGCATTGATATTGGATGATGCACGGTTAACCTCTGCGCCTAAGATAGGCGTGGAAAACCCTCACTATCTTATATGCTGCGAGTGCTAACCGTGCAGCTTGCAATATCAGTGCTAAATGGTTAGCGCTTGTCCCTGCCTCCGCTCTGCCTTGGAAAGCCCCCAGCATACCTCAATGCTAGCTGGCTATCATCGGGGCATGTAGGGGACTTAGTTGGGGATATTCGACGGCACTACCTGTGTATGTGCCATCGAATATCTGATTAGCAGGCATTTACACGATTAACTGGCAGTTAACCGTGTAAATGTCTTTTGAATATCGGGCACTGCAATCCCAAGGTTCTCCAGACAGGGTGTGCCATGCATTTCCAGGCATGCTCAGAAAGAGAGGGTGGGAGTAGAGATCTGAGACAAAAAGGAAATTGAAGGGTAAGAAGTTGCTACAGTAAATGCATGTGATGAAGATGCTTTGGTACATGAATGTGAGAGCATCGCCAAATGCAGGTGTCACGTGCCTGATGTTTGTGACTTGGCATGTCTGAAACATTGTTATCAGAACATTTAACAGGGCTGCAAATAAGTCAGCTATGTTCAGTGCCCATTAAAAGACAAAAGGTGGCATCAGTAAGCCTGATGGATGTGGCTTGAAACAGATCCATCTAAACCCCACGCCACACTAGTGCCTATTTTTGTGCTTACCGATAGTATCCAGCTTCTGGTCAGAAAGAAATTGGAAGTGTTTCAGTCATCTTATGCTAAGAGGGATTCGGCGAAAACCGAGTGCAGAATGGCATGCTCAGTCAAGCGACTCAGAGGGATGGGAGGAGGAAAAGCCTGCACGGAGCACAATATCAGCAGAGGAAGATCTCAAAGGCTTGTTGCAGGAGTTCCATGGGAAGAATATAAGATCCCTATGGGCAGATTTGAAGGAGACTTTGGCATCCCTGCAACAAGATCTGAGGGCCTTGGGGAACCGCATGGTGGAGTGGAGGACCAATGGACAGGCATGCGTCAGAGATAGAAAAGATGGCATAAGGCTGTGAGACTCTCAATGCCTAGCAGGCAATACTGCAAGAAAAAATAGAAGATTTGGAAGATTGGGCACGGTGCTGCAACTTACACATGAGAAGGATATGCGAGAGTGAAGAATTTCAGGACTGCGTCTCTGTGGTGCAAAAGCTGTTTGCCCATATTCTGGAGCTTGAAACTACAAATGGGGGAGCAGAGGGCCCTGTGGGAATTGAACAGGTGCATAGGAGTCTTGGCCCTCCATGAGGCAAATGACCCCGAGATATGGTGGTATGTCTGAGTTAATTTCCGGTCAAGTAGCATTTGCTCAACACTGCACAAATGTTTGGGAGGATAGCCTGGGAGAACTGTGAAGTGGAACTTTATAATGATCTCTCCCAAGGAACATTAAGGCGGAGAAGGGCTCTGCGAGATGTGACCGCTTATTTGCACAAGGTGGGCCTGTGCTACCATTGACCGTGATCAAAAGACCAAAGTGAAACATCCAACATGGTCTCCTGGAAGGTTAAAGAACAACATGAGGCCTAGAGGGTCCTGGAAGAACTGGGATGAGAGGGACTGCCAAAGACATTATCAGCGGACAAGGCCTTGGATCCTGTAATCCACTGTATTCTGGAAACCTCACTATCCTCTGTTTTAGCAGTGTTTCCATTGGTTTACTCACCAAAAAGATCAGACTAACTGGTATGTAGTTCCCAACCTCTTCCTTACTTCTGCTTTTGTGTAAAGGGACCACATGCACCTTCTTTAAATGTAAGAAAGGGGACTATTGTAGTTGATATGGAAGGGCAGACTAGATAGGCCATGTGGTCTTTTTCTGCCATCATGTTTCTATGTTTCTCCAGTCCTCCGAGATCACTCCAGACTCTAAAAAAAAAAACCCAAAAAACAAAAAAATTTGAAAAGGTTAGACAGTGGAACCACTAGAACTTCCCTAAGTTCCTTCAATACTCTCAGATGCATTCCATCTGACCCCATTGCTTTGTCTATTTTTAGTTTAGCTAGCTCCTCGTGAACAGTTTTCTGAAAATCGTTCAAAATCCGCCTCACTTCTGTTTCTATTTCATGGTAGTTTCTGAGGTCCTGCTCCAGGTCCTTCATCTGAGAACACAGAACAGAAATATGTAAGTAATTCCGCTTTCTCCTCATCAGCTACTACATATTCCTCCTCTTCAGTCTGACAATGCCATTTTTGCACTTTCTCCTCTTACTAACATATCTGAAAAATGTTTTATCTCCCCACTTTGCTGCATTGGCTATTTTTTCTTCCAATTGTATCTTTGCTTTCCTGACTACTTTCCTAGCTTCTCTTAGCTTTTCTGAATATTGATGCTTATCTTCCTCTTTTGTGATCTCATGTATTTTATGAAGGCCACCCTCTTTTTTTTTTTCACCTTTTCAGCTACTTCTTTCGAGAATCATAGTGGCTCCTTTTCCTTTTACATTTACTTGCTTTCCTAATAAAAAGGTTTGTTGCCCTTAAAATATCCCCTTTCAGTTTCGCACATTGCTTTTCTACATCCCACAGTTGTTCCCATCCCACTAATGACTACTTGAGGTATTGTCTCATCTTGGCGAAGTCACTTTTCCTAATGTCTGTGACTCTCACTGTTGAATGGACTTTATTAGCCCTAGTCCTAATACTGAAC
This sequence comes from Ichthyophis bannanicus, assembly GCA_033557465.1. Taxonomy (NCBI): domain Eukaryota; kingdom Metazoa; phylum Chordata; class Amphibia; order Gymnophiona; family Ichthyophiidae; genus Ichthyophis; species Ichthyophis bannanicus. The sequence continues at coordinate 661,943,668 of CM066035.1, read as the reverse complement.
CACACCATCTGGTAATCACTAGATGCAAGATGATCCTCCACTATATGATCAGAAACATTCTTCACATTCGTAAACACCAGGTCCAGTATGCCCCCTCTCAAGTGTGTGTCATGTTATCAGTTGCTGGAATAGTTTTCCCTGTAAACAATCCAGATCGCCCTATTTCTGGAAGACATCGCAGCAGGGATGTTCTGGTCAATATCTGGCATATTTAAATTTATTTATTTATTTAACTGGTTTTATATACCATTTTTCTTCAAGGCAAAACGGTTTACATAGAACAAGTAGTAACGTTTACATGGAACAGTTAGAACTATATACAGTTAACTGGTAGAAATTTTACATTGAAACATTTTACATTGAAACATTTTACATTGAAATAAGTAGTAACTTTTTGTATGTAACAGTTGGAACTATGTAAAGATAACTGGTATAAAATTTATATTGTTACAATTGTGCAAGAGAACAAAGTGATTATTTACAAATAGCATAGCTGCTATCCGGTGAGGCATTGTGTTAGCCTGCTTATGGGGGTTGAGTGGTGAGGGGGGTGGGGTGTGCTCTTGTGTATGGTTTGTGGCAGTGGCTGTGTTGAAGTGTTCATTGAAAAGAAAGGCCTTAAGATGTTTTTGAAGAGGGTGTGGGATTGGAGGGCCTGTAAGTTGGGGGGTAGTTTGTTCCAGTTGGTGGGGGCATAGAATCAGAAAGCCCTTGTGCAGGTTTGTTGCGATTTCTTGGAGCTCTGTGCAGGTAGAAGGAGGAGATTTGCTGTCTTTTGGTGCCGGAGTCTGCTGTTGTTGGGGTGGTCAATTAGTAGTTGTAGCTGTTCCGCTGTAGTGTTGAGGAGGGCTCTATGTGTGAGGACATGGTCTTGAACCTGATATGGGATGAGATTGGTAGCCAGTGTAGGGATTTCAATACGGGCATGATGTGGGTGTGCCTGGTTGCTCCGGTGATGAGTCATGCAGCTGTGTTTTGAGCCAGCTGTAGGGGAGCAAGGGTGGTCTTAGGTAGTCCTTGTAAGATAGAGTTGCAGTAGTCGAGGAGAGGGCTGATTGATGCTTGACAGACTGTGCGGATACTCCTGGTGGTGTTTAGCATGTGTGGCTGGAAGTTCAAGAGGTGGTCCAAGGTTACACCAAGGTTATTGATCTGTGGTTTGACCTGGATTTCAGTGTTGCCCAGTTTGTTGCTGTGTGAAGGATTAAAGCTGGGATCTCTGGATATGTGAAGGAGCTCTGTTTTGTTCAAATTGATTATGAGATTGTGTTGTTGCAGCCTGCTTCACAGAAGTCACCGCAAGGCTACAAGTGTGGAGTAATCAGGAGAGGTGGTGTTGAAGGCAGTGAAGAGCATTATATCATCCGCGTAGATTTAGTATTCAATATTGAGGCTCATGAGGATGTGACAGAGGGGTCTGAAGTGTATGTTGAAGAGGAGGGAGGAGAGGGCTGATCCTTGTGGTACTCCTTGGGAGAGGGTGAATGGTGAAGAGGATTGGTTTCCAGTTCTCACTTGTTGGGTTCGTTGGGAGAGGTAGGAGTGAAATCATTGTAGTAGGGTGCCTTGGATGCCAATGATGTTGAGTTGGTTGATGAGGGTCTGGTGAGATACTGTGTCGAAAGCTGCGGATATGTTAAGTAATAGTAGGATGAAACCTGAGCGGGGTATCTCTGTCCCAGTTATGAGGTTGTTAAGGAGGGAAGTGAGGAGGGTTTCCGCACTGTGGAGGGGGCGAAATCCATGCTGGTTGCTGTCAAGTGGTGCAAAGTTGTCCAAGTGCTCCGAAGCTGAATTTGTATTGCTTTATCGATGATTTTAGAGAGGAAAGGGATGCTGGCAATGGGTCTGTAAGATGCAGGTGAGGTGGGATCAAGGTTGGGTTTCTTCAGGAGGGGCCTTATAGAGGGTTTTTTGAGTGCTGGGGGGAGGTAGGCTTGGTTGAGGGAGGCGTGGAGAACTGTGGAGATAAGTGGAAGCATCAGGGTCTTTGTCTGCTTGATCCATGTTACTGGGCATGGATCTAGGAGGGAAGTGGTGGCATTGATATAGGTGATGATGTTCTGGATTTCCTCTGGATGGACATCTCAGAAAGAGATCCAGGGTTGGGTTGTGAAGATGGTGGACGGAATGGTTAAGGTAGAGGTGGCAGAGTGGCTGTGTTTAGCATAAGAAAATCTGCCATCACTTGGGGGTGGATGATGTCTTCTTGGGAGGGGCTGTGATGGGTCATTTGTGAAGCTCCTGATGAGTTGAAAGAGTTCTCAGGGTTTATTTATGGCATGGAGTAGTAAGTTGCTGTGGTGTTCCTGCTTGGAATTGAGAGTGCTGGTAGAGTATGCTGTAGATTGTTTACTGTAGATGGTCAGCAGTTGTGGGTCTTTAGTTTTTCTCCATCTTTGTTCTATTTTTCTAAGTAGGTACTTCTGATTTTTGAGGTAGGATGAGTACCAGGGGGCGTGGTTCCTGGGGGTTTTCGAATGGTTGTGTTGTGGAGCTTGAGAGGCTGTGGTGATGATGGTGTTCTAGGTTTGAATGAAGAGATCAAGGTCTGAGTGTTGAAAGGCTTGCTTTGAGGAATGGTTTGGTGGATGAAGGTTTACTCATGGAAGTTTGTGAATCTTCTTGTCGTGTGAGGTTTGGGTAGTGTGGGATGTTTGAGTTGGGGATTGGGTAGGGTGAAGGAAATAAGGTGATGGTTTGACCATGGAACTGGAGTGGATGGGGGGAGGAGAGTGAATCATTGGGTAGGAAGAGCATGTCCAGGGTGCTTCCTTTTTGGTGAGTAGAGGTCTTGATGATTTGGGTAAGTTGGAGGTCACTCATGGCTTGGAGAAAGGTGCTGCTGTGGGTGGAGTCAGCTGAGTGGAGGTTAAGGTCTCCAAGTAGAACAAGGTGGTGTTGGCGTGGGACAATGGAGCAGACTACCTCAAGAAGAGAGTCCAGTTGGTCTGCCTTGTGGTGTGGAGCTCTGCATATGAGGCCTATGGTGAGGCATTTGTTGCTAATGATGAGGATGTCGATTCCATGAGAGGAGGATGTGCTTGTGATGGTGAAGCAGAGTTGTTTGTTAGAGAGGATGCAGACGACTCCTCCTCTGCTGTTAGTTCGTGGGCAGTTGTGGATGTGGTGGGTGTTGGTGTTGAGTTGGTTGAGAAGTACATTGTCCGTCTCGCTGAACCAGGTTTCAGTGGTGCAAAGGAGGTCAATTGCATTGTCGGTGATGTGGTCAGCAAGGGTTTGGATTTTATTCCCGGTGGAACAGGTGTTGATTAAACTGCATTTGATTAGTTGAATGGGGGGGGGGGTGTTATGTATTGTTGTTGTGGTGAGTGGTGCGGTGGGAATGGTGAGTAGATGTGATTGCCTCCTATGTTGCTGACTGTAGTGGGGGATCGGGGTGTAGTGGATTAAGGGATTTGGAAGATGAATAGTAGGAATGAATGAGGGGAAGGGTGAGGTAGGTTGAGAGGCAGTGTGCCAGTAGAGATGAGAGGTATATGAGTGTGAGGTATTTGGGTAGTGTATTCATGTTTGATTTCTTTGTTTCGTGTGAGTGGGCTGGGGTAAATGTTAGGAGAGAGAGGGATTGTTGCTTGGGAGGAAGTGCTTAGCAGGGTCTGTGGATAGACATACAGAGGAGTGGGTCTGCATCCAGGAGGGGTGTAGGATAGCTCCTCAGGTTTACACTGCTTTCATGTGTGCGCCTCTGTTCCTCACCTAAGGGCCCTCAGGCACGGGCGTGCCCTTCTGCCTGCCGTGTTTAAATCAGTCCTGCTGGGGCCTGATTGGCCTTCGGTGCAGGGAGCAGGAGGAGTCCCTGATCCTGCTCCCTGTGCTGGACGCCGATCAGGGTAGGCTGATGGCGGCGGCGGTGGCTCCTTGCCCATCAGCAGCACTTTTCCTTTCATAATAATATCATGACTGTCTTCAATTAAATCTCTGTCCACTTCTGCCTGTGAAGGAGGTCTGTGTACAACACCAATGCAAATGAATGCTCCATTCCTTCTTTCCTGTTTAACCCATGGTGCCTCCCCTTCTCTCATAATCTCTGCAATTCTGTAACTTTAATATTATTTTTTTACATATAGTGCCACTGCTCCTCTTTTTTTCCTGCCTTGTCCTTCCTGAATAAATTATAGCCCTGTATAATGTGAAACATATCATGTCCCAGTCATGTCTTGTCCAGACAAAATTTAAATGATCCATTTGAAGGAAAACCTACATTTCTGACATTGCCTGGACAAATCTACTAAATATTGACCCCATGGCATGTACAAAGTTTGTGATAAGGAAGCTTATCATAGCTCAGGTAGGAGCTATAGAAAAGATGATGTGACTCTGAACAAGCAACCTGTCAGTTCTGGTAGAAGTGAGAAAACAGAGTTTTCACATAAAAGACTACCAGTCCCAGAATGCACCAGGTTTCCAGCAGCCATGAGAGGGGCTGAAGGGAGAAAATGTGTGTGCAATCAAGAGAGCTATGAGGTAATCCCTAAGCACTCATCTCAAAGGGCAGGGCCTGATTCAACACAGCTGCGCTGTGTTAGGGAGCAGCACACATTAGAACAGGATAAGAATAGAGCTTATTCTTCAGATAACAGCTACAGAGGGAGGAAGAGATACAGAGACAGCAACGGCTACAAGCACCAGTATCACCTGGAGAAACAGAAGCCAAGCCAAGCAGATAGAGAGAGAAGGAAACTCTCTGGAAGGAAGAGAAGAAAGGCCATTGGAAGGTCTGGGAGATTCCAAGGCAGTACTCATACTGGGAGGTATTCCAAAAGCCAGCAGAGTCCATTGGACTGGATTCAGCCAGAGGAATGGAGTGGCAGAGATAGGAATCACCAGTGGCTACCTGGAAGAGAGAAGACTGCATGTGGAAGGGACTTTCAGACCAAGGCCAGAAGGTATGTGAGAGAAGATCCAGCGTCCAGGGATCAAGATTGGAAGGCTGGACATCAGAATTGGATTACATATTGGCCAGGCTATACAGAGAGGAATAATGATAGCAGGAGAGGCTCAGGTATGAACACTGATCCAGACCCTATCTATAATAGAGAATGGCAGCAAGGGAATAAGCATTCTCATGATAGTGCCTTAATGAAAGACTCATCTGTGCCAATGTATGATATTGACCCTATGATTGTTGATGCAGGGGGAAATACAGCAGATGAAACTATTTACATGGACTGTTCTTTATCTAAATGCTATTGCTAGTTTTCTATGAGCAAACACATCAGCCATCACAAAGAAACCTAACTTTGTTATTTATTTCCACTGCAAACAGCTCTTAAAGCAGGATTTGGGCTCACACAGTAGCAGCCAGCCAGCTAAAGGCTTTCAGCTGGTCCATTGATAGTAATTAGGGCTGCACCTGATTGTGTGAGTGAGCAAGGGAGAATCACTGCTGAGATCTGCGTGGAAAATAAGCAGAAGTTAACCTAACCAGCAAAGTTTATTCTTTTCTTTGTGCCTTTGTATTTGGTAATTATTTGCTAAGAAAACATTAGCTAATTGCCTGACAAGCTGAAGATTGTTTCTGGTTTACTTTGTGACTTTTTGTTATCCATTTTAAACACTGCAAGCAAGTAACCTCATTTATAGTGCTATCAAGCATACATGTGCTGGGTGAATTAAACCCCATCAATAAAAGAAGTATTTTATTGATCTTACCACTTGGTTTCACAACTCAAATTATTGTCATCAGCTGTGTTTGGGAGTGAATGAACTACAATACCCACAATACCTTGCAAGAATCATATGAATATATGCATCGTCAAGATTGTGTAAGTTCTCACCCTAGGCAGCCGTCTGACAAGTTGTATTAAAAGGAGAGGTTCTTTGGGGCATATTTAGATCGAGAGAGGAAGCAGGAATTTTCAAATCAATACATGTACTTTTTCACTCCTCCTTCCACCTACAGAACAGGAACGTGCACAACTGATGGGTATTTTTATCATCAGGTGCTTGTGTTGGTAGTTTCTAATGGAAAATTATGTGCGTGAAGTCAGATTTTATTTTATTTTTTTTAATTGAAAATTTCACTTTAGCAATCCATTGAAACAATAAAAGGAAAATCTTAGGCAATAAAATTTAAACAATACCACATTAACCAAAAAGAAACAATAATATAACAAGCCCACATTAAGAGGAGAATGGAGCATAACAAGGAAAAAAATGGAAAACAGATTACATTATCTTAACCCCATTTTCGTATATCCAGTCTAAACTCAAGAGAAAAGGAAAAGACCCTCAGAAAGTTAATACAAAAAATAAAAATAATCACTTATTTTTCAAAAACAGTTGAACTGAGTAGGATCCAGAAAAATAAAGTGCTTACCTAATGAAACACCAAACACTCGCAGGGGAATTTAAGATTAAAAAAGGGGCTCCCATATCTACTACCTGAGACTTTAGTTCCAAAAAAGCCTTCCAGTGCAGCTGGGTGGCCCTAGCGACATCAGGGAAGAGATTCAATTTTTGACCACAAAACAATTTATCTTTATGCTGAAATCACAATTTCAGAATAGCATTTTTTTTTTAATACAGAAGAGAATGTAACCAACAGAGTTGTCCATATTGGGATCTCATCAATGAAGATTCTATATAGGCTGACACATCTAAACTGTCAACTAAAAACACTAATTCTAATTCTTCACCCCCAGGACCCCATTGTTTATTGTTTATTGAGAATTTAATAGACCGCCTATCACAATAGCGTCTGGGCGGTTTACAATGTGCAAAGGCTGCTTAGAAAGTTAGGAAAGGAACACCATAGTGTGATAGGAAAAGGGAGAGAAGAGTAAAAGGTTGAGGTTAGAATACAAGTAACAGTAACAGGGGAAACAACATCATGGGGGTGGTGAAAAGGGGTGCGGGGGAGGAGAGAGGCCAAAAGCTAGACAGAAGAGGTGTGTTTTCAGATTTGCCTTGAATGTTTTAAATGAAGGTTCCAAGCGAAGGTCTGTGGGGAGCGAGTTCCATAGACGGGGACCGAGGAAGTAAAAGGCAGAGGAACGGGTGGTTTCTAGGTGGGCCTGGGATGGGGAGGGAAGGGTTAAGCGGTTCATGTGGATGGAATGGAGGGAACGGTAAGGCGTGTGCAGGTGGATCAGGTCGGTAAGGTAAAGGGGAGTGCCAGTGTGAATAGACCTGTGGACAAAGAGAAGAAATTTATATTGAATACGGAAGGGAATCGGAAGCCAGTGCAAGCGAATGAAAAGAGGGGTGATATGGTCAAAACGGGAAGAGCAAGTGAGGATACGGGCAGCAGTGTTGTGGACTCGTTGCAGACGTTGAAGTTGGGATTGGGGGAGGCCAGCTAAAGAGACATTACAGTAATCAAGGCGGGAAACAACGAGGGAGATGAGGAGGGTGGTCATAGCGGAGAAAGAGAGGAAAGGGCGTACAGATCGGAGTTGTCTTAGTGTGAGAAAGCAGCGCTGGACAACGGATGAGATATGTGCTTTGAACGATAGGGAGGAGTCAAGGGTCACACCAAGGTAACGTAGAGAGGTGACGATGGGGATTGGAGCGGAAGAGAGCAGAGGAGTGAGGGAAGGGGCAGGGCTACCGGCGGTGAACCAAATGGCTGAGGTTTTAGAGAGATTGATATGTAAGAAGTTGGAGACGTGAGAGATGCCCTGGCAGCCCGAGGCAAATAATAAATATTAGCCATCTGAAACTGTTCCACATTAGGAAAATATAATACTTCTTTTAAATATGTCTTTAATAGTATTAAGGGGCCAAATAACGATTCTAAAGAAAATTCAAGAACTTTAAGTATTCATAATTTCTAACTGCTGATGAATCAAATAATTATCCTTCACAGTAGAAGACATAGCAGCTTCCAATGTGCCCACCTGAGCAGACACTTTCTTTAATTGAAGATCCACCTCAGAAAATTTAAGATCATGTGCAGTAAATTTATTTCCTGGAAAAAAATAGATAGCTGCTGCAGAGACCCAAGAACAGCTGCCTCAGTTCTAGTAACTACAGTCCAAATATCCATTAAAGTATTCCCACTAGTACTCCTTGTGGCCTTGGGCAAGTCACTTAACCCTCCATTGCCTCAGAAAAATCCAAGTTATCAATGTCCCTGTTTAATGTACAGTACATTACCAGGTTTAAATTACAATGTAAACCATTTTGACTGAAATGATAAAGTGGTATAAAAAAAAAGTGTTAAATAAATAAAGCAATGTCTTTGTCCTTGGGAAGTATAGCAGAGGGAGACCGCTCCAAAGTCAGTGGCAAAAAATCACCATCTTGGGCATCCCAACCTTCGCCACGCCACTCATAGTCACTAGATCAATCTGAGGGGAATCAGCATGAGGACTTCTGTGGGAGACATGTGCATCCACCCGACTACCTGGGAGAGAGACAGGCCCTTCCTCTTACAATACAGCAGACTGAGAGGGTGGGATATATAAACTCAAATTCAATGAGGAATCGCTCAGGGAAGGTGCACTCACAGAGGCTAAGAGACATCCTTCATGGTTATCCTTGGACATGTGAATCCATTGGACCAACAAGCTTAACAAGCTTCTCACTGCCAGACTGGGGACCCCTTTTTTTCCTCTTTCCCATAGGGGAGATGACAGAGAAAAACCCTCATCACTCCATGCTCTAACCTCCTCGTGGTTCCAAAGGGACTCCTAAAGGACATTACCTGCCCCTTAGGACCCACCTCTTTGGACTCACACTCACCGGCTCACACCTGTGGTCGTGTTACCATGGTGAGGCCTCAGAATTTATACAGCCAGCCAGTGATGTCAGGAGGCAATGGCAAGCACCACGGGACAGCAGGCTCCTCCAGGGAAAACACACTTGATCAAGCAACTTTATTATTGCTCCCCATGAAGTTGAATTTTAGAAGTACTGTCTAAGAGGAATCTGGTATGCCCAGAGAACAAAGTCCAAAAACCTGGAGGAGTGGCAGAAGTGAAAGGAGGCAGGTGTAAGTGCCTTCTGAAATCACTCCATTTCCACCCTGAAAGTTGAACTGTTCTGTTGAAAGTTGAAAGTTCTGGCAACTGGCCCTTGCAGATAGCAAGGCCGATTATGTGCACAGGTGTAGGCCATTTCAGAAATGTGGACTTATCCTGGCTGGCATGTTCACATATCTGTTTCTGAGGCAGTACAATTTGAGGAATTTCAGAAGTGTGGCATTTATGTTATGAGACATGTACAGTACATACTGACTGGCCATTTCAGATAAGCAGATGTGTGGCGGCAGTCCAGTAATATGTTTAGAAAATATATTAATTGCAGGTTTCATTGGCCCATAAAAATTAACTGTGGCAATGAGCACATTTCGCTCTTCCCCCTGGAAGTGTTGCTGCTATGAAACAAGCACTTTTATTGCACCTCAGTTGTGGTCAGGAGCAGGTATAAGCATGGATGGGTCAACATCCAGGACCAGAAGTGCTTGTATGTTCTGAAATCACACCATAACGTGCACCTCCCCAACCATGCCTCCATGCTAAATGGATGTAATCTCACTGGCTTCATCTATATACCCGGCTTTCTAAAATGGATCTGAGATACCCTTTTTCAGACATCCAAATCACTAACAGAGTGTTTTCGGAAAATTTCCAGGTTGATGGGTACAAAAGTAACCCCCTATGCTATCAAAATGCATAGATATGACTAATAGTCTTAATGATAAATTTGCAGTTACATTTTCTGGATAAATGTAACAAGTTTGCAGTATGATGTGAAATTCAGCAGGGCTGCATAGTACAAAAATAAAAATAAAAAAAATATATATGGCATATTCATAGAACTAACCAGTGTTTTTTGGAATTTCGGGCGGTTTATGCATTTTTTTTGTATCAGATTGCATGAATTTTGTGTAACTTGCAGATTTTCTATGCAATTTGTTCTCCTCAGAGAGAACTCCATTTACCTGCACCCTTTGTCGCCTCTCACTCAACCAATTTCTAACCCAAGAAGTAACTTTAGGGTCCATTCCTAGGGTGCTCAGTTTTTTTCTAAGTTGCATGTGCAGAACAGTGTCAAATCTTTACTGAAATCTAAATACACAACATCTAAGGGCTCACCCTCGGTCCACCTAACTTGTCACCCAGTCAAAGAAATCAATTAGATTTGTCTGACAAGACCTGCCTCTGGTGAATCCATGCTGCCTCTGATCCATTTATCTGTTGGACTCTAGAAACCTCACTATTTTCACTTTCAGCAGCATTTCCAATAATTTACTCACCACCAAAGTTAAACTAACTAGCCTGTAGTTTTCAACCACATCCTTATTTCCGCTTTTGTGTAAAAGGATCATATCTGCCTCTCTCCAGTCCTCTGGCACCACTCCTGACTCAGGCATTGAAAAGGTCAGTCAATGGAGCTGCTAGAACGTCCCAAGTTCCTTCAGTATTCTTGGATGTATCCCATCTGGTCCCATCACTTTGTTCACTTTTAGTTTAGCTAGTTCCTCATGAACACAGTCCTCTGAAAATTGTTTGAGATGCCCCTAACTTTTGTTCCTGTTTGTGGGTGTTGTCTGAGGTCCTGCTCCCGGCCCTTCATCTATGAAACAGAACAGAAATATTTGTTGAACAATTCAATTTTATCCTAATCAGCTTCTACATATTCCTCCCCGTCACCCTTGAGACTGACAATACCACTTTTGCTCTTCCTTCTCTCACTAGCATATCTGAAAAGTATCTTATTTACCCATTTTATTGCATTGATTATTTCCTCTTCTTTTTGTATCTTTGCTTTCTTGACTACTTTGCCAGCCTAAGTTTTTCCAAATATAGATGCCTGTCTTCATCTCTCTGTGATCTCTTGTATTTCATGAAGGCCTCCCCCTTTTTCTTCACCTTTTCAGCTACCTCTTTTGAGAACCATAGTGCCTCATTTTCCTTTTACCTTTATTTATAATTTTTTTTTATTATTTATTTATGAAGATACCTTTTACATAGTCATATTGTATAAAACAATTACAACCAATAATACAGCAAATAGTACAATGAAAAATAATATTTTAGAAACCCATACAAATAAACAGCTCACGTCTCGGGGAAAGTCTAAAACGAAGCTAAGAAAAACAATAAACATGCTAAGAACACAAGGCCAAACCTCGAAAGGATATAGCCAACTTCAGCCGGGCAAATATTTAGTACCCACACCGCCCACCTTTTTAATCATGATATAATACAGGCCTTTTCCCGCTCAACAATCCACTTTTCCAAATCGGATGAGGAAAAAAAAGACAAATTTATCATAATGCAATGAAATACAACATTTGCAAGGATACTTTAGAAAAAAAAGTGGCCTCCAAGGTAAGCACCCTAGGTTTTAATAAAAGAAATGACTTTCTTTTTTTTAAATTCTTTATTTTCGTTTTATAACAACAAAGGAAAAGGAAGACATACAGCTAAAAGACAGATACATAACGTGTAATACATACACCAAAGTAAACCCCTACCACCCCCCTCCCCCCTGCTTCTTCTCTAGAAAACTAAGCATTCCCGAAGCGGGCGTGTACTTACATTATTGTGTTACAAAACCTAACGGTGATCTAAAACATGATGAGTGCACATTATACAGGCATGTTGGAGCAATGAGCAGATTGTACATAATCATTAAGCATCTGCCATTTAGACAAGCGAGAGTGAGTTTGGACATGGGGAATAGCTCTCCGAGGTATCTGCTCATATTTACTGTATAAGCAGACGAGGTTCCACCATTCATTGACAGTAAGTCGAGAGCTATCCTTCCAATTCCTCGTGATTAAGCATACGGCTATACCCAGCATGAAATCAAGGAGAAAGCGACCCTTCTTAGGAAGAGAGGGGACCTCCGCCACAGAGCGGAGTCCCACGACCTTCCAAGAGAGAGGTTCGTGAAAGTGCAAGATAAATTGAATACGACCCCAGACCCGCCCCCAGTAGACCTGTAGTTGAGGACATTCATAAATAACATGAGCGAAGGTTCCCACAGCAGTATGGCAAGACCAACACAGGTCCCTAGCATTTGGGTTCCATTTGGCTATTTTTTCTGGGGTATAAAAGCATCTGTGTGCAAAAAAAAAGAGAGTTTGGGTAACAGAGGCAGACCGGGAAACCCGCACTACTTTGCTCCAGAAAACGCTCCATTGCACAGGGGTTAAAGTGGTTTGCAGTTCGCGCTCCCAGGCTTGTTGGGCTCTAAAAGTGGCCGTGTCTGTACCCTGACATATTATTTTATAAAAATTAGAGGCTACCCCATGTGTACTACTAATAGAGTGAACTATCTCTAATAGCCCATCCTCAGTAGGGGCAGAGGGCGGCATGATTCGAGCACTTTTGAGGCAGTGTTGAAGCTGCATCAATTGAAAGTAGTGTTTCGCTGGTAACGCAAATTCCTTTTGTAAATCAGAAAAGGTTTTCCAACGAGCTGCAGAGAAAAGCTGTTGGGGTGTCCAGATCCCCCTGGAGTACCAGGGTTTCCAGGCTATTGTTCTATTTAGGACTTGAATTCTGGGGTTATTCCATAACGGGAGTCCGTCCTGAGGACATACATTCGGGCCCAGTGATAGAACGAGAGTGTTAAAGGCCGCAAGAGTATCGACAATCATTGGTGGATGGCGGGTGTCTACTTGATAGGACATACCGGGGAGATGGGTCAACGGAATTGGGCTACTAAGCTCCTCTTCTATGTCAAGCCAAACTGGTCTGCTGTCTGTTGAGGCATCTAGCCATCGGGCACCTTGCTTAAGTAGGAAGGCTTGATGATATCTAAGAAAATCAGGAAATCTGGTACCCCCTCGTTCCTTTGCAGACTGCAGTTTATGTTTAGCTATCCTTGGTGGCTTGCCCTGCCAGAGATAACGGACGAGAAGGCCCTCAATATCTTTATAAGTATGTAACGGAAGTAAGCATGGCAGCATTTCTAAAATGTAGTTCACTTTGGGGACTATCATCATTTTCACAGTTTCTAAGCGGCCCCACCATGTGAGAGATAAGGGAGACCAATGATTTGTGAGTTCACGGACTTTGGAGACTACCTCTTTGGCATTAAAACTGATAGTGTCTTCTAAAGGAGAACAGTAATGGACCCCGAGATACTTCACCATGCGGGATTGCCAAAGGAAGGGAAAGGCCTGCATGTCAGCCTCATGTACCCAGCGGTTCAGTGGGAATGCTACAGATTTGGTCCAGTTAATTTTATAGCCCGATAATTGTGAGTATCCGTCAATCAGATCCAAGACAGCTGGAACCGAATCGAGGGATACGAAGAGCATAAGGTCATCTGCATATGCGGAGAGTTTAATCTCCCTATGACTAAAGGGGACACCTCGAATACGTGCAGACTGTCTAATAAGGAGGGCTAGGGGTTCAAGAGCGAGATCAAAGAGCATTGGTGATAGGGGGCAACCTTGACGTGTGCCCCTTTGGAGGTTAAATGGCTGAGATTTGATGGCGTTTACACAAATACTGGCGACGGGTTGAGTATACATGACTTGGAGATATCGGAGGAAGCCCTCTCCAAAGCCATACCATCGGAGAACTGCAAATAAGAAGGGCCATTCTAGACAATCAAAGGCTTTTTCGGCATCCAGGGAAAGACCCACCCATGGATGGTCGAGATTGGCAGCACTGGATAGCACATGGCACAAGGTCCGAGCATTGTCAGCAGTTGATCTGCCGTGTATAAAACCGCATTGGTCGGGGTGAATTAGAGTAGCCATCATGTCAGATAGCCGGGTGGCCAAGATCGTTGCGAAGATCTTATAATCGGCATTAAGTAGGGAGATTGGACAGTAGTTGGCAGTCAGTAGCGGGTCTCTGCCTTCTTTCTCAAATACTACCACATTAGCTGCAGAGAAGGATCCCAAAGAGGATGTATCTACCGCAAGGGCAGTAAAATAGAGTTTTAAATAGGGAACTAAATCTGCACTGAACGTTCTGTAGAATTCGGTGGGGAGACCATCGGGCCCTGCGGCACGGCCCGAGGCTGTTCGTTTTAGGGCAGATTGGATCTCTGAAGTAGAGAAGGGTTCATCCATCGCATCCCTATCATCTTCAGAGAGGGTCGGCCGCTGAATGCCAGAGAGCAATCGCTCGAATGTCTCTGACGAGAACTCACATTCAGATTGATATAGGCGGGTATAGAAATCCCGAAAGAGCTCTACAATGTCGGAGTCTGTGGTCACTATGCCCCCTCCCTGTGGAGCTCGAAGGGCCGCTACGCGTTTGGCTTCTTTTTGACCTTTCAAGGCTTTGGCTAAGAGTCGACCGGCTCGGTTATTTTCACGATAATATGTCCCTCGCTGAAGCTCAATACTCTTAGAAGCTGCAGTTGAGAGGATTGAATTATATTGAAAACGGAGACGCTGTAATCGAATTAATACACATGGGTCAGTACGTGAAGTTAGAACTCGTTCGCCTGCTTTTATTTGTTGGTCTAGTATGAGCAGCTGCTGTTTGCGTTGTTTCCGCAGGCGGATTTGATAGCTAGTGATCGTTGCCCGAATGGCCGCTTTAAAGCCCTCCCACCAAGCCCAATTCGCAGTATCTTGGGGTAGATTAAAATGGAAATAATCCTGTATGGCTGCTCGAATTTCTGACTGGAACTCTGGCTGAGTTAACAGGGCTCTATCAAAGAACCAGGCTCCCGAGTTCCCCTGGGGTGCAGTAGTGTGTAATTGAAAGGAAATGGCAGCATGATCTGAAATATGTTGGGAGTGAATCTTTGCAGTGTCCACCTGAGGAACTAACAGTTTTGAGATTAGAAAGAAGTCTATGCGAGACTGAGATTTATGAGGGGAGGAGAAGAAGGTGAAGTCAAGCTCATTGGGGTGTAGTAACCTCCATAGATCAACTAAAGCAAGATCCTTGATCAAGGAGGTGAGCGTGGCGTGACTCTTGGGGGGACCACTCGTCCTAGGCAGCTGTTTGTCAATCAGGGGGTCAAGGACTAGATTGAAATCCCCCCCAATGATCAATGAAGTATTAGCAGAAGCCTGCGCAACCTGAGCAATGGTAGCAAAAAAGGCAGGGTCATCAACATTAGGAGCGTAAAGGCATATACATGTAACTTCAAGGCTACCTATCTTGAGGTGAACTCTAGACCATCTACCTTCTGTATCTGAGCTAGTCGCAATAATAGTAGCATGCAAAGATTTCCTAACCAGTATGGCAACCCCACATTTCTTAGAAACGGCTGGGGAATAGGCGGCCACCATGTAAGGTTTAATATTGAGTTTAAGAGTTTCCTTCGAATTTAAATGCGTTTCTTGGAGAAAAATCAGATCCGCTGCTTCCTGACTGAGGTAGCTTAGGATTTTCTTCCGTTTTATCGGATTATTGATTCCTTTTACCTTCAATGAGAAAATCTTACATGGTGCCATCAGTCGGTAATAAACATTTTAGGTAAGGGCGCCTGATAACATATAACATAAGCAGAATCTGTACAACAATGTCATAATCACCGAGTATTCTGGCTAATACACCCCATATTGAAAAGTATGTACCAACGTATCTTAGAGAAGAAGCAAAACCCCCAAAGAATATGGCGACCATATGTCTGCGGGAGGAGGCCCTAGAGAGGAAATAGAAAGACATCTAAAAAAGGAAAAGAAACACCAGAGTCCATAATTAACACTGTCTCTGATACTCATCGAGGCTACTGTGGGTAGATGGAGTCGGGTCACAGATACCATCAAGAGTAAGGCAACAGACTGCCCACGCCAGACTCTTTGCTAGGCTGCGGCAGATCCAATATGGCAGGTACAGCGGACATGAGGAGACTTGCAGGAATATTCTGGAAGTCAGCGCATCAAGTCGGCTTCTTTGGAATCCAAAAACTCCGCTAGTAGATCAGGGTCCTCAAATGTTCTTGTCTGATTGTGAAGCGTGACTCGAAGCTTGGCCGGGTACATCAGGCCATAGCGTGCTTGTAGTTGTTGAAGCCTCGGCCGGAATTCCAGAAAGCGCTTTCGGCGGTCGACCGTGGGTTTAGCCAAGTCGGGATAGAAGGAGATCTTGTGGCTCTCAAACTCCATATGGCCCTTTGCCCGAGAGGCACTTAGAATTTGCTCCACGTGTTGATATCTCAAAAGTCGAAAAATGATAGGCCACGGGGTCTTCCTGTTGAGCGTTATGCTTGTAGGTACACGATGAGCGCGATCAATCTCCAAATCTTTGGTAAAGGTGATTTGGAGCAGGGAAGGGAGGATTTTGCATAAAAACTCTTTCATGTCTCCCGATTCCGCTCCCTCCGGTATGCCCACGAGTCGTATGTTGTTGCGGCGCGCTCTATTATTGCCATCTTCCACCTCTTTCTGCAAGGCCCGCACCTGGCGTTCAACTTTGTCGAGTTTGGACAACCGGGCCGCATGGGAGTCCAATATGCTCTCCATTTTGTCCTGACGCGAAGAAAGCCCTTCTAGCTTGCTTTGCAGCACACCAAAATCTTCCCGCAGCGCTCGGAGTGCTTCACCGTTTGCCTGCACGAGGTTTTTGACCCCTCTAATCTCTACGAGGATTTCCTGCTGCATTTCGGGGCCCTCGCACAAGGCCGGCCCCTTCTGCGGGGACGGAGGTTCAGTTTTGGAACGTTTGCCGTGAGAAGCCGCTGGAGATCCAAATTCCAGGCGTGTTGGTTTGGTCCCCGCCATCTCACCAATGTGCCCCGGCAAGATCAGAGTAGAAGTTCCAAGTATGTGAGGTGTTAATTCAGGATTCTGAGTAGGCCTCTCGGGAGCCTCAGCGTTATGCGACCATCCCGCTGGACATCAGGCTCCGCCCCCAAAGAAATGACTTTCTACGAAGTTGGGTAGAACGTGATACATCTGGAAATATCAATACTCTATTTTATTTTATTTGTTTACATTCTCTTATATACCGTACTATTCTGCATCAGTGCAGTTTACATTGAACAAACTGAAATTACATTGAACAGGGTATTATAACGTGGAGATAACTATTTTACAGGGAACATGGGCTATGGAGGGTTAAATGGCTTGCCCAAGACCACAAGGAGCACCTGTGGGACTAGAAACCCCAGTCCTTCCGGCCCAAGGTTGCTGTCCTCTAATGGGATTTGAACCCCCGACCTTCTGGCCTGAAGTACCTTGCCCCAACCACTAGGCCACTCCTCCACTCCACTCTATCACCACAAAATTGGAACTCCCTCCTCTTGAAATAAGATTTCAAAATAGAAATCTTATCATCCTCAGAGGATAAAGTAACCAACAGAGTGGCCCTAGTAGTAATCACATCTTGTGTATCTTCTAAGAAAGCTGTTAAATTGAAATCAACTTTATCTGACATAAGTAACACCTCCCTATCCTCAGGACTAGAAGAAACATTAATAGGAAGATAATAACATTTAATCACCGAACAAGAATCAGCCTGAGGAAAAAGGAGAGTGTCTTTCAGATATTTCCTAAAGAGCATTATTGGAGACAACATTGAACCTTTATTTATAATTCTAACAAAAAGGTTGGTTGCCCTTAAAATATCCTCTTTCAGTTTTGCCCACAGTTTTTCTTCATCCCCCAACTGTTCCAATCCCGCTAATGACTCCTTGAGGCATTGGCCCGTCTTGGCAAAGTTAGTTGTCCTAAAGTCTAAGACCCTCGCTTTTGAATGGATTTTATCAGCCCTAGTTCTAATATTGAACCACACCATCTGGTGTTCACTGGATGCGAGATGATCTCCCACCATAACATCAGAAACCCTTTCCCTATTGGTAAGCACCAAGTCCAGTATGGCCCCTTCACATATGGGTTCTGTTATCAGTTGCCTGAATAGTTCTGCCTGTAAAGAATCCAGGACCTCCTTGCTTCTAGATGATGCCACAGCAGGTAAGCGCCAATCAACATCCAGCATATTGAAATCCCCTATCAGTAGCACTTTCCCTTTCCTGGCAATGTTGCGTATCTCTTCTATTAAATCTCTGTCTTCCAATGATGGAGGTCTGTATAATTGCAAATAAATTTCTCTTTCTCTCTTTCTAATTTAACCCACAGTGCCTCCTCTCTCCCTATTAAGCACAGCTTTAATATTATTTTTTTATATATATAGTGCCACTCCTCCTCCCCTTCTTCCTACTCTGTCCTTTCTTAATGACATATAGTTATATCCCAATCATGGTTGTCCATGAACCATGTCTCTGTAACTGCCACTAAATCCAAGTCAGCCTCTCCCATTAAAGCCTCGACATCTGGGATCGTATTTCCCATGCTACGGGTATTTATAGACACTGCTTTCCAGATGTTGCCCCTTTTACATATTTCTATAAAGTATTTAATGTTTCACTTACCTGGGGGCTTTCTTCATCCATCCCCAATGAATCTAGTTTAAAGCCCTCTTCAGTAGGTTAGCCAGTCTTCTACTGAAGAGATGTCATCCCTTCTTGGACAGATGGACACTCTTCTTGGACAGATGGACATCTCTGTTCTGCAGCCTTGGAACATCATCCCATGGTCCAGAAAACGCTGCATGAGTCAGTGTTGTAACGAGGCCTAAGGATCTCCCAATAATTATTTTAGATGTTAACTGTTCATTTGTTCCCAAAAATTCTTTGGACCTGTACCCATACTGCTGACCAATAAGTAGGCAGATATGGATAGTATAATATATATGACAAGCCAATATCTGCTTTGCGTGACCAGCAGCAATTTAGGCATTTTTAATGGGGGTCCAGAATGCCTGATGGGTTAAAGTATGACTTGGTTACAGACACTGACTCCGAAATACATATCCCAAAATCTTCCCCACTGTTATTGACTTAATGTTCCTTGCACATCTCTTTCACATACTTTCTGAATATTCATGATTTTTAAGTGCAACACTGAAAAAAGGGAAAAAAAGAAAAAGAAGTGTGATATGAACAAGGACTGAACCGATGATATTAATACCACTGTGTGGTGGGAGTTGCTGCTAGCCATGGTGACTTTTGAGGTTCTGTAATTTTCATGTGTGAGTCATATGTAAATGGTTGTATAGTCAATGTATATACTGTTTTTCTTTGCACAGTGAGCCTTTTTTTATTTTTTTTATATATTGTGCTCTTTAGAATCAGTGTGGTTTACATGTATACTAACAGGTACTTTTTATTCCCTTGTCCCCAAAGGGCTCACAATCTAAGTGTACCTGAGGCAATGGAGGGTTAAGTGGCTTGCCCAAGGCCACAAGGAGTGGCCATGGGACTAAAGACCCCAGTCCCTCCAGCCTGAGGTTGCTTGTCCCCATGTGGGAATTGAACCTGCAGCCTTCCGGCCTGAGGTAACCTGTCCCAACCACTGAGCTACTCCTCCCAATTAAGTGTAGCAATTTTTTTATTTTATGTTTTTTGCCATCCAAAATAACACAAAATCTTCATGGCACGTTATGAAATTTCCTGCGCGAGCTGTTCACATTCAGTTGTCAGAACTGTGTTGGGTTTTAATTTTACTATTTTAGCCAAGTGAACTGGAGAAGGGGGAAGGAAAGGGAAGATGCCAGAGAGCCAAGAATGGCTTGAACCTGCCGATTGTACTTGATTTTTTTCTTCTAAAGCCTGAGACAGACCATGTAAGGCAGTGCTTTTCACACTTCTATACTCTATGACCCTATTGTAACAACTGAAAAGTCACGTGACCCTGGTTGATGATGTAATGAAACTAGCAGATCTCCAATCTCCTTCCCCTCCCTCCCCTCATCTAAAGCAGGAAGGCAGCAGCAACAGTAGTGGCAACAGCGGCAGCAGTCAGCACAGGGTCCCTTGTATCAGTGTGCAGTGTGTGCTTATGGACCCCAGTACTCAGGATGGGTTCCAGCCTAACATGAAGCTCATCCAGGAGGGGACAAGGGCCTGTGAATGTTCACTGGCTCACAGGCCACATGTTGACTGGTGGCATAGGTCACAAAGTCCCGAAAGATGGGGAAATGGCCATGCTTCGGTGACCCCATCCACTGATGATGTGACCCTATTTGGGGTCCTGACCCCAGGTTTGGGAGCCACTGGATTTCTGACTTGTTGGGCAGGAGCTTTGGAGGGTTGCATGGACTCCGAGAGAGTCACAGAATGCTTAGCACCGAGAGAGTGACCTCATGTGTGCCCGTTATTAATCTTGGTACTTACTTTCCAGAAATCACTAGTAACATTTTCTTGTTTTCACTTTAGTTCTGTTATATTTTAAAGTAACTTTTTGAGAAGGACTTTGCTTATTCCCTCCTACTGGTGCCTTCCTGTCTTCTCCACAGGTCCATTTGGTTTAACTCTGCTGATTTTAAAGACCATTCTTTCAATTACTTTGGTTTCCTCTTTTCCTGACGCATTACTTATTGAATAGGCATTCTTTTATGATGTTGTTAGTGTTACCCGACGTTTAAATCTAGTTGTGTTTGTGGTGGCACGTCCGTGCCAGCATTGAATTCATTAAGCTGATTTTCTGCTACAGTGCACAAGCACATTATGCAGTGGAAGAGCGATTCTGTAACACAGTGCTTGGGCTGCGGAGGCACATAGGTTGCATCTGTTTTATAAAGGCAACGAGTGTATGTGCTTATATGCAGTTTCCTCTGTGGGAAAGTTCCCACACAGTTAGATCTTTATCTGCCGACTTAACACAAATGCTGTTTTACTTGTGGAAATGTTTTTTAAAATTGTCCTTTATGGAATAATTTTATACGCCTTTTTTGGATGTAAAACAGCATTTTATATGCAGAGAGAGACATTTCCAAGGGGTATATGACTCGAAAGCACACAAGGCAAAGTACACAGTATTGTAGTGATGGAGCTATAATAGATCTACCTGCAAAATACCTGCCTTCTAACCCAAAGGTCACTGTGGAAAAAAAAAGCAAGCTGGATTTTCAGGAGTGGAGGAGTAATCTGGCGACCAAAGAGAGGAGGGTTTGGATCCCACTGGCACTCCATGTGGCTTTGGGCAAGTCATTTAACTCTCATTTAACCCAGATAAAAACTTAGAGGCATGTTTGCTAAAGGAAGCTAGGCTTTTGCAGATAAAGACCTTACAGCCTATCCAGTCTGCCCTTACATAAACCCACTACGCTCTACAGTCCCCTTTTTCCTTTAGAGATCTTCTGTGTTTGTCCCATGCTTTCTTGAATTCAGATACAGTTTTTATCTCCACTACCTCCACTGGGAGACTATTCCATGCATCTACCACTCTTTCTGTAACCAAATAGATTCAAAAGTAATTTGCAGAAATATCTCTTTTCGCCTTCATCCTATGCCCCTCGTTGCAGAGTTTTTCTTTCAATTGAAAGAGGCTCTCCTCCTGTGCATGTATGTCATGGAAGTATTTAAACGTCTCTATCACATCTCCCCTCTTCCGTCTTTCTTCCAAAGTACAGTATACATATTGAGATATTTAAGTCTGTCTCCATTTGCCTTCTGACGAAGCCCACTGACCATTTTGGTAGCCGCCCTCTGCACCAACTCCATTCTGTTTATATCCTTTTGAAGGTGTGATCTCCAGTAGTCTAAATTAAGTCTCAACAAAGACTTAGGGGCTTGTTTACAAAGCCGCGGTAGTGGTTCGCGATCGCGATCGCAGCCGCGGCCCCATTGAAATCAATGGGGCCGCGGCTCCGATTACGATCGCAAACCGCTACCGCGGCTTTGTAAACAAGCCCCTTATACAGAGACACTATCACCTCCTTCTTCCTGCTGGTCATTCCTCTCCATTTGAGGGATGTATGAAGGTGGATCTGAGAGTTTTCACAGATAAATATGTCCAGTAGAATTTGACGGGGTGAGTACTTTCTGTCACACTACCAGAGGGATGACACGAAAGGACTGTAAATCATGTAAATGTTTTTCGAATATCGGGCCCTATATGTTTTAGTGGCACTGTCTCAGAACACCCCAAAGTCTGCCCCTTTTCCAGATGGATAATTTTGTACTGGGGGGGGGGGGCATATTCATAACTGTTAACACGGTTAGAACACCTGCTAATCACATTAATCACCGTGAACAGGATTTTCAGCGGCACATAGCCTTTTTCTGCCACTCTATATCTCATCCTAATGCCACTAAATGCCCTTAGGCTAACCCCATAGAACTGGGGAGTTCCGGGGAAAGCTCTCGAGATAACTGGTCATTTACAATATTCAGCCAATGACCGGCTATAACCGGCTAAAGTTAGGCCAGCCTTTAAATTTCCTAACTCTAGGCAATTTAGCTAACTAGCCAGCTGCTGAATGTCGCCACTGCCTGGTTAGCTAAAATGCTAACTGGGGACACTGGATATTCAATGCTGCTGGTCCGATGTGAATTCACATTGAATATCCAAATCTGTGTTAAAGCAGCGATAGCCAGCCGCTTTAAATGTGCTGGCCACTCCCGCTGAATACTGGTTCCATGGAGGATCATTTTCTAACAGGGTAGGTTTAGAGGGGAAGAAGAAACCTATTTGGGCCCAATTTTATAAAGGCACGTAGATGCCTATTTGTCTATATCAAGCACAAATCCAGCAGCAGTCGTGACTACATGGAGCTCACAAATATCTATGCCCACTCATGAGCAGATGTAAATACTTGTACATACTTGTAAATACTTGTACATAACTTACACAAAAGTCTGCATATTCATAATGTGGTGCATACTTTCACACCTGAGGTCATTTTGTAAGTCATTTTACTCCATTGGGTTGCCACATACTGCGTGCACTAAACAGACTTGATAAAATTACCCAGAAAGTAATTTTATAAACCATATTGGTGCATAAGATGCTGATTTACACACGTAAATGGGTTTTTATAAAATTATGTCATACCTACACGTATGCACAGTGCATACCAGTACATTCTTGTGCAGTAGGCATGTTCAGGAGCAGAGTTTTGGAAGAGCATTGGCAGAATCACAATTTGCATGTGTGTTTTTTTTTTTTAACATGCACACAAACGCCTGTGAAGCATGCTCTGACATTTCTGTCTGCACTTAAGACGGCGTAATATCCGGCCCTGCAATCTAGGTGTGGTTGCTCCAGGATTTGTGCTTTATAAAGACACATGATGGCATTTTTACTAAGCCCCATACTAGTAACGTGGGCTATGGCCAAATTATTAGTGTGGGACCCTTCACTAGATGCAGGAGGGGTGGGGAGAGCTGTCTCCCTGACTTTAGCGCAATTTGCTCTGTTAATACCACTGCCACCACCCTACTACTAGCACTAACTATTGTGCTGGTGGTAGTTGCTTCCCGTGCGGCATGGTGTCACGGTGGGTACTAGCGGCGCCCGGATAGTGTGGCATTTTTAGCACAGAGCCCTGTGCTGCTTTATAGTATGTACCAAAGAATGCGCACTAACCCCACGCTACCCTGATAGCACACTTTAGTAAACATGCCCCATAGATGCCTAGGTACCTTTATAAACTTGGCACCCCATTATAAAATGACTCCATAATGACTTATACTTCCAAGCATATTCATTTATTCCCCAGGAATTTAAAAAGAGCGTTTGTTATCAGCCACCAGTTTTTTAATACTGGCCTAATTACGTAGGGAGAGCTGGTAAACATTCAGAGCTGGGGTTGAGCTAGATGGGCTTCAGCACTTTCTTTTTTTTTAACTCCCAACTAAATGACTTGAGAAAAGTTCAGATTAATATCATTCAAAGTAAATATTTTGTTGAGTATTATGTTTCCTATTATTGGGATCACGATTTGAAGCTCGATGTAAACGAGGAATATGTACAATATCCTTTTACTGTACATTAGCATGTGGTATCTTTCATTACTGATAACAGAGTAATCTATCTGGAATTGTCACAGAAGGCTCATTTCAAGTACAACAAATTGCTTGATTGATTTTTATTTCTCATAATGAAATGAGTTAATGACTGCCTGAATGACAGTTAATCCATGGCTAATGTTCATTTTACAAACTGTTGTTCTGTTGTCTGCGTTGGAGACTGAGCTGAGAATCTCTTCCTGTCTAGTATGGATATGCAGGCCAAATATTTTCATTTAGTTTAGTTTCCCATATCATTTATGGAATTTTTAAATTCAGGTTTTTAAACCTTTTTTTACCACTTTGAGGGTGATGCCATCCCTAGAAAGCACTATAACACAAGTGTACCCTAATCCTTAATAATGTACTCTATTGTGCAGGCATCCTGTAGGAGCTGTCCATTAGGGCAGTGCTTTTCAAGCAGTGTGCCTTGGGAAAGTCCTTCCGGCCCAAGGTTGCTGTCCTCTAGTGGGATTTGAACCCCTGACCTTCTGGCCCGAAGTACCTTGCCCCAACCACTAGGCCACTCCTCCACTCATGAGGTTCTTGAGCCATCCTATTGAAAGCGTCCTGGAGAATAGCCCTCTGCTTCCCTTCCATCCCAAGCAACACATAAGGAACAGGAGAGGAGGAAGTTATCTTGGAGCAAATAGAGCAAAGAAGAGCTACTGTGTGCCCTAATCTGCCCGTCTCATCATGATATTCAAGGATAGGAGGGGATGGATGGGACTGAAGCAGATCTTGCAGAGCACCTACACAGCCTCTTTCTCTTGTGCCCTAGAGTCCCTAGGGATGGCTGTTGTTAAGGCTAGCAGAAGGCCTTCTTCATTGGGGGAGGGTGCCAAAGCACCACCTCAGTCTCCGCTCCACAGGCAGAGACCCTTCATGTTCTGCCCATGGGGATCCGATCGCCTACAGGCAGAACAGGAAGACTCTTTCCTATGATCACAGCCGACAAGGCTGTTCCTGTTCTGCCCACAGGGGTCCAATTTTATGCAGGCAGACAAGAAGGGCCTTTGCCCGATTATGGCTTCTCTACTTCTTCTGCCCATAGTGATCAGATCCCCATGGGCAGCTTGCTGCCTGCCAGCCGCGATCATGGCAAAGGCCCTTCCTCTTCAGCCAGTGGGTACTGGATCTTCCCCAGGCAGGCAGAAAGGGTGGCTTCCTTTCTTCTTCTGCCTGTGGGGGATGGGATCCCCACAGGCAGCCTGCTGCCTGCTATCCCATATTTTTGGTGGAGCCAAAGCCCATGTGGCTCACTCTTTTCTGAAAACTATGGCTGTTGGGGAAGAAAGGAACCTTTTATGCTCAGACATCAGACCCTAAAGAACAGATTTTACCCTGTTCTTATCCACATCATGGCAAGTTTAGAACGTAATTAATCCTGTGACAAAGTCCTGGAAAGAAAACAGCTCAGATTTCTTATTCAAATGCAATATGAAATCCTAAACCTAGTGTTTGAATCAGTGGCATTCCACCCGGAGCAAGCACTCCCCCTCTCCAGCACGGCAATCCTACCTTAACAAAGTGGGTGGCTTACCACACTGCCTCCGCTCCAAGTCCAGAGGCACTTCCTTCCTGGGCCAAAGACTTGTGAACAAATTGACTGTGCTAGAATTTAACTTTAAAAAAGGAGACTATAATAAAATGAGGAAAATGATTAAGAAAAAAACTAAAAAGAGTAACTGCAAAGGATAATAGTTTATATCAGGCCTGGGCATTATTTAAAAATACTAGGCCTTTAAGAAAGGTGGAAGGAAGGAAGGCCAAACGACAGTCAACATGGCTTAAAGGTGAGGTCAGAGAAGCTACTATAGCTAAGAGAGAATCTTTTCTTTCAAAAAATGAAAAAAAGCCAAATAATGAAAACAGGAAACAACATAAGTTAAATGCAAGGCATTAATAAGGTAGGCAAAGACAGAATTTGAAAAGAAGCTTGCTGTGGAAGCAAATGTATATAATAAAAACTTTCTTTCAATTACATACATAGCAAAACACCAGTAACCAGGGTAACCCAGACCCGATGTGCCCCTTTGACAAACACACCCCAAGAAATAACCAAATCTCAGCCCCCCCCCTCCTTTAGAAGAGCTGCATTTCAGCATTGGAGACCTCAGTGTCCTGAAAAACCGACGTCCCATTGTAATCTGCCAGAAAAACATCCCAGACCAGCAGTTCCTCACGCATAATCATAGTCACACTAATACAGTGGTGGAGTTTCAAAACACCCGCTGTAGCTGCTGACAACTGCCTAGAAAATACATGGCCCATCGGTATGATCCTGCACGTGAAATTCAAGGAACCCACTTGTGACTGCATCTCCTGCCAAGTTATCTTGCAGGAGGTTGCCACAGTTGCTACCAACGCCTGTAACCTAGACATTTTTTCCAAAGGGAGGCGAGCAACCATCTCCACTGAATCTTTTTGGGCCTTCCATTTATCCATTGCCAATGGAATGCCGAACTCGCAAGACAACCAAAGAAAGCCCCGAAGGAGAGTGTCACACACATCTGAATGAGCAGGTCCAACGAACAAGAAATCGTCCCAACAATGAACCACATTTGGTATACCTGTCCGTTAGACCAAAACCCAATGTAGGAAAGTACTAAACTTCTCAAAAATTGTGCAAGAAACAGAGCAGCCCATTGGCATGCACTTGTCGAGATAGAATTCACCCTTGAAGCAGAACCCTAGCAGATGGAAAGCAGATGGTTGCACCAGAAGCAGACAAAAAGCTGACTCAATATCCACCTTAGCAAGTAGGGCCCTGACCCCGCGTTTATGAACCAATGCCACTGCCGAGTCGAAAGAGGCATAATGAACTGCACACAGCTCTCGGGGATGTACACCACCCTGCACCAGTATAGAAACATAGAAAAATGATGACAGAAAAAGACCACATGGCCTATCTAGCCTGTCCTTTCATATCAACAATTACAACAGTCTCCTTTTTTCCTTTAGAGATCCTCTGTGTTTGTCCCATGCTTTTTTGAATTCAGATACTGTCCTCATCTCTACCACCTCCACTGGGAGACTATTCCACGGATCCACCACTCTTTCAGTAAAGAAATATTTCTGCATATCACTCCTCAATATATCCCCTTTGACTCTCATCCTATGTCCCCTCGTAGCAGAGCTTGCTTTCAATCGAATGAGGCTCTCCCCCTGTGCATTTATGCCACAGAGGTATTTAAACATCTCAATCATATCACCTCTATCCCGCCTTTCCTCTAAGGTGTACATATTAAGATCCTTAAGTCTGTCCTCATATGCTTTATAATGGAGACCACTAACCATTTTAGTAGCCACCCTTTGTACTGACTCCATCCTGTCTATATCCTTTTGAAGGTGCGGTCTCCAGAATTGCACACGATACTCCAAATGAGGTCGTACCAAAGACTTATACAGAAGCACTATTGCCTCCTTTTTTCTGCTAGCCATTCCTCTCCGTATGCACCCAAGTATCCTTCTAGCTTTTGCTGTCACCTTTTCTACCTGTTTAGCTACTTTAAGATCATCAGACACAACCATGCCTAGGTCCCAATCTTCTTTAGTGGACAAAAGTACTTCACCCGCTATACTATATTGCTCCCTTGGATTGCTGCAGCCCAAATGCATGACCTTGCATTTTTTAACATTAAATCCCAGCTGCTAAATTCTAGACCATTCTTCAAGCTTAGCTAGATCCCTCCTCATATTATCTACACCTTCCTGGGTGTCTACTCTATTGCAGATTTTGGTAGCATCTGCAAAGAGGCAAACCTTACCCAACAGTCCTTCTGCTATATCACTAACAAAGATGTTAAAAAGAATCAGACCAAGGACAGATCCCTGGGACACACCACTGGTAACTTCCTTCTCCTCAGAGTGTGCTCCATTTACCTGTACTCTATGTCGCCTCCCACTCAACCAATTTTTAACCCAAGCAGTAACTTTAGGGTTCATCCCTAGGGTGCTCAGTTTGTTTATAAGTCGCCTGTGAGGAACGGTGTCAAAGGCTTTACTGAAATCTAAATACACCACATCTAGGGCTCTCCCTCGATCCAACTCCCTGGTCATCCAGTCAAAGAAATCAATCAGATTTGTCTGACAAGACCTCCCTTTGGTGAATCCATGCTGCCTCAGATCCTGTAATTCGCATGACTCCAGAAACCTCACTATTTTCTCTTTCAGCACGTTTCCAATAATTTACTCACCACCGAAGTTAAACTGAACGGCTAAATTGGAAACCACTCTCCAAAACAACACCATTCAAGTGCCTCGGTTAACACCTTAACCATGGCCAAAGGAACTTGACCTGCACAGTGGTAGGAGTCAGGCCGAACACATCCCCATCATTTTGCAGGCGCCGAAGGAGTGACTGAGGCCCCTTTCTTACTGCACTTAACTGCAGAGTGCCCTCCGCTACACAATGAGCACATGTGATGGAATTTACAGTCGGGAAAAAGATAGGTGGACTTGTTGAATCTCCAAAATATGTCTCCTGCTCCTCCTCCCCCTGCCCTTTGCTGCGGAATGATGGCCCTGGGCTAAAAGGAACAACTTGCCCCTGAGATGGGTGCCATCCCACCTTTCCCAAATACGACACTAGTATTGATCTCTCTGGTTGACATGTGTGTGTCAGCCACAAATGAATGTCTTCAGTACTCCAAGACAAGTGCTTATTCTCCTCCATCTTGTCTCTTAACCTTTCATCGTAGTTCAACCAGGCCCATCCCTCATGCATCTGGGAAGCCTCTAAAACTGAATCTGTGTATGCCAGCAAAAGCCCATACTGCTCCAGTACGTTATGTCCCCACACACTGGCTAGGTGCAAAAAGGCCCAGGTCTAGTTCACTACATTACGTGATACCTTTTTGAGCCAACCCACCTTCTCATCCTCCTTCCTTTTCTTCTTGCTCTCACCCGGCCGCCTTTGACCCTCGAGCATGTGGAAAATATCAACATAATGCTGCTTCCGAATCTTACGGTGTAGGGCACGCTGAACACCTTCCCATTACTCCGAAAATGCTGCCAAAGTAGGAGCACCCACCTCTGCCCTTGTGGCAAGAGCCGTGCTGACACTGACCCCCCCCCCCCCCCTCTGCCCCAGAGGAAGTAGAGGATGATTCAGAAGAGGAAGAGGAAGATGAATCTGAGGCTTGTCTATGCCGGCGCGAGCTTTTACTTTTCTTAGAAGCCTTATGTCTCATATTCTTCCCCACACTAAGACCGCAGTCTCCCGTGGAACCATCCCCCGACCCAGTTGTTATCTCAGCAGTAGCAGCGGACCCCGTAGCTGGAACAGAGACAGGAACATGCACCTTCGAATACTGTTGGGGCATGATGTGGTTGCCTGTGCTGCCCTCCATATTCAATTGGTGCTGTCTAGCTTGTCCGGTTGCTCCACTGTCAGTCACCCTTAATTGATCTCCGTCCTCTTGCCAGGCGATCCTGTGGAGCTGGTAGCACCCATGGAAGGATAAAAGGAAAAAAGATGGGAGGAACAGGAGGAGGCATGCCGAAGGCATAGCTTATGAACACGTAGATCTGGACGGGCCCTGGCCCCCACCCAACCAGTGATCCCTCTCAGAGCTTTCCCCCATAGGGAGATAGCCACCGTGTACCCTCAGCCAGCCAAATGGAGAGGCTGAATGACCCACCCAAACTCAGCCCTCCATAGAAGTTGCCCCCCTAGCTGGCATTAGCCTGCCACAATCCCCAAAGAAAGCTTCCCCAGAGGTGGGAGGGGTATGTACTGGCAAAGGTCCTACTGAACACATAGTGGATTCCCCAGCCGCACATCCAATATTGACTAAATTTGAACCTGCACCCATAAAGTAAGGCGTCTCAGCTGGCTCAACCCTCCTCCCAACTTCCTTGCCACTGAAACCCTCATCTGCAACCAAGGCTCCCCTACTGACTCCCCACGGACAGACCAAGAGATGATATACCCTTAGCCCCGGCCCTTACCTGCCCCTACCCTGTGAGGGCTTGGCCACAGACTTCCATCTCCCTCTCCTAGGTCCACCTAAGAACATAAGAACATAAGATATGCCATACTGGGTCAGACCAAGGTCCATCAAGCCCAGTATTCTGTTTCCAACAGTGGCCAATCTAGGTCATATGTACCTAGCAGTTTCCACAAAAGACACAGGTTCCACAATGCTTGTACTGGGTCAAGCATTGATATCCTGGGTCCCTTCTTAAATAAGAACATAAGATATGCCATACTGGGTCAGACCTGTTCTAGGAGGATTAGTTTGAGGCCCAGGCTGATCCGGACTTACCCCTGTAATAGCCACTTCAGCCGCTGCCACAGAGGGTCCCACTGCAACCTGCCCTACAGCTACTTGCAGCTATTCCACAAGGGAAGAGGAGGCTGGCTGTTCTGCCTCTATGTGAGGCAAGTCCTAGGCAGACAAGAAGTCTGGTGGTCTTCCAGGTGCTGTCTTCCTTTTTTTTTTTTTCGTAAATTGAAACAGTGCAAGGAGCAGATCGCTGGCACCCACCGGAGTGAAGCAGGAAGCTGAGGAGGGATGGAGAGAGAAGCGGAGAGCATCAACAAACTCCAGCTCCAACCAGCAGGCAGGGAGGCGGCTGATGCATTGGCCAGGGAGGAGCCGCTCTGCCCCTCCCTCCCCTCCTGGCAGCCTCTCTTGACTACTCATTGGCTCCCCCCTCGCAAACAAAAGGGGAGCCAATGAATTTGAATGATGCCAGTTCTTGTCCCCCCCCCCCACGCCGCACCCATGGACTGCTGCCCACCATGCCACCCCCTCCCCTGCAGCCCCTGAGGTAAGATGGAGCAGCAGGGCAGAGTCCCCACACTGAGCTGCGCACCCGGTTAATGGCAGCCACCCAGGGACCCTGCCCTGCAGCCTGAAACTAAGAGAGTCAGTTGGACCCTTAGACTATTGAGTGGTAAAAGCAGCACTAAGAGAAGACAAGACAATAATGAAGAGACTGAATAAATTCTTTGCTTCAGTCTTTATTGAAGAAGATGCAGGAAACTTACCCATGTCAGAAATGATAAAGTTGGTGTATTGGAGGAATTGAAACAAATCTCAATAAATCAGGAATATGAAATACAGCTATTTGATAAAGAGTAGTGAATCACCTGGACTGGATGGCATATATACCACGGTGCTGAAAGAACTGAAATATGAGATTGCAGACCTACTTTTAGTAATCTGTGAACTATCATTAAAATGATCTGTATTACCTAAAAATTGGAAAGTGACAAATATATAATGCCAATTTTCAAAAATAATAGAAACCATTATAAAGAACAAAATTACTAAACATATAGTCATGGTTTAATGGGAGAAAGCCAACATGGATTTAGCCAAGGACAGTCTTCTCTCACTATTCTCTTATATTTTTTTTAAAGTATGAATAAACAGGTAGATAAATGCGATCCAGTTAATATAGTGTATCTCAATTTTCAGAAAGCCTTCGACAAGGTTCCTCATGAGAGACCCTTTGGGAAATTAAAAAGTCAAGGGATATGAGGCAGTGTACGGTTGTAGATTAGTAATTGTTTAAAAGACAGAAAACAGAGAGCAATAACAAGTGAGGCGATCAGATCTGCAGATGACACAAAATTATTCTAAGTTGTTAAAACACAAGAGGATTGTAAAAACTTTTAAGAGGGCCTTGAAAAATAGCAGATGAAATTTAATGTGGATACGTGCAAGGTTATGCATTTAAGGAAGAAGAACCCAAAGTACGGTTATATGTGCAAGATTCCACATTAGGAATCACCACCCAGGAAAAGGATCTGAGCATTATCATGGATAATTCATTGAAACCCTCTGCCTAGTGTGCAGCCACCTGTTTATTAACCCAAGATGTCTCCATTCTGAGATACTATTTTGGGAACGTCTACGTAGATGTCTCCAAAGATGTCCTTATCCGGCACATCCATATTTGGGGAAACGTGCCTGAACTTGCACATGCCTGCCTTTTTTTCAGAGGTTCTGGCTTGGACATCCTTGATGGGTTGGGGCAAGTTACCTCAGGCCGGAAGGTCGTGGGTTCATATCCCACTAGAGGACAGCAACCTTGGGCCGGAAGGACTGGGGTTTCTAGTCCCACAGGTGCTCCTTGTGGTCTTGAGCAAGCCACTTAACCCTCCATTGCCCATGTTCCCTGTAAGTATTAGCGTATGTGTCTCATATCCCCTCATGTTAAATGTATCCCCCAATTGTGTTGTGACCACTTTGATTGAAGGATAAGGTGGTATACAAAACTGTCTAAATAAATAAATAAATTGCACTGGGACATCCTTTGTAAAATATGCCTTAATATCATTATGTTTTATAAAAAGTTATTTGGCAATAAAGCAGTGGCTTGTTCTTTCCACAAAACAAATTGTGACATCCCTTTGTTAATAAAGGAGGCAGTGAAGGACAAGCAAATAAGAAAATCAATAGTGAGCAGCATAGAAGTGGAAAGAATTCCGTGTTGGGGTGGGGGGGAGGAGTTGTAAGCAGCACCTTAGAGATGAAGTGCAACTTCCCTTACGTCATGCAATGAGCGAACAGAAAGAGGGACTTACTGGAGAACACACAAAGCCATGTCCAGTAACAACACTCTTTGTTGTTCATTATCAATTAGTTCCATTGAAAGATCAAGAAAGTGAATTTTGCACAGTCTTCAATGGGAAAAACAGCTCTCCATCCCACCTTACAGTGGGAATAAATAACAGAAATTCTTGATAGCAGTCTAGGACTCCTAGGGCTTATCGCCAGAATAAGCTTTCCTAGTTGTATGGGATGAGGAGCTGCTTTCATGGAGTTATTAAATATCTTGGTTGAATATTTTGGCTTTTGTGTTATTTCTAAATTTCTATAAATGTCCTTCCTTTTGGTACTTGGGTTAGTTTCTATCGCAGTTTCCCATCTTTTGAAAATATGGTCTTTTTTCAATGCGACTTTAAAAAAAAATTCTTCAGATTGTGTCAAACCAAGGAGGTTTGGATCCTCACTTGATAGATAGCGACTGCTTAAATATTTTTTGACAAATATCCACTGTAGAAAAATGGGATATTTAACTGCTGTTGAGTATGTTTTGAAACATTTTAAAACACATTCAGAAGAGCACAGATCGCGGAAGTCTGCCTTTATGCACGCCATCACAGGGATTCACTCTGCCTCTGGTCCTGTTCCCGTGGAGGCCGATTCCAATCACCATACGCCTGGGCCGTGGGCATGCATAAAGGTGAGACAGGGCTGAGTTAGACCAGATTCTGCAACCGCAGGGTCCAGATGCACCCACAATGGCAGAATCAGGGTGATAGGCGGCCACGCCTTCACCTGATTCCGAAGTGGGAGATGTCCCTGAATCTGCCCGTCCCCATCCCACAACGGTATGGCTGGTGCGCTACTGCCATGGCATCCTGTCATCCTGGCCCTGACATGTCCACCCATCGGCACAGAATGGCAGGCCCGACAGATTGTCAACGAGAGCTCCAATGGCCAGGACATGGTGGCAGGGGCTTTAGGGATCCATCGCCATGTGGGGCAGGGGGGTTCTGCCGGCATACTGAGCAATGTGCAGACCTTATACCACCGTCAGGGAGGTATAGACTGCACATCTATGGGGTGCCAGGGAATGTAAAAAGGCTATTCCTGCATACACTTTGTATGCCCTGACACCTGGCCACTTCCTCACTCCGCCCCCTCCTGCCCACGTACAGCACTCCCTGCATAAACGCTATGTATGTGCAGGGCACGTAGGCTGCAGAATACGCTTTGGGGGCTGTTCGTGGTACCCGTCCGGCCCTCACATACACAGGCACTATTCACTAATCGGAATGCACCCCATAGGGTTTGCCACCCACATACTGTATATACAAGATTTTATTCCTACTTTAAATTTACTCCTACTTAGACCAGGTGGAAATCTGGGTGGCCTCCCAGCTGATTCAATAACTGCCCACTTGTATCTAATTTTACAATATACTATAGTATATACTGTTGTTTAATGACGACAGTCAATCTTTTTAATATAGCCTTTCAATAAATTACAATAGCCACCTTCTGCTAATTAAAGAAAGTTGAAATAAACATTATAAGGTGCAAACATATGAGTGTATATAAAAGATTGTCACCAGTCACAAAATAAATGCTTTCCATCTCCCGTGCATTCAGTTTCTCAAATTTGTGCCATAGAATATGTTGTTGATTTTGTAATCTTGGCTAAACTAGACTCATCCTGGCTTAGACTATGGAACATGTGTCTAAGTTGTCTACTTTCCAGGGCTACTTCTAATTTGACCAGACCATTTTGGCTCAACTTTGGACAAGCTGGATAGAGTCTGTTCATAGGAAATGGATGAGACTATTTCTCATGATGTAAATAGTGTGCCTCAAATGGCCTTGAGGAACAACTTTAAATATGAAGTACCTATCAGAATGGTTTGTCTAGGTCCCTGAGGTCTACTAACAGAACTGGCTTTCAGCATAGCCACAATGAAAGTGCATGAAACATATTTGTAGAACCCATGAAATGGTCAATTGGCATAGGCTGATTGCACGGAAAGAGCAGATGCATCATAAGCTGTGGGTGAAGAATCTCTAGATTATCCAAATAAGGGTCACTCTTATATAAACTGAAAACAGGAAATGTGAGAAGGACTTAAAACTTCTCTAATAATAAACCTGAGTTAAATTGGGAAAGGTGAAGGCACAAAGCAGCTGGGAGTCAACATCTGTTACTTTCTAAAGGAAGAACTACAGCTTTTTAATTTGAAGGGAAGACCAGAAAATTTCCCCCCACAGCTGGAGTTAACAAATTGATAAATAGAGCTCTTCTAGAATTTATTTCAGAGCATAAGTGATATGCTGTTGTAAACAGTGGTGTGAAAATGAAAATATTACAACTAAATATTGTTTGAACTGTATGGGCAAGTGGCTTGACTATGCATATGAATGGTGGGCACCATGTTCTGCTCCCATTGTTAATGTATTCACGTGTTTCATTGCATTTTATATTGAGTTGCCAGCCATAAGTTGGGAAATATAAAAAAAAATCAATAACAGCACACTCACATACTACCCAGTAATAGCATGAAAAAAACACTTTATATATAAGGACCTCATTAAAGGACATAAACACTGCATCAAATTGTTGCTTTTATTTGTCTCTCATAAAGTAATCATTGGTTCCCTCAAGTGTCCATCTTTTTTTTTTAAATACATATATAATTTTTCAACAATGCACTTTAAAATTTTGTATTTATTTTATATAAGTAGCTTATATGCCGCCTAATCTTAGACCAAAGGCAGATTACAAGAACAGATAACATGGGGTTACATAGAACATCTATTGATTGGCATCAATAAAATGCATTTATCTGCACAGCTTGCATACACAGCCAGCCAATACTCCCAGTATATGTCGACGACAGATAACAGAAAAGCAATTGGAAATATTGCTCTTGGACAGGCTAATAAGTCCTAACTTGAGTTTCATTAGTAAAAACTAACTGCTTCAGGGGATTACTTTTTTCTAGGCAGGTCCATGCTGAGCCACATTCCAAATTTCGATAACCATTCAGTACTTCAGGTGACAGCATCTCTTTGATAAAACTCAGACATTGATTTCCGGGTTTATATTGGGCTCTGCAAAGGAAGTAGATGTGAAACAATGTCATGACATTGATGTAATGACATTCAAAACAGCTGTCACAGTGCCAAGTATCATTCCGTGTCCTCATTTAACTCCAAAGGTTGCAGACTGTTAAGTTTGAAAATCCAGCGCTGTTCAGCACAAACAAGATATGACCCTCTGTCTTCAGATAGGTGAACTGGAATATGATCAATCACACATCAACAGGCTTGATCCCAACAATGTCTTGCAGTAATCTGGTGGTGTACTAAAGGGCAGTCTGTTATCCATTGCCCCTGTAAGAAGCTACAGTATATGTGGGCAGGACTACATGCCAAATCAGCATTCGTTTGAGTGCACATTAATCCTGTATTACTGCTGGCATACTGACTGTCCCTTTAGTTCAAGGAGGTCTTGATGAAATCCTCTACAGGACCTATCTTCAGAGCTCAAGACACAATTCATATTCCCTCCTGCCGTCATGAACCCCTTTGTCTTAGTCTTGAAGTATAACAATGTCCTGTAAAAGAAGTTACCTGGGCCCCATTAGGTGCATAGACATTTAAAATTTAAAGCTCCCTATTGTCTGTCTGCCCAACTGCCCATACTACATATCCCTGTTCATCCTGTCTGGTGCCATAAGCAGTAAAGGGAATATTTTTATACCAAGAATATCCACCCCCCTGTTTCTTAGATGTGTAGGCAGAATAAATAAACTTCTCCATTTTCAGGGGAATTAATCATATTTCCTTTAGGAGGGTGATATCTTTATTTTTTCCAAGTAAGCCAGCACCCTATTAAGACACCAAACATTTAAAGTGGCAATTTGAATTGCCACCTCGATCCTGCTTAATTACAAAATCAGTACATTCTATGTATTCACTTCACCTATCACCAATATTCCATCTGATCCTCACTCTACCACCCACAGCTCCCAGTCATACCAACAGAACATCAAACAAAATGAACACAACAATTCAAACTTTCTCATTTATTATTGCAACCTTGAGGCTTCTAAATATACAATCACAAAGCAACTCATTACCCACTTACTGCCTGTTCCCAAATACACTAATGTCCCCATTATGTCACACCCATCCATTTCACCACACTCATCCCCACATACAAGCAATCTCTTCCAACATCCACTAAATCCAAAACATAATGTCAACATCTCATGTTCTTCTCTCCCCTTCCCCAATCACATGAACCCTAGCGCATCTTTCACTTATAGCTTAATTGCCTTATTACACCTGCACACCTCTCTCCACCACTCTCCTAACTACAATTAATTAAATATATAATACTCCAAAATGAAAAATATCCTTCCCCCTCTCCAATGTTAGGTACTTGTGATTGATGTGACTGATGTCCCAAAAGCAGATCCAATGTAACTTTTGAGGTAGCAAATTGCTGACAGTCATCGCCCACTCTTGCCACCTTTACAGTCTCATCACCTATTGCTGCCCTCACATCAGGCTCCTCCATAGCCCTCTGTCTGGCAGCACTTCTGGCCAACTGTTCCCATTCATCTCCATGCACGCGCACCTCCGTCAAAGTCTACTGATGTGCTGTTGGCTCTGGAGTTGAGGCCACCATTTTAAATTAAATTGTCCATTTCTGCAGTGTAAAAGCTTCTATATTCTCTGAACTATTACTATCAATTAGGCTGGGACCATCTACTGGCCATAAATCCAGCTTTAACCAGCACATCTTGATATTGTACTAAGGCTTTCCTGATGGTTTCAGTACTGAGGTCTGGAAAAATAGAGAGCTTCCAAAGATGGAGCAAGACTTCCACACTTCTGTCACAATGAGCTCCTCTTGGTAACAAAGCAGCTGAACAATGCTAGCCCATGGCTACTTACCTAGCCCTAGCTTGGACCTAGTCTTCCTAGGTTCATAATTGGGAGAAGAAATAGTCTGTGGAAAACATGTGTCCAATAATTGCATCACAAACACTTTAGGATTGGGGAGCTCTATACCTGGCACTCCGAAAATGCAGATATTGAAGCACCGCTCTCTATTCTCCTGGTCTTGCACGTTTTCCTGCAAACATTGAACCATCTTGTGGAGTTTAGCAGCATGCTTGTCCTCCAGAGTTCCAATTCACTCCCTACCTCTGTGAGCCTGCTCAGTGCGCTTTCAAATTTTTGTTCAAGACATTACAGAACCGCACTCATTATTTCAGTTTTCGAGCCTCATGTATTGTAGTATCATAGCTAAATCTATTTCAGTCCTGAAATTGCCCTCCAAACACTCACTCTTTCACACCGGGATCCTATACCTTAACAGGTTCGTTGAGCAGAGAAGAACATGTTTTTTGCCTTCTCCATTTAAAGATCTTTTATAGTCTTGCCTGCTTTCGCGTTTTGCACTTCAGGCATCTCAGTCACACCATTCTAGTAATTTAAGGTGCTCTCGGGGAATAAAGTCTCTGAGTTTATAATGCACTAATAGCAGAGGAGCTCCACCAACTTCCAGGAGCTCAAATTCCTAATGGAACCAGAAGCCCCTGAATTGTCATCTGCTTATAATAATTCCGTTATTTTGCAATGTTCAAACTCCTAGAATGCTTCCATTTTATTCTAGTTTTATGGGATAGGCTATTTGCCCCAGACATTTTTTTGGTTAACACCTGCATTATATAGTAAGCAGATGAACAATATGAGGGTAATTGTATAAGGAGCTTCTTAAAGTTACTCACCATTTACATGCATACATCATAGTATTTAATTACTCCTGCTGGCATTCTATACATAAAATTCAAACTTCTGTGTCAAAAGGTCTGAATCATAAAAATGTAAAACAAAATTATTGTATGCTGAATTCCAGCAAAAGTATATTTTAGTAATTTACGTGCATAAATGTCATATACTTTCACAGTGGGCATGTGTCGAGGACGGAGTTTGGGTTAAGCATTGGCAAAGCACACAAGTGTGTGTCTAAATTTATAAAATGCTATAATTTACACATGTTCTTTATGAATCTAGGCATCAGCAATTTCACCAACTCTAGGGCTGGTATAAGTGATTGTGTCTTACATTAACTTGTGTATTTGGCCATTTACACTAGTATTTTATATAGACAAGTAGGTACACACTTTTATTTATAAAACGTCTTGATATAGGCATGTGAAAAAGTGAATTAGCTAAGCAGGACTTATAAAATTCACCTCCACATTTACTATTGTAGGGTAAGTTACTACATGATAACATCTATTGTATTGCATATCTCTCAATAGTACATAAGATATGCCATACTGGGTCAGATCAAGGGTCCATCAAGCCCAGTATCCTGTTTGCAGACCAAACACAATGCCACGAAGGAGGCAACACTTCTTCAGTAGGGGCAGTCACCACATAGAAGGAGCGGAAACACACACCACGCCTTATGAGCACAAATTACTATATTCTGAGAAGCCTGATGGCCAAGTTTCAGCAGCAAAGCTGCCTTCAGGGGTCTAAAACTTAAAAAAATGCATAAACATACAGTATATAAAACAAAGGGTAAATTTAAATCATCCATATAAACAATGGTTTAAACACTATTAAGAACTCTCAAAGAAAGAAATAAAACTATATAATATATAATAAAGGGCTCTCAAAAAATGAAGATATACCAGACTTTCAAAATGAAGGAAAAAAAACCTTTA
This sequence comes from Ichthyophis bannanicus, assembly GCA_033557465.1. NCBI lineage: Eukaryota > Metazoa > Chordata > Amphibia > Gymnophiona > Ichthyophiidae > Ichthyophis > Ichthyophis bannanicus. The sequence continues at coordinate 661,904,718 of CM066035.1, read as the reverse complement.
AAAAGAAGTGTGTCATAAATTCTACAAGTCATATTTTGATCATAAAGTCCACATATGAAAAAAATGGGCTGCAGAGTTCGGAACTACTTGATAAGTGCAAATCGCACAGGCAGGAACATTTAAATACAAAGAAAGACAATAATTCATAATAACATAGTAAATGACGGCAGATAAAGACCAGTATGATCCATCTAGTCTGCCCAGCAAGGTGGCAAGGGTAGGTGCAACTGCCGCTCTGTGCAGGTCACCCCTCCCCATGTCTTTGTTTAGGGGTGAACCCACCGCTCTGTGTAGGGCACCCCTGTTTGTTGAGAAATTAAATGGTTAAGTTTATTTTGATTTTATCTTGTTGCTATAAAGGGATCCACTGTGTCTGTCCCATGCCATTTTGAATTCTGTCACTGTATTTGCCCCCAACAATGTGTGTGTCCTATCTGAGTCCACTCCTGGAGAACATCAAGGACTGTGATTTTGTCTTCACCTCCAACAGTTCCCTTTACCTTCAGGTTGAGCTCTCCGGTACTAATGAGCAGTTGGGGCTTGAAGCACAGGTGTTCTGAGGAGTGGACACTGGACACCAGGCAGGAGAAGCAACTGTAGCACTAAATGCAAACAGCAGGCAGAGGTTAGGACACAAAACTAAATCTGAAGAACAAGCAGAGAGAGAGTCTGGAACAGGCAGAAGTTAAACACCGAGAATAAGCAGATAACAAGGTACTCGGAACTCCAAAAAGAGTCCAATCTGAAAACAAAGAAGATTAGCAATTCTGGCAATCAAACTGTGGAAGTCGCCTTTAGCTCAAATCAGTCCAGGCAATTTAAGAGGGAACCAATCAGTTGTTGCCACCTTATAAGGCAGAGACGGGCAGTGGGATAAAAGCAGGAAACAGCCTAAGCTCAGTATTCAAGGCCCAGTTCCTTCTGGATAAGCACATGACACAGTGACTGTAGTACTGTACAAAAATCACCTGGGGCTAGAATATACTTTGGGCGATGAACCATCTCTACTGAAGAGATACCCCTTTCATCACCCAGCCATCCTTCAGTACCTTATTGATTCCTATTTTACCCCCTCCCAGATGATTACCTTCTTATGTTGCCCCACTGATCCCTCTGTCAGGTGGATCCTGCTAATACTTTTATCATCTCCAGCCTCGCTTCACCTTTCCCAGTTAATTATTTCTTCTGCCTCGTTTTACTCCTCCTGCTACTGCTGCCAGAACTTGACAAAAAGATATGATTGCTCATTCTGTTCACAGGGGCGGCCCAAGGGGGGTGCGGGGCCATGTGCGGAGACTCGGTGCGGGGCCTCATTTGCATAAGTGGTCTTATTTGCATAAATATTTGCATAATGTTACCATTCACTAACTTTTAGTAAACATGTCTCTTAATGAGTGTATGGATAAAGAAAGACTAAAAGATTTCTACATTACTATAATCCAGTGCCAACCGCCAGGCACATTAGGAACTACTACAAACGCTGCCCATTTAGAACCCATAGCAAACCCGCTGTATCCTGACAGCATTACCAGGACTCACAAAGCACCAGACCCTACCTATCAAAAGGAAACACTGCAAATATTAAACCAGTACATTTCAGAGAATACTGGGGAAAGAGAACAAGTGGCAATGTCAAATAGGAATTACATAAACAGAATACCTCAGCTCAGTTACACATGCAGAACATAGACCATCACCAAACAAGGAATCGCAATTTAGAAACACGAAGGCAATAATTAAACTGGGAACCCCAAAAGCCAAACTTGGAATGTACAACAACACTGTAGAAATAAAACTATAAATCAATTTCCTCTTGTACCAAACAAAGCGCAGACGTTAATGATGCACATTTCCCAGAGCTTTCATATTCCAGTTAATAAATTCAAAATAAAGAGATATCTTTCTACCTTTTGTGCATTTTTTTTCAGTTGCAATTGCTCCAGCCACTTTCTTCTGGTTTCTTCATGTTTTCTGCTAACTCTCCATCGTCTGCTGTCCATTTGTCCTTTCTTCTCTCTTCTAGTTTTCTTTCCATCCTCTCTCTCTACATCTGCTTTAACATACTAATCTTTCTCCTTTTGCTCTTTCCTCATTCTTATTTCATCCACACAAATTTTACCCCTCCATCCTCAATCCCCACTTACAAAGCCAAGACACGGCCAAATGTAGATTTTTCATCCCTCCCACACACAATATTTTCCCCTCTCCATTTTACTCTCCCAGCCCCATCCCATTCTAATCCTCCCCAACATCAGCTCCCTTCTAGTTCCAGTCTCACCCAGCATCCATTCCCTTCTAGTCCCTGCATCAGCCCATTTCCAGTCCTAGCCCCCCATCAACCCATTTCCAGTCCTAGCTCCCCCATCCATTTTCAGTCTGAGTCCCTTCATCAGCTCATTTCCAATCCTAGCCCCCCATCAGCCCATTTCTAGTCATTTCCTAGCCCCACCATCAGCCCATGTCAAATCCTAGCTCCCCTCCACTCAGCCCAATTCCAGTCCAAGCCCCCCCCCATGAGCCTACTTCCAGTTCTAGCCCCTCCATGAGTCCATTTCAATTCAAGCCCCCACCACAGCCCATTTCCAATCTTAGCTCCCCCCCAACAGCCCATTTCCAGTCCTATCCTAGCTGCTCCATCAGCCCATTTTCAGTCCTAGCTCCCTTCCCTCACAGCCCATTTCCATTCCAAGCTCCCTCCCCATCAGCTATTTGCAGTTCAAGCCTCCCCGTCCACTCAGTCCATTTCCAGTCATAGCAATCCCCCAACCCATTACCAGTCCTAGCCCCCCATCAACCCATTTTCAGTTTAAGCCCCCCCTATAACCCATTACCAGTCCTAACCCCCCCATCAGCCCACTTCCAGTCTTAACCCCATCAGCCCATTTCCAGTCAGCCCCCCATAGCCCATTGCCAGTCCTAACCCCCCCATCAGCCCACAGCCCATTACCAGTCCTAACCACATCAGCCCACCTCAAGTCCTAACCCCTCCCCATCAGCCCATTTCCTGTCCTAGCGCCCCCATAGCCCATTAGCAGTCCTAACCCCCCATAGCCCATTAGCAATCCTAACCCCCCATCACCCTATTTCCAGACAGCCCCCATCAGCCCACAGCCCATTACCAGTCTTAACCACCCCCCCCAGCCCATTTCCAGTCCTAACCCCCCATCACCCCATTTCCAGTCAGCCTCCATCAACCCCCAGCCCATTACCAGTCTTAACCCCCCCTAGCCCATTTCCAGTCCTAACCCCCCCCACCCCATTTCCAGTCAGCCTCCACCAGCCCCAGCCCATTAACAGTCTTAACCCCCCCCAACCCATTTCCAGTCCTAACCCCCCTAGCCCATTTCCAGTCCTAACCCCCCCACCCCATTTCTAGTCAGCCTCCATCAGCCCCAGCCCATTAGCAGTCCTAACCCCCCCCCAGCCCATTTCCAGTCCTAACCCCCCCCAGCACATTTCCAGCCCTAACCCCCCCCCAAGCACATTTCCAGTCCTAACCCCCCATCACCCCATTTCCAGACAGCCTCCATCAGCCCCCAGCCCATTACCAGTCTTAACCCCCCCCCCTTCCCTTCCCTTCTGGCAAATTTAAAAAAAAAAAAAACCTGGCTCTAGCTGCTGCCGCTGCCGCGTCCGTCGCAGCAGCGGCAGAATGGAGTGTCCCGCGGGGCCCCCTCTCCTCGTTGAGCCCTCTGCAAGGGCTTTCAGATTCGCGAAGGGAGAGTGCTCCCTCGCGTCTCTGTAAAGCCCGCAGGGGCTAATGGGAAATTTCCCATCTGCCCCTTTAGACGCGAGGGGCTGATGGGAAATTTCCCATTAGCCCCTGCGGGCTTTACAGAGACGCGAGGGAGCACTCTCCCTTCGCGAATCTGAAAGCCCTTGCAGAGGGCTCAACGAGGAGAAGGGGCCCCGCGGGACACTCCATTCTGCCGCTGCTGCGACGGACGCGGCAGCGGCAGCAGCCAGAGACAGGTTTTTTTTAAAAATGTAATTTAAAAAAAAAAAAAGCAGAGTGTTCTTTGCGCGGGGCCCCCTGAAACGCGGGGCCCTGTGCAAAAAACATTCTTGCTCAATGGACGGGCCGGCCCTGTCTGTTCATGTACTCCCACAGTGCTATAGCTAGAAAAAAAAACAGAAATGGAGAAAAACCATTGCAGCTAAAGAACATATCGCCTAACCGGTCTGTCCATCCATAAGTGCTATTAAGTTCTACAATCCCTACCTCTCCCTCAGAGATCCTCGGCACCTGTCCCATGCTTTTCAGAATTCGGATACAGTTCTCATCTCCTCAACTTCCACTGGGGAGTCTGTCCACACATCCATCACCCTTTCCATAAAGAAATATTCCCTCAGATTAAGCCTGTCTATCTCCTTTCACCTTCATTTTATGATTCCTCAATCCAGAGCTTCCTTTCAACTGGAAAAGGGCCTCCTGTGAATTTATTCCATTGAGGTATTTACATGTCTATATCTTATCAACCCCTCTCCTAAAAAGTATACATAATGAGATCTTTCAGCCTATCCCCACATGCCTTATGACAAAGACCACTAACCATTATAGTTGCCACCCTCTGGACTGACTTCATCCAGTTTATATCCTTTTGAAGCTGCGATCTCCAGAACTGTACACAGTACTTTAAATGAACTCTCACTAGAGACTTGTAAAAAGTTTCTATTATTTTCTTTTTCCTGCTGGTCATTCATCTCCTATGCACCTAATCATCCTTCTTGCTTTTGCCTTAACCTTTTCTACTTGTTTGGCCAATTTAAGACTATATGATCACTCCCAGGTCCTGCTCTTCTTGTGTGCACTGAAGTACTTCATCCCCTATACTGAATCAATCCCTTGGTTTTTGCAGACCAAATGCATGACCTTGCATTTTTTTAGCATTAAATCTTAGCTTCCAAATTCTTGACCATTCTTCAAACTTTGCTAGATCCCTCCTCTTCTTATCTATGCTTTCAAGGTTGTCTACCGTGTTGCAGATTTTGTTATCTGAAAAGAGGCATACCTTTCCTGACAGACACCCTGCAAGATCATTTACAAAAATGTTAAAAAAGGACAGGACCAAGGACCAATTCCCACGGAATGCCACTGGGGAGTGGCCTTATCTTCAGAGTGAACTCCATTTACTACTAACCTAAAGTGCCTCCCACTCAAATAGATCCTTACTGAGTCAGTTATGTTACAGCCCATCCCAAGGGCACTTAGTTATTTATAAGTCACTGATAAGGAACAGCGACAAAGGCCTTGCTAAAATCAAAGTATACCATATAGTGCTGTCCCCTGTTCCAGTACTCTGGTCACCCAGACAAAGAAATCAGATTTGTCTGACAAGACCACCTTCTAGTAAAGCCATGCTGTCTCAGATTTTTACTCACCATAGGGGTCAGACTAATCGGTCAGGAGTTACCAGCCTCTTCCTTACTTCCCCTTTTATGAACAGGAACTACTTTCATCCAATTAGTGATGATCAACCAGGATCTGGATTAGGCTTGCTAAATGTCTCTGATAGTGTATTTGGACATGCTGTCACAGAATTTCTGTCACAAGATCATGGCAAAAGAAAAACCTTTGGAGTACATCTCTGCAGCAGGAGTCAATAGATTCACAAGGCAAAAAACAAATTGTTTGCATTTTACATAGAGCTCCAGACCAGTCAGATTTTGGGCAAACAGGAAGGAAAATTACCTGAAGACTAGCTAGAACCAGCTTCCATGGACATGTGATATATACGAGGAAACACCTTCTGCAGCACTTGCGCCCTCTGATATCACTTCCTCGGGCACTGCTGCAGAAGGAGTTCCCAGCCTCTCACAGGTTTTGTTTGTCTTTTCCTTTTAACCAGTGCTGTGGAAGTCTCCTGTCACTCATGTCTCCTGCTCATCTTCAGCGCCACTGAGGTGAGAGAAGTCTCAGCAGCAGCAGCAATCAGCGCCCTTGCCGTTGCCGCCATTACCAATGCTGCCGGTGCCCTTCCCGCCGTTACTGAAGCCGTTTTTGTAGCCACCGTTGCCAAAGGCACCGGGCCGATGTAGAGCAGTTTGCCCCCCAATCTAAGGCGCCCTCGAATGTAATGCACACCCTGAATTTAGAGCCTCTTTTTGGCCAGAAATGGTGCTGTGACAAGGAAACTTGTATTGAGATTATGGAAATAGGAAAAGGTGATGAATTTGCTTTGAAGAAAAGAGAAATCCCTGCAGTGCATGGATTTCAGCTTCTACATAAAGAAAGTAAGCTGAGAGAAACTAAACCTAGGCTGCCACACCCAAGCTCTGCTGACATAGTTGCAGGCTTGAGAGATAATTACAAGCACCTGAGCAGAGAGGGAAAGTTAGTGCCCTGGAAGCAGGGATATAAACCTTTGCTAAAGTCAAAGCAGGGCAGGAAGCAGGAGAGGAAGCAGGAGAGGGAGAAGAAGCAAGAACTGCAGGAAGCAGAGGAGCAGGAATGGGTTCAGATCCAGGTTCCTGATCAGAAGGTTCAGAGAGCTCAGAGGTGGGAGCCCAGGACTCAGCACAGGAGTCAAAGGAGCCAAGCCTGGAATAGGGAGCATTGGCAGAGCTCCAAGAGGGAACTCAGAGAAGTGAACCAAGAGCTGTTTCCAAAAGGCTGGAGAGAGGCAAGCGAATACAGCCAGGGAGAAGTGTCCACAGCTTCAGGTACAATCTATCCTTATCAGGTGGAGCTGGGCTCAGGAGAGACACGGGAATCCTCAGAGAGAATACACCCGAAGACATACTTTAAGAGCTCAGAGCAGGGCACTGCATTATCAGAGCCAGAGGAGATGCAGGTTGAGCCTATTGAGCAGGATTTACTGTCTCCAGAAATGCCCATGGACTGTACTCTATGCCAGGCTACTAATGTTGAATCCCTATGCTAAAGGATAGCTGAAAAGGTGAAAGTCTCCTAGAAGCAGTGTATTGAAACCTAGCCTGAAGTGAAGGTAGGAACTTGCTCTTCTAATGGGGAGATAACTGTTACATGTGCTATTAAATGCTTAGCGAAGACAAAATTAAAAAGAAGACATTTTTACTTTGTTGAGGGAAGAAGCTGTGTTTCCCATATCAGTTACATTGTTAAGCAGCTGCATATAGTTAATGACTGTGAATCCATAGTGAAGCTCATCAATGCTGCGTTGTAAATAATCCTGAGCGAATAAATGGAGAAGTATCCTGTTACGGTCTACATGGACTTTGTTTGCGTTTTGAAATAAATTCTGTCATTTGCCTTCACCTTTGGTTTCATGACTACACTTCATCTTAAAAGGCCAAATTACAGCTCCCAGCATGCATCAGAGGGAAAGATAGTTTATCTAAGCTTTATAAGAGGCAAGGGGCAAGGGCGTGACAGTGCGCTTTACATTCGAGTAAATACGGTGTATATATATATATATATATGGAAGATATAGACAATGTTAAGATCTCTGGCCACTCTCTTGAACAGTCTAAAATTTGATGGGTTAATTGAAGTGGATATTGATGTTTCTTTAGTACCGGGGTGTCTGTTTGTCTCCTCTGCAAAAGGTCTAGTTGAACAATGCTCTTTTTTTTTTTGTCAATACTAAACATTTTATATGAATAGTTCCCTCATGCTGCCACATAAAAAAGCAATTAATATAAACCAAACCAAAATTCACTGTGACAGTACCTCACTTTTCCTTATTTTTTGTCGGAGCTAGGCCGTGGGAGGGACAAAACAGATATATATGTCCCCCAACCAGACTGCCAGCTACTTTTTTTCTTTTAGTGGTCCTACAAAAACCAAAATATTGTGCCGAAACTTAAAAGTCTCCACTTAGCTGAAGTATCTCAATCTTCTCATATCTTCACGTTGCTCAAAAGATCATCTCGTAGCATGACGCGCGTGTTTCGAGCCTCCAGGCCCTGTATCAAATGCTGTTGTAATACTCTGCGCTCGGCAACGAATTACCCTGATAACGCCGTCAGTGCGGCCAATTCCTTGGCCGCACTGACGGCGTTATCAGGGTAATTCGTTGCCGAGCGCAGAGTATTACAACAGCATTTGATACTGGGCCTGGAGGCTCGAAACGCACGCGTCATGCTACGAGATGATCTTTTGAGCAACGTGAAGATATGAGAAGATTGAGATACTTCAGCTAAGTGGAGACTTTTAAGTTTCGGCACAATATTTTGGTTTTTGTAGGACCACTAAAAGAAAAAAAGTAGCTGGCAGTCTGGTTGGGGGACATATATATCTGTTTTGTCCCTCCCACGGCCTAGCTCCGACAAAAAATAAGGAAAAGTGAGGTACTGTCACAGTGAATTTTGGTTTGGTTTATATTAATTGTTTTCATTGGTGGGGTGGATGAGATTTTGACATAAAAAAGCAAGGCATTATAGCCCTCGGAGTAAACTAGGAGCAAACTGCGTAACAGAGCTATGACACGGTACCAGCAATAGCGCCACTAATGGAAGAGTAAACAAAAGCAGGTGCATGCCGCTTCCTAACACTAGCATGACACAAGCAGTAGCATCACCAATAGAACTGCCATGACAATGCCGCTGCATTGTCAGAATTTTTATCAAGTAAAAGCTCTTCCTTCCACTGGAAAAACCTGCATAAGCTTTGCAGAATTTTCTAAGACTGCACAGTTGACTTTGAATAGTGGACATATGCAGTCATTTGGAATGTCATGGCAAGTGTCGTTTCATGTTTTCTAAATGGAATGATGGAAAGAAAACCCTGAAATTTAGGGGTTTTTCTCATTGCGTTGTCAATAAAGTCCAGTGTTCTTTGCTTGCACTATTCCTACATGGTACATGCTATTTAACAAGTGTGCACACTGATAATGAAAAGAATACCTGAAACAAAACAGTTCTTAAAATAAAACAAAATAAATACAAATACAAACAAATCTGGAAACAATACAAAAAACATAATGAAACAAAAAACATTCCATTGTACACCCCTATTGAACAAAAACATTTCTGTACTGAAGAATAAAAAGTACTTCTGATAATAATTACAGAAAAATATTGGCAGCAATGTAAAATATTCTCTTAGAAGGACAGTGTTTGGGGTGAACAAGATACATAACATGCATCGTCTTGAACAATCTAATCAGATTATATTTGCTTTCGACAGCCTAACAGACAAAAGGATGGTCTCTCAAAACTTATATAGATTTTCAAATATCCCAGAAGCTGAATGATATAAAGATGCCCCAGCTGTGGCAAGTCTATTCAGTTTCAGGGTTTTCTCATAAAAGCTGCCCAGAAATATCTGTACATTTAAATCATGCCTTATATTACAATATGTCTGGCATGCTGTTACATGACTGCTATCAAATGAAAATGTAAGTTATGAGAATAAGATAGATATTGCTGTAGCATCTACAGAAATAACTAGTGGCAGTAAGTGGATACCTTCAAGCATTAACTCTTAGGGGTATGTTTACTAAACCGCAGTAAAGGAGTAGTCTTTTCCGTGTGTTAATGGCAGCGATAAGGGGTTACTGTGTGTTAAGTGTGCTGGGCATGTCAGAGATGTTCCGGCATTAAGTGGTGCTCATGGACACTTACCAATTGGTAATAGCATATTCTGCATTAAGGGGTGGTAGTAGACATTTACCGTGTGATAATAGCATATGCTGCGGGAAGTTGTCTGGCATGCACCTTAATGCAGAAAAGTCACTGAAACTCTGAAAGGGGGGCGGGGAAGCCATTGGAGAAGGTATGGATGCAAGCACAATTGGTAGCTGATGAAGGTGACTCACCTGATGTCTGGCAATGTGGCAGTATGTATGATACGCATGTTTGACTGTACAGCAGGCCTATGCTGTTGACTAGGCTAGATAGGCAGCTGCCTAGTGATGATGGTCAATGTGGGTGTTGGCTGTGTCATGGATGGGTGGCGGCAGCAGCGGAATCAGCAGATGGTATGCAGCAGCAGGGAGTGTTGTGATAGGTGTGCAGTCCTTGATGCACCTGAAAGCATACACTGTACCATAAGCTACATTATAGTGTCTATGAGGGGTGGACATGTATCCAGATGTACTGTCAGTGTGCGGCATGCCATAGGCCAGGACGGTGTCTGGCTGGAGGCAGCATGTGCCTGATGTGGGCAACAAAGGGAGAATTGTCCATGAGTGCAGTCACAAGAGAGGTGTGCATGATATGGATAACTGCTGCAAATGAACCTTGAGAGCCATGATGGGGCAGCTTACTACCAGTAAGCTGCCCCACCATGAATTTCCCTGACGGTCAGATGGTGGGTGCAGGGCTGTGCCATGGATCATCCAAGCAGAGAATTTGCATTGTGTGTGGTGGGTGGAGGTATGGGATAATACAGGCCAAAATGATTTGGTGTGTGTGAACCAAAAGTAGCAGTACTATGGGCTATGTGAAACACCATTTGTGAGGTGGGGACTGGTGCCTCAGCCTGTGCAACTGCAAGACAATACACCCAACAGAGGGGCATGATAGAAAGGGACAAGTTGAGACTATTTGCCCCATGTGGGGCAGGTAATGATGGTAGAACTATGCAATAAGTGTTTAGGTGCCTGAATGTACAAGATATATCCTCCTTAAGTAAAGCTGGGAGGTTACAATGATGGCAAAATAGAAAACGCATCCATACCAGTTGACCCAGACATCTGTTGCATATACATCACTGACTTGCTGCAATGCGCTGCAGCAGAGCCATTAAAGCCATGCTCCCAGATGTCCATGATGGGAAATGTCATGTTGGGCTACCTAATATGTGACAACACACAAACAGCTGTTGAGAGCAAAAAGGTAAACCACAATAAAGAGAAAACTGCTCTCTATATAACACTCAAAAAATGTCTTAAAAATTTACCTTAATATAAGTATTCAAATATCAATTACAGGCACAATGACCTCAGATAGCACAACCCCTCATTTAGTGAAAATTCACCATAGGGTGTTGATAGACGCTCACATCACCGGTCAGGCCTCTACTAAATTCACCAATCCAACTCACAAAAAGCTTACAAAATTCCCTTAACCTCCACTATTTAACCAATGGGAAAAGCATATCTAAATCTAAACAAATATATTGCACACCCACAACCATTCACAACCCCTTATAAAATCAATCATCCCACTCATAAAAAGCGTCTATAACATAAATACACGCAAGGTACTGGTGGGGCTAAATACAGCCAAGGCAGCCCAAAGGAAACACCTGCAAGAATAAAGCCAAAAGATAGAATAATACAGTTAACAACACCAACATAGTATTGAAAAACTTATCTCATAACTGAAGTCTTGCCGCCGGCTGGGTCCTCTGCCCTTAAAGAAGACACGTAGCACAAGGGGTCAGCTCCAACCTCCAACGCGGGAAATAAACATCACAGCAATTAACAGCACTGCCATTCATCACCAAAAACGACCGCAGCTCTACAAAAGCTTTCATTTTGCCATAAACCGGCTTCATCAGGAGCTCTGCCATACTAAAGTAAACGCTACACAATGGCTTCTCAGAATTTTCTGCGGGAATTTCCCGCGGGTTAGCATGAAATTCTGAGAAGCCATTGTGTAGCGTTTACTTTAGTACGGCATAGCTCCTGATGAAGCCAGTTTTACGGCGAAACGAAAGCTTTTGTAGAGCATTGAGTCAAATGGAATGCTACAAATAATAAGGAAAGGAAAGGAATGGAATGGAATGGAATGGAGAATAAAACAAAGAATATTATAATGCCTCTCTATCGTTCCAGGTGCGACTGTGCCTTGAATATTGTGTGCAGTTCGGGTCAGCATATCTAAAAAAGGATACAGTGGAATTAGAAAAGCTATAGAGAAGAGTGACCCAAAATTATAAAGTGGATAGAAGGATACCCCTATGAGGAAAAGCTTAAAAGGTTAGGGCTCTTCAGTTTGGAAAAGAGATGGCCGAGGGGAGATGTGATCGAGATTACAAAATGAGTTGAAAGGGCAAACATAGATCAGTTGTTCACACCTTCAAGAAGTAGAAAGACTAGGGGATACAGAAGCTACAATGTAGCACATATAAGACTAATTGGAGAAAGAGATTTGGACAAGTTCCTGGAGGAAAAGTCCATAAACCATTATTAAAGTGGACTGGGAAAATCCACTGCTTAACCCTGGGATAAGCAGCATGGAATTGGTCTATCTTTTGAATACTGACAGATACTTGTAACTTGAATTGAGCATCATTGGAAATAGAATACTAGGCTTGATGGACCTTTGGTCTGACCTAGTATGGCATATCTTACTTTCTTATGTAGAAAATGACTGCTGTTTCTCTAGCATTGAGATTTATGCTGTGCCCCTCCTATAATTAACTAGGCCTCATACATCAAGGGCCATCTTTGGGAAATCAGAGATGCCAGGTCTCACTTATTAGGAGTGTTTCACACTCATTTGTAGGCTTTTTCACGCTCACACTCTATGAGCCCCTTTTTATCAAACAAAGTCCCAATGCCAGTGCACTGATCCTGATCACTGCTTTCATGAAAGATTAGCCTAAGAGAAATGAAACCCAGTAGCCCAGTCATCAGCAAAAGAAAATCTGAGCTCATCTTCCTGTGTTCTGCCGCCTCCTGCACTATCCCTTTACCCTGTACCTTACGAGTATGGGTGCTGTGAAACCTCTGCATATACTTTTCGCTGCTGACTGGAGAACAATTTTCAGCTTAGAGAATTTACCCATATTACCTTTGCAATGTCGCTATCATTTCTGAGACTCCAAAGATACTGTAAACAAATAGCATTTTATGCTGTTTTTTTCATTTGCAATAGTGTCTCATACACCATATCAGTTCCATAACACGCAGCCAAATAGACACTGGTGAATGCATTCCCTAACAAATAGGTCTGCTTTTTCTTTTTGAACTATGGATAAATGTTACATTGACTTGCAATTACTAACTGAGAGCTTTTGTGTTCATTTTCAAGTCACACTTTAGATTTGTCACACTCAACAAATGGCCTGTGATTCATTTCACAATGGATGTACCCATATTTCATGAAGATGTTGTAAGTGGTTTCAGCATTTCTGTGTATGAAGAATAAATTCCATGGAAGAATGTTTATAATTCCTGTAGGGCATATATTTACCTCTGTCCATGATTATTATGCTAATCAACAGACTGAGATACTTTAGCTACTGCACAATCAATGCTAGTACCATGTCTATACTCCTATAAACAATTGGAGGCCAAATTCCTCTGAGGATGGTGAGCAACACCACATGCAGTGTAACTGCTAAGAATAATGGCATGTTGAAAAGGCGCTGGTCTTTGTTCCATAAAGATTTTTTTTACTGTTTTGAAAGGGATATGAATTGATTGATGGATTATTAAGTGGCTTCTCCTGACCTTCCTACTTTGCTATATGAGTAATCGTTTTGAATTTAAGCATCAAGTTCTTCTTTAGAGACTTGTTTGCTCTTCTTGCTGTATTCTGCGGTGATCTGCAGCACAGAGTAACTAGGTGGTGGATTTTTTGTTAAAGACTTAAAATGCCTTTTCACCTCATTTCTGGTGTACGTATGCTACCATTTTTCTGCTATCTCTCTGTTAGCAAGATGCTTGATGAACAACTGAAAGCAATCTATGTGTTTATTTGAAACAATTTATAACCCCCAAATGATCAAGGTAAGTGGCACCTTATAGATCGGGGGGGGGGGAGGGGGGGAGGAACCTTTTTTTCAATGTAGCCACAGATACGGTGAATGAAAAAGTAAAATTTGCTACACTATGGACTGTGCCAATGAGTCAGTCAGAGGGTGGAATAGAATGAATGAGTGATCACATGATAGTAGTGGAATAGTATTGGTTAATTCTGCACAGCAGACCACACTGCCAAGAAAAGGGTTTGTTACATTTTATTGTTAGAGCTAAAATATGGCAGACTCAAATTCGCCACACATGTCAAATTTGCCACTTGTGGCGATTGGCTGCAGGGTTGCCCTCCCTAGTTATAGACCAGAGGTTCCAAACCCTGTCCTCGGGACACACTCATGCCTGTCAAATTTTCAAGATTCCCACAATGAATATGCATGAGAGAGATTTGCATATGCTACTGAAAACCCAGCTAGCCTAGGTATGCTCTGAGGATTGGGTTGGGAACCTCTGTTATAGACTAACCATTTTGAGGCATGAGCTGTCAAGGACAAAAGTCCACTTTGTCAGATGCAGGACTCTTGTCTTCAGAAGCTCATGCCTCAATAAATGTGTTAGTCTATGAAGTGCCACCTGCCTAATACAGTTACCTCTCTTAACCCTTTGAAGGCCTACTTTAAAATTTTAATCCACATTCTGCAGCCGGGTTAATTTTTGCATATTTCAGGAAAATTGTACCCGTCTTATTCAATATGTTCTAATAGTGATTTTCCTTCTGCTATGGTCATGTATTATATACCATTTGATAGGAATATTTAGTCAGAATTTTGGATCCCGAGAGTTTTGGGCTCGGCCTGGAAAGGCATTAACTCACTTATCAAATACAATCATAAATAGCTTCCAATAAAACACGATAAGCTAGAATAAAGGCAAATATAAACAAATCATCATAACTAACATGAACAGCAGGGTAAACATGCAACGAAGAAACCTGCAGAAAAAGTCTATCAGTGCTGAAACTAAAAAAAAAGACAAGCTTTGTTCTGCTTTCTAAACGGCACTCATCAAATATAGTACCAAACTCCACAGGTAATTAATTCCAAAGAACAGGTGCATTCATTGAAAACCTATGTGAGCACCTAGAGGTTAAATAAAGAAGATACCTCAATTGTATCTTGCTAAGAACAAAGTGGACAGACACCTTCTTGCAGCAAAAAGCAAAGCTGTAAGGTATGCAGAGAACCCCGAAGAATCCTAAATGCAAGCTAGCGGAGTTTAAATGGCTTAAGAAGCCTAGATAAACCTGTCTGATGTTTGCCCTCCCCTCACTGGCTAAAAGTATAAGCAGACTTCTAAAACATGCCAACTTTTAGCTGATCCATGACGAAGTGGTTCCACAAGCTTGTTTTGATCATAGGAAGAGCACAGCGCACACATGATATTTTATCCCTCTCGCTTGCCCACACATTAGCAGATGCAATGTATTGAGTGCTTTACAACTATATCAAAATCATCCATTTGAGGATAACTGTTAGTGGAATATCTGAGACCCTTTGGAATGCTCATCTTAAGTGGCTGATTTTATAAGGGACGCATCGGAAGTTACGTGTGTGCTTATTTTTTTTTTCCAATTTAAATTTTTATTAATCCACCACACAAGGGTACAGACAGCATAAAGAAAAGGGCAACATCCTAACACAGTACCAGCTATCCACAATAGCCCCACTCCCTAACCTCCCCTCAACATGCTCACAAATCCCCCCCTTCATTCCCTCAAACTACAGCCACCCCACTTTATACAATGCGTATTATTTAACTCACTAAACACTAACTAATACATACCCATAAACAACTATCATTTGAAATATACACTGTAGCCCTATAACCAATCCCTCCCCCACCTAGTAGTACCTCATCCTAGCAACAAAAAGGCCCAGCAGAACCCATTCCATACTGCCAGTTATGCCATGGTTAATACCCCTCTTAAAACTACCCCCCCCCAAAGGGCCCACTAGCCCACCCTCACTGACAACTATACAATCAATCATTTCCCCCCCCCAATATCCCTCCCCCAACCCAACCCTCCCATCCCCCCTCCCTCCAAACCTCATAAGCTTGCCATACCGCCCTATGTCTCTCCCGCTGATTTCTGCTATAGGCCCCCACTAAACTCATATGCCAAAAATATTCCATTCTACCCAGGACTTCCCCCATCCCAGGGCCCTCCTCCCCTTCCAACGTTGCAACACTGCCAGCCGGCCCGCCACAACACAGTAATGCCAAAACCTAATACCACCCATATCCTCCCCCTCCTGTCCCTCCAACAATTCCACCATCCCCTAACCCAACTTTATCCCCACCCCCGTCACTTCCTGATAGAACCTCTCCACCTCCCCCCATAACCTCTGCATCTTTGGGAAACCCCAGAGCATATGCTCCAAGTCCCCCCAGTGTCCACACCCCCTCCAACATACCCCTGCCTCTGCATTCCCCACTGCCCTAAGCCGCGCTGGCGTCCACACCATTCTCAACCAAATCTTAATACAATTCTCCACCAACACTGTCCCCCACCCTAATCGCCTCTCCCTGTCATAAATTTCCCTCCATCTCACCTCCCCCCAAGACCCCTCCAAGTCCATCTCCCATTTCTCCTGCCATCGCATTGTCCCCCTCTCCGGGCTTCTTAAAACCAAATAGATCCGGCACACCAGTCCTTTGAGATCCTCCTTCCTTTCTGCTCAAAAACCGTCCTCCTCCGACCCAAGTCCCTTCTCACCCCTCCTCGCTGGAAATAATACCACAACTTCGCATAGAGAAAAAACCCTCGATCTGACACTCCAAACCTCCTCTGCACCTCTGAAAATGGGATCAACTTTCCCGCACCATCCACCAGCTGCCCAACTCTAATCAGGCCCTTCCCCACCCACTCCTGAAAAATCCCCCCACCAGCCCCCCCCCCTCAAACCCTGGCAAACAACACAAATGCATCTCCCGCGACCAGCTCTTCCCCTCCAACAAAACCCTCTTCCGCTTTTCCCAAATCTCCCATGTCAACTCTGCCATTGGGTTATCTCGTCTCTGCCTCCCCCCTCCCTAAACTCCCCCAGATCTGCCCCTCCAAATTTTCTCCCTGGGCCCTTTCCATAAACACCCACTGTGGGGTCTCCCCCCTCTCTCTCCAAGCAAACAGAGCCCTCAACTGCGCAGCTTCATAATAAGCCACCATGTTAGGTACCCCCAACCCCCCTCCACTCGTGCCTTAAACATCATCTCCCAACTTACTCTAGGGGCCTTTCCCTCCCATATGAAGCGCATAATCATATCCTGAAGCTCCTTAAGTAGTCGCCTCGGGACACGACTCGGCAATGCTATAAAAACAAACAAAATCCTCGGGAGGACGTTCTTCTTTATCGTGGCTATCCTTCCCAACCACGACAAGTGAATCCTCTGCCATCTAGCCAAGTCCCTTCGAAGGTTCTGCAGTAGAGGCCTATAATTCCAATCGTTTACCCTAAACCAGCTCTTCCCCAACTGTATACCCAAATATCTAAAGGTCCCATGTACCCACTTAAAGGGAAAAGCTGCCTTTAACCGATGCTCCAACCCCTCTGCCAAATTAAACCCCAAAAGTTCAGTTTTACTAGCATTCATCTTATACCCTGCCACCTCACTATATCTCCCAATTGCCTTTACCAGATTAGGCAAACTCCAGAACGGCCTACTCAGAGTAAAGATTACATCATCGGTGAACAACGCCACCTTGCTAAATTGCTCTCCGACCCGCACCCCCTCAATTTCCACCTGGTTCCTAATAAACGCCACCAGGGGTTCAATAACTAACGCGAACAGCAGGGGCAACAACAGGCACCCCTGCCTCGTACCCCTACCCAATCTGAACCCATCTGAATAGCCCCCATTTATCCGTATACGAGCCCTTGGACTCCGATATAGTGCCTGCACCCATGTCAGAACCCCCCCCCCCCAGTCCCATTGTCTCCAGTACCTGCCACATAAAACCCCACTCCACCCTATCAAACGCCTTCTCGGCATCAACCGTAAGAAACACCGCTTCCTTCGCCTGGCTCTGCAACTCCCAAATTATATTCAACAACTTTCGAATATTATCCCCCCCCCCACCGCCCCTTAATAAACCCCATCTGATCTTTGTGCACCAACCGCTGCATATATTGCTGCAACCGTGCTGCCAATATCTTAGCTAGCAGCTTCACATCAACATTAATGAGAGATATCGGTCTATAAGCTCCACATGTCATGGCATCCTTCCCTGGTTTGGGGAGGACCGTGATCCCCGCCTCAGCCATGGACCGGGGCAACTCCTCCCCCCCCAACACTCCATTAAACATCTTCTGCAAAAAGTCCTGAAGTTCCCCTTGCATGAGTTTATAAAATCGCGCCGTGAGGCCATCCAATCCAAGCGACTTCCCTTCCCTTAGAGTCTTAATCGCCCTACCTATCTCAGCTATCCCCACCGGCCTCCCCAACTCCACCGCCTCCTCCGCCGTTAAACGTGGCAAGTGACACTCTGCCAAAAACTCCTCCCCCTCTCCCCCCTCCCCTTCACCTCACTACTATACAGCCTCTCATAATACTCCACAAAGACTTGACAAATCTCCCGTGGCTGGTAGACCATTTCCCCCTGCTTTGACCGAATGCCAACAATATGAGATTTCCCCTGCCTGACCTTCAACCTCCTAGCTAATCTCTTCCCTATTTTATTCCCCCCTTCAAACCACCCGCATTTTAGCTTTGCCAAATTATGAGCCACTTCCGCTGCCCCTAACTGACACAGGTCCCCCTTCAATTTACGCCACTGCGCCAGTATCTTAGGATCAGCGCAGCCCTGATGCTGCTGCTCCAGCACCCTTATTTGCCGCTCCAACTCCACTTCCGCCCTCTCCCTCTGCCTCTTAACCTGTGCTCCTATGCCTATCAGGTGGCCCCTCACAACCGCCTTCAAACTATCCCAGGCTACCCCCATCGGCACCTCCTCCACCCAAATTAAACTGCATATATTCCTGAATAACTCCCCTCAGACTCGCCACATGTTTTTGCTCCGCCAAGAGCGCCTCATTCAACCTCCAAAACTTGATGCCAGCATCCTTCTCCCCTAACGCCAACTCTATGTGCACCGGAGCATGATCCGACCAAGTACTGGTACCAATTTCCACCCTCCGCACCCTACCCTACCAAACCTTAGTGACCCACACCATATCCAACCGACTATACGTCCCGTGCAGGGGCGAATAAAATGTATACCCCTTTTCCCCTTGGTGCCTACTCCTCCACACATCCACCAAGCCTAGTTCCTCCCGCATGCGCAGTAAACTTTGTCTGTCTGACCCCCCCTTCCCCTCCACCCCCCGTATTATCCAATTTGGGGTTCACCGTTATATTAAAATCCCCCCCCATAATCACAGGCACATCACCCCACCCCCCCATCTCCACCCGGAGCTGATCAAAAAACTCCCCCCTTTGTACATTAGGCACATACAAACTTACCACCCATAACTGCTCCACCTCTACCTTAACCCGAACTGCCACCCACCTCCCCTGCTTATCCCTCCTCTCCTCCACCACTGCATCCTTATACTCCTGCCCGATCATAATCCCCACCCCTCCTCTCCGGGGCTGGGCCCGCTGCCCCCCCAACAACACCCTAAGATACTGCACTGAGCATAGCAGCCCCTCCTGACCCACCTTCAGGTGCGTCTCCTGAATACACATGAAGTCCACCTTCATCCTTCTCCCTTCTCGCTCCAGCAGATGTCGCTTACGCCACATTCGCAATCCCTTAACATTCATTGTCCCTACCACCATCTTCTCCCTAACCCCCCTCCCAACCCTCCCCCTCCCCCACCTGCCCCCTCACCCCTCCCCCCCTCACCCCGCACTCCTGCTCGAGGCCATTATGAAGATGTGCCGCACCCGCCTCTCCCAGACCCCCCCCCCCACTGATCTCCCCTTCTCTCCCCACTCTCAGTATGCTACCATTGCCCCCCCAACCCTCCTCCCCATTCTATACCCCCAATCACCCAACCTCTCCCAGTCCGATCCATCCCCCTATCCCCCTCCCCTTATCCCCCTGCTCCCTCATCCCTCATCTCCCTCCCCCACCCTATCCCGAGGACTCCCCTTAACCATTGGTCGCGCTCCCCCTCCTCCAGTCGCTCTTCCTGCTCCTTCCCACGCTGAGACCTCTGCTCCTCCTCCTGGTCCTGTTGATCTTCTTCCATGGACTCCACTGCCCCTGGTACCGCCACCCCAGCAGCTTTCAGCGCTACATACGCCGCTTCCAGAGAGTTCACTTTCCAAGTCCGCTCCCCCTTTGTAAACGCCAACCCGAAGGGATAAAGCCAACATAGTAACATAGTAGTTGACGGCAGATAAAGACCAGCATGGTCCATCCAGTCTGCCCAGCAAGATGGCAAGAGTAGGTGCACCTGTCGCTCCGCGCAGGCCACCCCTCCCTATATCCTTGTTCAGGGGTAAACCCACCACTCCATGTAGGACATCCTTATTTGTTGAGACGTTATATGGTTCAGAAGTTAGATGGTACCGTTTATTTTGTTATTTTCCTATTTCTGTAAAGGGATCCTCTGTGTTTGTCCCATGCCTTTTTGAATTCCGTCACCGTGTTCGCCCCTACCACTTCCATCGGGAGGGCATTCCAAGCATCCACCACCCTTTCAGTGAAAAAATATTTCCTGACATTGCCTTTCAATTTACCTCCTTGCAGTTTCAAGTTATGCCCTCTAGTTTTACAGGTTCCCCGTCTTTGGAAGAGGTTTGTTTGTTCATCATTTCTCTTTAAGTATTTAAAGGTCTGAATCATATCTCCCCTGTCCCTCCTTTCCTCCAAAGTATACATATTTAGGTCTTCAAGTCTCTTCTCATAAGGCTTCTGACGCAGGCTCCAAATCATTTTGGTCGCCTTCCTCTGAACAGTCTCCAGTCTTTTTACATCCTTTGCAAGATATGGTCTCCAAAACTGAACACAGTATTCCAAGTGAGGCCTCACCAGTAACCTATACAGTGGCATAAGTACCTCTTCTTTTCTGCTGGTAATCCCTCTTTGTATGCAGCCCAACATCCTCCTGGCTTTTGCCACCGCCTTGTCGCACTGTTTTGCCACCTTGAGATCAGCAGAGATAATCACACCAAGGTCTTTTTCCTGAACTGTGCATACCAACCTTTCTCCCCCTATCGCGTACATTTCTCTTGGATTTCTGCTACCCAAGTGCATGACACTGCACTTTTTTGCATTAAATCGTAGTTGCCAAGCTTTAGGCCAGTCTTCCAGCTTTTGTAGATCTTTCTTCATGTTAACCACTCCCTCGGGGGAGTCCACTCTGTTGCAAATTTTTGTGTCGTCTGCAAAAAGACAGACCTTTCCATTCAGTCCTTCAGCAATATCACTCACAAATACATTGAATAGTGCCGGGCCCAGGACCGAACCCTGGGGCACCCCGCTAATCACCTTCCTCTCATCCGAGTGAGCTCCATGTACAATCACCTTCTGACGTCTGTCAGTCAACCAATTTCTAATCCAGTTTACCATCTTGGGACCCATCCCCAAGCTACTGAGTTTGTTGACAAGCCTCCTATGAGGAACAGTATCAAAGACTTTGCTGAAATCCAGGTAGATGACATCCATTGTATGCCCCTGATCTAGTTCCCTGGTCACGCAGTCAAAGAACTCGATCAGATTTGTTTGGCAAGATCGTCCTTCGGTAAAACCATGTTGCCTCGGGTCTTGCAAGCTGTTGGTTTTCAGAAAGTTCACTATTCGCTCTTTCAGGAGTGCCTCCATTACTTTTCCCGCCACCGAAGTAAGGCTCACGGGCCTGTAGTTTGACACTTCTTCCCTGTCACCACTTTTGTGTAGAGGTACGACATCAGCCATTCTCCAATCCTGAGGAACCTCTCCTGTTTCCAAGGATCTGTTGAAGACATCCTTTAACGGTCCTGCAAGAACCTCTCTGAGCTCTTTCAGTATCCTGGGATGTATCCCATCCGGTCCCATGGCCTTGTCCACTTTCAGTTTAGCAAGTTGTTCTAACACCTCTTCTTCTGTGAATGGTGTGGTATCTACTTCATTCCCATTTTTATATTTGGGAGTCACAGCTGGTCCATCCCCAGGATCTTCTTTAGTAAACACAGAGCAGAAGTAATTGTTTAGCAATTTTGCTTTTCCAGTGTCACTTTCCACGAGTCCTTTCCCAGCACTTCTGAGTCCTGCAATTCCAACTCTGATCTTTTTCCTTTCCCGAATATACCTGAAGAAATTTTTGTTGCCACCCTTAACATCTTTAGCCATCTTTTCCTCTGCCTTTGATTTTGCTATCCTTATTACTCTTTTAGACTCTTTGAGTTGGATCCTGTATTCATTTCTGTGTTCTTCTGTCTGCAAGCTTTTGAATTTTGCAAAAGTTGTGTTTTTTGCCTTTATATGAGCAGCCACCTCTTTGGAAAACCAAATAGGTTTCCTTCTCCTCTTGCTTTTATTTACTTTTCTTACATATTTATCTGTTGCTCCTTTTATTGCCTCCTTTAGTTTAGCCCATTGCAATTCCACTTCCTTTATTTCTTCCCACCCTGTCATCTCCTCCTTTACGTACTCTGCCATTTTATTGAAGTCAGTGTATTTGAAGTTTAGGACTCTGAGCTTGCTATGATTGGCCTGTACCATGGCTTTTATTTCAAACCACACCGTGTGATGGTCGCTGTTGCTCACAGGGGCACTCACGCAGACATTTGACACACTATCACCGTTGGTGAGCACTACATCCAGCGTTGATCTTTCCCTGGTTGGTTCCATCACCATTTGTCTAAATAATGCATCTTGGAGAGCATCCACAATTTTTTTGCTTCTTTCCAGATGTGCAGAAGGAGTGATCCAATCCACATCAGGTAGATTAAAGTCACCCAATATGATTGCTTCCCCCTTTGATGCTAACTTGGCAATATCTATAATTATAGATTATAATCAATTCATTGTCTCTCTCTTCAATTTGAGTCGGAGGTCTATAGACTACAGCAATATGGATGACAGTGCCATCTCCTCTCTCCAACGCAATCCAGAGCGCTTCTTCTTTTCCCCATGTCCCCTGCATTTCAGTAGCTTTAATATTGCTTTTGACATACAAGGCTACTCCTTGTATGTCAAAAGGATATCTTAACTCCATCTTCCATAGCTGGCTTGAAATTGGGGTCAAAGCTCGCCTCCATTGCAGAGTCCCAAGGGACAAATCAGCATAAATAGTCACAGAGTAGCCCTGCCAGATGAAGGTCCGCAACCCCCTCATCTTTGCTGCAATCCGCTCCTTTAGCTGATAGTCTTTCAAGCAGATTACAATATCCCTGGGCCAGTTGTTTCTTATCGGCCCCAATGCCCGGTGGGCTCTGTCCACTTGAATATCAACCTCACCCACCTCCTCCCCTCCCTGCTTCAGGGCCTCTCGGAAGATAGACACGTCCACCTTAGCACAGTCTCAAAGTTCATAATCCTCAGGCACCCCCTTGATTCTCAAATTATTTCTTCTAGAGCGATTTTCTAAATCCTCCAGCTTCAGCTGCATTTGCTCCTTCCAATCCTCCTCCTGCGATCGATGCGCAGCCCGCTCCTCCAACTCTAGCTCCAGCTTCTGCAAGCGATTCTCATGTTCTCCCATGCGTGCCGTGACCTCCCCCACCTCCTCTCTCAGGCCACTCATCAACACTTCCAAAGCCTGCTTCGCAGATAAGACCTCGGCCTTCACCTCCGCAAACCACTCCTTCATCTCCTCTCGAGACACCGCCGGGCCCGCCGTCTCTCCACCACCTCCCGGCCCACGTTCCAGATCTGCTCCATGCTTCGCGGCCTGCTCGATCCTCCCTCGATCGTCTCCTGCCATTTTGCCATCCGGAGGCCCGCTACTCGCACTCGCTGCCACATACGCATAATCGCGCATATCCGCCACCTTTTTGCGAGTTGCCATGGCCCCACTCCTTACTCTGGGCACTCCAATTACTTCCACCACTCTTCGCTGCCAGAAGGGGCAATTAAGCACACTTTTCACGGGGTAGGGTCTGGAGCTCTCCGTTCACACAGCCATACAGGCGGGTGACGTCACTTCCTCCTCATGTGCTTATTTTAAAGGACTTACTGTATGTGCACAGATGTGGACACCTTAGGCGGTGGCTATTCTATAAGTACATGTGTAAGTCCGATCGTGTGTACTTTCAGTATGCATGGACACAGGTGCACAGCATAGGAAGAGTGTAAATTTACATGGATAAAAAATTATGATTTGTGTGTGTTCCTGAACAATCTAGATGTGGGCACTTATGCTTGTTCTTGAGCAGGTTTAACTGCCACAACTAGATTGAGGCGTGTCTTTCTACCCCCTATTCCGTAAATCAAAGTGGACATGCATGGCACTTACAATAAAATAAGTCCCAAAGATGCATGTGGTAAGATGTGTAAACTGCGCAGGGGTTGATAAAATTACCTCTAAAAGTGGGTTGGTAATCCCATTGTTTAACAAAATCACTGCAACATATACCTGTACATACTGCTTTAGCTCCATTGGCATAACAATTATTCCCATGTGTATTGATAAAGTTGTCTGTCTGTCACTTTCCTATACAAACAATGGTGTTCCTTTCTCTCTTTGTCTTTCACTTGCAGCCTGTATTGATTGTGCACCGCCCTGACACTTGTGCCTGGGCGGTATATCAAGCACCTAAATAAAGATAAAGATAAACTGCATGTGAAGGCTGGATACTCCCTTAAACATAGAAAATGACAGCAAATAAAGATCATAAGGCCTATCCATCTGCCCATTCATACCAACTACGAAGCTCTGTATTCCCTTCCTTTCCCTCACAGACCTCCTGTGCTTATCCCATGCTTTCTTGATTTCAGATACTGTGTAGTCCTCATATTTACAACCTCTGCTGTGAGGCCATTGCATGTATCCACTAACCTTTCAATAAACAAATTTGTCCTTAGACTACTCCCGAGTCTATTGCCTTCCACCTTCATCCAGTGATCCCTTGTTCCAGAGCTTTCTTTCAAATTAAATAGGCCCCATCTCCTGTCCATGTTTACCATGGAGATATTTAAATGTCTATCACGCCTTTCTTCAAAAGTATAGATGTTGATCTTTAAGCCTGTCCCCATATGATGAAGGCCACTGACCATTTTAGTAGCCATCTGTTGTTCTGGTCTGACCCTATCCTGTTTATATCTTTTTGAAGATGAGGTCTCAAGAATCGCCTCCTTTTTCCTGCTGGCCATTCCTCTCCCTTTGCACTCAAGCATCCTTTTGGCTTTTACTGTCACATTTGGACCTGTTTGGCCACCTTAAGATCATCAAATACTGTCACCCCCAAGTCTCACTCTTCTTTCCTGTACAGAAGTACCTTAGCCCCTATACTGTACCGCTCCTTTGGGTTTTTGCAGCCCAAATACATGACCCTGCATTTCTTGGCATTAAATCTTACCTGCCAAAATCTAGAACATTTTTCAAGCTTCAGTAATTCCCCTTTCATGTATTAAGTTAGTCCAATAAAAAGGCATCAACTTCCTTTCCTTTTTGCTTCTTTTTTTATTTTATTATCCTATTGTAGAATTGGGCATTATTCGCAGAGAGGCAAACCTTTTCCGCGACAGCCCTTCTGCAGTATCACATACATAAATGTCAAAAAGAACTAGACCAAAGAGAATTTTAGTGTTGTCGCCAGAAAGAAACCCCGCAGAAGGCTAGACGTGCCTGCATTTGCTGTTAATTTATCATGATAAAATTACTGATATTAATGCCATTGAATATTAATCTCCAGTGGTATTGAGCAAACTACATCACAAATTAAGTTTATAAGCAGTCAGCTATATAATAATAATCAGAGGCTGAAGCTCTAATTACAGTGAAATAAATTTGATTTAGACCAATTTGAAGAGTGTTAGAGTGGTATTAATGCCAGACAGCAATAAAAGCACTCCCACCTGAGTTTCTGTTTGAAAGCTAGAGTGTTAGTATATAAAAGCAGCAAGCATTTAGCACAGTCTTGAATACAAGAATTTATATGACAGATGGATTGGTTAATGGGAAGAGAAAAAGTCTGTAGTTTTGTCCAAAGTAGCAAAACACTTCTCATACTATAGATTTTTGTCAGAAAATATTGTGTTAAATCCACTGTAGAAACATCTCGATGGTTCTCTCTCAAGAAATATCATATTAGTTTGCCTGGGTGCAATTGCCAACTACAGGGCAAGGTCTACACACATTTTACTTGCAGGCCTTGCACCAGTTTTCTCTGGATTGAATTTAATTACTTACTTTACCAAACCTGAGCTCTAGTTGAGGTACATGTCAGGTATAATCCATAGATCTCTGCCCCAGAGGGCAATTTGAGGACTAAATTCATTAGCATGTGCTAACACATTATCAGTTGGACCTATTTACTAAGGCAAGTTATTTACTAAGAGCATGTGCCCAATGGTAAATAGCATGTGTTAATAGCATTAGCGCAAGTTAACTGTTAGTAAATAATCCCCTAAGCACATAATTCATGTTATTAAATCAGTCCTTAGGTTTGTACCTGAGTCAGTAGAAGGCTAAATGACTTGCTGAGGGTCCAAAGCATGGTATAGCTTCCATTTTGCCTAGTGCTGAGAGGGGTTTGCTAAGAGTTTCTTCAATGCACAAAGCCAGCTTTGGATATCTTAGAACATTGGTGGGAGAATCAGGATTTTGAACGTTTGTTTTCCTGGTCTCAGCCCTCCTCTGTAACCATTAGGCTGTTCCTCTGCCTGTTTTGACTTTGCTGTAGATATGAATTTTGTGTGATCACTTGCATCTGCATTTTATGTAGGTAGAATAGACTTGAAAAATACAATTCACTCAATTACTTGTCCTCTTCTGACCTAAATACAACCCTGGAAATGCCTCCTCTCAGTACTACCATGAGCACACGTGGAACAATGTGCAAAGTGTACAGTATATGGCACTGACGGAGGGCAATTTTATGACAACAGATAAACATAGCTAAGGTGCTTCTTACCCACGCAAATTGCCTTGAAAATTGCCCCCTTCAATAAAGGATAGACTTTTTAATGATACACCATGCACCCCCCCTCCCAAAAAAAAAACCCAGGGTGAAAGCAAGGCAAACTGACTCCTGTTTTTGGCTTTAAAAAGAACTGAGGATGGCAAGTCATAGGGGGGTCTATTCAAAGTGGGCTAACCGGCTAAACTGTTTAATGCTGCCGAATATCCCCTGCAAAACGGTTTGTATGCTCCGATGCTAAGTGCTTTAGCGTTGGGGCATTCCGGGGAGTGGAGCCGTGGTGGTATCAGAGTTAACCAGCCAGCAGCAACGTTCAGCTCCTGGCCAGTTAACTTAAACCAGCTAAACTTAGGAAAAATAAAAGCAGACCTAACTTTAGCCAGTTTATCGGGGACAACAAGATATTCAATACCAGTGGCAAGCTATGGCTCTGGCACTGGATATGTTTGAATAGATTAAAGCAGCAACCGCTAGACACTTCAAGTGTGCTGGCTGCCGCCATCGTACATCAGCCCCATAGCGTCAATCTGAATGTATTTTTTTTACTTTTAAAGGCACATTTTAGAAAGACTACTTAGGTGAAATCTGGGACATTCATGTCAAAACATCTGAAATTCTGTGGGAAGTGCAGCAGTGAAGGACATTTGTAAATGTGGTCTAAAAGTGCCCTATCTCTGTCCCGAAAGATAAATATGTCCTCTGCAATATAGAACAGAATGGGGACATGCAGAATAAGGGGCCAGACGTGCAGAAAACCGGCCAATTTGTGAGGTATAGAAGCTCGCAGTACTGACCACATAGACATGCCAACACTGGTATTTTGTGATGTGCATATACGCCTCACATATACATCCCAAACAGAGATGCACTGCAGCAGATGGTAAGGCCTCATTGTCTACCTACTAGATTTCTTTGAGTTGGCGAAAAATGTTGTGGAAGTGATGTAGCGTTCTCCTCCTTTATATAGTTCATAACTGGCAGAAACAAACACTTTTCAAAGGTCTGTTCATATCCAGGAGCATTATAGACATGTTTATCTTTTCTGAAATGCCCAGATACTCTTCTGTCATGCCCTCCCCCATGAGACATGGACCTGCTTGCGCTGGACGTGGGTACGTTTGGGGCTTTCCAAAATGGCTCTTAGAATGGGGATGTGATTGGGATATCTGAATGGCCATTTTCAGATTCCAAATGATAAAATGGGGCTCTAGAATGACCCCCTTAATTAAACTGACGCTGCAGCATTGACTGGCCTCTCATCTACCTCAGTTGCAATTTCGAAAAAGAGTACTTTGAATTGACGAATGACTATGTGACTGAAAAGATCTGGAAGGTAATCTGAACTGAAAAAAAGGAGAACAATTCTAGTTAATTGTTTTAAAATGCATAAGTTATTGGATATTTCAGTAAAGATAGGTAATAACAGGCAGACTATTGATTACTGATCTTAGAGATGAGGATACTGACAGAGTTCAGTTATAGAAATGAAGGGGGACAAACCCTTCCAGAATCTCATAGAGACATAGAAAATGATGACAGATAAAGCCCATATGGCCTAACCAGCCTGCCCATCCTTAAGAACCATGAAGTTCTACGATCCCTTCCTCTCCCTCAGAGGTCCTCTCTATTTCTCCCATGCTTTATTATGTTCTCATCTTCACCACCTCCACTGTGAGGCTGTTTCGCATATCCACCACCCTTTTCCTAAAGAAATATTTCCTCAAATTACTCCTGAGTCCATCTCCTTTCACCTTCATCTTATGACCCTTATTCCCAGGGGGTTTTCTGAGGGGGCACGCATGGTCCTCATGCATTCATGAAGAACTCTGCATATTAGTACCAGCACATTTTTTTCTAGGAAAACTGCACTGCTTATTCTAGAGCTTACTTCCAACTGGAAGAGAACCACCCGTGCATTTATTCCATGGAGATATTTAAACATCTGTATCATATCACTCCTGCTTTTCTTCCAAAGTATATATATTGAAATCTTTATGATGCTTTATGATGAAGACTACTGACCATTTTAGTAGGTGCCCTCTGGACTGACTCCATCCAATTTATATCCTTTTGAAGGTGTGGTCTGCAGAATTTTGCATAGTACTCCAAATAAGGTTTCACTGGAAACTTATACAAAGGCACTGTTACCTCCTTTTCCTGCTGGCCATTCTTCTCTCTGTGCACTCAAACATCCTTCTGACTTTTGTTATTGCCTTTTCTATCTGTTCGGAAACCTTAAGGTCATCTTATACTGTATGACCACCCCTAGGTCCCGCTCTTCTTTCATGCACTGAAGTACTTCTCCCTCTATACTGTATTCCTCCCTTGGGTTTTCGCAACCCAAATGCATGACCTTGCATTTTTTAACATTAAATCTTAGCTGTTAAATTATTGAGCATTCTTCAAGCTTTGCTAGATCCCGCTTTGTGTTATCCACACATTCCAGGGTGTCTACCCTGTTGCAGGTTTTAGTATCATCTGCAAAGGTCTTGAGAAATCACCTGCAATATCACTTACAAAAATGTTAAAAAGAACAGGACCAAGGGCCAATCCCTCAGCTATGCCACTGGTAGCAGCCCTATCTTCAGAGTAAACTCCATTTACTACTATGCTCTGGTGCCTTTCACTCAACCTGTTTTTTACCCAGTCAGTCACTATAGTGTCCATCCCAAGAACACTCCATTAATTTAAAAGTTGCCAATGTGGAAAGGTGTAAAAGAACTTGCTGATGCTCTAGTGATTTATAGCTTATAATGTTGTTATATTTTCTATACTGCCTTTAGCAAGCAGCAAAGCAGTTTACAATAAAATCAAATCATTAAGAATATGAAATAAACTTCATTAAAATATACGTAAAGACTAAAAATCAACTGAAGGGGTAGAAGGAGTGGGTAGTGCTGACCCCAATCACATTCTCTAGTGACCTAGTCAAAGAAATTGATCAGATTTATCTGATAAGACCTACTTCAAGTAAAGCCATGCTGTCTCTGATCCTGAAATCTCTTGGATTCCAGAAACTGTACCATCCTCTGTTTTAGCAGTGTTTCCTTTAATTTATTCATCACAGAAGTCAAACTAACCTATTGGTAGTTACTAATCTCTTCCTTACTTCTGCTTTTGTGGGCAGGGACCACATTCGCCCATGTCCAGTTGTCTGGGATCACTCCCAGTTCTAGAGAAGTATTGAAAAGGTCAGCCAGTGGAGCCACCAGCCTTTCCCTAAATTCTTTCAGTGCCCTCAGATGAATTTCGGCTGACTCCCCCCCCCCCCTTGCTTTCTCCATTTTTAGTTTTGCTAATTCCTCATGAACACAATCTTCTGAAAATCATTCAAGATCTATCTCACTCCCATTCATATTTGAATTTGTTTTTCTGAGATCCCAGAACAGAAATATTTGTTGAGCAATTTCGCTTTATGCTCATCAGCCTCTACATATTCCTCTTCTTCGCCCTTGAGTCTCACGATGCCACCTTTGCACTTTCTCCCATCAGTAAAATACATAAAAAAATAAAAAAGGCCTTCTCCCCATGTTTTACTGTTTTAGCTATTTTTTTCATCTATTTGCATCTTTGCTTTCCTGACTATTTTACCAGGTTCCTTGGCTTCTTCAGGTTTGGAATTTAATGTGATTGACTGTACCATGTTGAAAGTAGATGGGGGTATGAAGGAGTGTGCCCTGGGTAGG
Source organism: Ichthyophis bannanicus (assembly GCA_033557465.1). Classification (NCBI taxonomy): domain Eukaryota; kingdom Metazoa; phylum Chordata; class Amphibia; order Gymnophiona; family Ichthyophiidae; genus Ichthyophis; species Ichthyophis bannanicus. The sequence goes on along the minus strand of CM066035.1, from coordinate 661,874,387 downwards.
ACAAAATTCTACATATGCATTCTAAATTGTATAAAGGATATAAAACATCTTAGCTCAAGTTCTCCACTTCCAGATTTACACCAGTTCGGTTTTGATCATCCCTTCGCAGGAGGGATTAAGGAGGATATCTTCTTCATTCTCCAATGTATATTTCCCTCACCAAATTGAACAATTATCAAGAGAGACCTCTGTACTTTAAGAGCACTTGCACATGTGATCTGGGAATTTTTGCAAAATTCCCAGATTATACGTATAAGTGCTGACACTTACACGTGAAGGTTTTCCCAGTCTATTTCTCCCACATCTATTTATTTATTTAATAATTCTTTTATACCGCCTGCTACTAGTCACGGCGCTTTACATAGAACTGATAGGAACGTTACATAGAACAATTCTTAGCAAAGTAAACTGAATCAAACTTTATTGCTGAAATGGCTCCTCCTGCTGATCATGTATGAATATTTTAGAAACTCCTCTACATTTAGCAGAGCTATTCCTAAAATGCTATCAGAATTGAGCACATCCTGACCTCGATGTCTGATCTTCAGGTCGCATCCAAATATGCCTTTACCCACATAAAACAGATGTTCAGGTGGGCCACACAAATAGCAAGTTTAACCTGAAAAGTCTAATCTGGACTTTCAGCTTAAATGTCCATTCAGCTAACTCCACTAAATATTCACATCTGAATATACGCATCATTTGAAACTAAGTTATATGTTTCAGATTATACTTTGTGTGACTGAATATTGACCTTGCAATCTCCAGTTATGCAGCATTCTACAGGATTCCCTTTGGAGGGGTGGTGATAGTTGATGAGTTTAATTATCAAAACCTCAGGAAAGGACTTAGAGGCCTGAAAGTTAATTTGGGGGTGCAAAACTGAAGGTTCGCCTAAGGTGCCTACATCCTTGCTCCTTATGGGAGGGAGTGGGGGAAAGAAAAAGAAGTAGAGATTAGCTGGAAAGCAAGGAAATAAGGCAGCACAAATAATCAAAAATGCTCTTTTTAGAAAAAGAAAACTGGCAAAAATAAATATACGCTTTTCAGTCCTCTCTCTCTTTTTATACACGTGGCAGACAGGGCCAGCTCAAGAGATTGTAGCATCCTGAGCCAACTTTTGCTTTTACACCCCCTCCCCCCTTGGATCTGATCTTGCAGTGCAAGCTGCGCAAACGGGTAAATTTTTAGTCCCCTGGCTCATTAAATGTCACCATAACTTAATCTGGGTATTCTGGGTCACTATCCATATAGATCGCAGCACTGCATATATTCAGAGTGTCATGCTATGGTCATTGCTTATCTGTTCAGGTTAGGCCTGATATTCCGCAGACTTAAACTAAACATGTAACGTACCTAAACAGTGGCTGAATATTTCCACTATCTAAATAATGTTCTGGTCTACCCTTGCTCCTCCCCTAACATGCCCCACAAGTATATATTCAGCAGTTTTAAACAGCCTAACAATATCTGTACATTTTTTTTTAAATACACAGTTAAGCTAAATATACATTTACCTGCAAACACCTAATTATCTTTGAAAATCATTCTGATAGGTCATAATTATTCATTCATATGGACACTCCCAGACTTATCAATAAATCTGCTCTGCATTTGTTGCTGGGAGCGAAGTAGGGTGTATCGCTTTACAGCTCAACATATAAAAAATTTCTAGTCAAATTCTAGTCTCACATCAAGGACCATATCAAGCTAGAAATGTGCTTTGTGCGACTTGAGAATTTTGTGCCCCTTCACACACACATCTGCATGCAGGAAACTGCTTTTTTGGGCTTCCAGAATGCTTAGTGATGATATTGGGGCCCATTCTCTACTTGCACCCTGGGCGGCTGCACTGCTCACACAGCCCTTGGTATGCATCTGTGACAACATTGCAAACTTAGCAGAGGTGTAGCACAATGGTTAATGCACTGACTGATGGTACAGGGGTCATAGGTTTGATCCCCCAGTGCACCTAATGAATAAGGTTGGCTGAGGCATTACCCTTTAAGGTTCATGAACCAACCAGAGGGGAAGCCATATTAGACCTAGTCCTTAGTGGAACACCAGATCTAGTGCAAGAAATAAGGGTGTTGGGGCTACTTGGCAATAGTGATCATAGCATGATCACCTTTGATTTAATTAGTGGAGGAGGGATAGTAAGGAAATCCACAGTACTACCTTTTAATTTTCGAAAGGGAGACTATGATAAAATAAGGAAAATAGTTAAGAAAAAACTAAAAGGAGCAGTTGCAAAGGTTAAAAACTTACATCATGCTTGGGTGTTGTTGAAAAATACTATCTTGGAAGCCCAGACCAGCTGGATTCCACGCTTTAAGAAAAGTGGAAGGAAGTCCAAAAAACTGCCAGCATGGATTAAAGGTGAGGTCAGAGAGGCTATTGTTGCCAAAAAAGCATCTTTCAGGAAATGGAAAAAAGAGCCAAATGACGAAACCTGGAAACAGCACAAGCACTGGCAAGTCAAATGCAAGGCATTGATAAAGCAGGCAAAGGGAGAATTTGAGAAGAAGCTTGCTGCGGAAGCAAAAACGCGAAATAAAGATTTTTTCAAGTATATTCATAGCAAAAAACCTGTGAGTCAATTGGTCCATTAGATGATAGAGGAGTTAAAGGGGCAACAAGAGGCGACAAGGCGATAGCGGAGAGACAATGAATTCTTTGCTTCGTTCTTTACTGAGGAAGATGTAGGAATGTTACCCATGACTGAAGTGGTATTTAAAGGCGTGGAAGAACTGAAGGAAATATCGATACATCGGGAAGATGTATTACAACCATTAGATAAACTGAAGAGTAGCAAATCACCTGGGCCGGATGGTATACATCCAAGGGTGTTGAAAGAACTGAAATATGAGATTGCAGACCTGCTATTAGTAATCTGTGAACTATCATTAAAATCATCTCTAATACCTGAAGATTGGAGGATCGCTAATGTAACACTAATTTTTAAAAAGGGTTCCAGGGTTGATCTGGGAAACTACAGACCGGTGAGCCTCACGTCAGTACCAGGAAAAATGATAGAAACCATCATAAAGAATAAAATTACTCAGCATGTAGATAGTCATGGCCTAATGGAAGACAGACAACATGGCTTTAGACAAGGAAGATCTTGTCTTACTATAATCTGTTATGTTTTTTTGAAAGTGTGAATAATCAGGTGGACAAAGGTGAGTCGGTTGATATAGTGTATCTGGACTTTCAGAAAGCCTTTGACAAGGTCCCTCATCAGAGACTTTTGGCAAAACTAGAGTCATGGGATAGGAGGCAGTGTACTACTGTGGATCAGGAACTGGTTAAAAGATAGAAAGCAGAGGGTTGGGCTGAATGGCCAATTTTCCCAATGGAGAAAGGTGAATAGTGGTGTACCCCAGGGATCTGTGCTGGGTCTGCTGCTTTTTGACATATTCATAAATGACCTGGAAAGTGGAATAACGAGTGAGGTTATCAAATTTGCAGATGACAAAAACTATTTAAAGTTGTTAAAACCCAAGAGGATTATGGAAAATTGCAAGAGGATCTTGATAAATTGGAAGACTGGGCTTCAAAATGGCAGATGAAATTTAATGTGGACAAGTGCAAAGTTATGCACCTAGAGAACAACCCAAACTATGGTTACACGATGCAAGGTTCCACATTAGGAACCACCACCCAGGAAAAAGATTTAGGCGTCATTGAGGATAACATGTTAAAACCCTCTGCCCAGTGTGCAGCGGCAGTCAAGAGAGCAAATAGAGTGCTAGGTATCATAAGGAAAGGAATGGAAAATAAAACAAAAGATATAATAATGCCTCTATATCGTTCCATGGTGAGACTGTACCTTGAATATTGTGTGCAATACTGGTCGCCGTATCTTAAAAAGGATATAGTGTTATTAGAAAAGATTCAGAGAAGAGCCACCAAAATGGTAAAGGGGATGGAAGGATACTCCTATGAAGAAAGGCTAAAAAGGTTAGGGCTCTTTAACCTGGAAAAGAGACGGCTGAGGGGAGATATGATAGAAGTCTATAAATTAATGAACGGAGTGGAACGGGTAAACGTAGATCGATTGTTTATGTTATCAGAATATAGAAAGACTAGGGGACATGCAATGAAGCTACAGGGTAAACTATTTAAGACTAATAAAAGAAAATATTTTTTCACTCAACGTGTAATCAAACTCTGGAATTTGTTACCGGAGGATGTTAGTGTAGCTGGGTTTAAAAAAGGTTTGGACAAGTTCCTGGAGGAAAGGTACATAAACCATTATTAAAAAGGGACCCAGGATATCAATGCTTGACCCAGTACAAGCATTGCGGAACCTGTGTCTTTTGGGGAAACTGCTAGGTACGTATTGGTCACTGTTGGAAACAGGATACTGGGCTTGATGGACCTTGGTCTGACCCAGTATGGCATATCTTATGTTCTTATGTTATGTTCTTAAGTCTCTCCACTGTGTGTTATTACTCAAAACCCTGCTAATGTACATGGGACACCAGCATCAAGAACTCAAATTGCACCAACCCTACCTAGCACTGCAAATATTCTAGAACCCCAGGAACCTCCAGTTGGAGAAAGAGAACAAGCTGAACTACTACAGATTTCTACACAGAACCTACAGAACATGTTAACAGAATCCTTCATCTTAGCTGCACATGGGAAATGTAGACCGTCACCTAGAAAAGAATAAGAAACAACAAATAGAAAAAAATTAAAATGGAAAATCCCAAAAACAGACACTGAGCTGTGAAACATTGAAAAAGGAGAAACAGAAATGTATTTCCTCCTGTAATGAACTATAAGAATTGTATGTTTTCAAAGCTGACATATTTCATTTTCTAAAAACCTGACACTCTTCTGTACCTTTTGTTGTTGTAGCTGTTTATTTTTCCAGTTGGGTTGGTCCCAGCCTTTCTTTTCCACTTCTTCTTGTTGGTTTTCTTTTAAGTCCTTTTCCAGAATCCCATTTCCATTTTTTGTTTCTTCATACTCCATGTTTTCGTCTTTTCCTTCGCTACATCTATAATCTGATATTGATCTTCTATTTCTCTCATTTGCCTTTTACCTAACTATAGCTTCATTCCATTCCTCTTTCTCCCTCTTTCAATCTTCAGTCTCCCTCTTTTCACTGTTCATCTATTTACCAGCTTTCGATTTCCTGGCTTTACTTCCCTAGTCCTTCTATGCCACATCTGTCTCATTCCTTTTCTAGCTTCATATCCCCCCAGTCTTCCATCCATTTTCTAGTCCCCCATTTCCTTCCTCTGTAATTCCCTCCCCAGTCTCATCTACCACCTTCTGTGTCCAATCTCTTAATCAGCCTCAGCTTATTCCCTAGCAGTCATCCTCTCTCCACCTCCAGGCCTTTTCCTATGTCTTACCCCCATCCAGGCTTCCATTTCCCCTTTCACGTCTCTCATTTCTATCTTTTTCACCTCCTTCAAGGAAGATCTGTCCCTTCAGTGGCTCTCATCCACTCTATAGCACTCTGTCCTTTTCAAGTGCCCCCAACCCCTCTCCAAACACTCCAGGTTCTTCCAGCCTTCTCCTTACTTTCTGTGCTTGGTCTCAAAGCCCTACTCATACACCTCACTCAATCACCTTGTCCCCACCATTCTCCTAATCTCAATTTCTTAGTCCCCACTATCCCCCCAAGCAACTCAAAGTCCTCACTCACAATTCCACCCAAGCCCCAAGTCCCCATTTACGCTCCCAACACCCAACCTATCTTAGAGCCTTTCTTCCGTTTTCTCAGCCCCTTTCTAGCCTTACCCCCACAGTCCCAGTGTTAAGTAGAGTGATAAGATACACACAACATATTTTGCTGCTGTAGCTGCTGTTTCCTGTTCTTTCATCCGGGATTATACAGAGTTTTTCCTGCTCTCTCTACGGTGGGAAGTCTTTGATTTTCCTCTGTCAGCTTTGGAAAATGTGTATCTCTGATATCTTTGTACTTTGCACAGCGCATTTCTGTTTCATTTTTTCCACTATTGCATTGCATGCAGAGTCTGGCTTCCTGGGGTTTCCACTTGTGTTTTTGTTTGCATCTTTCTGTTTCTTGTCAGGGATCTGTAACAATCTAGTTTGTTCTGTTTTCCAATCTGTGCCTCCCAATAGGAAGTGTATTGGTGTTCTAGGGCAGGGGTGGGCAATTCCGGTCCTGGAGGGCCGCAGACCAGTCAGGTTTTCATGATGTCCCTAATGAATATTCATGGACCTATTTCCATACAATGGAAGGCAGTGGATGCAAATAGATCTCATGAATATTCATTAGGGACATCATGAAAACCTGACTGGTCTGCGACCCTCCAGGACCGTAATTGCCCACCCCTGTTCTAGGGCATACTACAGTCTCCGGATTACCTGTTTTCCATAGGCAGGATTATTTCTATTTGGATTTTGAGTGCTCACGTTGGTTTGGTAGGGCAGGTTTGCTGTATATGTGTTGAGTGTTCTTTTTTCCAGGATTTTGTATAACTTCACAGAGTGCCTGATAGAAAAGGGCCTTTTTGTCATGGTTACTGAGATGACGCCAAAATATGCATGTTTTCTTTTGTATTGAGGGTAGTAAGGGAAAGTGTCCTAACCTTGCTCTGCAGTGAGATACACAGACAGGTAGTCAGGTAACTGATTTTATTATGCTTGCAATTTGAAATGTAAAATAAAAGCATGAAATGTGCATCTGCTGCTCTCTTCCAAACCAACAACCACCATTTGCTGTATTATGAAAGCTGCCTGAGGTGAAGAATGAGATGGCGCCCCCCCCCCCCCCCACACACACACACCTTAGAGGGGGCGGAGCTTTTTCAGAAATCCAATCAGAGACTGAACCAAACCAAACCAAAAAGCTGATTAGATTATATGGAGGAAATGCAAGATGTTTGCACACAGGGCCATATCAAGCTGCAAACGTGCCCTGTGAGACTTGCAGCTAGGGCGCACGCCACACCCCCCTCCCCTCCATACCTCCGTCCAGCGCTGCCTGCTCTTTCCCTGCTGCTGCTGCCACCTTCTGATTTTTTTCAGGGTGGCGCCAGCAGCAGGGAAAGAGCAGGCAGCACGCAGACAGCGCTGGACAGAGGTATGCGGAGGAGGAGGGAGGCATGTGCCCAATCTGAAAGGCACCAGCACTTTAAGCAGATCTGTCCCTCCCTGCTCTGACATCGCGTCGGAGGAGGGAGGGACCAGACCTGCTTAAAGTGCTGCGAAAAGGCTTGGGGCGCATTTTGGCTACCTGCTATTGTCCTGCCAGTGGCGGCAGGACAACAGCAGACAGCCGAAAAGCGTCCCCCACCCCCAAGCCTTTGCGCACTATGCGGCTGCACTGCTTGCACAGGGCTAGGTACGGTCCTGTTTGCACACCAAGGAACTAAAAGACAGTAAGAACCAACAGCACAGTTTATAAAACTAAATTATAACTCATTTTTATTTTGTTATAAACTGCATTATGGTTCTTGTTTTTTCTTTTTCAACAAATATTTTGAATCCACAGTAGGTGCAGAGCAGAACCAGGACATTCACCCACAGAACTCAATATTTTAAAAAATAAATCTGATTCTGATCATCTCACTAACAACAACAATCACTATTCTCCAGTACCAGGCATATTGTGAAATAATACAAAACCCTACAACAAAGAGCAAACCTACCATACCATATCAGCGCAAACTTCTAAAACTCACAAAAGGAGCCCATCCAAAAAAAAAGATTCACTGTAAATGGCCCTGGAACATCCATACACCTATTTGAAAAGCTGAACAAGTCAAATTACTACTAGTATACTAAATTACTACAAATTACTAGTATAGATCTTTATGTACAAACGCCATGTTACTAGAACACCTGACCTCAGTCACACACTCACAACATCGACCCTCACCAAGCACAGAATAAGTAACCACAATCTAAAGTAAAAATAAAAATATGTAGACAAAATTTAAACTGAAACCCCAAGAAGCCAGAGTCCACATGCAGTGCAACATCAGATAAATAAGAGATGCAGTTCCCCAATACTGTGTAAAATATAAAAATAGCACAAAGTCCAATTACTAAAATTAAATAAAATTATTTTTTCTACCTTTGTTGTCTGACCATTTTATTCTTTGATCATGCTGGTCCCGATCTGAGGCTTCTGCTTTCCTGTCTTTTCTTAGCTCTCTTTCTGTGGTCTGTGGTCCATCTGCCATTTCTTATCTCTTCTTTTGTTTTCTTCACTTCCTTCCATCAACCCATTTCCAGTTCCAGTAACCCTCCCCAGTATCAGCCCCCTTTCCAGTCCTTCCTCCCAGTACCTTCCAGTGTCAACTGCCTTGCATTCCTAAGACTGCCACTGGTGTCCATTCCCTTCCAGTTCCCCTCCTTCCCCACTGTCCAATCCTTTTAGTCCAAATATCATCCCAGGTATCAGCTCAGAAACACTCTGTGCCACCCCCCAGTCAGCTCCCTTCCAGCCTGTTCCCCATTATCCAGCCACCTACCACTCCCATCCCCAAGTGTCAGCTCCCTTCCAGTCCCCTTTCAGTACATCCCAGGTGTCAGCTCCTTTCCAGCCCCCTCCTTCCCTCGTGTCAGCTCCATTCCTGCCCCCTCCTTCCCCTGGCAGACCCTCTCAGTATCCACTCCCTTCCAGTCCTATTCTACCTTCCCCCCACATCAGCCCATTTGTAGCCCTAGCCTTTAGCTTTCTTCCAGGGCCAGCAGCACTCTCCTACTCTTCCCCATTAGCCCATTTCCTGTCCAAGCCCATTTGCAGTCCTATCCCCCTTATCAGCCCACTCCACTGCTAGCCCCCATCTGCCCATTACCAGTCGTAACCCCCCGAATAAGTCCATTTTCAGTCCTAACCACACCAATCAGCCCATTACAAGTCCTAGCCCTCCTCCCGATCAGCCCATTTCCAGTTCTAACTCCCCATTGACCCATTTTTAGTCCTAGCCCCCCCATAGCCCATTACCAGTCCAAACCTACCCAGTCCACCCTCACCATTTTCATTAAACGCCCCCCCCCCCCCCCCAGCCCAGGGAAATTGAAAAATGTTTTTAAAAAACCTCCGGCTGAAGAAGCAGCTGCCGCTGCTGCTGCAGCAGCAGAATGAAGAGACCCGCAGCCACAGACCCCCACCTCCCTGGAGAGCCGTGCCAGGCAGTGTTTCCCCTCCATGCTGGATCAGCTTTGCAGAGGCACGTGAAGGGAGAGTGTTCCCTTTTCCCACGGCTCTGTTAAAGTTCAGCCCACTGGCACTGATGGGAAACAGGAAATCCTGTTTCCCATCAGTGCCGGCGGGCTCAGCTTTAAGAGAGCCATGGGAAAGGGAAACACTCTCCCTTTGCACGGCTCTGCAAAAGCTGAGCCAGCACGGAGGGGAAACGGGCATGGTTTTTCCAGGGAGGCGGTGGACGTGGCCGCGGGGCTCTTCTTTCTGCTACTGCAATGGCAGCGGCAGCTGCTTCTTCAGCCGGAGGGGTTTTTTTAAATTTTTATTTTGAAGGCCGAGTGAGGTGGTCTTTTTTGGGGGCAATTTTTCCACCCCCAAAAGTTGCCGCCTGAAGCTACTGCCTCACTCAGCCTCATTATAAAGCCGCCCCTGAAAATGCCCGATCCTCTTCAAATGAAAGCATCAGATGGGGAATATGATAAAATCAGGTCCATGTATATGCAATAATTGACAGCATCACTTCACTGAAAGACATAGCCCCTGGTCTAAGTTTTAATAGTGACTAGTTACAATATTCGTTAGCTTGAAAGAAAACTAGAGCTTCATTAAATCCAACCACTTTCTGCTTTAATTGGCTGACTTGAATTCTTGTGGGTTCTGATGCTGGACATTGTGTTTGTGGTCAGCACTAGCTGAAGAAAAGCAGCAATGGCAGTTTACTTGTCATTAATGGAAAAGCGAGGTGGTTTACCTGTAACAGGGGTTCTCTGTGGATAGCAGGATAAGTCAGCCACATTTGGTGACATCATCCGAGGGCACCATAGATGAAAGTACTTTCCATAGCTCAGAAAGGCTTTGCCTTTCTGAGCATGAGCCTATTACCCCTACTCACTGACCCGCCCCTAGCTAGCCAGTACATCCCTAGCTGTGTCCTTGCCGCTAGGTAGGTGGGTGCCAGGGTCTGTAGGCCAACCCAATCCAGGGGAGGTGGGTGAGTACATATGGCTGACTTATCCTGCTGTCCATGGAGAATCCCTGTTACAGGTAAGTAACCTTGCTTTCTCCTAGGACAAGCAGGATGAGCCAGCCACGCGTTGCCTCCTCAGCTGTGCCCGTGCACTATGGTGGATGGCCAAGGCCGAAGCCTTGGTCAGGTTTAATTGAAGTTCCCAGGGCCATAGTGAGGAATGCTTTATTAGTGTAACATGGAACATTACAAGATAGGGCAACCCCGCTGTGCACCTGGAACATGGTGCTGGAGGTACAGCAAAATAATGCAAATGTATATTAACAATGAGGTAATGTCAATGTGCAAGAACAGCAACTATATCAACAACAGCAACTGTGCAGCAACAGCAATGCAAAATAGAGGCATCAATATGACAGTGTCAACCATGATGTCCTAGTGGTGGTTCGCCACTGGAATCTCTGCCTAGTGGTTTGTGCCACTGGTGTCTCTGCTGCGGTTAAGACCACTTGGCCAAAGGATGTGTCTGTCTGTGCCATGAGGTTGAGGTACTAGTGTCTCTGGAAAGTATGCACGGAGGACCAGGTGGCAGCCTTACAGATGTCGGTTACCAGTACGGAGCGCAGGTTGGCAATGGTAGTGGCCAGTGCCCACAGCTGGTGCACATCCACCTTTGGCATAGCATGAGCTTCTGCCTGATCCAGGCAGAAGGCGATGCAGGTGGAAATCCACAGCAATAGGGTCCACTGGTGACCAGGCAGCCTGGTTTATTGGGGTCAAAGGAGATGAAGTTGCGTCCCCTGTCTCTGGTGTTCTGTCCGGTGTAGGTAGATATGTAGGGCACTGATACAGTCCAGGGTATGGAGCCTCTGCTCCTCCAGAGAGGCATGGGATTCTGGGTTGAAGCTTGGAAGTTCAATAGCCTAGTTGATGTGGATGGCGGATGCCACCTTGGAGATGAACTTTGGGTGGGTCCAGAGGATGGCTTGGTCCTGGTAGAGCTGTGTTTATGGTGGGTGTGCCACTAGGGCCTGCAATTCACTGATTCATCTGGCTGAAGTGATAGCTATCAGAAATAGTTTTCTAGGAGGCATACTTCAGTTCTGCTGTCTGCAGTGGTTCAAAGGGGTCCCGTGTTAACTGGTTGAGGACCATGTTGAGGTCCCGGGAGGCACTGGGGACCAGACAGTGGGGCGGCAATTTATCGGGCCCTTCATGAAGTGGGAGTCCAGTGGTAGTGTGGTAATGGAGCACTCGTGGAAGGCTGCGATTGTGGAGAGGTGCATTCGGATGGTCTGAGTCTTTAGGCCCTGGTCGAAGAGTGAGGTGAGGTACTCAAGGACTTGTGTGCCGGGCAGGAAAAGGGATCCTACTACCGTGATGTGCACAAGGCGCTGAAGCGCTGCCATTTTAAGCTGTAGGACATTCTTGTTATGGGCGCCTCGCTGCCAGTATTACTTGTTGCACCTCAGAAGGTAGGTTGAGAGACGGCAGGGTCAGCCTCTCAATTTCCATGCTATCAGTGCAAACGCCTGCAGGTTTGCATGCAGGGTTTCCCCACCATCCTCAGTGATGAGGTCCGGCATCAGGGGCAGGCTTATGGGGGAGAGGGGGTTCCAGAGCTAGGCGGCAGAGATATGGGAATCATACCTGTTTTGGTTAGTGGGGTGCGATGAGGATGACCTGGACTTTGTCCCGGATGATGCGCTGTATGGTGTTTGAGATGAGTGGAGAGGGAAGAAAGGCATACACTAGTGACCACTCCCCCAGGACACGTCAAAGGCATCCGTGGCAATGCTGCTGATAGAGGGGAATTTTTAGCAGAAAAGGGTGCACTTCATGTTCTCCTCGGTGGCGAGCAGGTCAATTTGTAACTGGCCCCACTGATGGAAGTGGGGTGGCTTATACCCAAGGGTTTCCATTTGTGCAGGTTTAGCTAATGGCTGAGCCTGTCTGCCAGCTCTTTCTGTGTCCCCAGTACGTAAAAGGTTTGTAGGAGGCACTGTTTGGATAGGGCAAAGGTCCAGAGTTTGAGCGCCTCCTTGCAGAGGGAGTGGGAGCCCATTTCCCCTTGCTTGCTGACATAAAACATGGCCACCTGGTTGTCTGTCTGGACCAGGATATTCTTGCTGGTGATGTGGGTCTGAAAGGCTCTGAGTGCGTCTCTAAGTTCCAGCAGGTTGATGTGGAATGCCCATTCCCTCTCTTTCCAGGCTCCTTGAGTGCAGAGATGTAGACAGTGTGCCCCCCCCCCCATCTCACCATCGCAGCATCGCTGGTGATGACTAATTGGTGGGTCAGTTACTAGAGGGGCCTGCCTTGGGTGAGGTTCTCTCTGTGGGCTCACCAGTGCAGAGAGCCTGTTACCCGTGTATCCAGTGGAAAGTGTGTGGATAAGGACTATGAGAGTTAGTTCCAGTGGGTGCACAGGTGTCATTGTAGGTAGGGCATATTTAGCTTTTCCAGGGGTAGGACTTGTGTGGATGTGACCATGTGGCCCAGGAGGCATAGTAGGCTCTGTGTGGTAGCCCGTTGGGTCAAGGAAATGCTTTGCATCAGGTTGTGATGGCGTCTCTATGATGTTGCAGGAGGAACGCCTTGGAAACTGTGGTGTTGATGTACCAGGTAAAATGGTGGAAACCATCATAAAGAACAAAATTACTGAACATGTATATAGTCATGGCTTAATGGGAGAATTACTAAATAAATAAAAGGGTCTATTTCTGTGGACGATTGCTATAGCATAATACAAATAAACTTCATCCAACAATTTCTGCAGACTCAGTTTTCTCACAACGACAGCCTCAGAAACAACCGTTAGCACTGAGAATACTGGAATTCACATTCCTTCCAGAAATGTGCTGGTTTAACATCAACGGCTGAAGTTGATTAAAACTGTGTTGTATCTACTGTTCATATGTGCTAACAAAAAAGCTTTTCTCAAAAATTGACGTGATGTAACTTCACTATCTAGATCTTCATTATTGTTAGCGCTAAAAGTACTTAGCTGAATCAGTTGTAGAATACTTCACAGCACATACATTTTCTTGTGTTTTCAAATTTTCTTTGCAAATAATATTCCTTCTTCTCAAACACAGCGTTCAAGAGCTGCGTTTGAGAAGAAGGAATATTATTTGCACAGAAAATTTGAAAACACAAGAAAATTTATGTGCTGTGAAGTATTCTACAACTGATTCAGCTAAGTACTTTTAGCGCTAACATGGATAACATGTTAAAACCCTCCGCCCAGTGTGTAGCAGTGGCCAAGAGAGCAAATAGAATGATAGGTATTATAAGAAAAGGAATGAAGAATAAAACAAAAGGTATTATAATGCCTTTGTATCGTTCCATGGTGTGACCGCACCTTGAATATTGTGTGCAATTCTGGTCGCGATATCTGAAAATGGATATTGCATTATCAGAAAAGATACAGAGAAGAGCTACCAAAATGGTAAAGCGGATGGAAGATACCTCTATGAAGAGAGGCTAAAAAGGTTAGGGCTCTTCAACCTGGAAAGGAGATTGTTGAGGGGAGATATGATAGAGGTCTATAAATTAATGAATGGAGTGGAACGGGTAAATGTAGATCGATTGTTTATGCCATCAAAATATAGAAAGACTAGGGGGCATGCAATGAAGCTACAGGATAATCTATTTAAGACTAATATGAGAAAATATTTTTTTTACTGAACGTGTAATCAAACTCTGGAATTTGCTACCAGAGAATGTAGTAAAAGCTGTTAGTGTAGCCGGGTTTAAACATGATTTCGACAAGTTCCTGGAGGAAAGGTCCATAAACCATTATTAAAGTGGACCCAGAATATCCACTGCTTCTCCCAATACAAGCATTGTAGAACTTGTGTCTTTTGGGGAAACAGCTAGGTACTTGTGAACTAGATTGGCCACTGTTGGAAATAGGATACTGGGCTTGATGGACCTTGGTCTGACCCAGTATGGCATATCTTATGTTATGTTCGTATGTCCATTCTGATGAAGTTCAGTCATTGAGAGGGGTGGAGGTGGGACTTCTGGTGGTTCACCAGGAAACCCAAGGAGGAGAGGAGGGTAATGATATGCTGGATCGCTGCCCAGGCTTCCTGAGATGACAGAGCAGAGATCAGCCAATTGTTGAGGTATGGGAAGACACAGAACCTTGCTTGTGGAGGTATACTGCTGCCACAGCAACACACTTGGTGAGCACTCATGGTGCAGGGGAGAGTCCAAAGGTGATGACTCTGTATTGGTAGTGGTTCCCCAGCACTTGGAAACGTAAGTATTTTCTGTGTGCCACGTGCATGGGGATATACGTATATATGCTAGCCATTCTCCTGATTGGATGAGGGGTAAGATGGACCCCAGGGAGTGCATCCTGAATTTTTCCTTGATGATGAATTTGTTGTGTTTTCTGAGGTCGAGGATGGGGTGGACACCATCTGACTTCTTGGGGATCAGGGAGTATCTGGAGTAGAAACTGGTGTTGAGCTCATTGGGAGGCATTGGCTCTATCACCCGGGAGGCCAGGAGGGATAATATTTCCATTGTCATGGTGAGGAGCAACTGTGATGGTGTGTTGATGGAGGATGGAGTGTTCTGCAAGGGGGGGGGGGATGAGAATCTGATGCGGTGCCCCTCCTTGATAATCTGGAGGACCCACTTGTCCATCTTGATGGATTACCAGGATTCCAGGAAGGCTGTCAGCTGGCCTTCCATGGGGAAGCTGTCTCAGGGTTTCTCATTAAAAGGACAGGTTGGTCATTCCTGCACTGGGTGGCAACAGGCTTCTGCTGCTTATGTTCCCGCTGGCCGGATTTTAAGTGGTAGAGTGCCAAGTAGGATTGCTGCTTATACCATGGTGGCTGCCACTTGCTGTAGGAGTTATGACGTCTGGATGAGGAGTATGACTTTTGGAGGTAAGTCACTTTATGGTTGGAGTTGGCATGTTCGAAGCCTCCTTCTTCCAGAGTCTGTAGTGTGGTGCAGTGCTCCTTCAGGTCATTAACGGTATCTTTGACCTTGTCCCCAAAGAGCTAGTCGCTCACACAGGGGGAGAAGTCTAAACGTGCATAGTCACACTAGCCGGCAGGCCGAGATTGCCATTCCAGCAGTTTGGGCGGCTGCATCAAAGGCTGTTCAGACTTGGTGTTTTGTGTATTCCTCCAGATCCATCAGGGTTGCAGTGGTGACTATTTGCGCTTCTGGGTTCAGGGTCCAAATGGTGGCTTTAAGGTTTCCCAAGATGACATCCTGGTACAGGGTGTGTTGGAATTGGTGCCCTGGAATATCCGCTTCCCAGTGTCATCAAGGAGGCTGTGGTCCCATCCGGGCAGGTTGTTGGCATGGTTGCAAGAAGACTTGGCCCATTTTAAGGCAGATCCAATGGCAATAGAGTGGTGTAGGAGCTGAGTCTTTTCAAACCCAGGGGTGGGTTGCACTTAGTATTTTGTGTCAAGCCTATGAGAGCAGGCAGAGCTGGAGGCGGGGTTCTGCTACAGCTTCATCAAGTTGTCATGGAGTAACTGGTGCACTGTCAGTGAGAACAGTGTCTTAGGTACTTCTAAGTTCTTGAGGGTCTGTTGGGTTTCACCTCACTGGTCCACAATTTTGCCATTTGCGAGGGCTAGGATGGTTGTTATTTTCTGCAGGAACTTCAGATAGGTCAAGTCCTCTGGTGGAGCAGGTTGAGGGGTTAGCATGGGCAGAGAGGGTCCCAGCAGTGTTCCTGCTGTTGTGGGGGAAATCCCCCATGTCCTGGTATTCCAGGGCAGCTGCTTCCTTGCCCCTGCTGAGCATTGCTGACTGGCCAGGGGAGCACATGAATGAAGGTTCTGGTGAAGGCTCCCCTGGCATGGAGAGGCAGATGGATGGTGTCATCGGTTATGGCATTGGTGCATTGCTGATGGATCTTGTCGTGGGCTCTGGCGCAGCTGGCATCACAGTTGCTGGGTGCTGCATTGAGGGCCATTGCTACAGGAGGCAGGAGAGCAGTTGAAAGATCCCAGCTGAGCCCTCTGTAATCCCGGGTAGACCATGGGAAGGTCTCTTTCCTCCCTCCAGCTGTCCTTTATAGTGTGAAACAGGAAGATATGAGGGCACCTAAGGAGGATGTTGTATATTCTCTGTGGAAGAGGGTCTACTTAGAACTTTCACTGAATTAAGACCTATAAAGCTCAGCCGTCTCCTGCAGGGGTGAGTTTTTCATTCTTGAAGAGTTAAAACATCCAAATTGTATTACTAAATAGTTGATAATTTAAAATAATGATGATAAGTAACAGGAGGGAAAGACTTTCTAAATATTTACAATATCCAATTAGAACTGACAATGAAGATGTGACCACAATAACAGAATTTTATCCCAATTGAAAGCTACTTACAACAAATATTTTTAAAGGACAGCTATATTGTTAGAAACGATGGTAAGAGAAACCACATTTACACTGCTTTGTACCTTAATCGTCAGCCCAAATCTCTTTTTTTTTTAAAGATTTTTGAAAACGCGTATAAAATCGTACTTACTTTTGCTGCTGCAGATACACAGAGAGACCACTTGCTGGGTCTGACACCGAACTGTGTACTGTCTGCAACTGCTTCAGGGAGGTAACTCGCTAGCACGTGGCTCAGGGCTGGTGCAAGGATCCTAGGCAAATCTCATCCCTTGCAGCACCTACTCCAGCCACCACCTGTACTGCCCCTCTCTGGGAACTGATTAATTGCTTCCACTCCCAAGCAAATAGCAAGTCGGCATCGGGGTGGGGGAAGCAAAAGCAGCCCCACAGCGCTGGAGGTTTAGGTC
This sequence comes from Ichthyophis bannanicus, assembly GCA_033557465.1. NCBI lineage: Eukaryota > Metazoa > Chordata > Amphibia > Gymnophiona > Ichthyophiidae > Ichthyophis > Ichthyophis bannanicus. The sequence continues at coordinate 661,857,485 of CM066035.1, read as the reverse complement.
AGTGCTGTGGTTGCTGTTTGAAGCTGTTGCCACTGATGCAGGTCCTGGAGAGGGGTGGTAGTGGGCTGCTATTGGACCATTGGTGCTCTTGGCAGCTGCTTAGCTCACCTAATGGATGTTCTGGCCCTGCCTGCACTGCAAAGTTGGCTTTTCAAAGGAGCTTTCTCTGAAAAATGGAAGCTGAGTGGTTTAAACAGACAGCCGCTGGCCACTCTACCTTTCAACTAGGATTTTTAAAAATTTGGATTGATTTTTTTTCTGTATCCCATTTAGGATTCTTTCAGTGAAGGTTGGACTGCATTTTGTTGAATGCATAGCCTATAAAACATTAAAATATTGAAGGAGTACAATCCTATAAATCTCATTATGCCACTATTTTATTTTAGTTATAGATTTTAAGTTCATTACAATGCTTTGAATATATCATTAGATGACAGGCCAACAATTTATCTTAAGAAAACCAATGTTGCATTTTAAGACCACATAGACTAGACCTCATGGTTACTAAACCTTTGTTAAAATTCATGCAAAGTTTGTTTCAGAAGAATGTGAGCAAGGGATTACTAATGCTACAATAATATATAGAATGTATCATTAAGAAGGCATATAGTAATCCCGAAGTATAGTAGGAGGTATGTGCTGTCTGTTGCCAGGGTGCAGTGTGCATATTAGGTATTAGCATGCATTCACAACCCACCAGCAAGGGACAGGGACATGGTCATGGGGCAGCTGGAGCTGAGGAGGCAGATGAGACGTAGGAATCAGAGATGTAGAGCCATAGGAAGAGGTGAACCATAGAAGCCACGGAAGCAGAGGAAAGGTGGGGGGAGACACTATGGAAGGTGAGGGGGGGGGAGGGAGCAAGAGACAGTAACTCCTCTCCTCTCTTATCTCTCCCTACACCCCTCCTCAGGAACTCTGCTCTTCTGGCAGATTGCTTTTATCTGGGCCCTTCTCTTCTACTGCCAACTTCAGACTTTGTTCCAGCCATAAGGTAGAAAGATCAATCAACCTGAGTTGGTACGCCAGGCTTCATCTGTGGCCCTGTTGAAATCCAGACTAAAAAACTCACTTCTTTGAGACTGCTTCTGTATCCTGATCCCCCTAGTCTCCTGTTCATCTCCTATGTGTTTCCTCACCATTCCCCTCGATATATCCTAGTCCCCAGTTGTGTTGTCTGTCTTGACTAGATCGTAAGCTCTTATGAGCACGGACTGCCTCTTACATAAGAACATAAGATATGCCATACTGGGACAGACCAAGGTCCATCAAGCCCAGTATCCTGTTTCCAACAGTGGCCAATCTAGGTCATACGTACCTAGCAGTTTCCCCAAGGGACACAGGTTCCACAATGCTTGTATTGGTTCAAGCATTGATATCCTGGGTCCCTTCTTAATAATGGTTTATGGACCTTTCCTCCAGGAACTTGTCCAAACCTTTTTTAAACCCAGCTACACTAACAGCCTTTACTACATCCTCCGGTAACAAATTCCAGAGTTTGATTACACGTTGAGTGAAAAAATATTTCCTTTTATTAGTCTTAAATAGTTTACCCTGTAGCTTCATTGCATGTTCCCTAGTCTTTCTATATTCTGATAACATAAACAATCGATCTACGTTTACCCGTTCCACTCCGTTCATTAATTTATAGACTTCTATCATATCTCCCCTCAGCCGTCTCTTTTCCAGGTTAAAGAGCCCTAACCTTTTTAGCCTTTCTTCATAGGAGTATCCTTCCATCCCCTTTACCATTTTGGTGACTCTTCTCTGAACCTTTTCTAATATCGCTATATCCTTTTTAAGATACGGTGACCAGAATTGCACACAATATTCAAGGTGCGGTCTCACCATGGAACGATATAGAGGCATTATAATATCTTTTGTTTTATTTACCATTCCTTTCCTTATGATACTTAGCATTCTATTTGCTCTCTTGGCTGCCGCTGTACACTGGGCCGAGGGTTTTAATATGGTATCCACAATCTTTTTCCTGGGTGGTGGTTCCTAATGTGGAACCTTGCATTATGTAACCATAGTTTGGGTTGTTCTTTCCTAGGTGCATAACTTTGCACTTGTCCACATTAAATTTCATCTGCCATTTTGATGCCCAGTCTTCCAATTTATCAAGATCCTCTTGCAATTTTCCACAATCCTCTTGGGTTTTAACAACTTTAAATAGTTTTTGTCATCTGCAAATTTGATAACCTCACTCGTTATTCCACTTTCCAGGTCGTTTATGAATATGTCAAAAAGCAGCGGACCCAGCACAGATCCCTGGGGTACACCACTATTCACCTTTCTCTATTGGGAAAATTGGCCATTTAGCCCTACCCTCTGCTTTCTATCTTTTAACCAGTTCCTGATCCACAGTAGTACACTGCCTCCTATCCCATGACTCTTTAGTTTTGCTAAATGTCTCTGATGAGGGACCTTGTCAAAGGCTTTCTGAAAGTCCAGATACACTATATCAACTGACTCACCTTTGTCCACCTGTTTATTCACACCTTCAAAAAAACATAACAGATTAGTAAGACAAGATCTTCCTTGTCTAAAGCCATGTTGGCTGTCTCCCATTAGGCCATGACTATCTACATGCTGAGTAATTTTATTCTTTATGATGGTTTCTACCATTTTTCCCGGTACTGACGTCAGGCTCACCAGTCTGTAGTTTCCCGGATCACACCTAGAACCCTTTTTAAAAATTGGTGTTACATTGGCAATCCTCCAATCTTCAGGTATTAGAGATGATTTTAATGATAGTTCACAGATTACTAATAGCAGGTCTGCAATCTCATATTTCAGTTCCTTCAACACCCTTGGATGTATACCATCCGGCCCAGGTGATTTTCTACTCTTCAGTTTATCTAATGTCTGTTCAGCACTGCGTACGTCTTGTAGCACTATACAAATGATAAGTAGTAGTAGCAGTTCAACAGCATCCTTGCAGCCAGGTTTCTGAGTGGTCCTAAGGTTCCAGTAAGAAGCTACCGTAAGGCGAGCAACCTGCCTCCTGGAAGCTCTAACAAGAGGCCTTCAAACAGGCAGGAATAAAACTGTGCACAGTCGCAGGCTGCCAGACTTGCTAGAAAACAAAGCAAGGCAAGAGTACCAGAATAAGACACAGACCAGTGCTTCCATCATCATATTACAGAGTGGAAGGAATCCAACTTGTTTTTCTCAGTGATGGTGTCAGCAACCAGTATTGACAGCCCCTTGCATTTACTCGGGAACAGAGTAAGCTGACCGGAGGGCTTCTTGCTGCCTGTTTAGCCTTGTCATGCTTTCTAAGGTCTCTCCATTTCTTCCGGAGTGTCTCAGTGTAACAGAAATTGTAGAAAATGGCATTCAGATTGCTACAAATGCCCTGCCATACTTTTTGTTTTATACTGTAAATTTGGTGGAGGTGTCTTTTCGGCTCTTTCACCAGGAGATCAGCCTCCTCTAATGCAAAATTGTCCTTCCTGAGAAGTGTTCTCTCTTAGGCTGCAGCCATTGTGAATTCACTTGGAAGCAAGGACAAGCATGCTTATAACATAGGTGCATGCCCCTGTAATTCAGTGCTAAGTAGATACGCATGTGCTCTACCAGATCATGCTTATCATAGCTTTCCTGCATCCTGATTTAATAAATAAGTATCTACATTGAAATTACATCTATCTGCACCTACTTTGCTCCAATTGTAGATGTTTCTGTGCCAGTTCTAGCCAACTCTGTTCTTAACTGCATGTTTTGTGCCAGATACTTACTATTATTTATTTATTTATTTATTTTTTATACCGCGCTCTTTAGAATCAGTGCGGTTTACATGTATACTAACAGATACTTTTTATTCCCTTGTCCCCAAAGGGCTCACAATCTAAGTGTACCTGAGGCAATGGAGGGTTAAGTGGCTTGCCCAAGGCCACAAGGAGTGGCCATGGGACTAGAGACCCTAGTCCCTTCAGCCTGAGGTTGCTTGTCCCCATGTGGGGACAGCTATCTACTCTGATAATTTCAGCCAACTCCACCTTGTGACCTGCTTACATTTGGGAAAATGTTCCTGTCTTCAGGTTAGGATTTGGGCTCCCAGTAGTAGGAAAGCCAGTGAGTTTTATTTACTTACTAATTCACCTTTGCTGCAGTCTCAGAGTCAGTTACCCATATTGCAACCATGCTACAGCGATGATGGAGATATTTGAGAAGCTAAGGAACAGCATTCCTTAGAGTGTCTGGGTTTCGCTGCTCTTTCTTTGCTCTAATCAGCACCATGACGTCTCACCTACCGGCAAAAATATCATGATCCATTCACAAGTCTACAAAGTTTTTTTTCAAGAGCTGTTTTGGTTATTCCACGTAATCTTTATGTTTTTTGGTGCGCTGAATGACCTCCATTTTGTCATAGGACATCACGTTTCCTGACAATTTAGGTAACTATGTTAAATAAGGCAATACCTCAAAATAAATAGAAATAGACTTATAAAATTAAAGTTTTATTACAATATTTTCATGAAAATCCTTTTTTGAACTGAAATGAGCTCACCTACACACACTAAACTTGATTCTTCTTCCTTGTGAGGCTCCTCTTGGTGCATTTACGCTTGTGAGTAGCATCTGGAATGTCTCTCTGAAGCATCCAACAGTAGTCTGCCATCATTGTAATGCTCCATTTTCCCTGGTATCTCCTTTCCATCTCTTTAATATCTTGGTGGAATCGTTCACCTTGTTCCTCACTCACAGCTCCCAAATTTTCAGGAAAGTAGTCAAGGTGGGACTGGAGGAAATGCACTTTCAAACTCATCAGGCAAACTAAAGCTTGAAATGCTTTCAGCATTCGTCCAACGATCTTTTAGTAGTGAGGATCTTTGTTATTGCCTAAAAATTTCTGTACGACTTCTTTAAATGCAATCCACCCTTCTTTTTGAGGAACCGTCATGGTATTGACAAACTCTTGATCAACTATAAGCCTTCTAATGTCTGGCCCGACGAACACACCTTCCTTCAATTTTGCCTCCGACAGGCCTGGAAACTTGGGACCAAGTATTTGAAGCATTCTCCATCTCTTGGAAGTGATTTTACGAATTGCTTCATCAATCCCAATTTTATGTTGAGAGGTGGTAGAAGAACTTTATGGGAAGGTACCAAAGTTTCTCGGAGGACATTTTTTTCACTGACTGTTAGCACCCTCGGCTGCCAACTCTTCTTGGTCCAGTGATTTTGTCAGTCTCGACTGTCCAATAGACACAGAAAACAAGGATATTTGGTATACCCAGCTTGTTGCCCGAGCAGCATGCACAAGACCTTCAAGTCCCCACACACTTGCCAACCATGGTCTTCATATTTAAGTTTACGAAGAACCAATTCCAAGTTCTCGTAGGTTTCCTTCAAGTGTACGGAATGACCTACAGGTATGGAAGCGTAAAAAACGTTGTGGAGTAAAACTGCTTTGAGACTTCTTTTTGAAGAATCTATAAAAAGACGCCATTGCTTTGAATCATATTGGATTTTAAATTGACCCATCAGACCTTTGACATCGATGCAATAAACCAACTTGTCTTCCTGGGCAAAGTAAGGAACAAACTCCTTTTCACGATGTCTGAACCATGAAGATAACACTCCTGGCAATAATAAATTCCTACTTTTCAGCCTTGATCCGAGTAACTCAGCGGCATCTTTAAGAAGATTCAAGTCTCTTACCAAATCATTCATCTCCTCCTGAGAAAACAATTTTGGTCTTTTATCATCTTGCATCTCGGCCCAGTGTGCAGCGGCGGCCAAGAGAGCAAATAGAATGCTAGGTATGATAAGGAAAGGAATGGAAAATAAAACAAAAGATATTATAATGCCTCTATATCGTTCCATGGTGAGACCGCACCTTGAATATTGTGTGCAATTCTGGTCGCCATATCTTAAAAAGGATATAGCAATTTTAGAAAAGGTTCAGAGAAGAGCCACCAAAATGGTAAAGGGGATGGAAGGCTACTCCTATGAAGAAAGGCTAAAAAGGTTGGGGCTCTTTAACCTGGAAAAGAGACGGCTGAGGGGAGATATGATAGAAGTCTATAAATTAATGAACGGAGTGGAACGGGTAAACGTAGATCGATTGTTTACCTTATCAGAATATAGAAAGACTAGGGGACATGCAATGAAGCTACAGGGTAAACTATTTAAGACTAATAAAAGAAAATATTTTTTCACTCAACGTGTAATCAAACTCTGGAATTTGTTACCGGAGGATGTAGTAAAGGCTGTTAGTGTAGCTGGGTTTAAAAAAGGTTTGGACAAGTTCCTGGAGGAAAGGTCCATAAACCATTATTAAGAAGGGACCCAGGATATCAATGCTTGAACCAATACAAGCATTGTGGAACCTGTGTCCCTTGGGGAAACTGCTAGGTACGTATGACCTAGATTGGCCACTGTTGGAAACAGAATACTGGGCTTGATGGACCTTGGTCTGACCCAGTATGGCATATCTTATGTTCTTATGTTCTTATGTTCTTATGTTCATCTTCAAAGTCAGAACTTGATTCGTCATCTGGTTCAGGTATGACTTCACCTTCATCGGAGCTAGGTATCTCTTACAAGGTAGCAGGGGGCTTGGGTACTGGTATATCTGTGCCATGGGGGATGGGGCGAATTGCCGAGTGAAGATTGGGGTATGAAATGGAATGCTTCCATTTGGAATTAAACCCTTTCACACCGCATGAACAAAAGTAACAGTCATCACTATGGTTCTTTTGCTCTCGCCATACCATAGGAATCCCATAACGGAAAGATTTTTTCTTACCCTTGAACCAGTTTTGGAGGTCCTCAACACACCGTTTGCACGCTTTATGAGGCGCCCAGACTTTATCTTGATCTCCAATTTTTAGTCCAAAGTATGCAAAGTATACTTTTTTCACAAAGTCTGTAATAGTCTGCTGTTGCTTCAACACTGTATATTCACCACAGATGAAACAGAAACTGTCTGGTAAATTAATACACTTTCGCGGAGCCATAACATAACGGTTGAAGAATGACGAGCTAACACGAATTGTGATGAAAAAGTGTGAACAGCCTAGAACCAAGAACCCGATGATGATTCGTGCACAAGTGTAGCATGCAGGAGAGAGCAGCTCTGTGTCTGTACACGAGACGTCACAGTGCTGGCCACGCCCCCCTGCACTGACCGGAGCTGCTGCTATCTGCCCTGTGTCTCCCTCCCACTGGATTCTTCAGGAAAGATTAACCCCTTCTACCATTAGAAGCACGGAATTAAAACTTGCTTAGCTTATGTATATATTGCTGACCATCAGATTTACAGTGCTATTTTTTTTTTACATAACTCGGACAACTCCTTTAAGGTGTTTTTGGCATTTTATATCTTAAATGCACTTATGTGAATTAATTAATAGTAATTTGAATTAATTAATAGTAATTTGATAAATTTGAAGACAATTTTGCATGTTGTGGCAAATCATGACGTCTAGGAGTTTTTTCAATATTTTATTTGTTTTCAGCACACCAAAATACATGGAAATTAGATTAAAATAATCAAACAGCTTTTTAGTCGCAGACCTGTGTTATCTAGCACACCTGGAGAAAGGTTTGGCCAAAAAATACAAACCTATTAGGGACCCTGGTCAGGACATACAGTAGGTGGCCTCAGGCATTGAGGTTCTTCCTGGGGTAACTACAGTGCAACACTACCAATGGCAAAAGAATATAGTGTCCACAGCATAGTTCAAAATCAAGTTTAATGCTATTTTACCTTCGATATAACATGATCAGTTCAACAGCATTTTATTTTCAGAATAGCAAGGTGAACTTAATAGCACTTTACTCTGTAGTAGTCCAGGAACAGGATTCAAACAAGTTAAAACATACCAGGGCAAACATTATCGGAACAGGTCTAAAATCCAGGAACTTGGAACAGAAGAAATCCTGGAACTCGGGATCCAAGACTAGGAACCGAGGTACAGAAAATATATCCCAGACAAAGGACACTTGGAACAGGAAACAATGGCCAAGCCAGGGATAAGCTTAGAGGCATGGCAGGAATGCTCCAAGTCAAGTGGGCTATCCTTACGGGAGCCAATCAAGATGCAAATATACAAAACACAAGATCAGCTGCAGCCATCTGAATTTAGAATGGCTGCAAGACCAGATGTTGTCAGGCTTCCAGCTGGCATTGACACAACCCTAGATAACAGAGACTATGCTCACTCGAAAATGTCTCATGCCCTAACACTCTAGATAAGTAGGTACTACTTCAGATTGAGCATCTGGGCCTCTCTCTCTACTTTCCTTATTAGGAAATGAGATCTAGATGGAGCAATAGTGGCCAAATCTTTGGTATGCTGAAAGTCCAATGTGTATGTCATGTAAAACATGACAACTCTGTATCCTTAACATGCAATATTTTGATCAGTCACTGAAATGGCTATCAGAGTGCAAGCAGGACTGCACCAAGCTAACAATGCACCCTGTACTATTGGTGATCCTGATACCCTCCTATCCACCCAGCTGCGTGCAGGAATTCCCTTTTGTCAGGTTTCCTGGCAGCTCAGTGATGACATTAGCGCTCCTTCTGTACTGGTGCCCTGTGCAACCGCACCTCCTGCATAGCTCTTACTACAGTCCTGAGTGCATATGGGCCTGATATTCTGTAGGGTTTATCCAGGTAGCAGCACCTTCTAACTGGATAAACCCCACTGGCTGTGAGATTTTTTATCACTACATGCTGAAAACCCACCTCTTTTCTTTTGCCTTTGACCTTTCCTTTGCCCCTGCCCAAATCCCGGGTTCTCCTATTTGTGCCACCACGGCCCCTTCTCTCCCCCTTGCCAGTCTAGTTTTCTTCTTTCCTTTCCTGTCTCGTTATGGCGTTCCTTTTCCTTTCATTTCCTTGCAGCACATATCTTTTATTTTGTAAACTGCTCAGATGCTCTCATGTTAGGTGGTCTATCAAATGACTCAATAAAGATAAAAAGAAAAAGATAAAGAGATCAGCACTATCAGGACTGTGCAGGGGTGGAATGATGACTTATAATTAAAGCTGCTATCCAGATGGCTATTCACATAACAGCCAAAAAGGCTGCCCTAAGTGCTATGTGGCTAGCTCTCCAGATAATGGGTAAAAATTGCTGCTTTCTAGATACCATCAGGTGACCAGCACTGAATCCAGCACTGTCTAGATATTGGTATCTGTATTTTATTTAAACACTGCAGCTGACATTTAAAAAAAAATAATGCCGATGGTGGAGTTTAAAATATTACTCCGTTTGGGATCAGTCTTTTGTATGCTTTGGCTTTAGTGCTGATTGAGTGCGGTATGTTCAGTGTGTACAAAATTGGGTGCTGACCTAAGCCTGGGTTTTGTAAGCTGTTGGTTTGCTGCCTCATGCCACAGGTAGCTGAGCTGGCTTCTAGCATCTGTGTGTTTGATCTGCAGCTTGCTGTCTTTCAGGCCTGCTTACTTTAATGCTGCCTCGACTTCACTGCATGTAGGGGCTGGTGGCTCCGACTGCCCTCTACCATTGTTTTACAGGCCTGTATTTAGACATAGGCAACACCCCCACCTACCTACCTACTGTAGAATGCCAAATGTTAAGTCCCAAGGGCACCTTCTCACAATTCCTTCCTCTTCCATGGCAATTTGGCCCAACACCTTTACACCCATGTTCTAGTCTCAATAAAGGAGCCCCCTGTCCCTTACCCTCTAGTTTTGACACCAGAATCTTAAATTGTCTATGGTAGATCAGTAACCATGGAGTGGGGTATAGCATAGTCTAGAGCAGCTTCAGCTCTGATACACGGTCTGCCAGGTGGGCAGGAAAATCTCCAGGAAGTGTTTTCAACAATGCCACCAAGACCTGTGTGGCTAAACTACTAGGACAAAGGCTGGGCTTTCTCCATACCACCTGATTGGTACTTGGGCCAAAGCGCAAGGGAAGTCTGGGTCATGGCTTGTCTGTTCATTCCTGTGCCATGCCTGTATACCATCCGGCTGCTTTCTGTTGCCTGTTGGATCTTGAGTGGTTTTTGGAGGAGGAGGAAATGTTTCAGTGCTGTGTGAGACGACTGACTACTGTACCATGGTTTTATTATCAGGGAGAAGTGAAGTGGCAGAAAGCAGTGACTCTTGCTTGTGCTATGCTATCTGTTTGTATTCCTTACTGATAGCAGTATTTATAAAATGCACATGCACGGATACGTACGATGTGTGCATCCATTTCTATGCATGGAGCTGTGGATTCAGTTGAGTTAAATTTTGTCTTTTTTTGTTTTATGTAATTGTTTTGCTTATTTTTGCTAGTACTTTTATGTTTTATTTTAGATTATGGAGGTTTTATTATTGCAAGCCATCTAGAATACCTTTGCTGGATATTTTGTCATATAAATAACAATAAGCATTATTATAGACTTCATTAGCAAATTCAAAACACAGGAAATCATAGTAATACTAATAGAAAAAGAGCAATATCATGTGAAAAATAATTAATCATACATTTAGTCCCCAAATGAAATCACATCAAAATACTCCAGGTAATATAATTAAACAATTGTTTGCTGAAGAAATGAATGAATTTGCCAGAGTTAATAGCTCTCTGTATGAATTAATATGGTGGACTGATGCTGATAGTATGAGAAGAAGTTTAAAAAGATTTGTTGAATTTTGTTACTTTACCAAACCTAGGGACCATTACTCCATCCTTATCCTACCCATCCTGTCTGGTGCTTTTGATCAGCAATGTCTGCTTGACATCCTAATCTCTCTTCAGATTTGAGACTGCTTTCTTCATTCTTTTTCTTCTCCCATCACACTTTGTGTTTCCTTTGGTGAGTCTTCCTCCACTGCTCTCCTATCATCAGTTAGGAGCACATTTTCACTAACGCTTTTTAACCTTTAGTAAACACATGTTAAATCCTTTAGTAAATATGCCCCTTAGTGTATCTCAGATTCTCCCATTAGCTATATTCTGTAGGTATGCAGATTTATATTTTGTGTTTTCAATTGTTTCATTGATAAGTACTTTTGTTTTTATTTATGAGGGATTGTTTTCCACGTCTTTTTGCTTTGGTTTAAGTGCATGCTGTTTTGCAATAGCATGCACTAATATGTTCTAGGGTGCTGTATAAAAGCTAATATTAGGGGTGGGCATGGCCAAAAAAAAAGTTCAGCTTGTCTTAATTTCAAATAGTTTTTGCAAGTTTTGTGTGTGTTAATTTTTTTCACACATTTGTGAATTTGTTGTGCACATTGTGGGGCTGATTTTAAAAGGAAGCCATGTAAAGTTACATGCTATTTACGTGTGTACATCCCTATTTTAAAAAACATAATGGCACTTATGTGTGTGTTTAAGTTGATCGCTATTCTGTAAGCACGTGTGTAAGTCCTATCGAGTGGACTTTGTGTGGGTATGCACAGGGGCAGAGCTTGGGCAGGGTGGCAATTACATATAAGTTGTAATATAACACGCGTGTTTCCGAAAAATCTAGGCACTTGTACTTCACTTTATAGAACAGGCCACGGATATATGCGGGGGGTCCAGGGCTGGCCCAACTATCAGGAAAACTAGGCGGTTGCCTAGGATGGCAATTTCTGGGGAGGAGGACAAAAAGTAGGGCATTTGATTTTCACATCAAGGGGGGTTAAAGCTTTAAAGTCTGCTTAGGGAGCCGACACCTTGAACCAACTCTGGGGCCAGCCCTTGGGAGATTATAAAATTACCCTCCATACGTGTGCATGAATTTTTTTGCACATGTAAGTCTATTGTATATGTGTTAATTTATGGTGTATATTCATGCAAGTGATTTGCAAGCACAAACATTTTTTTAGGTGCCCCAAACAACCAAATTTGCTTTAGTGAATGCGCACCCTTAAAATGCATGCCTTAAAGAAAAAAAACCCTCTGGACTCTCACCATCTACCATCCCCCAGCTTTAAAAAAATTCCATGCTACTAAAAGCAGGGCCGAATTTAAGCCCTTGGCTCCCATAGGCACAACTTTTAGAAGTGCTTGTTTTGGTCAGGGAGGGGGGGGGGGAGAGTCTGTGCAGGTTACCCCCGTCCCCCCAGACGTTTTTTTAGCGGTTGTATCTGCCATTTTATTTTTTGAAATGTAAAGGTTATTTAAATTTGCGGGGGGGGGGGGGGTAACCTGCACAGAACAGCAGGTACAACCCTAAATGAAAGCATAGAGGGGGCCAGTCTACAAAGAGCAGCAGATACAACTCTAGCCATCTTAAAACTGAAACAAGACTCAGTGGGGAGATGGGGAGAGCTGTGTTTGTGTCAAGATGAAAGGAAGTTCTTCTTTGTATTGCTTCTGGGGGTCATTCTGAACCACAAATAGCGGGTATGGACATCCCAACGGCTTCAGCCCGCAACTAACTTCCCCACTGGTTGTGCGGGGAAGTTAGTCGGGGGCGGGGAAGGGGGTGACCTGGGAATAGAGAGTTGGCGAGCAGTGGGCAGGAGCCGGCCCTGGACGTACAAAGATGATTCTAATGTCAGCCCTGTACGTCCAGGCCGAGGACGTTATTCCACCTCCGAGGTAGAATAACTCCCCTGGATGTTCTTTTTTTGTTACCTTCGGGATATGGAAAGGGCTGGGGGACTAGGGGACATTTCCTGCAACCCGACCCTGGCCTTCAGAGGCCGGATCGGGGGGTCAGGCTGCAGGGAATGTACCGTTTTGGTTGGTTGGCCAGCATCGTGGCTTTTAAATGGTGCCGTAGTGTCATGACAACATGACACCATGGCTCCATTTAAATGCCCTGACTGAGTTAGCAGGGTGCAGTCCTGCATGTGCAAGCCAGACAGAATCGCTGTCCCACAGAGATTCTACATCTGCACAGAGGTTCTACATCTGCATCAGAATCGGGCCCTCTGTGTTAAGGCCCTTGATGTGCTGAGGATGAGCTAAGGCTAATGTTTGTCTTGTGCCTATGCTCTGACCTCATGTGGTTTTGAGGCACTTTTTCTCCTTCCACTGAAATTTGATGAGCCTGATGTGAAAGTTTGGACATTGGTAGAGTGATTTTTGTTTGGTTTGAGGTCTGTTTTACAGGGAACAATTCAGCACTCTCAGCAGAGGCACTGACTTCAAAAGGCTTTCTAAAATCTTGATGCCTGGAGGCAAATGCCTCTGTTGCCTAAGTATAAATGCATGACTAAAAGGCCCTATCCCAAATTCTTCTCATTCTCCTTTCCCGGTTTACTGTCTCTTATCCCATCTTATCCCTTGTGACTATCATATTCCAGAATGTCCACAAATCAGCAGACATGATTTTGGAATATTGAGCTGACAGCACAGAAGAAGTTGTTGTTCACTCTTGTTCCTTTGGACTCCACAGATAGGATAAGGGGCCAGGAGGCAGATCTATAGGGATGGGGAAAGGGCTAGCAGGGATTTGTTTTGCTTTATTTTGGTTGGGCTGTGGGCCACAGTCCGGTTGCATGTTATTTTTAAGTTATTGAAAGAATTAAAATGTGTGTTTTTTGCTTTCATTTTCAAAACAAAATGAAAGGAAATAGAAAATTTTTGTTGAGATCTCTTATCTAATGTCAACGAAAAGCAAATCCCTACCCTGTCCTCTCTCCATCTTTTTCTATCACTGTTTACCCCATCCCCTCCCCCCTTATCTCACAACCTTGAATGTTCAATTCCGCTCTCCATCTCTGCATACTTCACAAACCCAGCTCATTCCTTTCTATATAACATCACCAAAATCCAGCCCTTGCTTTCTGAACACATTACCAAAACCCTTAATCACTCTCTTATCTCCTGCTTACTGCAATCTGTTCCACAGAGTCTACCACTAAATCATTTCACTCCATTGCAGCCTGTTCAAAATCCACCAGCATGACTTATCTAATGTCATTAAACCATTTAACCCCTCTTCTCAACTCACTACACCGGCTTCCCATCTGCTTCCACATAAAGTTGCTTTCTTGTGCTTAATAGAAGTGCATTCACTCTGTACATCCTCACTACCACTCTCTTATCTTCTGCTACACTCCTCCCATCTTCATTGTCAGGCAAGATGCTTTTATCTGTCCCCTATCCCCAACTGCAGACTCCACACCTTTCACCTTGCTATACTGATTGGAGTGCCTGCAATGACCTTGTGCATCGCCCTTCCTCCCTTACCATATGGAAATCCTGCCTGAAACCAACTTTCAGTGCTGCTTTTAAAACTTTAACATAGGCTCTACTTGATCATTACCTTCTTGACTGTAATTGTAAGGCCAATATTTAGACGCTGCGTACAGAGTATTTTCTTTTAACCACCTGGCTGCAATGCTTAAATTAACCATGTATATTCCATGCTGCTATGGACAGCGCTGCATATATGTGCAGAGTAGCAAGTGCCGCTGCTATCCGGATAACCTTAGGATGGGCTGTTTGATACCTACATAACTTTGGAACAGTAATCTGCTTTCCAGAGAACTATCGCCACTATTCAGATAATTTAAAGGAGCACTTAAGTGGCACCCCGGCACTATCTGGATAATGTCAGGGCAGTGTGCAATGATTTTCAGCACTCTATAAACGATAAGTGACTATATTTATTTAACATCTCTTATATACCGCGCTCTTTGTCATCAGTGCAGTTTACATAGAACAATATAACAATTGGTCAGTTAAATTAGACCGTCGTCTACATAGAACAGGGAGTTAACATGGAGATAACTTGGGGGAACTATTTACATTCTTAGTAGAGGTTGAAACACTGTGGCTTCAATTAATAGCAAATATAACAAGGATCAAGCTGATATTTAAACACCGCGGTCAGCATTTTGTTAAATTACTAGCCATGGCATTTTAACTATAATCTGGGTTATAAATGGGCTGAGTAGCAGGCAACAAAGTTTATTGGTACATGGAGTTCATTCTGGGGATGATACTAAAATCTGCAGTAGGGTTGAGACCCTGGAAGGTATGGATAACATAAAGAGGAATCTAGAGAAGTTTGGAGAATGGTCTAGAATTTGGCAGCTAAGGTTTAATGCTAAAATTGCAGGGTCGCAATTTGGGCTGCGAAAACCAGAGGTATGCTTGTGTACCCCTCCCCTCCCTGCTTGTGTGTAGCTCTTGCAGTATCTGCATTCATTGCATGGCAGACAGCAGTCACAATCATCCAAGAGCAATGCAGTTCTTCGGTTTCTACTCTTGGGAAAATGTATGTGCTCTTTGAATGGGACCAGCATACAATGGGAAGCCTTGGCATTTAAAACATCACTCGCTCCTCTTCTCAAAATAACTGAGTCTGTGCCAGAATGAGCATTCTGAAACAAAGTTTTACCTGAAGAACTTTAGGGTCACGGATAAAAAAACAATAAGAGCAGAAGAAAAAAAAACTGATCTATATTGCCTGTAAAGCAAAGATAGAAGTGCCTGTAATATAGTTACACATTATCTCCAGGAACAAGCAGGAATGAGTCTTCACATATGGGTATCGTCGGTACCGACGGAGCCTGCGCGGGAACGCTCCCCAGCATCCAATAAGAAAGCTTTTGGGAGCATCCCACAGCACCTGCGTGCTGCCTTCCCGCCTTTCCCAACCGCCTCTCTCCAGTTCTTCTTTTCGGCGGAGCCAGCAGGTCATGTTCCTGTCACCGCAGAAGAAGTTCTTTATTTTTCCTTTATTCTTTTGTGTCGCGTCTGCCTTCTTCGACGTCAGACCAGTACCGCCGGTCTTTCTTTTCTTTCTTTCAAAAAAAAAAAAAAAAAAAAACCGCTTTATCTCTACTGTGCATTTTCAGTTTTTGGGCCCTAGGCCTAAAAATTTTTTCCTCATGGAGAAGCCCGCTTCTGGGTTTAAAAAATGCACAAAATATGGCGGTACTATTTCTGTCACCGACACCCATGACTGGTGTCTAAAGTGTTTGGGACCTGACCATTCCATCACGGATTGTATGTCCTGTACCATGATGTCTAAGAGAGGTTGGCAGAACCGAGCAGCCAAGCTCAGTACCCTGTTTCCTTCTGATGCAGCTTCGGTAGCATCGACGTCTTCCAGGGCCTCCTCTTCCTCCCATGGATCTCAGGTAACCAAGCATAAATCTGGCCGGTCCTCGAAGGGCAGATCTCCCTCCAAGCATCGAGATGCCTCCGGGCTTGCCCTCGAGGATTCCGCACCAGCAAAATTACCCCAGCGGGAAGCTCCGGCTTCCAAAGCATTATCTATGGGGTCACAGGTTGACATCGATGGCTCGGCCTAAAACAGATCACCTGTTGCCGTGTTCTGGGGTACCGGTGGCTCCCACTGGTACCGACATCCAGACTCTGGTGGCGTCGATGGATCAGAAAATTCTGACCATGCAGCGCACCTTAACGGCTTTCATACAGGCTGCGACGCCTCCAGTACCGCAACAATCACCATTGCTGGTACCGGCTCAGGTACCGGCATCGCTCCCGGTACCGGTACCGATTGCATCGACATCAGCTTCGGTGTCGACTGCAACGGTACCTTGTCCTATGATGCCCATCGGTACCGAACCGGTACCGATTACTCCCGATGTCGATCCCACTCGATACGGTTATCGGGCTTTACAGGAGCATCCAGACAGGCGATACTTCGATTCCTCTGAGGACTCTGATGAGTCTGAGGGTTCTGTAGAAGCATCGATACTTCTTCCTCAGGAGTCTTCTTCACCTAAACGAAGAATGTCTCCTCCAGAAGACTTGTCTTTTCAAGACTTTGTTAGGGAAGTGGCTAGGGGCCTCTCTATCACAGTGGCCCCTGAGTCAGAACCCAGAGTCAAGGAGTTGGATATTTTACAATATCCTAAAGCTCCTAAGGAGGCAGCTACTTTACCTGTTCATGAGATTCTGTATGATCTCATGTTGAGGATGTGGGAGACACCTCTCACCACCTCTCCTCATTCTTGCAGGTTAGACACCATGTATCGTGTCCCTCCTTGTCCTGGCTTCCACAAGACTCAGCTTCCTCACCACTCTATTGTGGGAGAGTCTGCCATGAAGAAGATAAAGAGTGCAAAAAGACACTCATCTAATCCTCCAGGGCGTGAATGCAGGACCCTGGATGCTTTTGGCCGAAGGGTTTTCCAAGCTGCTATGCTAGCTGCTAGGATCAATTCCTATAGTCTCTATATAGGAATGTTTCTAAAAGAAGTCGCAGATCATCTGCAGACTTTAACCCCTTTCATTTCAGAGGATAAAAGACAGGAGTTTCTCACTTGGCTCAAACATGCCCAAGATGTCTCCAAATTTTCCAACCGTGCAGCCTTTGACTCTTTTGAGTGTGTAAGCAGAGCTTCGGCTATTGCCATAGGGGCACGCAGACTTGCTTGGCTACAAGCTTCTGATTTGGAGCTCTGGGTCCAAGATCAATTGGGAAATCTCCCTTGTACAGGTGAAAACCTTTTTGGTAAGGATTGGCAAGCAAAGGCCACTCAGATGGATGCTGAAAACTCTGCTTTGGATTGACTTTCAAAGTCTACCTCTGCTCCTGTTAAGAAAAGATTGTTTAAAAAGACATCTTTTTCCAAAAAGGGAAGATACTATCCTGCTTATGGTCAGCAGGCATCTTCTGCAGGTCGTTTTGCTGCAAAGCGTCAGCAACCACCTAAACAGGCCAAGTCAAAGGCAGCTAGACCTTCCACGGCCCAGCAGCCTCAGCCTCCTCAGGGCCTTTGACTTGCAACTAGAGAACTTAGCCTTTCTAGCTCTGGAAGGACCAGAGCCCCTTACCATCCCAGGAAGGTTGACTTACTTTGCTCCCAGATGGGAGCAAATCACAGCAGAGCAATGGACACTCTCCATCATAAGGGAAGGGTACAAGCTTCATTTCTTAAGCCTTCCCCCTCATACCATGGTGAAACAGTTCAATTCTCCAACATCTCTCCCCAACCTTCTTGGTCAGGAGATTGCCATCCTTCTTGCCCAAGGGGCAATAGAAGAAGTACCTCTTCTTCAACAAGGCACAGGGTTCTACCCCCCTTATTTTCTTATTCCAAAGATAACAGGGGGCTACAGACCCATCTTAGATCTCAGAGAATTGAACAAATTTCTATTCAAGGAGAAATTCAAGATGATTTCTCTCGGTGCTCTGCTTCCATACCTTCAGAGTCAGGACTGGCTTTGTTCTCTAGATCTCAAGGATGCGTACACCCATGTCCTCATCCATCCAACTCACAGAAGGTTCCTTCGGTTCCTTTTTCAAGGAAAGCACTACCAGTACAGGGTGCTTCCTTTTGGTCTGGCCTCTGCACCAAGGGTGTTCAAGAAATGCATGGCAGTAGTAGCTGCATTTCTACGCACTCTAGGAATATTCATCTTCCCATATCTGGATGACTGGCTCATTCGAGCTCCATCTCAAGCAGAGGCCAAGACTTGTCTAACCTGCACAATGCGTGTCCTTCAGTATTTGGGACTAGTAATAAACATCCCAAAATCCAGTCTCACCCCTACTCAGTCCCTCGAGTTTATAGGGGCTTTGTTGGATACCACAACTGCAAGGGCCTATCTTCCTCAGGCCCGTTGCCTATGCTTGGTGCAGTTAGCCTCCCAAATACAGTTAAAGACCCTTTTAACTGCTCGAGAAATGTTACAACTCTTAGGCCACATGGCATCCACTGTGCATGTAGTTCCATATGCTCGCCTTCACATGAGAGCAGCTCAATGGACTTTGTCCACCCAATGGACTCAGGCATCAGGTTGCTTGTCAGACAAAATAGCAAACTCCAGTCGCCTTTTTTGGTCTCTCCAGTGGTGGAAGTCCTCTCAAAACCTGTTGCTGGGGTCCCTTTTTCAACAGTCACTTCCCCAAGCAACCCTTACAACAGATGCCTCTTCAATGGGTTGGGGAGCTCATCTGCAAGATCTCTCCACCCAGGGCATCTGGTCTCCACAGGAGACTTCACTACACATAAATCTCTTGGAACTCAGAGCAATTTTCTTAGCTCTCAGAGTGTTCCACTCCCTGCTCAGCTACAGGACAGTCCTCATCCACACGGACAATCAAGTAGCCATGTTCTATGTAAACAAGCAGGGAGGGACTGGCTCTCTGTCGCTTTGCAACGAAGCTTTGCGACTGTGGGCCTTCGCCAGAGAGCATCAGATTCATCTTATGGCAGTATATCTTCCAGGCGTTCAAAACTCTTGGGCAGACAGACTCAGTCGAGTTCTGCTTCCACACGAATGGTCCCTCCACAGGAACCAGGTATCCAGGATTTTTCGAATTTAGGGAACCCCGGACATAGACCTATTTGCAAGTCCGTGGAATGCCAAACTTCCCCGGTTCTGTTCCAGGATTCCGTGTCAGGGAGTTCAGGCCAAGGATGCCTTCCTCCTTCACTGGGGTCAAGACTTCCTTTATGCCTTTCCACCCATTCCCCTAATTCCCAAAACACTGTTCAAGCTTCAGAGAGACCGAGGTTCTATGATCCTCATAGCACCACATTGGCCACGCCAAGTGTGGTACCCTCTACTTCTGCATCTCTCTCAAGCTCCATCCCTGGAGTTGGGCTCTGATCCAGATCTTCTCTCCCAGGAAGACGGAACATTGTGGCACCCAAACCCCCAGTCTCTCCATCTCAGGGCCTGGTTGCTGAAGGCCTAGACCTTCAAGTTTTCTATCTCTCTCAGCAAGTCAGAGATATTATTCATGCTTCCAGAAAGCCTTCCACTAGACGTTCCTATGCTTTCAAATGGAAAAGATTTACCATTTGGTGTTCAGAGAAGGGTCTTAACCCTCTTGCAATACCTTTGAATTCTTTATTAGAGTATCTTCTGCATCTTTCCCATGCAGGCCTCAAAACGAATTTGGTAAGAGTCCATTTGAGTGCTATTGCAGCGTCCCTCAAGCCTCTCAATGGACAGCCTGTTTCCTCTCATCCTCTTATAGCAAGATTCATGAGAGGCCTTCTTTTGACTAAACCTCCCATTAGACCACCTCCAGTGGCATGGGACTTAAATCTGGTTCTTGGCCAGCTTATGAAGCCATTCTTTGAACCTTTAGCCACCACCTCCTTGAAATTTCTTTCTTGGAAGGTTATCTTTCTCATTGCAGTCACCTCAGCACGTCGCATCAGTGAGTTGCAAGCCTTGGTGGCTAATCCTCCTTATACAAGGTTCCATCATGATAAGGTAGTCCTCAGGACCAATCCACACTTTATGCCCAAAGTGGTCTCGCCTTTTCATCTGAACCAGGAGGTATACTTACCTGTCTTTTTTCCAGGACCTCATGCATCAAGTGCAGAGAGGAATCTTCATACTTTGGATTGTAAAAGAGCTCTCGCCTTTTACTTACAAAGAACACAGCAACATAGAAAGTCTTCTCAACTCTTTGTTGCTTTTGATCCTTAAACTAGATTCGTTGGGGATAGGTGAAGAAAGCCCCCAGGTAAGTGAAAGCCCCCAGGTAGGTGCTACATTAAATACCTTTATGGAAATGGGTAACAGGGGTAACATATTGTGGTAAGCAGGGGTGGCCCAAGGGGGGTGCGGGGCCATGTGCGGAGATTAATTGCGGGGCCTCATTTGCATAGGGAGCCTCATTTGCATAAATACTTGCATAATGTTAACATGCATTTTTAGTAAACATGCTTCTTAATGAGTGTCTGGATAAAGAAAGACTAATAGATTTCTACGTTACTATATTCCAGTGCCAACCGCTAGGCCCATTAGGAAGTACTATAAACACTGACCTTTTAGAACTCATAGCAAATCCACCATATCATAACAGCTCTGCCAGGACTCACAAAGCACCAAACCCTACCTATCAAAAGGCAACACTGCAAATATTAAACCAATACATCTCAGAGAATACCAATGCATCTCCTACTGGGGAAAGAGAACAAGTGACATGGTCAAATAGAAACTACATGAACAGAATACCTCAGCTTGGTTAAAATGCAGAATATAGACCGTCACCAAAGAACAAGGGATCACAATTTAGAAATAGGAAGACAATAATTAAACTGGGAACCCCAAAAGCCAAACTTGGGATGTACAACAACACTGGAGAAATAAAACTATAAATTAATTTCCTCTTGTACTAAACAAAACACAAAAGATGTTAACAATGCACATTTCCCAGAGCTGATATATTCCAGTTAATAAATTCAAAATAAAAAAGTATTTTTCTACCTTTTGTTGCTTGTGCATTTTCTTTTCAGTTGCAATTGCTCCAGTCACTTTCTTCTGGTTTCTTTGTGTCTTCTGCGAGCTATCCATTTTCCTTTCTTCTCTTTTAGTTTTTTTTCCAAATTTTTTCTCTATATCTGCTTTTGCTCTTTCCTCTATTTCTTTCCTTATTGCTTTATCATCCACTCAAATTTCACCCTTCCATTCTCAATCTACACTTACTCTTCCAATACCCGGCCCTTCATAGACTTTTCTTCCCTCCCACACAAAATATCTTTTCCCCTCTCCATTCTCATTTCCCATCCCTTTCTAGTCCTCCCCCAAAATCAGCTCCTTTATAGTTCTAGACCCACCCAGCATCTGCCCCCTTCTAGTCCCAGTCTCCCAAGCTTCCACATCAGCCCATTTCCAGTCCTAGCCTCCCATATGCTGTTTTCCAGTTCCATTCCAGCCCCCCCATCAGCCCATTTCCACTCCAAGCTCTCCATCAGCACATTTCCAGCCCTTTTCCAACTCCCATCAGCCCACTTCCAGTCCTATTCCAGCTCCCATCAGCCCATTTCCAGTGTCCTATTCCAGACCATCACCCATTTGCAGTCTACGTTCCCCCCATCAGTCCATTTCTAGTCCTATCCTAGCTCCTCATCAGCCCATTTCCAGTCCTAGCCCCCATGTGCTCTTTTCCAGTTCCATTCCAGTCCCCCATCAGCTAATTTCCAATCCTAGCCCCCTCGTCAGCCCACTTCGCCCTATTCCAGCCCCCATCAGCCCATTTCCAGTCCTAATCCAGCTCTTCATCAGCCTATTTACAGTCCAAGTTCCTCCCCATCACAGCCCATTTCATCCATTCCCCCCCACCATCACAGCACATTTGCAGTCCTAACCCCCCACCATCACAGCCCATTTGCAGTCCTCCCCATCACAGCCCAATTGTAGTCCATTCCCCCCATCCCAGCCAATTTCCAGTCTGTTCTCCCCCCCAGCCCATTTCCAGTCTGTTTCCCCCCATCCCAGCCCAATTTGTCCGTTCCCCCATCACAGCCCATTTCCAGTCTGTTCCCCCCCCCCACATCACAGCCCATTTCCAGTCTGTTTCCCCCATCCCAGCCCATTTTAAGTCTGTCCGTCCCCACCATCACAGCCCATTTCCAGTCCTATCCCCCCACATCACAGACCTTTGTCAGTCCTCCCAACATCACAGCCCATTTCGAGTCCTATCCCCGCATCTATGATCATTTACTGTCCTCCCCCCATCACAGCCCATTTCCAGTCGGTTCTCCCCCCCCCACATCACAGCCCATTTCCAGTCCGTTCCCCTCCCCCATCCCAGCCCATTTTCAGTCTCCCCCCATCACAGCCCATTTCCAGTCCATTTCCCCCCCCATCACAGCCCATTTCCAGTCCGTTCCCCCCCCATCACAGCCCATCCAGTCCTAGCCGCCCCCCGAAGAACCCCGCGCCGTCTAAGGGGCTGCAGAGGGAGCCTGGGAAGCCCGCGCGAGGCCCCGGCTCCCTCTGCACAGCCCGCCAGCGTGAAGAGCCTTTACCTTCCCGCTGGCGGCTGTTTCAATGAAGCCGCGAATGCCGGGAAAGGTTAAAGGCAATGCCCAAAGCAAACAAAGCCTGTTAATGTTTTACCAAGAGAAAGAAAGGCAGTTCAATGGGAGAAACTGTTTAAGCTGTTAAAGCATATAAACCTTAAAGTACCTGAACGTATTCAAGTTCCACAATCAGGCAGTGCAGAGGAAGAAATGGAGGTGGATTATAAGGAAGATGACCCTGATTCCACTTGCTCTGAAATGGAATGTGCTTTATGTGTTACTGCTGATTGAAAGAAGTAAAATACTAGGAAGAATCTCAGGAAGCAGTTCTCAGGTTCATGATAGCTGAAAGCTTTGAAAAGAGAGAAAGGAAATCTCTTAGTCTAAAACTTGCAAAGCTCTGTCTGTTGAAGAGAAGTAGATGATGCAATTGAGTTCTGTGCTGACCAGCTGAGAAGTGTTTTTAAACTGAAGCAGCTAAAGGGAGCCAACAGAATTACTGAGTTCCATTGTGTGCTTTAACTGCAAATAAAGCTGTTGTTTCTGAGATGAGAAATTTCCTAATGAAAGAAGTAAAGACATTTACTTGTAAATAATACCACTGAAACACACTGTTTGTAAAGAACTTTATTTGGGAGAAAATATCCTTGTTTTCTGTTGCTGAGTTTGGAATCTTCTACAAAGGACTGTTACTAAACTGCACCAAGTTAAAAATCAATAAAAATTCCTGTGTTGCTTTAAAACCACTTGGACTGCTTTTATACACAACTACACATTTAAAGCTAAAAGATACAAGATGGGAGCCCGTCTTCACTAGGCGACCGCCTAGTGGAGGCGCGCCCGCCACAATATGGAAAGCAGTGTGTATAAATGCCCGTAGCATGGGAAATAAGATCCCTGATGTTGAAGCTTTGGTGGGAGTGGCTGACTTGGATTTAGTGGCAGTTACAGAAACATGGTTCACAGAAAACCATGACTGGGATGTAACTATACCTGGCTATACTTTATTCAGAAAGGACAGGGTAGGAAGAAGGGGAGGAGGAGTGGCACTATATGTAAAAACTAATATTAAAGGGAGAGAGGAGGCATTGTGGGTTAAACTAGAAAGAGGGAAAGAGAAATCTATTTGCATTGGTGTGATATACAGACCTCCCTCACAAGAGGAAGAGGTGGACAGAGAGTTAATTGAAGACATACGCATTGCTAGGAAAGGGGAAGTGCTACTGATAGGAGATTTCAATATGCCAGATGTTGCTTGGCACATTCCTGCTGCAGTATCATCTAGAAGTAAGGAGATCCTGGATTCTCTACAGGGAGAACTATTCAGGCAATTGGTAACAGACCCCACACGTGAAGGGACCATACTGGACTTGGTGCTTACCAATGGTGAAAGTGTTTCTAATGTTGTAGTGGGAGATCATTTTGCATCCAGTGATCACCAGATGGTGTGGTTCAGTATTAGGACTAGGGCTGTTAGAATCCATTCCAAGGTGAGGATCTTAGACTTTAGGAAGACTAACTTTGCGAAGATGGGCCAATACCTCAGGGTGTCGTTAGTGGGATGGGAACAGCTGGGGGATGTAGAAAAACAGTGGGCAAAACTGAAAGGGGATATTTTAAGGGCAACCAACCTTTTTGTTAAAATGGTAAATAAAGGCAAAAGGAAAAGGAGACCGCTATGGTTTTCTAAGGAAATAGCTGAAAAAGTGAAGAAAAAGAGGGAGGCCTTCATGAAATACAAGAGATCACAGAGAGAGGAAGACAGGCATCTGTATTTGGAAAAACTTAGAGAAGCTAGCAAAGTAGTCAAGAAGGCAAAGATTCAAAAGGAGGAGGAAATAGCCAATGCAATAAAATGGGGGGATAAGACATTTTTCAGATATATTAGTGAGAAGAGGAAGGGCAAAAGTGGTATTGTCAGACTCAAGGGTGCAGGGGGGGAATATGTAGAAGCTGATAAGGATAAAGCGGAATTGCTTAACAAATATTTTTGTTCTGTGTTCACAGATGAAGAACCAGGAGCAGGACCTCAGAAAACACCCACAAATAGGAACAGAAGTGAGGGACATCTTGAACAATTTTCAGAAGACTGTGTTCGTGAGAAACTAGCTCAACTTAAAGTAGACAAAGCGATGGGACCGGATGGGATACACCCTAGAATACTGAGGGAACTTGGGGACGTTCTAGCAACTCCACTGACTGACCTTTTCAATGCCTCTTTGGAGTCGGGAGTGGTGCCAAAGGACTGGAGAGAGGCTCATGTGGTGCCTTTACACAAAAGCGGAAGTAAGGATGTGGTTGAAAACTACATGCCGGTTAGCTTAACTTCGGTGGTGAGTAAATTATTGGAAACGCTGCTGAAAGAGAAAATAGTGAGGTTTCTAGAGTCCAGCGGATTACAGGATCCGAGGCAGCATGGATTCACCAGAGGCAGGTCTTGTCAGACAAATCTGATTGATTTCTTTGACTGGGTGACCAGGGAGTTGGACCGAGGGAGAGCTCTAGATGTGGTGTATTTAGATTTCAGTAAAGCCTTTGACACTGTTCCTCACAGGCGACTTATAAACAAACTGAGCACCCTAGGGATGGACCCTAAAGTTACTGCTTGGGTTAGAAATTGGTTGGGTGGGAGGCGACAAAGAGTACAAGTAAATGGAGCTCACTCTGAGGAGAAGGATGTTACCAGTGGCCCCAGGGATCTGTCCTTGGTCCGATTCTTTTTAACATCTTTGTTAGTGATATAGCGGAAGGGCTGTCAGGTAAGGTTTGCCTCTTTGCGGATGATACCAAAATCTGCAATAGAGTAGACACCCAGGAAGGTGTAGATAACATGAGGAGGGACCTAGCTAAGCTTGAAGAATGGTCTAGAATTTGGCAGCTGGGATTTAATGTTAAAAAATGTAAGGTCATGCATTTGGGCTGCAGCAATCCAAGGGAGCAATACAGTATAGGAGGTGAAGTACTTTTGTCCACTAAAGAAGAGCGGGACCTAGGCGTGGTTGTGTCTGATAATCTTAAAGTAGCTAAACAGGTAGAAAAGGCGACGGCAAAAGCTAGAAGGATGCTTGGGTGCATACGGAGAGGAATGGCTAGCAGAAAAAAGGAGGTGATAATGCCTCTGTATAAGTCTTTGGTGCGACCTCATTTGGAGTATAGTGTGCAATTCTGGAGACCGCACCTTCAGAAGGATGTGAACAGGATGGAGTCGGTGCAGAGGGTGGCTACTAAAATGATTAGTGGGCTTCATTATAAAGCATATGAGGACAGACTTAAGGATCTTAATATGTCCACCTTAGAGGAAAGGCGGGATAGAGGTGATATGATTGAGATGTTTAAATACCTCCATAGCATAAATGTTCAGGGAGAGAGCCTCTTTCAATTGAAAGCAAGTTCTGCTATGAGGGGACATGGGATGAGGGTGAAGGGAGATAGATTCAGGAGTGATATGCGGAAATATTTCTTTACGGAAAGAGTAGTGGATCCATGGAATAGTCTCCCAGTGGAGGTGGTAGAGATGAGGACAGTAACTGAATTCAAAAAAGCATGGGACCAACACAGAGGATCTCTAAAGGTAAAAAGTGGACTGTTGTAGTTGTTGATATGGAAGGACAGACTAGATAGGCCATATGGTCTTTTTCTGTCATCATGTTTCTATGTTTCTTCCCATTTAGGACTTCCAGTTTCTAAGAGAACACTGTCCATCTGGATTGCTCAGTGTGTTTCTTTCGCCTACCAGAGTAGGAACCTTTCTTTGGAAGGCCATTTCACAGCTCATAATGTGAGGGCCATGGCAGCCTCAATGGTTCACCTAAACTCTGTGTCCATCGACCAAATCTGTCGAGCGGCCACCTGGGCCTCGGTTCATACCTTCGCAGCCCACTACTGTTTGGACAAGGACTCCCGCCGGGATGCCTCATTTGGTCAGGCTGTTCTCAAACACCTGTTCCATTCCTAATCAACTCCTACCCACCTACCCTGGTTGGATGCCAGAGATCCATGGAGGGAGGTGGAGCCCTTTTCAAGGACACACAACTCTGGGGTCTCTCCCTGGCATCTGCAGCTAGGGAGTCCCCATATGTGAAGACTCATTCCTGCTTGTTCCTGGAGATAGCAGAGTTACTTACCTGTAACAGGTGATCTCTGGGACCAGCAGGAATAAGTCTTCACAACCCACCCACCTCCCCTAGGAGTTGTATCTCTCTATCTATCTTTCCTTCCCTCTCTCTCTCTCTCTTTGTCTCAGCTTTAAAACTCGAACTGGAGAGAGGCGGTTGGGAAAGGCGGGAAGGCAGCATGCAGGCGCTGTGGGATGCTCCCAAAAGCTTTCTTATTGGATGCTGGGGAGCGTTCCCGCGCAGGTTCCGTCGGTACCGACGATACCCATATGTGAAGACTTATTCCTGCTGTTCCCAGAGATCACCTGTTATAGGTAAGTAACTGTGGTTTATCTCCTTCTCTTTTTTCTCAGCCAGTAAAGCAGTTAACATTATTTAATTTCTCATCTATGTGATGCTGGAGGTTATTCCAAGTGTGGGGTCATGTTATAGAGGGTAAACACATATATGAAAATTATGTAGACAATCCCTCAAATCCAAAAACACCGGCTATGATCTTTTCCACAGTAGTAACTTATGGTATTTTATAAAAGAAGAACAGGTCTCAGACTTTAGCTAGGCACTCTCCTGCAGACTATGTCAATGGATGTGTGCCACTTTTGCATCAACGACCTTCGTTCTCCCTTAATGTTAATATTATTATGATAAGTGACAGGCAAGTTGACATTCCATATCAAAAGATAGCAGAATAATTTTTCTTATCTTATGATTCCCCGACGCCTTCTTGCGGCAGCCGTTTCGCGTTTCACAAACTGGCTAGTTTCTTCAGGGGGTTAGGTTTGAAATGTCTGTTAAGTCTCAGCGATTCCACCTTGAAATTGTTGTGTGTGTCTCAAAACTGGCACTGTCAATATAAACAGTTACTTTAAAGCAAGTTTTCATGCCGTAAACAATGAGAACTAGTCTAGGAGAAAACATCCACAATACAGCCATGTTAAAATCAGTAAAGAACCTCCTTTTTACCTCACTATTGGTGGTCTTGGTCCTTATGCCTGGCGTATTAACTTTGAGCCTGTCGGCTTCCCCAAAAAACGCCGCGCATGCGGGCTTGTTAAAAAGAAGATCTTTATCTAGTGAGCTGTTTTGAAACGTCAAATGACGCAATGGTGATCCAACCAATGCAATTGCCAGGAAATCATTATGTAATGAGGAAAAGCCTTTTCAACTAAAATATTGAAACCTGAGGCATGTCAACAAATCATATTGGCAAATCACAGGCAGGCAGCCCAATCAATAATGTTATTCATACCTTGTGGGTAAACTGTTTGTAGTTTATAAATCCAGCGTTGTTCACAGATAACACAGGTACTCTAAAAAAAATTTTTTTAAACTGCCTCTAATGTTTCGATTGATTTTTACGTTTTTTGGTGCGCTGAATCCAAATCTGGTAACCAATTTGCTCCATCACATACAGATTTTTTGCTACATTGGGTTAGCAGTTTGAGGTGAACGTTTCAGATTGAGTGCGATCGAGATAAAAGTTTCTTGGATGAATTCTTTATACTAATTGTTTAGTAGTTATTCAAATAAGAATAAAGAAAATTGTAACAAGGCAGCACATAAGAATAGAGTAATGTCAACAAAACACACTGTGATGGTAGCAAAATTGTCTGCACTTAAAACAGCCACATACATGTGCACAAACATTGAGCATATAAGAGCGAGGTTAGACACAAAGCAAAGCAAAGAAATGTGCAAAAAATGTTGTACAGGTATGTATGTAAGAATAGAAAACGCAAACCGCACCATTGCAATACATGAAGACAAACACCCGATGGTGTGAAAATAAAATTCTAATAAATGAGATCCGACACTGTGGTAATAACTAGCAAATTTTTATTTCAAAGTTTAGTAAAAACACGATATTTGTCAACACAGTTTAGATTTTAAAGTCATTCTTGGGTCAATCAATCTCCTGGTGGGCCCGTTTCTTCTTCCCCCGAATGCTTCTCTTGGTGCGCTGCTTGGCGTATTTTTCATCTGGGGTTTTCCGCAGCAGCAACCAGCAGAAATCAGCCATCATAGTGGTGTTCCATCTTCCTTGGTACCTTCTCTCTGCGTCCTTGATGTCCTGGTGAAACCTTTCACCTTGTTCTTCACTGTACGCCCCCAAGTTTTTGGGAAAGTAGTTCACATAGGAGTGCAAGAAATGGACTTTCAGGCTCATGTTACAGCCTTGTTCTTTGAAGGCATTGAGCATCCTGGCAACAATATCCTTATAGTTCTCATCCCGCCTGTTCCCCAAGAATTTGAGAACAACATCCTTGAAGGAATCCCAGGCTTCTTTTTCCTTCTCAGACATCGTTTCAGCGAATGCTCCATCTGAAATGAGTTTCCTTATATCAGGGCCAACAAACACTCCTTCCTTTAGCTTTGCTTCAGAAAGTCGGGGGAACTTTGAGCAAAGGTACCGAAAGCACTCACCATCTTTTGGAAGGGACTTGATGAATTGCTTAATGAGACCCAACTTAATGTGGAGAGGTGGTAATAGAATTTTATCACGAGGTACCAAGCTCTCATGAAGAACATTTTTCTCACCGGGTCTCAAATACTCCCGAATTGGCCAGTCTTTTTTCCCCCAGTGTAGGTCGCGGGCCCGGCTATCCCACAAGCAAAGGAAGCAGGGATATTTGGTGAAACCGGATTGCTGCCCTAATAGCATGGATAGAATTTTAAAGTCTCCACAAATCATCCACTTATGCTCATCATAACGAATCTTCTGAAGAATCAGG
The DNA here is from genome assembly GCA_033557465.1 of Ichthyophis bannanicus. Lineage (NCBI taxonomy): Eukaryota > Metazoa > Chordata > Amphibia > Gymnophiona > Ichthyophiidae > Ichthyophis > Ichthyophis bannanicus. The sequence goes on along the minus strand of CM066035.1, from coordinate 661,828,020 downwards.
GCCAAATTCTCGTATTTTTCTTGGAGAATAACAGAGTGAGCAATAGGAACTGAAGCAAATGTGTTGCCATTATGAAGAAGAACACCTTTTATGCTGTCTTTTGACGAATCAATGAACAGCCGCCATTCAGCAGGATCATACTTGAGTTTAAACTTTTCCATCACTCCGTATATATCGTTGCAAAATACCAAATCTTCCTCTTTGCTGAAATACTTCAAAAATTGTGTCTCGCGGTTGCGGTACCAATAAAAAGTTGTTCCTGGTGACAATAGATTTTTCTGTTTAAGCTGAGAACCTAGCAGTTGGGCAGCATCTTTTGGGAGTCCTAAATCCCGGACTAAATCATTCAATTCAGCTTGAGAGAAAAGTTCAGGTTTCGGATCTGGTTCAGTTTCAAACTCGGAAGTACTGGACTCATCGGGAAAAGCCATCTGATGAGTCTCATCATGATCAGAACCATCCACACAAATATGATCCAAAGATTTTTGTGGTTCAGGCACAGGTACTTCGTTGCTATGAGGCATAGGCCTAATTGCTGAGGGAAGGTTGGGGTAACTTATTACGTTCTTATTTTTTAAGTTGTATCCCTTCACAATGCAAGAGCAAAAATAGCAGTCACTGCTGTGGTCTCTTTGTTCACGCCACATCATAGGTATTCTGAAACGAAATGCTTGTTTTTTACCTTTCATCCATAAGCGTAGATCTTCCTCACATGTCTTGCACACTTTGTGAGGAGCCCACGGTTTGTCTTGATCGCCTAACTTCAAACCGAAATAGGCGAAATATACTTTTTTAATAAATGCAGAAATGTTCCTCTGCTGCTTTTTCACGGTATATTCCCCACAAATAAAACAAAAACTGTCCGGAGAGTTGACGCAACCTCTGGCTCTGTGAGCCATCACAAATACACAGCACTGCAAACTACAACTGTAGTGAACCACTTCGGAATAAAGCTGGATTACGACTGAGCAAACAAAAGGTAATAATGAACTTGCAAGAAACTGAAATTTGACAGGAACGTTCATGTCGCAACCACCGTGTTTGAGCGAGCGAACGAGGCGAGGCGAACAGGAAAGAACATGCGCCAGCGCGAGTACTGGATTTAGCCCCCCGCCTCCCAATTGTCCTGTTAATGTATAAAATGAATACAAAACACTCTAAAATATCATGAGGGAGTGTTTCTAGTTAGTTAACCATTACAACCTCTATTTTGGGCCAAGAAAATAAACTGCAGTCGGCTAAAAAAATTATGTGAACATTCCTTATATGGGTAAGAAATCTAATTTTGCAAGAAAACGTGACGTGATGGAACATTTTGGCTATTTTTCCTGGATTCAGCACCCCAAAATCTATAGGAATCAGTTGCAAAACTGGCGGCAGTTTTTTGGTAGTGTACCTGTGTAATTAGTGTTTGTTCCCTAGTTTTACCATTTTGTCCTACTTGCACCATATCAAGACAGAAGCATTTGAGTTGTTCAAATGCATGATGTTTGGAAAGGCAGTGTGCTACCATAGGCGCTTCTAGCACCTTACATCTCAATCTACTGCGATGTTCGTTAATACGGACCTGGAACGGTCTTTCTGTCTTACCTATGTACAGTAAGTTGCATGGGCATCTAATGCAATATACAACGTAGCTGTTAGTTACTTTAGATGTAACGGCTCTCTACACGAGTATCCCTCAAATGGCAGCCCAAGATACAATTTTGTCTGCTCTACATGGCAGAGGTGACTTAACCTTAGCCCATTTACAGTTTTTAGAACAATTGACAGATCTAACAATATTTCAAAATTATTTTGAATTTGAACATCAAATTTTTCAACAAATATCAGGAGTGGCTATGGGAGCCACCTGCGCTCCTTCCGTGTCTAATCTTTTGATGGGCACCTATGAACATAAATGGATGTCCATATCTCCTTATAGAGAACACATCATCATGTGGCATCACTACATAGATGACGTGTTCATGTTATGGAAGGGCTCCACCGGTCAGTTGGAAGAATTTATAAACTGGTTGAATATGCAGGATGCACACATCCAGTTTACACATACTTTTCACAATAATCAAATAGTTTTTTTAGATGTTATGGTAGAAAAGAGTACTGAAGGTTGGATCACTTCAATAATTAAAGAGCCGACAGATCGAAATACGTTTCTCCACTACAGTAGTGGCCACCCTCGACAATTAAGGGACAGTTTACCCTTATCGCATTTTCTTTGTTACCGCAGGATTTGTTCTGATATACGAACTTTTAAAGTACAATCCAAGAAACTGTTGATGGATTTTAAACTCAGAGGTTATCCAGATCACATCCTTAGGATAGCATATAAAAGGGCTTTATACAACAATCGAGCATTGCTTCTTCAAACCAAGAACAAGACATCATCAGATCATACAGTAAATTTCATTACTAAGTTTTCTCCTTATAGCACACATATTAAACGTACCCTTAAGAAACATATGAACGTGCTCAGTACTCTTCCAGGCCTAGCACAAAAACAGATTAGATAGAAACATAGAAACATGATGACAGAAAAAGACCACAAGGCCCATCTAGTCTGTCCTTCCATAACAACAACTACAACAGTCCACTTTTTACCTTTAGAGATCCTCTGTGTTGGTCCCATGCTTTTTTGAATTCAGTTACTGTCCTCATCTCTACCACCTCCACTGGGAGACTATTCCACGGATCCACTACTCTTTCCGTAAAGAAATATTTCCGCATATCACTCCTGAATCTATCTCCCTTCACCCTCATCCCATGTCCCCTCGTCGCAGAACTTGCTTTCAATTGAAAGAGGCTCTCTCCCTGAACATTTATGCCACGGAGGTATTTAAACATCTCAATCATATCACCTCTATCCCGCCTTTCCTCTAAGGTGTACATATTAAGATCCTTAAGTCTGTCCTCATATGCTTTATAATGAAGACTACTAATCATCTTAGTAGCAACCCTCTGCACCGACTCCATCCTGTTCACATCCTTTTGAAGGTGCGGTCTCCAGAATTGCACACCATACTCCAAATGAGGTCGCACCAAAGACTTATACAGAGGCATTATCACCTCCTTTTTTCTGCTAGCCATTCCTCTCCGTATGCACCCAAGCATCCTTCTAGCTTTTGCCGTTGCCTTTTCTACCTGTTTAGCTACTTTAAGATCATCGGACACAACTACGCCTAGGTCCCGCTCTTCTTTAGTGGACAAAAGTACTTCACCTCCTATGCTGTATTGCTCCCTTGGATTGCTGCAGCCCAAATGCATGACCTTACATTTTTTAACATTAAATCCCAGCTGCCAAATTCTAGACCATTCTTCAAGCTTAGCTAGATCCCTCCTCATGTTATCTACACCTTCCTGGGTGTCTACTTTATTGCAGATTTTGGTATCATCCGCAAAGAAGCAAACCTTACCCGACAGCCCTTCCGCGATATCACCAACAAAGATGTTAAAAAGAATTGGACCAAGGACAGATCCCTGGGGCACACCACTGGTAACATCCTTCTCCTCAGAGTGAGCTCCATTTACTTGTACTCTTTGTCGCCTCCCACCCAACCAATTTCTAACCCAAGCAGTAACTTTAGGGTCCATCCCTAGGGTGCTCAGTTTGTTTATAAGTCGCCTGTGAGGAACAGTGTCAAAGGCTTTACTGAAATCTAAATACACCACATCTAGAGCTCTCCCTCGGTCCAACTCCCTGGTCACCCAGTCAAAGAAATCAATCAGATTTGTCTGACAAGACCTGCCTCTGGTGAATCCATGCTGCCTCGGATCCTGTAATCCGCTGGACTCCAGAAACCTCACTATTTTCTCTTTCAACAGCGTTTCCATTAATTTACTCACCACTGAAGTTAAACTAACCGGCCTGTAGTTTTCAACCACATCCTTACTTCCGCTTTTGTGTAAAGGCACCACATGAGCCTCCCTCCAGTCCTTTGGCACCACTCCCGACTCCAACGAGGCATTGAAAAGGTCAGTCAGTGGAGTTGCTAGAATGTCCCCAAGTTCCCTCAGTATTCTAGGGTGTATCCCATCCGGTCCCATCGCTTTGTCTACTTTAAGTTGAGCTAGTTTCTCACGAACACAGTCTTCTGAAAATTGTTCAAGATGTCCCTCGCTTCTGTTCTTATTTGTGGGTGTTTTCTGAGGTCCTGCTCCTGGTTCTTCATCTGTGAACACAGAACAAAAATATTTGTTAAGCAATTCCGCTTTATCCTTATCAGCTTGTACATATTCCCCCCCTGTACCCTTGAGTCTGACAATACCACTTTTGCCCTTCCTCTTCTCACTAATATATCTGAAAAATGTCTTATCCCCCCATTTTATTGCATTGGCTATTTCCTCCTCCTTTTGAATCTTTGCCTTCTTGACTACTTTGCTAGCTTCTCTAAGTTTTTCCAAATACAGATGCCTGTCTTCTTCCTCGTGTTTGAACACGTCATAAGAATTTGAAGGAGAGACTTAGTCCAACAGTATTAAGACCGTCAGTGGACTCTCTTCAACTAGATTCACAGGGACATAAAATATGTGGGGGATGTAATATTTGTGAATTTTCTGAGACGTTGAAAGATTTTCAATATAAAGGCATAAGGCATACATTAAACCAATCGACTACGTGTACTTCCAGCTATGTTGTATATTGCATTAGATGCCCATGCGACTTACTGTACATAGGTAAGACAGAAAGACCGTTCCGGGTCCGTATTAACGAACATCGTAGTAGATTGAGATGTAAGGTGCTAGAAGCATCTATGGTAGCACATTGCCTTTCCAAACATCATGCATTTGAACAACTCAAATGCTTCTGTCTTGATATGGTGCAAGTAGGACAAAATGGTAAAACTAGGGAACAAACACTAATTATCCGTGAACAATGCTGGATTTATAAACTACAAACAGTTTACCCACAAGGTATGAATAACATTATTGATTGGGCTGCCTGCCTGTGATTTGCCAATATGATTTGTTGACATGCCTCAGGTTTCAATATTTTAGTTGAAAAGGCTTTTCCTCATTACATAATGCTTTCCTGGCAATTGCATTGGTTGGATCACCATTGCGTCATCTGACGTTTCAAAACAGCTCACTAGATAAAGATCTTCTTTTTAATAAGCCCGCATGCGCTGCGTTTTTTGGGGAAGCCGACAGGCTCAAAGTTAATACGCCAGGCATAAGGACCAAGACCACAAATAGTGAGGTAAAAAGGAGGTTCTTTACTGATTTTAACATGGCTGTATTGTGGAAGTTTTCTCCTAGACTAGTTCTCATTGTTTACGGCATGAAAACTTGCTTTAAAGTAACTGTTTATATTGACAGTGCCAGTTTTGAGACACACACAACAATTTCAAGGTGGAATCGCTGAGACTTAACAGACATTTCAAACCTAACCCCCTGAAGAAACTAGCCAGTTTGTGAAACGCGAAACGGCTGCCGCAAGAAGGCATCGGGGAATCATAAGATAAGAAAATTTATTCTGCTATCTTTTGATATGGAATGTCAACTTGCCTGTCACTTATCATAATAATATTAACATTAAGGGAGAACGAAGGTCGTTGATGCAAAAGTGACACACATCCATTGACATAGTCTGCAGGAGAGTGCCTAGCTAAAGTCTGAGACCTGTTCTTCTTTTATAAAATACCATAAGTTACTACTGTGGAAAAGATCATAGCCGGTGTTTTTGGATTTGAGGGATTGTCTACATAATTTTCATATAGGAGGTTATTCCAAGCAACTTTGCCTTTTTTTTAAGTGCCATCAAGTCAATGCTGACTTCTAGCAACTCAGCAGCCTCTGGGTTTTCTTCATAAGTAGATTGCCAGACTTTTTCTTCCATGGAAAGGGAGAGTAAAGCGTCTTGACCAAGGTCACAAGGACTGCCAGTGGGAATTCAACCCCAATCTCCTGGATTACTAGGTTGTTGCTTTAATCACTAGACTACTCCTCCGCTCTATTTCTCTTTCTTCACTTTTACTTGGCTACACTCAGACGAATCGTTCTTCCTGCACAATATGCTTCCCCGGCATATCTTTAGAGCTGATAGATTCTGTTGAGGCACGTTGCTGAAACTGCTCTGCATGTGTCTCTGGCTCTTCAGTCACCGGGTTTCTGAGATCTTGCTGTACTCCTTTCTCCTTCCCTCTTGGAGTTGGTGGTTCCCTTCTTCTCTGCTCTGTTCTTTCACAGGCAAAGCTGCTCTGCACCTGAGCTAGATAGGGGTGCTGGCAGGCTTTGCACAGTCATACAGGAACTTCCTGGTGTAGACTGGAACCATGCTACTATCCTACCCCTCTTTTCTCTCTTCCTGCAGCTTTAGTCTTGTGGCTCCCTCTTGGTGCTATGAGGGGCTGGGGAAAGCCACAATTACCTAGCCCTTAAAAGCAGATACCTGGCTGCCTTTAAGAATGGTTTGTATATGGATTTTCCCTCCCAGGGTAGTCTCCTCCCACCATGGAAAATTACACTGTTTATTTCCCAGCTATATTGTTGTATTTTAGCAGGACCACTGGAGGTCTCTGCTGTTCAAAGCAGTGACATCCAAGGGGTATCTACACCTGGGAGCACAGGGAGGGGAATGGCCAGCAAGAAAAAGAAGATGATAGCACCTCTTTTTAAGCCTTTGATGAAAACCTCTTTTGGAGACCACACAGTAAAAAGATAAACAGAATGGTGTCAGTCCAGAGGGCCCATTAAAATAATCGTAAGTATATGGGGACAGACTAAAAGATCTCATTATCAATACTTTGGATGAAAGGCAGAAAAGAAGAGCTCTGATAGACATTTAAATAGCTCTGTGGCATAAATGCACAGGAGGCAGGTCTCTTGATATTGAAAGGAAACTCTGGTTTAAGGGGGCAAAAGTGAAGGTCAAAAGGGATAGACTCAAGAGAAATCTAAGGAAAAATTTCTTTATAGAAAGGGTGGAAGATGCACGGAATGACCTCTCAGTGGAGATGAGGACTGTATCCAAATTCAAGAAAACATAGGCCAAACATGGAGGATCTCTAAGCAAGCAGAAGGGATTGTAGAGCTCAGTAGTTGGTATGACTGGGCAGACTAGATAGACCATATGGTTGTTATTTGCCATTATTTTTTATGTGCCCGACATTTAAAACCACTTATTCAATAAGCAGCAGCTGCTAACCGGATAAATGGTGCTGACTGGGGTCAGCCACTAATTTTCAGTGGCATTATCCGGTTAATGCCCCTGAAAATAACCACAGACCATTCCAGCACTATCTGGATAGTCTTAGGGTGGTCTGGGGCAGAACCAGGGCAGATCACCAACTTATCAGGATAGCAGCGATTTTCAGCACCAATATCTAAATAATACTCTGTATAAGTTAGGACAGCAAAATAATGTCCTAGGTTATGTGAACGGCTATCCAGATAACAACTCTGAATATTGCTGTTATCCAGACATTGGCGGTGGGTAGTGCCATATCTGGTTTTTTAGTGCTATCTGGATTGCAGCTAGCACTGAATATTTGGGTGCAACTGTAAATTCTGCGGCCAGTGTTTAAAAGGAACACTGATCGGGGGGCGGAGCCTGATGTCCAGCGGGTTAGACGCTTCGCGCTGAAGCTCCCGAGAGGCCTACTCAGAATCCTGACTTAATACCTACATAAACTTAATATTTTGCTCCGAACTTACCGGGGTGCCTTGGGGGGGATGGCGGCCCACAAACCAGCGCGCTTGGACTTCGGGTCTCCCTCTTCTTCACACGGAAAACGCTCCAAAACAGAGTTGTCTTCCCCACAAAAGATGGTTCCACATCGGGAAAACCCCGAAATGCAACAGGAGATCTTGGAGGAAATACGCGGTGTGAAGGAACTGGTACAGTCCAACGGAGAAGCGCTCCGAGCCATGCGAGAAGATTTCGGTATGCTTCAGGACCGGCTTGAAGGTCTTTCACTACGGCAGGACAACATGGTGGGGGTCCTCGACTCGCACGCGGTGCGCTTGGTGAAACTGGACAAGGCTGAGCGTCAGATACAGAATCTTCAAAAAGAGCTAGAGGATAGCAATAATCGAGCCCGTCGCAACAATGTAAGGCTCATTGGAGTACCGGAGGGGGCGGAAGCAGGAGATATCAGAGAATTCCTGGTCAAAACTCTTCCCTCCTTGCTGAAGATCACTTTTCACAGTGATCTGGAAATTGACCGAGCACATCGTGTTCCTACCAACATGGCGCTCAATCGGACGACCCCCCGGCCTATCATCTTTCGCTTACTAAGATATCAGCAAGTTGAGCAAATTCTAAATGCTGCCCGGGCGAATCATCATCTGGAGTTTGAAAGTCATAAAGTCTCCTTCTTCCCTGACTTGGCAAAGCCCACAGTTGACCGTCGGAAGAGACTCCTTGCTTTTCGACCTAGACTTCAACAGCTACAGGCTCGCTTTGGCCTATTGTATCCAGCGAAGCTCAGAGTGACTCTCCATAACCAAACTAGAACCTTCGAAGATCCTGATCTGCTAGCAACATTTTTAGATTCCAAAGAAGCAGACCAGATGCGCTAATCCAACAACTTGGATCTGTAATCCGCCGGATCTGCCCGCCATTTTGAATGGCCCGACGCGGTGATCATAGCCTGGAACAGAGACTGCCTGGACTTTTCTTTCTTTCCATATATAACTTTCTTGGTCTCCTTTCCCTCCATGATGTGCACCTCGGTTGGATTCGGAGCACGCACAGCTATACAGGTTATATATTTCAATTTAGGCCTTCTCTGGGGTTTCTCCCCGCAGACATATGGTCGCCAGTAATTTCTGGGGTTCTGCTTCTTCTCTAATGCACTTCGGTGCTTATTTTTTTATATGGGGCGCTTCATTGTTTTGCATTAGCTTACTTTCTATCATGTCATGTGTACAGCCATATACAGTTAATATGAGGGAAATTGTGCAATTATGTGCGTTGTCATGTTCTTTCTCAGAATTTTTAACCCTTCTGAATGGCCTTATGTAAGATCTTATCACTGAACGTAAAAGGCATCAATAGTCCAATCAAAAGAAAGAAAATCCTTAGCTATCTTAATCATGAACATGCTGATTTAGTGTTTCTTCAGGAAACGCATTTAAACTCCGTTGAAACACTGAAACTTAATGCTAAGCCTTACATGGTGGCTGCCTACTCTCCCGCCGTTTCCAAACGGTGTGGGGTAGCCATCTTGGTTAAGAAGTCTTTGCAAGCTACTGTAATGGATACTAGTTCTGATAAGGAGGGTAGATGGGCCCGTGCACACCTTAAGGTTGGAGATAGTGAATTCACATGTATTTGTATTTATGCTCCGAATGTGGATAACCCTGCTTACTATGCAAGTATTGCGCAGTTGGCACAGGCCTCTGCCAATACTCCATTAATTCTTGGCGGTGATTTCAACCAAGTACTTGATCCTTTGATAGATAGACTGCCGCCTAGAACGAGTGGTCCACCCAAGAGTCTTGATACCCTTACAGCTCTGATGAAAGATCTAGCGTTAGTAGATGTATGGAGGCTGCTTCACCCCTCCGATTTAGAGTTCACCTTTTTCTCAGCCCCCCATCACTCACAATCTAGAATAGATTTTTTTCTTATCTCCAAAGCACTGATATCCCAAGTGGACATGGCTAGGATTCATCCTCTCCATATTTCAGATCATGCTGCCATATCTTTCTCATTACATGTCACTACGCAAGGTGAACATCCCCGTGCTTGGTTTTTTGATAGATCCCTACTAGACCAAAAAGATTTTCAGGTTGACATAAAGGCCGCTATCCAAGACTACTTTCATTTTAATTCACCCCATGACACTGCGAGCTGGGCTTGGTGGGAGGGTTTCAAGGCGTCCATCCGTGCAACTATAACTAGCTATCAAATTCGACAGGGGAAACAAAGAAAGCAACATTTACTGATTCTAGAACAACAGATACAAGCTGGAGAGCGTCTTCTCAAGTCCCGTACTGACCCATGTATTTTACTTCGCTTACAACGCCTTCGTTTTCAATACAATCAGCTTTTATATACCGCTGCTGCTAAAAATATTGAATCACAACAAGGGATGTACTATCGGGAAAATAACCGTGCTGGCAAATTGTTAGCCAATACTCTGAAAGGTCAAAAAGAAGCCAAGCGCGTTACCGCTCTCCGCAATCCGTCGGGGGGGAGCCTGGTCACTAAAGATACAGAAATATTAGAACTCTTTCGTGATTTTTATACTCGGCTTTATCAATCTGAATGTGACTTCGAGCCAGAAGCATTTGAACGACTACTATCAGGGGTACAACGGCCGACCCTATCTGACGAAGATAGAGAGGCCATGGACAAACCATTCACTTTATCAGAAATTCAATCTGCACTCAAGAGATGTGCCACCGGTCGAGCCGCAGGCCCGGACGGTCTCCCAGCTGAATTCTACAAAACCTTTAACGCTGACTTAGCTCCGTTTTTGAAACTTTATTTTTCTGCTCTGGCCGAGGAGGGATCTCCTTCTGGATCCTTTTCAATGGCAAATGTAGTAGTTTTTGAGAAAGAGGGGAGAGATCCGCAACTAACGGCTAATTATCGTCCAATTTCCCTACTAAACGCAGACTATAAAATATTTGCCACTATTCTCTCCACCCGGCTCTCCGACAAGATGTCTACTTTAATACACCCAGATCAATGCGGTTTCATTCCCGGTAGATCAACTGCTGATAATGCTAGGACTCTATGTCATGTACTGACTGCCGCAGTTAATCTTGATCGACCATTGGTTGGCCTCTCACTTGATGCTGAGAAGGCCTTCGACCGCTTAGAATGGCCCTTCTTGTTTGCGACTCTCCGCTGGTACGGATTCGGAGAAGGCTTTCTCCGTTGTCTCCGAATCATGTATGCACAGCCTACAGCTAGTATCTGTGCTAATGCTTTAAAGTCTCAGCCATTTCCCCTGCAACGCGGTACTCGCCAGGGATGCCCACTGTCTCCACTTCTTTTCGATCTCGCACTCGAACCCTTAGCTCTACTAATCCGGCAATCCAAGGATATTCATGGAGTCCCCTTCTCTCATAGGGAAATCAAAATTTCAGCATATGCTGATGACCTTATGCTCTTTGTCTCCCTAGACTCAGTGCCGGCTGTCCTAGAGCAAATTGGTAACTATTCACAACTCTCGGGCTATAAGATAAATTGGACCAAATCGGTAGCCTTTCCACTAAATCCTCTGATCCATCAGGCAGATATGCAATCCTTTCCCTTTTTATGGCAACCTCGCATGGTCAAATACCTTGGGGTGCACTACTGCTCTCCTTTGGAAGACACCATCACCTTTAATGCTAAAGACTTAACCTCTAAGGTCCGGGCGCTTACTCAACGCTGGACTCCTTTAACACTTACTTGGTGGGGCCGCCTAGAAACCATTAAAATGATGATTGTTCCCAAAGTGAACTACATTTTAGAAATGCTGCCATGTCTCCTACCTCGACGTACATATAAAGATTTAGAGGGTCTTCTGACTAGATACTTATGGCAAAACAAGACACCTAGGATAGCGAAACATAAGTTACAAGCAGATAAAGAAAATGGTGGTGTCAGATTCCCTGATTTCCTGAAATACCACCATTCTTTTCTTCTCAAACAAGGCGCTCGTTGGCTGGAAGACCTCACACCGAGTAGACCTGTGTGGCTAGATATAGAGGAGGACCTTTGCAAACCAATTCCTCTTACTTATCTCCCTGGTATGACTCTCCCATCAGACTCCCACTATCCACCAATGCTCTTAGACACCTTAGGTGCCTTTAATACCCTTGAGCAATCTCTAGACCCCCGACTTTGTCCGCTAGATAGACTCCCGCTTTGGCACAATGCTCGATTTCAAATACAAAATAAACCGATGGCGTGGAGCCCCTGGTACACTAGGGGCATTTGGATCCCTAATCAACTGTTCTATGCTGGTCGCTGGAAAACCTTTAGCGAATTACAACTTGAATTTGGTCTCCCAGCGAAACACTACTTTCAGTTGGTGCAACTTCAGCATTGTCTTCGGAGTGCTAAGGTGCTCCCGCCATCGGAAACCCATACCCAAGGATTGTCGGAGATAATCCGATCTATCGGGAGCTCATCGGGTGTGGCATCTAACTTTTACAAAACTTTATGTAATACTGTAAATAGAGGCACTCCTACAGCACAGAAATCCTGGGAGCGGGAAATGCATGTAACTTTGACCCCGGAGCAATGGAGCCTAGTCTGGAGCAAGGTGACACGGGTCTCTCGATCCGCCTCACTCACTCAGACACTTTTCTTTCTAGCCCACCGCTGCTTCTATACTCCTGACAGGTTAGCCAAATGGAACGCCACCCAGAGCAATAGATGCTGGACATGCCATGCGGCCATTGGTTCACTAACTCATGTTATGTATGAATGCCCCGCATTACAGTATTACTGGAGTCGGGTCTGGGGTCGTATTCAATCTATTTTGCACTTTCAGGAGCCCCTCTCTTGGAAGATAGTGGGACTCCGCTCAGCTGCGGGGATCCCCTCTCTTCCCAAATCGGCTTACTTCCTTTTAGACTTTATGCTGGGCATAGCTATTTCCCTAATTACGAAATACTGGAAAAATAGCTCCCATCTGAGCCCCAATGAATGGTGGAATCATGTCTGTCTCTACAGTAAATATGAGCAAATACCTCGTATGTCAGCCTCTTCCGCTCAGACCCCCCACCACTTGTCTAAATGGAAGATGCTCAACGACTATGTTCAAACTGCTAAATGCTCTCATTTGACTGTTTAAATCTGTGTTAATCTCTGTCACATGATCATTCTGTATCGTAGATACTATTTCTGTTTGTTTTGATGTACAATAACTGTTGTTTGTAAGCGCTTATATGATGATACTTATCAGCTTAGAGAAGAAGCATAGGGGTGGGGGGTAATTGGGGTTGCTTTTCCTTATTGTATGCTTGTATTTGTTTCCTTTGGTGTGTTGTTTCTTTTTGCTTGTTGTAAAATGAAAATAAAAGTTTAAAAAAAAAAAAAAAAAAAAAAAGGAACACTGATCAGAGTTTAAACATTGACCCTATGTTTTTGTGGATCTCCAGTGCCGGTATCTCGATAAAGGGGCTGCACTATCTGGAGATCAGTAATATTGAGAATGAGCATACATCATTCATTGGAAACAATATAGGAAAAGTCAATTACATTTCTCATGTCTTTTGGTGTTTTAAACCTGAAATCATAGGGAAAATCCTGAACTTTCTTTTTGAATTATCATCCTGCAAGACCAGGTGGAGACAGACTTGAGCAACTTTCAATCATGTCATCACTGAGTATATCCTCTGATGCAGTAGTGAGAAAAGCCAGTAGTTTCTGGCTTCAATAGGTGGCAAAGTGTGTAGACTGGTGCAGCAGATAGGCCTGACTCTCCTGATCCACACTACTATGCAGTGGTCATAGCAGCTGAGTCTGGAAAGACCATTGTTGCTCAGCACATGGGTTTGCCCATGTCTGCTGGAGCTGAGAGCCACCCTGTGTCCAATGCCATTTCCCACGGGCAACTAGTGCTTAGTGAGCCAGAAGAGGAGTTTGAGGACCCCATAGGATCCCTGAGGTGGGTTGGTAAGGCCTCTCTTTCCTCTTGCTTTCCTAAATTGTATATCTTGTATTTTTCAAAATTTTTTCCAGATTTTTCCTGACTCTCTTTTTCTGATTTGCTTTTTTCCCCCCAGTGGTTTCAATAGGATGCATTCAGCTCTCTTCTGCTTTTAATAAAGCAGCTTCAAATCTCAAAATACTTAACAAAACCAAAACAAGGCCCTGAACAGTAACTGGGCCTCCCAGGCTTGTGTGGGTGTCCAGGACCTCTTTACTCCGGTCTTGCTGATCAGCTCGATAGGCCTTGATATTCCCTTTTTGGGACTCCTTTTTCACCGCAATCCTGTATCTTTTTGGTACATCTTTTTATTTGCTGTTGCTGCTGCAGTCTTCAGCCATGTGGCTCAATGCAGTCTGCGTACCCTAGCTATTTTTTTTTTTACTGCAGCTCGCTCTGTTTGCCCTTTTATGGGCTGCAAAGCCTGGGGCAATTTCTTTTTGGGCATTCTGGTATCCCTATAGGAGACCCAAGGCCCAATGTCATTTCTGTAGTATTAGCTGCTCCTTTCTTTTGTCTTTTCTCACCACTCAGCACTTTGTGGTGGCCGAAGGCCTGGACTTCCCTTCCAAAGACCTAGGATTTGTGAGCACTCCTGTCACAGGCAGCTAGAGGGTCAGGGCTGGCTCATCCACCAAGCAAACTAGTCAATTGCCTAGAGTGGCAAACCCTAATAGGTGACATGATAGTGGGCCTTAAAGCACCCACATGTGTGTGTGCATTCATGGCTTGCCGCTCCTGCTCCCTCTGACAGGAAGCTGCATCAGAAGGGGTAGATATGAGTGCATGCACGGGCTTTGAGGCCCACTGTGGTGATGAAGCGTAATCTCTGCTGCCACTTCAAAGAAGTGTTGCCCACCTTCCCCAGGTGAGAGGCTGGATGTTGGGGGTGGTATGGCATGGCATGACGGCGACATCACAGGGTAGAGGGTGGCATGTTGGGCCTGCCTAGGGCAGCAGAAACCCTTGAGCTCTGTTCCGCTCAGAGTCCAACCTTATCCCCATGGCTGTTGGTTGAAGACCTCAAATGAAATTCCTGCCACAGGAAGGTAAGTCTAATGAGGACTGGGTCGGGGTTACCCCTAGAGGCTGCCTTTTCTCTGACGAACCCCTTTGATGTCCTTTCAGGATGCTATGGCAGGTGAGTCAGGTGAGTTTAGCTGGTTGACCTGCTGCATTCATACTTCTCTCTGGCCCTATGCAGCAACACATAGGATTTTAGGGAGGAAATCCCCAAACTGGGCTTTTGAGTGCCTAAGGTCCTATTTCAGCTGCTCTTTTGGCCCCAAGGCTAGTGGAATCAGCCCTTTAGGCCCCTTGGGATGGGAGTCCTGTTAACGACTGAGACTAAGCACATGGCTGTCCCAGTGGAGAGAGGTGCTATGTCTGAGGAGTCTGTTTTGGAGGGATGAGGTCCTTAAGGCCTTGGCAGTCACTGCCTTAGTCTCTTAGACAATGCTGTGTGCATGTCTGGCAGTAGCCCTTTGATGATGGATTCATCTTCCACTAGCAGCCATGTGGCTATGGCCCCTTGTTCCCAAGGATACAGGTTTGTTCCCTGCAAACACTAACACTGGTAGGGCCAAATGGTCACTAATTCCAGTCTTCTTCCAAATACTAGGAGGCTTGCAGTGGACCTCATAGTGGCTGCTGCTGGTTTAGTCTTTCCCAGCTCCACTTAATGCCACCACAATGGGTGGTGCTAAGTGCTTCTGCATTGCCTCCGATGCATGTTAGGGTCCAAATCAATGCAGTATCTGCTGGGATTGTACATGCCCCCAACAGATAATGCATGACCTTTGCACATACTGTACATTATCCGTCCTAAATGTGTAAACAGGCCCCTGTGGATCAAAAAGTACCCTATTATGCTATAGTGCAGACAACAGGGCCCCTAGTTACACAGGACCTAGTTACAAATAGTGTGTGCTAACCATTAGCCCAGCATAGTAAACGTGCCCCTGTTGTGCAGAAGTGCAATTGACAGAATTGCCCTTGAAAAAAAAAGAATTAAATGAAAAATCCTGTAAAAGACATAGGAAGCCCAAACAAAATGGACAATTTTGTTCTGCACACTTCTAATTGAAGTCACTATCCAGACTGAAATCAGATAACTTGAAATGCAATGTGCGCTGTTGATTAAATGCTGATGCCCGATGACCCAGCCCATGGGTTTTCAGGCCTTTCTTCTGCTGAGTAAATTTACAGCTCAACAAGTATCCAGCCAAGTTTGGTATTAACTAGGCCTGACCCTGCCTTAGATTCAGAGATCAGGTGAGAGCAGGTTTGTTCTGATAGCCTTTTCGTCAAATATGGCTGATGTTGTTGTTCAGTGCCATCGAGTCGGTGTCGACTCCTGACATCCCTTTGGATAGTTGACCTAAACATTGTTTTGTCTTCAGCCAAGTGGCTCATTGTTGATAGAGTGGTATCCATAGCTGCTGTTATTGTATCGATCCATCTCATTGCCGGCCTTCCTCTTTTACGGTGATCTTCTACCTTGCAAAGTATTATATCTTTCTTCAATGATCTCTCTCTTCACATGATATGTCCAAAGTATGAAAGCCAATATCCATATGACTGATAAATCCAACAAAATCAGGAAACCTTGTATGCCCTTATCGTTGTGATAAAGAATATCATCCAGCAAAGAGATTGAGTGTTGTTACTGTGCAATGCGACTGTCAAAAAGCAGACTGCATCCTTGCCAATCCTGTTTCTTCAAAAAATTCATGTAGTTGTAGAAAAACTACATGCTCAGACAGCCTTTTTATCAAATCATTATTTGGATAATGGTCTCACTATCATCGCTCTCCATATAACTTCCAGATGTGCCCACGTACCATCCCCGATACTATCCAGATATTTGCCTTTGAATATCAAAGACAATTTTGTTCCCTTAATCAAAATCCTTCCCTACAGTGGACACTAGTAGAGTATATAGAAATAGATTTGTGGATAGAGCAATGGACTGAGAGCCAGGGAAATCAGAGTTCAAGTCCTGTTTCTCCCACTGGCAAATCTATTTCTTGTGACCTTGGGGCAAAGTCCTTAGCCATTTATTGATTAAGGCACAAATCTTATGTTATAAGGTGAATAATCAAATCTAAAATCCCAAAATACATGCCCTTAAGAGTGAACATATATCCGTCATTATAGAATCCTGGCTCACCTCCCATCAAAAGGAAACATTTCCTTAGAGCCTCTGTTGCTAGTGTTAATTGCTTATGATATATTGGAATGCTGCAGAATTCCAAACTTGATCAAGTAAAGTAATTTTTAGCAAGTCAGGGAAAACTCCTTGATGTCAACTTCCAGAAGTCAGTTTCCTGGTTAGTGAGATCCAAGGCTTCATCTGCAATCCAACTCAGATCACGTTGTTCAGAGAGCTCCATAAAGAGATTGGAGAGCTTAAATCCTAGAACTTTCTAGCAGCTCAAAACACTATTGCTGCCCCATTAAGGCGGAAATATAATCTGAGTAAATACTGGCCTAATTATCTTTAATTGGGAAATTGGCCAAGAATCATTTTCACTAAAGATCTCATTTCTCAGCTTCAAAAACTGGCACATCATCCAAGATCCCATCCTCTTGAGTAATCAGAGTTAAGGTGAGCGTATGGCACCCTGGCTTAAAGTGGTTCTGCTGTTTCCAAATATTTCTCCTTGGAGTCCAAATGAACAAAAAAGGAAACAAAAGTTTCAGTATTTAAAAACAAATATGGATTAGACAGAATTTAAGTTGTGATCAGCTCTACATTTTTCTTCTTTAAAATATGCAGATTAAAATCTTCTGAGTCCTCCTTTCATTCTGTGTGCCATTTTATTATCCTACTTTATCCCTAAACATTATGGGGGAAAATTTCAAAGGCATGTATTCAGTGGTCCCAACACGATTAGTGCCACCCCGGGTGCCATTGCTACACGCTCCAATGCCAAGCGGTTCGCATTGGGGCGTTCCTGGGTCGAGAGGAGGGGCACCCATTGCTAATTGGGCAGCAGCGATATTGAGCCATGCCCAGTTAGCGATATGCAGCAAAAGTGATGTGCAGGAAACCCTGGCCTACGTTTTGCCGTTAGCTCACCAGACAGCTGCTCAATATAGCTGTTGCCCGGTTAGCTTTCTTGCAATGCAGCGAACCCAGATAATCAATGCTGGGGCTGGATAGGATCCTGGTTTACATTTCAGTGCCAGCGGCTGGTCACGTTAGCAGCTCTAGCTGTGGGCACTGAATATCCCTCCCTATGAATATAAAGGCATAAGAACATAGGGTCTGATATTCATCAGCACTGGTTAGCATGATTACAGCCCCTAGCTGTCACCGCTCAATACTAAACCTGGATATTCAATGCCGGGGCCATATTCAACCACCGGCACTGAAAATCTGGGTCAGCCACACAGCCCAGAAGCTAACCAGGCAGTGACTGAATATTTCTGCTGACTGGTTAATGACAGGAAACACTGGCTTGTAACCAAACAACCGGGGTTCGATTCCCACTAGCACACCTTGTGGCCTTGGGCAAGTCACTTAACCCTCCATTGCCTCGGAAGAAAGGCCTGGCAATCTACTTCCAATCACACTGCCAAGAAAACCTAGGAGCTTCTGGGTCGCCAGGAGTCGGGACTGACTCGAAGGCACACATCGCATTGCATTTTACCACCCCCGGAACGCCTTGATGCTCCAGCACGAACCGCTGGAGTCATTGCATGCAAATCTAACTCATGCATAATCATTGTGGATAGCCTGAAAAGCAGACTGACAGGACAGGGTTAAGAACCACTGCTATAGTGCAAGCCTGAAATATATTTAGCCTGTTTGCCTGTGCAGTAGAAAATAACACTAGCATTCACGTAGAGTATTGATGGGCTTAAGCCAAGGGACCATGCGCTACCAATGTCGCAGTAATAACTTTGACTCCCTGTGGAACCCCAAATCATATTTAAGATATTGATACTGATTTATAAAGCTTAAAATGACATGGGCCTGGATTACTTACAGGAAATGTTCCAGGAAAATGTTCCAAATGGTGTGTTAAGCTTGTTACAGAAGGAATGGTTGGTAGTACTGAATGTAGTTCGGGTGCGTTTTCTGTTTCTGTGCCTGTGGTATGGAATGTCTTGCTAGAATGTGTCTTTAAGGGGTGAAAATGTGGCTATTCCACTAGGCATTTCTAGGACTGAGAATGTAAGAGATGATGTGATTTGTTTTTTCACCTTGTTAGAGGTTTTAGGATGGATTAGAATTATGTTAAGCTGAGGTGGTAAGAGGAAAGAATTTTAAGAGCTGTTAGAGGGTTGGGAAATGGATTTAGTTGAAATTGTATAGAGAGCTGCTGGATTGGAAAGGGTGGGTGTGGATTTGTGCTGTAGGATATGATATTGTACTTTTATATATGTTGTATTCAATGTAAATCACTTTGAGTTGTTTGTAGAAAAGATGATATATATTGGATAAAGCTGTCCTGAAAAATGGAGTCAGTTGGCAACTATAAGGACCTTATTTTTTTTAACAGTTCTGTTCTGCAGAGAATGGATTCCCTATTATGCAGTGATGAACTTAGCAGAATCTAAGGCTATAGTTTGGGCTATAGAGACCGGCAGTACAAGGCAAGGCCGGACATAATGGGCCCAATATTCAAAAGTCATTTATACGGTTTACAACCCAGTAAATGGTGTAAATGCCTTAGATGGGGACATTCAACGGCACTTACACAGTTAATGCCATTGAATATCCCCCATCTAAGTCCCTTATGTTCTCCAATGCTATCTGGTTAGCATCGGGGTGTGTTGGGGGCATTCCGAGGCGGGGCCGAGCAGAGGCGGGAAATGGCGCTAACCGTGCAGCAGCATCTTTAAGGTGCCGATCGCTAACCGGCCAGCAACCAATATCGCTGCTGCACAGTTAGCTTCGGCGGCTTCTGGCTTTGGTGGTGATCACTGGGTATTCAATGCTGTCGCCGTGGCTTTGAATATCCGGTTTGGAGGTTGGTGAGGAGAGCTATGTGCCCATCGGCACATAGCCCTTTGAAGATCTGGGCAAATGGATATCGGGCCCAATAAATCCTAGTTCCTGATCCTGAAATAAAATGCTACTAACCTTAAAAATCTGTGAACTGAACTTTTTGCCTGCACTGTCTTGTCTTTCAATTGAAGTGGACTTTTACGTTTGTTACAACTTTAAAATTCAAGGGATTATGTACTAACATGTTGATGGAGTAACACGTGATATTTGCCTCTTAATGCATGCTAAATGGCAACATTGTGCATTTTTTCACAATAGCACACATTTATTTAAGGTAATGCAGGGTACATAATAATGAGATGAATAACACAGCTTGCAATGAACATCACAAGCTGCATTACTCCTGTCAAAATAACACCAACTCAAAGCTGGCATTATTTTCCTGCTCAGAAGCATTCGGTCACTAACACACAGACTGATGCTCCAGGGAGGCATCTTAAAGGGGTCAGTGCATTTCTAAATCCCTCCGTTTCCCAGTTAAGACTCTGAGCCTCCTGAAGACCATTCGTCCATCCCTTGTCTACTTCCCTAGGCCTCTACCAATCGTTAGTGGCAGGGGCGGCCCAAAGGGGGTGCGGGGCCATGTGCGGGGCCTCATTTGCATAAGTGGCCTTATTTGCATAAATATTTGCATAATGTTACCATACACTAACTTTTAGTAAACATGTCTCTTAATGAGTGTATGGATAAAGAAAGACTAAAAGATTTCTACATTACTATAATCCAGTGCCAACCGCCAGGCACATTAGGAGCTACTACAAACGCTGCCCATTTAGAACCCATAGCAAACCCGCCGTATCCTGACAGCATTACCAGGACTCACAAAGCACCATACCCTACCTATCAAAAGGCAACACTGCAAATATTAAACCAATACATTTCAGAGAATACTGGGGAAAGAGAACAAGTGGCAATGTCAAATAGGAATTACATAAATAGAATACCTCAGCTCAGTTACACATGCAGAACATAGACCATCACCAAACAAGGAATCACAATTTAGAAACAGGAAGGCAATAATTAAACTGGGAACCCCAAAAGCCAAACTTGGAATGTACAACAACACTGTAGAAATAAAACTATAAATTAATTTCCTCTTGTACCAAACAAAGCGCAGACGTTAATGATGCACATTTCCCAGAGCTTTCATATTCCAGCTAATAAATTCAAAATAAAGAGATATCTTTCTACCTTTTGTGCATTTTTTTCAGTTGCAATTGCTCCAGCCACTTTCTTCTGGTTTCTTCATATTTTCTGCTAACTGTCCATTGTCTGCTGTCCATTTGTTCTTTCTTCTCTCTTCTAGTTTTTTTTTCCATTCTCTCTCTCTACATCTGCTTTGACATACTAATCTTTCTCCATTTGCTCTTTCCTCATTCCTATTTCATCCACACAAATTTTACCCCTCCATCCTCAATCCCCACTTACTCTCCCAATACCCGGCCAATTGTAGATTTTTCATCCCTCCCACACAAAATATTTTTCCCCTCTCCATTTTACTCTCCCAGCCCCATCCCATTCTAATCCTCCCCAACATCAGCTCCCTTCTAGTTCCAGTCTCACCCAGCATCCATTCCCTTCTAGTCCCTGCATCAGCCCATTTCCAGTCCTAGCCCCCCATCAACCCATTTCCAGTCCTAGCTCCCCCATCCATTTTCAGTCTGAGTCCCTTCATCAGCTCATTTCCAATCCTAGCCCCCATCAGCCCATTTCTAGTCATTTCCTAGCCCCACCATCAGCCCATGTCAAATCCTAGCTCCCCTCCACTCAGCCCAATTCCAGTCCAAGCCCCCCATGAGCCTACTTTCAGTTCTAGCCCCTCCATGAGTCCATTTCAATTCAAGCCCCCACCAAAGCCCATTTCCAATCTTAGCTCCCCCCAACAGCACATTTCCAGTCCTATCCTAGCTGCTCCATCAGCCCATTTTCAGTCCTAGCTCCCTTCCCTCACAGCCCATTTCCATTCCAAGCTCCCTCCCCATCAGCTATTTGCAGTTCAAGCCTCCCCTTCCACGCAGCCCATTTCCAGTCATAGCAACCCCCCAACCCATTACCAGTCCTAGCCCTCCATCAACCCACTTCCAGTCCTAACCCCCCATCACCCCATTTTCAGTTTAAGCCCCCCCCTATAACCCATTACCAGTCCTAACCCCCCATCATCCCACTTCCAGTCAGCCCCCAATAGCTCATTGCTAGTCCTAACCCCCCCCCCATCAGCCCACAGCCCATTACCAGTCCTAACCACATCAGCTCTCCTCAAGTCCTAACCCCTCCCCATCAGCCCATTTCCTGTCCTAGCCCCCCATAGCCCATTATCAGTCCTAACCCCCTCATAGCCCATTAGCAGTCCTAACCCCCCATCACCTCATTTCCAGACAGCCCCCATCAGCCCACAGCCCATTACCAGTCTTAACCCCCCCATAGCCCATTACCAGTCCTAACCCCCCCAACAGCCCACAGCCCATTACCAGTCCTAACCCCTCCCCATCAGCCCATTTCCTGTCATAGCCCCCCATACCCCATTATCAGTCCTAACCCCCCCCATAGCCCATTACCAGTCCTAACCCCCCCCAACAGCCCACAGCCCATTACCAGTCCTAACCCCTCCCCATCAACCCATTTCCTGTCCTAGAGCCCCCATAGCCAATTATCTGTCCTAACCCCCACATAGCCCATTACCAGTCCTAACCCCCCCCCATAGCCCATTACCAGTCCTAACCCCCCATCACCCCATTTCCAGACAGCCCCCATCAGCCCACAGCCCCTTACCAGTCTTAACATCCCCCTATAGCCCATTACCAGTCCTAACCCCCCCCAACAGCCCACAGCCCATTACCAGTCCTAACCCCTCCCCCTCAGCCCATTTCCTGTCCTACCCCCCCCCCCATAGCCCATTATCAGTCCTAATCCCCCCCATAGCCCATTACCAGTCCTAACCCCCCATCGCCCCATTTCCAGAAAGCCCCCATCAGACCACAGCCCACTGCCAGTCTTAACCCCCCCCCCACCCATTCCCAGTCCTAACCTCCCCCCCCCCATCGGCTTATGGCAAAATTAAAAAAAAAAAAAAAGCTGGCTCTGGCTGCTGCCGCTGCCGCCGTCGTGGCAGTGGCAGAATGAAGTGTCCCCCGGGGCCTCCTCTGCTCGCTGAGCCCCTCTGCAAGGGCTTTCAGATTCGTGAAGGGAGAGTGTCTCCCTCGCGTCTCTGTTAAGCCCGCAGGGGCTAATGGGAAATTTCCCATCTGCCCCTTTAGACGCGAGGGGCTGATGGGAAATTTCCCATTAGCCCCTGCGGGCTTAACAGAGTCGCGAGGGAGACACTCTCCCTTCGCGAATCTGAAAGCCCTTGCAGAGGAGCTCAGCGAGCAGAGGATGCCCCGCGGGACACTTCATTCTTCCACTGCCGCGGTGGCAGCGGCAGCAGCCAGAGCCAGCTTTTTTTTTTAATGTAATTTAAAAAAAAGCAGAATGTTCTTTGCGCGGGGCCCCCTGAAACGCGGGGCCCTGTGCAAAAAACATTCTTGCTCAATGGACGGGCTGGCCCTGGTTAGTGGTCTGAGGTTAAAGACAGGAGCAGCTGCAGATTCTAGATTATAAGGGATTTCTAGAGGTAGGCCTAGGGGGAGCATAAAGGGGATTGGGGGGTCGTCTTTGGGAGGGTCGGGGTTGGGAGAGGAGGTCTGCAGGGTGTATTCAGAGGTGGAGTCTAGACTGGAAGGAATGGGAGGAAAAGAACTGACCCCCTTTAGGAAAGCTCCCCAGAAACATTGGTTGGTATGCTTGCATCCCAGAGCTTCCGGAGAGTAGAATAACACAGCTTGTGAGAATGACTGAAAATTGTATTATACAGTAATTGCAGGAGTCACTAAGCTGCAGTATTCAGTTACCACAAGTTAGCAACTCCCACTGTAAATTAAGCTACAGGAAAATGTGAAATTGTACGATAGCTTAGAAAATAGCCCCCTCAGTAATTAACAGTAACAGTATGAGTGGTGATCATTAACATCTGAAAGTTTAGCTTTTAAACAAATTATTTGAAAATAAAATACAATAATTAAAATCTTTCACTAACTACTAATTTTGCTTTGTCTTAATATCCTGGGGGTATGTTTACTAAACTGGGCTAACGGTTAACCCGGGCTATCTGCAACGATGTCCCATTGAATAGCCCGGGTTAACCGTTAGCCCGGTTTAGTAAACATACCCCCTGGAGTTGTCTCTTACTGGTGTTGTGACCCAAATACACAAGCACACACATTTGGGTTGATCCAGAAATTAGCTTGCAAAGAGAAGGGGCAAGGAAGGTGGTGAAAAGGAAAGGATGTGCAGATGAAGGCTGATTTCGTAGCCCTTTTACTAAAGCCTGCTAAGTGGTTAGTACATGGTTTAGAAAGTAGTAATGGCCCATGGTAACTGTTAATGCGAAAGCATGACAGTTACCAGCCACTAAAATGATCATTAATTGCCCATCGAGCAAAGGGATGGAGACGTGGTCAGGTTATAGGTGGAATGTGAGTGTGGAGAACACATTGCAGTTAGCGTGGGGTACATATCACATACTTACTGTCATTGTGGAAATTAATGGGGGGTCCACCTAGCAATACCTCTTTGGGTAGTGTTAGATGCACCCGTGCTGATTGAGCCCCGTATAGTAATTGCCGGGGACATGCAGCCCGTGCCCCTGAGACTTTGCACTTAACACACCTTAGGTTTTGTGCTAGATGCACTTTAAATGCAAAAAACCTAATGGGTTTTAGTAAAAGTGTCCTTTAGTGTTAACATGCAGATTTTCACCTCTTTAAAACCACAAAATTCTGCTTTCATCACTTTACCCCCTGGAATGGACAGCCTGCAGGTTTTTCAGATCAGCTGAAATTTGTGAAGCTTTTACTCATACAAATTCAGAGCGCTTTCCACATAGTAGTCTCATTAACAGAGCTAATAAAAAGAATAATGATGAATAATGTAACATCATGGTGAAATATCGTTCGACTCTAATTAATGCTGTGCTTTTCCTTAGTTCGTGCTTGAATGTATGAACTTGATTGACATTTGATGTTCCACTGGCATCACAGGGTGTCTGTAGCATTAACAGCTTGCCAAGTTTATTAGCAGAATTCTTAAAGTCTGAACATCTTGAGTTGTGCTACAAGCGTATTGTCCTTTTATTTTTCAGTGAATCACTGTTTTCTTGTGTTTTTGGAACTGACTTTTAAATTCTATTGAACCTTAAACAATTTACAAGTACCAGCCAGCTTGCACTAGCAGAGTGAACACTGAAATATTTTGTGTGTAATACTATGTACTAGTTAATATCCGGTGAAATTCACCATAGAATCCTGTTCATTCCCCTTGTTTTGGAAAGTCTGTCTTTGGAGCCTGATCCCCCTTATTCTCTTGTTTACTACCCATCAGGCTGATGCAGGAAGCTAGTGCAGGCTTTACAAGCCCATAACGCCATGTTTAAGCACATTTTTCGATCCTCCCCATGCAGGAAATAGACTTAAACGCCGGCGGAAGAACTAGCGCCCAGTTAACACCACACATATTTAAATGAATACTCATTATCTAAATGTATTTTAATCTGCTGGGCGAGTATGCAAATCATGGTTACGCCTGATGCAGAGACAGGCATAGATGATTTCGTAACCAGCCATAGTGCCAAAATTTTAACTGCAGGGTCTGAGCAGAAATAAACCTTTAACATTGCCTCTGACGGTATTTTGATGGCACTGGGGGCTTTCCTCATTGCTTAAATCATCTTCTCCCCAGATGATCAGGCATCGGGCTGTGCCAACAAAAAAAAAAGATAAAGCCGAAGTGAAACCGGTTTTCTGGTGTTCCAGTACTGTGCCGTTCATCAGCCTGTCATCCAGTTAGATAACAGCTATTGTTTTCATATCCTATCTAAATAGCCTGGAAGCAGAGGGATGACCAAGTTAAAAAATGCAAGTTAGCAGCCGGTGCTTGGGGAGAGCAAACCAAACTAGCGCAGACTTCTTGTACACATGGCTTGCTCTCCCAGTTTAACGCTGAGGTGGCTCATTTGCATGCGCAGGGTTACTGTGGTGGGCATTGTATATCCTAACCTTTCTGCATTGCATGTTAAAATGTGTGCGTTGTCAGGAACATTAAACAATCAATCCAATGCAGCTTTCTGCATCGGCCTGCATGCGTGCTATAACCATTATTGCTACTACTACTACTATTAACAATAATTATCATTTATATAGCACTACTGGTTTTACAAGTACACAAAAAAGAGAGAGTCCATGCTGCACAGAGCTTACAATATACTAAGACAAACAAAACAACCGGGGACAAGGGAGCATTTTTTGTCTACATATGTCTGTTTTTAGTTTGTATTAACATATTCCCTACTTGGTGACGATCTATCTCTGTTCTGCATACATGTGACTGAGGTTACATGTTCTGTTAGCATGGAGTTTCTATGCTATTAATCCGGCTTGTTCAGTTTTCTGAACAGGAATATGGATGTCCTAGAGCCCACTGCGATATTTATGGTGCTGCCCTTTTTTAGGTACGCTCCATGTTGTATGAGTTTTGGAAGTTAGTGCTGTTATGGAGTAGTAGATTTGCTCTGTGGGTCCTGTACTCTGGGTTCTTGGTGTAGTGAACTGTAGGGTGTTGGTTGAGGGGTACTGGAATATGGATTGTCTAAGATTTGCAGTTTTATTTATTTATTTATTTAACGATTTTATATACCGCCTTTCAGAAAAATCAAAGCAGTTTACATAGAACAAAACTTGAACATTACATTGAAAACTTATTCAAACAATTGAAATTACAGTGAACATTAAATTGTATATAATAAAAATGGTAATTTGAGGGTTACAATACTGAGTAAATGCTGATTAGGTATATAGATAGTTTAAACATATATACAGATTTAAATATTTACAAATTTCAAAAATCTTATCTATCTGAGCAAGGAAAAATGTATTGTAGTTCACTAGAATTATTAGTGTAAAGAGTAAATGTGATAATGTGGAGAATTGGGTATTGTAAGATAGAGTAAGAAAAAGGAAAAAGTAAGTTGTGAATTAATGAATATGAGTATACATGAGTTTAAGTGGGAAATATTTCATCTATTGGGAATGAGTCTCCAAAGTACTCTATAAATAGGTGAGTTTTAAGATCTTTTTTGGAATGCTGAAAGATCTGTGATATCTCTGAGTTTATCCGGCAGAGCGTTCCATATTAAAGGAGCATTGAAGCTGAATGCCCTATTTGTTGTAGTTTTATTGAGTTTTGAAAAGTTGTTTGGAACAAGTAGTGTGTTCAGGTTCCTTTGTCTCACTGTTCTGGTCCTTGAATGAATTGTCAGTAGATCAGTTAGATATGATGGGGCTATATCTCTTATCAGTTTGAACGTTGTTATGATAACTTTATATTTTATCCTACTTTGTACAGGTAACCAGTGAAGTTTGTACAGTATAGGGGTTATGTGTTCAGATGGACCTGCATTTATAAGCATTATTGCAGCAACATGTTGTGCTACTTTTAGTTGGTGTAAAGCATGTTTTGGAATACCTTGAAGAATTATGTTACTAAAATCTAAGTGAGGCAGGATCAGGGCTTGAAGGACTGATCTGAAGTCCAGATTTGATAATAATGGTTTTAGATTTTTAAGATATCTTAATTTATTATCTATTGTGTTTGTTGTATTCCTGTGTTCTTTATGCTGCCAGACTGAAATGTAAAATATTTTGTAGTTCAGATTCAAATACATTTATAAATTTAAGAGAACATCTCAGTTTAATTTTTTTTAGCAGCCTGATAGCTTCACTGCTGTTGAGTTCCGGACTTTTCCAGCTCTAGCACTATCCAATCCAGCCTTTGAATTCATGGCTACCAGGATTTGTTTTTCTCATTTTATATCTTCCCTCCTCATCAATAATCTGATTATAGTAAAAAAAATCTGATGTGCAGATACTTATAATGGTTTGATTTGGGAGGGGGGAAAGACTTTTCATTAATCATATTTGATGTTTATTATTATGTTTCTTTTATTGTAACATCTGTTGTGCTAAATTGCATATGTATGTTTGGAAGCCATCTAGGATTTTGGAAAGGTGGCATATACTTTTTAAAATAAAGTATACTGAATTTATGCAAACAATGCTGCAATAAATCTCCGCACATGGTTCTGCATCACCCTCATGCCGTCCCAAGGGGGAAGCAGATGGAAGGGGGGGTGGCATTGGGAGGTAGAGGAATGCAGAAACCTCAGATTGGGACCAGTATGATCAAAGAATAAAATGGTCAGACAGCAAAGGCAGAAGAGAATTTTATTTTCAATTTAGTGACTGGACTTGGTGCTGTCTTTATATGTTATACAGTACAGGAAAATGCATCTCTTTTTAATTCTCTGGTATTGCAGTGTATGCAGAATCTGGCTTCTTGAAGTTGCAGTTTAATTGTTATCTACATATGTTTATTTTTAGGTTATGGTCACTTACTCTGTACTTTGGTGAGGGTCTGTGTTATGAGTGTGTGGCCAAGGCCAGGTGTTCTGTTAACATGGAGTTTGTATGTAAGGATCTGTAATGTAGTAATCTGATTTGTTCAGCTTTTCAAATAGATGTTTGGATGTTCCAGGGCCTGCTGAAGTATTTACAGTGTTGCTTTTTTGCATCGGCCTGCTCCTTATGTGAGTTTTGGAAATTGGTGCTGGTATAGTAGATTTGCTCTATAGATCTCTTTGACTTTGTTCTGGGGTTTTATATTAGTTCATAACATGCCTGTTACTGGAGAATGTTTGTTAGTGAGATTACGAGAATCAGATTTCTATTTTTCAGATATTGAGTTCTGTGGGTGAATGTCCTAGTTCTGCTTTGCACCCATTATTGAGGGAGAGTGTTCTGCGAATGCAAAATATATATTCAAAAAGAAAAATAAGAACCATAATGCAATTTATAACAACAAAATAAAAATGTGTTATAATTTGGTGTTATAAACTGTGTTGTGGTGTTGTGATTTTCGCTCTCTTTTTTAGTTCCTTGGGGTGTGAACAACTTGCATTTCCTCCACATTATCTAATCAGCTTTTTGGTTTGGTTCAGTCCCTGAGTGGAGTTTTGAGGAAGCCCCATCAAGCTCCAGCTGAAGGGGAGGGGGGGGGGTGTTGCCATCTCATCCCTCACTTCGGGCAGCAGATTGCTTTGAGCCATCAGCAAAAAGATGATACTGAAAACCATGTGAAGGGATCACCCTAGTCCCCTGTTTGTTGTATTTGTCTATATTGGATAGATTGTGAAATCTTTTGAGCATGGACTGTCTTATTTGTACACGTACAGCGCTGCCTACAAATTTGTAGAGCTCTACAAATTAGTAGTAGTAGTAAGTTACTTCTCTGCAGCCTGATCCCATCATCCTCTCTCATGTGCCTTTAGCCCTCCCACCATAACATCAGCTCTAACCTCTATAGAGCAGTAAGTCTCAATCTCTGCCACCTGTGCTGAATATCGAACCCTTCATTTTTATCTCCTCTAGTACAGACTGATTTGTTTTTCGGGCAGCCATGGTAGACACGGTATTCTTCGCCAGCAGCAGAATTCAAAGGCATCAACTTTCTCCCTGTCTTTCTAATTCACTGTCCAGCTTTCATATCCATATGACATTATTGAAAATACCATGGCTTGGACAAGTCCAATCTTTGTATGCAGAGGTATATCTCAGCACTTGAGAATCTTGTCTCGGCCCTTTATAGCTGTTCTGCCAAGAGCATGAAGCTGATCCCTGAAGTATGTGAATTATTTAAGAAGGAAACAGGCATGTATGACTACACATGCTCAGAAAAATCTTCCTGCACATTTAAGAGCCACAGTTGGTGTCATTTTTTGCTGTGAGATATTGAGAACAGAGCCCATATGCTTGCCTAAACCCAAGCATCAGGGAGTAGTCACTATTTTCCATAGCATACCTGATCAAGTATGGTGGCACAATAGTGTGATGTGGCAGGTTGGTTGGGAAACAGTCTTATCCAATCGTGGGCAGAAAAAACTGGAGTGATTAGCTCCACCACTCCCTCCTTGCTAGTGTACTCCAACAAGGCACAGGCTGAACTATGTCTGGTGCCATTTTGTAGTATGGAAGTAATTTAAATCGATCCAACTATAGGTTGACTGATGGCATTCAGAATTGCCTTATCAACTGGTCAGAAGTGATTGGGGATCACTCCTACCTCTTTTCCACTCAGGATGGGGAAGACAATGAGGGGGGGGGGGGGATAGGAAGAGGCTTAGGGAATGTTTTTTTTTTTTTAGCTTTTCTTGCCGTGGGTTGCAGCCTGAAGACTTTGGAACAAAATAAAAACATTTCATTCCTTTTCTATTTCTTTTTAATTTAAAACATATTTTTGTGCGGAATACTCCTATTTTTAAGTTTACAGAGTATGTAGTATCTTATTACACAGTGCATTCCAGGGAACATTCTATATTTCTTGAAACATTGCAGAGATTGCAGTGACTTTGTTTTGACTTTGTTTATCATGTCTAAGTTTTATTACTTAGATTAAAATAACTTGCCCCATATATTTGCATTCAGACATTAGTGTGGGATTAATTGCTGAAACATAATTAAGGCGCTCATGCTGTAACATTATAAACCAGGATGCCAGCAGATTTCTGTTGAAGTGAAGCACTAGAATTTGAGGAATGTGTAAAATCAGAGATGCGTGCCAGTCTTTTATTTGAAATGTGTCATAACTTGTTTCCTGGCAGATGGGGTCATTGATACTATGAGGAATGTCTACTAAAGATCATTGCATGCTAATGTCCGTTAGTTTGAGCTAAGTGCTGCCACGGCCATAGGAATAAAATGGGCCATCACAGCACTTAGTGCACATTAATGGATGTTAGCACAAACCGACCTATCAAGGCACAGTTTAGAAAAGCTGTTTATTTATTTATTTAACATTTCTTTTATACCGCGCTATTTTCCATCAGTGCGGTTTACAGAGAACAAAGTGACTCAATGACAGCAAAGGCAATCAGAGTTTACATAAAACAGGGGAAAACAACTTGGCGTGAACTGGGGGAAACTATGTACAATTTACATATGAACAATTTACATATGAAACTATGTACAATTTACAAGTTACCACGTTAATCTTTCCATTGTTCCTAGGGTTATTCAATTACTCTGAGCAAGTGTGGGTTTAGGTGAAATATGGAACATCCGTGTCAAAATGTCTGAAATTCTGTGGGAGGGGCAGCATTGAAGTTGAACACATGTAAATACCATCTAAAAGCATCCTATTAGCACCCCAATAGATAAACGTGTCCACCGTGATATAGAAAGGGATGGGGCCATGCAGAATAAGGGGCCAGATGTGCAGAAAACCAGCCAAGTTCTGAATCGCTCACAGGTGTGACATAGACGTTTGTGATATCAGCCACATATTGGAAGGCTCACAAATAGGTTATCACATGTGTGTCCCAGCCTGCCATTTTAGAAATAGAGACGTGCAGCTGTGCAGCAGCAGATAACAATATGGCCTTGTTATGTACCTACTAGATATTTTTGAGTTGGCAAAAAATATTGGGCGTGAAGAGGCATTCTCCTCTTCATTGATAACTAGCAAAGATGAGCACTTTTCAAATGTATACTTGGGCCCAGGAGCAAGTATATCCATGGACATGTCTGCCGCCTGTTGTACCCGTGCAGCCCTGTTCTGAAATCGGGCGCACATGTGCATCTTCTCTGATATGCCCTGACACACCTCTGCCACACTTCCATGCAACATGGATGTGATTGTGCTGGACCCGTGTAAGTTCAGAAAGAACAAATGGAGCTGGCACAACAAAGGCGGTCAAAACAGATTTTATTGGAAACCCTGACACATTTCGGCCTGCAAGGCCTTCCTCAGGGGGTACAAGTCTCAGGATTAAAACTAAAATAAATAAAATATTAAATAATTAGTACATGCATAAAAACATGTAAACAAAGCACAGGTAAGCAAATTAAAAAATAAACACACCAAGTTAAAAACATCATATTATATCTAAAACAATATTAAACATTAAAGACTGATGCAAAAAAAAATAATAGCATGCAAAGGAATATAAACAAAAAAATATTTGCATATGAAGAAAAGGACATTTCTATGTAGAGAAACAAATAGAAACAGGGATAGGAGTGCTGTAGAAGGAGGGATTAGGAAGACATAAAAGTGAAAAGCAAAATTGTCCTATATATTGTCACCACACCATAAGTGTTAAAAAAAAAAAAAATCAAGCCTTATCATTGCCTCAAAAATGTGCAATTGCAGTGTGACAGAAGAATAAATACAAAGGTACTGTTCACTTGCACCTTTAGAACAGTGCTAAAATGAAAGCACTCTAAACACTCAACAACGTTCCTATATGACAAAAAGAAAATTCATTCTTGGTGCTCATCTATTAGTAGAGTGAAGAGGGTCGACAAAAGGAGGGGAACTTGTCTTTCAAACATGCGTGCTTTTGCACAATGCTGCAAATGAAAAGATTCCTCAGGAGAACACCTACCCTTTTAAACTCAACTGGGAATTTCGCGCCAAAAATGGGGTCAAAGCGCACACTTGGGAAACAATGCATAAAAGAGGAAAACTTTCTATACGTGATGGCTATCTTAAAATTGAGTGCCTAAAAAGTAAACCCTTAGAAATTTGCTCAGCCATACTTTTAAAACAATGCAAAAGTGCTACGTTGCCGCGGCGCTGGGCACCGGCTACTGAATAACTATTAGAACTGGGGAATGCAACGGATAAAAAATACATCCTCTCTGTATTAAAATAATGGCCTTATGCCAAGCATCCACTACTCTAAATATTAAAAAATTGAGAACATGAAAGTCATGTGTATATATATATATAAAGGGAGTAAATATGCAGAAAACATACTGACTGAAATACCAAACACATCATCCCCAACTAGAAAATAAAGCGATCTGCGAAGCATCAGGCACACATAAGGGGGTGCCTAGACTGGACTCATTTAGTAAAGGCCAGATAAGAAAAACTATCCCATAAAAGCTATAGCATCATAAACATGAAAAAAAATAAACAAATATTTCTTAGATGATGGTTGGACCATTTTCATATTTCGAACTATGGCTGGTGCGAATAGGATTGAGCAAACGAAAAGGGGGGATGGATGCTGCGAATGAGAACAAGACTCTAAAGGCAAATCCCTAAAAAAAACAATGGGAATTGAAAAATAATAGAAAGTGAATGAATAAATAAATAATTAATACTAAGGGAACTCCAAAACAGTATAACACTGCAAAACGTGTTAGAAAACAGAAAGTATGAAACATGAGCATGACCTTAAGACCAAACCATATAAATCCATTAAAAGAATTTTTAAGAGCAAAAGTAATAGGAAAAATGTGGCGGTATTATTCCACTAAGGCCATAAAACTCATAGAAAGACAAACATAAAAGCCATCATTGTGAAATAAACACCGAATAAAGGAACCATTAAAACAACTTAAAAAGCAATTATCTCAATATGAGCAACACAAAAAATGAATACTTAAAAACATGTATGATGGCGTTAAAACATTGGCCAATAAAACAAGCAGCCTAAAAACTATACATGCTACATAAAAGCACTTAAAAAATAAACGCTTCTAAAATATAAATATATAAACCAATAAATAACCTTACAAATGAGTCATTAAAAACTCCAGGCAAAAACATAATAGACACATGGGCACCAGAATACATAAATCCAAAAACCATTGTAAACATGAATAATTGGAGGGGCATCAGAATATAACTTCCAACCTAGTGTAAAGATGTCCACAACGATGTCACTAGACCCTTGAAAATCAAAGGAGAACGCTGCTCTGAGTGTGAAAGCATTCATCTAAGTATGAGCACCATGTATGCTATTATTTCTTTTGCATCAATCTTTACGGGCTCATTCCATCAGAGGCATACAGCCCCTCTGGATGTCCGGTCTGAGCCAGACGTACAGAGGGGTTCGCGATCCTGATCCCGTAGGGTTCGTCTAGCCCCGCGGGATCAGAATCACAAACAGACCTGTACATGCAGGCCGGGACTGTGATTCGGCCTGGCCTGCACATACAGGCCTGTCCCCGGCTAACTCAATCAGGGTTCTACAATGGAGCCGTGGTGCCATGGCGTCCAATTGCCATGGCACTGCATCTCCATTGTAAAGGCCAGGGTCGGACTGTGGGGAATTCCCTCTGCCCCCTGCCGCCTTTTTTGAGCCCCGGGCCACCAGCCCCTTCAAGAACAAGAAACCTATTCCACCTGAAAGGTGGAATAAGTTCCCCATCTAAGCCGTCGGCCCTGGACGTACAGGACTGACATTGGATTCGGCCCTGTATGTCCAGGGCTGACGACCACCCATTGCCTGCCCTGCCTCTGCCCCCAATCCACCCCTTTCCCGCCCCCGTCTATCCCATACAACTGGCAGGGAAGTTAGACTCCAGCAGTAAGGGCACGAATAGCAGGGATAGACGTTCCGTTGGGACATCCATCCCCGCTATTCATGCACAGAATAGCTCCCTTCATGTTTAATATTGTTTTAGATATAAAATGATGTTTTTAACTTTGTGTGTTTATTTTTGATTTGCTTACCTGTGCTTTGATTACACGTTTTTATGCATGTTCTAATTATTTAATGTTTTATTTATTTTTGTTTTAATCCTGAGGCTTCTACTCCCTGAGGGAGACCATGCCGGCTGAAATGCGTCAGGGCTTCCAATAAAGTCTGTTTTGACCACCTTTGTTGTACCAGCTCCGTTTGTTCTTTCTATTGTTCCGTGGGTGCACTTTTGCTTTCCGTTGGACTCCTGTGTAAGTTCAGGGCATTCTAAAATGGCTCTTGGAATGTGGATGTGATTGGGATATCTGAAAGGCCTTTTTCAGTAGTCCAAATCACAAATAGGGCTTCTAAAAGGTCCACTCGTAAACATAAATATGTCCTTGTGTGTGAGATAGGAGAACTACTGTTAACTTAAATTTAAAATATTTGTTGGACATAATTTTACCTGCTTAAGTAATGAATTCTTGGGGGAGAACATGGCCTTGCACTTTGTAAGCACTAGGTGGAACTTATGACTTAATTGATCGCATTCATCAAAGCTAGGGGTGAGGGCATCAGGAGCAATTCAATTTATGTACATTCGCACTGCCACTTTCTTAAGCTTAATTACATTTCCTTTCTGTGCCCATTGAGAGTTGCAGTAGACTGCTACATAAGGAAAAACTAGGGCTAAATTTAAGATGCTGTGCCCATAAGGAAAACCAGAATACAGTGGTGAGAGGAACAAGATCCTAAAGTAAGTGAAATCTGTCTCTTTTTAGCCATTGTATTTGGTACCTTCAAATTTGGCACCCTGGGCAGTTGCTTCTTTTGCCTTCACTTAAATCAGTGTCCCGGAACAAAATGAAAGAGTATGTGCCAAAAAGATAACTAATGTAGTTTAATAAAAGAATAAGTGCACATGCCTGAGAAATGACTTAAACATAAATATAAGTTAATCAGTTATCACTTATCTGACTGCTAGTCCAAGTAACAATAACATAGGCACCTGAGATGCCTGCATTGTTTACTCATTCATCCTCTTTTGCCCATACGTGTGGAGTGAATAAATGTTTTCTCCGATTAGTTTAAATGGACTACATTGCCTCTCAATGACAGGCAATCAGAGCTGGGACTGAAGGGCATAAAGGTACTGGCTCAAATCCTTCCTCTGCCTCAGGGGGAGATGGGACAGCTTTTTGGCGGTGATGAAGCACACAAACATTTTGGTGGCAGGTTGCATTGTACTGAAAGAGGCTCATGTTAGGTGGGTGGGAACCCTTCTCAAGAGGGCTTTCACAGCTTTGGCCTTGAGTACTCAGGCAATGCTTTGTGTGGGTGTGATGGCCCAAGCACTCTTGCGCTGGACCCAGCAAAGAATTGCTGAACAGTTTGGGGGTAGTGAGGTTGGAGTCTGGAGCATTGTTTGTGGTGGATACCCTGTATGACTTGATCAGGGTCTCTTCTAAGGTCATGGCAGCAGTTGTGGTAGCCGGAGAATGACTCTGATTCTTGAATTGGTCTGTTGTTGCCATATCCAAGCTGCAGCTGGGCAGGCCCCCCTTTAGGGGAAGATTGCTCTTTGGGGAAGACCTAGAAAAGCTAGGGAAGGACCTAGGAGAAGCTTGCCCATGGAGGATCCTGGAAGATAGGTCCAGATGTGCCGGTGATTCCTCTTACAATGCTTGGCAGGGTGGATGAGGGTGTTTCAGGGCCGGAAAGAATTCTGATGTGGCCTATTCCTCCTATGAGTCTAATTTTAAGAAGGGCCAGTTCTTTGTGAATCCCAACACATTCAGGATTCATCGGAGATTTCCTAAGAAGCCAGTAATCCCTCTTGATGAAATCTAGTGGGTCCTTTCAGAGGGAAAAGTGATTGGAGGGTGATTCCAGCTGTTTTGCTTGGAATGGGCCCACATCACATCCGACCACAGGATACTCAAGGTCCTTGCATACAGGTATATTCTGAAGTTTGCATAGCCTCATCAGTTCACCTTACAGAGTTTCCTTGTGGCTCTCTAACCAAAAGATAGTGATCAAGGAAATGCTTCAGCACTTCCTGCAGTTTCAGGCTATCATATCCATGCCCTCCACAGAACAAGATCAGGTGCTGTATTCCATTTACTTTGTGAAACTAAATAAAGGCAGGTCCTCTGACCCATTATGGATCCGAAGGTACTGAAACCAAGCTCAGAGCATCCCATTTCAGGATGGAGATCTTCAGGTCATTGCGTTGGCCTGGCAAGAGGAATTTATAACCACCTTATACCTTTCAGAGGCAAACTTCCATATTCCTATCCGGAAGCATCAACAGCAGTTTTTCAGCTTCTATACCTGGGCTACCATTTCCAGTTCTAGGCTCTGGCCTTATGGCCCCCCTTGCCTTGAAAGTCAGGATGCTCATGGTGGCCTTTCTGCAAAGGCAACAAATCTGGGTTCACCTGTACCTGGACATCTGGCTGGTTAAGTCTGACTCCCTAAAGAAGAACAGAGCAGGCAAGTCCCAGGTGATCTGGTGGTTGGAAAAGCTGGAATGGGGGATTAATTATCCCAAGAGTAGTTTCTAACTCCTTCTCAGGACTTGAGTATCTGGGCACCTGCTTTAACACAAGCTTGGGCAAAGTGTTTTTCACCCTGATGAGAATGGACAAGCTGAAAATGCAGCTCAGGAGCTTTTGCTCTCAGGCATCTCCTAGGGCTTGGGACTGCCTGCAGCTCCTGTGATCAATTGCTTAGAATCTGTAACTCATGCCTTGGGTCAGATTGCACATGTGACCTCTGCAGGGAACTTCTGACTCACAGTTCTTCCTGCTCCCAGTTCTTCAAACAGTGCCATCTTCTTTTCTAGAAGATCAAGGCAGAGCTGACATGGTGGTTGCAGACTCACACCTTGATGTTCCTGGAGGTGATGGATTGGGGGATGGATACCATGGTTTGCCAACCTTTCGGACTAGAAACTCATTGTCTGGGTCAATTTGTGCAGTAGCGCTAGTCCTCTCAGGAAGCCCTCTGGTCAATCAGCAAACTCAAGGCCAGGGTGATTTACTTAGTTCTGGAGAGATTCCTGTCCCTCTTGGAGGGCAAAGTGTGGTCCAAGTATTCTCAGACAATGTCATGGCATTGGTGTATGTCAACAAGCAAGGCAACACTTGCAGTGCCATGGTGGCTGCAAAGGTGGCAAAACTGCCACAGGGCAGAGGCTCATTTGTGGAGTGGAGTAGCCTAATGGTTAGAAAATTGGCTTGGGAACTAAGAGACCAGGTTTCAATTCCTGCTAGCACTCTTTGTGGCCTTGGGCAAGTCACTTAACCCTCCATTGCCTCAGAAGAATCTAGGTTATCAATGTCCCTGTTTAATGTACATTTCCAAGTTTGAGTTACAATGTAAACCGCTTTGACTAAAACTGACAAAGTGGAATAAAAAACCTGTTAAATAAATAAAATTTGTTGGATCTTTTGGTGACACACATAGTAAGAGTTGACAATGCGCATGCCAACTTCTTGAGACGTAATACCGTGGATTCTGGCAAGTTGGCGATCAGCCCTTATATGTTCAACCTCATCATGTGGAAATGGGATTTACTAGTGTTCAATATGATTTGACCAAGCAGAATGTCAAAGTGTAGAACCTTTTAAGCTGTAGAAAAGATCCAGGGCAGCATGTTTGGATGCCCTTTTTCAGGCATGGCTCTTGTACCTCTTTCTGCCATGGCCGTTAGTAAGCCAGCTTCTGTGCAGGATTCGAGCTCACCTGGCATTAGTCATTCTAGTGGCACCAGACTGGCTGCACAGGCCATGGTATGCAGATCTCTTGATCCTATCAGCAGGGTCTCTGCTATTGCTATCTCAAGAGCAAGGACTTATGCAGACATCCTGGTCATGGAGGATCCTGTGCCCTTCTTGTTTATGGCCTGGCCCTTGGAAGGAGCAAGCAATCTGTGAGAGGATATTCTGGAGCAATAATCAAAACCCTTCTTGAGGCCTGGCAGGTTTCCATTTCCTTGGACTATGTTATGCACTGGAGGGCCTTTAAAAAGGTGTTCCTTGCAGGCCCTGGATGTTAAGAGGGAAGCATAGCAGCATTATTTTGTTGTTATAGTCTGGTTTAGACCAGGGTGTAGCTCTGAACTTACATGCTACCGGGGGCGAATTCCTGTATTGTCCCTTGCAGTACACACTGATGTGCCCCACTTTCTCAAGTGAGGGAAGCAGATTCCTCTGCCTTTGTGTCTGATTGTACTGCAATGAAGTCTCTCTGGTGTTGAAGGGACAAGCCTCTGCAGAAGACCCCCTCATAGATTGTCCATATGGGAGATATTCCTGATGGCTAGTGCTTCAGCTAGGTTGGTGTCTGACCTGCAAGTCTTGTTCTATAGGGAGCCTTTTTTTATTATCTTGTCAACATCTGTCTTTTTGAGGATGGTGCTTTTCTTTCTCCTGAAAGTGCTGTCTTCTTTTCACCTTAAGCAACCTGTGGTCCTGTCGTCCTCCTCAAAGGACACCTCTTGCTGTATTTGTCTTTAACTGCGTTTCACTCTCAGTGCCTGATACCGGGTCAAGCATGTTAAGACAGTCAAAAAAGGTATGAACACAGTTATTATTAATACTTTCTCTGAGTTTTTTCAGTCTTGCTTTCTTCTTGGGGAGTGGCATACTAGGTTCTCTCAGGGCTGTACCAGATTATGTACAAGTGATGATATCGCTGAAAGTTGCTGTGGAGCATAATCCACTCATCTGGTCTAGCAGGACTCAAGAAAATTAAATTTCCAAAGGTATGTAAATTCCTCTCTTAAATTCTGGATTTTGATTTCTAGATTTAATTACTAATCTTTTTTCCAA
The DNA here is from genome assembly GCA_033557465.1 of Ichthyophis bannanicus. NCBI lineage: Eukaryota > Metazoa > Chordata > Amphibia > Gymnophiona > Ichthyophiidae > Ichthyophis > Ichthyophis bannanicus. The sequence continues at coordinate 661,788,999 of CM066035.1, read as the reverse complement.
ATCCTGAGGCCGATTCAGATAGGTACAGTTATTTTCCTGCCCCTGAAGACTTACATTCTAAGTTGTATGTGTATATATGAAAAAAGTTGAAAGTATGGTGAGTGGGAGTGCGGCACAGTTACTGGCAGGGCTGGCATATCGCCATTAGGAGAACTAAGTAGTTGCCTAGAGCGCCTACCATCCTAGGGTGCCCACTGCCACCAATGTTACCACTCTTGGGACAGGGAGCAGCAGCAATGGGCACAGATAGCCCTGCGGCGCTTACTTCTAGTCTTTGGAGCCATGGGGCTGTTTGCCTCTGCCCCCTTGTTGACGCCCTATGCTGACTTCCTGCTTCAAACTGTTTTACACCAGCTGTGCATTTCTTCCAGAGAGTCATTAACAGTGTTGTAATGCCCTCCATCAAAATTTGCACGAATGATCAAAAATTCAAATACATACTGTATGTAATGCTGTTATATCCTCTATAAAAATGAGAAAAAAAGAATAATGAATTGCAGTGGAATGCTTACTGAACTGTAGTGTGTATCATACCCACAGGCATACCGCTAGAGTTAATCATAATTGATGTAGGCCTGCATGCAGAACATTCTCAACTGAAATTACTTGCTCAAGACGAAATAAAGCACACCTACTAGAAATATTTGGTCTTGAGCAAGAAATTGTACCTGAGAATGTTCTGTGTGCCAGCCTGGCTACATTTGCTACAGTGTGAGTCGTTCATTATCTTTCATGGATAGCAGCAATCCTACCGTTCATAATGCTAGTCTTGTTTTCAAAGAGCATTGGGCTAGAAAATTCTTCTGAAGGTTTGTTATGAACTTCAAATTAGGGTTTGTTGTAATTAGGCCACTTTTCCAGGCTCTTGAGGATTTTCACTTGCTAGTAGAAGCCCTTGAACTCCATATCATTATCTGGATCTTGAAACCAATTATGGGTTCAGTTTCATACAAAGGAACCAATGTTTCTTTGTACCTTGGCAATTCATCATGTACAAACAGAGAGCAAGGGCAAAGAATACTAGGCAAAATGAATCCCAGTTTGTGGTGGCTATTATGGTTGCAAAATTTTCCTTTTCCTAGCCATGCTGTGAAACTTGTTGGTTTGGATTTACTGAAAACAGCTATGCACTAAACATTTGTTGGTTAACATAACATTTTGTAGTGAAATTATTTCATAAGTGATGCTCTTCTAAATGTTTTCACCATGCTGAAAGCAAAAACAAACAAGCAAGCAAAAAAAACAAAACGCTAGTCCAGAAAGCTCCTGAAAGCAGGACCATACCACCTTAATGTCATGTTTACTAAGCTGCGCTACCTATTAATGGGCGTTAACAGATAGTTTATCAGTTTTCTGAACTATTTGCAGAAACCATGTTAACTGCGAGAGTGAGCAGGAAATGGGCAGTGAGCGGTCGTATCTGCAATGTATGGTTACTGCAGGCATCAACAGCATTCGGTAATTATCTAAGTTGCAGATAGCATAGGTACATAAGAACATAAGAAATGCCATACTGGGTCAGACCAAGGTCCAGTATCCTGATTCCAACAATGGCCAATCCAGGTCACAAGTACCTAGCAGGTTCACAAAAGGCACACAGGTTCCACAATGCTTGTCCCGGGGTAAGCAATGGATTTCCTGGGTCCTCTTTAATAATGGTTTATGAACCATTCCTCCAGGAACTTGGCCAAACCTTTTTTTAAACCCAGCTACACTAACAGCTTCCACCACATCCTCTGGTAATAAATTCCAGAGTTTGACCATGCGTTGAGTGGAAAAATATTTTCTCTTATCAGTCTTAAATGGGTTACATTGTAGCTTCATTGCATGTCCCCTAGTCTTTCTACTTTTTGATGACATAAACAGCCAACCAATAATTTACCCGTTCCACTCCATTAATTTATAGACCTCTGTCATATCACCCCTCATCCATCTTTTTTTCTAAGTTGAATAGCCCTAACCTTTTAAGCCTTCCCTCATAGGGGTATCCTTCCATCCCCTTTACCATTTTAGTGGCTCTTTCTCTGTATCTTTTCTAATTCTGCTATTTTTATTTATTTATTTTATTTAACAGTTCTTCTATACCGCTCTATTCTAGATCAGAGCGGTTTACATCCAACATCAACCATACAACACAGGAACCCTGAGTTGCATTTACAATAAACAGGAGATCAACTTGGAAGTAACTGGGGGGAACTATGTACATTGTATAACATATCTACATCTTATTTACACTGGGGGTCCTGATTCCATTTCAGTGGGTATCTTCTGATCGATCAGTTGATTATCCTTTTTCATGCTGAGTCTGATTGTTTAATTGCAATGAGTGATTGTCTGAGGGGGCATATGTGTGATTACTAGTGCTGGATTCAGGGTAGTATGTGGTGAATAGGTGCTGCTTTAGTGCCTTCCTGAAGTCAATTAGGTGAGTGATGTTTCGAATAGAGGTGGGGAGCGCGTTCCATGCTCTGGGTGCGTAAATCGTAAAGGCCCTATTTGTCGTTGCTTTTGTGCATTTTGTTATTACTTTTGGGACCTCTAGTGTGTTTTGCATCATGGGTCTTCTGTTTCTGTTCTGTGGTACTTTATGTATCATCTTGCTGAGGGATGTGGAGGTCAGGGTGTTTGCGGCTTTGAAAGTTAAGGTTAGAACTTTGTGGCGGATTCTTGCTTGAACTGGTAGCCAATGGAGGTTCATCAGTACTGGCGTTATGTGCTCTCTCCGTGAAGCCCCTGTTAGTACTCTTGCCGCAGTGTTCATTGCAAGCTGGAGAGGAGCCAGTGTTGCTTGAGGGAGACCGTGTAGAATTACGTTGGCATAGTCGAAATGTGGTAATATTAATGCCTGATAGATCGAACGGTAGTCGCTGAAGTCAAGCAGCGGTCGGAGATGTTTTAGGGTCCTTATTTTCATGTATACTGTTTTTACTGTGTTTCTTATGTGGGTTTTCAGATCCAGTTGTTGATCCAGTGTAACGCCAAGGTAGCGGATTGTGGGTTTGGTTTTCAGCTCTGTGTTGCCGACCTTTAAAGAGAGTGGAGGGGTGAAGTCCTGGTTTCTTGAGATGAAAAGGACATCTGTTTTACTGTAGTTGATTCTCATGTTTTGTGTGCTGAACCATTCTGCTGTTGCCTCAAAACATCTTGTTAGCGGGGAGAGGTCTGGATGGTTGGTCCTGAATGGGATGTATAGTAGGATGTCATCTGCGTAGGCTAGACAGTTGACCTTGAATGAACGTGCTAGGGCACATATGGGCTGCATGTAGATGTTAAACATCAATGCAGATAGTGACGAGCCCTGTGGTACACCCTGGTTCTGTAAAAATGGTTCAGAGGTTGTGGAGCCTGACCTTACATGTTGCCATCTATTAGTCAGGTATGACTTGCACCACTTTAGGGCTGTTCCCTGAATTCCTTTCTCGCTGAGACGTTGTATGAGGATCTCATGGTTCACCGAGTCGAAAGCCGCTGCAATGTCGAGGAATATGAGGGCGAATCCTTGATGCATTTTGTCAGTTCCAGAGACTAGATGGTCAAATAGGTTGGTGAGGAGGGTTTCAACCCCATGTGCTTCTCTGAACCCATGCTGGGAAGGATCCAGTGGGGCTTCAGTATCAATATGCTGTTGGATTTGGCGCTGTACTAACTTTTCGATTATTTTGGCAAGCATAGGGATACTTGAAATTGGTCTGTATGATTCCACTTTCGTTGGGTCCATCTTGTTATTTTTGAGCAGTGGTCTGATTGATGTTTGTTTCAGACTTTGTGGAAATGATCCGGATGTAAGAGATTGGTTTATTAATTCGCTCAGATATTGGCTTAAGTCACATCGTAACTCTTTTATCCATAAAGCAGGGCATGGGTCATTGGGTGCAGTAGTGGGGTTGATTGCAGCGATCGTGTCTTCAACCTCTCTGCGTGATATTTTTTCAAAGTCGGATAGTGGTGATGGTTGGGGCAAGTTGTGCTGAGAGCTGTTTTCCCGCTGAGTTCGAGCTTGCACCAACCTGGGTGACTTCAAGTTGTAGGTAGTTGGTTGCAGATGTAGTAGTCCGGATCATTTTTGACTGTAAGTAGTTGGAGTATGCCTGGGGGTGTGGCATCTGTGACTGGTCTGCAGGAGGTTCTCTTATGAGAGATTTCACTATATTGAAGAGATCGTGTGGCTTGTTTAGTGACCGCTTCAAGATGTCGGAATGGTATTGTTTCCGCTTTTTTGTTAATTCATCGCGGTGTGATTTTAGGTGAGCGATGTAGGTATCTTGTGCTTCAGTAGAGTGGGATCGGCGCCATCTTCTCTCGAGCCTGCGCAGGCACTTGAGTGAGTCTCGGAGTTCTCTGGTATACCATGGTGCATGCTCTCGTTTCTTTGTTGTTGTTTTATTTGTGGCTGGTAGACATGCGATGGTCTTGAGGCTCTCATCCCAGGTGGACACCAATGCATCTAGGTCGTGTGGTATGTTGTTGAGGAGTGGGAGGATCTTCTCTCGAAGCTCTTCTTTATTGAAGGGGCGGAAGCGCTTCAAAGAGGTTTCGTGGACAGTGTTGTTCTTGTTTGAGTTTTTATTGTGTGTGTTAATAGGTATCTGGAATTGGATTAGGCTGTGGTCAGACCATGGCACAGGCGTTATGGTTGGTGGCATTGGTTGGGTGGTATCTTTATCTGTCTGTGGGGCAAAGATCAGGTCAAGTTTGTTTCCCTTGACGTGGGTGGGATTATTGACTAGCTGATCGTAGCCTAGTTCTTGTAACGCTTCTAGGAAAGCAGAGGCTTGCGATTCCTGTAGCGTAGGCAAGTTGAAATCACCTAGGATCCAGTTCTGGGATCGTGGTTTGTTTGAGTTGCAGGCGAGGCCCATAATCGTTGCAAGATCTTCTGAGGCTGGTGTTGGTGCCCGGTAGAGTAGGTTGATCGTGCAGGTGTCATTTGTTATGGTGAGGGAGTCCAGGTGGGCTGTGCTGGTTGAGTTGCACATCTGGAAGCCTAGGCAAGTTTTGACAAGGATGAGTGTTCCTCCTCCTCTCTGATTGGTTCTATGGCATGTGTGGACTGAGAAACCTGTGGGTATCATCTGGTTGATGATTGCGTTGTCACATTCTGATAGCCAAGTTTCTGTGATCATGATGATATCAAGATCATGGGTCGTGATCAGATCGGTGATTATTGGCCATTTTGTACGTATTGACCTTGCGTTGATGAGTGCACACTTTAGGGCTTGATGGTGTTGCTGACGGTCCAGATGTGACTTCTTGAGATGTTGAAGTGGGATGTGTAATAAATGTGAGTGATGTGCGTCCTTGGGTTCTCTTGGGGGGTGTTGGTGATTCTCCGTCCATCTTTTCCCTTCACTGCGGAGTATTGGGATGTGGTTAGTGCTTGTGTGAATGGCGTGGGATGTAAGGGGGAGCAAGGAGGCTAGGTGTAGACATGCCAAGGCTAGGAATGGGTGCATTTTGTGATGCCTTTGTGAAATAGTATGTGAACTGTTTGTTGCTGGGTAATTAGTGGGACCGGTATTGACTATTGTGCTGGCTTGACTATTGTGCTAGCTATTGGCAGTGTATAAACTTACTGTCTGGCGATGAGTATGTATTTGGAACAATGTGGCAATGTGGCAAGACAGGGACAGTACAGCATCGAGCAAACAATGAGGTAATGTGTCAGTCAGTGGAAAATGAGACAATGTAACAGTTGTCAGCAGAATATAAGACCATGTAACATTCAGCAAGGAACTAAACAGAATAATATACTGCCAACAGTAATAAGTTAACACTTTTGAGTAAGGGTGAAATTCTGCCAACAGTAATGAGGTATATCCTTTTTAAGATATAGGAAGTTTGGAGTAACGGTTGAAAAGTGATAGGTTGATTAAGGACAGAATAGTAAAAAGAAGGTATGAAATCTGAGTCCATAAAGAGCCTGAAAAATAAATAGAAGAAAGCTGAAAGGACAAAGATCAATATCGGAGATAGATGTAGGGGAGGAGATGAAGAAAACAGGAAGGGAGAAAAGTAGCAGCAGATGGACTTGAGACCCTGCAAAGTGTTAAGAGAAGATGAAGGAAAGCAGAAACTACACACTGGAACCCACACAATTAGAAAAATAAAATGGCCAGACAACAAAGGTATAAAAAATAATTTTATTTTCAATTTAGTGATTGGAATACGCCCATTTTTATAATTAACATGTGCTGTCTTTGTATGCATCTCTTTCTATTTCTCTGGTATTGTACTGCATGCAACACCTGGCTTCTTGGGTGTCAGTTTAATTTTTGTCTATATATTTCTATTTTTAGTTTGTGATCCTTCATTCTATACTTGATGAGAGTCTATCTGTATTCTAAATATGTGGCCGAGGCCAAGTATTCTGTTAGCAATGAGTTTCTATATAAAGATCTGTAGTAATCTCACTTGTTTAGTTTTCTCAGTAGGTGTATGGATATTCTAGGGCTCACGACAATATTTACAGTGCTGCCCTTTTCTAGGTAGGCTCCTTGTTGTGGGAATTTTTTAAAAGTTAGTGCTGCTATAGAATGGTAGATTTGCTCTTTGGGGCCTGTGCTGTGGTTATTTATTTTTGTGTATTTTTGTGGTTTTATTTTTGTTTCCTATGTGGAGACAACTTTAGGGTGTTGATGGGGGAGTACTGGAATATGGATAGTTTTAAGATTTGAAGTCTTGTGTTCTTGCTGCTGGATAGGTCTTAAATTTAAAATATTTTATCAGTTCAGATTCAAGGAAATCTCAGACTTTAATGAAACATCTCAGTTTAATTTTCTCTTGTGGCCTGATTGTTTCACTATTGCTGATTTTTGGGCTTTTCCAACTTTGGCAGTCTTATCTCTATACCGTGACCTTGAATTCACAGCTACCAGGATTTTTTTTCTCATTTTATATCTTCCTTTCTTATGATTAAACTGATCACAGGATTGACCAAATAAATGCAGTTGGCGGCGTTATGCAAATATTTTAGCAAATGAGGCCCTGTGAATATGCAAATATTATGCTAATTAGGCCCCACAATGAGTCTCCACACAAATCCAATCATAACCTATCTACAGTACATGGTTTACCACTGGAAAGTGATGCCAACTAATAAAGGGCCAAAGGTATCCATTTTTTGTTTGGGGTTTCCCAGGGGCAGGACTATTTATTTATTTTATTTTATTTATTTGCAGCGCTTGATATACTGCCCATACTGGAGAGTCAGGGCGGTACACAATAATAATCATAGAGACTGCTAGAAAAACAAAGGAGGAAAAAGAACGCCCTTGGTTAATAGGAAAGTATAGTGAGGCAGTAGGAAGAGTATAGGAAAGGGACAGAGCTGGACGGAGAGGCAGAGCTGACTGCAGGTGGGGGAGGAGGGTAAGGGGGGGAAAGGTAGGGTAATTCATAGCACTGCGACCATCATGTTATGTCACAGTTTCAGGGGCAGGGAGGTCGAAGGCCCGGCAGTAAAGATGGGTTTTGAGTAGGGCTTTAAAGCTGGGAAATTAAAGTTCAGTACGGAGAGAGTGTGGGAGTGAATTCCACAAAGCGGGACTTAGAAAGAAAAACATGGAGTGACAAGTAAGTTCGAGGTGTGCTTGAGATGGTGAGGGAAGAAAAAGAGAGTAGCCATGGGCAGAGCGAAGCAAACGAGGAGCAGACTGGAGATGGATGACGTCAGCCAGATACTGGGGGATACCGGTGTGGAGAGCCTTGTGCATGGTGATGAGGAACTTATAAATGAATCCGAATTTGATGGGGAGCCAATAGAGAGAAAGAAGACAGGGAGTGATGTGGGCAAAGGGGGAAGAATGAGTGATAAGATGAGCGGCTGTATTTTGAACAAGTTGGAGACGTTGAAGCTGATAGTTGGGAAGACCGGCGAAAACAGAATTACAATAGTCCAAGCGGGAAATCACAAGAGAAAGAACCAGGGTAGTGAGGGAGGGAACAGAGTGAAGTGGACGAAGAGCCCGAATCCTCCGAAGGTGAAAGAAACAGTTACGCACGAGGGTGGAAATATGCTGGTGAAAAAACAGCAAGGAATCGAGGGTAATGCTAAAAGTTATCTGCTGAATGAAAATATTCAGCCATACATCAAATAATTTATATGTTAAAAATTGGACAACTCCAACAGCAGGTATAATTCTTAACATAGTATATGATGGCAGATAAAGACCAGTATGGTCCTTCTAGTCTGCCCAGTAAGGTGGTTAGAATGGTTGTACTGGCCGCTCTATGTAGGTCAGTCCCCTCTATATCTATGTTTAGGGTTGTATTTGCTGCTCCATTCACATCAGCCCCCCTCTATTTAATGAGTAAGCCATCCATTCAAAGTTATACATGCATTATCAGTGATTCGTTTTGAATGGATAAGATCCCTGTAAATATGCATAAATGCTAAGTTATCCATTTAACTTTGTGTAGTCTCCACGCTGCTGAATACAGATCTTGTTTGTGTTTAAAATTGTCATCAGTAAATAAACAAGGACTTTCAAAATCTCTAGAAATATATATGTTTCTGTCCTACTATTAGGTCACCATCTATTGAGTTATGCCTTCTATTTTTTTTTCCATTCTAGATTTTTAATCTTTATAAATGATTCTTAATCCAGTCCTCGAGACACACCTAGCCAGTCAGGTTTTCAGGATAACTACAATGAATATGCATATGAGAGATTTACATGCACTGCCTCCATTGTTTGCAAATCTCTCTCATGCATATTCATTGTGGTCACTGTGAAAACCTCACTGGCTAGGTGTGTCCTGAGGGCTGGATTGAGAACCCCTGCTCTATACCCATATAAAGAGAGAGAGAGAGAGAGATCAATATATCTGTCTATATCTATGTATCTAAATCTAGATAGATATAAAAACAGAGAATAATTCTAAAACGCAATAAGCACTCCATACACAAGAACATTTTCTCTATGACTGTAACATCTATTTGGAACTTTTTACTGATTGATTTGTGTGCTGATGTAGAACTGATAACTTTTCGAAAAAAACCTAAAATGTCATTTATTTAAACAGGCTTTTCCTGAATTTGTCTGATGGGCAAGAGTGGTGTGTGGGCATTTATAACCTGTGTTGAGCTTCTGATGGCAATTATGATATAACATAGGAGTGTTTTTTAATGGCTATTTTTAATTATAATGTTTGTATTTGTCCTTGTTGTATATGATGACTTATTGTGTATGTATTTTGTAACCCACCTCGGCGATTGTGCGGGATATAAATCCTTTTAAATAAATACATAAATCAAATAAATAAAACATCTGTCCAGGATCTGCAAATCCTTTAAGTTCACAAAGTCATATCTGACAACATCGACCTTTCAGCGCCCTCTTGTGATTACCTGTGGCTTGATGAGAATGTTTGCAAAATTGGTTCATGTTTTATTTCTCCCAGGAGTCCTGGGAACAGAAATCCCTGTAGATGAGGTTGCGTTGAAGTCTACATCTCAAGAAGTTGCTTGTTAGTGAGGAGCATTTTAGCAGAATCAAATTGAAGCGTCACACTTCAAGGCACGTGCTGCTTATTAAGCACATATGTGCTTTAATGTTACAGCACTAAATTCAGTCTTGAGACTTAGCAAAACTCATGCCTTCAGAGCTTTCTCTCTTGTTTATTAGTTACAGCATCTTAGGCAAATCAATTGATCTCATTGTGTCTCAATTTCCTTAAATGTCATAGGGTAATGAAACATTTTTCTTTCTCCACTGACAATGCTGGACATAGAAATCAGACATCAAATCTGGTAGCCAAAATATTCCACCTCTAGAGAATGGTCCGTGTTTTTTATACACATTGCTAAGCAGGGCCGGCCCGTCCATTGAGCGAGAATGTTTTTTGCACAGGGCCCCGCGTTTCAGGGGGCCCCGCGCAAAAAACATTCTGATCTAAAAGTAAAATAAAAAAAAAAAAAAAGAAGCTTTCTGCTGCCGTTGCTGGGGCCACCGCGGCAGAATCGAGTGTGCCACGGGGCCCCCCCTGCCCAGCAGAGCCTGCCCTCCCCTGTATCACCTCTCTCTTTGCAGCTGCAGTCACACGCGCCGGCTTTCAGAGCGCGAGGGGAGAGTTTCTCCCTCGCTGCTCTGTTAAGCCCGCGGGGGCTGATGGGAAGTTCCCATCAGCCCCCGCGTGCTTAACAGAGCTGCGAAAGGGAAACTAGTTCCTTCACGCTCTGAAAGCCGGCACGTGTGACTGCAGCTGCAAAGAGAGAGGTGATACAGGGGAGGGAAGGCTCTGCTGGGCAGGGGGGGGCCCCGCGGCACACTCGATTCTGCCGCGGCAGCCCCGGCAGCGGCAGCAGACAGCTTTTTTAAAAAAAAATTTCGCTAGGCTGGGCTGGGCTGGGCTGGGCTGGGGGGGGGTTAGGAGTGGTGATGGGCTGGGGGGGTTAGGAGTGGTGATGGGCTATGGGGGGCTGGGGGGGTTAGGAGTGGTGATGGGCTATGGGGGAGCTGATGGGATTAGGACTGGAAGTGGGTTGATGGGCAGTTAGGACTGGTAATGGGCTATGGGGGGGCTTAAACTAAAAATTGGGTGATGGGGGATTAGGACTGGAAATGGGCTGGTGGGATTAGGACTGCGAGTGGGCTATGGGGGGCTAGGACTGGTAATGGGTTGGGGGGGTTGCTAGAACTGGAAATTGGCTGGGGGGTTGCTAGGACTGGAAATGGGCTGGGGGGATTAAGACTGGAGGTGGGCTGATGGGGTTAGGACTGGTAATGGGCTGTGGGCTGTTGGGGGGTTAGGATTGGTAATGGGCTATGGGGGGCTAGGACAGGAAATGTGCTGATGGGGAGGGGTTAGGACTTCAGGTGGGCTGTTGGGTGGGGTTAGGACTGGTAATGGGCTATGGGGGGCTAGGACTGGAAATGGGCTGATGGGGGGGTTAAGACTGGAGGTGGGCTGATGGGGTTAGGACTGGTAATGCGCTGTGGGCTGTTGGGGGGGGGGTAGGACTGGAAATGGGCTATGGGGGGTCTAGGACTGGAAATGGGCTGATGGGGGGTTAACACTGGAGGTGGGCTGATGGAGTAAGGACTGGTAATGGGCTGTGGGCTGATGGGGGCTTAGGACTGGTAATGGGCTATGGGGGGCTAGTACAGGAAATGGGCTGATGGGGAGGGGTTAGGACTTGAGGTGGGCTGTTGGGTGGGGTTAGGACTGGTAATGGGCTATGGGGGGCTAGGACTGGAAATGGGCTGATGGGGGGGTTAAGACTGGAGGTGGGCTGATGGGGTTAGGACTGGTAATGGGCTGTGGGCTGTTGGGGGGGGTTAGGACTGGTAATGGGCTATGGGGGGGCTAGGACTGGAAATGGGCTGATGGGGGGTTAACACTGGAGGTGGGCTGATGGAGTTAGGACTGGTAATGGGCTGTGGGCTGATGGGGGGTTAGGACTGGTAATGGGCTATGGGGGGCTAGTACAGGAAATGGGCTGATGGGGAGGGGTTAGGACTTGAGGTGGGCTGATGGGGTTAGGACTGGTAATGGGCTGTGGGCTGTTGGGGGAGTTAGAACTGGTAATGGGCTATGGGGGGGTTAAGACTGGTAATGGGCTGTTGGCTGATGGGGGCTGTCTGGTAATGGGCTATGGGGGGGTTAGGACTGATAATGGGCTATGGGGGGGCTAGGACAGGAAATGGGCTGATGGGGAGGGGTTAGGACTTGAGGTGGGCTGATGGGGGGTTAGGACTGTCAATGGGCTATGGGGGGCTGACTGGAAATGGGTTGATGGGGGTTAGGACTGGAAGTGGGCTGATGGGGGGTTAGGACTGGTAATGGGTTATAGGGGGGGCTTAAACTGAAAATGGGGTGATGGGGGGTTAGGACTGGAAGTGGGTTGATGGGGGGGCTAGGACTGGTATTGGGTTGGGGGGTTGCTAGGACTGGAAATGGGCTGATGGGGGGCTAGGACTGAAAATAGGCTGATGCAGGGACTAGAAGGGAATGGATGCTGGGTGAGGCTGGAACTAGAAGGGAGCTGATGTTGGGGGAGGATTAGAATGGGATGGGGCTGGGAGAGTAAAATGGAGAGGGGAAAATTATTTTGTGTGGGAGGGATAAAAAATCTACAATTGGCCGGGTATTGGGAGAGTAAGTGGGGATTGAGGATGGAGGGGTAAAATTTGAGTGGATGAAATAGGAATGAGGAAAGAGCAAAAGGAGAAAGATTAGTATGTTAAAGCAGATGTAGAGAGAGAATGGAAAAAAACTAGAAGAGAGAAGAAAGGACAAATGGACAGCAGACGATGGAGAGTTAGCAGAAGACACGAAGAAACCAGAAGAAAGTGGCTGGAGCAATTGCAGCTGAAAAAAAAATGCACAAAAGGTAGAAAAATATCTCTTTATTTTGAATTTATTAACTGGTATATGTCAGCTCTGGTAAATGTGCATCATTAACGTCTGCGCTTTGTTTAGTACAAGAGCAAATTAATGTATAGTTTTATTTCTACAGTGTTGTACATTCCAAGTTTGGCTTTTGGGATTCCCAGTTTAATTATTGTCTTCCTGTTTCTAAATTGTGATTCCTTGTTTGGTGATGGTCTATGTTCTGCATGTGTAACTGAGCTGAGGTATTCTGTTTATGTAATTCCTATTTGATATTGCCACTTGTTCTCTTTCCCCAGTAGGTCATGTATTGTTGTTCTCTGAAATGTATTGGTTTAATATTTGCATGTTTCCTTTTGATAGGTAGGGTATGGTGCTTTGTGAGTCCTGGTAGTGCTGTTAGGATACGGGGGTTTGCTATGGGTTCTAAATGGGCAGTGTTTGTAGTAGTTCCTAATGTGTCTGGTGGTTGGCACTGGATTATAGTAATGTAGAAATCTTTTAGTCTTTCTTTATCCATACACTCATTAAGAGGCATGTTTACTAAAAGTTAGTATATGGTAACATTATGCAAATATTTATGCAAATGAGGCCCCTTATGCAAATGAGGCCCCGCACCGAGTCTCCGCACATGGCCCCGCACCCCCCTTGGGCCGCCCCTGTTGCTAAGTAGCGTACCTGAGATCCTTCAACATTTCAAGAGAAAAGCAGCATGAGAGAGGAAGGTCTCCAGTCCCCCTTAGAGTTTGCTGAGCAGGAATAGGGGATATCAAAGTTTGCTGAATAGAGGGGAATCACATTTCTAATGTTTTTAATTATTTGACATTGTTTTCAAGGTTTGGCCAAATGTCAGTAATAATCAGGTCACTATTTTGCCGTGATGGTCAGTGGGTTTTTTTTGCACCAATAGCCATGGCTATATAAAAACTGGATAGTCAGAACCAGTATCTGGATAGGGTCAGCACTGAATATCTGGTCTCTGTGGTCAGCGTCAGCATTATCCGTTTTTGAATACTGACCTCAATATTTTTAGATTTCTTTGAAAATAGCAATCCTACCACAGATGGGGGTTTATATTGGGTGTCCGCCAATAATTTCAGCCCAGACAGTTGCCCTTGATGATGCACTGGCCATGGCACCACCCCTCCAATGCCATGTTCTAGGCTGTACCCACCTCACTTCTGCCTGGCAAGGCCATGCAGCATCAGTGATTGATGGAACCAGGGTAAGGACTGGGGATGCATGTGCAGAATCAACTCAAACCAAAGATGATGCTGATATAATTCCAGGATGGAATTTCATCCTGATGCAAAGGGCTTCACACCTGCGTAAAGTGGTCAACCATATTCCAGCTGACAAAGATCTGGATGTATTTTGGAAGTTTGCACCTGGAAGAGAAAGCATTCATTTCAATTAAGAGGATGACACACTCTGCTGATGCATGGTACAGCTTCAACAAACATACGCTTGTTTACTTGGAAAAATGTGACTGGTTTTCTCAAGAATATACTAAAAGGGTGGTGGCACTGTATTCAATTCAAACCAAAACTGACATTTCAAAAACCAGTTAGAATTTTATGATTGATGGTACAAAATCATTTTAAATGAACTAACTAAATAAATAAAGTTTAAAATCTATAACATATAAAGCTCATTTTGCAGAGCTAAAATTCAAACCTAAAAAAAAAAAAAAATCCTAGAAGGAGCATCTCCAAAGGTTAAAGGTTTATATCAAGCATGGGCATTGTTTAAAAATGCTATCTTGGAAGCCCAGGCTAGATGTATTCCATGCTTTAGGAAAAGTAGAAGGAAGGCCAAATGACTGTGGTATGGTTTAATGATGAGGTCAGAGAGGCTATTGTAGCCAAAAAAGCATATTTCAGAAAATGGAAAAAAGAGACAAATGAAGAAAACAGGAAATAACATAACCACTGGTAAGTTAGATGCAAGGCAACAAGAGAATTTGAAAAGAAGCTGCTGTGGAAGCAAAATCATATAAGAAAATCTTTTTCAAGTACATTCATAGCAAAAAACCTGTGAGAGAGTCAGTTGGAGTATTAGATGATAGAGAAGTAAAAGGGGCACTAAGGGAGGACAAGACTATAGTGGAGAGACTGAATGAAATCTTTGCTTTAGTCTTTACTGAAGACGATATAGGGAAGTTACCCATTCCTGACATAGTATTTAAAGGTGATGGAAGAATTGAAACAAATCTTGATAAACCAGGAAGATGTTTTACAGCGATATGATAAAATAAAGAGTAGCAAATCACCTGGACCAGATGGTATATATCCCAGGGTGCTGAAAGAAATTAAATATGAGATTGCAGACCTATTATTAGTAATCTGTGAACTATCATTAACATCATCTGTAGGATCTGAAGATCGGAGAGTCGCCAATGTAACACCAATTTTTAAAATGGGTTCCAGGGGTGATCCAGGAAACTACAGATTGGTGAGCTTGACATCAGTAACAGGCAAATTGTAGAAACCTTTATAAAAAATAAAATTACTGAACATGTAGATAGCCATGGTTTAATGGGAGAAAGCCAACATGGGTTTAGACAAGGAAAAACATGGCTCACTGATTTTACATTTTTTTGAAGGTATAAGTAAACAGATATATAATGGTGAGCTGGTTGATATAGTGTATCTGGATTTTCAGAATGCCCTTGACAAGGTCCCTCATGAGAGACTCTTTGTGAAATTAAAACGTCAAAGGGTAGGAGGGAGTGTACTATTGTGGATCAGGAATTGGTTAAAAGATAGAAAACAGAGAGTAGAGCTAAATGGCCAGTTTTCTCAGTGGAGAAAGATAAATAGTGGAGTACCCCAGGGATCTGTGCTGGGTCAGCTGCTTTTTAACATATTCATAAATGACCTGGAAATGGGAATAGAGTGAGGGCATCAAATTTGCAGATGACACAACATTTTTTAAAGTTCTTAAAACATAAGAAGTCTGTGAAAAATTGTAACATGAAGTAGAGTCTTTGGAATGCTCACTGGGAGGGGCAGGAATGCATGGATGCCCCTGAGCATGATACTACTTTAAGCCTGGAGGTCTGGAATCCCCCAGAGGTGCCCCCAGAATGCATTGCTGGAGGAGTAAAGGCCATTGCACTATCTAAAGAAGGGTCTATGCCGGCTGGTGCAATGGCATACAAGTTGGAAATTGCCTCCATGGAGGGAGACAGAGTAGTCGGAATGGCTACGCACTCAGGGGCACAGTGGGGCAGGATCCAAGGGGGAGGGCTCAACATTGTTTTCCTTGGAGTAATCTACTGGAGATTTGGGAGCGTGTGTGATGCAATGGACCAACATAACTGCTATGTCTAATGGATCTAGGCTGCAGAGGGTGAGACCTAAACAGTTTAATTTTGAGACTTTGTGGGATGATCTGAGTACTCTGGAAAGATCGTTGTCTGCTCTGTTGGTTTTGGTTACTGACAGATTTAAAGATATTCAAATCTTAGTGGAACAGCAAAAATTAATAACTGATTCCTTGCAAGAAGAGTGGGGAAAATTGAACAAAAATGTCATAGTTTGGCTACTTCCTCTGACGTTTTGATGAAAGACTTCTACGCTAGCCATCATAAGATGGAAGCTCTGGAAAATGTTATTAGAAAGTGTAATCTTCATTTGTTCAAATTTCTTGTGTTCCTATTATTTCACCTAGGAAATGTTTGAGAAGTATGCCATAAACATATTATAAATTCATCAAGAATTTGTTCCCCCATTATCAAAGGCTTTTTATTTGCCAACAGCTAAGAAAAAGGAAGCAATGGGATCATAAATAAATAGGCCGTTCTCCTCTGACTCTCTTGACTTGATGGCATTTTTGGAAAAGTCTGATCCAGAATCTATGATTGTGGCATAATTACAATTGCCTTAGAGCCTGATTGAGATTGATTTCTCAAACTCTTCTTCAAAGTCAAAGATGTGCCCTTTATGGGTTCTAAAATCAAGATTTTTCCAGATGTCTCAAAAATTACACAGAAATGTAGGAAGCCGTTTCTATTACTTAGACCCTAGATTATTCAGCTAGGAGGTCTTTTTTTAGTTTCGCTATCCACGTAAATGTTTAATTAAATATAGAAGTGCTAATTATGTTTTTGATGAACCTATCCAGCTTGCTGAATGTTGTGCTAACAAAATGTAGTCCACTCCTACTTTGGCAGAGTCTGTACTTCTGTCCTCCCCACAAGGAGATGTGGGTTGAGATAAATGGATATAGATAAATAGGCTGGTACACTTATTGCATATTTCCTGTGTCATGATTTCCTTTGATTTGTGTCTTGCTCTTTC
This sequence comes from Ichthyophis bannanicus, assembly GCA_033557465.1. Taxonomy (NCBI): domain Eukaryota; kingdom Metazoa; phylum Chordata; class Amphibia; order Gymnophiona; family Ichthyophiidae; genus Ichthyophis; species Ichthyophis bannanicus. The sequence continues at coordinate 661,772,362 of CM066035.1, read as the reverse complement.
CTCTTGTTGAGGACTTGAGGGAGATTTCTGTATTTTAATTCTTTTTTTAATGCTGAGGTTTTTTTCTTTTTCTTGTTTACTTCATGGAATCTTCCTTTTCTGTAGCAAGTTATTTATTGCTTGTGACTGTAATTTACAAATGCTTATAAATAAAGAATAAAATAAACCTAAAGCTGTAATGAGTTAGTTATGATGACAAAAAAGGAATACTCAGAGAATACAAAAGACCCTTCATAACTGGCTGAGTTATTTACTATATTAAGGAGATTAGTAAGTCTGCCCTCACCACAACAGGCTTTAGGTCCCCCTGCTTCAGGGTTTGTGTAATATTTTTGTGATAACATTATTGCAGAAGCCTAGAAGAAAGGGGTCCTAAAGTCTGTAGTTGTGAGGGCACGCTATACTAGCACGTGTCAATTTTAGGGTAGATTTTTATTTTTTCAAACTTTACAAACTATTAGTGGCCAAATTATGCAGTTTTGCATGCTGAATCTAAAACTATCTTTAGAAACTACTTAGAATGTGTTACCTACATTAAATCACAGTTGAAATATGTGGAAATTAAGTAATATTTATTTGAATGTACAAATAGTCTGAATAACACCTGTAGCTACATAACTGTCTTTAAAATGTCATTTATGCAGTTAATTTAATGTTATTTAATAAAAGCCAGCAAAGAAGCCATATCTTGTTTGCTTCTGTTTTGGCTCATGAGCTCCCTGCTGACCATCTGACCCCCTAATATAATGCTCCCTCCTCTCCTGATTGTACACATGACCAGTAGCCGCAGTTGTCATTTTTACACACCTTTCTGTGGACTGGGTGTGTGATGGCCAGTCTGAAACTACCATGGGCTTGCTCAGAAATGCCTTGATCTCTGCTGTTGTCATGGTACAGGTGAGAGGAGGCTCATAGACTCCAGAGCTTCAGTCAAGTAATTGGGTGTTGCCTCAGTGTTGATGGATGGTGTTTTCCTGGGTTTCACACTGCTGTCTCCAAGCTGAGTCTTCTCATCTCTTTCACCTCTGATCTTCAATATCTTCTCCACTGCATCTCCCCTCTCCTGTTCATCTTCACTGCACAACATAGCTTGCAGAACAGACTCACTGTAACCATACCAAGCTGATCTTCTCACTGTAGGCATGACTATCTCTCTTACTTCTTCACGCTGTTCTTTCAGACAGTTGCAGCTGGAAAAGGAGATGCCTGGGACCTTGTGTCCAATTGCTATTTATTTTTATATTGAACCAGCTCACCATGTAAACCCCAACACAGAACTCTACAATCATTCTTAAATTTTTTCAGATTATGCTCGTAAATCCATATTCTCATGAACCTTAGAGCTGTTGTAAGCCATCTGCTATGTGATACAGGTTCTATTTCCAACAGAGCCAGATCCTTTGGCAAGACATCTGTTCTAATGGCAGTTACAATTCTATAGCCATAGCTTAGATCTGTGCTTAAGACTTTGATCACTTCATTGCTGAGCTGAGGAAGATCAGGTCCAATACAGATCGTAGTAAAATCAGGATTTATTTCCAATTCAGTAGCAGAATCCAGCATTTTTACTATGGGACCTGCCCATTTGTTGTTGCTTAATGTCTTGCCATCTAAAACAATCACCAAGTGCCTCAATGTTAGTTTGCTTGTGTGCAGGTTACAAATAATCCACACCAGCTTCCTCTGTAGCTCAACATAATGCATCACTCCTCCCTCCCAACCGATGTTTACATTACAAGAATCACCTCAAATAGCTTGAAGAGTTTTGTCTGCTCCTCTTTCTCCCAGCCATGCAACCAAATTATGAGCAGTTATTTATGCATGAGTCTTCTCTTTAGTTGCTCTTGCAGGAACAAAATGCCACAGATATCTGCCTCCTGGCTCCATACAAACAGTGTAATGTTCCTATTTCACCAGACCTGGATAGATTTTGCTATTCTCTTCTGTCTTTAACATGAGCCTGGTATCATCACAATGACCATCAAAGAAAATGCAACTGATGCCATTCTGCTGCAGTTCCTCCTCAAACTTTACCTCCAATTTTTTCATGATCCTCACCTGAGCCCTCGTCACCTTGTTGTGATCAATCACCAAAGCAGTGTCCAAGTGAGTGATGAGTCCTGCATCAATCCAGGCAGCAGTAGCAATCTCTGCTGTCTCTCTCAGTCCAGTATGGTGTCTTAAACTGGCAACGGCTATGTTGGTTACATTCTCAATATTATATTTTGGCTCTTCCTAGCTTTCTCTAGAGCAACGGGAGCTTCTTCCATTGGTTTTTCTGCCACGCCATCCAAATCTCCATGTTCTAATTCAGGCACATATCTCTTCATCATCTCTTGGTCTTCTGCTGTTCTTTTTTTCACTCTTCATTCTCCATTTTTCTTCATTCTCATTCCTTTTTGCCTGCCTTTCCTTCTGTAGTTCTTGCCTTCTGGTCTCAGGGAGGTTGACTGGTCCAATCTGATGAGGTCCAAAACTCCCAACTTTCTCTCTTGGACCTTTTATAAAGGCTAACTCAATCACAGGAATCTTCTTCTCTCTGCTGCAGTCACAAAGTATGTGTATTCCACTGACACAGGCAGAATTGCATCCCACATTAGTACAACTCTTTATCTCACACTTGCAGGTAAGTATGTCCATCAGTCTGTCAATCTTCTCCATAAATCTGTCTTTCTCCTCCAGTTTTGCTCTTTGTTGGCTAGTTACCACATGGATTTCAACTTTGCTTTAATCCTAACGTGGCTGTTTATAACAGGACCACTAAATATTGGATTTGCTTTGTACCACAGTCATTAGGTCATTGATCAGTTTATCAGTGCTGTAATTCCATCTGTCTTGACCACTGAGATCTCTCAAATACAACCCATATCTAATGTGATCCCTGACAGTTGGTAGTTCAGCTACAGGTAGTTTGCTGCCTGATCCCACCAAATGATGTAAATTTATTTATTTAGCTGAGTCCAAATGAGTCCAAATTTGCAGTCTTGTTTTTCTATTGGACATTTTCAGTATAAGATTATCGCTATGACGATGCTATGTTGAAAACCTGTGAATGAGAAAATGAAACTAATGTGTTAGTGTCAATATGGGTAAATAAGTAAGATAAATTGATAATTGAGACACAAAAGGCATTAATATGCAATGCAAACACATAAAAACAATTATCAGGGCACTTAAACATATTTCAGTAATTTGTGTATTTTTGCATAATTTCCTAGAAATGACAGGTAGGTAAATAACATATTACACAAAATTTAAAGCTAGTTGTTCATTTGCCACATGAAATCATACCAGTTTTTTTCACTAGTGCTTTTTAAAATTATGACATCTCAAAACTGACACACCCTAACGCCACACTCTGCATATGCACAGAAGATAACTAGGTCGCTGCATGCTTAATAGCATCGTGGTGTGACGTATTGTTATATTGCTACACAACAAGTCTCAATACTTTTTGATCACACCTCATATGGTTATTAAGGATGCTTTTCTGAGTAATAGCTTGGCCGAAGCCAATTAACTGGTAAGTGCTCAAGTTACTTAGTAAACCAGTAATTTGTAATATTGAGAGGGCTAATGATGCCACTTGTCCTCTAGACAAAGTCTCTGTGTCCGTGGGCCACTTGGCAAGTCTTCGCTTTCGTCAACACTTCAAGGTATCATATTTCATACTGAATTTAGATGTGCACCGGTGAGTCCAGTTAAACAACAGGTGACTGGTTCTTTAACTGACTGCAAGATTACTATCCAGTCTCCAGCTTATTGTTTTGAGATATTCTGGTAGAAATAGTAGTTTGTCAGCAGTTAGATGTTTCTTTTATAGCAGAATAATTTACTAGATGACTGGCAATATGGGTTTAGGAAATATCAAAGCACAGAAACCTTGCTGTTGACCTAATTGGATATGGTTTTATATGAACTTGTTGATGCACAAACAGCTTTTCTGATGATCTCTGAGGACCTGAAAGCAGTATTTGATACAGTTTGTCAGCAGATATTGTTACAAAGTTTAGCTGAGTTAGGTATGGGGCATAGTATTAAAATGGTTTGCCTCCTACCTAATTGGTAGGCAAAAACTGAAAACGCCAGAATGAATTTCAAAATGGTATGAGCTAGACTTAGGTGTTCTACGAGTTTCATCATTGTCCAGTTCTCTGACATATAAATGATCTCACTATGTAGTAGGCTGCAAGAGTTCAGTATTTTTTTCTTTATCATCGTGCTAAACCAGTCCAGATCATAGAGGTATGTTTACTAGAGGGCGGTAAGGGAGCAACTGTGCTGTTAACACACGTTATCGGCACCCTTGAGCCCTTAATGCTGCAAAAAGGGACGATAACGCTGCATTAATGAGCATTAGAGGGTCCCACAACATTAAGGGAAAAGGAGGTGGAGAGTGGGCATTAATGGGGCTGAGAGTGGGCATTGACAGCATGTGCTCCTTTACCACCTGCTTGTACAATTGCGTGTTAGAGCCCTCATCTCTGGAAACCCTAACACCAAGTAAAACCTCGTGGAAATGGTACTTTTGAGGTGAGAGCCTATTTGAATGTCTAAAATGTGTTGCACACACAGAGGATCCAAAGAAAGTGATAGTAGTGCTCCATTAGCAGCAACAGCATAGTGCCCTATTATGACAGGGCACTATGTTGATGGTGCCAATTTGGCAAAGGAGGTGTCATGTGGGTGATGCTGTGGGGCTGCCAGGTCGACTAGGTTGGCAAGGTGGCTTCCTACGGAGAACATTTCTGATGGCTGGCATGACTCTGCTGTGATGGGCAGCACACATACATGCTGCTGCAGTCAGAAAGGAGTTCTGCCACCCCCACTGCCACCATGTCAGGGTTGTGGGTTGATGGGGGTGGTGGCGCAGTGGCTGCAGCTGGAGAGGTCTGTGATCTGGCGCTTTGTGATAGGTGCAATACTGCAATTGCCAGTGTCGATGGGGTGTCAAGCATGTCAATAGCAGGCACAGCAGAGCACATCCTCCACCCCCCCTCTCATGAGGTCTAAGGTAGCAGCACCTGTGCCCACAGCCCCAGTGGAGGGGGGCAGGAGTGGCATGCTGTGACTAGCTCTGCATGTGTGCAACCTAAATAAGACCACTGGCAGAACTATGGCAGCGGCAGTGGCACGCTTGCAGAGAGTGAGTGATTGGCTAGCATGCTGCATACCACCAGCTGTGGACCCTGGGACTTGGCTAGTGTGCCTACTGGATGGGCTGGGCCTGGGATCTGGATGCCCACACCTGCACATATTGAGTGGTTATGTACCTGTGGTGCGTAAAGAGTTCCCAGATCCAGGATTACTTTGCAATATGAGAGCAACCCATATCAGAGGAAAACATGAGCACCCTGCTCTCTCACCTACCAAATGATGCCAGAATCTGTGAACGCTTAGATTCCCCCCTCCATAACTCAGTATATAATTGGACACAACCATCTGAGCCACATGCAAATCTAGACTATGCATTGTGGTTGGCAACATATGAGAGTAGTCCATGACTCACCCACAAGCACACACCATGCAATGGATACATTGGTCAATCTGTCAGGAAACCCATGGGCTGGAAAGTGTGTGGTCAGGTACCATGGCCTGCCACTTTGCCTGTATATACCCAGTCAGAACGTGGACAGCAAAGAGAAGGATGTTCTTTATTGGTCAATATTAGCCTATGGCCCGACACAGGCCATGTTTCGCTGCTTCCTCAGGGGCAGGCTAAACTAAAAACATATTAAAAACAATCATAAAAACATAAATACATAAATAACATAAAAATCATCAATTGGCTAAGGCCTAAAAATTAGCTGATATTAATACATATAAAGACATGTAAACAAATTAGAAACATACAATAAATCAGCACAGAAATATATAATATAAATAATAAGTGTGATCTCCAGGAACAAGCAGGAATAAGTCCTCACATATGGGTACGTCGGTACCGACGGAGCCCGTGCGGGAAAGCTCCCCAGCTTCTTAGAATAGAAGCTTTTGGGACCTCCCACTGCACATGCGCACTGCCTTCCCGCCTTCCTGAACAGCTCTCCTCAGTTTCTCTTTTTCCGCGGAGCCAGCAGGTCGTGTTCCTGTCACCGCTGAAGAAATTGTTATTTTATTTGTTTCTTTAGACCGCGTACCTGGATTTAAGAAGTGTACCAAATGTAATGCTGTTATTTCAGTCACAGACACCCATGAATGGTGTCTGAAATGTTTGGGGCCTGACCATTCCATACCGGACTGCCCATCTTGCTCCCACATGTCTAAACGTGGGCTGCAGAACCGGGCCAACAAATTCCATGTGCTGTTTGCTTCAGAGAATACAGCATCACAGTCATCCAGGTCTTCTTCTCCGGATGGATCTCAGGTAACCAAACCTTCTGTGGGCAAGTCCTCAAAGAGCAAATCTCCTTCAAAGCATCGAGAGGCTCTTAGCTTAGAACTTGAGGACCCTGCCCCAGCCAAACAACCCCGGCGGGAAGTCCAACTTCCAAAAACGCCAATTCAGGGGTCTCAGGTTGATATCGATGCTACGGCCTCGACAGATCACCTGTTAGCCTGCTCTGGGGTACCGGGTCACTCCGGTACCGACATCCAGGCAGCTATGGCGTCCATGGGCGATACTGTACAGTCCATGCAGCAGGCCGTCATGGCTTTCATTAAAGCTGCAACGCCATCGGTTCCGCTTTCAGCGGTTCCGGGCCCGATACCGGTATCGTCCGCCATGCCGGTATCGAGGCCGTCCACCTCTAAACGCAAGTCGGTACCGTATGGGCTTTCGCTCCATACCGGTTCCATACCCGATACGCCCGATATCGATACCGATCGGTACGCGTATCGTGCGTTAGAGGAAAGCACCGATTCCTCTGAGGATTTTCACTCCTCTGATGATTCTGCTGAGTTTTCACTCAACTTACCTGAGGAGCCCTCTTCTCCTAAAAGGAGAATGTCCCCTCCAGAGGATTTGTCCTTCCAGGACTTTGTTTTAGATATGGCTACAGCCCTTTCTATTACCACATCCTCTGAAAAGGAACCCAGATCCAAAAAACTGGATATTTTGGGATACTCAAAGGCCCCTAAGGAGGCAGTTACCCTGCCTATCCATGAAATCCTTCAAGAACAACTGATGGATTTCTGGGAAAATCCTTTGACTTTGTCTCCTTATTCCCGTAGGTTGGACACCATGTATAGGGTCCCTCCTTCTCCTGGTTTCCAAAAGACTCAATTGCCCCACCACTCTATTGTGGTGAAGTCTGCAATGAAGAAGATTAGGAGTACCAAAAGGCACTCTTCCACCCCTCCAGGACGGGAATGTAAGACTTTGGACTCTTTTGGTAGGAAAATTTTCCAGGCTAGTATGCTTATAGCCAGGATTAATTCCTACAGTCTCTATATGGGCATGTTCCTGGAGGAACTTGCCAAAAAGGTGCGGCATTTTGCCCCCTTTATCCCTGAGGATAAAAAGCAGGGATTCCTTTCCCTAGTGAAACAACTCTTAGAGGTTTCTAAGTTCTCTAATAGGGCAGCATATGATTCCTTTGAGGGAGCCAGTAGGGCTTCGGGCATTGCTATTGCAGCCCGACGTCTTGCTTGGCTCCAGGCCTCTGATCTGGAACCTTGGGTTCTAGATGGCTTACGGAATCTGCCCTGTACAGGTGAGAACTTATTTGGGGAAGAGTGGCAAATCAAAGCCACCCAGATGGATGCTGAAAATGCCACCTTGGAAAGACTTTCAAAGTCCACTTCAATTCCTACTAAGAAAAAGTCTTTTAAAAGGCCTTACTATAAGAAGGCCAGAGTTGCTTCAAATACTGGCCAGCAGTCTTCTCAACCTCGCTATACTGCTAAGCGTCAGCAATCCAAACAAGCACGAGCTAAGCCTGCAGCAGCTACTGTAGCTCAGCAGGCTCCAACCCCTCAGGGGTTTTGACTTGCTCCTAGGGAACTTGCCACTTCTGGTTCTAACACAACCAGAACCTCTCACCATACCCGGAAGGTTGGTTCACTTTGCTCCCAGATGGGAACAAATCACAACAGAACAATGGACCCTCTCTATCATTCGAGAGGGTTACAAACTTCATTTCTCCAGCCTTCCTCCCCATCATATGGTGAGACCATTCAATTCTCCCCCATCTCTCCTAACCCTGTTGGATCAAGAGGTTTCCTCTCTTCTTGCCCAAGGGGCCATAGAAGAGGTTCCTCTTCCTCAACAAGGGTCCGGTTTCTACTCCCCTTATTTTCTCATTCCAAAGAAGACAGGGGGATTCAGACCAATCCTAGATCTGAGAGAATTGAACAAATTTCTCTTCAAGGAGAAATTCAAAATGCTGTCTCTCGGCATTCTCCTTCCTTACCTCCAGGGTCAGGACTGGCTTTGTTCTCTAGACCTACAGGATGCGTATACACATATACTCATCCATCCATCCCACAGAAAGTATCTTCGCTTTCTGTTTCAGGGAAAACATTTCCAATACAGAGTACTCCCCTTCGGTCTAGCCTCTGCTCCAAGAGTATTCACAAAATGCATGGCAGTCGTAGCCGCATTTCTAAGAGGCATGGGAATCTTTGTCTTCCCATATCTGGACGACTGGCTCATCCGAGCTCCAACTCAGTCACAGGCCCAGATTTCCCTGGACCACACAAGGAGCCTTTTGCAGTATCTGGGACTGGTAGTAAACCTTCCCAAGTCCCAACTCATCCCTACTCAATCTCTAGAATTCATAGGGGCCCAGTTGGACACCATCACTGCAAGGGCCTACCTTCCACATGTTCGAGGCCAGCGCCTCCTGAGTTTGGCCTCCCAAGCTCAGTCCAGCACTCACTTGACAGCCAGGGAAATGCTACGCCTACTGGGTCATATGGCCTCCACAGTGCATGTGGTGCCCTATGCTCGTCTTCATATGAGAGCAGCTCAATGGACCCTGGCCACTCAGTGGACTCAGGCGTCAGGAGCGCTCTCAGACCAAATACAAACCTCCGATCGTCTGTTTTGGTCCCTCCACTGGTGGACTTCCACCAAGAATCTGTTGTTGGGGGCTCCATTTCAACCATTGCTACCCCAAGCAACCCTCACAACAGATGCCTCCCAAACAGGGTGGGGAGCCCATCTGCAAACTCTCTCCACTCAGGGCACTTGGTCTCTACAGGAGACCACCCTTCATATCAATCTTCTGGAACTGCGAGCAATTTACCTTGCCCTCAAGGTCTTCCACTCCCTCCTAGCCAACCTCACTGTCCTAGTTCAGACGGACAATCAGGTGGCCATGTTTTACATAAACAAACAAGGAGGGACGGGCTCTCTGTCGCTTTGCAACGAAGCTCTAAGACTATGGGCCTTCGCCAGAGAGCATCAGATTCACCTGCTAGCAGTGTATCTCCCAGGAGTTCAAAACTCTCGGGCAGACAGGCTCAGTCGAGTTCTGCTGCCACACGAATGGTCCCTACATTTGGACCAAATAAACCGAATCTTTCAGGAATGGGGGACCCCGGACATAGACCTCTTTGCAAGTCCGTGGAATGCCAAACTTCCCCGGTTCTGTTCCAGAACTCCGTGTCAGGGAGCTCAGGCTACGGACGCCTTTCTCCTGAATTGGAGTCAGGCATTCCTATATGCCTTTCCACCCATTCCTTTGATTCCCAAGACTCTGTTCAAACTCCAGAGGGATCATGGAACTATGATCCTCATAGCTCCACGCTGGCCACGCCAAGTGTGGTTCCCTCTACTTCTACAGCTCTCCCAGGGATCCTACTTGGATCTGGGAGCTGCGCCAGACCTCCTGTCTCAGGAGGAGGGGACTTTGTGGCACCCAAACCCCAAATCCCTTCACCTCAGTGCTTGGTTACTGAAGGCTTAAGCCTTCAAGACTTTCATCTTTCCCAACCAGTGAAAGATATCCTTTCTGCCTCTAGGAAACCCTCTACCAGGCGTTCCTATGCTTTCAAATGGAAACGTTTTTCCATTTGGTGTGCTCAGCAGGGTCTTGACCCTCTGGCACTTCCTTTGAATTCTCTTCTTGATTACCTCCTGCATCTATCCAATGCAGGCCTCAAGACGAATTCGGTAAGAGTCCATTTAAGTGCTATTGCAGCATCCTTGAAACATATAAATGGACAACCTATCTCCTCTCATCCTCTTGTTGCAAGATTCATGAGAGGCCTGACTCTCACTAAACCTCCCATCAGACCACCCCCGGTCGCATGGGATTTGAATCTAGTGCTCGGTCAACTTATGAAGCCACCTTTTGAGCCAATGTTTTCCACCTCCTTGAAATTTCTTTCCTGGAAGGTCATCTTCCTCATTGCAGTCACTTCGGCTCGCCGCATCAGTGAGCTGCAGGCTTTAGTGGCTAATCCACCTTACACAAGATTTCATCATGATAAGGTGGTCCTTAGGACGAATCCCCACTTTATGCCTAAAGTGGTCTCGCCTTTTCATCTTAATCAAGAGGTATATCTACCTGTCTTTTTTCCAGCTCCTCATGCATCCAATGCAGAGAGGAACCTTCATACTCTGGATTGTAAAAGAGCTCTCGCTTTTTACCTTAATAGGACTCAGCCACATCGAAAGTCTTCTCAACTTTTTGTGGCCTTTGATCCTTCCCATTTGGGACTTCCAGTCTCCAAGCGTACACTTTCCAATTGGATTGCTCAGTGTATTTCTTTTGCTTACCAGAGCAAAAACATTTCTCTGGAAGGCCATGTCACTGCTCACAATGTGAGGGCCATGGCAACTTCTATGGCTCATCTGCACTCTGTTTCCATAGATCAGATCTGTCGAGCCGCTACCTGGGCCTCGGTTCATACCTTCACAGCCCATTACTGTTTGGACAAGGACTCCCGCCGGGATGCCTTGTTTGGCCAGGCTGTCCTCAAGCACCTGTTCCATTCCTAAACAACTCCTGCCCACCTTCCCAGAATGGATGCCTGAGATCCATACGAAGATGGCGAACCTTTACAGGGGATCCCATGCATCTAAGCTAGGGAGTCCCCATATGTGAGGACTTATTCCTGCTTGTTCCTGGAGATAGCACAGTTACTTACCTGTAACAGGTGATCTCTGGGAACAGCAGGAATTAGTCCTCACAACCCACCCACCTCCCCTAGGAGTTGTATCTTTTATCTATCTATCTTCCTGTCCTCTCTCTGTTGACTCAGCTATAAACTCGAAACTGAGGAGAGCTGTTCAGGAAGGCGGGAAGGCAGTGCGCATGTGCAGTGGGAGGTCCCAAAAGCTTCTATTCTAAGAAGCTGGGGAGCTTTCCCGCACGGGCTCCGTCGGTACCGACGTACCCATATGTGAGGACTAATTCCTGCTGTTCCCAGAGATCACCTGTTACAGGTAAGTAACTGTGCTGAACTGTAGGTTAAAAAATGATAACTACTACATAAGGATGCTATTAACTAAAGGTAACATACCTCTGTAAATACTTGTACCTCCAATATATGCTCTGTTTACTTATGGGATAAAAAGACAATTTGTCTGATCAGTATATCCATGTATGCAAAATAATTCATTACTAAGGTCAGACTCTGCCACTAGACTAACCACAAATAAAATTGATCAGTATCTATAGTATGCAACATAAATCAATAATTCATTACAGAGGGCAGGGTCTGTCGAAAAAAACGGAATCAGTGGAAACAGGGATGAAAACCCTTTGAATTGGCAAATGCATATGAGTTAAATTATTACCTGTGAAAATGACGTCTCTTCTTCCAAACCATATCATTCGGCAACCGCCGGCAGTATATGACTATGAAACACAAGATGTCATTGTTCATAAAGGGGATAAAGTTTTAATATGAAATATGGTGAATTTAACCTCAGTTGAAAATATGTGTCACAACACCCGGAACTGCAATTCGAAAAACGTTACCCTTACCCATAAGGTTTTCGTTGTGTCGTATATCAACATATATGTAGACTTTTTAAGTTACTTAACCCCTGTAATATCCGCAACATATGACTATAGAACACAAGATGTCATTGTGCATGTCAGGTACACCAGCAGCATATCAAGGCTGTGCAATATTACAGACCTCACAAGATGTCCCTCTCACACACCTGCCTAAAAAAAAACATCAGACAAAGGTGGCACAGAGCCTGAAGACGGCTAAGCACACATAGGCACATCCCAAGTCATGCCCACATGCACCCTGACAAAGACCACCTATATACCCATGGACTAATGAATCCACATGGCTGCTCTGTGTCTCCAAATACAAGGCCAGTGTGTGTATGAGCGTTGGCTCATGGGTTCAAGGCCAACCTACAGATCAGGAATGGTATGTCCAGGTGTGTTACTTTATCATACCTTCCAGGAACAGAGGCATCATGTTCAACCCCCCACTTTTCATCCAGCAGGAGTCCTCACACTCAGCTTTCAAACTGATCAACTGCACAATGTCAGGCTGGATGGTAGAGCACCCTAACAGCACTGCACACTGAGCGGGCTTTGATAGCACGCATACTTTGCAGAGCACATTAATAACACCTGCACACTGGGCAGGGGTTCAGAATGGATGAACAGTAAAGGAGGTCTAATGGGCAGACAACATGCACCACTTTTGGACAGCAGTGTTGTGTGTGTGTGTGTGCCCAGAGGACTGTGAACCTGCTGCAATGCAGTGTGCATGCATGTGATGCACAGGCTTTGTTTGTGCAAACAACATGCTGCAGGTCAGCTCTTCAGCAACTATGCATATAGTGTGAGGCCCCATGTACAAGCTGCCGTGTTTCGATACGCTCTTGGGGAGTGGGTGTCCACTGCATCTGCAGTGTGGATGAGTGCATGTGCTGCACTAGCTAGTCCAGCAAGGTCCATGGCAAGGGACATAATGTGATATGGGTGTACAAGCATGGCACTATGTGCCATGCTCACTGCCACATGCTATGTAGGGGGACACAGTGTCAGATGCTTGCCACTATGGCCCTACGCATTTGTGTTCTATAAGTTCAAACTCAAAGGGTACACAAGTGAGGGGAGAAGATTATGGGTATTGTCAGAAGCAAAGCTGTTTGCACAGGATGTATATGAATCAGAGGTTCAGTAAATGTCAGAGCCATCCTAACATGTGTCTGCGACAAGTATAGCCAGGGTGCACACATCAGTTCATGCTGAGAGGTCACCCTCACTCTGACTGAGCTGTGACCATGTCACGGCTATGTATCCACATTGTCAAGCTACAATGATGTGGGTGCAGTTTGTTTCTTTTGGCAGGCCAATAACTGTGCTAGCTGTCAATGCTGTTTGTACCAAGATAGGGCGTATATGGTCACTCTGTGCACATGCAGTGTATGATGACTAGCAGACTTGGCCCAGTTGGGATGTGAATGGCTGACACAGCACTGTGGTGGTGAACACAGGCAGCCTACTGTGCTTGCTGTAGTAAATTGGAGGTACCAGAAGCTAAGGTTAGCAGCTTTTCTGTGGTTGCAAACTATGGTCTTCACAGGCCCATCAGTTTGCTGTCAGCACCCCACCTCCTGCATAGACAAAAGTCACTGCATTTGGGTTCCTTGGAAACAACTGCCACAAACTAGGGGATTGTAATGCAATATGAAAGAACAGTACCTGGCCAAAAGGTGCAGGACACAAGGCCCAGATTTCACAGAACACTCCTGCATGTTTCAATTCTGTATCCAAATGACTAGTAACACGCTGGCAGTGATATATTTGCTCGGGGACCTGGACAGTTCAGCTATAGCCATTCAGGCTCTAGGGACCAGGTGATGTGTGCCCCCTCACATTCAGGATGACCCCCTGAAACTGGTCAGTAGCACAGTTTGCAGCTGTTATGTTCCTGATGCACACAATGTCCCTGCATAAGTATGGCCTGATGTGATGGCTAACAGCATTCCCCCTTTGGTGATGATTTGCAGAAAGCTGTTCAGAATGTGAAATGCATCATGGGTAATGGAGGAGCAAACCTTTACCGGCACACAGAGAAGAAGTAGCAGCCACAGTGGAGACTGTGGTCACTGAGGCATTGCCTAGTACCTGCTTGTCATATATGCTTGTGGGAGATGTATGCATGGTACCCCCAGGAGGGCAGGATGGTCTGCAATGGACTGTATGGGTATGTAATGTGATTTGAGCTTGGTGTGTGCGCAGGTGTACCTATCTTGGCATGTGCAGCAGGTCACAGGGAACTCAATGCTCTGCACATGTGCTGCGTATGGGGTAAGTGTCATACTGCGGGGCAGTGGACCCAAGCATGTGAATGTTGTTTGCCTTTGAGAGAACAGTGGTGGGATAGGCATATTGTACTCACACATGCCTTGTCCTTTGGACAAGAGATGTAGCCTGCACCTGTCTGTATGTTGTGTAGCTATAGTACTGCATTTCAAGTGCTTAATGTACTGCATGTGCGATGCTGTAGGTAGGCTCTAGGTGTTGTGTAACACGGTCTTATAATGTGTCTGCCACTTGTTTCATGTGCTTCACCCATTACAGACAGGGCCCTACGGTCTATTTGATTCAAGGCATTGCCATGTAGGACAGTGTTTTGGTATAGCCTAAGGGTTAGAGCACTGACTTAGTAAGTGGTTGATGAGGGTTTGATTCAAACTTTTTATCTTTGTGGCTGAGGGATATTTAGCTCATTTTGATGCCCAGAACAGTCTAGGGTCTGCTTTGATTGGCGGACACACATTCCTATGTTTTTTGTGTGTTCCGATAGCACATTGCATCTGTAGACATGCTATTTGCACTCATGCCCTTCTGCAAGCATGACTTTATTGCCTCTGCTGCAGGCTATTAGAAACATAGAAATATGATGACAGAAAAAGACCACATGGCCTATCTAGTCTGTCCTTCCATGTCAACACTACAACAGTCCCCTTTTTTCCTTTAGAGATCCTCTGTGTTTGTTCTGTGCTTTTTTTAATTCAGTTACCGTCCTCATCTCTGCCACCTCCACTGGGAGACTATTCCATGGATCCACCACTCTTTCCGTAAAGAAATATTTCTGCAAATCACTCCTGAATCTATCCCCTTTCACCCTCATCCCATGTCCCCTCATAGCAGAACTTGCTTTCAAATGAAAGAGGCTCTCCCCCTGAACATTTATGCAACGGAGGTATTTAAACATCTCAATCATATCACCTCTATCCCGCCTTTCTTCTAAGGTGTACATATTAATATCCTTAAGTCTGTCCTCATATGCTTTATAATGAAGACCACTAACCATTTTAGTAGCCACCCTCTACACTGACTCCATCCAGTTCATATCCTTTGAAGGTGCGGTCTCCAGAATTGCACACTATACTCCAAATGAGGTCGCACCAAAGACTTATACAGAGGAACTATCACCTCCTTTTTTCTGCTAGCCATTCCTCTCCGTATGCACCCAAGCATTCTTCTAGCTTTTGCCATCGCCTTTTCTACCTGTTTAGCTACTTTTAAGATCATCAGTCACAACCACGCCCGGTCCCGCTCTTCTTTAGTGGACAAAAGTACTTCACCCCCTATACTATATTGCTCCTTTGGATTGCTGCAGCCCAAATGCATGGCCTTACATTTGCTAACATTAAATCCCAGCTGCCAGATTCTAGACCATTCTTCAAGCTTAGCTAGCTCCCTTCTCATGTTATCTATACCTTCCTGGGTGTCTACTCTATTGCAGATTTTGGTATCATCCGGAAAAAGGCAAACCTTACCCGACAACCCTTCCGCTATATCACTAACAAAGATGTTAAAAAGAATCGGAACAAGGACAGATCCCTGGGGCACACCACTGGTAACATCCTTCTCAGAGTGAGCCCCATTTACCTGTACTCTTTGTTGCCTCCCACCCAACCAATTTCTAACCCAAGCAGTAACTTTAGGGTCCATCCCTAGGGTGCTCAGTTTGTTTATAAGTAGCCTGCGAGGAACAGTGTCAAAGGCTTTACTGAAATCTAAATACACCACATCTAGGGCTCTCCCTCGGTCCAACTCCCTGGTCACCCAGTCAAAGAAATCAATCAGATTTGTCTGACAAGACCTGCCTCTGGTGAATCCATGCTGCCTCGGATCCTCAACTTTAAGTTCCTTATCGTCACTCCATTCCAATCCCTTTTCTTCTGGGTTGCGCAACCCTTCCAGCAGCTTGGAGGCTGAGCACATCATCGTTTTGATGATGGTGTGGTATAAATACCACTGGCACCACCCACAGGCACCAGTATTCTCAGCCTCCAAGCAGCTGGAGGGTTCCCGTAAGCCAGAGAGCTTACTGGAGTCTTAGTTCTTCCATTAATTTAAATTTATAGGCTTTATTTACCTTTAATTTCTTTTTGTACCTTTTTTTTTTTAAGTTGATTTAAGTTGATTTACTTTTGTCTTTTGGAGCCTCCTGTGCCTTTAATTTCAGCCGGCTCCTCTTCCCCCCCCCCCCTTTCCTCTCTCTCTTACTCAGAGCCTGTGCTCTTGCCCGTTGGAAGGGGTTTGCCTGAGCAGCGAGGAGGATCGGGGAGATCTCCTCTCGCTGGCTCGGCTGGCCGGAATCCCGAGGCTCCTTCCCCGGTCCGGCCCTGCCTCGCGCCGAAGCCCTTCAGGTGGCTGAGCGCTGGAGGCGGCATCGCGGCTTCCCCGACGACATTGCCTGCCTCGCGCTGCAGCCCTCGGCCGGCTGTGCGTTGGAGGCGGCGGCGGCGCTCTGCAGGAGAGGTTGGGGACCAGATCCGATGGAGGAGTCCGACCGGGAAGGCACAGCCGCTGTCTGCAGGCCCGATCTCCACGTGGCTGAGGCCTACCACGTGGAAACCAGCAAAGGACGGCTGGTGTTTCCTCGTGCAGAGCAGCGCCCCGAGAAAAACATCAAACAGCAAGTATTGAAGGGATTTTTCCCCGCGGGGTCTGATTCCAGTTTATTTCATTTTATTTCCTTTTATTTCAATGGTAAAGTTTTTAACCTCTTCCTTGCTGGTGTTTTGGGGGAGGGGAAGGTTCTCTGAGCCCCAGATTTTAAAATTCTCCATTACTTTTTTATTTCAAGTCTGACTTTACTCTCTGAGATTGGGTTCTTTTACCTTCCAGGTTATTTATTATTTTTATACACTCTGTTACCTGGGGGTAAAAAAGGGGCATGTCGGGCAAGCCACGGTGTCCATCCTGCGGTACCCGTAGGGGCACAGCCTCGGAAGCAGGAGTCTGCAGGGGTTGCGCAGCAGAGGCAGCTTCCGTAGAACAAGAGATCCATTTAACCATGGCTCAAGCTTCCCAGGGATCAGGGGAGCCCCTGGAGGGGGGAGGGGAATCTCATTCTCCCCCTCCTTCAACCTTGGATGTGCCGACCTCTTCCCTGTCCCTTCTTTCCACATCCATTGGGGTGGAGGAGGGCTGGGAACATTTTTCTCTGGAATTTGTCCTCCTATTGCATAAGGCCTATTGCATGCGTCAGCAGGGTGCAGGTAATTTAGGAGCAGCGAAGGAATGCGTGGTGGTCGGTCCAGGGAAGGTCAGGTCCGAGGACTCGGGGGTCCCGACTAAGCACGCAAGATTAATGAGCGAGGAGCTGCTCACGTCCCAGTCGCAGGACACCCCGGAAGAGGAGGTCTCAGACGGAGAAGTAGGAGAGGAAGAGGAAGAGCTCGAAGAGGGTGAAATTCCAGAGGAGGAACAATCCCGCATAGTCCGAGTATTTCGCCGAGAGGAGCTTCCGGCATTGATAAATGAGTCACTAAAAGTCCTCAATATGGCCTCGGATACGCCAGCAGATGAGGAAGCTCTGGAGGATCCGTTGATCCAGGCCGTCAGGAAGTCACAGAAGGTGTTTCCTGTCCACAGAGTGGTACGTCAGATGATCCAGGAGGAATGGAATCAGCCAGAAGCAAGTTTGAGGGGAGTCCGTGCTATGACTCGCCTGTACCCATTGCCGGAACCGGACAAGGACCTACTGAAGTCACCGAGAGTGGACGCAGCGGTGTCGGCGGTTACGAAGAAGACTACTATCCCAGTCAAGGGCAGCGCGGCCCTCCGGGATACTCAAGATAGAAAATTAGATACGCTGCTGAAGCAAGCTTTTGATGTTAGTGCTCTCGCCTTACAGGCCTCCGTTTCAGGGGCATGGGTGGCCCGGGCCTGCCTGAGGTGGTCTCAACAACTTCAACTAGCAGACAGTCTCCCTGGGGATGCTCAGGCGGCTTCAGCTAGGTTGGAGTCCAGAGCTGCCTTCCTGGCAGATAGCCAGTATGACCTCATTAGGAGCCTGGCTAAGAACATGGCCTCAGTGGTAGCGGCCAGGCGTTATTTGTGGTTACGTAATTGGGCAGCGGATGCCTCTTCAAAGGTGCGCCTGAGCCGTCTTCCCTTTAAGGGGAAGCTGTTGTTTGGAGAAGACCTGGATAAGTTGGTAAAGGACCTTGGCGAGTCTAAAGGGGACAGGCTTCCGGAAGACAGTCCAAAGCAAGTCCGCTCGATGGCCCCGACTCGGAATCAGCCAAAATATTTCTGTAGATTCCACCCGGCCAGATCGAACTCCTTTCTTAGGGGCCGTTTCCCCTGTAAGGGGCAAGGCTTCAGGGGGTTTCGTGGAGCAGGTAGAGGTTTTGGGGCCCCCTCCTCTTCCTTGGGCCCCAGAAAACCACAATGAGATTCTGGGGGTCCAGGGGGGATGCCTGCCGGTGGGGGGTCGCCTAAGGCAGTTTCTTCCCGCCTGGTCCCGGGTCACATCCGATCAATGGGTTTTGGAAGTGATCCGAGAGGGTTACGCTCTCGAATTTGCAAAGCAGGTACTTCCAGCCTTTATTCAGTCTCCCTGCGGTCCACCAGAAAAGAAGGCGGTGATAGAAGAGGTCCGGTCGATACTCAATTTATTTTGTGGTTCCAAAGAAAGAAGGATCCTTTCGTCCAATCCTAGACCTAAAGCAAATCAGTCGCTGTCCCAGAGTGCCTCACTTCCGAATGGAAACCCTGAAGTCGGTCATTGCGGCCCTAAGGCAGGGGGAATTCTTGACTTCCTTGGATTTGATGGAAGCTTACTTACATATCCCGGTCCGAAGGTCTCATCAGCAGTTCCTGAGATTCGTGGTACCAAGAGGTCATTTTCAGTTCCAAGCCCTACCCTTTGGGCTAGCAACAGCTCCCAGGACATTCACCAAAGTGATGGTGGTGGTAGCCGCGGCTCTTCGAAAGGAGAGAATTCTGGTCCATCCCTACCTCGACGATTGGCTGATTCGGGCGAAGTCAGAAGCGGAGAGTCATTCGGCTACAGCCAGAGTGGTGGAATTCCTGGAGGAGTTGGGGTGGGTCATCAATCAGTCAAAGAGCAGATTAATTCCCATGCAGGAGATCGAGTACCTCGGAGCAAGGTTTGACACCAGGAGAGGAAGAGTTTTCCTGTTGAAGCAGAGATTAAGGGACCTGAGCAGCCTCGTCTCTCAGTTCCTTTTAAGACGAAATCCCTCGGCCTGACATTACCTTCAGTTGCTGGGTACCATGGCAGCGGCGATAGAGGTAGTTCCGTGGACCAGGTCAATATGCATCCCCTGCAACGCGCCTTGTTACGGCGCTGGTCCCACCAGCATCATCCTTTGACCATGCGACTGCACTGTCCTCCTCAGGTCAGGAAGTCCCTCCTGTGGTGGCGGTGCCCAAGGAACTTAGAATGCGGGATGCCCCTCGAACCTCCCCGGTGGGTACAGCTGACGACGGATGCAAGTTTAGCAGGCTGGGGGGCTCATTGCGAGGGCCAGTTCGCACAGGGGTTTTGGACTCCGAGAGAGTCTCAGTGGTCCATCAACAGACTGGAGCTTTGGGCGGTAGCATTAGCTCTCAGAGCTCTTGAGCCCTTAGTTCGGCAAAGGGCAGTCCGCGTCCTCTCCGACAATGTCACCACGGTGGCCTACATCAACCGCCAGGGGGGAACAAACAGCCCATCCTTGGAAAAGGAGGCGGACTGCCTATTGCGGTGGGCGGAAGCTCGATTGTTGGCTCTCTCAGCGCAGCACGTGGCCGGGTCAGAAAACGTGATGGCCGATTATCTCAGCAGGTTCAAGATAGACCGAGGAGAGTGGGAGCTAGCACAGGAGGTGTTCGACCAAGCGGTAGCTCGCTGGGGGGCGCCGATCATGGATTTCATGGCACGATACGCAACGGCCAAAGCAAGCCGGTTCTTCAGTCGAAGGAAGGAAAGGATGTCCGAGGGCTTGGACGCCCTGGTCCAGAAGTGGCCTTCAGAGGGTCTCCTGTATGTGTTCCCACCTTGGGCTCTCATAGGGAGGGTTCTGCGGCGAGTGGAAGTGCACCCAGGATTGGTAATTCTCATAGCCCCGGATTGGTCTCGCCGCCCGTGGTATGCAGATCTGGTGAGACTAGCGGCCGAGCAGCCTTGGCGCCTCCCCTGCAGAGAGGATCTGCTTCAGCAGGGTCCAGTTCGGATGCCTCACGTGCATCGGTTCTCACTTACGGCCTGGCTATTGAGAGGGCGCGGCTCCGGAAGCGAGGTTACTCAGGTTCAGTAATTTCAACGTTACTGAGCGCGCGAAAACGCTCGACCTGCCTTTCCTATGTGAGGGTTTGGCGCATATTTGAAGCATGGTGCGCCGAACATCGGAAGAAACCTCTGGCCGCCTCGGTTCCGGAGGTTCTGGAGTTTCTACAAGCTGGGTTTGAGAAAGGTCTAGCACCAAGCTCGTTGCAGGTCCAGTTGGCGGCCATATCGTGTTATAGGGGCAAAGTCTGGGGAAGAGCATTAGGAGAACACGCTGATGTAGGCAGGTTCTTAAGGGCGGTCAGGCAGCTACGGCCCCAACAAAGATCGGTTATCCCACCTTGGGACCTCAACCTGGTATTGAATGCCTTATCCAGGGAACCTTTCGAACCAGTAGGGAGCTCCTCCCTAAAGGACTTGACTCTAAAGACGGTGTTTCTGGTAGCTATCTGTTCGGCTAGGCAGGTCTCTGAACTTCAAGCCCTGTCGTCTTGGCCTCCTTTCCTTTCGTTCTTTAGAGATAAGGTGGTCTTGCGAAGAGTCCCTTCCTTCTTGCCCAAGGTCATCTCCCCTTTTCACGTGAACCAGACGGTTTTGCTCCCGTCCTTCACGGGAGATGGACAAAAAGGGGATGGGGGGAGGCTTCGTCTAATGGACGTGCATAGGGTCCTGAAGCATTACCTCTCCCATACGGCGTCTTTTCGAAAGTCCGAACGTTTATTCGTACAGTTTGGAGGGCCGCACAAGGGAGAGGCAGCGGCCAAGGCGTCCAACTCTAGGTGGATCAGGGAGGCGATCGCCTCCGCTTATATCCTGAAAGGGAGACGGGTTCCAGTAGGTCTTCGCGCGCATTCAACTCGGGCACAGGCGACTTCCTGGGCGGAGCACAGCTTGGTCCCACCACTGGATATTTGTAGAGCGGCTATGTGGTCCTCTCTGCATACTTTTACCAAGCACTACAGGCTTGACGTACAGAGCACGGCAGACGCCAGGTTTGGGGATGCAGTACTTCGGTCCGGGATGGCGAACCCCGCCCTGGTGTGAACTGCTCTGTTACATCCCAGAAGTAAAGGGACTGGACTGGAGTGACGATAAGGAAGAAGTAATTAGTCCTTACCTGCTAATTAGTGTTCCTGAAGGAACTCCAGTCCAGTCCCTGTTCCCGCCCGGATTCGAGTTTCAGTTGGCAGAATTTTCTCCTTTCAAAAAAAAAATAATAATAATATAGGAGAAAGAAGAGCAACGGACCGAAGTCAGTGTGCGGAGCGAGGCGGCCCGTGGGGAAGAGGGCCTGCGGGTGAAGGCGGTGCTATCCTCGGGTAAACCCTCTCCTCCTTTCCTTCCGTCCTGCCTTTCCCCCGTAACAAAAAAAAAAAAAAAGTTTGGTTTTGTAGTTACTTTTAGTTGTGTTTTTTAGTTATTAATTGGCTGTTCGATAAGTCTGCTTTTTCAATAGATTACTGGTGCCTGTGGGTGGTGCCAGTGGTATTTATACCACACCATCATCAAAACGATGATGGGCTCAGCCTCCAAGCTGCTTGAAGGGTTGCGCAACCCAGAAGTAAAGGGACTGGACTGGAGTTCCTTCAGGAACACTAATTAGCAGGTAAGGACTAATTACTTCTTGAGCTGGTTTGTCACAAACACAGTCTTCTGAAAATTGTTCAAGATGTCCCTCGCTTCTGTTCCTGTTTGTGGGTGTTTTCTGAGGTCCTGCTCCTGGTTCTTCATCTGTGAACACAGAACAGAAATATTTCTTAAGCAATTCTGCTTTATCCTCATCAGCTTCTACATATTCCTCCCCTTCACCCTTGAGTCTGACAATACCACTTTTGCCCTTCCTCTTCTCACTAACCTATCTGAAAAATGTCTTATCCCTCCATTTTATTGCATTGGCTATTTCCTCCTCTTTTTGAATCTTTGCTTTCCTGACTACTTTGCTAGCTTCTCTAAGTTTTTCCAAATACAGATGCCTGTCTTCCTCTCTCTGTGATCTCTTGTATTTCATGTGTGTGTATATTGTAGAGGGTCAGACATGTTCACCCTGAATGGAGGGATAGCCTAATGGTTAGAGCTCAGGCTTTGAAACCAAGAGTCAAGGGTTTAATTCCCACTAGCACTCCTTGTGTGACTGGTGGCAGCATTCTACAGAGGCTTTTTATGTATGCAAAATCCTTCATAGCATGACCTCTACTCCTTGTGCCCATGAGCAAGTCAATTAATCCTCCATTTCCTCAGAATAATCCCAAGCAATAGATGTCCCTGTTTTTAATGTGCATTACCAGGTTTAGGCTACAGTGTGCACTGCTTTGACGGAACTGTTAGAGCGGTATAGAAACACCGTTTATATAAATACATATATAACATACATAACAAACATGTTTGACTATTTCATCATCACTGTGACTGTACAGCTTTGGCTACATCACATCTATGCATTACATGCAGCCACATCTTACTGATGGGATCATCACACTTCCTTACTTGTTCCATATGGCCAGTATGAATGACTCTTGTGCAATTGTTGTATTCACATTTATCTGGGGAGTTATATGGTGGCTGGGACAGCTGTGAGACCAACATAACTGGTATCGGGGCTGCCCCGTGGCACAGGCACACTTTTTTCCAACATACTACAACTGCATGGATGATGGCACATTAGGTGCATCGGTGCTGCCAGCCCATACCACACTCTCATCAACCGCCATCCTTCATCAGCCCATCCTTCAGCCTCTGCCTAATATGTGCAGCCTTGTATTCTCCTGCCAGGTGCGACACCACAGCCCACACAGGAACGTTTTCCTCAGTTTGTTGTATCATTCCTGCCTCTCCTGTGACTGATCGGCACATCACCACTCTGGCACCGTTATCCTTCCGATGCACACATCCTGGTGATTCTGGCTCCACAGGGGGATACGTCTTCCCTATCCTTTGCCACACACTGGCATTACAGCATTTTACGTGGGCAGCCCTCACTGAATCATTACAGCTGCCTCCCACATGCTCATCCCATTTACTGACTACCCCATAGGATCCCCAAGGATCTGTCAGATCCATCAACTCCCACCTGTCCTTCCATGCATCACCTCTACATTGACTTTCGCTGGGGCTGCCTTATCCAGCATTAAGGTGATTGCCATTTTCGGATATTATGGTGCATGCTTGGCACCTTAACGCGAAGTGTCCTGTTAGCGCATATCAAAGGGGCCCTTACGCCTTTACCGCTGGAACGCCTACTACCTGCCCTGAGCCTTTATCGCAGGGGTCTCAAACACGCGGCCCGCGAGACAACTTTGTGTGGCCCGCGATGGAGGAAAACAAAAAAACCCCAAAACCCTGGCTTCTGCCGTTGCCGCCGTGGCAGCGGCAGAATCAATTGTCAAATTTTAAAAAAAAAACTGACTTCTGCTGCTCAAGCAGCAAAATCAGCTGTCCTGCGGCCCTTTCCCCTGTGCCGGAGATCCGAGTCTGCTCTCTTGAAAAGCACGCCGCTGATAGAGCAGACTCGGATCTCTGGCACAGGGGAAAGGGCCGCAGGACAGCTGATTTTGCTGCTTGAGCAGCAGAAGCCAGGTTTTTTTTTAATTTACCTGGGGGGGGGGGGGGGGGTGGGAGTGGAAATGGGGTATTGGCAGTGGGGGGGGGGGTTTAGGACGGTAAATGGGCTATTGGCAGGGGGGGGGGGGTGTTGGAAGGGAAATGGGCTATTGGCAGGGGGGGTATGACTGGAAATGGGCTATTGGCAGGGGGGGTGTAGGACTGGAAATGGGCTATTGGCGGGGGGGGTGTAGGATTGGAAATGGGCTATTGGCAGGGGGGGGTATGACTGGAAATGGGCTATTGGCAGGGGGGGGTATGACTGGAAATGGGCTATTGGCAGGGGGGGGGGTTATGACTGGAGATGGGCTATGGTGGGGGCTAGGACTGGAAATGGGCAGGTGGGGGTTAGGAAGGACTGGAGGTGGGCTGATGGGGGGAGTTAGGACTGGTAATGAGCTATGGAAAGGCTGACGGTAATGGGGGTTAGGGCTGGAAGTGGGCTATTGGCAGGGGGGTTATGACTGGTAATGGGCTATGGGGGGGTAAGACTGAAAATGGGGTGATGGGGGGTAAAACTGGAAGTGCGCTATGGGGAGGTTAGGACTGGTAATGGGCTATGGGGGGTCTAGGACTGGTAATGGGCTGGGGGGGGGGTTGCTAGGACTGGAAATGGGCTGAGTGGAAGGGGGGCTTGAACTGCAAATGGCTGATGGGGAGGGGGGCTTGGAATGGAAATGGGCTGTGAGGGGAGGGAGCTAGGATTGGAAATGGGCTGATGGTGAGGCTAGGATAGGACTGGAAATGGACTAATGGGGGGACTAGAAGGGAGCGGATGCTGGGTGGGGCTGGAACTAGAAGGGAGCTGATGTTGGGGGAGGATTAGAATGGGATGGAGCTGGGAAAGTGAAATGGAGAGGGGAAAAATATTTTGTCTGGGAGAGAAGACAAATCTACAATTGGCCAGGTATTGGGAGAGTAAGTGGGGATTGAGGATGGAGGGGTAAAATTTGAGTGGATGAAATAGGAATGAGGAAAGAGAAAAAGGAGAAAGATTAGTATGTTAAAGCAGATGTAGAGAGAGAATGGAAAAAAAACTAGGAGAGAAGAAAGGGCAAATGGACAGCAGATGATGGAGAGTTAGCAGAAGACATGAAGAAACCAGAAGAAAGTGGCTGGAACAATTGCAACTGAAAAAAATGCACAAAAGGTAGAAAAATATCTCTTTATTTTGAATTTATTAACTGGAATATGTCAGCTCTGGGAAATGTGCATCATTAATGTTTGCGCTTTGTTTAGTACAAGAGGAAATTAATTTATAGTTTTATTTCTACAGTGTTGTTGTACATTCCAAGTTTGGCTTTTGGGGTTCCCAGTTTAATTATTGTCTTCTTGTTTCTAAATCTTTTAGTCTTTCTTTATCCATACTCATTAAAGAGGCATGTTTACTAAAAGTTAGTGTATGGTAACATTATGCAAATATTTATGCAAATGAGGCCCCGCGTCTTATGCGGCCCCCGGGTTACTTTACAAGTCCTCATTTGGCCCTCAAAGCAATTTGAGTTTGAGACCCCTGCTTTATCGCATGCAAACGCCCTTAACGCTGCTGTTATCACTTGAAATCCCCTCTCCCTTAACGCTCTTTAGTAAACATACCCCCTAGTATACTTAACAAAATCTTTTTACTGATGAAGTGGCTGGCATACCAAGAAGGTCTACTGTCTTTCTGATCTTGGTAAAATGTTATTGATTTTGTATCTTCGTCTCATTTCACTTGGTTCACATCTTAACTGTTCATTCAGAATCATAAATGAGATTCATCTAAGAGCAGTGTCAGTTTTGTTTTGCATCTTTAGTATGTAAAACTGACGCCAAGCCATATCGCTTTTCTTTCTTTTTTTTTGTAGATGTAAGCCAGAAAATTGCACAATCTCTGAAAGCAATTTCAAAAGAATGAATGCTTGCTTTATCAAATTTTACTTCTAATACTGCAACATATAGGCTAATTGAGATGCAGAGCACAATTCTGGCACACCATAAACAAATTTATTCATAGCCACCAGGACTATGACAAATATAGCAGTGCTGATTACAAATTTCTAATCCCTCAAAAAGTGGTTCAAGTCATTAGAATAGGCAAGCATCTAAGAAAATTAAAATAAACTGTTTATCACAGCTAATACTCACTAGGAACAAGTTTGAATAGGGTATCCTAGACATAAGGATAAGGTCTTAAGAAGGGGATAATGGAAGGCTTTTCTTCATAGACATATTTCCCTGCTGAGTCTTCCTAAGCTTTGTCAAATCGCCAGTCAGAAAATTACTTGGACTGAAGTTTTATCATCAGTATGTCAGTGACACTTTGGGGGCCTTTTACTAAAGGTGTGCATTCACTGCGTGATTAGCAACAGTACCCTCACGCAGTGAGTGCAGCTCTTGTGCACTAAATATCTAAGCAAAGGGATCAGGACAAATTTCTCTACTCCATGATATCACCAGTTCCAACTATACTCTGGAGTATGTGTAAGGCTTCTGATCCTATAGGGGTTTATTGTCTGGAATTTTAGATGTTTATGTTTAAGGCCCAGGGTCAAAATAACAGAGGTTTATTAATGTATTTGTGCTGCAAAACAAAATATTTTATGACATTTTTAGAGGATTCCATTCACTGACCCAAAACACAATTTTCCAGTGCCAGCCCCTTCTCCCAGGCCTAGCAAAAACATCATTCCCTCTTCTCCTAGCCCTAGTATCACCCGACTTCTCCCAAGAACAGCAATGTCAGCCTCCAAACCCAAGGCCTAGCATCTATTTCTCTTCTCCAAGCAACATCATCAATGCCCTCTCTCCCAACCCCAGCAGCAACCTCCCCTTGTCCCAGCAACAGCATCAGCTTTCTCTCCTGGTTCCAGATCCTTTCTAACTCTCAAAGCACTGGGAACTTATGCCTTTGCTCCTGCCTCACTCTGCTTCTGCTTTGAGCAGATGTAAATGTCTGTAAGAGCATCTGTGTTCAAATGGGGGGTAATTCTGGAAATCTATTTTATAAAAGCATATAGGTGCCTATTTCACCTTTTTAAAATAGGCATGTAACAGGACCCTATTATTTTATTTATTTATCTATTTAAAAATTCTTATATACCGCACTATTTGTTATCAGTGCGGTTTACATTTAACAAAGAATACTCAGATCAGAGAAGACTGATTGAGTTTACATTATAACGGAATAGAACTTGGAGAACATGGGTAACTATTTACATATTGACATATTTCAGGATAGATGCAGAATACATGAAACTATATACATAAAGATATGGCATAATAGATGATACTTGATCTGAAAGTACGTAAGAAGGTTCCAGGCTGGCGAGAGAATGCTTGGGGCTTGAGAGTTATGTTGTGTAGGGGGCTCTAGTAGGGGATGGGGGATGGTTTCTTATGAGCCCAATACCCGAAGGGGCACATTAGGACTGTCTGGACGGCCCCATCAGCGCCCAATTCTGCACCGTGGAAGCAAGACATTCCCGTAGGTGCAGGATCGGGCACTGGGAGATGGCCCACATGCCCCCTGCATTGCTACAGGGACGTCCCCCCATGGCACAACCTGCCCGCTGCCATTGGAACCCCAGTTTTCCTGCCACCCATCCCTGACAGGGGCATCCAGGGCCCAGGTTGGGCAATGGGGACTCACCGGGCTTGCCACCATTACTGCAGGGATCCAGAGGGGCGGCCAGTGCTTATTCCACCACCAAGGTGGAATAAGTTTGCTTCCCCCTTGGTGTTCCCCGGACGTACAGGGCCATGACTGGAATCAGCCCTGTACATCCAGGTTCCAGGACCTGCCCCCGCTCTGCCCACTCTTTGCCCCCATGATTCCCCCATCCCCTGCAGCATGCACTGCAGCTCTGTGCATGCAGGGGGTCCAGGAGGCAGCATACAGTGAAGGCAGATAGCTTGACTGGACATTCCGCCGGTATATAGAACCTACTATTCACCTTCCTGGATCGGACCCTGTGTGTCCTCACTATTACAAATGAGGAACATACTGGAGTCTATACTCCTAAGTTAAGCCCCATTATAAAATGATGTAATGAGGGGTGTGGCCTCCCTGAATGTCAGTGTGACAAGAGGAGTCAATCTCATGTTTTGAACTGCCAGTGGCCAGTGTTCATCCATTCCAAGTTGGTACAAAGTTACCTCAGTCCTTGGGGTCCAGTCCTCTGGACAGTGGGAAAAAAAGATACAGACCCTTAGTTACAATCTAAAGCTTTATGGAAGCAACCCTTGAGGCTGTGAACTCGCACAGCTTCTCTGTCTGATTCAGAGAACTCCTTCACCCAAGCCTGATTTTATTAAGCTTCATACACAATGGGGTTAAATGGCAATGCCTCAGAAAATCACAAATTTGCACAGTTTTCTTTGAAGAAGAAAGGAATATATTGCATCTGCTTGTTCCCACACAATTAGCCTTCCATTACAGTTTTCTAAGCACAAGATGTTTACTAACACATAGTTAACACCTATGTGCCGGTTGGTAAGATGCTCTGAAGACAGGTTAGGAAAGGAGCAGAAAAATAGCTGTATACATCTAATATATTTATCTCGAACTATGATTGCACTATTGTACTGCTTCCCCATCCTATTTTTAAAATTCTTATACTCCTAATCCTGTTCATCTTCCCAGACCCCCCTTTGATTCTGAAAAAAAATCTTGCCATCTGAATAGTAAAATGGGAGTTCTTGCAGTGTCTGCTCATCGGTGGGAGATGGAATAGATGCAAGTAACAGTATCTGTAGTTTTGTTCAAGACAGATTGGCAGCATTTCATAACACAACATATACCCAAGCCCATAGCAAATAAGATAATGACAGACCCAGAGTCTGGACAAGAGGCCTTTCAAGGGAGTAGACAGACTGTCCAAAAAATGAGTAAACCATGCAAAAGAGGAATCAGTGGTACTTTCTATATTGGCTTTGTCAAAATGAGATTCCCTCTTAACCTTTTCCAAGATGTCCAGGACAATTTTCTGATTACTATATATAAATGTACAACAGTGTTCCTTAATTAACCCACAGACCCCTCCCTCTTTTGCCAGGAGATAATCCTGAACCATATGGTTTTGTGCAGAGTAGGCTGTGAGCTTGTCAATCATCCCTTGCATGACCGTAAGGACCAGTGAACTCTAGGGCAGTAACTTTAATTAAGGAATATAACCTAAGGATTTGTTCCCCATAACTTTCAGTGGGATGGATAGCATTAAGAGTGGTGATCCATGCTGTCCCCGTAAATTTATTAACCTCTTCTTGAGTAAGCATGGTAGTATCGTTCAGAAGTTTTTGAGCTGCTTCAATGTCTGTTAACCCAGTCACAAGACACTTAGCACAAGAAGGCATGGAGTTAGAGGGTATGGAGCGGATGAATTGTGAATAAGCGACAAATGTCCAAGGTAACTGCCAAGGTGACCGGATAACAAGTTCTTGACCAATCTCTGGGCAATTCAGTATAGGCTATATTACCACAAATAAAATAATGGCCTTCGATGAGATGAGGCCTTCCTGCCAGATGCTATAATTTGCTGTACATGTCCCTTTCTGGCATCTGGAGTTGAAGGATTGATAGGTAAAATTGAGTTCTTTGTCAAGATTAGCAAGATTCTTAAGCCAAGGATGATAATACCCAAGAACTGGAACTCTATGGCCCATGGGAAAAAACAAAGGAGTATTATTAGCAGAAAAGTATGTCTGGAAATAATGCAAGGTGTTATAACTGTGCAAAGAGGTCACTCATCACTTTCAAGTGTCCCCAATTAGCAGAAATTATTGTGGGTAGCAAGGTCCAGATTGTAGGGGTGTGAAAAGTTCCATTTCATTCCCAGCCAAATCTTACTAGTATAACGGAGCAGATAGAAACTGGTACATCGCCTGGTCGGGAGAAACAAATCAGGGGAGGTTAGTGGATAAGTGAAGAAAATTGGAAAGAGCAAAGGGCTGGGGAAGAAGAAGAAACCCATGATGGGTAACTGGGGGATGTGGTAGGTAAACAGCACAGATAGAAATGTTAAAATGGCAAATTAATGAATACATGTGAGAATGGAACACATTGTGATGGCTTACATAGTTTTCCCAGGGCCTGTCGTCTCTATATCCAGGGGCCTAATCAATAGGTTCTAAGGATGAAATAAAAATCGCATAATGAGAGAGAGACATAAGAACGCAAAGAGCATACAACAACATAGTGATAAGTTCCAACAAAAATGCCTATGGAAGATCCCCAATAGTCCAGCAATTTGAGTACTCTTCTGATGTTATTTTGTAGGGTTTATAAGTATAAGAGTTAAGTTAGCTAATTCAGTTTCTTCAGGCAGAGGCTTGCCGAAAGGGTAACACTTCATTCAGGGGCAGAAGCCTTCTTGCACTGATCAAGATGAATCCATATCTTTCTTCCTTCAGCCTTCATTGCAGAGTATCCAACCAGCAGGATGCGGAAGGGTCCAATAAATCTTGGGTCCAGGGATGATTTTAGAGCCAGATCCTTGATCAGCACCTAATCACTTAGTTCATTGTCCGGTACTGCTGTGGGATTCGAAGCTGCTCTTTTGGTAATCTGAAAGAAGGAAGGAGACAACAGGGTATTGTGGAGATACTGAACAGAAAGCAGGAGAGGGTGGCCTTCCGCAACAAACTAATAAGGAGGAAAACCAGTGGAGGGCATAAACCACGGCCAAACACTTAGATAAAAACAGAGGTACTTTATTGTAGACCCAAAAAGATACTTACAATAAGACAAGAAGTCACTGCGCAATAACTGTGGATCGGGTATCTGGTCTGGTGGTAGCAGACTGTGTGCTGGCATTGTGACAGGATGTCTAGTTATAATTTCATAGGGAGTAAACCCACCTCATGTTCTCTGGGGTGAATTTCAAATAGAAACAAGGCAAAAGGCACTGCTCTATCCAATCCTGACTCCAATCTCGAGTAAGGTGCCAGAGGAGAGCCTTCAATGTCCGATTGATCCACTCCATTTGGCAAGAGCTTTCCAGATGGTACAGAGGGTAGAGTTGTCAATGCAAACCAAAACAGCCAGCAATGCCTTTCCAGACTTCTGCTATAAAAGCCGGACCTTGATCTGAGGAAAGAACTAAGGGGACACCTTAGTGAGCAAACATTTAATATCAGTAGTTGCCGATAGGGAGCTTGTAGAGTAGGCCTCAGGCCATCCTGAATATAGACAAGTAAAAACCAAAAGGTGTTTCTTCCCCCCCTTTGGCACAATGCAAGTACATTTGCAGAAACAGGAGTTGTCCCTGAGGTCAGAGAAGAGAGCCGGGGGCTGTTATCTGTAGAGTGCATCCTGAGTGACCTGTCTGTAAACAAGAGAGACAAGAGATCTACACAGTATGGGCCACTGGAGATTTATACCGCAACTGAGCAAAGGCATGTATTATTGCAGTGGTGTTTAAATGCATTTTTTGGTGTAAGAACAGCACAAGAGGAAATGACAAGGAATCCGGACATATTAAGAGATTGTTCTTTTTTCAAAGTCCGGAATCATTTCTGGTTGCTCCCCATGTAAGCCAGGTCTGTTGTACAGAAGTCTGTAGAATCATAATGCTGGCATACTAAATCCAAGGAGAGGGGGGAGAAGGATGGCTCAGAGTAGGTGAGCCGGGCAGAGGGACCAGCAGTGGTGTGGCGGGCCACCTGATCAACAAACTGACTGTCCTTTAATACAAATGAAAGTGAATGATCATGTCCCTTGCATTTCAAAACAGCAACTTGAGCAGATTTCAATACAGCATTAAACAATATAGTGAGCATGTTTTATGGGCTTATGTGCGACAGTCAAGAAGCCCCATTGTGCTCAAATATTCCCCAAATCCCACAATATATCCAAGGCATAAGCACTGTCAGCATAGATATTTACAAATAAATGAGCAAATATTTCCAGGGCTCTAGTAAGGGCAAAAACATCAGCCAGCTGAGCACTGGCAAAAGGCAAGGCAGTGGACTCAACAACAAAGTCCACAGTAGTAATTGCATACCCAACACGGAGTTCACCATTGTTATTGCAAAAATCAGAATCATCAGTAGACAGAACACAATCTGGATCAGACAAAGGCACTGGGGAAAGATTGGGTCATGCTGTGGAATGATCAGTTACAAAAATGAGACAGCAGGTTCAGATAATTCAGTCAGAGGTTCTAAGGAAGCTATAATTTGCTTGCTTTGTAGAATGGAAACTTCATGTAGTGACATGCTGTTGAGAGATAGTAAGGTCAAATAATAACAACCAAGAACTGAAAAGGAGCTGAGTCTTAGCCAAGTGAAGTAAATAGGTAATGGAGTGAGAGGTGAAAGCATGTAAGAGGTATTGAAGCACAAGAAAATCAGTAACTTGTATGGCAAACACAACAGCTGCCAAGGATTGAAAGCAAGGCAGCACCCAGAAACAACAGAGTCAAAGGTTTGTGAAAAGTAGCCTAGAGGCTTAAGACCAGTGGGAAACATTTGGGTCAGAAGACAAACAGCGACCAAAGAAGACGTAGCTACATACAAGGAAAAAGGGAGAAAATAGTCAGGAAAGGAGAGATAGGGTGCAATGAGAAGTGTTTGACGCAAAGAGAGAAATGCATTGTATTGCTTTTCGTCAGGACTATCACTCCATCTGGAGCATTGCGACCTAAGAGAGCATATAATGGTGCCGCCAATGTAGCAAAGTCTGGGATACAATGGCAGCAAAATACCAGGCGGCCCAGAAAGCAGAAGATACATGAGACAGTAGCAGGGAAAGTCAGCAACATAATCAGAGCAATATGTTGTGAGGTAATGGATCGACCAGAGGGGGTAAGACAGACCCCCAGAAAAACAATCTTAGTAAGAGCAAATTGTAGTTTTGATTGATTAACCTTAAGCCCCAATCTAGCAACATGAATAAGCGTTAACACAGTATCATGTACACAAATTTCATAGGAGGGTGAACAAATAAGCAAATCATCAATATATTGTATTATAGAGGATTGGTTTATCACTAAATCATGAAAAGCACATTTTAAGGCCTATGAAAAATAAGCAGAACTCTCAGTATATCTGTGGGACAAGGTTTTCCAGGTATAATGTTGCTCTATAAAGGTGAAAGTAAATAGGAAACGGGAATCTTCATGCAAATGTATGTAAAAAAAGGCAGAGCTTTAATCTATGACTGAATAATGGGTGGAGCCAGATGGAATATGGGTCCAGATATCATGTGGGTTTGGTACCAGAGGAAAAATAGGTAAAACACCAGGGTTGATAGCATAAAGCTCTTGCACAAACCATTAAGACTTACCATCTGCCTTGAGAACAGGCAGAATAGGAGTGTTGCAAGGAGAAGTGGTGGGCACGAGCACTCCTTGAGCCAGGAGCTTGTTAATTACTATTCGTGTGCTGGCTATGGAAGCCACAGGTAGAAAGGACACTGCTTGATATGTGGTAGGGGAACATCAAGTTGTAGATCAATTCTTACAGGTGGAATATTGAGGTGGCCCACGCTGTCTCCAGGCACAGCCAACAACTAAGAGGGAAGGGAGTCCATGACTGGAGGCTGTAAGGAAGCTTGTATTTGAAGAGGAAACAATGTGCAGGTTAGAGCCCCAGATTCCCAACTAATGGTAGTAGTATTTCTGGAGAGAAAGTCGTGTCCTAGCAGATTGACTGGAAGATTTAAGCCCAATAAAAAGTCAGTATAATAAATCTTACAACACAAGTTCAGGGGCACATTAGTTAATTTCTGATGCATAATAGTCTTTCCTTCAATCCCTTCACAAGGGATTTGTGGTGCTGATGATAGATGGGGTATAAAGGGAAGTTGCAAGTTAGATAATGCAATAGCAGAGGTGGACGCCCCAGTATCGAGCAGGAAGATTACTTCATAACCCATAACGTTTGCAATTACTTCCCCTTGTGCGCTTGGCTGCAGGAGTGGGCATAGTCAGTCCTGAGTAAAATCAATATCAGTTTGAGCATAGTACAGGGCAGAGAGTTGGTTCAGGGAAAATACAGGATGGTGGCCCCCAGGGGCCCTGCCATACATAGCAGGTCCTTGGTTACCATGGGACAGTTTTGGAGCAGATGTTCTTGCTGCCCACACCCATAACAGTTGCAGACCGGTCACAACCTGTTCTCTATCTCTCCATTGAGAATGTAGTCCACATTTGCCTCCTCCCTTCCCCTGCCTCTATTTTGAAAACTGGTCTCAAAACTAGCAACTTGAAAATTTAGAAGGTTCTGCTTTTAGGTTTTGTTTTTTTCAGCAGTTTTGTCTGCAGCTTACATTTGTAATGCAAAGCTGCATCTAAAATAGCTTGGGGTGTCTTGGAGGGCCGGTCAATCTGGGCATTTTTTAGGATGGCTTTAATGTCTGGCAATAATATATTCACAAAAAGAGAGGAAAGCCCTTCCATTTCCCCATTCCGACTGGAAAGACTGTGAAAGGCAAGACAATGACTATGAAACTGAGAAACAGTTCCATCCTTGTTCTGCTTCAAGGACATTAGCCTAGACCAATCCTTTATAGGGGGTACACCTTTTTGAAATAGCTTTAAACAAGTTGTTCTGGTGGTCCCAAATGTTTTAATTTGCTCCTCAGTTCAAGGATCTGTAACAGGATTTTCACACAGCCATTCCCATTGAAATCCCTAATCTATGTTCTACATTTTCTGCTTCTTCCTGTAAGTTGGACAAGGTTTGTGATCTACTGGTCATTCGCTCTAAACTGGCCTCTGACTTTAATTTAGAATATACATTCCCTGATTCCACCATGATGGCCAATGCATTGAATTCTGCCTCGTAGGCAGGTAGAGCCATAGGGACACTTCAAGGTTCCTCACAGCTCTCATCCCGGGACTTATTTTTATTTTTCTGGACCTCACATATCTGTGCTTCCATTCTAAAAACCTTTTTCCTGCTGCCCTGGAATTCCACCATCCAAGGACTACCCACTCATGACTGGTATGAGGTCACCCTGTATCATTAAGGGCCTTCTCATACTGTAACCACCTTAGTTTGTCCTCTTAAAAAGTCCCACCTAATGGAAATTGCAAAATAGACTTATTGGCAGTCATGGAGTGCCATCTTCCAACATAATCAAAAGCCCCATTACCATATTTACAATGCATTTCATAATTAGGACTTTCTTATGTCTTAATTCTATGGCCGTTTTGTTCCATTCATCTAACTTATTACTCTGCTTTTGTTTACAATTAAGGTTCCCCCATTACAGATTTTTAATAATTCAAGTGCTCGCCATCTTCAGACCATTGTCTGCTGTTCCAGGCTGTCCAAAGGACATGAATCTGAGTCACAACACAAGCTCTGGATCCATTCCAAGCGGATACAAAATTATCTCAGCCCTTGGGGTCCAGTCCTCCGGACAGTGGGGAAAAAAAGACACAGACTCTTGGTTAATATCTAAAGCTTTAGGGAAGCAACCCTTGAGGCTGTGAACTCGAACAGCTTCTCAGTCTGGTTCAGAAACTCTTTCACCCAAGCCTGCTTTTATTAAGAGTTTCATACACAATGGGGTTAAGCGGCATTGTCTGAGGAAATCACAAATTTGCACAGTTTCCTTTGAAGAAGAAAGGAATAGCTTACATCTGCTTGTTCCCATGCAATTAGCATTCTATTACAGTTTTCTAAGCACAAGATGTTTCCTGACACATAGTTAACACCTATGTGTTGGTTGATAAGATGCTTTGAAGACAGGTTAGAGAAAGGACAGCAAAACAGCTATATACCTCTAATATATGCATATGTCAAACTATGAGTACACACTATTGTACTGCTTCCCCATCCCATATGCCTCATCCTGTCCATCTCCACAGCCATGGCTAGTGCAAGGGTATTGGCTGCTCTAGTTGAAGCTTCAGCCTTATGCCCCCTTGAGATTTTGATAATTAAACTCAATAATCATGATCATCTCAGCACTACTCTTTCCACAACAATCCTGTAAAAATGCATAATTGGACATCATACTTTTAAATATTAAATTTTGTTTTTTGTATACGTGTGTGCTTGTTCTCCCTGCAGGTGAAAGAATGTGCTGTTGGTTCTTTGAGTTGGTTCTTTGAGTACTATTTTTTGCTGCCCCTCAATGTTGCTTAACAGTTGAGCCAGCCCTGCCAGTGCATAGTGTCTTTTACAGGAGTCTAGGAAAGGAGGAGAAGGGTCTTCCTTCCACAAGGAGACCAAGAAGAAGTGCCGAAGGCTGACAGTCCAAGGCTGAGCCCAGTACAGCCAGGGTGCTGCCTCTGTTTGTAGCTTACTCAGCTGCAACTTGCAGATAGCAGTTACTGAAAGCCATTTGGCTGGAGCAAGAAGGTGTTCTCTTTTATGTGTCTTTACAGTACTGCCTACTGCATATGTGTAACCAAGTGGTGCATTTGGAATTCAGAAGGCATGTGTGTAACCTCCATTATGGATTCTCAGATATTTGGGCCGAGGTCCCTTTAAAAGACAACAATTGGAATTTAAAAGTAATGCTTGTGAGACAGATAGTGATACACTCACAATACTTAGCCCCTTTATGTGTGTCCAACCTTCCACACCGTGACACACTGGTCACATTCCCAAGTACCTGCCTGCACAACACTAACTCGGACAGCTGTTAGTAAGCAGTGTACTGGAAGCAAACCTAAGTTGTAAGTATACCTTCTTATAGACTGGTCCTCTGTCTGTTCCAAATTCCAGCCTGTGCCCACTGCCTGGGATTCTCCTCCTCCCTCCCCTCTATATGCATTCTGTCCAAGAGTAGGCACTATGGCAGTCCAGTAAATCACCTCAAACTTGAAAATATGGCACAGTTTTGCAGATGCACTTTCTGCTGTTTGTGCTACCTAGGCCCTTGCCTGCCTGTCAGTTACAGTGTCCTGTAGCCTGTGGCAGAATTTTTCTTTCCTTGCTTTTATTTTCAGTGCTTCTGTCTTTTTGAGGGAAATTAGTGAAGCCCCAGCAGCTACTACTACCTGACCCTCTTTTTTTGAAAGTCTGATACAAAATGGTTCTCTCTCTTTCTTGATCCTCCCCAAATCTTTCCAGCCCAGCTATGACATCATCACCCATGGGATTTCAAATAAGTCAGGCAGGGATAAGCTGCTTATGAAGTAGTTTCTGACATGATTGACTGAAGTGCCTTATGCTTCTGGTCTATCCTTCACCACCCCCTTCTCCCCCTCCCAATATGGTTCCACTGTGTCTGGTGGTGTATGCGTGCATATGATAAAAGCTAACAGAATGAATGGCGATTCATACAAAACCCATGCACATGTGTGATCAGTTTACAGCAGAACTAATTAATTTGGAATTGTTGTCGATTTTTCCATTGGTATGAAAACTAATGAACATCCCTACTATATGTTAATTTCCTGCTTCCTTATATGAATTTTACATAAAGCTTATGTTCCATATTGTGCATGTCCAGATTTGGATGTCTCTTTTCCTACCTAGATAACCTATGCAAAAGTGGGTTTCATGAATACAAGGTTATAGTAAACCACATGGAGAATAAAAGAAAAAGAATATTCAAACCTCACATAATAGGCTGCATGGGTAATTTTTTCCAATTTTGTTTATATATTTCACCCTCAGACATTTTCCACCTAAAATGATACTTACAGTTCCTGTGGTGATAGGAACAAAGAAACACCCAGCAACTTGGCACAGCTAATTTTAATGTGAACCCCACTGATAGCAATGAAGAAGATGTGATGAATATATGAAGAGAAAATGTAAAGAAACTGCTGAGATATTTTAATAGAATAGAAAGACATAAAGGTTGATGGTGCAGTGAATAGTGAGCACTATCTTATTAACCAGATTTCCGATATTAGCACCCCATTGGAGTCTAGATAAAATTATAATTCTGTGCAAACAGTTTGGCACCAAACTCTTCAGCTTCTTTAAATATCAAATTTTATTTATGTTGTTTATTTGTTATTTATATTAGTATTTAGCTCACGCCTTTCCAGGAGTAGTTACATTCAGATACAATAGTTATTTCCCTGTCCCTGGAGGGCTTACAGTAGAGGTTTGTACCTGAGGCAATGGAGGGTTAAGTGGCTTGCCCAAGGCCACAAGGAGCACCAGTGGGACATCCAATATCAAATGGGAATTGCCTTCATTTCCATTAAAAAACATAAAAGATAATGAGCAAAGCAATTAAGCATTAAGTATTTTTTGAGGAGAAGCAGTAGAAAAACTCTTTCATATTGGGGTCCACACAGAAGTAAAGGAGCCTTCTCTATGGGACACTCATGTGCAAAATTCCACACCTCTAGGAGTCTTATGCTTCACCTAACGTTCAGAAATGTTGGTGTGGATAGAACAGCAAATACAAGTTATTAAAGGGGCACATACATAGGGTTCTCAAAAACCTTCTTTTCTTTTGAAAGTTGGCTAAAAACTATGAAAAAAGGCACATGAACAACAGTTTAATATTCAAATGACTGAAAAAAGAGGAAGAGTAGAAAGATATTGTGAGTACTTTTTATTTAGGAGGCATGTTTGCTAAACTGCGGCAATGATTAGCATGGGGTTTTACGTGACAAGCCCACCATGGTAAAAGTGAGCTTAAAATGTGAGCATGAGCTAAAAATGTAGCTTGCTAAAAATCCTGTGCTAACTGCTTAGCGTGGTTTGGGGCAGAGACTGGGTGGATGAAGGTAAGGTGTGAGTGGTGCTGTGCATTGCGGTTAACGTGGGCACCATTAGTATGCACTCAGCATCGATGTCGCTGTTAGCATGGGTGCAGTTATACTACCTCAGTGTGTGGCAGTAACTACATCTGGGGTAATT
This sequence comes from Ichthyophis bannanicus, assembly GCA_033557465.1. Classification (NCBI taxonomy): domain Eukaryota; kingdom Metazoa; phylum Chordata; class Amphibia; order Gymnophiona; family Ichthyophiidae; genus Ichthyophis; species Ichthyophis bannanicus. The sequence continues at coordinate 661,733,587 of CM066035.1, read as the reverse complement.
GCAGCAAATAACATAGTGCAGGGGTGATGCTGGTTGGCACTAACTGCATGGGGATATGCTATGAATTGCCCTCATTTGTTACCGCGGGTCTGATGTCACACCCATGCTAAGTTTTGGACCCAAACAAGTGGTACACTACCATGTTTTAGTAAACATACCCCTTAGTGTCAGGGTGGAAAAAAGGGCTTTACCTTACCACATCCACAAATTACTGTAGATCTGCAAAAAACAGGATGTGGAAAAAATTATAAACAAAAGCCAAAATGTTTCAAGAAAATCAGTTGAATATGCAAGAAAAAGTTAGAATTAAAATATGAGTAAAGTGCACCCTATAATATCTAAAACTTTGTACATAATTCTTTTTTTAAACAATTTTAACAGGCTCATTCAAAAACTCAAGTGCTGCTGGACAGGTCTTATCTGTTGATTTCACTGGTCAACAAATTTTTACAAAAATCATGTTACTGAAATAAAAATAGTCATTTCTTATCAATTTTTATATGCTGAACACGAATATGAGAGTGAAATTGCAAAGTTGGCTCTAGATTTTTGGAATCTACAAGAATTAATGTTTACATCATGAAATGCATGTCAATAGTAAATATAATAGGCCTTCGGTTAATACCTGTAAAAAAACAAGTCATAGACTACTTCATAGATTTTTTTGCCTGTCTCTTGTACAGCTGTTCGGGAGCTTCTCTGGGAAGTGTCCAGCAGTAGTCTGTCAGCATTGTAGTGGACCATTTTCCCTGGTATCTTTGCTCCATCGTTGTGATATCCTGGTGAAAACATTCCCCCTGTTCAGCACTAACCATACCACAGTTGTCAGGAAAGAAATCGAGATGGGAATCAAGGAAATGGATCTTTGGAGACATATTGCAGCCAAGTTTCTGATACTGCATCAGCATGTCTTCTAATAGTTCCTTGTAGTTTTCTGCCCTAACATTCCTGAGAAAGTTTGTTGACACTAGGCCAAAAGCATTCCATGCTTGTTTCGCATCACCCTGCAGCAAGTTGTTGAACCGGTCATCTTGGAAGAGCTCTCGATTCTGAGGACCCCAAAAACTCCCTCTTTAATCTTTGCTTCGCTGAGTAGAGGGAATTTTTAATGCAGGTATCGGAAAGCTGGCGAAGTACGGTCCATGGCTTTCACAAAGTTTTTCATCAAACCTAGTTTGATGTGAAGGGGTGGTAGCAGGATTTTGTGAGCCTCAACCAGAGCTGGGTGCTGGATATTCTTCTCTCCAACTGTTACATTTTGTCTGCGATTCCATTCCTTCCGCAAGTAGTGCCAATCCCTTGCTCGGCTATCCCACTCACATAAGAAACACATGTATTTTATATATCCCTGCTGCAGTCCCATTAAAAGGGCAACTACCTTCAAGTCACCACAGAGGTGCCAGCTGTACTTGTGGATGGCATGCGCTACTGGAATAGATGGAAGACGGTTTCCATTGTTCAAAAGCACAGCTTTCAGACTCAGTTTCGAAGAGTCTATAAATAGTCTCCAGTCTTGTGGGTCATGAGTGATTTTTAAGGCATTCATGTGGCTTTCAATATCGGAAGAGAGTACCAGATTACTTTCCTTTCTGAAGAAAGGCTCCAACTGCTGGTGGCGCGTTCGATATGAAGTAATGTTGACATCTTCTTCTAGAAGATTCCATTGTTAGAGTCTTGATCCTAGCAATTCTGCCTTGTTCTTGGATAAGTCCAAATCATGAACCAGGTCATTTAGTTCTTCCTGTGTTATTCTGTATGGAGTTGATAATGCATCCCAGTGAAAATCTGGGTCACTGCATGCTGACGGACCATAGCTAAACATTTCCAATATATCTTCAAAATGAAACGCCAAAAGCACACCAGAGACGTATGATTTAGAGAGATTTTTGAAGGTTGGTGTGTATTGTTTATACGGTTCATAATTTTTGGGAAGTATTATATGTTTTTTTTTAATCTGGTTTTGGTATGTTTCTGTTTGTTTCTTTTATTAGATTTCTTTGAGTCAAATTGGAAATTCATTTAATGTGAGCATTTTGGTCCACTTTGGATATCTTCTTTGAGTGATTCTTTGCTACATTTGAGAAAGGCTACTTTGAGGAATGGGAGACTTTGGCACAGCAACATCTTAAGCGTTTCATTACATTTAATTTAATGAGTAATACTTGAAGAGAAACATTTGAAAGATTTGTTTTAAAGAAACACCATAATCGATAGTTGGAATCTTATATGGCTAAAGGCAGTTGTGTATGAACTGGAACCCCTTTATTGGGTTTTGTTGTTTATGAATTCAACAGTTTGTTATTTCCATATGCGTTGTTTTCAATGTGGAGATATATTGGAAATGTTTAGCTATGAAAAGGTTTAGTTATGAAAGAGAATAGAAAGTATTATTGTTGATATAAGAAGGTTTTCTTTATATGTGGGGACTTCTATATTATTATTTGTGTTCTTAAGTGCAATATTTTGAGGTATATGCAATATTATGAATGTATGTATTAATGTATGTAATAAGTAACATGAAATAATTTTTGTAGTAAATGGTTTTTGGACAGTATTAAAAATATGTTTGTCACACTGATTAATTTAGTGATTTATGGGATATATGAAAGTGTATTCATTTTTTGATATGTATTGATGATAGTTTTATTGTTAGTTTCTTCTTTTTGCATTATGTTTATTTATATGTTTGTTTTTTGCAAATTAGTGGTGATTTTGCTTTAGGGTTTTAAATTTAACCAGAAAGTCCTCTGCTGGGTTTTAAATTTAAACTGAAAGCTCTCTGCTGGCTTTTAAACTTAAACTGAAAGCTACCTGTTGAATTTTTAATTTAACTAAAAGCTCTTTGCTGATACTAGGCCCTGACCGATTTAACAAATACATTGGATTTTGAATTTACACAGATTAATCAGCTTTAATCTAAAGAGTGCCTTTTTTCCCAAGATTTAGAAAAATTCTCAGAAGTAAATACTTATAATTGCAGATCTCTCTCCAGAAGTAGCAGTCCCTTTTTGTAGTCCTTCAAGACTGAAAATCACAGAGCTCTGGTTCGGATATTTAGTACTCGCCCGAGTTTTAATAGTGGCACAGAATATCTAGCTTATATTGAAACACTGCAGCTGACATTAAAAGAAATGCCAACCTCTGTGTTTAAATATCAGGCTGAAAATCACAGCCTATTATTAATCTTCAACAATAGCTCCTACAGGATACATGTTTAGTGTGAAATGCTGCATCAGGGAGCAAACTGTGGAACCAATGCACCTACAGAATAATAATAACACAGGTACACTAAAAAATTTTTTTTTAAACTGCCTCTAATGTTTTGATTGATTTTTACGTTTTTTGGTGCACTGAATCCAAATCTGGTAACCAATTTGCTCCATCACGTACAGATTTTTTGCTACATTGGGTTAGCAGTTTGAGGTGAACGTTTCAGATTGAGTGCGATCGAGATAAATGTTTCTTGGATGAATTCTTTATACTAATTGTTTAGTAGTTATTCAAATAAGAATAAAGAAAATTGTAACAAGGCAGCACATAAGAATAGAGTAATCTCAACAAAACACACTGTGATGGTAGCAAAATTGTCTGCACTTAAAACAGCCACATACATGTGCACAAACATTGAGCATATAAGAGCGAGGTTAGACACAAAGCAAAGCAAAGAAATGTGCAAAAAATGTTGTACAGGTATGTATGTAAGAATAGAAAACGCAAACCGCACCATTGCAATACATGAAGACAAACACCCGATGGTGTGAAAATAAAATTCTAATAAATGAGATCCGACACTGTGGTAATAACTAGCAAATTTTTATTTCAAAGTTTAGTAAAAACACGATATTTGTCAACACAGTTTAGATTTTAAAGTCATTCTTGGGTCAATCAATCTCCTGGTGGGCCCGTTTCTTCTTCCCCTGAATGCTTCTCTTGGTGCGCTGCTTGGCGTATTTTTCATCTGGGGTTTCCCGCAGCAGCAACCAGCAGAAATCAGCCATCATAGTGGTGTTCCATCTTCCTTGGTACCTTCTCTCTGCGTCCTTGATGTCCTGGTGAAACCTTTCACCTTGTTCTTCACTGTACGCCCCCAAGTTTTCGGGAAAGTAGTTCACATGGGAGTGCAAGAAATGGACTTTCAGGCTCATGTTACAGCCTTGTTCTTTGAAGGCATTGAGCATCCTGGCAACAATATCCTTATAGTTCTCATCCCGCCTGTTCCCCAAGAATTTGAGAACAACATCCTTGAAGGAATCCCAGGCTTCTTTTTCCTTCTCAGACATCGTTTCAGCGAATGCTCCATCTGAAATGAGTTTCCTTATATCAGGGCCAACAAACACTCCTTCCTTTAGGTTTGCTTCAGAAAGTCGGGGGAACTTTGAGCAAAGGTACCGAAAGCACTCACCATCTTTTGGAACGGACTTGATGAATTGTTTAATGAGACCCAACTTAATGTGGAGAGGTGGTAATAGAATTTTATCACGAGGTACCAAGCTCTCATGAAGAACATTTTTCTCACCGGGTCTCAAATACTCCCGAATTGGCCAGTCTTTTTTCCCCCAGTGTAGGTCGCGGGCCCGGCTATCCCACAAGCAAAGGAAGCAGGGATATTTGGTGAAACCGGATTGCTGCCCTAATAGCATGGATAAAATTTTAAAGTCTCCACAAATCATCCACTTATGCTCATCATAACAAATCTTCTGAAGAATCAGGGCCAAATTCTCATATTTTTCTTGGAGAATAACAGAGTGAGCAATAGGAACTGAAGCGAATGTGTTGCCATTATGAAGAAGAACACCTTTTATGCTGTCTTTTGACGAATCAATGAACAGCAGCCATTCAGCAGGATCATACTTGAGTTTAAACTTTTCCATCACTCCGTATATATCGTTGCAAAATACCAAATCTTCCTCTTTGCTGAAATACTTCAAAAATTGTGTCTCGCGGTTGCGGTACCAATAAAAAGTTGTTCCTGGTGACAATAGATTTTTCTGTTTAAGCCGAGAACCTAGCAGTTGGGCAGCATCTTTTGGGAGTCCTAAATCCCGGACTAAATCATTCAATTCAGCTTGAGAGAAAAGTTCAGGTTTCGGATCTGGTTCAGTTTCAAACTCGGAAGTACTGGACTCATCGGGAAAAGCCATCTGATGAGTCTCATCATGATCAGAACCGTCCACACAAATATGATCCAAAGATTTTGGTGGTTCAGGCACAGGTACTTCGTTGCTATGAGGCATAGGCCTAATTGCTGAGGGAAGGTTGGGGTAACTTATTACGTTCTTATTTTTTAAGTTGTATCCCTTCACAATGCAAGAGCAAAAATAGCAGTCACTGCTGTGGTCTCTTTGTTCACGCCACATCATAGGTATTCCGAAACGAAATGCTTGTTTTTTACCTTTCATCCATAAGCGTAGATCTTCCTCACATGTCTTGTACACTTTGTGAGGAGCCCACGGTTTGTCTTGATCGCCTAACTTCAAACCGAAATAGGCGAAATATACTTTTTTAATAAATGCAGAAATGTTCCTCTGCCGCTTTTTCACGGTATATTCCCCACAAATAAAACAAAAACTGTCCGGAGAGTTGACGCAACCTCTGGCTCTGTGAGCCATCACAAATACACAGCACTGCAAACTACAACTGTAGTGAACCACTTCGGAATAAAGCTGGATTACGACTGAGCAAACAAAAGGTAATAATGAACTTGCAAGAAACTGAAATTTGACAGGAACGTTCATGTCGCAACCACCATGTTTGAGCGAGCGAACGAGGAGAGGCGAACAGGAAAGAACATGCGCCAGCGCGAGTACTGGATTTAGCCCCCCGCCTCCCAATTGTCCTGTTAATGTATAAAATGAATACAAAACACTCTAAAATATCATGAGGGAGTGTTTCTAGTTAGTTAACCATTACAACCTCTATTTTGGGCCAAGAAAATAAACTGCAGTCGGCTAAAAAGAAATTATGTGAACATTCCTTATATGGGTAAGAAATCTAGTTTTGCAAGAAAACGTGACGTGATGGAACATTTTGGCTCTTTTTCCTGGATTCAGCACCCCAAAATCTATAGGAATCAGTTGCAAAACTGGAGGCAGTTTTTTGGTAGTGTACCTGTGTAATCTTATCCTACATCATACCATAAGTTAATGAACAATAAAATGCACACATTCCTTCTAGCTTCACATGGAGGGACACTTTAGAAAGGATGTACAAGTTCAATCTAAGCCAGAACGTCTGAAAAAAAAAGTAGGCACTTCCAGGTGCAATCATCATTTCACAAATGTGGACATGCCAAATATGGACATCTGTGGGGGTGTCTATGTAGATATCACCAGAATAGTACAGTACTTCAGAACCTGGGCATCTAGGACTAGCCTAATGGTTAGAGTAGTGGGCTAGGACCAGGGATGTCAGAGGTCAAATCTCACTGCTGCTATCATTGTGATTGTGCAGATTACTGGAGACGGTGGAGTGCCATTTCTGTACACCCTATAGATGTTTTATGGCCTAAACAAGCACTTTCCTGATGTTCAAGATATTTCTGAGATCAGGCAGTATTGTCCAGGTTCCTAGGAATGTCTTGGCCACACCTTTACTACGGCCTCCTTCAGACTTAGACATCCTCATGCTGGGGACATTCACAGATCTGGCTGCTAAAATGCCTCAGGAGATGTCTCTATGCTTTGGACATCTCTATGACCATTTTCAGATGTCCAAAGTACAACTAGGGTTTCGAAAATACCCTCTTATTATATGATTTCTCTTTTATATGGGCTATACTTATACTGTATGGTAGCACAGGTAACACTGAATATCACAGCAACATACTATGATATCAAAAAACAATTCCTTATACAAATCCTGTCTGTTAAACTTAATTGTGAATGGGTTCCTATAAATATAACACCAAACAGTTGGTCTTCTAACAACGTACATTATCGTACCTCACGTTAACACATCAGTCATATTTCCTTATCCATACTGCATCATTTTATCCTAAGCATATTGATATCATTCCATCTGCTGCTGAAGAAATTCAGAAATGCCAGTAAACATGTACATGATCACCAGCAACCATCTGTAGCCTAACCTTCCACATGAAGGTTGTGTGTCAAATTACGCATGGAAAACCTTGAAGAGAAGATCATCTGACTTCTAGATGAAGAAGAATGTTTCAGAAGAAATTTCATTTCTCTCACACGGATTTGTTTTTGAGAATTAGTGAACAGTTCTAGGCTGAACAGACTAGCATCAAACCATCAAGAGCATTTTTTTTCTTGTTTACCGAAATGCCAAGGGCAGCCCATCCCAAAGAGTAAGATGTACTTCGCCAATAAGTGCATTTTTTTCTCGCAGCACATTCGGAATTTAAATTTGCAAAGATCTGCATGTTGTATTGCTTGGCAAATAAAAAGAGCACCACAACATGATATTTAGCTTTGTCTGGTTTTATTTAATTTGTAATTTTTCAATCCCATAGGAAAAATTGACACTAAATATAGAAAAAGAAGCTTGTTAGTTTGTATAAACTGTATATATTGTTACACATTTCCCACCCAATATTCCCTTAAAAATAGCTCAAAAATAAGTATATAAGCAAAATAAATCATAACAATTGCTGCTGTAACTACTGTGCTACTAAAAATACATGTGCCTTTATTCTAAATCATGGATGGCCCTGTTCTCGCACACCATATGTTGGGGACCCTCTCCCTTAATGGATTTGGCTGTAATCTGGCAGAAGTATTGGTACTCCATTAAGAGACAGTTTACCAAAATTCAGTCCAATCAAAATTCAGTCCATAGAGAGGGCACTGATAAATGCTTATAAAGATAAAACACCAAGATACTGATGAACACCTATGAAAAAGAACCTGAATATTTTTGTTTTATGGCTCTTACATTGAAAATAACAGAATGAATCAGAAGGAAGTTGTACCTCGTTTTTGTCTGAGTTCGGCTTGGAAACAGTTGATGCTGATCCTTCAGCCCTCTTATAGCCAGGGGACTAAACCTGTCAAAGGAAACAGTACTGTAAAAAGCAGGAAGTGATTGCAGGGGGCTGCTGCAGCATGGTGGATATATGCAGCTATGACTCTACTTCCTCCAGGTCACCCAGAGTTTCCAAGTTACCCAGTACCAGGAGTGAGATTTTTTGCCAGGTTTGGTTTTAAATTTGCATTGCAATGCAGTTTGGTATTAGCTGTCCCTAATTTTACCCATCATCAGTGCTGCGGGTCCCATAATGCATCAGAAAGATTTTTTTCAGAAATCCAGGACTGGCTTAAAATTTCACTCTTGGAACTGGGTAACTTGGTAACTCTAGTTAGTATATGGAAGAAACATAAAAACGTGACTGCAGAAAAAGACCACATGGCTCTATCTAGTCTGCCCTTTCATATCAGAGGGCCAGGAAGCTGCAGAATAAGACTGCAGGCACAGCACAGGGCTTGATGCTATGACCATACATTCCCAAAAACATCTGCTTGAAGGGGCATGATGGGAGAAATTGAACTTTTTTTTGTAGTTCCTAATCTGATTTTTCCCCTAGCACAAAGTATATTTTTAATTACTGTACTTGTAAGCAAGCAAGACAATTCAGGAACTCTTGATCTTTTTTTTTAATTTTCTTTTTTGATGTATATATATACATAGGAATTTTAGAAAACTCCTGCTGAATAAAATACCAAACAAAAAATTGTGAGCTATTAATTCTAAGCAACAAAAAAATCTAGAACTGCCAAGAATTGAACCCATATATATATATATATATATATATATATATGTGTGTATATGTGTATATATGTATATAATTGTAACTTCTTACATACAAAATACATCTGTTTTACCACTAGACTACTCACTCAATCAGCCTGCATATGTTATTTTGTTATAAGTGAGTATATAGAGAATCAAGCCACTAATTTCATATTCTGCACCAGCAGCACCAAGGGCTAAAAGCAGGGCACAGTTAACAGCAGAGAGACTGTAACAGTCTGAATTAGGGTTTTCCAGCTGGCTCCAAATGCGCCCGACAGGCTGTTCCAGTCCTGGGTTGACCTCATTGCATGCAGTTACTTGTAGTTTTCCTTTTCTTATGGAGTACAATGGAGAAATTGAACTACATATCCCTGCATGCAATGAAGTAAACCCAGTACTGGATCAAACCTGCTGGGCGCATCTGGAGCCAGTTGGCAACCCTAGTCTGAATGAGTCAGATTCTATTACTTTCTCAAGCTGATACTACTAACACTGCTGTGCTTTGAGCCCTCTCTTCTGGTTCTGGTGGTGGTGGTGGTGCTTGTGCAGTTGTTACTTAAGCTGTCCTGTGCAAAAAAACAAACAAAACAACTCACTGCTGAAGGAACCTCAGCTTAGGCAGACTCAGCTTAGGCAGGCTTCCATGGGAGACTTAGGGGCATGTTTACTAAAACCCCGCTAATGTGCGGGTGCCATATAAGGAGTGGGCGTTTCTCTCAGAAAAAGAAAAAACGGGATTTACATATGCGCTAAGGTGCGCAGCGCCCATGTGCGCCCCGCACATTAGCGCATGAGAAAGCTGCGCGGAAGGTATAAGTGGCGCGCTGATGTGCAAGAAAAAGAGTAGAGCCACAGCACAATGGTTAAGGCACTTACCAATGATGCAGGGATTAGGGCAGGGGGAGGGAACCCTGGTCCTGGAGAGCCGCAGACCAGTCAGGTTTTCAGGATATCCCTAATGAATATGCATTAGAGATATCCTGCCACCCTGACTGGTTTGTGGCCCTCCAGGGCTGGATTTGGAGACCCCTGCCTTACACCTCTGTCATTTAAGATTGCGAGTGGGCAAGGTGCAGATATCCAAGACATCAAAAAGGTTAGATAGAATGTGTCACATTCCTCCTCACTTCTCACCACCACCAAAATATTGTCTATTAGACAACTTTTTGGTGGTGGTGAGAATCGAGGAGGAATGTGACACATTCTATATACCCTTTCGATGTCTAGGACATCTGCACCTTGCCCACTCACAATCTTAAATGACAGAGGTGTAAGGCAGGGGTCTCCAAATCCAGCCCTGGAGGGCCACAAACCAGTCAGGTTTGCAGGATATCTCTAATGCATATATATCTCATGCATATTCATTAGGGATATCCCGAAAACCTGACTGGTCTGCGGCTCTCCAGGACCAGGGATCCCTACCCCTGGATTAGGGGTTCAATCCCCCACAGTGCCCAATGAAGACGACTGGCTGAGGCATTATTTTAGGAGGCATATAAATAATGGGCAAGGCAAGAGAAGAGGATCTTCCGCAGGAGTACCAATGAATCAGAGCGGAAGCTAATGACCACGGCCAACACAGAGAAATGGTGTAAAATAACCTTTATTGACAGACCCACAATAGCATGTTTGCAGACAGAGCATTTATTACATTTATAGTGGCCATTACGAATGTCAGGCAAACCCAAAACCGGAGGCATATAGGAGGAGACTAGTTTATCACCTAGGTTACGTTCTCTATTGTAGGCTATAATTAAACGTCGATCTTGGAAACAGGAGGAAGTTTGGAGAATATGCCAGTGGGCTTTTAAAATTTTTTGTATCTTCCAAGATAGGTGAGAAAATCGTAAAACACAGACAAACTTGTCATCCAAGGGCTTGTCTTTAGGCAAAAGTAAGTCCTGTCTAGTAGTGGAGTGGGCACGAAGGAAAGCTTTATTAATACAATCTGTAGGGTAGCCTCTTACATGAAAGCGTTCTGCCATATCACGGGATTTGCTTTTGAAATCTTCATGGTCTGTGCATAATCTTCTAAGTCGTAAAAATTGCGATACTGGTAAATTCTTCTTCAAATGACTACTATGAAAGCTATCAAAGCAAAGAAGCTTATTTTTATCTGTCGGTTTTCAAAAAATGGTAGTAACGAATCCTGCAGGGGATTTCTTAATGAGGATATCCAAGAAAGAAATCTCTGTGAAACTGAATTGCATTTTAAACTTTAAATTGGTATCCAAAGTATTTAGCCAATCAAAAAATTCTTGTAGCTGATAATCAGTACCTCTCCACAAAATAAGGACATCGATGTATCTTTTCCATGAAAGGACAAATGGGGAAAGGGGGGAGGTATTCAAATATCTATCTTCAAAATCCGCAACATATAAATTGGCTATGTCAGGTGCCATGGCAGCACCCATGGCCGTACCTTTAATCTGTTGATAAAACTGACCATTGAAGAGAAAATAATTGCGAGTCAAAGCAATATGTGCTAATTCTATAAGAAAATGTGTGGGTACACGAACTGGTATGGGACGCATATTCAAGTATTTAGTGATAACTGTCAAAGCTTCTGCCTGGGGAATATTAGTGTACAAGGATTCGATATCCAATGTCAGTAGGATAATGTCAGAGGTGTCACCCTTAAACCCTTGTAAAAAAGAAATCACATCAGCAGAATCGCGAATATAAGACGCAACTATGGGAACAAAGGGCCGTAAAAAAAATCAATAAATTTGGAAAGTGGTTCTAAAACAGATCCAATACCAGATACAATGGGCCTACCTGGCGGGGAGGTGAGGGACTTGTGAATCTTGGGAAGAGTGTATATTGTCGGGATGACAGGATGTGTGACTGTTAAATATGAAAATTTGCGCTGCGTGAGAAAGCCAGCATTGAGGCCATAGGACACTAAAGAATCAATGTCTTGCTTAATAGAAGGGGTGGGGTCAGAGGGTAAATGCTGATAAAAATTCTTGTCATTGGATATAAAGGTTATCAGAAAGATTGTTATGATGGAGCTCAAAGAGCAAACTGTGCTTAATGTAGGACCTGCTATCTGCCAGTAATCATAGGAAACGTTTGATAGGTGTGTACCGTTTACCCAGGTGTCGGGTGGCATTGCTAAGGTATGCAAGTGCTAGTATTGGGAGATGCACGCAGGGCCCAATGTCCTGCCTCTCCAGGAGGCATTGGCCAATGGGGCCTGTGGGTGTGGGTGTGGGTGTGTCTGGCCCTGTTGGCTGCTGCTTTACGGCAGGGTTTCCCAACTCCAGTCCTGGTGTTCCAAACACTGTTCGGGTTTTCATGCTGTCCCTCATAAATATGCATGAGCTACATCTGCATACCATGGGGGTGGTGCATAGATATGCAGCACAGGCATCTTTATTAGAGGCAGCATGGAACCTGAATGGTGTGGGGCCCTCCAGGACTGCATTTGGGAGACTCTGCTCTAGGTAATGCGCCTGTTTATGGTGTCTGTGTTTGGTGTGGTAAAATATAGGCGTATTAACCATGCGTATGTTCTCAGCAATAAAGGTTTGTCCTTACTATCACGGTTTAGTTGTGGGAAAAATATGTGGACTGGATTGGCAGTAGCCCCAGCTGGGCTTTGAACCTGTGGCTTTCTGTTCTTGCACACACTTGTCTGTGTGCACTGCACCACTGTGTTGCCACAGATATGCTGCATTCCCTGGGGAGTTCATGACTGTACATCTGACAGAGCCTGTCTGTTGCAGTGGACGGTGCCAGCCTGCACAGGCCTAGGCCACTGTCTGCTGTGGATTGCAGCCACTGCCCCCTCCACCACCTATACCCTTCTGCTAACATGCAGACATGTCCTTATCTTGGAAAAAGCATATGACCTGATTGAGTTGTGGCACTCCAGGACTGAATTTGGGGGACTCGGCTGTAGGTAATGCCCATTGTTATGATGTGTGTGCGGTGTAGGGTAAAATATAGGTGTTTGAACCATGCTTATGTTCACTGCAATAAAGGAGTGTCTTTACTATCACTGTTTAGTGGTGGGTAAAACTATGGGGACTGGGTTGGCAGGAGCCCCAGCTGGGATTTGAATCTGTGACCCTTTGATCCTACAGGCACTGGCTGTGTCCGTTGCACCACACTGTGGCCACAGAGACAGTGCAGTCCCTGGAGATAGGAAACCTGACCGGACGAGTCAGACACCCTGCTCTGCACAATTTTACTGTGGGCTCATTTACCTTGTATGGAGACAAAAGGGCAAATAACCCTCAAAAATGACATCGAAAAAAGGAGAAAAAACCCATAACCAAGCTGGGCAACAGTGATAGCAATGGGCAACATTAATAAACACTCCCAGGAAAGCTCTCTTTTTTGGAGCTTTCCTGGGAGTGTTTTTTATTGTTGCCCATTGCTATCACTGTTGCCCAGCTGAATTATAATTTTTAGAATTTTTGTTGTGGTCATTTTCATGTTTTATTTGCAATTTTGTTCTGTGCACATGTATCACACTGGTCACGTTTTGTAGGTTTCCCCGGTTTTGCTGTACATTGCTGACGTAAATGGTTTCTCTTCCCTTTAAATCGGCTCTAACGCGAGGTTTTCACTCGCGGTATTTTTTAGGTTGATTTTCAGCCCCGTTCCTGTGCGGGGAGCCTCTTCCCTCCCACTCTCCACCCATTGACCCCGTCCCTCCGCCCCTCGGGAGCCTTCCTCCGCCCTCGGAATGCCTTTCCACGCCCCTATCGCACATCAGCGCACCGCGCACTTGTGCGGGCCCATTAGTGTGACGCGCACGTGTGCAGGGTACAAAAATGCACTATTAGCATGCGCTAAGGTACCTTAGCGCACGCTCAAGTGCGCCCCGCACAATTGCGCGGTTTAGTAAACATACCCCTTAGGCAACAGACGGCAAACAGAATGGGACAGAGAGATTTCTGAGCACCAACATTGTGTACTGAAATAGGGGTGGAGTCAGCAGCAGAGGTACTGTGGTAATAGGGAGTCAGTGAGCCTCGCATTTGTGGATCCACTGTGTCTGGGAAACTTCGTAGAACGACCAATTGATTGAGATGGCATGATGTTACGACCTTAGGTAAAAGTGACAGCACTGTACGTAAAACAGCCTTCTACAAAATTAGCAGAAAGGGCTCATGACATAACTTCTGTAATTCTGAAATATGCAGTGCTGAACAAATTGCCACAAAAAATATGACTTTTAAAGTTAAATCCTTTAAAGTAGCAACTTTCAAAGGCTCAAAAGGAGATCTAGTTATTGTAGTGAGCACCAAATTCAAAGCCCAAGAAGGTACCACCCAATGTATCTGAGATCGAATTTGCTTTACTGCCCTAAGTAAGCATACAACATCAGGATGCGATGCCAAAGTATGACCCTGAACTCAACCTTGATAACAAGATAATGCTGCTATCTATATTCTTAAAGAATTTAGTGCAAGGCCTTTATCCAATCCTACCTGCAGGAAACCTAACACATCTGGAATTGAAGCCTGTAATGACTTTATTCTATGTTCCGCGATACATTGCTCAAAAATACGCCAAACTCGAATATAAACGATGGATGTTGAATGTCTGCAAGATCTCACGAGCGTAGCAATCACTGCTGCTGAATAGCCTCGTTTCCTTAAGCAAGCCCTTTTAAGAGCTAAGCTGTAAGCAAGAATCGATCTACTTGATGCATGCTCACTGGACCTTGTGAGAGAAGATGTTTCATGATTGATAGTTTCCAAGGTACTGTTACTATCAGATGAATGAGATCTGCATACCATGGTCTTCAAGGCCAGTTTAGTGCTATCAATATCACTTAACCCCTGTGTTTTTCTATCCACTGAAAGACCCGGACGATTAACGGCCATGGTAGAAATACGTAAAGTAGTGCATCTTGTGGCCATGGCTGCAAGAGTGTGTCAATTCCTCTCAGACATTCTCTCCCTCCTTCAACTGAAGAACCTTGGACATTAGATTTTCTGGTTGAAGCCACCATTTCAGGCTTAGCCGAACCTGTGGTGGCTTCAACCAGACCACAAGTTTTTAAGACAGTGGATTCCACTGTGACAATAATGCCCTTTGAAGTGGACGCATATGCACTTGTGCCCATGGAACTAGGTCCAAGATTGCTGCCATGAATCTCAGTATCTGCAGATATGACCACGCCATGGGATTTTTGCTGCACAGAAATATTCGTAACTGAATCTGTAACTTGTTCATCTGCTCATGTGGCAGAAAGATCATTCCTTGCCTGGAATCGAACTTCGCCCCCAGATGAATCAGAGATTGTGAAGGAATAAGATGACTCTTGTCCTTGTTGATAACCCAGCCTAGCTCCTGTAAGAGATCTATGACTCTTGCTGTTACCAAACTGTTCTCCTGGAGCGTTTTTTTCTCTTATCAGCTAGTCGTCTTGATAAGGGTGTACCAAATCCCCTTCTTGACACAAGGCGGCAGCTGCTACCACTACCATAACCTTTGTGAAAGTTCGAGGAGCTGTTGCAAGGCCAAATGGCAGAGCTTGAATGATAATGGTCCAATGGCACTACAAAACGAAGATAACATTGATGCTCTGCACACATGGGAATATGGAGATAAGCCTCTGTCAGATCCAAGGCTGTTAGAAATTCTCCTGTTTGTACTGCCGCTATCACCAAACCTAAGGTTTCCATGTGTAAATGAGGAATCCTTAAAGCCCGAGATCCAAAACCAGACAGAAAGTTCCTTCCTTCTTTGAAACCACAAAGTAGATGGAGTATCGCCCGAAGCCTGTCTGATGTAATGGAACTAGAATCACAGTTTGTATTTGCAGAAGTCGGCACAAAGTGTCCTCGACCACCGCTATTTTCTATGGAGCCTTGCAAGGAGAAAGAACAAAGGCATCCTTGAGAGGTTCCATGAACTCTAAAGCATAACCATCATGAATTATCGCTAGAACCAAGTGATCTGCGCCTCAAGATCAGCCTGTTCACATGGTAAGCACAGCCCTAGAGCTGACAAACATCCCCTACGAAGCTCACATGTAGCACAAACAGATTTTGAAGGGATTGTTATTTAAAAAGCAATTGTTATTTTTTTGTGCTGTCAAGTCAGTGCTGATTCCTGGTAATGCAGCTGCCTCTGGGTTTTCTTGGCAATGTATCACCAGAAGTAGTTTTCCAGGCCTTTTCTTCTAGGGCAATGGAGGGTAAAGTGATTTGCCCAAGGTCATAAGGAGTGCCAATGGGAATTGAGCCCTTGATCTTCTGGGTATTAAGCAATTGCTCTAACCACTAGGCTATGCTTCAACTCCAATTTTTCTTACCAACTGTGAAATCACTGAGGGAAAACAAGTAAGAAGACACACCCAAATTGAAAACAGAGCTTCCCTAAACTTAAAACCAAAGTGAAAGTAAAATTGAAACCGGCTTACTGAAGAGCTGTCCCCCCCAGCTGCTTCTTGAGGATTGAGGAAAGCGGAGAATAACTAAAGCGCTGCCGCGGACACTGAAATCAGCTATTATACCTGCCGGACGGCTGAGAATTGCTGAAAATATTTAAAAGTTTGTAAGACTCACCGGCAGAGTCCACCTCCGACTGAACGGGATTGGGCTAAATAACTTTCAATCAGTTTGCTTTCTAAAAGAGCTCTGGGGCAAACTCTTCATGTGCGGTTGAAAAAAGGATACAGCTGCAGGTAATACCCTGCTTTAAACCAACCTCTCTCTATACCAATTTATTTAGAAGGACTGGAATTCTCAAATGAGCTGCCCAGACTAGGCAAAACTCATCCCCTTCTTGCTTGGAGACTGAAGATACTGGCTTAGTAATAGCATCACATTACCTTTAAGGGATGACATCACCAAATCTTGGAATTCTCAGTCTCTAATCTGCTAGAAGGCGATAGAAACCCATTCGTTTGGATTCTACTGGAGGGATGCCATGGAAATGAGTATATAAGGGCTGGGTTGAAGATTAGCTGCACAGCAGAGTTCTGAATAGATTGAAGGGGAGGGAGAGGAGAGAGCAGCAAGGAGGAGGTTGCAATAGTCTAGACAGGAGGTGACTAAAGAGAAGATAAGTGTTTTTAGTAGTATGTTCAGAAAGGAAGGGGCAAATTTTGTTAATGTTATAGAGAAAGAAACAATAGGTTTTAGCAATCAGTTGGATGTGTGTGGAGAAGAAAAGGGAACAATCAAAGATGACCCCAAGGTTGCCAGCAGAGGAAACAGAAAATATTAGAGTGTTATCTACAGAGATAGAGAAAGGAGGAAGGGAGAACATAAGAACATAAGAACATAAGATATGCCATACTGGGTCAGACCAAGGTCCATCAAGCCCAGTATTCTGTTTCCAACAGTGGCCAATCTAGGTCATATGTACCTAGCAGTTTCCCCAAGAGACACAGGTTCCACAATGCTTGTATTGGTTCAAGCATTGATATCCTGGGTCCTTTCTTAATAATGGTTTTGGACCTTTCCTCCAGGAACTTGTCCAAACCTTTTTTAAACCCAGCTACACTAACAGCCTTTACTACATCCTCCGGTATCAAATTCCAGAGTTTGATTACACGTTGAGTGAAAAAATATTTTCTTTTATTAGTCTTAAATAGTTTACCCTGTAGCTTCATTGCATGTCCCCTAGTCTTTCTATATTCTGATAATGTAAACAATCGATCTACGTTTACCTGTTCCACTCCGTTCATTAATTTATAGACTTCTATCATATCTCCCCTCAGCCATCTCTTTTCCAGGTTAAAGAGCCCTAACCTTTTTAGCATTTCTTCATAGGAATATCCTTCCATCCCCTTTACCATTTTGGTGGCTCTTCTCTGTACCTTTTCTAAAATCGCTATATCCTTTTTAAGATACGGCGACCAGAATTGCACACAATATTCAAGGTGCGGTCTCACCATGGAACGATACAGAGGCATTATAATATCTTTTGTTTTATTCTCCCTTCCTTTCCTTATCATACCTAGCATTCTATTTGCTCTCTTGGCCACTGCTGCACACTGGGCGGAGGGTTTTAACATGTTATCCACAATGACGCCTAAATCTTTTTCCTGGGTGGTGGTTCCTAATGTGGAACCTTGCATCGTGTAACCATAGTTTGGGTTGTTCTTCCCTAGGTGCATAACCTTGCACTTGTCCGCATTAAGGAGGAAGGTTTAGGAGGAAAGGGGTAGCAGAGAAGGAAGGGAAGAGGGGATGAAGCTGATCTTGTGGGGAATTGGAGTGTAATTTTGTGGCTTTGTCATGGAAATAGCTAGGGTTTGGGCAGAAAGGGAAGGAGGGGTTGGAGGCGGAGGCACTTTAAGGAGAGAGTTGAGAAGAGACGGCAGAGGTCAGAGGCAAGAGAGTTAGTCAGATGGACATAGTAGATTTGTTTGGTGAGTGCTAAGGCTGACTGAAAGGAAACTAGCATGAATTTGAAGTGAAGAAAGTCATCAAGGGTGTGGGATTTGAGCCAAATGTGCTCAGCTGAGCAGGCACAGCAGGGTAAATAAAGGGTAGTTGCCAGGGCTGAGGTATATTGTGCCTCACAGGATGCGATATGGGCAGAGCAAGATCATCCAGAGCAGAGGACAGAGCAGTATTAGAGGAAGTGCAGTCTCATCAACAGGGGAGGCCCAAGGGGGTGCGGGGCCATGTGCAGAGATGAATTGTGGGGCCTCATTTGCATAAGGAGTCTAATTTGCATAACTATTTGCATAATATTAATATGCACTTTAGTAAACATGCCTCTTAATGAGTGTCTGGATAAAGAAAGACTAACAGATTTCTACATTACTATTTTGCAGTGACAACCGCCAGGCCCATAAGGAAGTACTATAAACACTGACCATTTAGAATCCATAGCAAATCCACCCTATCATAACAGTGCTACCAGGACTCACAAAGCACCAGTCCCTACCTATCAAAAGGCAACACTGCAGATATTAAACCAATACATCTCACTGGGGGAAAGAGAACAAGTGGAACTGTCAAACAGAAGCTGCATGAACAGAATATCTCAGCTCAGTTATACAGAACATAGGCCATCACCACACAAAGAACAAGGGATCAAAATTTAGATATAGGAAGATAATAATTAAACTGGGAGCCCCAAAAGCCAAACATGAAATGTGCAACACTGGAGAAATAAAACTATAAAGTAATTTCCTCTTGCACTAAACAAAAAGGCAAAGATGTTAGCCATACACACTTCCCAGACCAGACATATTCCAGTTAATAAATTCAAAATAAAAAGTATTTTTCTACCTTTTGTTTGGGCATTTTATTTTTCAGTTGCAATTGCTCCAGTCACTTTCTTCTGGTTTCTTCGTGTCTTCTGCGAGCTATCCATTTGTCCTTTCTTCTCTTTTAGATGTTTTCCATTTTCTCTCTATATCTGCTTCAACATACTGATCGTTTCCCTTTTGCTCTTTCCCCCATTTCTTTCCTTATTTCTTTAACATCCACTCAAATTTCACCCTTCCATTCTCAATTCCCTCTTACTCTCCCAATACCCGGCCCATCGTAGACTTTTCTTCCACACAAAATATCTTTTCCCCTCTCCATTCTCATTCCCCATCCCTTCTAGTTCTCCCCCAAAATCAGCTCCCTTATAGTTCTAGACCCACCCAGCATCTGTTCCCTTCTAGTCCCATTCGCCCATGCCCCCACATCAGTCCATTTCCAGTCCTATTCTAGCCCATCTCCCATTTGCAGTCCAAGCTCCCCCCATCAGCCCATTTCTAGTCCTATTCCAGCTCCTCATCAGCCCATTTCCAGTCCTAGCCCCACATATGCTCTTTTCCAGTTCCATTCCAGCCCGCTATCAGCCAATTTCCACTCCAAGCTCCCCCATCAGCCAATTTCCAATCCTAGCCCCCTCGTCAGCCCACTTCCAGTCCTATTCCAGCCCCCTCGTCAGCCCACTTCCAATCCTATTCCAGCCCCCATCAGCCCATTTCCAGTCCTATTCCAGACCCCATCAGCCAATTTCCACTCCAAGCTCCCCCATCAGCCCATTTCCAATCCTAGCCCCCTCGTCAGCCCACTTCCAGTTCTATTCCAGCCACCATCAGCCCATATCCAGTCCTATTCCAGCTCTTCATCAGCCCATTTCCAGTGCTAGCCCCCCCCAATCGCAGCCCATTTCCAGTCCATGTCCCCCCATCACAGCCTCTTTCCAGTCATAGCCGCCCCACCATCAAAGCCTATTTCCAGTCCTAGGCCCCACCCACCATCACAGCCCATTTGCAGTCCTAGCCCCCCCATCACAGCCCATTTCCAGTCCAAGTCCCCTCCCCAACCATCACAGCCCATTTGCAGTCCTAGCCCTCCTAATCACAGCCTATTTCCAGTCCAAGTTCCCCCCTCCCCCCATCACAGCCCATTTCTAGTCCAGGTTCCCCCACATCACAACCCATTTCCAGTCCAAGTTCCCCCCCCCCCATAGCCCATTTCCTGTCCAGGTTCCCCCCCCCCCATCACAGTCAATCTATTCCTTGCCCCCCCCCCCCCCCCGACCAGCCCTGCGGCTGTCTGAAGGGCTTCAGAGGGAGTCGGGGAAGCCCATGCGAGGCCCCGGCTCCCTCTATATAATCGCCAGCATGAAGATTCTTTTCCCTCACGCTGGCGGCTGTTTGTGTGAAGCTGCAAATGCTGGGAAAGATTAAAGGGCATTGCCTTTAACCTTTCCCAGCAATCGCGGCTTCACAGAAACAGCCGCCAGCATGAAGGAAAAGGATCTTCACGTTGGCAGTTGTACAGAGGGAGCCGGGGCCTCGCGTGGGCTTCCCCGGCTCCCTCTGAAACCGTCCAGTGTGCCATAATGGTGTTCACGCGGGGTCCCCTGAAGCGCGGATCCCTGTGCAAACAGCATTATCACACAATGGGCGGGCCGGCCCTGCTCATCAACAGAAGACAAGGTGGAGGGGAGAGGTGATGAGACAATAGTGGAGAGAGCCGATGTATTGATAGCATGAAGATTCCTAAAAAGGTAGGAGGAGACTGGGTGAGATTGAGATGGGAATGATGAAGACTGAAGCTTAGCAGTTGATGGTCAGATAAGGGAAGAAATGAGTGTAAAAAATTAGAGAAGAAAACAAGCTCAAGGCAGTGACCATGCTGATGAGTGAAGGCTGAATGAGGAAGTAATGGAAAAGAGCTTAGAAACATAGGGTTCAGAAGGGTTATCAACATGAATTTTAAAGTCACCGAGAATAAGGGAGGGGGAAAATGAATCCAGAAATAAGGAAAACCATGAGTCAAAGTCAGTGAGAAAGGTGGAGGTGGACTTTTCAGGTGGTCTATAAATAACAGCTGTCCAGAGAGGTAAGGGATTGAAAAGGTGGATGGAATGGACTTCAAAGGAGGAAAAGGAGTGAGACTGATTAGAAGAAGGGGCTGAAATTGGCAGAAGAGAGAGAGAGAGTGGAAACACAACACCACCACCAGATAGATGTATGAAACCTATAGATGGCTATGAAAAATGTTTGGAGGATGTCATCACTGCCAAGGATTATGCAACCAAATATAAGTGAAGGATGCCATTATTTCTGTCCAGGTCATATTTTTTTTTCCTCAGAAATTACTACGTCTAAGTTGCACAGATATCTTTTCTTTTTTTGTTGTATACCTTTGAACATACTATTAAAATATTATGATGACATACAGCTGGAAACTTGTATTTCAAATTATTTCTCAAGATATTGTACTCAACGTACCTAAATTGCAAGGGTGCCAGTGATGCTGACCACAACTATATGTTTGTGCTTGGGGTAGTCAGAGCCTCAGAGTTGCCAAGTTATCTAGGAGTGAGATTTTAAGTCAGTCCTGGATTTCTTTTTTTTAAAATTATTATTTTAGTTTTCATCATTACAATGATACAAATACACATTGATGGCACGGTACTCTTAAAACAAAACCACAACTCCCCCCCTCCCTCCCTTCCAGGTTCTCAGGGGAAAAGAGACAAATTCTAGGCGCCTCCACAGTTCAACTCTCATATCCTCTGATTGGGGACGATACAGCTAAAAACATAGGGTCCCTAGATTGTGGACTCCCTCTTAAGTGACTTCTGACCGGGCTATATATTGGTCTAATAAGGACCATCTATCAATATTTAACTCAGCTTTGTCAGGATAATAAAGTTTGCTATACAGTCTCTCGTATTTAGAGTATTGATACACAAGACTCCACCATTTGTCCTGACTTAAATTTTGAAAGTTTTTCCAATTGACCAGTATCAATTTTAAAGCTATAGCCATCATGAAATTCAATAAAAAGACTTTCTCTTTGGATATGCCCTGAAAGAGCTCCCAGGATTTCAAAAAGATCACATTCTTGGAGAGCTTGTCCGAGATGTCCAAAACTCTTTAGACTTTATCCCAAATCTTCTTCCAGAATCTCTGTACCAAGGGGCAGTCAAAAAACATGTGGACATAGGTACCTATCTCCTGCTGACAGGACCAGCACTTTCCTGTAAATGATTTGTCCCACTTAGAAAGTTTTACGGGTGTAATGAAGGCCCTATGCAAAAGGAAATACATTGATTGTGTGATTGCCGCTGACCGCGATGCCTTAGTTATGGGACCACACAAGATCTTCCAGGAGTTAGGGTGCAACGGCTGAGATATATCTGACTCCCACACCTTTGACAACCCTGCTGGGCAATGGGAGGCGTAATCTCTAAACATAGCATACAGCCGTGACACAGGACCCTTCTGCCCAACCGTTGCTTTGATATTTTTAAATAATGCTCCCTCGACTACCACCTCCTCTGTCTTTATTATAGACGCTGATATGCAATGCTTAAGCTGCATCCACTGAAAATAGCTGCACTCCGGGAGGGAAAACTCCGCTCGTAAGGAGGCAAAATCTTTCCATCCATTCTCTCCCATTAGATGATCTAGCGTCCATACTCCCTTCTCTTGCCATTTTTTCCATGCAAACTTCCGCCCTCTTACTTTAAATTGTGCATTCCACCACAACGGGGTCAATCTAGAGGGCCTACCATCTTTGCCTGCCATTTGTACCAATTTTAGGTAGGCATCTTGAGTGGCCCGGATCACATTCCCCACTGCCACCTCCTCTGGGTGCAACATGCCCAGCATATGGGTCAGAGGATATGGGGCGGCTATACGAGACTCTACCTTGAGCCAACTTGGACTTTGAACAAGACTATCTGTATCTAGCCACAAAGCTCCCTGCTTTAGGAGAAGGGCATGATGGTACCACTGAAAGTCCGGAAAATGGACACCACCTTTTTCCTTAGACGCTTTAAGTTTCTTGCTGGCAATTCTCGGCTGAGAACCGTTCCATAGGAAGCTCAAAAGACTTCTCTCCAAATTTGCGTATGTATCTATTGGCAGGGAGAAAGGAAGCATACCTAGTACATAGTTAATTTTAGGTGCCAATACTATTTTAATTATTTCCAGCCTTCCCCACCAGGTGAAGTGTAGAGGAGACCATGCCAAGGTCTTATTATGAATCATCTGGAATAACTCTTCAATATTCGCTTGTATAGTGCGATCAATTGAAGCCATATACCATGCTCCTAAATACTTAGGGGTATGTTTACTAAACCACGCACACGTGCGTGGCGCACATTAGCACACGCTAATGATGCACTTAAGTGCTCTTATGTGCCCTGCACGTGTCTGCGTCACACTAATGGGCCACTAACGGGCCCACGCGTGTGCGCGGCGCGGTGATGTGCGATAGAGGCGTGGAAAGGTTTACGGAGGGCGGAGGAAGGCTCCCGAGGGGCAGAGAGACGGGGTCAATGGGCGGGGAAGGGGAGGGGAAGGGGAGGGGAGAGACTCCCCGCACAGTACCGTGGCCGAATTTCCATGTAAAAACTACCGCGAGTGAAACACTCGCGGTAGAGTGCATTTAAAGGGAAGAGAAACCATTTATGTCAGCAATGTACAGCAAAACCGGGGAAACCTACAAAACGTGAGCAGTGTGATACATGTGCACAGAACAAAAGTGCAAATAAAACATGAAAATGACCTCAACAAATTCCCTAAAAATTATAATTAAGCAGGGGAACAGTGCTAGCAATGGCCAACAATAAAAATCTCTCCCAGGACAGCTCCAAAAAAAAGAAATGATTTTTGGAAGAGTGTACGCTCCGTAGACCCTTTGAAAATTCCTTTCCATTTTGTGGAGGTGTCCTGGGAGTGTCTTTTAATGTTGCCCATTGATAGCACTGTTCCCCAGCTTAATTATAATTTGTAAACATTTACCTGTGGTCATTTATGAGGTGTTTTGCCCTTTTCTCTCCATACAATGTAAATGATCCCACATTAAAGTAGTGCAGAGCAGAGTTCCAGACTAGTCTGGCAGGTTTCCTATCTCCAGGGACTGCACTGTCTCTGTGGCCACAGTGTGATACAGTGGACACAGCCAGTGCCTGCAGGGTTACAGGTTCAAGTCCCAGCTGGGGCTCCTGCCAACACAGTCCCCATATTTTTACCCGCCAGGAAACAGTGATAGTAAAGACACCCCTTTATTGCAGATAAGCATGGCTGAAACAGCTATCTTTTACCCTACACCGCACACACACCATAACAATGGGCATTACCCCCAGCCAAGTCCCCCAAATGCAGTCCTGGAGTGCCACACCTCAATCAGGTCAGATGCTTTTTCCAAGATAAGGACATGTCAACATGTTGGTGGAGGGGTACAGGTGGTGGAGGGGGCAGTGACTGCTAGCCAAAGCAGACAGTGGCCTAGCCATGTGCAGGCTCGCACGTCCACTGCAACAGACAGGCCCTGTCAGATGTACAGTCATGGACTCCCCAGGGAATGCAGCCTATCTGTGGCAACATGGTGGTGCAGTGCACACAGACAGTATGTGCAAGAACAGAAGGTCACAGGTTCAAAGCCCAGCTGGGGCCACTGCCAATCCTGTCCACATATTTTTCCCACAACTAAACCGTGATAGTAAGGACAAACCTTTATTGCTGAGGACATACGCATTGGTAATACGCTTATCTTTTACCACACCGAGCACAGACACCATGAACAGGGGCATTACCTAGAACAGAGTCTCCGAAATGCAGTCCTGGAGGACTACACACCATTCAGGTGCCATGCTGCCTCTAATACAAATGCCTGTGCTGCATATCTATGCACCACCCCCATGGCATGTAGATGTAGCTCATTCATATTCATGAGGGACAGCTGGAAAACCCGAACAGTGTTAGGCACACCAGGACTGGAGTTGGGAACCTCTGCCGTAAAGCAGCAGCCAACAGGGGCAGAAACACCCACACCCACAGGCCCCATTGGCCAATGCCTCCTGGAGAGGCAGGACAGTGGGCCCTGCGTGCATCTCCCAATACTAGCACCTGCATACCTTAGCAATGCCACCCTACACCTGGGTATATGGTATACAGCTCTCAAACGTTTTCTATGAGTACTGGCAGATAGACATTCCTATGTTAAGCACAGTTTGCTCTTTGAGCTCCATCATAACAATCTTTCTGATGTCTGCGGTGTGTGCTTCAGGTCTGGCCTCTGACAGTGGTCACCACCCTGGAGAGTGACCCCCAACAGTATTGTGTACCATATCCATGCCTGTACTGTGCCCAGGACTGGCGTGGTGGGCAAGGCTGATAAATCCCTCTATAGTAGCACAATGCTGGCATACGTGTGGGAGTGTGTGTCTGTCTATACAGTGTGTGTTGGTTGCAAACACCTTCCACAGCCCACACTGCCAGCACTGTTGCCAGCTTTGGCCTGCCAATGTGCATAATGAGCAGCAAGGTACCATGGGTATAGCTCAGACAGGGTGGGCTGGCCAGGATTTTAATTTAATTTAATTAACAGATTTTTTATATACCGCTTCTTCCATTGATCAGAAGCGGTTCCCATAGAACAACAATAAACAGTACAAGCTGTTTTTACATATAACAAATTGTAACTTGGGTATTACAGGTAACATTTAACAATTAACAATTAGTTAACTATGTACAAATGAAACAGGATTAAACTCTATACAGAGTTATTTGTCTTCAATACATTGTTTTAGTGGTACAGTACTTCATTCTTTTGTTGAACAATGTATTATCAGGCGTATGATGCATCAGGCGTAGGATGCATCTGCACAGGGCATAGGGTGCTGCCGGGGACATTGTAGTGGCCGGCCACCACCTACACAGACAGGGTGACCTCTGTCTGTCCTGCTGGGGGATCACTCTCACCCTGACTGTGCAGTGACCACAGCATGTCTAGGCACCCCCATAGTGCTATATAGTATTTCTCTCATGTGATATATATGGGTTTCCTTTTGGGGCCCAGTCACTGACTTATCTGCTGGTGTGCACTGCCATCCCAGTTCTGGGTGCATGCATTTCCACCAGGACTAGCTAGCAGACTGTTTTCAACTGGTCTGTGTCTTGATGGAGCGCCTTGCAGGGTGCAGCGGCTGAAGGCTTGCTGCAGGAGAATATCAGATAGTGGTGGGGTGCAGCTTAGCATATCAAGGTGTAATGTCTGTCTGATATTGTGTTATGGATGTGTATAGAGCTGCTTTGACTGCCCTGTAGGGTGTCTGTTCCCCAGCAGGACTGGGGTTGATGGTCCACTCTACTGCCACCATTGTAGGGAGGTAGAATGTGGAGCTGTTGATGGGAGACCCTGTTTTTCAGACTTGGGGGGGGGGGGGGGGTTGGTACATAGCTCACCTAGGTGTTCATAAGGGGTTCCCCTGACTAGGACAGACAGAGATATCCAAGGTGTTTCTGCAGAAACCACCTATCTCACAGAGTACTACTGCTTTGGAGCTCTGGCATGGCCCCTTTCAGCCATGGAGGGTGTTGTGGACCTGGTCCTGGGTGCCTCTTCACACCCTCAGGGTGAGCACAGTACCCGCACAATGTGACAGTGTGTAGCTACTCTGTGCCAGTAAAACACCCGGTCAGTACCCCCTACTAGGCCGAGGTGCTGTGTGGGTGCACACGGCCACTTCCCCCTACCAGGCCGGGGAGCTGTTGGGGTGCATTCCCCATCTTGTGTTCATCTGTGGACAGCTGATTTGCATGTGCAGTGCATCATGGGTACGGGTGGCCTAACCCTATCCTGGTTACCACAGCAGACTGTCTGTGTGGTGACATGCAGGCTCTCTGCAGCCAACCAGGGACTTGCCAGCAGCTGTAGCCCAATGGTTACTTCACTGCCTGTGAAGCCGGAGGTCATGGGTTCAAACCCACAGTGGGGTTATGTGATAGGGGTGTCCAAAGTTTCTTTTGATTTAATGTACATATGTTGATGCCAGCACAAACACTCTCAGCGTACTGTACCCATAAGGTGCCTCTGAGGGTGCTTTATAGGGCGCCCTATAGGGCACCTTATGGTTGCCGTCCATATAAGGTGCACTATACATTATCCTGTGGCGCAACATATATGGTGCTCTATAGGGGACATTCTAGGGTGCCTTGGCGGGCAGTGACATGTGCCTTATGGGCCGCCTTATGTTAACACACTTTGAGAGTGCGTTTGCTAGTACTGATAAATAAAATAAAACTAATATGCCTCCTACAGCACTCATCCCCATAGTATGTAATGCCTCAGCCAGCCTTGTTCCCTGGGCACTGTGGGGGATTGAACCCCTCATCCCTGCATCATTGGCCAGTGTCTTCACCATTGTGCTGTGGCTCTATTCCTATGCTTGCACATCAGCGCGCCGCCTTAGGCCTTTCAAAATTAGCAGCCCAACGCCTTCTGCTGCCCAAAATTACCAGCGCAACGCCTTATGCCGCCCACACCTAACAGCGCAGCGCCTAATGCCACCCAAAATTAACAGCGTGCCGCCTTATGCCCCCCAAAATTAGCAGTGCGCAGCCTTATGCCGCCCAAAAGTAATATGCCTCCTACAGCACATTTACCCATTAAAGTTAATGCTTTAGCCAGCCTTTTTCAATGCGCACAATAGGGGATTGAACCCATGGCCCCTGCACCATTGGTCAGTGTCTTCTCTGTTGTACTACGGCTCTGTTTCTTTGTGTGCCCAGCAGCACGCCACTTAGCCTTCCCACGCGCTAATGTGGACCCCGCACATTAGCGCTCCGCGCACAAGTACGGTCGCTGGCTCCCGGTTTTTTTCTTTTTTCTGCTTGAACTGCCCACTCCTTATATGGCACAGGCACACTAATGGGGCACGCACAATTGCGGGATCTTAGTAAACATACCCCTTAATGCTAGCTGCCTCCCACCAAAAGGGGAATGGGGCCATTAAACCTGAGTTTGAGCAGCTATTAAGCGGAAAGGCTACAGACTTAGTCCAATTAATTTTATACCCCAAAATACTCGAATAAGAATCTATTAAAGCCAAAATCTGCGGGATCTCAGAGGACTGCGTGAACAGAAGGAGATCATCGGCATACGCAGAAAGCTTCACATGCATGTCTCCTAATGTGAAGCCCTTTGTCTGACTGCTATGGCCAAGGGTTCTAACGCCAGGTTAAAAAGAAGAGGGGAGAGGGGGCAGCTCTGTCGAGTTCCTCTGTGTAGAGGAAAGAGGCAGGATAAAATGCCATTGGCAAGGACACGAGCACTGATTCTTGCATATAACACCTTAACCTTGTTTATGAAGCCCTCTCCTAGCCCGAACCATTTCAAAACAGAAAAAAGGAAAGGCCATTCTAATCTATCGAACGCTTTCTCCGCATCAAGGGTGAGGGCAACATACGGGGCCTTATCCACTGCAGCCCTATCTAACAAATTGCACAACAACCTAGCATTGTCTGACGTTGATCTACCCGGTATAAAGCCGCATTGGTCAGGGTGCACTAGCTCCCCAATATTTTTAGCAAGCCGTTTCGCTAAGACACTCGCATAGATTTTGTAATCTACATTTAACAAGGATATAGGTCTATAATTTATGACATGGTTGGGATCTTTGCCAGGCTTTGCTAAGACAATTATTGTGGCTTCTGAAAAGCTACCTGTATGTCCCTGCCCTTCCGCTAATTCTTCATAATACAACACTAAATATGGGATCAGCTCATCAGATAACACTTTATACAGTTCAGCTGGTATCCCATCAGGGCCTGCGACTTTTCCCGCCGCCACAGAGTTGATCGCCAAGCGAAGCTCTTTGCTAGAAAAAGGATTTCCTAGCCACTGAGCTTGCTGGGCCTCTAATTTAGGATGGACCAATTTGTTCAAGAAGCTTGCGACCTCTTCTGGGCCCGCATTTACCTCTGTAGAATACAGTGTGGTATAAAATTTTGAAAATTCGTCTAATATTTGATCATTGTTGGCAAACCTTGTCTGGTTGTCATCCACAATGGAGACTATTCTCGATTTTTCTCAATTCCCTCTTAGGGCGCTTGCTAAGAGCTTGCCAGCTTTGTTTTGTTCAACATGGTACCTGGCAGATTGTTTCAGCATTAATTGTTCGACTTCGGAGCTTAATATCTCATTATATTTGAATCTTAATCTTTGTAGCCTCAGTAGAATGCCTGGGTTAGGGTGCTTGATCCATAGCCTTTCCCCAGCTTTAATCTGATTATCTAAAGCCAATAACTGAGCCTTTCTCCTTTTATTCTCCTTGATCTTATAGCTAGTAATGGTTGCCCTGAGCGTGGCCTTGAATGCCTCCCACCAGGCCCAACAAGCAGTATCGCCCAATTTATTCACATTAAAGTAGGATCTAATGGCAGACCTCAATCCTGAAACGAGGGCTCCGCTAGCCACGCTCTGTTAAACGACCAAGGCGGGCTAGGCCTATCTACATCTTGCCCCACGATTGTAACCGTGATAGCTGCATGGTCAGAGATAGACATACCTAAAATATCCGCTTCACAGTTGCTCGAAACCAGGGATCTACAAATTAAAAAGTAGTCGATCCAAGAGAGGGATTTATGCACTGGGGAGAAGAAAGTGAAGTCTTTGTCGACCGGATGGAACAGCCTCCATATATCTACTAGGCCACAATCTTCCATAAGACCTGAAAGGGCAGTGCTCGCACAAGAGGGCCTGTCGACTCTCCTTGGGTTGCGATCCAACAGAGGCTCCCTTACCATATTAAAATCGCCACCCATGATTGTTGGAGCCTCACTATCCATCTGTAGGGTACTATTTAGGGCGCGGAAAAAATCGGAGTCATCTCTATTGGGGCCATAGACATTTACAATAGAGAGTCTGAGATTCCCAACCTTAATTAGGGACTTGGTCCACCTACCAAAGGCATTGTTGCTAGTGCTCACAATTGTTGCCCCCAACGATTTGCGCACTAGCATGGCCACTCCATTCTTCTTTTGGTCGGCCGGAGAGGAACCAGCTAGAACGTATTGCTTATCCGCCAACTTTCTGGTCTCCTGTAAAGTGAGGTGAGTCTCCTGCAGGAGAACTATGTCTGCTTGTTGACGGTTGCAATACGTTAATATCTTTTTCCTTTTTATTGGCGTCTTGATGCCCTTCACATTCAGGGATAAAACCTTCAACCCATTAGCCATGATAGTATAAAGAAATATCATCATTTATGACCTGCGGTAGGCATCCCTTGACCTTACATCCCATCTTTTTCCCCAGAGAACCTTCCCTTACCCCGCAACAAAACATAAAACAACAACTTGGGTGAAACAACGAGATCATTCCAACATAGCGCAGCCTGGCCCCTGGGACACTCTCCCAAAACAGGAGTCTTGTTGCTTCTCTTACTTCTAGGCAGACCAAAAGCTTTTAAACTGTATATTTTGACCTGCCAGTCCATGTTACGGAGGCCTCGGCACCTCCCTTTCCCCGGTTCTCGACTACTCAGCCAGTTTGGTAAACTTCACCGTCCCAGGTAAGCCCACAAGAATGGATCGCCAGACAAACAATATCAACCAGCTGGCTGGAAATGCAGGTGTATGTCGCGGTTCCGGTGCTTTTAAATAACACACCCACTGCTCCTTCAGGCAGCCGGCCAGGGATCAAGACCGCCTCAAAATTAGCCTGACTGCATGAGTAAAGCTTCTTGATCCTCTATGTACAGTGCAAGCGCAGCAGGATCTTCAAATGATTTAGTTACATTGTTCAAAGTCACTTTGAATCGTGCGGGGTTGAGTAGGCCATACCTAGCCTGTAGTCGCTGAAGTCTTGGTCCCAAAGCGAGAAATTGCTTCCTTTTCTCGACAGTAGGCTTGCTGAAATCTGGGTAGAAGGCGACCTTCTGGCCTTCAAATTGGAGAGGATGACAAGCTTTTGCTGCAGCCAGTATTTGAACGGCATGCTGGTGCCTCAACACGCACAAGATCTTCGGGCGTGGGTGCTTGGTTCGTTGGTTGGTCACAGGTGGTAGCCGATGAGCCCTTTCAATCTCCAAAGGGCATGAGAAATCAATTTTCAATAACTTCGGTATTAAAGATTCCAAAAAGCGGATAGGGTCTCCTCCTTCTGCCCCTTCTGCTATCCCAATAATGCGTATGTTATTGCGCCGCACTCTATTATTCATATCCTCTAAGCTCCTTTCAAGCCCGTCTAGCTTCCGTATAATTTTTGGAAGTTGAGCAAAGTGATCCTCATACACAGCCGCTGCCGCTTCCACTCTTTCAACCCTTTGAGTTAGCGATTGCATTTGAGTGGTTAGCTCTTTCAAATCCGATTGCAGTTCAATAAGGGACTCACCGTTGGAATCCACACGACTACGGATTGCCCGCACTTCCTTCAGTATCTCCTGCATTCCCTCCACCGAGTCTTGGGAAGGCGCCATCTTTTGTGGTGATAGCCGGTCTGTCGTAGATCTTTTGGAGCCAGACGACGCTACATTTGCGAATTCCAGAGGTGCCTGTTTGGCCCCGGACATTTTCGCGGTCTGCCGCACCAAATTTGCACCGATCTGAGTAAGTAAACTTGCTGAGATGACCAGGATTAGCTGACTGGGCCAGGAGAGACTATCTTACGCAGCCATGTTAGGACCTTGCAGGCTCCGCCTCCAGTCAGTCCTGGATTTCTGACCATCTCATTCTGTTGCATTATGGGATCTGTAGAACAGATTCCAATGGGTAAAATCAGGGACTACAAATACCATACTGTAGTGTCATGCAAATTTAAAACCAGAACTGGCAAAAAACTCATTCCTGGAACTGGGTAAATTGGCAACATATAGTCTGCAGTCTTTCGTCAGAGCTTAAGGTGCTCAGGTCAACTCATATCAGGCAATGGAAAAAGTGCTAGTAATCAGTACTATCAAGTAGTCCATTTATCTCTTTTCTCAGTTTGTATTATTTCATTAATGTTTTCATAAAATTCAATAGAAAATTTGAATCAGAAATAAAAATATTTAAAATGTTTAACACAGCACATATAAGTAGCCTAGTACAGCAAAAAAAGTTCTCTATGGTGTCATAATCCCCTATACAAGTACATAAAGGACATAAATTAAAAAATACCTTGAATACAAAACATGTTCATTGGTAACCCCACCATTATTCTCAAAGAGAAATTCCTGAGAGTATAGATGGAATTAAATCCTTTATTACATTGGAGAGCTGAAACATTCATCACTTCCTTCAAATATACTTTACAGCTAGGGAAATAAGTCCGGTTAACTCCTAGCCAGGCTTGTCAAGACCAAAAACAAACTGAGATTTATAACTAATATTAAAGGTAATCAGTGAGTGCGACATTTATTTCACTGCTCATATTAATAATGTATTGAGAGAATATTATAAGGAAACATATAGAGAGACCTCAGAGAATCTTACAGTTAGAAATAACGTTTTGTAGGAGTTATGTTTTCATCAGAAGATATGGAGTACTCAAAAGCGCTGAACTTCAAAATAGAATATAAAGGTTTAAAATTGTAATTCTCCAGGATCACCCTCAGGTGGACTGTGTCAGTATACAATGATGACACCTAGTGGCCAGACTTGTCCACTGGGTTCTGGAGGAAGCAGTGGTTTGTGGGTGACAAAAAATGCTTATGCTTGTTTAAAACAACATTTTTCCAGCTTTGGGGCATTTTTCGTGCTTGTTTCACATATTCATTGTTTAGACACAATTGTATCCACACTATAACTTTTTAAGCATGTAAATGATTGTTTGCAAGTTAATTCCTAAGTATATGTGCATAGAGGCAATTTGCACACACTTTAAATTTTTGGTCACCCAAGCAAATTGAATACAGGCTCATGAATGCACATCACTAGTGCCTGACCATGACTGTAATGGCTGAGCTGATTTGGGAGAGGATATAAAAACAGGGCGAAACTCCCAGAAGTTGTAAATGAAGGTTCATGGCACTATAGCCCAACAAAGGCCTGTTGTGATTGAGCGGAAGCTCAAAAAAATGAAAAGAAGTGAAATAAGTCTCTCTTTTTTTTTTTACATTAGGTAAGCAAAAGCTGATGCAGTGTTGAGTGAGATTATTAGCCATACAAAATAAAAAGAATGAGAGGTTTCTGCAAATGTAACTGGCTGGGAAGGGCATGCATGATTTTGAAGCGCTCATATGATGACAGAGAGGCTGTAGATGAACTACAAAGGCTGTCCCCCAGTCTAGGGAATCCCACAAGGAATAGAAGCCAGAGTGTACCATTAATAAGGGGTCCTTCTGGCCAGAAGAAATAAGCAATTAAAACAGCAAGCACAGTTTTAACACTACACATAATATGAAAGAAACAAACAGTAAAAATGATTTACCTTTAAAGGCATGTTTACTAAAGTACCGTAAGTTTTTGCAAGTACTGTGCGCTAAGAGCGAAAATGGGTGTGCAGTAAGTGTAAAAGCTGTACGCTAACAGTCGGAGCATGCCTGGCATGTTCCCCTGGAGTTGCCACACAGAAAAGATCATTGCCAAATGGTGATGTTATTCACAGTTAATGCGGGTACATTGAGGCAGTGTTAAATGCACCCATGCTAACTACAGCATTGACCATATTGGGGTAATGCTGCTGAATTATTTGGTATGTAGTAACAGAGAGTTACGTATCTGATACTGATTAACTGATGTGATTGGAGATTACTTGAGAAGTAATCCTGCAATAAAATAAATTTTTTAAAAAATGTGCTTTCATAAAATATCAATTAAAGGCAGGGTAATAAAGGTAAAAGTATTTCAGCCACTTCCAATGTGAAAAAGGTTGGGGAAAAAAAAGAATTTATACTTCCATTAAATTACCAGTGCATTGAAATAGTATATTTATAAATGACATAGTTTTAAATTAATTGATGCTTTGTTGTTAAATTCCTTTTGAAATAATTTGGCTAGATATATAACTTTGAGATTTATTTAACTTTAATTTACTATTTGAGTTATTTTAGTACATGTAGTTATATTTTAGTAACTGACAAAAAGAAAGCTGATTTTTTTTTTTTTATTTGGAAATTCTCTTAAGTGTTTGGGTTGAAAACCTAAAGCCACATATGACAAAACAGGTGGAGGACCAACAAGAGCAGGGGGATACAGCCAGAACAAAAACACTCAGGGGTCCCCCCTCCCCTCCTTTATTTGAACAATCATTAAATACGATTTTTCAGGATACATTAAAGATTTTTTAGAAGTTTTCCTAAATTGATCTACTACTCTGGACGTCAAATACATTGATGTGACAACCCAGCAGACAAATTGTGCTAAATGTCGCACCACTTGGGGCCTCATAAAAGAGTCTTTCACAGTGACCTATGACATCACACTAGTTCGTGTAGACATTCTATTCATACCAAAATGCCTGAACCAGCAAGGATAGCAGTAGCTAGAGACAATAAAACCTTTACTTAAATGCACAGCTCTTATGTATTCCCTCTCAGTGGATATTTCTGCATGTTACCTATCATAACATTTAAGGGTAAGGACAGGCAGACTGGTAGGACTATGCATTTATGAACACGCATTCTTTTTTTTGGGTGCCCACAAATTTTAAAAGCATGCAAATTGCTTGTACATGCATACACCTAAGAATTAACATGTGCAATTGGATTAAAAACATTCTAGGGCACATAGAACATATGCCTAAAGACCAAATATGTGAAACAAACACCCAAACAGGCTTGAAAATTGGAAAAAGTTTGTTTTAAATGAGCACAAGCGGAATTCTTTTTTTTTGATTTGTCGAGCATATCCCCGTACTGACTAGCATGCATTTCAGTGCTAAGTGTTGACTAGTATCTTCTTGCACTTGGGCTTGAAGGGGACTGATCATTATTACATTTGTTTAATGCATATATGTGCACTGGTTAGAGCTTAACGCCATATAATATCACAAAGTCAAGAGCACAAAGCAGTCGCTGAAGTGGCACTGATATGGCAGCCCTGCCCCATGTCAGGGCTTTAAATTTTCTTACACATTTATCCAAGATTGAGTTTTGTTCTTTTTTTTTTATTCTTGCTTTTCTCTCTCTCTATTCTATCAAAGCAAATTCAACCAGAATGGCAGGAGATCAAAGAAAGCTGAAAAACTCAGAAAAACTAGTCAGCATTTTAAAGTTTCTACCACATTTTGTGGGAAATTATTTTGGTCTTTGTGCTGCAGGTTCAAATTTCAATTTTAATCATATATAGCAACTTGTATAATAATAACAAGGAAACAGCAAAGAAAGAATTCTTATTTCGTTTTTCTCTAGTTTAATGAATTACTAGGAAATAGATTTTAAAAGTATTTTTTTTAAAGTTTTTCATTAGCAATTCTCCAGCCTTTGCTTTATGTCATACTACAAAAATAGGGGGAATTTTCAAAAGGACTTAAGTGGGTAAATTGATATTTGCCTCTCAGGTGCACTACTGGGGTCTGGGTTAGAGCAGGCCCTTTAAGTATGAGCAGAGATTTAATTTTCAAAACACCCCCCCCCCTCCATGCTTGCTTTACCCTTTGCAATTCGCACCTGCAAGCAGGGCCAGCGTTATCAGACCTCTGGAGGTGCCCAATGCTGATGCTGTCGCCCCTCTCGGGACAGGAAGTGATGTCAATATCTACAAACAGCCCCACGGTGCTTACCTTTAAACTTCAGTGCTGCAGGGCTGTTTGTTTCCGCCTCCTCTCTGACGCTTGATGCTGACTTCCTTTTTGAAGCAGGAAGTCTATCTTACAAAACCCAAATGCAATGGCAACCAAATACAATATCAACAACGATGTGCCACGAAACGTTTTTGCTGACGGCTGATGGGATATTAGATTGGCGTCCCTCTGATAAGTAAAGTCATAAATGCTGATGGCGAACAGGACATTGGATATGGATATGGACATGGCAAAATAAGTTAGAAGTTTTAATATGCACAGGGTTTGATAGGAATTATTTATAACAAAAATTAAAATTAAAAGGAGCCTCTACAGTGTGAGGTGAGCTTTGTTTCCTGCCCCTCATTTGATTGAGGCTCCGACAAATTAAATTTAATGTTTCCCCCCAGCTAAAACACACTATTAGTACCTTTAAATAGTTTTGATATTGCATTTGGTTGCCATTACACACACAAAAACACTGTTTGCTGATGTGGGAGTTTATAAAAGACGGTAATGTAATAACTGCATTGTCTAGACAGGGAGTCCACATAGACGCCTGTTATGGAGCTATGCTAGAAAGACAATACAAGTGCCTATGTGCATTCATAAAATAGCCTAACAAAATCTGCAACCATCCCAGATGAATGCACTCCTAGTAAATCGACACCTGTTTGAAGGTTGGTATAAATTTACATGCATCAAGTACTTTAGGAAATATGCATGTACATTTCAAATGTGCCTGAATTCCATCGAGATACCTCCTCTGACCATGCCTACACTCAAGTCATGCAAAAGTAGGTTTAACAGGGACTGCACTAACATTAGTGAACTAGACGGTCGCCTAGAGTGCCAGTCCTATTGCCACTGCTGCTATCCCTCTCCAGGACCAACAGTGACACTACAGGGTTGTTTGCTTCCACCCATCTCCATCTCTTGATGCAGACTTCCTGTTTGCACAGAAAGTCAGCAGTGGAGCGTAGCGGAACAAACAGCCCCGTGGCACCAAACCTTGAAGGTACGCACCACAAGGCTGTTTTGTGGTTATTGCTGCCATTGCCAGTCCCAGAAAGGGGTGGCAGTGGTGGTGGTGTGGGGGGAGGTATGCCATGAGGGGGCACAAGGGATGAGGCTCACTTAGATGCCTCATCTCCTTGCCCTGTCATGGGTGTGAACATTCTTTATGCCTAAACGTTTCATCGCTTCATCAGCAAAATACTAAAAGCAGAGCACACAGAACCTCCTCATTATATCAGCTCTGGAGACAAAAAGCAGAGACAGGTCATTCAACCATGCCTTCACGCTATACATACCGATTATTTGGAACTCCTTCCCATCCCAACTAAGATCTATAGAAGCATTAACTGAATTTTGAAAAAAGCTTAAAGCTCACCTATTTTTAGAATACCATGATCAAGGCCCGTAGTATTATACTAAAGCTTCCTAAAAAAAAGTTACTCTAATCCCATTAGGCCAAGTGACAATACTAAATTCTCTTCCCAGAATAATCACAGTCAATTGAACACTCGCCTTCCACTCTTCTACACTCCTAACTATAATTATACTGCACCTGACAGCCTAAATAGTAAATGAAGAATACCTAACTGCACATAATCTGACAAGGTCAATTATGAAGTCTACCATCGTTACACTGTATATAAGTTAAATATTTATCAAATCAGTTTGGTTTATGCTTCTGTAGAGCATCTGTTATTTGTGATTTGCTATCCAGTTTTATGTGATACTTTGTTCTCTAGAACAATTGTTATTTGTTGATTGTAAACTGTTTGACTTTCCAAATCCAATTACAAAACTTCATAGACCTGAATGCTCCACTAGACGATCAACAACATGGCTTTAGACCTTTCCACAGCATAGAAACCTTATTAGTCACCCTAATGGACAAAATGCACCGCGGACTAAACCACACCAAAAAAGCATTCCTACTTGTCTTTCTCAACATAGCTGCCGCCTTCGACAGCATCAGCCACCACATTTTAATCACAAGACTACAACAACTCGGCCTTCAAGGCTCTGTCCTAGAATGGTTCAAATCATATCTTTCTGACCGCACCCTACAGGTCCAAATAGGGACAGCAGCATCCTCAACTTTAAAACAAAGCCAAGGTGTCCCCCAAGGCTCCTCCCTATCCTCACTTCTTTTCAACCTGTACATGCAATCAATATGCCACATTTTCAAAAAACACAACATACACTACCACCTCTACGCGGAGGACATCATGCTGTATCATCCAGTAGACATCACCGACCCCATCTGCCCTCAAATCCAAGAATGCCTGACTGACTAATCCACCTGGCTCAACTTACACAACTTAAAAATCAATATGAAGAAAACAGACATTTTATTCACCACCCGGAATCAAAACTTCAACCCCCCCCCCCCTCAAAACTACCCCTATGCAATTTAGAGCTGGAAGTTAAAAAAAGAAATCAAATACCTAGGAATCATCCTAGATCAATCCCTTTCCATGGTCCCCCACATTAAAGCCACCGCAAAAACCATATACCTCAAACTAAAAATGTTACAGCATCTCCGTCCCTTACTAGACAATCTAGTCTTTAGATCAGTCCTTGAAGCACTGATAACACCCTACCTTGACTATTGCAACAGTATTCTGTATGGCCTACCCCAAAACACCATCCATCAACTCCAATTAGCTCAAAACCTAGCCGTATGCATTATACACAAGGCTAACTACTCCGACCACATCACGTCGCTCCTCCACTCTCTCCACTGGCTGCCCTTTCCAATGAGGGTTAAATTAAAATACCTCATAATTACCTTCAAATTGTATGATAAAATTTCCCCAGCCTTCCTCAACTCCCTCCTTAGCTCACTCAACAACTCAAGAACTAGGAGGACCTGCTCCCAAAATACACTAATAATCCCCACCTACATCCGCAATGCCAACAAAACTGTCAGCAATAGAGCCTTCTCTTATGTAGCCCCTTCCATTTGGAATGCATTACCAGACAACCTCAGAGCCATCAAAGACCTCCAAACTTTTCAGAAAGAGCTCAAAACCCACCTATTTGTTGAGTACTATGGTCAGTCTACTAATAACAATCTCTCCCAAATCTCCCACCCCCCTTGATAGCCCTTGCTTCCCCATCCCCTCCCTTTCACGCACCTTCACATGTGCTATACAACAACTCCATATTGTACATACAGTAGTTACACAAATTGTTAAGCTGTACTATCTCGCTTTGTTCTATAAATAGGTTTTTCAGAGTTATAATGTAAATTTCCAGTTTTGTTCTCTGTAAACTGCCACTGATCTTTGGAAGTGGCGGTATATAAGTTCTAATTAATTAATTATTATTTATTTAACATTTCTTATATACCGCCTTTCATGTTATCAAGGCAGTTTACATTGAACAGGGCATTATAACTTGGAGATAACTATTTTACAGGAAACATGGACAATGGAGGTTTAAATGGCTTGCCCAAGACCACGGGAAGCACCTGTGAGACTAGAAACCCCAGTCCTCCTGGCCCAAGGTTGCTGTCCTCTAATGGGAATTGAACCTCCTGACCTTCTGGCCTAAGATACCTTGCCCCAACCACTAGGCCACTCCTCCACTAACTAACTAACTAACTCACTAGAAAAGGTGTTACTTAAATAAATAAATACATTATACATGCATAACCTCTGGAGTAATGTTATAAAAGCCCTTTTCCTGAGCTAAAACAGGATTTACCTGTAGAAAAACATTTTATGAAATGACCCCCACAGTAACTTTTACGGCCAAAATGGCTGTCAACATTTTTAGAAATCACTTGTACTGGCTGCAAATCACATAAGTGGGTTTGCACATCTGCCCCCTGAAGTTCACTATAATTTTAAACAGCATTAAAAAGAAGTTGGGTACAGCTCAGCTGGAGAGAAAACTGTCATGCAAGACTTTTGTTGCCCTATATTCCTTTATCTGTTCTAATAACTCTTCTTGGTACTATCTCCTGCTTTGACTAAAGACTTCTTTCTCCTGTCGTATTTCAGAAACTTGGAACCCTATATAGTTGATGGCTATTGGTTTTCAGTGCAGCCCAAATTATAAACCATAATCTGAGTTACCATAGTGTGTGCTCTGTCAATAAAGGGATTGCAGAAATGGTTCTAGTATGCATTAAACTTAACATATTTTGAAAGGCTTTTCTAAAGGAAAAAGCGCATTAACCGCAGAAATGATCCTTTAGAAAATCTCCAGTTGTGTCCTGGTAAACGTAGGCACACAATGCAACTAAATACATACATTACCTGCAGTGACAAGCAGCTACTATTACTACTTAAAATTTCTATAGTGCTAGTAGACATATGCAGCACTGTACAAATACACATAAGAGACAGTCTCTGCTGCTACTATTTACGAGCTTTTCAAGCCATTTTCAGTGCTGTAAAGATACATATAAAAGATGGTCCCTGCTCATCAGAGCTTACAGTCTAATCAAGACAAACAATACAATAGCTGAGAATAAGGGTACAAATAAGGAAAGAAAGGAAAACAAGGGATCAGAATCCAAAAGCAGCCTCAAAGAGGTGAGCCTTTAGCATGGATTTGAAAGGGACAGAGATGTACAGATTTGGGTAGTTTATTCCAGGTGTATGGAGCAGCAAGGTGAAAGGAACAAAGTCTGGAGTTGGCAGAGAAAGCTAAGGGTATAGAGAGAAGAAAGCCAGTAGAAGAGCGGAGTTCATGAAGAGGGGTGTGAGGAAACAGGAAAGGTAGTGATGAGCTGTAGAATGAATGCATTTAGAGGT
The DNA here is from genome assembly GCA_033557465.1 of Ichthyophis bannanicus. NCBI lineage: Eukaryota > Metazoa > Chordata > Amphibia > Gymnophiona > Ichthyophiidae > Ichthyophis > Ichthyophis bannanicus. Next base: position 661,693,170 of record CM066035.1, on the reverse strand, counting down.
CAGAAGGAGAAGTTTGAACTGGATGTGGAAACAGAAGGGGAGCCAATGAAGTGACTTGAGAAAAGGGGTTATATAACGGGTCTGGTGGAAGATTAGCCGCACAGCGGAGCTCTGAACAGATTGAAAGGGAGAGAGATGACTCAGAGGGAAATCAGTCAGGAGGAGAGTTCAATAGTCTAGATGAGAGGTGACTAGGGAGTGGATAAGAGATTTAGTAGTATGCTTGGAAAGGAAGGGACTAATTTTGTTGATGTTATAGAGGAAGAAACGACAGGTTTTAGCAATCATTTGGATGTGTGAGGAAAAAGAGATGGAGGAGTCAAAGATGACCCCAAGGTTGTGGGCTGAGGAAACAGGAAGTAGAAAAGTGTTATCAATAGATATAGAGAAAGGAGGAAGGGGGAGGAGGGCTTAGGGGGAAAATAAGAAGTTTGGTTTTGGCCATGTTCAATTTCAAACAGTGGTGAGACATCCAGGCAGGCAGAGATTCGGGTTTGGAGTGTTGGAGAAATATCTGGTGTAGAGAGAGATCTTAGAGATGTCATCATAAAAATAGTACTGAAAGTCATGGGAGGAGATAAAAGCACCAAAGAACTGGGTATAAAGAGAGAAAAGGAGAGGGCCCAGAACAGACCCTTGGGGTACACCAACTGAGAGTGGGATAGCAGTAGAGGAGGAACCACCAGAACAAGCCCTGAAAGAACAATTGGAGAAATAAGATGAGAACAAGTATAGCACAGAGCTCCTAAAACCAAGTGAAGACAAAGTCTTAAGGAGAAGATGGTGGTCAACAGTGTCAAAAACAGTAGAAAGGTCAAGAAGAATGAGGGCTGAGTAAAGGCCCTTGGATTTAGCCATGAACAAATCACTGGAGACTTTTGCAAGAGCTGTCTCAGTTGAATGAAAGGGACAAAAAATAGATTGAAGTGGATTTAGTAGGGCTTGAGAGGAGAGAACTTCAAGGCAATGGTGGAGCATTGCATGTTCAAGAAGTTTGGAAATGAAGGGAAGAGGGAAGAAAGGTTGATAATTAGGACAAGTAGGATTGAGTGAAGGTTTCTTAAGGAAAGCTGTGACCAAAGCATGCTTGAGGCTGCAGGGACAGTTGCAGTGGAGAGCAATAGGTTGAGAATATGAGAGATGGAAGAGATGAAAGAGGAGGAGATGGAGTTAAGGAGATAAGTGGGGATAGGATCAGAGGAACAGGTAGTGGGTTTAGAGAAGATGAGAAGTTTCCTCTTCAAAGATATTAGAAAAGAATGAAAGAGTAGTAAAGATTGAGGGGAAGAGTTAGTACTGAAAGGGGATGAAGCTGATCTAGTGGGGAATTGGAGTGTAATCTAGTGGATTTTATCATGGAAATAGCTAGGGTTTGGACAGAAAGAGGAGGAGACTGAGGTGGGAGTGCCTTGAGGAGAGAGTTGAGAAGAGATGAGAGTCAGAAGCAAGAGGGTTAATCAGATAGACGTAGTAGGTTTGCTTGGTGAGTTCTATGGCTGACTGGAAGGAGGCGAGCATGAATTTGAAGGGAAGAAAGTCAGAAAGGGTGTGGGATTTGAGCCACAAGCTCTCAGCTGAGCGGGCCCAAGTGCATAGATAACAGGTAGTTGAAGACAGACAGGACTGAGGTATAGTATATAAATTTCTCCAAAAACTTTCTGTTGGCATTTTGGTTGGTGGAATTTTCACCATATTGATGTCAGTAGAACTAGATTTTGGTTTCGCTCTTTTTTTTCTTTTCTTTTTTTTTTTTAATGCTTTATTTTCGTTTTATAACAACAAAGGAAAGGAAGACATACAGCTAAAAGACAAATACATACATAGAATGTGATACATACACCAAAGTAAACCCCTACCACCCCCCTCCCCCCTGCTTCTTCTCTAGAAACTAATCATTCCCGAAAACGGGCGTGTACTGACATTATTATGGTACAAGACCTAACGGTGATCTGAAACATGATGAGTATACATTAAACATACATGTCGGAGCAATGAGCAGAGTGTACATAATCATTGAGCATCTGCCATTTAGACAAGCGAGAGTGAGTTTGGATATGGGGAATAGCTCTCCGAGATATCTGCTCATATTTACTATATAAGCAGACGAGGTTCCACCATTCATTGGCAGTAATTCGAGAGCTATCCTTCCAATTCCTCGTGATTAAACATATGGCTATACCCAGCATGAAATCAAGGAGAAAGCGACCCTTCTTAGGAAGAGAGGGGACCTCCGCCACTGAGCGGAGTCCCACAATCTTCCAAGAAAGAGGCTCGTGGAGGTGTAAGATAGATTGAATACGACCCCAGACCCGCCCCCAGTAAACCTGCAGTTGAGGACATTCATAAAGAACATGAGCGAGGGTTCCCACAGCAGTATGGCAAGACCAACACTGGTCCCTAGCAGTTGTGTTCCATTTGGCTATTCTTTCTGGAGTATAAAAGCATCTATGTGCAAAAAAGAAGAGAGTTTGGGTTACAGAGGCAGATCGGGAAACCCGCACTACTTTGCTCCAGAAAACGCTCCATTGCACAGGGGTTAAAGTGGTTTGCAGTTTGCGTTCCCAGGCTTGTTGAGCTCTACAAGTAGCAGTATCGGTACCCTGACATAATAATTTATAAAAGTTAGAGGCTACCCCATGTGTACTACTAATAGAGTGAATTAGTTCTAATAGCCCGTCCTCAGTAGGGGCAGAGGGCGGCAGGATTTGAGCACTTTTGAGGCAGTGTTGAAGCTGCATCAATTGAAAGTAATGTTTCGCTGGTAACGCAAATTCCTTTTGTAAATCAGAAAAGGTCTTCCAACGAGCTGCAGAGAAGAGTTGTTGGGGTGTCCAGATCCCCCTAGAGTACCAGGGTTTCCATGCAATCGTTTTATTTAGGACTTGAATTCTGGGGTTATTCCACAGCGGGAGTCCGTCCTGAGGACATACGTTTGGACCCAGTGACAGAATGAGAGTGTTAAAGGCCGCAAGAGTATCGACAATCATTGGGGGATGGCGTGTGTCTACTTGATGGGACATGCCGGGGAGATGGATCAACGGAATTGGGCTACTTAGTTCCTCTTCAATGTCAAGCCAAACTGGTCTGTTGTCTGTTGAGGCAGCTAGCCATCGGGCACCTTGTTTAAGTAGGAAGGCTTGACGATATCTAAGAAAATCAGGAAAGCGGGTACCCCCTAGTTCCTTCGCAGACTGTAGTTTTTGTTTAGCTACTCTTGGTGGTTTTCCCTGCCAGAGATAATGGACGAGAAGGCCCTCTATGTCTTTGTAGGTGTGTAGCGGGAGGAAGCAGGGCAGCATTTCTAAAATATAGTTCACTTTGGGGACTATCATCATTTTGACGGTTTCTAGGCGGCCCCACCATGTAAGGGATAAGGGAGACCACCGATTTGTGAGCTCACGGACTTTGGAGACTACCTCCTTGGCATTAAAACTAATAGTGTCTTCTAAAGGAGAACAGTAGTGGACGCCAAGATATTTCACCATGCGGGATTGCCAAAGGAAAGGAAAGGCCTGCATGTCAGCCTCATGTACCCAGCGGTTCAGTGGGAATGCTACGGATTTGGTCCAGTTTATTTTATAGCCCGATAATTGCGAGTATCCATCAATCAGGTCCAAGACAGCCGGGACCGAATCAAGGGATACAAAGAGCATAAGGTCATCTGCATATGCAGAGAGTTTAATCTCTCTGTGACTGAAGGGGACACCTCAAATACGTGCGGACTGTCTAATAAGGAGGGCGAGGGGTTCAAGAGCTAGATCAAAGAGCATTGGTGATAGGGGGCAACCTTGACGCGTGCCTCTTTGAAGATTAAAAGGCCGAGACTTAATGGCATTTACACAAATACTGGCAACGGGTTGAGAATACATGACTTGGAGGTATCGGAGGAAGCCCTCCCCAAAGCCATACCATCGGAGAACTGCAAATAAGAAGGGCCATTCCAGGCGATCAAAGGCTTTTTCAGCATCTAGGGAAAGACCCACCCATGGGTGGTCTAAATTGGCAGCACTGGATAGCACATGGCACAAGGTCCGAGCATTGTCAGCGGTGGAGCGGCCGGGTATAAAACCACATTGGTCGGGATGGACTAAGGTGGCCATCCTGTCAGATAGCCGGGTGGCCAAGATCGTTGCGAAGATCTTATAATCGGCATTAAGTAGGGAGATTGGACGGTAGTTGGCGGTTAGCAGCGGGTCTCTGCCTTCTTTCTCAAAAACTACCACATTAGCTGCAGAAAAGGATCCCAAAGAGGATGTATCTACCGCAAGGGCAGTAAAGTAAAGTTTTAAGTAGGGAACTAAATCTGCACTGAACGTTCTGTAGAATTCTGTCGGGAGACCATCAGGCCCAGCGGCTCGACCCGAGGCTGTTCGTTTTAGGGCAGAATGGATCTCTGAAGTAGAGAAGGGTTCATCCAGCGCATCCCTATCAGCTTCAGAAAGGGTCGGCCGCTGAATACCAGAAAACAAGCGCTCGAAGGTCTCGGATGAGAACTCACATTCAGATTGATATAGACGGGTATAGAAATCCCGAAAAAGTTCTACGATATCGGAGTCTGTGGTCAGTATGCCCCCTCCCTGTGGGGCGCGAAGGGCCGCTACCCGTTTGGCTTCTTTTTGACCTTTCAAGGCGTTGGCTAAAAGTCGACCGGCTCGGTTGCTTTCACGGTAATATGTCCCTTGCTGAAGTGCAATACTCTGAGAAGCTGCAGTTGAGAGGATTGCATTATATTGAAAACGGAGACGCTGTAAGCGAACTAAGACGCATGGATCGGTACGTGAAGTTAGAACTCGTTCGCCTGCTTTGATTTGTTAGTCTAGTATAAGGAGCTGCTGTTTGCGTTGTTTCCGCAGGCGAATTTGATAACTAGTGATCATTGCACGAATGGCCGCTTTAAAACCCTCCCACCAAGCCCAATTTGCAGTGTCCTGGGGTAGATTAAAGTGAAAGTAGTCCTGTATGGCTGCTCGAATTTCTAACTGGAACTCTGGTTGAGTTAATAGGGCTCTATCAAAGAACCAGGCCCCCGAATTCCCTTGGGGCGCAGTGGTGTGTAATTGAAAAGAAATAGCAGCGTGATCTGAGATATGTTGGGAGTGAATCTTTGCAGTGTCTACCTGAGGAACTAACAGTTTTGATATTAGAAAGAAATCTATGCGAGACTGGGATTTATGAGGGGAAGAGAAGAAGGTAAAGTCAAGCTCATTGGGGTGTAGTAACCTCCATAGATCGACTAAAGCAAGATCTTTGATCATAGAGGTAAGCGTAGTGTGACTCTTGGGGGGACCACTCGTCCTAGGCGGCTGTTTGTCAATCAGGGGATCAAGAACTAAATTGAAATCCCCCCCAATTATCAATGAAGTATTAGCAGAGGCCTGCGCAACCTGAGCAATGGTAGCAAAAAAGGCAGGGTCATCTACATTAGGAGCATAAAGGCATATACATGTAACTTCAAGGTTACCTATCTTGAGGTGAACCCTGGACCATCTGCCTGCTGTATCTGAGCTAGTCGCAATAATAGTAGCATGCAGAGATTTCCTAACCAGTATGGCAACCCCACATTTCTTAGAAACAGCTGGGGAATAGGCGGCCACCATGTAAGGTTTAACATTGAGTTTAAGAGTTTCCTTCTAATTTAAATGCGTTTCTTGGAGGAAAATCAGGTCCGCAGCTTCATGACTTAGATAGCTCAGGATTTTCTTCCGTTTTATCGGATTATTGATGCCTTTTACGTTCAATGATAAAATCTTACATGGTGCCATCAATCGATAATAGACATTTTAGGTAAGGGCGCTTGAAAACATACAACATAAGCAGAATCTGTACAGCAATGACATAATCACCGAGTATGCTGGCTAATACACCCCATATTGAAAAGCATGTACCAAGGTAACTTAGAGAAGAAGCAAAACCCCCAAAGAATATGGCAACCATATGTCTGCGGGAGGAGGCCCTAGAGAGGAGGATGAAGACATGAAAAAAAAAAAAAAGAGAAGAAACACCAGAGTCCATAATTAACACTGTCTCTGATATTCATCGAAGCTACTCTGGGTAGATGGAGTCGGGTCACAAACATCATCAAAAGAAGGCAACAAACCGCCCTCGACAGACTCCTCGCTGAACCGTGGCAAATCCAAGATGGCGGGTACAGCGGGTAGGAGAACACTGGTAGGAACACTCTGGAAGTCAGCGCATCAAGTCGGCTTCTTTAGCATCCAAAAACTCCGCTAGTAGATCAGGGTCCTCAAATGTTCTTGTCTGATTGTGTAGCGTGACTCGGAGCTTGGCCGGGTACATCAGGCCATAGCGTGCTTGTAATTGTTGAAGCCTCGGCCGGAATTCCAGAAAGCGCTTTCGGCGATCAACCGTGGGTTTAGCCAAGTCAGGATAAAAGGAGATCTTGTGGCTCTCAAACTCCATATGGCCCTTTGCCCGAGAGGCGCTGAGAATTTGCTCCACATGTTGATATCTCAAAAGTCGAAAGATGATAGGCCGCGGGGTCTTCCTGTTGAGCGTTATGTTTGTGGGTACACGATGAGCGCGATCGATCTCCAATTCTTTGGTAAAGGTGATTTGGAGCAGAGAAGGGAGGATTTTATATAGAAACTCCTTCATGTCTCCCGATTCCGCTCCCTCCGGTATGCCCACTAGTCGCAGGTTGTTGCGGCGCGCTCTATTATTGCCATCTTCCACTTCCTTCTGCAAGGCCCGCACCTGACGTTCAACTTTGTCGAGTTTGGACAGCCGGACCACATGGGAATCTAATATGCTCTCCATTTTGTCCTGACGCGAGGAGAGCCCCTCTAGCCTGCCTTGCAACACACCAAGGTCTTCCCGCAGCGCTCGGAGTGCTTCCCCGTTTGACTGCACGAGGTCTTTAACCCCTCTGATCTCTGCGAGGATCTCCTGCTGCATTTCGGGGCCCTCGCGTAGAGCCAGCCCCTTCTGCGGGGACGGGGGTTCAGTTTTGGAGCGTTTGCCGTGAGAAGCCGCTGGAGATCCAAATTCCAGGCGCGTAGGTTTGGTCCCCGCCATCTCACCAATGTGCCCCGGTAAGATCAGAGCAGAAATTCAAGAATGTCCGGTGTTAATTCAGGATTCTGAGTAGGCCTCTCGGGAGCCTCAGCGTTATGCGACCATCCCGCTGGACATCAGGTTCCGCCCCCCAACATCAGGCTCCGCCCCCTTTTTTTTCTTTTCTTCATATCTCTGAATTTTTTGTGCTTCTGCGTCTACTATCGAGTTATTCTTAAAGTCTGTTGCACAACATGTTTCAGTTTGATATTTTGGATCATTCTCATTATTTTAGGTAGTCTTGATCTTATGTGGTATCCATCTTAGGGACACCTCAGCATTAAGTGATTTTATTTTCCCTTCAATATCTTTATTCCAAGGAGAAGGAGGAATTATCCTTATCCTTTTCTAATGGCTTTGTGTCCTTTTTTGGTACGATTTTCTTGGTAACAATTTATCTTCAGGAACAAGCGGGAAGTCATTGGCACCGATTGAGCCCGGCGAAGAAAAACTCCCCAGAATCCAATAGGAATGCTTTTTGGAGCATTCCTCCGTGCATGCATGGCTGTCTTCCTGCCTTCCCTCCTGGTCTCCTCAGTTCTCTTTTTTCCATGGAGCCATCAGGACATTGTTCCTGTCAGCCGAATCTAGAGACTTTAAAAGTTTTCAACTAGTACCGTCAAAAGTACTTAGGTTGCCTTCCCGTCAACGACTCGATTCCCTGTCAATTCTGGTTCCCCTTTTTATTTTTATTTTACATAAATTTTGTTTTATTTTCACTTTTTAAAAAAAAAACGTTGAGGTCTGCGGCCTCATCGGGCACCATTGCCCAATTTGATCTTGCCTCTATGTTATTCACAAATATGGAGAAGCCCCAAAGTGGTTTCAAAGAATGTTCCAGCACAATTTCTATCACTGATGAGCATTCATAGAAACATAGAAATATGATGACAGAAAAAGACCACATGGCCTGTCTAGTCTGTCCTTCCATATCAACAACTACAACAGTCCCCTTTTTACCTTTAGAGATCCTCTGTGTTTGTACCATGCTTTTTTGAATTCACTTACTGTCCTCATCTCTACCACCTCCACTGGGAGACTATTCCATGGATCCACTACTCTTTCCATAAAGAAATATTTCCGCATATCACTCCTGAATCTATCTCCCTTCACCCTCATCCCATGTCCCCTCGTAGCAGAACTTGCTTTCAATTGAAAGAGGCTCTCTCCCTGAACATTTATGCCACGGAGGTATTTAAACATCTCAATCATATCACCTCTATCCCGCCTTTCCTCTAAGGTGTACATATTAAGATCCTTCAGTCTGTCCTCATATGCTTTATAATGAAGACCACTAATCATTTTAGTAGCCACCCTCCGCACCGACTCCATCCTGTTCACATTCTTTTGAAGGTGCGGTCTCCAGAATTGCACACTCCAAATGAGGTCGCACTAAAGACTTATACAGAGGCATTATCACCTCCTTTTTTCTGCTAGCCATTCCTCTCCGTATGCACCCAAGCATCCTTTTAGCTTTTGCCGTCGCCTTTTCTACCTGTTTATTTATTTATTTATTTAATTGGATTTCTATACCGCCTTATCATGTAATCAAAGCGGTTTAACATACGAAAAACACAAAAAAGCAAAAGTGAAAACAATTAGTGATAATAGATACATAGGGGTATGTTTACTAAACTGCGTTAGTGCAATTCACGTTAGGAGCCGCGGTAGTGACAGAAACCCCAAATAAGGACATGGGCGGTACAGCGTCACCACTAACGCGCGTTAAAAAAATTAACGAGCGTTACCGGGCGCCGTGGCGCGTCACTGCGCGTTAAACGTAAGAAGACGTACAGACACAAAGCACTGAAACAGAGCTGTAGCACAATGGTTACGGTACTGACTGCTGTTACAGGCAGCATGGGTTCGAGTTCCCAGTGTGCCTAACGCAGAAGGCTGTCCCAGGCATCACCCTGAACATTACAGAGGGAAAGAGGAGGCATGTTTTTCGTTACGCTGAGTATTGGTGTCAGAAAAACACCCTCGGAGTGTGCCTAGCCACGTACGTTGGTGCGTGCGAGGTTGCGTGCATTGGTACGTGCGTAGCCCCGTGCGTAGCTGCACGCATACAATCGTGCGTGGGTACGTGTATTTTTACGTGCGTGGGTACGTGTTTGTTTACGTGCGTGGGTATGTGTGTTTTTACGTGCGTGGGTACGTGTTTGTTTACGTGCGTGGGTACGTGTGTTTTTACCAGTGTGGGCATCTTATATTACAGACTCTGTAGGGTGTCCTGCACCTATGCATTATGCTAACAGATGTACGTGTGATGGCCTATGGTTTATCAGAGCCTGTGAGCAGGTGCTGGAGTTTCACAGGGTTGGATTGTGCCAGTCACACCCATGATGCACTGCACATGCAAATCAGCTGTCCACAGATACACACCATGGGGAATGCACCCCCACAGCACCTCGGCCTGGTAGGGGGAACTGACCATGTGCACCCCCACAGCACCTCGGCCTGATAGGGGGTACCGACCGTGTGTTGTACTGGCACAGAGTAGCTACACACCGTCACATTGTGCGGGTACTGTGCTCACCCTGAGAGTGCAGTGAGGCGCCCAGCACTAGGTCCACAGCACCGTCCATGGCTGAAAGAGGCCATGGCGCAGGTCCAAAGCAGTGTTACTGTGTGAGATAGGTAGCTTCTGCAGGAACACCTCTGTCTGTTTCAGTCAGGTATAGCCCCCATGCACCACCACCCCCCCTCCCCCAGGGCTGAGGGTGGCAAACAGGGTCTCCCATCAAAAGATCCACAGTCTACCTCCCTGCAAAGGTAGCAGTAGAGGGGAACATTAACCCTAGTCCTGCTGAGGAACAGACACCCCACAGGGCAGTCAATGCAGCTCTGTACACAGCCATAACACAATAGCAGACAGACATTAGGCCTGGAAATGGTATGCTGCACCCCACCACTATCTGATATTCCCCTGGTGCAACCCATCAGCCACTGCACGCCACTCCATCACAACACCTACCAGCTGCAAACAGTCTGCTAGTGCCCAGTGGAGATGTCAGCATACACAGCAAGCAGATACATCAGTGACTGGGCCCCAAAAGGAAACCCATATTTATCACATAAGAGAAATACTAGATAGCACTATGGGAGTGCCTAGCCATGCTGTGGTCACTGCACAGTCAGGGTGAGAGTGATCTCTCAGCAGGATATACTGAGGTCACCCTGTCTGTGTAGGTGGTGGCCGGGCACTACAATGTGCCTGTCACTGCCCTATGCCCTGTGCAGATGCACCCTGGCCAGGCCACCCTGTCCGGCCTATACCCATGGTACCTTGCTCCTCATTATGCACATTGGCAGCCCAATACTGGCAACATTGCTGGCAGTGTGGGCTGTGGAAGGTGTTTGCAGCCACCACACACTGGATAGACAGACAGCCACCCCCACACCTATGCCAGCATTGTGCTACTATAGAGGTGGTCAGCAGCCATACCCACCACACCAGTCCTGGGCATAGTACAGGCATGGATATGGTACACAAGACTGTTGGGGGGTCACTCCCCAGGGTGGTGAACACTGTCAGAGACCAGACCTGCAGCACACACCGCAGACATCAGAATGATTGTTATGGTGGAGCTCAATGAGCAAAATGTGCTTAACGTAGGAATTGATATCTGCCAGTTATCAGAGGAAACGTTTGATAGCTGTGTACCATATACACAGGTGTAGGGTGGCATTGCTAAGGTATGCAACTGCTAGTATTGGGAGATACAGGCAGGGCCCAATGTCTTGCCTCTCCAGGTGGCATTGGCCAATGGGGCCTGTGGGTGGGTGTGTGGCCCTGTGGGCTGCTGCTTTACGGCAGAGTTCCCCAACTCCAGTCCTGGTGTTTCAAACACTGTTCGGGTTTTCATGCTGTCCCTCATAAATATGCATGAGCTACATCTGCATACCATGGGGGTGGTGCATAGCTATGCAGCACAGGCATCTTTATTAGAGGCAGCATGAAACCGGAATGGTGTGGGGCCCTCCAGGACTGCATTTGCGGGACTCTGCTTTAGGTAATGTGCCTGTTTCTGGTGTCTGTGTTTGGTGTGGTAAAATATAGGCCATGCGTATGTTCTCTGCAATAAAGGAGTGTCTTTACTATCACTGTTTAGTGGTGGGTAAAACTATGGGGACTGGGTTGGCAGGAGCCCCAGCTGGGATATGAACCTGTGACCCTCTGGTCTTACAGGCACTTGCTGTGCCTGTTGCACCACACTGTGGCCACAGAGACAGTGCAGTCCCTGGAGTTAGTTAAACCGGCCTGACGAGTCAGAAACCCTGCTCTGCAACAGGTTTACTGTGGCCTCATTTACCTTGTATGCAGACAAAGGTGCACGTAAACCTCAGAAAAGACCTCACAAAAGGGGCACACACCCATAACCAAGCTGGGCAACAATGATATCATTGGGAAACATTACACCACACTCCCAGGACAGCTCCATTACAATGAAAAGCTCTTTGAAAGGGTCTGCGGAGCGTAGACCCTTCCACACATCATTTCTTTTTATTTTGGTGCTTTACAGGGAGTGTTGTTCCTTGTTGCCCATTGCTTTCACTGTTTCCCAGCTGAATTATGCTTTTTAAAATGTTTCTTGTGGTCATTTTTAACGTTTTATGTGAAAGTTTGTTCTGTGCACATGTATCACACTGCTCACGTTTTGTGGGTTTCCCCGGTTTTTCTGTACATTGCTGACGTAAATGGTTTCTCTTCCCTTTAAATGCCTTTAACGACAGGTTTTCATTCGCGTTGGACTTGAGCTCAGGAATTCAGTGCGTTAGTGTGAGGGGAGCCTCTCCCCGCCCACTCTCCGCCCATTGACCCCTTCTCTCCGCCCACTCTCCACCTTCTGCGCTGTTTTAACGCGCCGCGGGACTTTACGATCGTTAACTATGCTTAACGCGCGTAGTATTACGTTAACGGTCATTAGCGCGTCGGTACACGCGTTATACGGCACTTACGGTCGTTAACGTCGTATAACGCGCGTTAGTCACGTTTACCGCACTTTAGTAAACATCCCCCATAGTTTGATAAAAATATGACATAGTGTCTTGGGATAAGTTGCGCTATCTACATAGTGAGCTATACTATAATGTTTCTGTTCCATGTGAACCACGCTGATTGCAAATAGTGCGGTATATAAGAAATATAAATAAATAAATAAATGCTGCGTATGTCTTCAATTAACTCTCTGTCCACCTCTTCCTCTTCTGAGGGAGGTCTGTATATCACACCAATGCAAATAGATTTCTCTTTCCCTCTTTCTAGTTTAACCCACAATGCCTCCTCTCTCCCTTTTAAGCTCTGTAATTCCAAAGCTTTAATAGTAGTTTTTACATATAGTGCCACTCCTCCTCCCCTTATTCCCAATCATGGTTTTCTGTGAACCATGTTTCTGTAACTGCCACTAAATCCAAGTCAGCCACTCCCACCAAAGCTTCAACATCAGGGATCTTATTTTCCCATGCTACGGGCATTTATACACACTGCTCTCCATATGTTACCCCTGTTACCCATTTCCATAAAGGTGTTTAATGTATCACCTACCTGGAGGCTTTCTTCACCCATCCCCAATGAATCTAGTTTAAAGCCCTCTTCAGTAGATTAGCCAGTCTACTACCGAAGGCGCGTTGACCTTTCTTGGACAGATGGATGCCATCTCTGCTCTGCAACCCTTGGAACAGCATCACATGGTCTAGGAAACCAAAACACTCTCGATGACACCATCCACGCAACCATGCATTCATCTCCAGGATGCGAGCCTTTCTGCCTTGGCCTTTACCCTCAACAGAGAGGATTGAAGAGAACACCACCTGTGCACCTAACTGCTTCACCCTCTGTCCCAGAGCCATGAAGTCACTTTTGATATGTTCCAAGGTATACCTGGCAGTATCATTTGTTCCAACATGGATTAGCAACATTGGGTAATAGTCAGTGGGCTTGATGAGTCTCGGCAAACTCTCCGTAACATCTTTGATTTTGGCACCAGGTAGACAGCATACCTCTCTGGACATCAAGTCTGGTCGGCAGATGGACACCTCAGTACCCCTCAGAAGAGAGTCTCCAACCACCACTACCCTTTGTTTCCTTCTGGTCACTGATTCTGCAAATTTGGGGTACTTTTGCTCTGGTTCTTCCCTTTCCAGGGATGCTTTCACCTCCTCCACTTCCAGGGCTGCATAATGGTTCTTCAATTCAAGGGCTGGAGAAGTTGGATTGGTGATTTTGCAGGCCCTGGTGACTTGTGTCCAACCATCGACATTCTGTTGGCACCCATCTTCTCCTGTGCTGGAGAGCTTGCTTGCTGCAAGAAGCATCTCATCAATGTACTTCTCACTCTCTTGAATGCTCCTCAGTCTCGCCACCTCCTCTCTGAGTTCCTCCACTTGTTTCCTCAGAGCTTCAGCATGCAGGCACCCTGCACATGGAACCGGTCCTTCAACTGGCATTAGGACCTCTGTCTGGACCGAGGCAGAAGCTGTAATGGGGGCAACAGCTTTAGCGATACGATTTTTCTCAGCCATTGTTCTGTTCGTGGAGCTTAGGTATCTGTTAAAGCAAAAGAGAGAGATCTACCAAGTACCAGCCGGTTTCCCAGCTGTCCTTTCAGAGAAAAAGCAGTTAAATCTCTTTAATTATATTCAAAATGTGCTGGTCCAATTCTCTGTGATTTGTTAAATGGGGAGGTGCCCTATAAAGCAAGATTGTCACTAGGGGTGGGAGGGAGTCGGGGTGGGTAGGGAGGGTACTAACACCTGATTAGGTGTTAGCAGTTCCCAAAGCTGAGGAGGTTACTAGAGTTCAACAACCTACTGTGCTCAAGGAAAGTTCCACTAAAGCACCAAAAAGAAAGTAACCTTGCTTTAAAAATATACAAAAAACCCTTTTAAGAGCTCCCAGTCAGAGAGCTAGCAATTTAATATAATAAAATAAACCCTCAAATCCTTACTGTTGGTTGATCTGTAGAGCCCCTGTTAGGAAAGCCTCAACAGGGCAGGGCACTGGAGCCTTTTATGCAGGCCTCAGCTAAAATGTTTAGGCCCAGACCACGATATCGATTCTTGTCCCTCCTGTCGTCATATGACTTCCAGAGGTCAGAAGAACCAGGACAAACAGAAGGCTAAGCTGTTTTCTACAGACTCGGCTCCTTCAGTGCACTCCTCGAGGGCGTCAATTCCTTCAAAGTCTTCCCATGCATCTAAGTCCTCATCAGCAAAGGAAAAGCATCGAGGTCATCAACTTCCAGGTCAGCATCTGCTTCGGACAATGAGCATTGGCATCAACACTGTCATTCATCACATTCTGATGCTGACCATCCATCGAAGCACCCAGGCAGAATGTGTCACCCTCCAAAACCATATAGGGGTTTGGGGATGTCCCCGAGGTTGAATCCTCGGTGGAACTCCCGATACCAGCATCAGAAGTTGTGACCAACAGAACTCTGTCTAGAGTCACTCCTTCCCCGGTACTGTCATTGGATGACTGTGTCATCACCATCGAGCACAGATTTGCTAAACTCTTAGCAGCAGTAATGCTGATGACATTGAGTGCTCCGCAGCTGGCACCAGCACCGGTTCCGCCGATACCAACAGTGGCCACAGAGCTCGGCACTCTTATGCAGGCATCCCCTGCCTCACATAGCTCAGAGCAGCCAATACCAAGACCCTTGGCACCATCGTATCAAATACCCTCTACATCCAAACAGCAAAGCTCTGAGTAACAAAATTCTGAAACCCTTCAGGAGGTACTGTCAGATCCATCGCCTCCTTATGAATGTCAATGTTTGCTGCCCAAGGACATGTCCTTTCAGGATTTTATTAAGGACGTGGTGGCAGCTCTCGATGTTTCTGTGGCTACGGAAATGAAACCAAGAACTGAAGAGCTCAATATACTTCAATACCCATCGGCACCAAAGGAGGCAGCTACCCCCCCACCCCCGGTACACAACATCTAAAAGAGCCTCATGGCTCGGATGTAGGAGTCCCCCATGTCAACCTCTGCAGTGAGCAAGAGGCTTGATACCCTTTATAGGGTTCCTCCCTCCCCAGGTTTCCAGAAACCACAACTCCCCCACCACTCCATGGTTGTGGAGTCTGCCATGAGGAGGATTAAAAGTAAAAAAAATCACACTTCAGTGCCTCCTGGCAGGGAGGCCTGGACTCTGGATGCACTTGGAAGGAAGACATTCCAAGCTATCATGCTAGCCTCTAAAATAGACTCCTATATGCTATATATAGGCATGTTTTTCAAGGATGTATCAAGGGATTTGTTAGAGTTTACCACCTTGTTGCCCCTTGACAGGCAGGTGGCTCATCAGGTCTTAGTGACACATGCCCAGAATACATCAAAGTTCTTGACAAGAGCAGCATTCGATGCATTTGAGGCCAATAACAGATCTGCTGCAGCCTGCATAGGGGCTAGGAGAACAGCATGGCTCCAAGAATCTGACCTGGAACAGTGAGAACCTCTTTGGCCAGAGGTGGAGGGAGAAGGCTGGTGAGATAGAAATTGACGACTTCACCATGAAGAAAAGGTCAAGGAAGACAGCAGACTCTTCTAAGAAGAAGGCTACCATTAAGAAACCATTCTTCCCTAAGAAGAAGAGGTTTTATCCTCCATATCAGGCCTATTCTAGCTACTCTGCCCCACAACAGTAACAGAGACAAGGCCAGAAACAGATCACGAAACCCAAGGTTACCAAACCACAACCTTCAGCTACAACTCAACTTACTCAGTGTTTGACTGCTTCAAAAAGAGCATGGCCAATTCTCCCATAATATTCCCTCTTCCTACCATGATCCCAGGAAGAATGGTGCATTTTGCACATCATTGGATCAATATCACTTCCGAGCCTTGGACCTTACATCTAGTCAGTCAAGGCCTACAGCTAAAATTCCAGACTCTTCCTGCCACTCACTTTGTGGGACAATCTCCCTGGATCTCTTTCATTCCTCCCTGCTTCAGCAGGAAATTCTCTCACTGCTGAGACAAGGAGCTATAGAGGAGGTTCCCTCATCTCAGCAGGGCCTGGGATTCTACTCCAAATATTTCCTAATTCCAAAAAGGACGAGAGGTCATAGGCCTATTTTAGATCTCCGCAATCTCAACAAATTTCTCATGGAGGAAAAATTCAAGATAATTTCTCTAGGCACTCTTCTGCCATACCTCCAACAAAATGATTGGCTATGCCCTCTGGATCTAAAAGATGTTTATACGCACATCCTGACTCACCCAGACTACAGAAAGTTTCTCGGGTTTGTTTTTCAGAACAATCACTACCAGTACTGAGTCCTCCCATTCAGACTGGCCTCAGCACCCAGAGTTTTCACAAACAGTTTGGCTGTTTCTGTTCCGCTAATTAGATGACTGGCTGCTAAGGGCAGACTCCATTTCAGCAGTCACCTCTGCCCTAAATCAAACCATTTATGTCCTCCAGGAGTTAGGTTTTGTGATAAATTATCCAAAATCACATCCCAGGCCAATTCAGGACCTTGAGTTCATAGGAGCTTAGACACGGTAAAAAGCAGGGCGTTTCTGCCAGAGGACAGATGCCTCCGTCTCATTGCCTTAGCCATACAGGTTCAGCAAGAACCATCAGTTACGGTGAGAACATTTCTACGCCTCTTAGCCCACATGGCTTCCACGGTCCATGTCGTGCCGCGCCACACACACATCTCCACATGAGGATCGGACAGTGGACTCTCTCACAACAGTGAAAGCAAATCCACAGGTCACCTATCCGACCTTATCAGCATCACTCCACAAATGAGAGCAGACCTTCAGTGGTGGTGCACACCACAGAACCTGGTCGTAGGGTCATCTTTTCAGAAGTCTGCACTGCAGTATACCCTAATGACTGATGCATCAAAACTAGGCTGGGGAGCCCATCTCAAGGACCTTTGATTCACTCAAGAAGCGCTTCTCCAGATCTATCTTCTAGAACTCAGAGTGGTCTTTAATGCTTTCAGAGTCTTCTTTCCCCATCTCAGGGGACACTCTCTTCTCATACAGATGAACAACCAGGTGGCTATGTTTTATATAAACAAGCAAGGGGGAACAGGCTTTCAAGCCCTATGCATGGAAGTCTTTGGAATTGGGCTATTCCCCAGGGAATTTGCTTTCAGGCAGTCTGCCTTCTGGGAGCAGAGAATCACTTAGCCGGCAGACTAAGCCATCTACACGAGTGCATACTGGAACTTCAAGTAACGCAACACTTGTTCCACCTCTGGGGGACACCACTAATCAACATCTTTGCATCTCCCCTCAATGCCCAGCTACCTCGCTTCTCCTCACAGGGAGTTGTCAGCTGTGTTCCTCATTCATTGGGGTCAGGATCTCCTTTATGCTTTCCCTCCCCTTCCACTAATAGCAAAAACACTCTTCAAACTCCAGGCCGACTGGGGACAAATGATTCTCATTGCTCCTTACTGGCTCAGACAACCCTGGTTTCCCCTGCTTCTTCAACTTGCTTAAGCACCTTCCCTCAGGCTCAGTTATTCACCAACCCTACTCTCTTAGGATCAGGGGATCCGCCTGCACCCCAGCCTTAAGCCACTTTGCTTGATGGTGTGGATGCTGAGCGCTTTGTCCTCTCACACTTAGGGAGGAGTGGCATAGTGGTTAGGACATAGTAGCTCAGGCTAGAGGGCCAGGGGTTCAAGTCCCACCTAGGGACAGCAATCTCAGGCCAGAGGGACTGGGGTTTCTAGTTCTATAGGCACACCTTGGGCAAGCCACTTAACCCTCCATTGCCTCAGGTACACATAGATTGTGAGCCCTTTGGGGACAAGGGAATGTATCCAGTACCTGTCTGTAGTAATTATATAATGTAAACCATTTTGATTGAAGGATAAGGTGGTATAGAAAACTAACTAAATAAATAAATCTTCAAGAAGACATATTGCATGTCCTTTTATCTTCATAAAAAGATTCAACTAGACGTTCTTACGCTTTTAAATGGCATAGATTTTCCATCTGGTGTTCTCATAAAACACTGGATCTTTTCACATGTCCCATTCTGGACTTGTTCTAATACCTGCTCAATTTGTCCTCTTCTGGTCTCAAGACCAATTTGGTGCGAGTACATTCATCTGCCATTGCGGCCTCCTACCATACACTAGGAAACCGCCCTATCTCGGCGCACTTTTCTAAGGAGCCAGATTTATGTGTGGTCTTCTCCAAGCCGCCTTGACGTCCACCTCCCGCTCCATGGGATCTAAATGTTGTTCTTGCACAACTCATTTGCAGTCCTTTTGATCCAATGGTTTCAGCTCCTTTAAAGTTTGTGACATGGAAACTTCTCTTCCTCATAGTAGTCACTTCAGTTCACAGAGTCGGTGAACTGCAAGTTTTGGTGAGCTATGCGTCCTATACTACTTTTCACCATGAGAAGGTAGTTCTTCACACACATCCTAAGTTCTTGCCAAAGGTCATCACCTCCTTCCACATGCACCAATCAATCTTGCTACCAACTTTCTTTCCAAGGCCTCATGCCTCCCGGCTGAGGCCAGACCTCATACTCTAGGTTGCAAGAGAGTGTTGGCGTTCTATCTAGACTACACTAAAGGCTATTGCCAATCCTCTCAGTTGTTTGTCTCCTTTGAGCAGTCATCTGGGGACAACAATATCTAAAAGAACACTTTCAAACTGGTTAACAGATTGTATATCCTTCGCTTATGCGCAGGCTGGGCTGTCTCTTCCACACTGTGCGACAGCTCATAATGTCAGAGCCATGGCTACTACAGTAGCTAACCTTCGCTCTGTCCCTATCTCAGAGATCTGCCATGGTCTTCCCTGCATACCTTTGCAGTGCACTTTTGCCTGGACAAAGACTCCAGAGCTGATGCTTAATTCAGACAAGCTGTTCTGCATAACCTTTTTCAAATTTAGACAACTTGCCCACCGCCCATCTGAGTATCTCACGAGGAGTGCTCTGAATGAGCTGAGTCTGTCGGATCCCTGCTGCAACCTCTAGCTGTGCTGGGATGCTTCTCTCGCTCAGTTGTCTTGGGCTAGGGAATCCCTTATATGAATACTGACTTCCTGCTTGTTCCTGGAGATAGCATAGTTGCTCACTTGTCACAGGTGATCTCCAGGAACAGCAGGAATCAGTCTTCACAACCTGCCCACCTCTCCATCAAGTTGTCCCATTTTATTTCATTCCTGGTATACAAAGATTTTTATTTCTCTGCTATTGACCTGACTGAGGAGACCAGACGGTAGCCATGCATGCATGGAGGAACGCTGGGGCGTGTTCCTGCGTCGGGCTTTGTCGGTGCCGCATCACCCATATGTGAAGACTGATTCCTGCTGTTCCTGGAAATCACCCCTATTTGTTCAGATATAAGAGATAGCTATGCTTATTTTAATTTTATCCTGTTGCTATAAAGGGATCCACTGTGTCTGTCCCATGCCATTTTGAATTCTGTCACTGTATTTGCCCCCACCACTTCCATCAGAAGGGCATTCCAAGGATCCGCCGCCCTTTCAGTGAAAAAGTATTTCCTGACATTGCCTTTCTGTTTACCCCCTTACAGCTTCATGTAATGCCCAATAGGTTTACAGCTTCCCCAGTTTGTATTAATTTGCCTATATGTGGTGCATCTCTGTGTTTTAGTCCTCATGGTGGATATGTGGCTTCCCCCATAATACTGTGATTTTTAGCTTTTGTAAATCACCTTGCCATCTCTTGTATAAAAGGCAATATATTAAATGTAATAAACAGAAACTTATTTATCATGCTTTTTGCCTTAGGCGTGAGGTGTGAGTTGGGCAGTCTTTCCTTCTCTTCAACCCCAGTATACCTATTGACTTCCATTCAGGCCAGGAGGTCTGCTGCCAGTTCTTCATTCTCTAGATCTCTCTCTGCTTTATGGCCTGTTCCACATTACTCCATGGCTGAGGGTGACCTCAAATAATCAAGTTATGTCTATATCATTATGCATGGTATTGAGAAAGGGCCCCCATCTTTACCAGTATTGCTTTGCATATTCAGGGAAGGACAGTAACACACATAGCTTGGATGCTTAGTGCAGCGCAATCTGCTATACTTTCAAGTGACTACTTGCACTCTAAATGAAATGGCCGTAATAATATAAAACTTGCATTTTTACCAAATTTCCATATTCATTTGTGTTTAGTATACAGTATGCAAATATTGCCATCTAAATACACAGAAACACTGAAGGGGTAAACTTTGGGAAGGACTTGCTAGTTTCCTCCTTGGTCTAGCAAGTGTAATTGTTACACCACAGAAACATGCAAAGAGGTTACAATTGGTGATCCATGGTTGCACAACAGCTTGGTGATCTGATTACTAAGCAATGTTTAGGAATATGATATAGGGTACCTAGAAAGGATTGTGAGCTTTTCTTTTTGTTAGTGCACTTTATGAAATAATATCTCTATATTGTTTTCACAGGGAATAAGGTTATAACTGTATAGGAGTTTCACAGAAATCAGAATCTGTAGATTTGATTCTGATTTTCCTGTTGATTCAAATGAGAAACGTCTTTCTCTTCAGTGTTTGTGTATGCGTGGTCACAATCTTAGAGAGAGACATCTCACTCTGTTGAATGACAGAGACGACTATAACACTACTACTACTGACCATCCCCCTAGATATATCCTAGACCCCCCAGTTGTTGTGTTGTCTGTCTTGACTGTTGTGTTGTCTATCTTGACAAGACTGTAAGCTCTTAAGAGAAGGGACTGTCTCTTGCATGTCTCTGTACAGTGCTGCATATGCCTTGTAGCACTATACAAAGCAAAGTAGTAGTAGTTACTACTAGTAGTAGTTAAGTTGTCATGAAGGATTGTCTTTGCTCTTTCCTATGTCTTTCAGAAAAAAAGATATCTTGGCATATTTCACTAATGGTATGGTTTCATTGCCTCAACATTTGTTGCTGCTGTATAATTAATGTAAGAGTTAATCATTATTAGCCCAAGAGGACTTCTGTCTGTCTGCAGCTTTCATATAATAATAAAACGTGCAGCACAGATATTCAATTACAGCTGTCAATAAAAGTAAAATGGTGGTAATTTCAATTATTCAGTGGAGAGCTTCTACAATGAGCCATTGTGGGCTATGTGATAAAGCTTGCTCAGACCCTTACTGGAATTTATTAATTACACTTGCAGTATCAATGCTAATAATTTTTAGCTTGACTTAAAGCCAGTGATTGAAATCATGCCTAGCTTTACAAAGTAAATTCCACCCCATCATTCCTGCAGTCAGAAAGTGGGACTTGCAGAGAGTTTTGTGTTATGTGAACCACAGCAGGGTAGGAACAGCAATAGCATGCTTCAAGCAAAATCAATTTCTGGATAATAAGCTCTTTGTTTTTCCATGACGTTATACATGGAACCACACATAGGCATCTGTTTTGTATGCTAGTATATTGATTTTTGATTTTCCATGGGCAAAATATTTAGCAACTAGTTAATGTAGAAATAAATACACTTATGAGGCAATTTTAGAAAGCTTGCACAGTTATAAAATACCATCTATGTGTGTAAATTGGCAGAAGTAGTGATTTTAAAAGAAGCACTACTCTTATATGCATGCATCTGGCATGTACAGTAGATTTGAAGGTTTTTTTTAACAAGTGTAGTTTAGGCAGACCCTCAAATTACACTATTTCCTATTTGCAGTCAAAATATACTTGAAAACAATGTCTCTATCTGCATTTATACCTGCTCGGAGACATGCAAAACTGTTGGCTAACTGCTTGTTTGGAACTGGAAGGAGTGGTTGATGGGGAATTACATATTTTTCTGATGTTTAAAATCACCTCAAACAATAAAAGCATTACATTATGGTGCTTGAACCCTTCATTGACTCTCCTTGGTCAACAGTTTTGTAAAATACAATATTTTAACCCAGTGGTTCCCAAGCCTGTCTTGGAGGTTCCCCAGCCAGTCGGGTTTTCAGGATATCCACAATGAATATGTATGAGAGATTTGCACTGCCTCCTTTGTGTATACACATCTCTCTCATGCTCATTCATTGTGGATATCCTGAAAACCAGGCTGGCTGAAGAGCCCCAGGAATGGTTTGTAACTACTGCTTTAACACTAGAAGCCCCAAAGTGTGTCATAAGATATGCCATACTGGGTCAGACCAAGGTCCATCAAGCCCAGTATCCTGTTTCCAACAGTGGCCAATCTAGGTCATACATACCTAGCAGTATCCCCAAAAGACACAGGCTCCACAATGCTTGTATTGGGTCAAGCATCGATATCCTGGGTGCCTTTTTAATAATGGTTTATGTACCTTTCCTCCAGGAACTTGTCCAAACCTTTTTTAAACCCAGCTACACTAACAGCTCTTACTACATCCTTTGCTTTGTATAGTGTCAATTGACACAAATGCATCTTCGAAGTTGTATACCAGCGCTACTGCTAGAACCATGTCAGTCATGTTCCATGACTTTGTTAGCAAGGTCAAGATGTTCAAATATGTGCATCAAAAATTAATGACAGATGCACCACCTAGCGGGAAAATGAATTTATACCTAGAAACCCCAAAGTACATCAATTGACACACTCAATTGTCTTGGATGCGTCAATTGACGTACTTTGGGGCTTCTAGGTATAAATTCATGTTCCCACTAGGTGGCGCATCTCAATCACTGTTTACAGTTTTACTCCGACATTACAAACAATAAACACACGATGACATCATGTAATGATGTCACATACTGCACGTATTTAACAAATAAGTAACTTCACATTAATTCACATCTGCATTTCATGCTAAACGCAGTCGTTGTGATAATGCGTCAGTTGACACACTTTGGGGTTTCTAGGTAAAATTCCTTTTGGGGCTTCTAGTGTTAACCTATAAGTTCCAGCACTGATAACAATAGGTCACAAAATCTGCCACTTGTATGTGTTAAAGGGCAGGCACTTACACATACAAAACCTTGAGTGAATCTGCTCTATTTTTACATATGATTCTTTCTAAAATCACTGCTCCCTTTTTATATGCTGCCCAAATTTGCACATTCTTCCTGCAACCTTATACGTATTTTACAAAAAGCTCTATATTCAGAGAGCCTGTTGTAAAATATGTTGCAGATAGTTAATGTCCTGATTTGGATGTCTCTTTTCCAATCTAGATGACCAATATAAAATTGGTCTTTTAAGTGGCTTTACACTAACAAGCTGGTTTTCAAAATATTTAATTGTCTTAACGTTAAGAGCCAGGCACAGTAACTGGCAAAATACAGACTCAGGGAAGTTCTAGTGACTCTTCTCAGGATTGCGAACGATCCTGAAGGACTATAGATGCACAGATATAGGGACCCCTTTTACTAAGGTGTGGTAAGCTTTTTGAGTAAAAATTAATGCATGGTAAGTGCAAATGCGGTGTTTTGTCAGGGGCAAGGCCAACATGTTCGTGGCAGTCATCACACTGAGAAGTATCCTAATGTGCAAAGTGCAATCCATGCCCATGCTCCATCTCTAAACCACCCAGTTTCCACCTCATTGCATGATGTGCAGTTAATACAGGAATTAGCGGGCCCATGCCGAGTTACAGTTACAGCATTAACACTTCATGCTCTGTAGTAGAAAGACCCTGTATTCTTCTCCACAAAAACAGAAGGAAGGAGAAGTATGGGAAATACAAGCCCGTTAGTCTGACCTCATTGGTGGGTAAATTAATGGAAACAGGGACTAGTGCAATTTCTAGAATCCAGTGGTTATAGGATCCAAAGCCACAGGGTTTACTATAGGTAGGTCTTGTCAGACAAATCTCATCAATTTCTTTCACTGAGTAACCAGAGAAGAAGGATTGGACAGAGCATTAGATGTATGGTGTGCTTATATATCAGCAAGGCCTTTGACACAGTTCTACATAGGAAACTTATAAATAAATTAAGCACCTTTGACATGAGCCCTGACATGACTGAGTAGATTAGAGAGTGAAAGAGTGGGAGGTGACAAAAGGTAGTGGTAAATGGAACTCACGTTGAGGATAGGGGCATTATCAATTGTGTGCAAAAGGAATCAGTCCTTGGTCCAGTTCTTTTGAACATTTTTGTAAGCAATATTGTGGAAGAACTGTTGGGAAATGTTGTATGTTTGTGGAAGATAGCAAAATCTGCAACAGGGAAGACACCATGGAAGGTGTGGATAACATAGAAACATGACGACAGAAAAAGACCACATGGCCTGTCTAGTCTGTCCTTCCATATCAACAACTACAACAGTCCCCTTTTTACCTTTAGAGATCCTCTGTGTTTGTCCCATGCTTTTTTGAATTCAGTTTCTGTCCTCATCTCTACCACCGCCACTGGGAGACTATTCCATGGATCCACCACTCTTTCCGTAAAGAAATATTTACGTATATCACTCCTGAATCTATCCCCCTTCACCCTCATCCCATGTCCCCTCATAGCAGAACTTGCTTTCAATTGAAAGAGGATCTCTCCCTGAACATTTATGCCATGGAGGTATTTAAACATCTCAATCATATTGCCTCTATCCCGCCTTTCCTCTAAGGTGTACATTTTCTCTTCTCATGTCACTTCACTGACTCACTATCCATTTCCACATTCAGTTCAAACTTGTCCTGTTGACCTATAAATGCGTTCATTCTGCAACTCCTCACTACCTTTGCTCTCTTATCATTCCCTATGCTCCTCCTTGGGAACTCCACTCTTCAGTCAAATTCCTTCTATCTGTGCCCTTTCCTGCCACTAAGCATTTGTTTATTGCACCTTACTGCTCCATATGCATGGAACAAACTACCAGAGTTAGTACGCCAGCCTCCATCTCTGGCCCTTTTGAAGTCCAGGCTAAAAATGCACCTCTCTGAGGCTGCCTTTGGATGCTGCTCTCCTTATTCTCCTGCTCATCACCTGTGTGTATCTTGCCATTCCCCTAGATTTGCCCTAGTCTCCAGTTGTTATGTGGTCTGTCTGGATTATATTGTAAGCTCTAACAAGCAGGGGTTGTCTCTTATTGCACATGTACAGTGCTGCATACGCACAATACAAATGATAATTAGTAGTAATAGTAGTAGTAGTAATGGAATTGCTTGGAAGAAAAGGTGAGAGTGGCATGTCAACAGGACCAACATCAGTTGCAAGGCCATGTGGGCAGAATCAGCTCTGTGGGTCAGAAGCAAATGGTGCTTGGACCAGATGCAGCAATAGTAGTTGGTGAGAAGAGACAGATTAATAATGGTGATAAGGTAGTAAGATCTGCTATATAAATGCAATACTCATTTATTCAATCAAGCATGTCACATACTGGTTCCCGGATTAGTAATCCACTTGACTGACTCCCTGACTGCTCCCCTCCTTTCCTAGCCTTGATTGAGTATGCCTGACCAATTTCTTTTTGCTTCTCGCCTTCTCTTATTTTATGAGTATGACTGAGTATCTGTCCTATCCAACCATTGTAGTTCCCTTTCAATTTTCTGGTTTTATCTTGTGTATTTTACACTGTACACTGCTCTACTGTGTTTTTATTGAAGGGCGGTTAAGCAAATAAAATAAACCATAAACCATAATAAATGATGCTCACGCTGATTATTATCTCTGCACAGTATGATACAGGTCTGCGACTACTCCATTTTGTTTGGCTCCTGCACTTAAAAATAAAGCTTGGGGGTTCAGAGATTACAGACCTGGAAGGAGATAAGGATAGGATGATCATTCTTGTTTTTAGGAATGAGAAATGGTAGACTTGGAATAGAAACAGAGCATATTTTTTATGCGGTACAGAAACTCAAGAGATGCAGAAGGTCAAGAATTGTAATAATTACCCTATTTTCTAAATTATTTACAACTGAAGAGGTAACACAAATACTCTGTTTGCACATTTGTCAGATGCTCTGCTCACTGTTCCATTGGATGGCTCGTGAACAGTTAAGCTGCATACTTATTTATTCTCCCCTCAATTGCCCTCCATCAGATGCTGGTGAATTATAGTAATCATGAGCGTAAGAGACCTCTAGTACAGGTAACAACCACGCTCAGAATACACAAGTATGAGCTTACTGTAGGCTTCTCTATTCACACCGTATTTACATTTAAGCGCATGATTTAGCTGTGATGCTTCACTTTGTGACACAGGAGGCTCGGGTTCAAATCTCCTGTACAATGAAACTGAAAAGGTGTGGATGCCTATGGAGATGATGAGGTCAGGCCATGGAGTCAGGAAGGAGGGTGATGCTTTTGACCTCAAGGACAGCCACTGCAGGTGTGCAAGAGACACTAAGGAGTATGTCTACTAAAGGATGTTAGCTGCTACAGTGGGGCTAATGCAGATTTATCACCTGGTGGTAGCAGCTAATGCAGGAAATATGCAAATATCACAGGCGATTTTCTGTGCTATCTGCATTTTGCATGGTAGACATGGGGATAGGTGGGATTGAGGTGGGGAGTAGGCATTTCTATTTTTGGCAGTCATCATGCAAAATATTGTGTGTGGTGGCTGCCAAAAATGACCTGAACATGATTGCAGTTAACACCACCTCAAGAAATGGAATTGTCTGCAGACAATCGTGTTTGCTCAGCATCACAGCCAGCAAGCTGCCCCCAGTATCCCGATCGAGCCCCCTGAATCTGACAATATTGTTGGTGTCACGGATGTACAAATCTGCTGCACTGATAATATAAAAAAAAAGGCCCACCCCCACCTTCAACACCGATTCCCACCCCCCCCCCCCCCCGCACAGCTCCTGATCCCCATCGCAATCTGTTGGGGGGGGGGGGAAGGAATAGGTGTATCCCTGACAAGGTATAACATCCCGGCTAGCCAGTAGGGCCCCTTCACCCGCTCCCTCCTGATCCATTAAAAAACTGGCAAGTCAGTTGGGTCCCTTCACTTCCATTTCCCTCTCCTCTCTTCCCCCCTGTTAAAAACTCTAAATCTTGTCTAGCCAGTCAGCCTAGTGGGGGCACCCTCTTGACAATACCTCTTAATCCCTGGTGGTCTAGTGTTCACCGGGGGGGGGGGCAGTCCCCCTCCTCCTCTCCCTATCATGAGCTCAGCACAAAACAGCTGTGATCATGTGGTGCTGCCCCCTAGTGTCCTGATGTCCAGGTGCAGCACCACAAGATTTTATTTATTTATTTTCTATACTGTGCTCTTTTTAGAATCAGTGTGGTTTACATGTATACTAACAGGTACTTTTTATTCCCTTGTCCATGAAGGGCTCACAATCTAAGTGTACCTGAGGCAATGGAGGGTTAAGTGGCTTGCCCAAGGCCACAAGGAGTGGCCATGGGACTAGAGACCCCAGTCCCGCTGGCCTGAGGTTGCTTGTCCCCATGCGGGAATTGAACTCCTGGCCCTCTGGCCTGAGGTAACTTGTCCCAACCACTGAGCCACTCCTCCCTCTATGAGATCACAGTCATATTTGTGAGTACCAGTGAGGAGGGCAGGAGCGGTCCATAGTTCCTGTCCTCCCCATTGGTACTCACAAATATAGCTATGAACTTATTGTGCTATCCCCTAACATCAGGACTCTAGGGGGAAGCACTCTGTAATCATGGCCATTTTGTGCCGAGTGGATGACAGGGGGAGGAGCAGGGAGGACAGCTCCTGCTCCCAGTGTTTGTATATTAAAATCTAATATACCATCCTTCAAGGGGAGATCAGAGCAGTTTACAGTAAAATAAAATAATATATAACATTTAGAAAAGAAAGGGAACGCCAATAAAATACAGGAAAGTAAATACAGTAGTGCACATGACAACAGGGAGATAGAGAGGACGGAGAAAGGTATGTACAAGAGGCAGGGGAATAGGCAGGAGTAAAGACAGGGCTTACACATTGGAACATGGAATGTACGAAGCATGAACCAAGGGAAGTTGGAGGTGGTCAAGAATGAAATGGAACATATGCAACTTGATCTGTTGGGTGTCAGCGAACTGAAATGGACTGGTATCGGGTACTTTGCATCAGATGATCACATGGTCTACTATGCTGGAAATGAAAGACAAAGAAGAAATGGTGTTGCATTTATAATAAAGAAGAAACTTGCAAGAACTGTAATGAAATACAATGCAGTCAGCGAACGCTTAATCTCTATTCGTCTACGAGGATTGCCTATCAACACAACTATAATTCAAGTATATGCCCCAACAACAGCTGCAGAAGAGAATGAAATTGAAGAGTTCTATGAACAAGTACAAGCTGAAATTGACAGAACATGCAAACAGGATATCCTGATAGTCATGGGTGACTGGAATGCAAAAGTTGGCAACAAAGAAGAAGGCAAAGTAGTTGGAAAATATGGACTTGGCAACAGAAATGAAGCTGGAGAAAGACTGATAGAATTCTGCAAGACCAACGATCTATTCATCTCAAACACCTTCTTCCAGCAACACAAACGGCGACTGTACACATGGATTTCACCCAATGGATTGTATAAAAATCAAATTGACTACATCTGTGGAAGTCAACGATGGAAAAGCTCTATAACATCAACAAAGACAAAACCTGGAGCTGACTGTGGTACAGATCATCAACTACTAGTATGCAAACTCAAGCTAAAGTTGATAAAGAGCAAACCACTCATGAATGCAGCAAAATATGACCTTGAGAATATACCACTGGAAATTAAAGACTGCCTGCAAAATCGATTTGCTGCTTTAGATACAAATGACAGAGCTCCGGAAGAGTTATGGAATGACATCAAGAAGGTTGTGTTGGAAGAAAGCGAGAAGTCTCTACAAAAGGTGAAAAAGCAAAAACGGCCAAAATGGATGACGGAAGAAACTCTGAAAATTGCCCAGAAACGCAGAGAAGCTAAAGCCAGAAGAGAAGGAAAGACAATCGCAGAACTCAACAGAGATTTCCAATGTGCAGCAAGACAGGACAAGGAAAAGTACTACAATGACGCATGCAAGGAAATAGAAGCAGAAACTATTAGAGGAAGAACAAGATCGGCTTTCCTAAAGCTATGAGAGTTAAAGAAAAAGTTCCAGCCTCGAATTGGAATGTTACAAGATGCTCAAGGTTCTATGTTGAATGATGCCGAGAAGATCAAGAAAAGGTGGAAGGAATATACAGAGTTTTTATATGATAAAGATCAAGTGGACCAACAGCCGTTTCAACCTGTACCTTATGATCGGGAACCATTGGTGATGAAAGAAGAAGTTGAAGTAGCATTGAAAGCCTTATCAAAGAACAAAGCACCAGGCATTCATGGCATTCCTATAGAAGTATTGCAGCAATCTTTTTTTTTTTTAAACTTTTATTTTCATTTTACAACAAGCAAAAAGAAACAACACACCAAAGGAAACAAATACAAACATACAATAAGGAAAAGCAACCCCAATTACCCCCCACCCCTATGCTTCTTCTCTAAGCTGATAAGTATCATCATATAAGCGCTTACAAACAACAGTGATTGTACATCAAAACAAACAGAAATAGTATCTGCGATACAGAATGGTCATGTGACAGAGATTTACACAGATTTAAACAGTCAGATGAGAGCACTGAGCAGTTTGAACATAGTCGTTGAGCATCTTCCATTTAGACAAGTGGTGGGGGGTCTGAGCGGAAGAAGCTAACATACGAGGTATTTGCTCATATTTACTGTAGAGACAGACATGATTCCACCATTCATTGGGGCTCAGATGGGAGCTATTTTTCCAGTATTTCGTAATCAGGGAAATAGCTATGCCCAGCATAAAGTCTAAAAGGAAGTAAGCCGATTTGGGAAGAGAGGGGATCCCCGCAGCTGAGCGGAGTCCCACTATCTTCCAAGAGAGGGGCTCTTGAAAGTGCAAAATAGATTGAATACGACCCCAGACCCGACTCCAGTAATACTGTAATGCGGGGCATTCATACATAACGTGAGTGAGTGTACCAATGGCCGCATGGCATGTCCAGCATCTATTGCTCTGGGTGGCGTTCCATTTGGCTAACCTGTCAGGAGTATAGAAACATCGGTGGGCTAGAAAGAAAAGTGTCTGAGTGAGTGAGGCGGATCGAGAGACCCGTGTCACCTTGCTCCAGACTAGGCTCCATTGCTCCGGGGTCAAAGTTACATGCATTTCCCGCTCCCAAGATTTCTGTGCTGTAGGAGTGCCTCTATTTACAGTATTACATAAAGTTTTGTAAAAGTTAGATGCTACACCCGATAAGCTCCCGATAGATCGGATAATCTCCGATAATCCTTGGGAATGGGGTTCCGATGGCGGGAGCACCTTAGCACTCCGAAGACAATGCTGAAGTTGCACCAACTGAAAGTAGTGTTTCGCTGGGAGACCAAATTCAGTTTGTAATTCGCTAAAAGTCTTCCAGCGACCATCAGAGAACAGCTGGTTAGGGATCCAAATGCCCCTAGTGTACCAGGGGCTCCACGCCATCGGTTTATTTTGTATTTGAAATCGAGGATTGTGCCAAAGCGGGAGTCTATCTAACGGACAAAGTCGGGAGTCTAGAGATTGCTCAAGGGTATTAAAGGCACCTAAAGTGTCTAAGAGCATTGGTGGATAGTGGGAGTCTGATGGGAGAGTCATACCAGGGAGATAAGTAAGAGGGATTGGTTTGCAAAGGTCCTCCTCTATATCTAGCCACACTGGTCTACTCGGTGTTAGGTCTTCCAGCCATCGAGCGCCTTGTTTGAGTAGAAAAGAGTGGTGGTATTTCAGGAAATCAGGGAATCTGACACCACCATTTTCTTTATCTGCTTGTAACTTATGTTTCGCTATCCTAGGTGTCTTGTTTTGCCATAAGTATCTAGTCAGAAGACCTTCTAAATCTTTATATGTACGTCGAGGTAGGAGACATGGTAACATTTCTAAAATGTAGTTCACTTTGGGAACAATCATCATTTTAATGGTTTCTAGGCGGCCCCACCAAGTAAGTGTTAAAGGAGTCCAGCGTTGAGTAAGCGCCCGGACCTTAGAGGTTAAGTCTTTAGCATTAAAGGTGATGGTGTCTTCTAAAGGAGAGCAGTAGTGCACCCCAAGATATTTGACCTTGCGAGGTTGCCATAAAAAGGGAAAGGATTGCATATCTGCCTGATGGATCAAAGGATTTAGTGGAAAGGCTACCGATTTGGTCCAATTTATCTTATAGCCCGAGAGTTGTGAATATTTACCAATTTGCTCTAGGACAGCTGGCACTGAGTCCAGGGAGACAAAGAGCATCAGGTCATCAGCATATGCTGAAATTTTGATTTCCCTATGAGAGAAAGGGACTCCATGAATATCCTTGGATTGCCGGATTAGTAAGGCTAAGGGTTCGAGTGCGAGATCGAAAAGAAGTGGAGACAGTGGGCATCCCTGGCGAGTACCGCGTTGCAGGGGAAATGGCTGAGACTTTAAAGCATTAGCACAGATACTAGCTGTAGGCTGTGCATACATGATTTGGAGACAACGGAGAAAGCCTTCTCCGAATCCGTACCAGCGAAGAGTTGCAAACAAGAAGGGCCATTCTAAGCGGTCGAAGGCCTTCTCAGCATCAAGTGAGAGGCCAACCAATGGTCGATCAAGATTAACTGCGGCAGTTAGTACATGACATAGGGTCCTAGCATTATCAGCAGTTGATCTACCGGGAATGAAACCGCATTGATCTGGGTGTATTAAAGTAGACATCTTGGGAGCCACAAGAAGCAAGAAGCCAAATGTAAGGACAATTCAAATCCAATTTATTGAAAAAGACCCCGACGCGTTTCGGCAGTCAATGCCTTCATCAGGGGGTAGCAGCTACAATATAAATATAAATAATACAAATCATAACAAATAAAAACATAAAAATCAAATAATTACCCATAACATTTAAAATATATTATAATATTATATGAACAGAAAGAGGGACTGGTTAAACTATCATCCATATAGTTAAACAAAAACAAGTGTATGGAAACGCAGGACATGAAATATAATAAGAAGTGATAATAATTATAAACATATGAATATTGTGAGAAATAACAGAATAAACGCTTACGGACAATTATAATGAAGTATAAGTAAAACTCTTAGGACAATGAACTAAAATTTGTATATATCAAAAGTATAATAAATAAATAAACATAGAGAAAATTATTGTACTTACATACAACCATGTTCATGGACTAGTAATATAATCCTAAGTTCAAGGTTGGGCGTGTTCTGTCTCACTATGTTAGAGAGACTGGATGTTGCCTAAATTAAACTACAAATATAATAACTAGAAGTAACGACAAGTAATGACATAAAACATAAATATGTTAAGAAAATCATAAATAATTCAAATATGTATAGTGATTTAAGAGTATAACTGGAGGTGAGTACCAATTATGGGCTTAAAAATCTATGTATGTAAATAGATACGGTTATGATGATGAATACAATCTTGCAGACACTTCTAGATTAAAAAATATATATAGTGGAGACTGAATACATAAAAATGATAATGTTAAAATAATATAAAATGTAAGGTAAATCAATATATGTCTAATAACTTATTATATTATTTTATCCATGTATATTAGCGCCCCTATTGTAAAAATATATAACGAAAAAATGTGTGCAAATATTTTGAAGTGATGATAAAAAACAGTGAATCACAGATTGAGAATCTACACCACATCATAAAGTCAAACTTGGGAAGCTATAGTTACTATTTCAATAATTAAGATTGCACAAACAAATGATACTATAGAACAGAATATTTTAAATTGTGCAATTACCTAACATCAAATAGTATGGATGGTGGACTTTATATGAGTATGAAGATAACATCAACTAATCTGAATAATGAACTAATGAGTGTGTTTATTTATGCCTACATCTTTGTATTAAAGGTTGAGACCGATAACCTATGAATTAGTGTCTCATATACAATTAACTGTAAAAAGGTAAAATACCATTGTATAAAAGCTAATAATATATTTGTTACAATTGGCGTTAATCCAGATATCAACAAATTGAGTGATGCGTTATTAAATGAATAAATAAATATAGTTTATTTTGAACATATCAATAACCTAAAATCAATTATCTTGATTAGTCCTATGTCAAGAGCAGGAACAGGATGATCATACTAAGAAAATTGACATTGGAACAGTGTTATTGAATAAAATTGATATATGAATAATTCAATTGAACATTTATAAATTTCTTGATGACGTATTGTCCTCTGAATGCAATGGACTACATAATTGAACATTTATGAGTTTCTTGATATCATTATATTGTTATCAGAATGCAATGGACTAATGATGTGAAACTGTGCAGTGTATAGATTTTTATGCCTTGATGTAATGCCATATGCTGTTATAGGTGAAATAGAGAGAACCACATGGGTTCACTAAATAGCAGACTTAAAAAGGACTGGGTCAGTACTTGTTTAAAACTCGACGACAAAAAGGGGAGAGATATGATGTTCCAAAAACAAAAGGATCACCTAAGACTAATGATAAATGAAAGTAAAATACCTTAAAAATGTCTTAGTCCTTCCAAGATCGTTACCTAAGACATGTAAATGCACAAGTATGTTAAAATGCCATATGAAACAGGTTGTTGCTAAGAAAAGATTTTTTAGAGGGAGGTACTATGTTGTACACTTCAACGTATATATTATAAAACAGCAAGTCTTAAAAAGATGTGGAACTGTGTTTAAAAACATTTTTTGCATATGTAAACTGAAATAAATGTAATGTCGTGAACCACGAAGCACGAACAAAGTGCCGAT
This sequence comes from Ichthyophis bannanicus, assembly GCA_033557465.1. Lineage (NCBI taxonomy): Eukaryota > Metazoa > Chordata > Amphibia > Gymnophiona > Ichthyophiidae > Ichthyophis > Ichthyophis bannanicus. The sequence goes on along the minus strand of CM066035.1, from coordinate 661,659,440 downwards.
AGAGAAACGGAACAAACTGTTTTCATAATAAGACATTGTGTATTGCTGTCGTGCTTGACCAAATACTCCTACTATTCTATATTGTATAAATATTCTACTCACGCTAATCCTCCGATCGATTGCAGGAATTATCTGCCTTAGAGAGTTTATGCAACGCTGGTGCTGCTTCCACAAAAACGAAAGTGAAAGTGCACTGACTGTAGAAAGTCTGATGTAACCTTTTGAAATTGGCGCCAAAAAATCGAAGAAACTGATTGGAGGGTAAATAATGAGATGGACCACATAGAGGCTCATTGTAAGATTGGTAAACGAAATCACGGAGCCACATTTAAAACTATTTAACATATATAAACTGAAATCAACAATAGAGATAATGACGTAAATCACGGAGCAGAGTCAGAGTGTCAATAAAAGATGAGGAGAACTATTTTTTAATGAGACAATATATATCTTTAAAGAAAGCAATATATATTTTCTTTAAAGAAACAATATCTATTTTTCATCCTTCTTAAATAACGCTCTTGCTATCGTGCAGTATGTAAACGTTAAACTCACACTATTTCTCCGATCGAGTGCAAACATTGTCTGCATTGGAGGGATGCAGAACGCTGGTGGTGCTTGCATGGAGTCAAAGGTGGAATACAATATCTACGGAGAATATCATGTACCCTTCAAATTGACGCCGAACCATCAAAATAGCAGATAATAATGTGAAACATATAAATGCTCATTGTAGTATTAGTATATAAATTTGTTGATAGTCAGTTTTTTATACATATGTGCCTGCAGGCAACTCAGTAGTGAAGTGGAGAACGAATAAATATCAATGGCAGTACACTTAGTTGAGAGAACATTATGAATAGACATCTGGAATGGGACAGAACATGGGTCCATGAGTTTACAGAAAAACTGATAGGTCTATTTCTTGATTAAGACCCTCTGGGAATAAACTTTTAAACTCATAAATGTATCTCTGTTCCAATTTCAATAGTTTTTTGTCTATATCTCCTCCTCTCCAAAATGGTTTGATACATTTGATACATTTCAAAACTAAATATTTCAAGTCACTAATTTTATGGTCAGCAGCAATCCAATGAGAGACCAAGGGCCTATCTGTGATTTTCCGGGAAATACAACTTTTATGCTCAGTAATGCGAGTACGGATTTCTCTTTTGGTTTTTCCAATATATACAAGATGACATGGACACTGTATAAGATAAATTACATTGGACGTTCTGCAGTTCGTGTAGTCATTCAGGTATACCTTATGTCCTGATTTCGAATCCATGAAGCTATTTTGGCTGTGATAGTGTGTAGGCAAACGGAACATTTTCCACAACTGTAGTGTCCCTTAATTTTAGGAGGAGCATGTGAGTTGGAATACTCTTTTTCTGTAGCAAAAGGGGACGGTCAGCAGTGCTACAGAAAAAGAGTATTCCAACTAATTCCGATAGGGTTGTCTGTGCTCTAACATTTTCACAACATTCTAAATCAATAGTGAACATTCTTAGACAGGAATGGCATTTATTGACTACATTACCAGCATTTGATACAAAACATATTATGGTGGCCTATAAAAGAAATACAAACCTAGCCAATACACTTGTTCCATCAGCTCTTATGAGATCACATGCTCCTCCTAAAATTAAGGGACACTACAGTTGTGGAAAATGTTCCGTTTGCCTACACACTATCACAGCCAAAAATAGCTTCATGGATTCGAAATCAGGACATAAGGTATACCTGAATGACTACACGAACTGCAGAACGTCCAATGTAATTTATCTTATACAGTGTCCATGTCATCTTGTATATATTGGAAAAACCAAAAGAGAAATCCGTACTCGCATTACTGAGCATAAAAGTTGTATTTCCCGGAAAATCACAGATAGGCCCTTGGTCTCTCATTGGATTGCTGCTGACCATAAAATTAGTGACTTGAAATATTTAGTTTTGAAATGTATCAAACCATTTTGGAGAGGAGGAGATATAGACAAAAAACTATTGAAATTGGAACAGAGATACATTTATGAGTTTAAAAGTTTATTCCCAGAGGGTCTTAATCAAGAAATAGACCTATCAGTTTTTCTGTAAACTCATGGACCCATGTTCTGTCCCATTCCAGATGTCTATTCATAATGTTCTCTCAACTAAGTGTACTGCCATTGATATTTATTCGTTCTCCACTTCACTACTGAGTTGCCTGCAGGCACATATGTATAAAAAACTGACTATCAACAAATTTATATACTAATACTACAATGAGCATTTATATGTTTCACATTATTATCTGCTATTTTGATGGTTCGGCGTCAATTTGAAGGGTACATGATATTCTCCGTAGATATTGTATTCCACCTTTGACTCCATGCAAGCACCACCAGCGTTCTGCATCCCTCCAATGCAGACAATGTTTGCACTCGATCGGAGAAATAGTGTGAGTTTAACGTTTACATACTGCACGATAGCAAGAGCGTTATTTAAGAAGGATGAAAAATAGATATTGTTTCTTTAAAGAAAATATATATTGCTTTCTTTAAAGATATATATTGTCTCATTAAAAAATAGTTCTCCTCATCTTTTATTGACACTCTGACTCTGCTCCGTGATTTACGTCATTATCTCTATTGTTGATTTCAGTTTATATATGTTAAATAGTTTTAAATGTGGCTCCGTGATTTCGTTTACCAATCTTACAATGAGCCTCTATGTGGTCCATCTCATTATTTACCCTCCAATCAGTTTCTTCGATTTTTTGGCGCCAATTTCAAAAGGTTACATCAGACTTTCTACAGTCAGTGCACTTTCACTTTCGTTTTTGTGGAAGCAGCACCAGCGTTGCATAAACTCTCTAAGGCAGATAATTCCTGCAATCGATCGGAGGATTAGCGTGAGTAGAATATTTATACAATATAGAATAGTAGGAGTATTTGGTCAAGCACGACAGCAATACACAATGTCTTATTATGAAAACAGTTTGTTCCGTTTCTCTATCGGCACTTTGTTCGTGCTTCGTGGTTCACGACATTACATTTATTTCAGTTTACATATGCAAAAAATGTTTTTAAACACAGTTCCACATCTTTTTAAGACTTGCTGTTTTATAATATATACGTTGAAGTGTACAACATAGTACCTCCCTCTAAAAAATCTTTTCTTAGCAACAACCTGTTTCATATGGCATTTTAACATACTTGTGCATTTACATGTCTTAGGTAACGATCTTGGAAGGACTAAGACATTTTTAAGGTATTTTACTTTCATTTATCATTAGTCTTAGGTGATCCTTTTGTTTTTGGAACATCATATCTCTCCCCTTTTTGTCGTCGAGTTTTAAACAAGTACTGACCCAGTCCTTTTTAAGTCTGCTATTTAGTGAACCCATGTGGTTCTCTCTATTTCACCTATAACAGCATATGGCATTACATCAAGGCATAAAAATCTATACACTGCACAGTTTCACATCATTAGTCCATTGCATTCTGATAACAATATAATGATATCAAGAAACTCATAAATGTTCAATTATGTAGTCCATTGCATTCAGAGGACAATACGTCATCAAGAAATTTATAAATGTTCAATTGAATTATTCATATATCAATTTTATTCAATAACACTGTTCCAATGTCAATTTTCTTAGTATGATCATCCTGTTCCTGCTCTTGACATAGGACTAATCAAGATAATTGATTTTAGGTTATTGATATGTTCAAAATAAACTATATTTATTTATTCATTTAATAACGCATCACTCAATTTGTTGATATCTGGATTAACGCCAATTGTAACAAATATATTATTAGCTTTTATACAATGGTATTTTACCTTTTTACAGTTAATTGTATATGAGACACTAATTCATAGGTTATCGGTCTCAACCTTTAATACAAAGATGTAGGCATAAATAAACACACTCATTAGTTCATTATTCAGATTAGTTGATGTTATCTTCATACTCATATAAAGTCCACCATCCATACTATTTGATGTTAGGTAATTGCACAATTTAAAATATTCTGTTCTATAGTATCATTTGTTTGTGCAATCTTAATTATTGAAATAGTAACTATAGCTTCCCAAGTTTGACTTTATGATGTGGTGTAGATTCTCAATCTGTGATTCACTGTTTTTTATCATCACTTCAAAATATTTGCACACATTTTTTCGTTATATATTTTTACAATAGGGGCGCTAATATACATGGATAAAATAATATAATAAGTTATTAGACATATATTGATTTACCTTACATTTTATATTATTTTAACATTATCATTTTTATGTATTCAGTCTCCACTATATATATTTTTTAATCTAGAAGTGTCTGCAAGATTGTATTCATCATCATAACCGTATCTATTTACATACATAGATTTTTAAGCCCATAATTGGTACTCACCTCCAGTTATACTCTTAAATCACTATACATATTTGAATTATTTATGATTTTCTTAACATATTTATGTTTTATGTCATTACTTGTCGTTACTTCTAGTTATTATATTTGTAGTTTAATTTAGGCAACATCCAGTCTCTCTAACATAGTGAGACAGAACACGCCCAACCTTGAACTTAGGATTATATTACTAGTCCATGAACATGGTTGTATGTAAGTACAATAATTTTCTCTATGTTTATTTATTTATTATACTTTTGATATATACAAATTTTAGTTCATTGTCCTAAGAGTTTTACTTATACTTCATTATAATTGTCCGTAAGCGTTTATTCTGTTATTTCTCACAATATTCATATGTTTATAATTATTATCACTTCTTATTATATTTCATGTCCTGCGTTTCCATACACTTGTTTTTGTTTAACTATATGGATGATAGTTTAACCAGTCCCTCTTTCTGTTCATATAATATTATAATATATTTTAAATGTTATGGGTAATTATTTGATTTTTATGTTTTTATTTGTTATGATTTGTATTATTTATATTTATATTGTAGCTGCTACCCCCTGATGAAGGCATTGACTGCCGAAACGCGTCGGGGTCTTTTTCAATAAATTGGATTTGAATTGTCCTTACATTTGGCTTCTTGCTTCTTGTGGCTCCTGTTGAACTTTTGCTAGAACAGTGCTCCCTGTTTTTTCTTAAAGTAGACATCTTGTCAGAGAGCCGGGTGGAGAGAATGGTGGCAAATATTTTATAGTCTGCGTTTAGTAGGGAAATTGGACGATAGTTAGCTGTTAGTTGCGGATCTCTCCCCTCTTTCTCAAAAACTACTACATTTGCCATTGAGAAGGATCCAGAGGGAGATCCCTCCTCGGCCAGAGCAGAAAAATAAAGTTTCAAAAACGGAGCTAAGTCAGCGTTAAAAGTTTTGTAGAATTCAGCTGGGAGACCGTCCGGGCCTGCGGCTCGACCTGTGGCACATCTCTTGAGTGCCGATTGAATTTCTGATAAAGTGAATGGTTTGTCCATGGCCTCTCTATCTTCGTCAGATAGGGTCGGTCGCTGTACCCCTGATAGTAATCGTTCAAATACTTCTGGCTCGAAGTCACATTCAGATTGATAAAGCCGAGTATAAAAATCACGAAAGAGTTCTAATATTTCTGTATCTTTAGTGACCAAGCTCCCCCCCGACGGATTGCGGAGAGCGGTAACACGCTTGGCTTCTTTATGACCTTTCAGGGCATTGGCTAGCAATTTGCCAGCGCGGTTATTTTCCCGATAGTACATCCCTTGTTGTGATTCAATATTTTTAGCAGCAGCGGTATATAAAAGTTGATTGTATTGAAAACGAAGGCGTTGTAAACGAAGTAAAATACATGGGTCAGTACGGGACGTGAGGAGACGCTCTCCAGCTTGTATCTGTTGTTCTAGAATCAGTAAATGTTGCTTTCGTTGTTTCCCCTGTCGGATTTGATAGCTAGTTATAGTTGCACGGATAGACGCCTTGAAACCCTCCCACCAAGCCCAGCTCGCAGTATCATGGGGTGAATTAAAATGAAAATAGTCTTGGATAGCGGCCTTTATGTCAACCTGAAAATCTTTTTGGTCTAGTAGGGATCTATCAAAAAACCAAGCACGGGGATGTTCACCTTGCGTAGTGACATGTAATGAGAAAGATATGGCAGCATGATCTGAAATATGGAGAGGATGAATCCTAGCCGTGTCCACTTGGGGTATCAGTGTTTTGGAGATAAGAAAAAAATCTATTCTAGATTGTGAGTGGTGGGGGGCTGAGAAAAAGGTGAACTCTAAGTCGGAGGGGTGAAGCAGCCTCCATATATCTACTAACGCAAGATCTTTCATCAGAGCTGTAAGGGTATCAAGACTCTTGGGTGGACCACTCGTTCTAGGCGGCTGTCTATCTATCAAAGGATCAAGTACTTGGTTGAAATCGCCGCCAAGTATTAATGGAGTATTGGCAGAGGCCTGTGCCAACTGCGCAATACTTGCATAGTAAGCAGGGTTATCCACATTCGGAGCATAAATACAAATACATGTGATTTCACTATCTCCAACCTTAAGGTGTGCACGGGCCCATCTACCCTCCTTATCAGAGCTAGTATCCAGTACAGTAGCTTGCAAAGACTTCTTAACCAAGATGGCTACCCCACACCGTTTGGAAACGGCGGGAGAGTAGGCAACCACCATGTAGGGCTTGGCATTAAGTTTCAGTGTTTCAGCGGAGTTTAAATGCGTTTCCTGAAGAAACACTAAATCAGCATGCTCATGATTAAGATAGCTAAGGATTTTCTTTCTTTTGATTGGATTATTGATGCCTTTCACATTCAGTGATAAGAGCTTACAGAAGGCCATTCAGAAAAGCTAAAAATTCTGAGAAAGAACATGATAACGCACATAAGTTCACAATGTCCCTCATATTAACTGTATATAGCTGTACACATGACATGATAGATAATAAGCTAATGAAAACCAATGAAGCGCCCCATATAAAAAAATAAGCACCGAAGTGCGTTAGAGAAGAAGCAGAACCCCAAAAATTACTGGCGACCATGTGTCTGCGGGGAGAAACCCCAGAGAAGGCCTAATTGAAACATATAACCTGTATAGCTGTGCGTGTTCCGAATCCAACCGAGGTACACATCATGGAGGGATAGGAGACCGAGAAAGTTATATATAGACAGAAAGAAAAGTCCAGGCAGTCTCTATTCCAGGCGGTGATCACCGCGTCGGGCCATTCAAAATGGCGGGCAGTTCCGGCAGATTACAGATCCAAGTGGTTGGATTAGCGCATCTGGTCTGCTTCTTTGGAGTCTAAAAATGTTGCTAGTAGATCAGGATCTTTGAATGTTCTAGTTTGGTTATGGAGGGTCACTCTGAGCTTCGCTGGATACAATAGGCCAAAGCGGGCCTGTAGCTGTTGAAGTCTAGGGCGAAAAGCAAGGAGTCTCTTCCGACGGTCAACTGTGGGCTTTGCCAAGTCAGGGAAGAAGGAGACTTTATGACTTTCAAACTCCAGATGATGATTCGCCCGGGCAGCATTTAGAATCTGCTCAACTTGTTGATATCTCAGTAATCGAAAGATGATAGGCCGGGGGGTCGTCCGATTGAGGGCCATGTTGGTAGGAACACGATGTGCTCGGTCAATTTCCAGATCTCTGTGAAAAGTGATCTTCAGCAAGGAGGGAAGAGTTTTGACCAGGAATTCTCTTATATCTCCTGCTTCGGCCCCCTCCGGTACTCCAATGAGCCTTACATTGTTGCGACGGGCTCGATTATTGCTATCCTCTAACTCTTTTTGAAGATTCTGTATCTGACGCTCAGCCTTGTCCAGTTTCGCCAAGCGCACCACGTGCGAGTCGAGGACCCCCGCCATGTTGTCCTGCCGTAGTGAGAGACCTTCAAGCCGGTTCTGAAGCATACCGAAGTCTTCTCGCATGGCTCGGAGCGCTTCTCCGTTGGACTGTACCAGTTCCTTCACACCGCGTATTTCCTCCAAGATCTCCTGTTGCATTTCGGGGTTTTCCCGAAGTGGAACTGTCTTTTGTGGGGAAGACAACTCTGTTTTGGAGCGTTTTCCGTGTGAAGAAGAGGGAGACCCGAAGTCTAAGCGCGCTGGTTTGTGGGCCGCCATCCCCCCCGAGGTACCCCGGTAAGTTCGGAGCAAAATATTAAGTTTAGGTAGGTATTAAGTCAGGATTCTGAGTAGGCCTCTCGGGAGCTTCAGCGTGAAGCGTCTAACCCGCTGGACATCAGGCTCCGCCCCCTCAGTATTGCAGCAATCTGATGCAGCTGTTACCATACTTACAAGGCTCTGCCAAGAAATATGGAAGACAACATCATGGCCAACTGACTGGAAAAGATCTGTGTTTATACCAATACTAAAGAAAGGTGATCCAACTGACTGTGAAAATTATTAAACAATCGCTCTGATCCCACATGCCATCAAGATTCTACTGAAGATTATTCAAAAGAGACTACAACCATACCTGGAACAAGAACTACCTGAAGTGCAAGCAGGGTTCAGAAAAGGGCGAGGAACGAGAGACATCATTGCGGATGTGAGATGGATCCTTGAAAAGACTAAAGAATGCCAAAAGGATATCTATTTGTGCTTTATCGACTATAGCAAGGCATTTGACTGTGTAAACCATGAGAAACTCTGGGTCACATTAAGAAGCATGGGTATACCAGAACACCTGATCGTTCTCTTGCACAATCTGTACATTGATCAAGAAGCAACAGTTCGAATGGAACAAGGAGAAACAGCATGGTTTAAAATAAGCAAAGGTGTAAGACAAGGCTGCATACTTTCCCCCTACCTGTTTAATTTATATGCAGAACAAATCATCAGAGAAGCAGGATTTATGAAGACAACAGAGGTGTGAAGAGTGGTGGAAGACTCATCAACAACCTTCGCTATGCCAATGATACTACATAACTGGCTGAAAGTGAAGATGATCTGAAACATTTGCTTCTCACAATCAAAGAACAAAGTCTCAAAATGGGCCTGCACCTTAATGTAAAGAAGACAAAGATCATGACAACTGGCATAATCAACAGGTTCATCGTTGAAGGAGAAGAAATTGAAACTGTGAACAACTTTAACCTACTTGGATCAACTATCAATAAAGAAGCAACAAGCAGTCAAGAAATCAAACGATGCATTGCTCTTGGCAGAATGGCTATGAAAGACCTAGATAAGATTCTCAAGAGCAGAGATGTCTCTCTCCATACAAAGATTCAACTTGTTCAAGCCATGGTATTTTCAATAACATCATATGGATGTGAAAGCTGGACAGTGAAAAAGACAGACAGGAAGAAAATTGATGCCTTGGAATTATGGTGCTGGCGGCGAATACTGTGTATACCATGGACTGCCCGAAGAACAAACCAGTCAGTACTAGAGGAGATCAAACCTAAGCTTTCTTTAGAAGCTCAGATGACAAGACTTCGACTTTCATACTTTGGACACATCATGCGAAGAGAGAGATCATTAGAGAAAGACATCATGCTTGGCAAGATAGAAGGTCAACGCAAAAGAGGAAGGCCAGCAATGAGATGGATCGATACAATAACAGCAGCTACGGGTACCAGTCTGTCAACAATGAGCCGCCTGACTGAAGACCGAACACAATTTAGGATAGCTATCCAGAGGGTCGCCATGCGTCGACTCCGACTCGACGGCACTTAACAACAACAAAGACAGGGCAGGAAGTCAAAGGCTTTACAGAAGAGGTAGGACTTGAACTGTGCCTTGAATTTGGGAAACGAAGATTCTAGTGAGAGGTCCAGGGGGAGACTATTTCATAGGAAGGGGCCTAGAAAGTAGAATGCATAGTGGCGAGTAGATTCTAGATGAGCCTTTAAGGGGGTGGAAGAAGGAGCTGTTTCATGTGAATGAAGCGGAGGGCATGGTGTGGAGTGTGCAGTATGATGAGCATGGAGAGAAATTGTGGGGTGCCAGAATGGAGAACTTTGTGAACTAGAGTAAGTAACTTGAATTGGACACAGTATTGGATAGGGAGCCAGTGTAAATAGATTAGCAAGGGGGCGACATGATCAGAATGGGAGCCATGGAATAGCAGCTTAGTGGCAGTGTTTTGATAAAGTTGTAATAGTTTTGATTCGTATTGAGGGAGGCCGGCGAAAACAGAGTTAAAGTAACGCAGATTAGCGAGGACAAGGGAGCCAAGTAGAATAGTCTGGGCAGGTGTAGGCAGAATAGAGCAGATTGCTCTGATGTGATGCAGAGAGAAAAAAAAGAATATTTCATGACGGAACTGATGTGCTGATGAAAAGACAGAAAGGAATTTAGAATGACACCAAGATAACGGGAAGAAAGTGTGAGCGGAATCTGATTGCTGTTGAATAGGGGTGAGACAGACTGAGGAGTCAGGGGACCAGAAAGCAAGGTGACTGTCATCTTGGAAGGGCTGAGCTTAAAATGGTGTGAACTTAACCAAGTAGCAATGTGAGCAATACATTTGTTGAGAGGAGTGAGGTCAGTATGAAGAAGAAATAGGATATCATCTGCATAACAGTAAGCCAAGATGGCAAGTTGCTGTACCAAAAGTGCAATGAAAAGGTGAAAGAGAAGGGAGGCTAAGATTGAGACTTGAGGAACACCAGCTGAGAGGGTAGAGAGTGGATGAGAGGGCACCCATGGTGACCTGGAATGAGAGGTGAGAAAAATAAAGTGGAACCAGTGTAAAACAGTTCTATGAAGGCCAATTTTGTGCAGATGCAAAAGAAGGAAATCATGATTAATAAGGTCAAACATTGAGAATAGGTCTAGAGAGACAGCAATGGTGATGTTCCCATGATCCAATGAATGGTGAACTTCACTGAGAAGGGACAGAAAAATAGTGTCTGTGCTTTGACTGGGGCGAAAACCAGATTGGCAGCAATGGAGAATGTTAGTTGTCTCAAGGTGAGATACCAATTGTGAAAAGAAGTTTTTTCTAGGATTTTGGACAAGAAAGGTAAATTGGAAATGGGCCTATAATGGAATTGGACTGATTTGTTTAATGAAGAATTTTTCAGTAGGGAGAGAATTGTGGCTTGCTTCCAAGCAGAAGAAAATGTTCCAGATGTGAGGCTATTATTGATAATAGAAAGAGTGATTGGAAGGAGGGCCAGGGAGTTTACAGAGAGCCAGGAATAGGATCCAAGGGACAGGTGGTCTAATGAGAAGTGGAAATAAGTTTGGCCAGGGCTATGGAAGACATCATGTTGAAAGTCTTCCTGGTGTGCGTTAGTGAGAGTGGAGGAGACTGAGGGAAGGGGTTTGCATGGCCTGTGGCAGGGTAAGCGGCAAGGAATTCCCTTTGGAGTGAGGCATTTTTTTTCATGGAAAAAGGAAGCCAGCAGTGTTAGAGTGGGAGTTGAGATAACTTTTCAGTTGAGAGGGAGTCTGGGCAGTTTCTCCAAATGGTTGAGTTTTGCACATAATACACACAATATGCTCTTAATCCAAAGAATAACTCCAAAATGCCATTAGATCAATATTTCAAAAGTAACTTAACAAAACTTCCAAGGCAAAATTGACCTCAGGATGGTTGAAACCCTACATTTAGTGAATTACTCACTATAGGGAATAGCTGACGCTCACATCATAGGTCAAATAGCCACCAGTCTCTCCAAAACTCAATGCTTGCTATTAATTTCAAAACCATGTATGTCGTGAATGATGAATGTTTGTGGTAGATGGTATAGTGTGTGGTGTTCCCAATAGTAATGTGGTGGTTTTGAAATTAATAGCAAGCATTGAGTTTTGGAGAGACTGGTGGCAAGAGTTTTGGATGCCTGGAAGATGCACCGCAAGGAGATGAATCTGATGCTCTCTGGCGAGGGCCCATAGTCGCAAAGCTTTGTTGCATTGCGACAGAGAGCCTGTTCCCCCCTGCTTGTTCACATAGAACATAGCTATCTGATTGTCCGTTTGAACTAGAACTGTCTTGTAGCTGAGCTGGGCGTGAAATACTAGAAGAGCAAAGAAGATTGCTCTGAGCTCCAGGAGGTTGATGTGAAGACAGGCCTCCTGTGTCCAGGTACCCTGGGTAGAGAGAACGTGCAGGTGGGCTCCCCATCCCACCTGTGATGCATCTGTTGTTAGGGTGGCTTGGGATAGGGGTTGCTGGAAAGGAGACCCCACCAGAAGGTTTCTGGGTGATTGCCACCATTGGAGGGACGAAATAAGATGCCATGTGGCCTAGCAATTGTAGCATTTCCCGAGCAATGAGACAAGGTTTGAGCACTGCTTGGGAAACTAGTTGTGCGAAGACAGCGGGGCTGCGGAAGGAAAGCCCTTGTCTGTCTGGTATCCAGATGAGCTCCTATGAACTCTAGGGACTGAGTGGGAGCAAGATTGGATTTTGGGAGGTTTATGACCACTCAAAATACTGAAGGATTCGCATTGTGCGAAACAGAGCAGAGCTGGCTTCTGGCACTGTAGTGGCTCTAATGAGCCAGTCGTCTAAGTAAGGGAAGACGAATATTCCCAGAGTGCAGAGAAATGCTGCTACAGCAGCCATGCATTTTGTGAACACTATTGGAGCAGAAGTCAGGCCAAAGGGAAGAACCTTGCATTGGTAGTGCTTTCCTTGAAACAGGAATCGGAGGAATCTCCTGTGATTTGGATGGATGAGAATATGAGTATATGCATCCTTGAGATCTAGAGAACAAAGCCAATCCTGACTTTGAAGGTATGGCAGCAGAGTTCCTAGAGAGACCATTTTGAACTTTTCTCTGAACAAATATTTGTTCAATTCTCTGAGGTCTAAAATGGGACTGTGTCCCCCTGTTTTCTGTGGAATAAGGAAATAGGAGGAGTAGAACCCTGTACCCTGATGAGGAATGAGTACTTCCTCTATTGCTCCTTGAGCAAGGAGCATTGTGACTTCTTGACCTAAGAGACTGTCGAGAGAGGTCTGAGAATTGAACTCTTACAATTGTAGGAGGGGGCATGCTGTGAAAATTAAGCTTGTACCCCTCTCGTACAATGGACAGAGTCCAATTTTCTGCTGTTATTTGGTACCATCTGTGGGCAAAATGGCATAACCTGCCTGGGATGGTCGAGGGTTCTGGACCATTCAGAGGCAGGAATGCAAAGTTCTCTAGAGACGAGTCAAAGCCCCTGAGGAGGCTGAGGTGGCTGAGGTTTTGCAGCTTTTGGCTTCTTTTGTTGTCTAGGTTGTTGCTGTTGTCCCTTTTGGGCAGTCTGACCTGGACGGTGTCCCTGTTGGGTATAGGAAGGATACAACTTCTTTTTCTTATTGAAAAATGGTTTCTTAGAGGATTTTTTCCTTGCAGGATCGGCTGTAGATTTGGACAATCTATCCAAGGTGATATTGTCAGCATCTATCTCATTAGCCTTCTCCTGCCAATTATTGCCAAAGAGATTTTCTCCTGTGCAAGGAACGTTTCCTAATTTATCCTGTACCCAAATTTCCAAGTCAGATGCCTGAAGCCAGGCAATCCGACGTGCACCAATGGCAATAGCAGAGGTTCTGCTTATGCACTCAAAACAGTCAAAGGCTGCACAATATACAAACTTGGAAACATCCTGAGCATGTTTGACTAGAGTAAGATAGTCTTGCCTTTTGTCATCAGGAAGGAGGGGGCTCATAAGCTTCAAGTCTCCTGTGACCTCTTTAAGGAACATTCCCATATACAAGAAATAGGAAGTGATCCTAGCTGAGAGCATGGAAGCTTGGAAGCATTGACGCCCTAAGGCATTGAGAGTCCTACATTCACGACCTGGAGGATTGGATGCATGTCTCTTTACACTTTTCATCCTTCTCATGGCTGATTCCACCACCATTGAATGGTGTGGTAATTGAGTTTTTCGAAAGCCAGGACAAGGTGGAAATCGATACATGGTATCGAGTGTTCGAGAATGAGGAGATGTGGTTAAAGGTGTTTCCCCACAACCTTAGCATAAGATCATGTAAAATCTCATGAATAGGCAGAGTAGCTGCCTCTTTGGGAGCCTTAGGGTATTGGAGAATTTCCAATTCCTTTGCCCTAGGCTCTTTTTCAGGAGCTACTATGATGGAAAGGCCTCGGGCCACATCATGGATAAAGTCCTGAAAGGACATATCCTCTGGCGGAAACATTCTGTGATGAGGAGAAGAGGAATCCTCGGGGAGAAGTACTCTTGTATCAGCAGAGTCTTAGGAGTCTTCAGACTCATCAGAGGATTCAAAATACCTCCGATCCCGGTGATCGTGCAAAGGACGGTACCGGTATCGATCGAAGTCGGTATCGGGTTGTTCTGGTACCGATCTGTCGATGCCGGAGACATAGGCATGACTTGGTATGGTTGGCATACCCGCCGATGCTAATGCAGTTGGTACCGGTTCCCATACCGGTCAGTACCTCGGTTGAGGTGTCTGAAGCGGTTTCAATGGTACCGAAGCTGTGAGAAGAGCTGCTAGACTGCGTTTGATAGCAAGGAATCTCTTGTGTATCGACGCTGCCGATGCTTGGGTGTCAGTACCGGTAGAAGCGGTCGGAACCCCAGAGCATGGCGCCAGTAGTTCTGCTGAGGTTGAGGCCTCGAGAACATCCTGGAGCCCCGTTAGTGCTTTGGAAGCCGAAGCCTCCCGCCGGGGCAGTTTTGCCGGTGAAAATTCCTCAAGGGCAACGCCAGGGGCATCTCGATACTTAGAAGAAGATCTACCCTTTGAGGACCGGCTAGATTTATGTTTAGTTACCTGAGATCCATGGGAGGAAGATGAGGCCTTGGAGGACGTCGATGCAACAGACGCCACATGTGAGGGAAAAAGGGTGCTAAGTTTAGCAGCTCGATTCTGCCGGCCCATTTTTGACATCATTCCACAGGAGTGGCACTCTGAAATAGAGTGGTCAGGACCTAAACATTTGAGACATCAATCATGGGTGTCGGTGATGGAAATAGTACCGCCACATTTAGAACATTTCTTAAAACCTGAAGTAGGTTTTTCCATTTTTAAGGAAAGATTTGGGCCTAGTGCCCAAAATGGTACCTAGCACCAAGGAAAAAAGTTTCTAAAGTAAAACACCTCAGAAACTATATATTTTTTTTTCTAAAGAAAGAAGAAAGAACCGGCCGTACCAGTATGGCGTCGAAAGAAGGCAGAAGCGACCACAAAAACAAAGATTAGACAACATTTTTCTGCGGCTCCGCGGAAAATGAAGAACTGGAGAGGAACAGTTGGAAATGCGGGAAGGCAGCACGCAGGCACTGTGGGATGCTCTCAAAAGCTTTCCTATTGGACGCTGGGGAGCGTTCCCACGCAGGCTCCATCAGTACCGACGATACCCATATGTGAAGACTACATTCCTGTTTGTTCCTGGAGATGTACTATGACAATGTTAGAATAGGTGCAAAGTATCAGGGGTTCAGTGCCACCTCCAGTGGCATCTGGAGCGACGGAGGTGCATACCTGCAGAACCAGGGATGTTGGCATTGAGGTCTGGAATGTACTAGACGAAGTGGGCAATGCGATCGAAGTTTGAAGCAAGGAGAGAATGCCACAGGTGGGCTTGTTCATTGACAGGGAGAGTGGGAAAGTTAGTGGGAAAGATTGCATCTGATGGTGGGAAGGTGGCAAGAGTGCCAGGGGTAACTCTGTGGGCATGTCTAAGTGAGGGAGTTTTGGTGGAATATGCCTGAATCAGTATGGGAGAGGGAGGTGAGTAAAGGAAAAGAACATAGTAATGGTCGGTCCAAGGGAGAGGTAGGATGGAGACTTGTGCAAGAGAGGAAGAAATAATGGATGAGGAGATAATCAGATCAAGGATATGACCAGCGGTATGTGTAGAAAAGGAAACATGTTGGGCGAGTAGCAGGTCAGAGAGAGAAGTCAGGAAAAGCTTATCATGAGGTTTAAGAGGAAGATCCAGGATATAAAGATTAGAGTAGTAAAGGGAGTCCTCAGATATGGTGAGAAGAGAGTCCCAGAGGGAGAGAGATAACATAGGATGGGAATATATTAAAAAGAAATAAGTTGCAGGGTGGGTGGGAAGATGTAGAAGCAAAGACTCCAGGTAATAGAGAATATGGGTGGAAATCTCAGTGATGTTAAGTATGGTACGGTACAGAACAGGGACCCCGCCACCTTTGCTGGTGGTTCAAGGTGGGGGGAGGGGGAGATGGTTGAGAAACCAACCGGGAGGCAATGATTAAGAATCGGTTCATCACCAGGTTTCAGTTGAAAAGAAGAGGTCGAGTGAGTATTGCAAAATCAGGTCATGGTATGGAGCTGTTTTGGCATGGAGTGATCTACAATTAAGTAATCCATAATGAAACTGGGTCAGAGAAATGCCTACTGAGGAAAATGGGTAGGAAGGGGAGCCATCAAGGATAAGGGGACAGTAAATAAGGTTATTTATATTGCGTGTGATAGACCGACTGATAGACCGATTAGGAACACTTGAAGAAGAATGGTCCAGTGAGTGGCAATTGTATTTATTGTTAGAAGGAAAGTGAGTAATGGTGCCCACAGATGTGCAGAGCCAGGAGCATGCAGGAACCTATCAAAGAGATGAGCGAGAGAACCGTCCTGAGTGGAGTATGAATCAACGGAGTCGCCCCAAGGAGCAGAACCTGCTCCTTGGGCACACACTGTCAAGGCGTGAAATGCCGCTATGGTGGTGTTTTTAAGGACTCTTGGGTGATGACCTTGATGTCTGTGTCAGGGGGTACAGCAACTATTGCTTGTAGAAATGTATTGCCTGAAAGGAAAATCAGTCAACAGGCAAAAAAAAAAAAAAAAAAAGCACGGGATTATAGAGATAAAGAGGCACTAGATCACCAGGGATTAACAAGTATGGCCAAAGGGATGGGTTGTTTGGGGGGACCTCATTAGATCAACTGGCTAGCTAGGATTTAAAGTTTTTCATGAGGGGAGGGATGGAAGAGAAGGGGGGATGAAGGGGTCTGACTGACTAGCCTGGATGTTATACCTTGTCGGGGGTGCAGGAACTGTCCAGGGGGCATCATGCTGAAAGGAGGTGGCCACATTTTTTTAGTATTGTCGGTGCCACAGATCTATATATCCATGGTACTCACAATGTTCTTAGGTTGGGGGATTCTGAAAATGGCACTAGCATGGGGACTGGTAGTGATCAGGGAACAGAGCTAGTGAGAGCTTCGTGCACTCGATCATTACTTACAACAAATATCAAGAAATTGCCAATTCCTCATGAACATGTACGCGTCCATTCACTTCTGTAAATACTCGTAGTTATGTGAATATAAACACTGTTAATTGTTATTGTAAATAGTTCCAAAAGTTCTATGTATAAAAAGTTTGTTTGTTCCCTGTAAACCGCTTTGAGAATTTGAAAGGCGGTATATTTTAAAAAAAAAAAAAAAAGTTAAATAAATAAATAACCTATCCTTCCCTTGGACTTCTTGTGGAGACTCGCGATATCTGCATTGGCAGGCACCACAGGACCTCCTGAACTATCTGCTGATGCAGGTATCGCAGGTCTGCATGATAAGTCCAACACCTCTGCGGTATCTGCAGGGTGCAAGCTGAGAATGCCCCCTACAGATACCATGGGGTTTGGGGATTTACCGCAGGTCTTTTGCAGCTATTGCACCATGATAGCAGCAAGAGGCTACCGTGGTTTATTAGATATGCCTCTAAGAAGGTAATTTCATAAACTCCCTTTGAGTTAACATGTATTAGCACAAACATATTCAAAGTCTATTTTATAAGCGAAGTATGCACATACTTTACAAAAAAGGGACAACGTAAGAGGGATAAAGACTTGTTCAAACTGGGTGCGAGCACTTATGCCTGATTTATGGTAGATGTAAATGCCCATACCTAGATTTTTCAAGAACATGCAGAAACTATACTATGTTATAACTTATCTGTGTAAATTTGTGCACCATCTATGCTCTGTCGAAATGCCGCCACTGTGCATGCCCACACTGGAAGTAGACACTTTTGGCACACATTTATTAAATTGTGACTATCTAAAGGATGCACGTAAGTGCCCATTCACACAAGTATATCCTTGAAAATAGATGACTTATATGCGTTAATGGCATGTATCTTTATGCAGCTCCTTATAAAATAGAGGAGTGACCTAATGGATTAAATCGGCAGGCTTTGAACAATGGACACCAGGGTTGGAATCTCGCTTTTCCCAGTGATGGAATTTATGTAAGCCATTTCACCAAACACTGGCTCAGGTGCAAACAGCTCAAGTTCCTAATGTGCATGAGTGCGCACTAATGCCATTAACATGTCATTTTACCACTGGTCCCATTTTGTGGAATGAGATCTAGTTACTACTAATGCACGCTAATGCCGTTAGTGCATGCTAATGCAGCAGTGAACATTAGTAACTCTAGCTAGGGAAGGGATCTGCTTACTTTACATGAATGTGATTCGGTCTGTGGTCAGGTTTGGAAAGGTGAGTGGATATATAAATGTAAAAATCAAAATTCATGTCTTCTCTTATACATGGAGGCCAGTGTACTAAGGTGGAGTAGCATCAGCCTTTAGTGTGGCTTTTATCATGTGTACTAAAAACCAGTGTTAATGACATGCATATACTTTACCTGTAGATGTCACAAAACCTAACCATACTTCCCCAGAATCTAATTGATGTTTTGCTGGAGTGCATCCATAAAACAATTCCAATGTGCATTTCTTTGCTCTGCTAATAGGTAGTGATCTGTTCTGCATAGTTTTATGCCTCTATCTCATTAACATAGTTCTTGCATCAAAATTCTTCCAATCTGAATTACGCACAATATTGTACTCTGGTACATTTGACTTATATTTTGATTTCAAGATCTTTTGATGACCAAGCTAAAACTAGATGGCCCTTTAATTTTGACCCAGTCTTATCAAGTCAAAGGTAGGGATGTACATAGAAAACTTGTTTGTTCCATATATGTCATCATCTGTTTTTTTGGTCTAAAATATTTGGGTGGAATTTGGAGGCTCCTATTCCTCCCCCCCCCCCTTCCACCTACTCTTTAAAAAAAAAAAAAAACAACACCGGTTGAGTTCAGGTCTTGCCCACTGTCCCAAAAAATTGCTATGGGGCCTCTAGCAAGCCCAAATTTAGGAATAGGCAATGCAGGCAACTACTTAGGACACCAATTTTTAAAGGTGCCAAATACCCATGCCATAGAAGAGCCTGCCCCTGCTTACTGTAGGGCAGGGGTTTACAACGTAGTCCTTGGGACACATCTAGCCAGTCAGGATTGCAGCATAGCCACAATAAATATGCATGAGAGAGATTTGCATACAATGGAGGTAGTGCACGCAAAATTTTATCATGCATGTTCATTGTGGTTATCTTGAAAACCTGACTGGCTAGGTGTATCCCAAAGACTGGGTTGAGAATACCTGCTTTAGAGTGATGCATATGTGCTGCTTCAGAGAGGCACCACTATGGCATTATGGCTTTCCTCTTCCCCTCTTATTCAAGTCTTGAGGGGCAAGGGGAAAAGTTACTCCTCAAGACCCTATATGAGTCTCCCTCTTGCATACTCTTGTTTCCCAAGATGCAAATCCCATCCCTGCCCACAGCTTATGATTATCTCAGATTGTCAGGTCCAATGCAATTCGATAAACATGGTAAGCATGGCAGCGGGAGGCAATGTTTGAGGTGGTGTCAAAAGCTGCCATGAACACGGCTTTCTTTCATGGCCCTGTCTGTATGCATAGGTTGTCTCTTTAGCTTTAAGCTGCGCAGTGCAGGAAAGACCTCTGCTGCAAGACTTTAACTGGAATTCCTTCCTTCGTGTCACAGCAGCGGAGGTAGAGTGACTTTGGCAGACCCAGCAGGGGCAGAGGAAGGGATGGAGAGAGATGATGCTGGATAGGGGGAGGGGTGCCAATTTAGTTTGCAGAGGGGCACCAGAAATCTTGGCTCCATCTCTGCAAGCTCTTTCACAAGGGTGTCTGCCTCATGAATATCCAGTCAGTAACCACTCCTCGGAGCATAGGTTAAAATCAGAAATTTACTGGGTGAATCAAATCATAGATAGAGTTTGTGGGCACTGTGAAGCAACTCAAAACAGAAACAAAAGGTTCTTGGTGCATTTGTTTTAGGTAATTTTTTTTGGGGGGGGAGGGTGGGAGGGGGGTCCTCAGGATTCTCCTCTTTCTCTAGCTTCTCACTTGTTGGGACCCAGGTTTCTCTACCTGTTTGAGAAACTCTTTGCTGCCTCTTCTCTGTATTTACCCTTGTACGCTTTCCAGTAGGCTAGAGGGTCCTCTCCTTGGCTCCTATCTTCTTAGTTTCCCTATAACACCTTGGTACTACTAGTTTGCGTGAAACACTCTCGGCATGCACCTCACAACTCTTTCAGCTTTTCATTTATGACTGCAGTTAAAGTTTACCCACAATGTGTTTTCAGTGCAGTGTTTTCCTAGCCGAGTCTCCTCACAGGTAGTGTACGGTATCTTCAGTCTCCTCCCAAAAGAGTTTTCTCCTCCTTGACTTTCTCCAGTCTTCTCTTCAGGTTTCTTGTCTCCCTTCATTGCTTCAACCTGCTTACTTGCACCGCTCTCTCAGGTTTCCACTTCCCTTGGAGGTTTGATGCTAAGGCGACACTCAGAACTCTTCTTTTCTTTGGTATGGGTCTTGTTCAGAACCACTCCCCAAAAGAATAGAAGTTTTATCTCTCAGCTGTCAGCTTGGCAGAAAGAGAAGAAAAGAGACACCTTTCCTTCTAAATGACTGTCCTATGTACTTTTGAAGCCCACCTAGTGCATCCTCTGGTTTAATTTTACAAGGAATCCAGCTAAAAAATTAAAAAAATTGTATACCTTCATGCAAAAGTCAGGGCAAGAAATACCCCTGCCTGACCTTTCTGGTCAGCAACAGAAGGGTTAACGCTTGCATTGGACAGCCATCTCTAATAGATTGGAGCCTCTTGAATTTTTTAATTCAGTCAGCTGTGGTCTAGTTGGCTTCTGGATAGGATGCACTGAGAGACAGGAGGTGAGGGGAGTTGAACTGCAGCCCCATTCAGAGTTCCAAGACTTTTTGGGCTTCATCAATAAAGGAAGCATTGCTGTGTCCCAGGCTCAGGGTCAGAGATAAGAAAGACTAAGATCCAGCATTTGCTTTCAACACTGCAACTCAAAGACTCTTTGAAAAATGTTGAGCCAGCACTATCAGGAACTAAACAGATGAACTGCCACTGCTACTACTACTACTAAACATTTGTATAGCGCTACAAGACGTACGCATCGCTGCACAGACATGTAAGAGACAATCCCCTGCTCATCAGAGTTTACAATCTGGTCAAGACAGACAACTGGATTGTAAACGGGCTCTGTCCTTCTACTTACAGCAGACCCATGCCCATCACAAAGCTCCTCAGCTTGTCATGTCTTTTGACTCCAACAGACTCGGGCTCCCCGTGACTAAGCAAACTCTGTCCACTTGGGTGGTGGACTGTATTGCCTTGGTTATGAGCAAGCTGGCCTCTCCCTTGAGCACCGTATCACAGCGCATTGTGTGGAGGCAATGACCACATCGATGGCCAACCTCTGCTCAGTGCTGGTGACGGAAATCTGCAAGGCTGCCACATGGACAACAATTCATACGTTCGCAGCTCACTACTGCCTGGAGAGTGAGGCCTGCAGGGACAGTGCCTTTGGCCAGACAATACTCCATAATATTCTCTGGATGTAGGCAACTCCTGCTTCTGATCCTTCTGTATTCAGGCTACCAGAGTGATAATGCTGCTGGAGATTAGGGTTTTGCAGAGTCTCTCAGTAGGGACTCACCACCTGCAATTCACGGCTACCTGATTGGTCGTCGTTGATGCTGTCATGGTTGAGTCCTCAGCAGCCTGGAGCTAGGGAGTCCTATATGTGAGGACTGACTTCCTTCTTGTTCCTGGAGAAAGCGTAGTTACTGTGACGCCTTCCACCGCTCTCACCGCACTGCCCCTAGGGGTGGCACGGCAGATTGTCTCTGTTGGAACACTTATAGTGCTATTTAGTATAGACACCTGCCTAATGAGAGACGGTGGATCACCTCCTTAATTGTAGTTGTGGTTTGCTTTTGTTAGCAGTCCGAATAAAAAGGAGCACAGGACAATTTATAACATAAATTGCTTTTATTTTTATTTTCTGTAAGGAAATCATTTGTGGCAAAATTCCAGAAAGGGAAAACACATTCAACCAAAGTATAGGATTCTTCTCCAAAATGTGCAAGGTGAATTTCTTCCATAAACTTCTCAACCTTGATAGCAGTATTTTCTAGTATTTACAAACACAGTAGAAACATCTTTGTGCATTACTCACAAACTTTGGCAATATGGAAAGCTTCACTTTCCTTGCTGACTTCAAGTTTAAAACATCACTCAGAGTGCTACCTCTTAGCTTTTACCACTAGCTTTCTCAGCTGACGTTACAGCAGCAATAAAACTAGCTAGGCTTTCACATGAGGTTTCTCTTATCCACTTGTCTGCTTTCCAAGCATACAATGATATCTGAACTCCTGACGTCTTCTTACTTGTTTCATACAGCATACAGGAAAAGCTTTATACATTAGACACACACAAACTGCAATCCATCGATTCAGCAGAGGACATTGATTTATCAGAGAGACAGTCCACGTCCATTTCAGTTGGGGAATTGTACGGCTCTGAACTTGGGGTAATCTCTGGTTTAACCTGTTGTATGTTCTTCAGAAGCTTACAAAGGTTTCTCCACTTTAGCTCACGGTTCCCATCTGTAACTGGGTTTGAACCTTTTGCTTTTCTCCCCCTTAATAGTTTCTCATCAGGAAATGCAAAAGCTTCTTGACTAGCGGTAACTCTCCTCCTAACAGGCTTTCTATAATATCTGTGTGGAGGTTCAAGACTAGAACTGCTATATTCTGATTCAGAGGTAAAATCCAGGCTTCTCTGCCGGTTCTTTCTATGCCCACACCCTTTGCACTTGCCTTGTAAGTAGTGGTCAGTCCTTCTGGGCTTAGCAGAATTAACAGCTTTGAAATCCTGCTTCCTTCCCTGGTTTACTGGCCTTTTCCTCTGGCTCCTAGCCTGCAACCGGTCCTGCCTTTGAACAGACCTTCTTTGCAGTCTTTCTGGTGTAGAAGCACATACCGTTTGATCAGTACCTGATTCCTCCTCCCACTCAGCTGATTCTTCAAAGAAACTTTGTCCTCGGGATTTTGCTAGTTTCCCTTTAGCATTGCAATTTCCTTTGCACCGTCCTGTGCCTAGTCCTCGTGTGTGTGAAGCTCTGGAATCAACTCTCAGCTGATCCTCCAGCTCCTGTTCATCTCTCCCCTCACTTCCTGTGTGACGCAGCTTATATGTTCTGTGAACTGTTTGCTTCTCTGACCCCACCCTCTCTCTGCTTGCAGCTGTCCTAGAGGTTGGGTGTGGCTTCAAGCTAACCCTGCTTCTATGTGCCTTAGTTTCATTCTCTCTGTGGGAAATGTGCTTCTGTGATCCCATCCCCCGCTTGTGGGAACAAATCTCAGAGTTTTTTCTACTTTTAAAGGGCTCTGCAGCCTTCACATCATCACATATCCCCCACCTTAAGCAATTGCCAGCTGGCGCACCCATGCGCGCACAGCTGGAAATCCCAACTAATGCTCTTGGGTTATTGTCTGGTCCTACAGCTACTCTATCAATATGCTCCTGCACCGGACGCAAGCTGTCGATGTGGTATGCATGGTACTTCCCCTTCCCTGTCTCCAAGGAATAGTGTAGAGGACCCATCTGTTTTAATACTTTATAAGGGCCTTTCGTGGCAGTTCCAAACTTGGAGCTGGCATTGGTAATTACTAATACCTCATCCCCCATACGTAAGAAATGCGGTCGGGCTCGTCGGGCATAATAAGCCTTCTGACGGGCATGACCATCTTCCTTGGCTAATCTAGGTACCGATTCGGCCATACCTGGCCTTAGGGGTGCCCTCGGTGGACGACTTGCTGCGACCCCCTGACAAACCGGGCAAGACGCACAATATCCCGCCGTCTCCGTATATACCCCTGGCCAATAGAACCTAGCCAATACGTGCTCTAGGGTGTCTTGCGCCCCTTTATGCACTCTTCCCGCGTATCCATGTGCTATCCCTAACACCATGCTCCTAAGAGCTTGAGGTATCACTAATTGTTTCTTTGTGCCCCCTAGGCGGATATCTGTACTTTCCCTGTACAAGATATTGTCCTCTAATAGAAACCGTGGTAGGGCCTTCGATCCATTCGTAGCGTACTCATACGCTCGACGGAGAGTAGGATCGGCCCTCTGTTCTGCAGGGAATGAGGGAAATTTTTCCTTTAATTCAGCAGGAACCCAGGGTAGTTCCTGTCCTGTCATTATTTTAACCCTATTTTGTGCCCGGGCCCTCCTCTCCCTTCTCCTTTCAGGTTTCCCTTTCCTAGGAGTGTCTTTGGCCTGAGTAAGCAGGTCTTCCTGGAAGGATGTTCCTGGCACTGGGTCTACTTGTGAACCAATTTCTTCTCCTAAGGGCTTATCCCCTGTACGGGTAGTGATCATACCCATTCTTTCGGCTAGTCTGGGGTCAACTACCTTGCCTACCTCGGGTAAGGTCTTCTCCCTGACTGTGGTATTCATAATAGTGCCATTCTTAGCTAGCATGGGGTCAGCTACCTTGCCTACCTTGGGCAGGGTCTTCTCCTCAGCTAAATCCACTTGCGGAAAGGTAGCGAGTGGGTAGTTTTCCACCTGCAACTCCTTAGCCAGACCTTTCCGAAATTGCGGCCAGTCTCGGCCTAAGACTACTTCGTGTGGAAGCCTTGGTACAATGGCCACTTGCATTTGTTTCTTGAGACCCACTCCCTCTATAACCACCGGGTGTATAGGGTAGGTAGAGGCTGCGCCATGGACGCACCGGATCCGAATATGATCCCCAGAGCTTGGCAGCGAGGGTTTTTCTTTTGCCTCTATCTGTTGCCAGAGCTTCCGGGAGATCATAGACTGATTCGCCCCTGAATCTAAGAGTGCCTCAGTTGGTATTCCTTCTACCTCCACCCTCAGTAGGAATCCCTCCCCTGTATCTCGGTGCTGGGTAGTGATTAAAGCCTTCCTGGCCTTGCAGTCCCTTTTCACGTGCCCCACTTCTCCACACGAAAAACACTTTCTTAACACATTTCTCTTATACAGTTTCACATTACTATCTGCAAATTCATCCAGCTTAGCTTTCCTTTCTAGTAACTCCACTTTGTTTTTAAAGATGCCTTCTTTCTCCAGGCTCAACTTATTGGCCTCCAGAAAGCGGTCTGTTAAAGCAATTGCTTCTTGCGTGTTCTTACAGCTTTGGAGTACTAGAAAGGTATGCACGCTGCTCGGTACTGCTTCCATGAACTGTTCAAGAATTATTGTGTCTAAGACAGACTCTATATCTTTACCTTCAGGCATCAACCATTTATAAGCCAAATTCTTTATGCGGTAATATAATGCCTGAGGTGTTTCCTCTGCCCTTAATTTACATGACCGTAGCTGCCTACGGTAGACCGCTGGATTTAGACCCAAACGATCCTTTACCGCTTGTTTTACATCTTCATAGCTTATAACTAAACTAGCAGGCATGGCACGGTAAGCTGCTAAGGCTTCGCCTGTAAGCGAGGCAGCAAATCTTAGCGCCCACTGTTCTTTAGGCCATTTTGCTAGAATAGCTATACGCTCAAAAGACTCAATGTAGTCGTCTACATCGTCATCCTTTGTTAGACGACCTCCCGCAAAAATCCCAGTCCCTGACCAGTCCCAGTCCCGACAATCTGCCCTTGCACCTGGCATAGTCCTGGCAGCATCGTCCTTTTTTCCTTGGGCCTCAAGCCAACTGGACATTGCTTGTATAACCGGTGCTTGTTGTGATTGGAACAGCGCCTTCGCCTGTTCCAGGCTCTTCGTGGACAACTCTTGCTGTTGGGCTATCTGACCAGCCGCCCAGTCCAAGATGTCTCGAGACTCCATCTTCTTTCCTGTAAAAAAACAGAAACAAAGCACCAAGTGCGGAACCTTCCACTTCACCCTTGTCTTGGTGATTATCCCAGCAGCCACCCTCTTACACCAGTGCTTATCCGGTCCAACCCTCCAGCCTACGGGTTACCTTATACTGGTGCAGAGTCTCACTTCATCAACTCCGTTGCCCTGGACTCGGGTTCCAGTGGTCACTCCGGCTTTCCTTCCGCTCCGCAGACCTTGGAAGTTGATACAGCTGCTCTAGGATTCTCTTTCCTGTGTTTGTAGATGACCTCTCCGTTGTCACGTGACTCCAAACGAAAAAATCCAACACACTACGCCACCTGTGACGCCTTCCACCGCTCTCACCGCACTGCCCCTAGGGGTGGCACGGCAGATTGTCTCTGTTGGAACACTTATAGTGCTATTTAGTATAGACACCTGCCTAATGAGAGACGGTGGATCACCTCCTTAATTGTAGTTGTGGTTTGCTTTTGTTAGCAGTCCGAATAGAAGGAGCACAGGACAATTTATAACATAAATTGCTTTTATTTTTATTTTCTGTAAGGAAATCATTCGTGGCAAAATTCCAGAAAGGGAAAACACATTCAACCAAAGTATAGGATTCTTCTCCAAAATGTGCAAGGTGAATTTCTTCCATAAACTTCTCAACCTTGATAGCAGTATTTTCTAGTATTTACAAACGCAGTAGAAACATCTTTGTGCATTACTCACAAACTTTGGCAATATGGAAAGCTTCACTTTCCTTGCTGACTTCAAGTTTAAAACATCACTCAGAGTGCTACCTCTTAGCTTTTACCACTAGCTTTCTCAGCTGACGTTACAGCAGCAATAAAACTAGCTAGGCTTTCACATGAGGTTTCTCTTATCCACTTGTCTGCTTTCCAAGCATACAATGATATCTGAACTCCTGACGTCTTCTTACTTGTTTCATACAGCATACAGGAAAAGCTTTATACATTAGACACACACAAACTGCAATCCATCGATTCAGCAGAGGACATTGATTTATCAGAGAGACAGTCCACATCCATTTCAGTTGGGGAATTGTACGGCTCTGAACTTGGGGTAATCTCTGGTTTAACCTGTTGTATGTTCTTCAGAAGCTTACAAAGGTTTCTCCACTTTAGCTCACGGTTCCCATCTGTAACTGGGTTTGAACCTTTTGCTTTTCTCCCCCTTAATAGTTTCTCATCAGGAAATGCAAAAGCTTCTTGACTAGCGGTAACTCTCCTCCTAACAGGCTTTCTATAATATCTGTGTGGAGGTTCAAGACTAGAACTGCTATATTCTGATTCAGAGGTAAAATCCAGGCTTCTCTGCCGGTTCTTTCTATGCCCACACCCTTTGCACTTGCCTTGTAAGTAGTGGTCAGTCCTTCTGGGCTTAGCAGAATTAACAGCTTTGAAATCCTGCTTCCTTCCCTGGTTTACTGGCCTTTTCCTCTGGCTCCTAGCCTGCAACCGGTCCTGCCTTTGAACAGACCTTCTTTGCAGTCTTTCTGGTGTAGAAGCACATACCGTTTGATCAGTACCTGATTCCTCCTCCCACTCAGCTGATTCTTCAAAGAAACTTTGTCCTCGGGATTTTGCTAGTTTCCCTTTAGCATTGCAATTTCCTTTGCACCGTCCTGTGCCTAGTCCTCGTGTGTGTGAAGCTCTGGAATCAACTCTCAGCTGATCCTCCAGCTCCTGTTCATCTCTCCCCTCACTTCCTGTGTGACGCAGCTTATATGTTCTGTGAACTGTTTTGCTTCTCTGACCCCACCCTCTCTCTGCTTGCAGCTGTCCTAGAGGTTGGGTGTGGCTTCAAGCTAACCCTGCTTCTATGTGCCTTAGTTTCATTCTCTCTGTGGGAAATGTGCTTCTGTGATCCCATCCCCCGCTTGTGGGAACAAATCTCAGAGTTTTTTCTACTTTTAAAGGGCTCTGCAGCCTTCACATCATCACATTACTCACCTGTAACAGGTGTTCTCCAGGTACAGCAGAATCAGCCCTCACAACCCTCCCTCCTCCCCTGGGAGTTGTCTCCCTACCTTGTTTTAGCTTTACTGCCATCCTAGCTAAGTCATCTGACTGAGCAAGATGGCACCCTTGGGTGGGAAGAGGACCACACATTCATGGTTGCATGTCCCAAAGACGTTCTTTGAAAGCTGGGGAAATGCTTTGCGTGGGCTCCGTCGGCGCTGACATCACCCGTATGTGAGGACTGACTTCCTGCTTGTTCCTGGAGAATTCATGTTTCCTTGCTTTGGAACCACTACCAGCCAGTGCTTATATTTATCATTTTGTAAACCTCTTTGCCTCTCTCAGAAAGACGGTACATCAAGTTTTAATAAACCATAAACCATCCCCAAGGGCTTGGCATCCTCGGTGGTCTCTCTTGCCCACCGCTAGTTACAGCTCTTTATACCACTTTACATATAGCTCATCACCATGCTCAAGTTGCCCCATTTCCCAAAGGGGCCTGAGCGAACTGCCATTATGTGCCTTTACCAGTGAATTCCTCACTAGCCTGACTGATTTAGCCTCACAGGGGGAGGAGTGATGGAAGAAAGAAGTTCAGTAGGGTGAAGTGTTGGAGAGGAATGTAGAGAACAAGGCAGAGTCAAACCTGAGCATTTTAATTTTTCAAAGCTGACAGCTCCACTACAGAGACCTTTTCTTTTGATATCGGGAGAGAGAAGGAAGAATAAGATATGGAAGGAAGAGCCCAAAGCTCTAATTATGCATTTTAGTACCCCTAGGCAGCTGAATATTTTTGGTCTCATCCTATCATTTGTATTGTCTTTCTTTCCCTCTGCCACCATCACTCTGACACCCCCCTCCCCCCAGTTCTTTTTCCCTCTCCCAGTTCCCCCCTTCCCCTTCAAAATATATGGTACTAGGAGAGCGGCATTCTTCCTAGCTTGTTATCTACTGCCAGCCCACAAAAGGA
This sequence comes from Ichthyophis bannanicus, assembly GCA_033557465.1. NCBI lineage: Eukaryota > Metazoa > Chordata > Amphibia > Gymnophiona > Ichthyophiidae > Ichthyophis > Ichthyophis bannanicus. The sequence continues at coordinate 661,630,635 of CM066035.1, read as the reverse complement.
GGGGGTGGAAGACGGTGCCTGAAGAGGCTTCTCTTTGTATTGGAGAGTTTCAGGAAGATGGAAGGCTGTGGGTCAGGAAGTGGTCTAGATTTATCAGTATCTAACAGCCTCAATAAATTTGGGTGGAGAGAGTTTAGTAAATAGGGTGATGATGATAATGATATCAGTAGCTCATTAACTCATTTGAATACACATTCAAGTTGGGGGGGGATCTAAGTCTTTGTACTTGCAGGCTTTGTAGAGTTCATGGTGTCAAGCAGCGTGATTGCTGTGCACTAGGAACTCAATGAGGTCCAATGTTCCTTCAGTTAAAGCATGCAGAAAGTGAAACCTGGGCAAGGTGCGTTCACTATGTAGCTCCAGGTCTTTGGAATCTGCTGCCCATTAAGATAAAGGAAATTGCTGTATATCTGTTGTTTCAGAAGCAATTAAGATCTATTTTTCTGCAGGCTTTAACCTAGTAACCATTTTGGGCTCAATTTTAAAATGGATGATCGTTTGATATTATATGTAGGGAAGAAGTGGCTGATATGGCCTCACATGTTAGGTTTGGATGTTTATATACATGTGTAATTGATTTGATTCTAGATGCATTAGTATTTAATTGTGCTACACATCATCTGCAATGTTTAGCAAATGATGTAATCTGCTTTGTCCTGATACTTATCTGTAAAACACAGAATATAGACATGGATTTGAATTAAAAGAAATTAAGAAGAAAGCCTTAGATGTATTCCCAAATTATCCACAGGACCTTGTAATCTTTTCACCTGCTTTCTGTGCTAGCTGAATTTGGCTGGGAAATGGTATGCTACATTTTTCAAATGTAATACTGTATGTGTATACCAGGGATGTGCATGTCCCATGATGTCTCATACTGTTTTTAAACCAAAATGACGGGCAAATACTTGAAATTATTTTCCCTCATGTTGTTAATAGTGTGCTTGATTGCTCAATGGTGTACGCGATTGCTCACTAGTGTGTGCTGTCACTCAGTTGTGCACCTTACCGATCGATGGTGTGCAGAATGGAAAAATAGCGTGCCTTTTGATAAACAGTGTGTTTTGTTGATCAGTAATGCACAACATAGAGTAGCAGTGGGCACGTTTGAGCAATGGTATGAGTTACTTGAGCAATAGCGCTTGTTACTAACAACATTGCCACTGAAACAAAAAAAACCCTAAATGTTGGGCAGGTCCTGGCAGACTTTCCTTTTAATGGCTGATTTGTTTAGGGTCTTCAGGAGCAGGGAGAAAGACAATCTGCAAGGCCATGACATGGGGCACAACTCTTTGGCAGCACACTTTCACCTTAATTTATGGGGTTGCTATTTCTGTAAAACCTTTGTCCTTTGTAGTAGTCAGTGGTTTCTCTTAGTGTCTCCATTTCTTGGTTTTTTTTTCACAATTAAATCCACTACACACTAGGTTGCGAATTAGCTATATTTTACAGGATTATACTTCCTAAAGCAAAGTTCATACTGTTCACTCACAGTTAATGCCATCTCTAAACTACAAAAGACGGGTTATTCTCGTAATCTTCAGGCCTCTCAGATGCTAAGCTGACGACATATTGTAATGGCAAGCGCTTTGAAAAGCTCTTATTCTATCACTCACCCACAGAAGGAAAACTCTCAGACAGGCTGGAATGCAAACAGGATCTTTAATGTGCACACAGGATCAGACAGAGATACCAGCAACCTACACAAGGGTCTGAACCCCGAGGGACGGCCTACAATGCCTTATATACAGTACAGTTTTAAACTCATTCTACAATCCCATTTGCCACAGGTATTTCCTGCCCACCAATCAGCAGCCCCTGGGGAGGTACCTGGGTGACCTGTCCAAACCGGTATGCTCTGGTCTGTTGGTTTCTGGGCTAGGGGATACTGTGCTCAGACCTGGAGTGGGGGGAAGGGTGCCTAGTGAAATCTCAATGCCTTTCTCTTAGCAGGCTGATTACCTCATGGCTTGCGGGGGAAGGGTCAGGCTGATCAGAGCCTCATGGCTTGCCGCATGGCTGGGGGGAAGGGTTACCTACAGCTAAACCTCATGACTGCCTCAATATACTCAGCATCACTATTCATTTGAGGAATGCTGAATATATACAGGCAGTGACCACTTCAGTGACTATTCATTTCATTTAGGTATGCTCTTCGGCACACCAAAATGCAATGGCTAACTTAACCGTCTAATGACTGACTGTCAGCACTAAATGAATAGGGTCTGCTATTCAAGCAATCCATGCAGTTAGCAGAGCTGCTAACCACATTAATCACAGTCAGTGCTGCTGAATGTCGAGGCTGCTGGCTCTATGCACCCTGGTGCTAAGCAGTTAGCGATATGCGGTGAAAGCCAGGTGCAGGTAACCTTGACCTAACATCCGCCGCATATCGCTAACCAGGCAGCAGCACAGTATTGCTGCTGCTCAGTTACAGATCAGCAAGAGCGGCTAACCCAGCTACTCAATTCTGGGGCCAGATATGACCTTGACATTGAATATCTAGGTTTACTCCAGCGCCAGCGGGTAGCCACATTAGCAGCACTAGCCGCCGATGCTGAATATCGGGCCCATAGTTCCAGTTCCCTCTCTGCTCTTCCCCAAACCCAGCCCCTTATTACCCAGATAAAATCTGGTCATTAAGTGAGTTAAATAGCTCAGTTTTATTTGTGTAAGATCGGAAAATATCCACATAAGCAAGCTAGCACATGCTTAATTCACTTATTTCATGCCTGTATAGCTAAAGTGTATGCACATATTCTAGCACAATTTATCCCAATTTATTCAAGCCCAGCGGATATCCACATTGACAAAATTGTAGTTTAGCACACTGGCAGGGCTGGAGTTAGGGGGTAGCAAATGGTGGCAATTGGCCTGAGCCCCCCTATCAGAAGGGGCCCCAAACTGCAGGTGGTCTTTGGCTTTCCTCACAGTTTTTGCTCCTGGCCCATGCATGTCTAACAATGGCCCTGCTCACCAGTCTCCATGGAGCAGGCATTGCAGACACGGAAAATACATATATGGCCAAAAGAAGAGCCGGATAACCACTGAAAGCCCTTTAAAGTCTTTATTCCTAATTTGAAACAAAGGAAGAGAAGCGGATAAAGACACATGTGAATTTGTTGCAATGGACAAACGTCCTCTCTGTAGAAGTACAGAAGGGAGAAGTTCATGTGATGCAGGTAGCTAGCTCAATTAGCCTAGTTTGCTGCTGCTCCTCCACTGCTATTGATCCCAGCACTCAGAAGATGTCATGTCTAGTGCTCAGTGCATGACCTCCCTCTCTTACTAAGACAGAGGCTGGAAGGAGCAGGCTCAGGAGGGGGAAGAGATGCTGGACCTGTATGCAATGTGTGTGCTACTCAAAGCCGGGTCTATCTGTTCTCTGTCTGCTGTCTGTTAATTTATACACTCCAGGGCTCATGCTCTAGTTAGGAAGGGAGGCATCTGTCTCATATTGCTGCAAAGTGCAGAGAGCCAGGGCTGGCACCACAGCTGGTTCAAGATCCTGGCTCCCTAGGCAAACCTTAAGCCTTATATCTTTCCCCCCACCCCCTCCAGGCTGACAGAATCTATTGTTTAGCTTTGAATGCCCTGCTCTTTGCTGCTCCACAGAAGCTGCTTACCTAGGCAGCTGCTTGGTTTGCCTAATGGTTTGCCCAGCCCTGCAGAAAGCAGAGCCCAAGTGCTGATCTGGATCTAAATATCAGGCAACAGTGATTTGTCTATGCCACGCTGATCAGTTCTGATGGTATACCAGTGTGCCATGGCATGCTGGTTGGCAAACACTGTTTTAGAAAGCAATGAGCATATCAGTAGCCCTTTTTTTCTATGGGTAAAGCATTTAAATCTACTTTAAGATACTTTTTATATTTGATATAAGATTCAGCATGCAAATCACCATCTGGCAGCCTGAGAAATGCAACTTATTTCCTTGTGAATTTCTTTAAAATGTATCAAAGCACTTTCTGTTTAAAACTTTAAGAGCATTAATCTTCCTGGGTTCCTTCATGGGCTTTCAATATCGATGGTGCTCTAGAAAATGCAGCGTACAACATACACTAGCCCATTCTATTGTCTTCTCATCTCATACTGCGATCTGTACTGCAGAAACCCATAATTAACGTGAAAGAACTGCAAGTTGTTTGAAGTCGATGTGCTTTTCTTCAGTTTAGCTACATTGTTTTATTCTAAATAGCCGCCGCACACCATCTTTCAGGCAAACAGCGGCCAAGAGCACAGGAATTGTTGCAGAAGAAAAGAGCCGGCTCAGGGAGATTTAGCAGGAGGGACCCTTCTGTTGAAGGCTCATTGGGGATGCAGAGTGCATTGCAGCATTAAGCATTCTCCTCGTGTTTCACATAAATGCATCCTGTTCTCCTGAGAGGACGGGCAGTGCATTTTGAACCGGCTCATTCAACTTGAATGTTGGTGAAAGGTGAGTTCTGAGCAGGTAGAGAACAAAGGCATTTTTTTTTCTTAGAGACTGAAGAAGGGTTAAGCCGTCAGCCGCTAGCACGGCTGGCTGTTGGGGTTTTCTATGCTGCCTTGAATGTGCCCTGTATCTGAAAGTCACTGTTAGGATCACACGCTGCCGGGTAAAGCACAATAATGTACCTCTGGGCACAAATGGAAATGACTCTGTAGCCCTTTTCAGAGCCTAGTGACTTCGGACTGCACAGTGATTTCACCTGTTGTGTCTTCGCCGGGGTAGGCGAGTGTACGTTTCTCTGTCACAGAGAACAGGGAGACAAGTTGTCTTTTCCAATCCCTTAAAAAAAAAAAAATTGGAGCCGTGCTTCAGCTTTAGCTTTTTCTAGGTAGAAAGAACCGGAGAAGTCTACAATTCAAATAGACTTGGCACTTTCTGAAGCGAGGCTTTTCATCCTAAAGGAGCACTTGGCGAGACAATTTCCATGATTATTTTCATTCATCGTGAATGACCAGCAGCAGTAACGAGGGGGGGAAAAACCCCTGCACAGAACTCTGTGAATGAACTGATATGTCGATTCACACTGCATGAACCAGTGGTTGGGTAAATCGGAGGTGGATGCCCCATTCCGGTGGAAACATGGACATGATCTTGTAATCCACCTTGGACGTTTTGAAACCGAACACCACAGAGGACACAGTAGAGTGAAAGGTAAGACCAGATACATCACCTGAATACAAAATAGCATTTTGATATCCAGTCCTGTCTGTTTCAGTTCTACATGTAGCCTAGTGTTATGGTTCTTCTCACTAGAGGAAATAACATATTGAGATGAAAATAGTAAATACAGTGTCGGGGGCAACCTTTACTGTACCAATATATGAACCCTATTATCAGAATTCCTTCTCAGTAAGAAAGATGCTGTAATAGTGCTGTTAACACATTAAAAATATATTTTATATGAGCTATTGTAGTTAAGATATTCATATGAGCAGCACTTTCTAATATGCCAGGTCATATTGTTTCTATTAGTTGGTTCTGCAATTTTGTCTAACTTTTGTAATCTGCTTTGAGCATGATTTCTTGTGAAGAATGGGCATAGAGAGCAAAAATATTTTAGAATTTTGGAATTTTATTTTCTTGAAAAGGGGAAGAAATATTTTTGCTCCTTTTTAAAAATGTGTGCTAACCTCTAGCATGGTGACGGAAAAATAAAAAGCCACACCCGGTTTAACATTTTCCCTAGAGACAAGGTCCCCTATCTGAAAAGTGGGTAGTTCACAGAGGACCTGCATTACAGAATGACGTAGGAAGTGGGCAAAGAAATGGGTCTACTGGATCACAGATCTGTTCAATCCTGTAATGGACAGCCTGGAATGAATTTTCACTAGGCGAGCATATTTAGTATCACTCTGTGGAGAGGGAAAAGTCTATCTCCAGGAGCAAGAGGTAATGAGAATGAAAAAAAAAAACCCATCTTGGGAATGTTACTTAGCTTGTGGTATGATAGAGGGAGTGCATACAACACACAGGGTCTGCTAGGATCACTGTGGTTTGCATCATGCTGTATTGAGGTATTGATTGTGTATCTTGCGCTACAGTACAGCAGAATTTACCCTTGTTAAAATTAGTAAATGGATTTTAAATGGCATAAATCTCACAGCTGCAATAGTTGCTTTTTCAGCCTGCTTTCTGAAGGATAAAAGGCTTATAACATCATCATGTGTGTTTGTTTTGCTCTCAGTAACCACATTTGCAATTCATGGCCAGTGGTTTTTGAAGACTCTGCAAAGATCTTTATCTGTGGCCCATGTATTAGCAGGAGCTTGCAACATCTGCATCATGCATCCCAAAAGTAGGCTCCATTAGCTCAGTGTGGAACTTTCTCTATCTTGTAATACCCGTAGACAGCAAATAGAACATAATGGAATCATTTTTGTTTTTAATTCTTCCTTCTGCTAGTACTTTTGTCTGAATGCAGGCTTCCGGTCACAATATCTCAAATGCATCAGTGGGACAGGGATCACTGCACTGTCACCAGGATCATTAGATCTCGGATAACAAATCACCGTTTGCCAGTCAATAAATGCGCTCAGTTGAAGGTTATGAAAGGCGGTCTAATGGACTTTAGACTGAATGGGTAATTTCCCTGGATTTATTAGCTTACCATGGCTTTATTTCCCATTCTCCAGTCTGGGATTCAATGGTCTCTGTGCTAGTGTGGGATGCTCTGGCCATCTTAGAAAATGGATAGCTAAGGGGAGAAGTGAAACCATTTGACTATTCTGGATACAGTCCAAGACATTGATTTGGCTTCCTTTTCAAGACACACTTTGGGAACATTCTCCACTAGGCAAATGTAAGAATTGCCCTTTAGATGTCCTTGGTACTGCATAGGAAGGAGTAACACTATTTGTTTTCAGCCACAGATTTCTGCTTTAAAAATATACAGAAAGGCCGGTAATGATTACAACTGTATCTCGTCGTCATCCAAAGACATTTAAAAAGAATTACTACTTTTAACTATTGCGAAATGGTACCTTTTTTATCTGCTTATAAAAGATGGAAAGCCAAGTTAATCATTTAAATTTAGAAATGTAAATTTTAGACAGACACAAGGTCACATGTTATCCTGAGAAAAAGTGAATTGGATTGAGATCAGAAAAGTATTACCCCTCTTTCGGGAAAAGATAAAAGCATGGTCTTTTGGGTGGAGGAGAAGGGAGGCCCATGTGATAGAATAAGCAAGATTGCTGTCAAGGAGTTTGGTTTGTTTGTGAGGGAGCAATATGATTCTTGTGAACAATTGTTTTATTATAGTGGGGTGAGGAGGGATTGAGTAGGTGGGGTTTTTAGGATTTTATGATTATTGTGTTTGCTATTTTATATTGTAATAGATCTTTGGCTTTTTTGGTGAGATGTAAAAGCTAAATAAATAACTTTAAAAAAGCAAGAGAGCCTGAACTATTAATAACAATTTGCTAAGCATAAAATTGCTTTGGGTTGTGTATTGATACAGCTATCAGGACCTCCAAAGCCAAACATTATAAATGGTAAATGGTAGGAAAAAAATATAAACATTGTAATATTTACAAGACGCTGCCCTAAAAAGAGATGTGGCAATGGCGAATGGACAAGTGTGACCAATATGAAGAGCAAGGACCAAACGTAATGAATCACTCTAGAAATTCTTCTTGTCATTTTTTTCTTCATTAAATAAGGCCCTTAGGGGAAAAGCCTATTGATCTGAAGTGATTCATAGTGGACTTGCAATGTTGCTAATGAACATCGAATGCTCCTTTGTGATCAAGCAAGTTCCTACTTTTAGAAGATAATTAGTGTTTGCAAACTATTTAGAGGAGAAGTGTAGGCCGCGTGGTGAATCCAAGCCGGCCGCCCGTAACCGGGTGGCACAGCGAGATGCGGAACCCGGTTTCGGGTCCGCAGGAGGGAGGGGGAGGAGAGAGGAGAAAAGATGACGCGGCAGCATCTTTTGAAATCACTGGCTCCCCCCTTGGGCGTGTCGCGAAGCATGAGGGGAGAGCCAATGAGCGAAGGGGCAGACCTGGCTCGAAGACTGACTGAACGGAGTCAGTCAGAAGAAAAGGTCTGGTGGACAGCGGGGAGTTGGTTTCGGTGAGAAAGCAGGGGCCTCAGGTGCAGATGTTCGAGGGCGGCGTGCACGTGGCGGCCTTCTTGAGCGGCAACCAAGAGCGGAGAAGCAAGAGCGTGGGGCCGCATGCAGCACAGCGTGCTCGAGTGCCGACGGCACACGGTTATACCAGGTGAGGCAGCATCGGAGGTCGAAGCAGTATCGGCAGTCAGAGCGGAGGAAGGCCCTACGGCAAATGGGGATAAAGGGGACTGGATAAGCAGGATATATTTAAAAAAAAAAAAAAACAGAAGAAGGAACGGATATATATAGTTATAAAAAAAAAAAACAGGGCAGTGGAGCAGCAGGCAGGCGTGTGCAGGAGCAGAAGCACACAGGAGGCAGGCATGCCAGCACGGGGGGCAACGGAGTGGGGGAGAGGGCCGGTGAGGGTTCGGGGGGCCACCGGACAGAGAGGGCGACAGGCGGAGCAATCAAGGGGGGCAGCCGTTCTGATGCGGGGCAGGGGGTTGTGCGGGCTGGCAGAAGGGCGAGGGGGTCGGGGTTGGCTTTGGGGATGAGGGGGGGCAGAGAGAGAGTGTGGAGGGCCAGTGTGAGGGCTCCGTTGAGAGGAGTTATGCGAGGAGATGGTACAGAGCCTCAGCCAGTGGGATGTCCGGCGGCGGAGTCCGAGGGGGGGGGCAGGAGTGGAGGGATGGAGCGATTGCACAGGACGTATGGTGCGGGGGATGGGGAGGTGGCTGCGGGTCAGCAGGGGTTTGGAGATGGTATGAGTGCGGCGGGGTCAGCGGCTCTTCCATTCACATGGCAGGGTAGTATCCCAGTTGGAGAAAGGTTGGCGGGACTAGGGGGCATACCTGGGGGGGGGGGGGTTCTGTTTCCCTGGCAGCATTGGCTGGGGGGCAGACAAGGTTCATCAGGGGCAGAGTGGCTGGGGACGTGGCAACCAGCTTGGCCGTCAGTGGTCCCTCCCCCAGTGTTCTCTTTTATGTCTCCTCAGGTACCGGCGATGGTCCCTTACCCAGCAACACAGGTGGGCGGCGGCCATGGCGGAGCAGAACAGCAGCAGCGCGGCATGGTGGACAGCACAGTGGAGACAGTGACAGCCCCCGAGATGGTGGAGGAGCCAAGGGTGGCAGGAGAGCTGCGGGAGGATACAGAGGAGGTAGCAGACAGGGGGGGGGAAGGCACGCAGGAAACAAAAACATACATGTCAGAGGCGACATGGTTCGGATTCCTCATCGTCCTCATTATCGGCATTGGTGTTGTTGTCGTCGGCATCAGAAAGTGGAGGGGTAGGTCGGGAAGGAGGAGGTAAGGAGGGGGGTGTAAGCAGGACGGGAGGTGGTGCCCCGTCATTAGCGGCGTATGCAGAGCTATGGGAAGGGGTGTCCAGATGCTTGCATAGTAAGATTAGGAAAAGGAGATATATTGATATTTTCCGATTGTTAGAATGTCGGCATCGGTCGGGGGATAGTATGAAGAAGAGGAAGGAGGATGAAAAGGCCGGTCGCGTTAAGAAGGTGTCTAGGAATGTGGTGAACTGGACGAGAGCATTTTTGCGATTGGCTAGTGTATGGGGGCACCACTATCCAGAACAGTACGGGATGTTGTTAGAGTACGCGGATGCCATTCTGGAGGCTGTGCAGATGCATGAAGGATGGTCGTGGTTGAACTACGATGAGAAGTTCCACGATAAAATGGAGGAGAACCGGTTAATGTTGTGGGGATCGCAAGACATTAATCTGTGGCTAACACAAATGTCTGCCAAATCAGGGGCAGGGAGTATGGGAGGAAAACTCAGAGGAGGGCTAGCAGGGGGGACGGGATGTTCCTTTCGGCCGGCAGGCACCCCTTTGCAGCAGAAAGGAGGAAGTCTGGGAACAGGAGACGTGTGTTGGAGATTTAATAAGACCTCATGTCCCTTTCCCGATTGCAAGTTCCGACACGCATGCTCAAGTTGCAGAGGTGGGCATTCGGTGGCAAAATGTCTTAAAAAAGGGACCACCCCGATTAGCGGTTCGGTCAGTAAGTAACTTGGACATGAGCAGCCAGACAGTAACCCCAATACAAGTGAGAGCGTTAAAGGCACGGCTGCAACGATACCCAAGAAGGGGAGAGGGGAAGGTGTTGGAAAAGGGATTTCAAGAGGGATTTGTTATCCCTGTTGATGGCATGGTGGTAGCCTGCACGTTGCACAATTCACCTTCGGTGTGGCGCTTTGCACCAGTAGTAAAGGATAAATTGTTGAAAGAATTGGAGTTAGGGAGGATAGCGGGCCCATTTGAGGAAAAGCCGTTCTCAAATTTGGTAGTGTCCCCCTTGGGTATTATCCCCAAACAGGAAGCAGGAAAATTTAGATTAATTCATAACTAGTCATTTCCTGAAGGCTCATCGGTCAATGATCATATACCTAGGGATAGCTGTACAGTTCGATATGCTTCATTTGACAGAGTGGTGGAATTGGTGCGTCAGGCAGGGGTTAGTTCATGAATGGCGAAGGTGGATATTGAGTCAGCGTTTCGGCTGTTGCCTGTACATCCGTCTAGTTTTCCATTGTTGGGTTTTTGGAGGGTTTCGTGGCCTTGGCCGAGGACTTGGGAGTGCCATTAGTGGAAGAGAAGACGGAGGGTCCTACGAAGCAGCTAACATTTCTGGGAGTGGAATTGGATTCAAAGGCAATGGCGGCGCGGCTGCCGATAGAGAAAGTGATGAAGCTGCGGGTTCTAGTGGCCAATGCTTTAGTTTCCTGTAAGATGAGCTTGAGAGAATTGCAGGCATTGATAGGTGTGTTGAATTTCGCATGCCACGTCATACCGATGGGTAGGGGGTTTCTGCAGAGATTGGCGGGGGCCACAGTGGGGGCATGTAAACCGCATCACCGGATCAGGGTATCGCGGGTGATGAAGGAGGATTTGCGGATTTGGGACATCTTTTTGCAGGAATTCAACGATACGACGGTAATGATGGAGGGGGAGCTCTCATCGGGGGACTTGCAGCTATTGTCGTAAGCGGCTGGGGGGTTGGGGTTGGGCATCTATTTTGCGGGGGCATGGTGTTCGGAGAGATGGCCCTGGACTCGGCAGGAAGTGGGTTTAGTCACTAACATAGCCTTTCTGGAGTTTTTTCCCATGCTGGTGGCATTGGAGTTGTGGCCCGATCACCTGAGCAACAGATGGGTATTGTGGTGGTGTGATAATGAGGCAGCAGTGAATGTCATCAATCGATACACCCCAAGATGCGTTCCAGTGGCTGACTTAATGCGGGAAGTGGTATTAGCTTGTTTAAGGCTGAATGTTGTTGATCAAAGCTTGACATCTTACGAGGTGTACTAATGAGATTGTGGATGCTCTTTCTCGTTTCCAATGAGACAGGTTCCGGAAACTGGTGCCAGTTGCAGACGAGACTGGATTACGGGTCCCAGAGCACTTGTGGCAGGTTGGCCTGAAGAGATACTGAGTTTGCTAAGAGGTTCGGTGGCGCGAAGCACATGGTCGGCTTATCAGCGGGGATGTGACAAAGTGGAGGAGTTCTTATTTATTTATTTATTTATTTATTTATTTAGACAGTTTTGTATACCGCCTTATCCTTCAATCAAAGCGGTCACAACACAATTGGGAGATACATTTAACACGCGGGGATATGAGACACATACACTAATACTTACAGGGAACATGGGCAATGAAGGGTTAAGTGGCTTGCCCAAGACCACAAGGAGCACCTGTGGGACTAGAAACCCCAGTCCTTCCGGCCCAAGGTTGCTGTCCTCTAGTGGGATTTGAACTCCCGACCTTCCGGCCTGAAGTACCTCGCCCCAACCACTAGGCTACTCCTCCCTTTCTTGTGGGTGCAGGGATGGCAGCCGGATGCAGTGTCGGATTGGATGTTAGCAAAATATGTGGTTGATGCCAAGAACAAGGGGATGTCCAAGGCAGCGGTCCGTTCGCATTTAGCAGGGTTTGAATTTTTCGCAAAGGCAGTGGGTTGGATTCCGGTTGGGGGTGGGTTTTTAACCCAGCAGTTGCTGCAAGGGTGGGGGAGACTGCAGCCAACGGCTAGGGACAGCAGACAGCCGATTACGCATGACTTGCTGGTGAGGCTATGCACGGCTCTCCCGTTGGTGGCATCATCTGCGTATGAAGCGGCATTATTCAAGGCGTTTTTTTGTTTGGTGTTTTTTGGGGCTTTCCGGGTCGGGGAATTAGTAGCGGATTCAGGGGGCAGGTAGTACCGGTGGTTTGCTGCTGCGACAGGTGCAGGTGGAGAGAGGGTATGTGTGGGTGTTGTTGGCACGCTCTAAGACCGACCAGCAGGATCGGGGGTGGTGTGTGGTCCTACGGGAGATGGAGGGTGTGGCAACCTGCATGATGGCGGCCTTACGGGAGTACGGGCGCTGGTGACCTGCAGGTGGGGGGGGGGCGTGTTCTTCATTCATGTGGATGCACGTCTGCTGACGCGGTTTCAGGTTACAGCAGTATTAAGAATGGCCCTACAGTGGATTGGGGAGGTGCCGCATCAGTTTGTGGCACACTACTTCCATATTGGGGCAGCGACTAGTGCTGCGGTGGCGGGTTTATCTGACCGAGAGGTGCAACGCATTGGTCGATGGCGCTCTAAGGCTTTCCTAGGATATGTCCGACTGTAGAGATAGTCAAGCGGGAGTGTTGGGGGGGAGTTAATTCTGGTTTTTCTTTTGCAGATAAAGGGCGAGGTCTGCATGGCTGTTGGCTGGTCGGCCATTCCTTTGTTCATTGGGCGGGTCGGCATGCAGCTGTGCAGCTGGTAGGGGAGAATCTTGGCCTGAATCTGGAGGTGGCGTCCGTATTATGGCTGGGTGAGCGAGGTCTCCGTTGGACACAGTTGCTCCCTTTGCTGCGGCACCATGGGTGGCTGCAGAGTTCACCGGACTTGATGTTAATACATTTGGGGGGCAATGATCTATCATCATGGACCTGCAAGCAACTGATCCGAGTGGCTCAGAAAGATTTGGAAGTGGTTCTGCAGTTGTTTCCAGGCATCATATTAATGTGGTCTGATATTATTCCACGGCCAGTCTGTCGGGACCAGCGACGCTGGTCGAGAGGGCTGACAAAAATCAATCGACAGATTTGCCGTTGGGTTTGTGCTCATGGGGGGTACCAGGTAATGCATTCTTGGGTGGAGGTAGGCTGTGCGGGATTGTACGGTCAGGATTGGGTCCACTTATCCCCGGTGGGGTTAGATTTGTTATTGAACGATTGGCAGGAGGCATTAGAGTGGGTAGTTCAGAGGGATCCTCGCTGGTCGCAGCTTTTGGGGGGGGGGGGGCGGCAAAGGGACAGTGAGGTCACCTGTGCCAGTGGCGGGATCCCGGAGGTATCCGGGGACCGGAGCCTTTGGATAAGCTTGGGATGGGGGTGGAGTACCCCTGACCCAGACAACTCCTGGGCTGGCTTTTGCTAATTATATGGCGAAGTCGGGGAACAAGTGGGTGAGGGAATTTAGAAAAGCGGAGGCGTGCGCACCTTGCTAGTGACATGGCTGGTGAGGCATTATTCCACGGGTATATGCAAAAGGATTGTTATTGATGCTGATTGTTATACTGTTTAAATGGTTAATAAAGCAGTGAACAGGCATTGTACTCAAAAGCTGGCGTCCGAGAGTTTGTGGAAGCCGGAAGGCGGGGAGGGGGTGAGGGGGAAGAGTGGGGGATGGTGAAGCATCGAGTCCGACCTACTCCGGTTATATTGTTGAAATGATTTAAACTAAGCTGCATGTGGTTGCTTCGTGTCTGTGTTTAGACGTGGTCTGTAGTTGTTGCTCTATCTATTTATGCTGTCAAAGTTTGTTTTCTTAAAGATACAGTAAATGTGTGGAAATCTAAGCAAGAATGCACAATAAGTGCTAAGTGACTCTTGTAAGCAAATCATTCCCATTTGGCTTATTATTAATGTCCCTTTATGCAGAGTTGCCAAGTTAGCCAGTCCCAGATTTGTTGCCAGTTCTGGTTTAAAATTTTCGTTCCAATGCATTATGGTATTTGTAGCCCCTGATTTTAACCCATTGGAATCAGTGCTGCAGGTCCAGTAGTGCATGAGGATGTGAACATGAAAAGTCCAGGACTGGTTTAAAATCTCACTCATGGAACTTGGGAACTTGGCAACTCTGCTTCAATTGAAAGAGTTTGGAATGGCACTATGAATGATGGTATGGCTTTTTTTTGTTCAGAACCAGACATGTGATAGAAACCCCTTTTGTTTCATGCGCAAATTGCTCACAAAATAAAGAACCACGGTGCTTGAAAAGAGAGAAAAAAAACCTTTTGGGGGCAAAAAAAGTAAATCTGCAATGTCAACATTAAACTCCATTTACCAAAATACCATATGGCAAACATTAGTGTTACTGCACTTAAAACATTTTTGTTTCAAAGTTGCAAACTTGTGAGACTATGCTGTTAACTTGCCAGTTTCTCTGTTCTTTAAAGTCCTTTCTTGAGCTTGTTCTTCAAACTCTATTCTTTTTTTATACTGATAGGTTTATCAGTCTCTGCTATCCGAATACGTGATAGCCAGAGTGGTATTCAGTGGTGCTATCTATATAGTGCCACTGAATATTCTCTGATTACTTTGGCACTATCTGGATAGTGTCAGGGCAGTCCAAGGGCATTCTCCTGATTTATCAATATAGTGGCAATTTTCAGCGTCCCACCACGGATAGTTATCTGGATAGTCTGGGACAGCGCACTGCTGTCTTAAATGGCTTTCTGGATAGCAATGCTAAAAATTACCCCATACAGTTAGGGTGCTCAGGTTTGTTCTACAAACATTTACAATTAGAAAATCTTTTTTCATAGCTCTTGAATATAGTATTTGTATAAAGTGATTTTATTTTTTGTGTTACTGTGTCATTTATTTTCATATTATTAAAGATTTTATCATTTCTTATTTATTTGACGTAGAAAAAGTGCATTTTTTGTATCTTTGCCCCTGCTTTTTAAGTTTCATATTGGTATTGTGTAATGATTAGTGCCTCTCCATTTGATTTGCTGTCTATATCTGGATGGCTATCCATGTGGCAATGCTGAAAATCACCACTATACAGATAGCAGCCATAGTTGACCAGGCAAAATGGATATTTAGTGCTGGCCATAATCCAGATATTGGTGCTGAATATCTGTTTTTTATTTAACCATGTCAGCTGACATTTAAAAAAAAACACTGACTGCCACTGTTAAATACTGACCTGAGAATTTTTATATTCTCGTGGAGCCTAATCCAGGAAGGGGCTCGTCCGCACGTTCCAGAACAGAATGGGCTCCATTGTACCTGATTCTGCACCATAGGAGCTAGATGCTTCCATGGATGCAGGATCATGCAACAGGATGGCTCGGTCTATCCCTGCAGCAGCCATGGGGATGTCCTAGAGGTAGCATGGTCAGGTCCCCCTGCTCTCGGGTCTGCCAGGGCCGGGATCGGGTGATGGGGCATACCTTCAGTAGCTTCATTCCATTGGGGGGGGGGGGGGGGGCGGCCAGGCCAGGGTGCATGGGTGCCCAGTGCTTATTCCACCTCTGAGGTAAACTGAGGTGAAATAAGCCACGTGTCCCCCTGGTGCTCCCCAGACATATAGGGCCATGATCTGAATCAGAGAGCACTAGTTTAGAAAAGCTGCTACATACATGTGTATATGATTTATAGCACACACAGATTCCAAGGTGTGATGTGATTGAACTTTTAAAATATATATGTACTTCCCATTTTACAAGGGAATTACATGTACAAAAATTTCCCAGTCAACATCTACATTTCCTCCAAATCATTTATAAGCACAAGCTCACTGTGTGTTTGGAACTAGAGTTTTACAGAGTGAAGGGAGATGGTGGTCATTGTTAAGTGCCATTGAGTTGATATCAACTCATGGTAATCCTGTGGCTAGTTGTCCTAAACTGCATTCTCTTTCTCTTCACTTGATGTGTCCAAAGTATGAACACTGAAGTCATAAGAACGTAAGAACATATCAAAAATGCCATACTGGGTTAGACCAAGATCCATCAAGCCCAGTATCCTGTTTCCAGCAGTGGCTAATTCAGGTCACAAGAACCTGACAGGTTCCCAAAAAGGCATACAGGCTCCACAAAACTTGTCCTGGAGCAAGCAGTGGATTTTCCAGGTCCTCTTAATGGTTTATGGATCTTTCCTCCAGGAACTTGTCCAAACCTTTTTTAAACCCAGCTTTTACTGCATCCTACAGAGTTTGATTACAAATTGAGTGAAAAAATAATTTCTCTTAGGGACTTGTTTACAAAGCCGCGGGAGCCGCGGCCCCATTGAAATCAATGGGGTGTGGCTCCGATAACGATTGCGAACCACTACCGCGGCTTTGTAAACAAGCCCCTTAGTCTTAAATGGATTATGTTGTAGGTTTATTGTATGTCCCCTAGTCTTTCTACTTTTTGATGGTGTAAACAGCCAATTTACCCTTTTCTGTACCTTTTCTAATTTTACTATATCCTTTTTAAGATATGGTGACCAGAATTGCACACAATATTCAAGGTGCAGTCATACCATGGAACAATACAGGGGCATTATAATATCCTTTGTTCTATTCTCCATTCCTTTCTTTATGAATCATAGCATTCTGTTTGCTTTCTTGGCTGCTGCTGTACACTTGTCATTTGAGCCTCCAAGGAAAGTTTAGGTTTGATCTCCGCCAATACTGATTGATCTGTTCTTTGAACAGTTCATGATATATACAGTATTCTTTGTCAGCACCATAATGCGAAGGCATCAATTTTCTTCCTGTCTTGCTCCTTCACTGTCCAACTTTCACATCCATAGAACATTAAAAATACCATTGCTCAGACAAATTAAATCTTTGTATGCAGAAATACATCTCTGTACATGAAATTCTTGTTTAGGTCATTCTACCAAGAGCAATTCATAGTAACATAGTAATATAGTAAATGACGGCAGATAAAGACCACTATGGTCCATCTAGTCTGCCCAGTAAGATGGCAAGAGTAGGTGCACCTGCTACTTCGTGCAGGCCACCCCTCCCCATGTCTTTGTTTTAGGGTTGAACCCACCGCTCCGTGTAGGACACCCCTGTATGTTGAGAAATTAGTTAGTTAAGTTTATTTTGATTTTATCCTGTTGCTGTAGAGGGATCCACTGTGTCTGTCCCATGCCATTTTGAATTCTGTCACTGTATTTGCCCCCAACACTTCCATCGGGAGGGCATTCCAAGCATTCACCACCCTTTCAGTGAAAAAGCATTTCCTGACATTGCCTTTCAATTTACCCCCTTGCAGCTTCATGTTATGCCCTCTAGTTTTACAGTTTTACAATTCATTATTTGATTTCTTGACTTTGTCAATTTATTTCATTTATTAGATTTACCCTGCTCTTAAAAAGAAGTCCAAAGCAGAAAAAAAAACCCATATACATAAAGAAAATATACAATAATAAAAATACAAACATATCAATATATTAATATAATCACAGCAGCAGCAGTAGAAGCACCCTCAAACCAGCTACAAATTGTTCAGCCACCCTGAAGGAATAGAAGTGGCTTCTTTGCCTTCCTAAACCCCATAAGATCATCCAGGAACCACATGTCAACCAGCAACCCATTCCATAAAAAGGTCAACGAGCATACCAGTGTCCTGACCAGCAACCAAACCAAGCAGAACAATCTTGCAGTTCATTGTTGATTATGGATCCAAGCAGATTGAAGTTGTCTAATATTTCTATTTCTACTCCATCAAGGATGAAATTATCTATTTTGCCAGTTGTCAGGGTCTTTGTCATCTTAATCTGATCAGAGAAGAGCAGTGCTTTTTACAGTGCTCTGCTAAAGAAGTGGATATTGCCTCCTGTGACACCTTGCTGTGAGTTCTAGCTGTTTATTAATTATTGATTGTTTGTCTAACTGTTTATTTAATTATTTATTGTTTGTCTTAGTGGTGTGCTAGTTCAGCCTTCTCAGTTATAACTTACCTTGCCTCTCTCAACTAACTGGGCCTTGTGTGGTAGCCAGGTTAACTGTCCTTTTTACATTAAATCTCTCTCCCCAGAGCCTGCTCTGTGTTAAACTTTTTTTCCTGTCCTAGCCTGCCTGAGTGAATCCTCCCCCTCCCCCCCCCCCCCTGCTGAGGTATTGTGTAGCCTTCTTCCTGTTTCCCCCACGTGTGCATAGTCTGTTTTAGTCTGCTTTTCTCTGATCAGAGAAGAGCAGTGCTTTTTTCAGTGCTCTGCTAAAGAAGTGGATATTGCCTCATGTGACACCTTGCTGTGAGTTCTAGCTGTTTATTAATTATTGATTGTTTGTCTAACTGTTTATTTAATTATTTATTGTTTGTCTTAGTGGTGTGCTAGTTCAGCCTTCTCAATTATAACTTACCTTGCCTCTCTCAACTAACTGGGCTTTGTGTGGTAGCCAGGTTAACTGTCCTTTTTACATTAAATCTCTCTCCCCAGAGCCTGCTCTGTGTTAAACTTTTTTTCCTGTCCTAGCCTGCCTGAGTGAATCCTCCCCCTCCCCCCCTGCTGAGGTATTGTGTAGCCTTCTTCCTGTTTCCCCCACGTGTGCATAGTCTGTTTTAGTCTGCTTTTCTCTGATCAGAGAAGAGCAGTGCTTTTTTCAGTGCTCTGCTAAAGAAGTGGATATTGCCTCCTGTGACACCTTGCTGTGAGTTCTAGCTGTTTATTAATTATTGATTGTTTGTCTAACTGTTTATTTAATTATTTATTGTTTGTCTTAGTGGTGTGCTAGTTCAGCCTTCTCAGTTATAACTTACCTTGCCTCTCTCATATAACTGGGCTTTGTGTGGTACCCCCCTCCCCCCTGCTGAGGGTTCCGGACAGGGTACCTTGTAACTGCCCTCTTTAATAGGACTTATCTCCCTCCCTCCCTCCCCAGCACCCACCCACCCCTGGGGTAATTGTAGTTTTATAGGTACTTGCACATCATTGAGGAAAGGGGCTGCTCTCAGGTGCAGCTCGTTATCCAAATCAGTCATACACAGAGGACCTGAGATTAATTACTTAAGCTTCAGGTACACAAGGTGTATTAGGGGTATTAGATACACTTTTATTGGTATAAGCATCTACACCAATCCTTATTATATACAGAATTTAAAAGACCTAAACACAAGCTTTAAACTAAGATGCAGACAGAAGTCCAGCAACGAGATGGGGGTTCTCCGGTCTTTTGCATTGAGTGTCACATGTATGATTTTCTCCCAGTTGGTGAGAGGTCTTATGTATGCACTAAGTGCAAAGAACTCTTTGCTCTCAGGGAACGAGTCCGTTCTCTAGAGGCTAGAGTAGCAGACCTGGAAGATGTAATAAAGACAGAGAAGTACATGGACGAGACCTACAGGGATACAGTCCTGAAGTCCCACCTCCAGTCTGGCAGCATCCCTGTTGCCATGGAGGAGAGAGGTCACGTGACAGGAGAGCATCACCCTGGTGTGGCAGGAAGTGATCCTGTAACTAGGACCTGTCCTCCAAGTGATGTAAAACCCTCTTGCACCGAGGACGTTTCTCCAGGGCCATGTCCCCACGAGGGGAGGGTCAGGACAGCTGTTATAGTTGGTGATTCAATCATTAGGAATGTAGATAGCTGGGTGGCTGGTGGACGTGAGGATCGCCTGGTAACATGCCTGCCTGGTGCGAAGGTAGCGGACCTCACGCACCGCCAAGATAGGATTATAGATAGTGCTGGGGAGGAGTCTGCTGTCTTGGTACATGTTGGTACCAATGACATAGGAAAATGTGGTAGGGAGGTTCTGGAGGCTAAATTTAAGCTTTTAGGTAGGAAGTTGAAATCCAGAACTTCCAGGATAGCGTTCTCCAAAATGCTTCCTGTACCACGTGCAGGACCCAAAAGACAGGCAGAGCTCCGGAGTCTCAATGCGTGGATGAGACAATGGTGCAAGGATGAGGGTTTTGGATTTGTTAGGAACTGGGGAACATTCTGGGGAAAGGGGGGGCTCTTCCGAAGGGATGGGCTTCACCTTAATCAGGATTGGACCAGACTGCTGGCATTAACCTTTAAAAAAGAGATAGAGAAGCTTTTAAACTAGAAAATAAGGGAAAGCCGACAGTCACCCAGGAGTGCATGGTTCGGACGAAGGTATCCTTGAAGGATACTACCAAAAGCAGTGAGGTTCCAAAAGGGAGTATAGTAGCCCAAATGCCCTTGAGTAAGGAGCAGACAGAGCATAAAGATTCCAAATTACCCCTGCCTACCAATAGCCAGATTAATATGAATAAAATACAGTCTCTAAAATGCTTGTATGCCAATGCTAGAAGTCTAAACAATAAGATGGGAGAGTTAGAATATATAGCACTAAATGAGAGGTTAGATATGATTGCACTCTCAGAGACATGGTGGAAGGAGGATAACCAGTGGGACACTGTGATACCTGGATACAAACTATATCGTAATGATAGAGCTGATCAAATTGGTGGAGGGGTTGCGCTCTATGTTAGAGAGGGCATTGAGTCAGAAAGGATTAAAGTTTTGCAGGGAACAAAATTTGCTGTAGAATCTCTATGGATTGAAATTCCATTTATGAAGGGGAAGGTGATGGCAGTGGGAGTATACTATCGACCACCTGGCCAGAATGAACAAATGGATGATGAAATGCTCAAAGAAATCAAGGAAGCTAACAAAAGTCACAACAGAGTAGTAATAATGGGTGATTTCAATTACCCCGGTATCGACTGGGTCAGTGTCACAGCAGGACAAGCTAAAGAGATAAAGTTTCTAGATGGAATAAATGACTGCTTCTTGGAGCAGCTGGTTCATGAACCGACCAGAGGGGAAGCCATACTGGACCTAGTCCTTAGTGGAACGCCAGATCTGGTGCAAGAAATAAGGGTGTTGGGACCACTTGGCAATAGTGATCATAGTATGATCATGTTTGATTTAATTAGTGGAGGACAGATAGTAAAGTAAGATAGTAAGTACATTCGTAGCAAAAGCCCTGTGAGAGAGTCGATTGGTCCACTAGATGATAGAGGTGTAAAAGGGGCAGTAAGAGGAAACAAGGTTATAGCAGAGAGACTGAATGAATTCTTTGCTTCGGTCTTTACTGAGGAAGATGTAGGGATGTTACCCAAGACTGAAATGGTATTTAAAGGTGATACTGCAGAGGAATTGAGAGAAATATCGCTACACCGGGAAGATATATTACAACTATTTGATAAACTGAATAGTAGCAAATCACCTGGACCAGATGGTATACATCCCAGAGTGTTGAAAGAACTGAAATATGAGATTGCAGACCTGCTATTGGTAATCTGTGAACTTTCATTAAAATCATCTGTAATACCTGAAGATTGGAGGGTCGCCAACGTAACACCAATTTTTAAAAAGGGTTCCAGGGGTGACCCGGGAAATTACAGACCGGTGAGCCTGACGTCAGTACCAGGGAAAATGGTAGAAACCATCATAAAGAACAAAATTACGCAGCATGTAGATAGTCATGGCCTAATGGGAGACAGCCAACATGGCTTTAGACAAGGAAGATCTTGTCTTACTAATCTGATATGTTTTTTTGAAGGTGTGCATAAACAGGTAGACAAAGGTGAGTCGGTTGATATAGTGTATCTGGACTTTCAGAAAGCTTTTGACAAAGTCCCCCATCAGAGACTTTTGGCGAAGCTAAAAAGTCATGGGATAGGAGGAAGTGTACTATTGTGGATCGGGAACTGGTTAAAAGATAGAAAGCAGAGGGTAGGGCTAAATGGCCAATATTCCCAATGGAAAAAGGTGAATAGTGGAGTACCCCAGGGATCTGTACTGGGTCCGCTGCTTTTTGACATATTCATAAATGACCTGGAAAAGGGAATAACTAGTGAGGTTATCAAATTTTCAGATGACACAAAACTGTTTAAAGTTGTTAAAACCCAAGAGGATTGTGGAAAACTGCAGGAGGATCTGGATAAATTGGAAGACTGGGCATCCAAATGGCAGATGAAATTTAATGTGGACAAGTGCAAAGTTATGCACCTAGGAAAGAACAACCCACACTATAGTTACACAATGCAAGGCTCCACATTAGAAACCACCACCCAGGAAAAAGATTTAGGAGTCATTGTGGATAACATGTTAAAACCCTCCGCCCAGTGTGCAGCAGCGGCCAAGAAAGCAAATAGAATGCTAGGTATCATAAGGAAAGGGATGGAGAACAAAACAAAGGATATTATAATGCCTCTGTATCGCTCCATGGTACGACCGCACCTTGAATATTGTGTGCAATTCTGGTCACCGTATCTTAAAAAGGACATAGCGTTATTAGAAAAAGTACAGAGAAGAGCCACCAAATTGGTGAAGGGGATGGAAGGCTACTCCTATGAAGAGAGGCTAAGAAGGTTAGGGCTCTTTAGCCTGGAGAAGAGACGGCTGAGGGGAGATATGATAGAGGTCTATAAATTAATGAATGGAGTGGAACGGATAAACGTGGATCAATTGTTTACGCTAACAGAGTATAGAAAGACTAGGGGACATGTAATGAAGCTACAGGGTAAACTATTTAAGACAAATAAGAGAAAATATTTTTTCACACAACGTGTAATCAAACTCTGGAATCTGTTACCGGAGGATGTAGTAAGGGCTGTTAGTATAGCTGGGTTTAAAAAAGGTTTGGACAAGTTCCTGGAGGAAAGTTCCATAAACCACTATTAAAAAGGGACCCTGGATATCAATGCTTGACCCAGTACAAGCATTGTGGAACCTGTCTTTTGGGGATATTGCTAGGTACGTATAACCTAGATTGGCCACTGTTGGAAACAGGATACTGGGCTTGATGGACCTCGGTCTGACCCAGTATGGCATGTCGTATGTTCTTATGTTCTTATGTGGCCTATTTTAAGACTCTTCCTTGATCTTGATAAGCAGATATTTCAGATCCTCTTACTTTTAGCCAGTAACGTGGTATTTTCAGCATAGAGAAGGTTGTTGATGAGTCTTACATTGATTTTCACACCTCTCTTCTTCATACTGTCCTGCTTCTCTGATGATTTGTTTTGCATATAAATTGAACAGGTATGGGGAAAGTATGCAGCCTTGTTGTACATCTTTGCCAATTTTAAACCTTTCTGTTTCTCCTTGTTCTGCTTGAACTGTTGCTTCTTGGTGAATGTAAAGATTGTGCATGAGAACTATCAGATGTTCTGGTATATCCATGCTTCCTTCATGATTTATGCAATTGAAGGCCTTGCTGTAGTCAATGAGACACATGTAGATATTCTTTTATCTTTTCAAGGATCCATTTCACATCTTGTTTCTCACCCTTTCATGAATCTCATTTGCATTTTGGGCAATTCTTATTCCAGGTAATGTATTCGCCACTAAAAGATCTTGAGTAGAATCTTGCTGGTGTGTGGGAACAAAGCAATTGTGTGATAATTTCAAGTCAGTCAGATCACTTTTCTTCAGTATTGGTAGGAACACAGATTTTTTCCAGCCAATCGGCCATGATGTTGTCCCTGCACGTCTGAGAGAAGAATTGTGTCTATATCTCTGGTGATATTTTATTTATTTAAACATTTATAGTCCGCCGATCCTACATCCCTGGTGGAGTACAATATAACATCTTGTCACACCTCATCCGCCCCAGCCGTGACTGCTGGTATTGTTGGGCTATTATGAGGGTGGTAGTTGTGCCTTGCTTCTATATATAAATCACACAGAAGAACTTTCTTTTCTTTTAGGGTTTTATTCCCCGTCCCTTGAGGTTTCTTCTTTTTAAACAACAGAAATTAATAGCTCACTTGGCTTCAAACAAAAGATAACTATGTAACAAAAGTAGCTTCCTTCAGCTGATAACTTTAAACCAAAAGTAAATAATAAACAGCCTAACTGACTGCTTGGCTTGGAGAGAGGGAGAGAGTTGCAGCTCTGCCACTTGTATACTGGAATTTAAGGTTACACAAAATCACATTTACCTTAATGATATATCTGGCTCTATCACAGAGAAAGAACAGTCCATTAATTCTGTATTTGTTAATACTTCAGAATTCTCATATTCCATTATTTCTTGCTCATTGGTATCTCCCTTATCCACTTCCAACGTGGAATAAAAATATGGAAGGCTTGCCTCATCAGTCAAGAAGTTTCTCTTCCTGTGAGCTGCACTGCCTCTCTGGGGAGTATCACCAAACTCTGAGTGATGTCTTTCAGAGCCCTGCCCCCGCTGGTGCCTCAATGCATAGCTCAGGTCTTGGTTTGACCTGTTAGCTGGGTAATTTTGATAGGGTCCCTGCCGGGTCTGCCCTAGCTTTCCAGGCCCAACTGTGCCTAATTGCAGCCAGTGTAACGGTGTTTCCCTAGAAGCTGGGAACTCACCGTGAGAAGGGATTTCTTCAGCTTTTCTAGGTAAGTGAAGCCCTCTTCTTTTAACACTTCTATAATCAGGAGAAAAGCTATTATTAGCCTCTGAATATCTGGGCTTTATATGGCTATTTCTAAGCCTCCAGGGCCCTTCCCTTTCAAATGGCAAATAGCCCTTGTGTCTACTCTTTGCCCCTGTACCTGCTGTTGCAGTCTTCCTGTATTCTTCTTGCTTTCCAAACACATTCACGCTGTCAGGGTGTTGCCTTCTCCCAGAACCACACAGGTCTCTGGACTCTTTCCAACATTCACACCGGCTCCCCTGCTGCCTTTCAGCTTGTGACCTCTGCTGCTTTAATTCCTCTCTCCAGGATTCCCTCCTTGGCTCCTCTCTCCAGGATTCCCTCCTTGGCTCCTCTCTCCAGGATTCCCTATCTCCAAATGTTTGGTAGTCTGTTTTATCTGTGTATTTCCTGACTCCACCTTCCCTCAGGTGCACTCTATTAGGTAAAGCAGACTCCCTTGCTTTGCTCTCTGGGTGTGTCTTTCTGGGCTCTGTGCACGTGTGCTTAGGTTGTCCCTGGCAACCAATAAACATTCTCCTGTTTATTCTGTCACTTTCACCGTGATCATTCACACTGCTCTGCACCTTCTCAGGCTGCCCTATGTCCACCCTGTGACACATTCCCCCCCTTAAAACATTACTTGCTGCCGCGATTTTTCGTGGACAGCATGTAATCCCTTGCGGGGTTCTACGGTGCTGCTCGCGATAGGCCAAATTAGCTATGGCCACCCTTTCTTTCCACGGTTTTAATACATTGACGTGGTATACTTGCCTACGTCCACTTTCATTTTCCACTAGGTATGACACAAAACCTACTTTTTTCACTACCACGGCTGGACCCTTCCATCTAGATTCAAACTTTGGACCAGGGTCCGCCACTTGTATGAGGACCTTGTCCCCTGCCGCCAGTTCCCTAGTCTGTGTATCCCTATCATAATATTTCTTCTGGCGCTGTTTGCTACGGTTCAAGTTCTCTATCGAGGCCTGGGACGTTTTCTTTAGGCGTGTCCTTAATTCCTTCAGAAACTGTGGGATCCCCACTTCGGGTACTCTGGGTTCTACCCATTCATCTTTTAAAATATCTAATACTCCCCTTGGAGACCTCCCAAACAGTAGTTCAAATGGGGATACTCCTAGCGAGGTTTGAACTCGTTCTCTGCACGCATACATGACGAACGGGAGCAACGTATCCCATTCCATCATTTCCCCCTTTCTTAGGCCTCTGCGCAACAAATGCTTTATTGACTGGTTGGTGCGCTCCACCAACCCATTGGTCTGGGGGTGATACGCTGACGTTTTTATATGGCGTATGCCGAACGCCTCCCAGACTCTAGCAAGGTACTTTGATACAAAATTTGTACCCTGATCTGTTAATATTTCTTGGGGGAACCCCACCTCGCAGAACAGCTTTATTAGTTCCTGCGCTATGATTTTAGCTGATATATTCCTAAGGGGTATAGCCCATGGGAAGCGGGTCACATGGTCTACAATAACTAATAAATACTGGAAACCCCTAGGCGTTTTTATTAATGGGCCTACGATGTCCATCCCCATTCGCCTAATAGGCGTAGCTATTGTGGGTAATGGCATTAAGGGTGCTGCCTTGGGCCTGGATATGGAAACCCTTTGACAGGCTGGGCAAGCATCGCAATACCGCTTGGTCTCTTGATATACCCCTGGCCAATAAAAACGTGCTAAAATCTGATCCAGTGTCCCTTGGACACCTTTATGTCCCCCAACTGGATGGTCGTGTGCCAGGCGTAAAACTACCGCCTTAAAGGCTACTGGCACCACTAGCTGCTTCCTCACAGCTCCTGTATAGGGATCTAAACTCTCCCTATATAAGATATTCTGGTCGAGCAGGAACCTTGGTAATGTATTACGGTCCATCTGAGCCCACTCGAAAGCTCTTTTGAGGGCCAAGTCTGCCCTCTGCTCCATCGGAAAAGATGGAAACTTTTGGACGAGGGCAGCGGGGACCCAGGGTAACCCTTCCCCTGTTTCTAGTTCCCTTGCTAAGATCTAATGTGGTTAGATACTTCGCCTGTCCTAGACAATCCAGCAGGTCGTCTATGCGTGGCATAGGATACGCATCAAACTGGGATATGTCGTTAATTTGGCGGAAATCTATACAGAATCTTAAGGTTCCGTTTGGTTTCTGAACCAACACTATGGGGCTGGACCATGGGCTCCGAGACTCCTCTATGATGCCCATGGCCAGCATTTCCTTAACTTGGTTAATTACCTCTTGTTTTCGTGTCTCTGCCATTCTATACGGACGTTGCCTTATGACACGTCCAGGGGGAGTAACTATCTCGTGAGTCACAAGATGAGTTTCTCCGGGTAAAGTGGTCAGGACGTCAGAGAATTTGCTTAATAATTGTGCTAACTCCCTTTGTTGCTGAGGGTTCAATTCGGAGCCTACCTTAGGGGAAGTTTGTTTCTCCCAGTCAGCTACTTGGGGCCCTAGATCCTCCTCGGTCTTTTCCTCCCCAAGGGCTGTTAAGCTCCTCACCTCTCTCATTCCTGTAGCACCAAACCCGCTCTCTCCCCTTTCAGTGGATGGTAGTGACGCTACTTCCTCCACCGCCGGGAACCCTACCCGCTCACAGATTAACTGTGCAACTCTGTCTCCTTTTCTGACCTCAAAATCTTTATCCCCAAAATTGAATAATAAAATTCTTACGGGACCTCTGTAATCGGGGTCAATAACCCCTGCGCCGACATCTATGGAATGTTGCACTGCTAGCCCTGACCTCGGCGCTATTCGTCCATAGCATCCCTCTGGTACTTTTATTCGGATGCCGGTGTCTACCAGTGCCTTTCCTCCTCTTTTTACCATAACATCCTCTACGCTAAAGAGGTCATATCCCGCAGCCATTATAGAAGCCCTTTTTGGACCTTTTGCGTGGGGTGTACTCTTGCAAAACTGCAGGGTAAATTTTTGTTTCCCTGTTAAGGGTGCTTCCTGAGACGAAGACCCCTTTTTTGATGGTTTCCCGAATAAGGGACTAGGGATAGCAGTCGCTATGGCTTCAGTTTTTACTTTGTCTGCTATCACTGGGGGTTGTACAGGTGGCGGGACCAATATCCCTTGGAGGCCTTTCTCCATCTCCTGACAGAAAGGGATCCAATCACGTCCCAAAACAATGGCATATGGGAGCTTCGGTACTACCGCAACTAATATTTTTCGTAGGGCTCCTAGACCCTGTATGGCTACTTCATGTAGCGGGTAGTGAGAAGCTTCCCCGTGCACACATCTAATGCGGACCTGGCCCTCTACTGGATTCGAGGGAGATGACCGACATTGTTCTATGGTTTCCCACAAGTCCTGAGAGACCATACTCTGATCGGCCCCCGAATCCAGTAGAGCTAAGGCTTGTACTCCCTCAACCTGTACTACTTGCACAACCCCTCCGGTATCATCTTCTCTGATCCTGTTATGAGGGCAGTCTTAACTCTACACTCTTTTATCACGTGGCCTGATCTGCCACACTTATAGCACCTCCTAGTGTTCCTTTCTACATTACTCTTATCAGGGTTTATTTATTTAATTTTTATTTAACAGTATTTCTAAACCGCCTTATCTTAATAATCAAGGTGGTATCACAGCAAGCAATCAGGTAAAGTGTGTGTGTTGTACATGCAGTGAGGATAAAACTTAGTTGTGTGAGGGATGTGTTGGGTGCTTGATTTGTTTGAGCTATATACAGGGTGGGCTATTTACAGTGGTGCTAGAATCATATTTTATATATATTCAGTTGTTTGGGAGGATTGGAGAGCTGTTATCCATTCTTTTAGGTTATGTGATGTGACCATAGTGCTCTATGAACAGCATGGTTTTCAGTTGTTTTCTGAAGTCTTTGAGGTCTGGAGTTGCCCTTAGATCGTCCGGTAGATTGTTCCATATTGTTGGAGCAGCCATGGAGAGAGCTCTGTCTGTTGTGTCCTTGCGTGTGTGCTTGTACTCATTTGGGGTGCTGACTCGGTTGCGTGTTTGACTTCTTCTGGGACGTGCGCTGGTTTCCGGTTGTATGAGCAGGTGGAGGCTGTTGGCTGATGTGTGTTCTTTTATCTTAAATAGGTTTATGATAGTCTTGTATCTGATGCGAGCAATGATTGGGAGCCAGTGTAAGTCCTTTAGTGTAGGTGTGATGTGCTCCTGCCTTGCGGCTCCGGATATGATTCGAGCTGCAGTGTTTTGTGCCAGCTGTAGTGGTTTGAGAGCTTGTTTTGGTAGTCCGAGGTATATCGGATTGCAGAAGTCCAGTATTGGGGTTATCAGTGCTTGACAGACTGTACGGAAGTGTTCTGGAGCGAGGAGTGGTTTCAGTCTCCTGATGATTCGCATCCTGTAATATGCTTTTTGGATTGTTTTGTCTATGTGTGGTTTGAGGTTGAGTTTACTGTCCAGAGTAATACTCATTCACTCTCCTGGGTGTATACTTTTTACTTTCATCCATCCCAGTCATACCTGAACCTTTTAAAAGGCTTATATTAGATACAGTGGCATGCTTTGCCTCCTTAAACACCTCTGCCATTACAGCTGCTTCTTCAGAGTTTGAGCAATTTTGTAACGTTAGGAACATTTTCATTTCTTGTGGTACAGTTAACAAGAATTGCTCCAAAACAAGCTCATCTAATACAGACTCTAGTGTCCTATTCTCAGGGTCTAACCATTTATAAAGCAAGCTCTTAAGCCTCTGGCACAAAGCCTTTGGAGTCTCACTCTCCAACATTATTGCTTCTCTAAACAGCCTTTTATAATGCCTTGGGGTCAAACCAAGGCGATCCTTTACTGCCTTTTTTATTTCGGCATAATTATTTGCTAGGCTAGCTGGCATGGCCTTAAAGGCAGATAAAGCCTCTCCGCTTAAAGTTAGAGCGAATCTCATCGCCCATTGTTCTATAGGCCACTTTAAATTTCCTGCTATGCGTTCAAACGCTTCAATAAAGTCCTCGGGTTATCTTCATGCCCCAAATGTCTCATAGCAAGACCTGTATGAGTGTCTACTTGCGGTATGGTTGATTCTTTCTCTGCAGACTTCCTCAGCAGTGCAGTCATCGCTTCCAATAGC
This sequence comes from Ichthyophis bannanicus, assembly GCA_033557465.1. Lineage (NCBI taxonomy): Eukaryota > Metazoa > Chordata > Amphibia > Gymnophiona > Ichthyophiidae > Ichthyophis > Ichthyophis bannanicus. Next base: position 661,601,125 of record CM066035.1, on the reverse strand, counting down.
GGCCTTTGCTGCTCCTGCATCGCTGCCATGTACTGTTCCTGCAAGTGCTGTAACATTCTGGCCTGCTTTTCTTGCTGTTCGCCCATCCAGGCCAGCATGTCTTGTGGATCCATCCTCTTTTCTTTTACACTGCACCTAGAAATAAAGAGGAAAAAACCACCAAGTGCGGTATCACACAGACAAGGGGTTTTTTTTCTCCCCTTTTATATCCCCCTTTTTCTCACTGTATCCTTCCCGTCCACCCAGGTTACTAATACCTCGGTTTCCTGGTAGACTCCAGCATGTGAGAAAAGGTCTTTTCACCGCTGACCGGTCTGCCAGCCGAATCCTCTCCAATACCTCACCACTGGCCGGTCTGCCAGCCGAATCCTCTCCAAATTCTCCTGGAGCAAACTTTTCCTGCTTTTTAGCACTGTCCTTTCTTTTTTTTTCAGGCACTTCTTATGCCCCCCGAAAAAATATCCTCAGATTCTACGCCATTTATATGTCACACCTCATCCGCCACAGCCGTGACTGCTGGTATTGTTGGGCTATTATGAGGGTGGTAGTTGTGCCTTGCTTCTATATATAAATCACACAGAAGAACTTTCTTTTCTTTTAGGGTTTTATTCCCCGTCCCTTGAGGTTTCTTCTTTTTAAACAACAGAAATTAATAGCTCACTTGGCTTCAAACAAAAGATAACTATGTAACAAAAGTAGCTTCCTTCAGCTGATAACTTTAAACCAAAAGTAAATAATAAACAGCCTAACTGACTGCTTGGCTTGGAGAGAGGGAGAGAGTTGCAGCTCTGCCACTTGTATACTGGAATTTAAGGTTACACAAAATCACATTTACCTTAATGATATCTCTGGCTCTATCACAGAGAAAGAACAGTCCATTAATTCTGTATTTGTTAATACTTCAGAATTCTCATATTCCATTATTTCTTGCTCATTGGTATCTCCCTTATCCACTTCCAACGTGGAATAAAAATATGGAAGGCTTGCCTCGTCAGTCAAGAAGTTTCTCTTCCTGTGAGCTGCACTGCCTCTCTGGGGAGTATCACCAAACTCTGAGTGATGTCTTTCAGAGCCCTGCCCCCGCTGGTGCCTCAATGCATAGCTCAGGTCTTGGTTTGACCTGTTAGCTGGGTAATTTTGATAGGGTCCCTGCCGGGTCTGCCCTAGCTTTCCAGGCCCAACTGTGCCTGATTGCAGCCGGTGTAACGGTGTTTCCCTAGAAGCTGGGAACTCACCGTGAGAAGGGATTTCTTCAGCTTTTCTAGGTAAGTGAAACCCTCTTCTTTTAACACTTCTATAATCAGGAGAAAAGCTATTATTAGCCTCTGAATATCTGGGCTTTATATGGCTATTTCTAAGCCTCCAGGGCCCTTCCCTTTCAAATGGTAAATAGCCCTTGTGTCTACTCTTTGCCCCTGTACCTGCTGTTGCAGTCTTCTGTATTCTTCTTGCTTTCCAAACACATTCACGCTGTCAGGGTGTTGCCTTCTCCCAGAACCACACAGGTCTCTGGACTCTTTCCAACATTCACACCGGCTCCCCTGCTGCCTTTCAGCTTGTGACCTCTGCTGCTTTAATTCCTCTCTCCAGGATTCCCTCCTTGGCTCCTCTCTCCAGGATTCCCTCCTTGGCTCCTCTCTCCAGGATTCCCTATCTCCAAATGTTTGGTAGTCTGTTTTATCTGTGTATTTCCTGACTCCACCTTCCCTCAGGTGCACTCTATTAGGTAAAGCAGACTCCCTTGCTTTGCTCTCTGGGTGTGTCTTTCTGGGCTCTGTGCACGTGTGCTTAGGTTGTCCCTGGCAACCAATAAACATTCTCCTGTTTATTCTGTCACTTTCACCGTGATCATTCACACTGCTCTGCACCTTCTCAGGCTGCCCTATGTCCACCCTGTGACAATCTATATAAATAAAAATGTAAATGTCAGTTTGTTCAAAACCTCAAATCTCCAAAAGTTCTTCACTAATTGCTTTGAAACTTTGACACAGTGTTGCATTCCAATACGCGCGTGTTTTTAACCTACTGTTATATAGATGTCACACCTGTGACAGGTAAAAAAAACATGTTTTTTGTGGAAAAACAGTGCCATCTGTTGGACGTAAAAGCAACACACGCTATAGTACATATTGTACGATGCACGTGCAATTGAGCTGCTTTAGTTCATCCAAATAATGCTTCGCAGAAGATCAAACTTAGGTCGTCGTACTCGCCGAGCGGACGCAGTGCGATGAGTAATTGCAAATCAAACCGAGGAAGAACGGGCATCAGCGAACGAGCGAAACAGACAAAGAATGGCTCAAATACGTGCCGAGGAAGCAGCAGAGCGACGTGCAGCCAGACTTCAGGATGCACGGTTGCGAGCACGGAGATCGCGCTCTGCAGTTTCAGATCTGATTCGTTCTCAACAGAAAGAACGTGACAGACTGAGAGTGGCTGAAAGACATCAACGAGAAACAGCGGATCAGCGTCAAACACGACTCCATGCTCAGCAATCACGCAATTACAATCGCCTTGCATTCCGGTACAGCCCAGCTGATGATTATAGTTTGAGCCGGTATGTTCTCATCGGCACTATGACTGAAGTATGTCTTTATTGCAAGGCTCTGAAATTTAATGGAGAAACAAAAGGCATGTGTTGCGCCGATGGAAAAATTAAACTGCCTCAACTGGGAGAACCGCCAGAACTATTGAAAACTTTGCTTGCCGGATATACCGCCGGCGTCCCAATTATCATGTTGTGAAATATTAACCAGCCAAAGCTTTGCAATGGCATGCGTCTTGCAGTAAAAACATTGATGAGCAACGTCGTACAAGCAACAATCTTGACAAGACCTTTCAAAGGTGAAGATGTCCTCATTCCTCGCATTCCTATGATTCCAACAGATATGCCATTTCAATTTAAGAGATTGCAATTCCCAATTCGATTGGCATTTGCAATCACCATTAACAAAGCTCAGGGTCAATCTTTAGAAATCTGCGGTTTAGATCTCCACACGGATTGCTTCTCTCATGGACAATAATATGTTGCGTGTTCTACAGTCGGCAAACCAAGCAATCTCTATATCTGCACAGACAATGGAACAATGAAAAACATTGTATACCCACAAGCATTGTGAAATTAAACATATTACAAACGTGCGTTCTCTCTTTTCTTTCTGTTCCATTTAACCAGACTCAGCCACAGCAACGCGTGGCCGGGTACAGCTAGTACATAATAAAATAGAGCTCCCCAGCAATAAGCAGAAAAATCACTTCAGAAAGCCAAATATTTGAGATTTAGAAATTGGACCCTTAATTGGCTCTGCTTGAACTTTGTAATTTTACAAAGTACTTACATGGGGGCATACTTGTTTCTGTTTTCGATGATTTTCATCATAACATGGACAAGGGATATTGTGTACTACTATCTCTGATGTTTGATGTGAGTGCAGTCTTCAATACAGTTAACAACCGGTTGTTGTTGCAGGGTATATTGATAAGGAGAAAGGAATGGCACTGGTTTCAGTCTTTTCTGTAGGGCAGTACCCAGTTTGCAAAGGTAGGAGGGAGGAATGGCCAGAGGGCCAGGGGTTCAAATCCTACTAGAGGATGGCAACCTTGGGCAAGAAGGACAGGGGTTTCTAGTCCCATAGGTGCTCTTTGTGGCCTTGGGCAAGCCACTTAATCCTCCGTTGCCTCAAGTACAAAAACATAGATTGTGAGCCCTTTGAGGACAAGGAAAAAATATATATACAGCACCTGAATGTACACCACTTTGACTGGTAGAAAAAGCAATATATAAGCCTAGTTAACACTAGAAGCCCCAAAAGGAATTTTACCTAGAAATCCCAAAGTGCGTCAATTGACGCATATATCACGATGACTGCATTTAGCATGAAATGCAGATGTGAATTAATGTGAAGTTACTTATTGTCATCATGTGTTTATTGTTTGTAATGTCGGAGTAAAACTGTAAACAGTGATTGAGATGCGCCACCTAGTGGGAACATGAATTTATACCTAGAAACCCCAAAGTACGTCAATTGACGCATCCAACAATTGAGTGTGTCAATTGACGTACTTTGGGGCTTCTAGGTATAAATTCATTTTCCCGCTAGGTGGTGCATCTGTCATTAATTTTTGATGCACATATTTGAACATCTTGACCTTGCTAACAAAGTCATGGAACATGACTGACATGGTTCTAGCAGTGGCGCTGGTATACAACTTTGAAGATGCATTTGCGTCAATTGACGCACTTTGGGCCTTCTAGTGTTAAATAAATAAAATAAAAGGTAGAGAACAACTGTTTTTTGTCCTTTGGATTATTGAGTCCCTCAGGATGCATTGCCGTCTCCTTATTTAACTTGTATCTGACCTCTTTGTGCTGGCAAACACACTCAGCTGGTCTCTGTTTTTATATATATGTGGATGATGTGCAAGTTCTGTTGCCATTTATCTTAGGTAAATATGATGTGATGACCTTGGTGAGGGATATGTAGAGTCAAAAATTGGTTCTGAGTTGCATTTGCAGCTGAACATTGGGAAAACTTCTTTGGTTTAGTTATTCATGTCCACCGCCTGGATAAATTGCATTGGCAGATAGTCAGAATCACGAGGTTAAGGGGGTTGGGCGAGAATCTGGAAAGACTCACAACTCTGATTGAAGGAGTATATATCAAGGGCAATACAGTCAACCTTTTGTATGTTATATATAGTCTGCCAGTTTCATCCTTAAGTGTCACATTCTGATTTATTGCTTCCACATCTAGATCATTTTGGTGGATAGGGGAAGATCAGATGTGATGGGGAAATGACCTGTTGGGGTGGGGATCATATAGTTTTGCAGGTCGTCAGGAGGCGTGATAGACTTCAGGGAGTAATGGGGGGGGGGGATAAAACTCCCTTACAGGGTTCAAACTGCCATAAAAGGGCAAAAAACCCATATATTGTAGGAGAATCCTAGTGCTACTACCACAAGACTACCACTAGGGTTCAACCAGCACCATTTGACCCTGGCACTAGAGGGGACAGGAGCAAATGAAGAGTACTCCTGCCCTGAACCCTATACCCTATACAGGACCGCCACAAGATGGTCATAATAAGAAGTCTCAAACCTCTCCTTAACCAAGACCACTTCTGGACTGTCTGCCAAACCGTCATCACACTCATACTGAACTATTACAACACACTATACCATGGTTTACCAAAACAAACAATTTGACCCCTACAGATGGCACAAAACACTGCTGCTTGCATCATCACCGGTTCAGAAAAACACGAGCATGTCATGCCCCTCCTGAGCCATCTGCACTGGCTCCTGATTGCCTCCCACATCAGATTCAAAAGGGCCCTCAACATACTCAAGATTCAGCACAACCTATCCCCAGACTATTCAAGAGCCTAATCAACACTAATACAATCACTAGACCCATGTAATTGTACTTGAGTTGCCATATAAACCGCTTTGATTAGGAGAAGGCGGTATAGAAAACCTGTTAAATAAATAAAGTACCACCAATGATTTTCTTAGGTAGGCCTGGAGGGGGGTGTCTTCCTCAGTGGGGGGTGGGGGGAGGATGGTGAGTCTTTTCTTAAGGGAGAAGGTTCTGCTGGGTGACTTCAGAGGATGAAGGATCTGAACTAGGGGTAAGGGGGCAGTCATCTGGGAGAATATGGAGTCTTGATTGGGGGATAAAAGAGGGCCATGGCATTTCATGGTACACTGGCCCCTTTAAGACTGAGTGCAGAGCATCAGACTGCATATTTAGAGGCCTGCTACTGCCAGTCAGAAAACATAACAACATCTCTGAGCTGACGTTCCCTGTGCTATTCTTTTACCATGGGAGTTAGTAACCTGCGGTTCTAATTTGCTATATATTAGTAACTCCCACGGTAAACTAAGTTGCGGTAAAATCTGAGGGCCCGATATTCAAAGGCATTTACATGGTTTACAGAGCTGTAAGCTGTGGAAATGCCCCTAAGCAGGATATTCAGCAGCACTAAGTCACGTCAGAGGGCGTTCCGGGGGAGGTACACAGGACTAACCATGCAGTGGCAATATTCGGCTGCTATGCAGTTATCCCTCAGTGGCGAAAGTATGCCGCAGCAAAAGCTGTTCTTTCACCGCCGGAGCTAACCGAGCAGCAGCTGAATATCACTACCGCACAGTTAGCTTCTGCACCATGTGTGGCTGTGCGGCGACCCCGAATATTCCATGCTGGTGGCCAGATATGGCCCTGGATTGAATATCTGGGGTTAAAGTTTAGAGGCGCATAGCTGTTGCACGTGAGGTTGCACGTGAGGCTGTTGCACGTGAGGCGCATAGCTTTAGAGGCGCATAGCTGTTGCACGTGAATATCAGGCCCTGAGATTTTACTGCAGCTTAATCTTCATTATGGGGACATGCCACAACCAGTATCCTGTACTGCCATCTGGTTTAGTTCCACCTAATATCCAGATAACAGGATAACTTTTATTTAGTTATGTTTCTTACCCACTTGGTAGTTATAGACCTCATTGTAAATATTTTGATTTATTAGAGGAGTAAAATTTGTTTTCATATAAATTTAGCCGAGACATTGCAGCATGCCCTGATGATTCTAAATAGTGATCAAATATTAAGGACAGACTTTTACCAAGCTTCAGTTTAATGAGGCTTTTGTGCTTATTCCATAACTACATTGTACAGGTTGTTCAGTCTTTTTCATGATATCTATCTAATTAGGAAATCAAATCAGTATGCTCAATGATACTGAAGAGTGTACATCCCCAGAGCACTGTTAGAAATCAAAAGGCAAAGTCTTGAATTTAAACTTGAATCTAGAAAGAGTTATTGAGTAGAACAATGGGCAAAATAGATACAAAAACCCTGTAGATTGGTTTCTTAGCAGAATTTCGAAATAGTGCATTTGATTTCAAGGCTTTAGGGGCATGTTTGCTAAAGTGCTGTAAGGTTTTGCCCTTACTGCTGGATAAGTGCAAAAATGAATGCAAGGTAAATGCAAAGGTTGTGTCCCAGCTGTCATGTTTCCATAACGATACAGTACCACATAAGAAAATACTTCACCGTGTGTGAAGTACATTTGCAATTAATGCAGATGCACTTACCACTTCCAGTTTAGGAGACAGTATGTGCACCTGATAGCCCTTGGTAAGATACCATGTCCTAACTTCAATGTGCAGTCCACACCCATTCTCTGCCTACAACCTGCTCATTTCCCACCTCATCGCATGCTGTTTGGTTAGAAGGTAATTCTATAAGGAGCCTCAGAATTGTATGCCCCATTTACATTTGTAAATTGTGATATTTTAGTCCTTGCTGCGTGTAAGTGAGCACTTAACGCGTGTAAAATCTGCGGTTGTGATTCTGTAAGAATGCACAGCGTCCATCATGCATACTTTCAATCTGGGTGTGCACATATGCAGAGAGTGGTCAAAGCGTGCACTCACACAGGTACTTCTATAGAATGCAGGCATACACATGTTAAGATACATGTCGTCATTTACACCAGCTCTAGAAATGGCATGAGTCTGTGGCTTAAATTTCCACACATTAGTGATTTCTTATGCTGCTAGTCTATAATGTCAAACCTGCATGCATTTGATTTTATAGAACAGGTACAATCAATGTGCATTAACTACACAGAAGCTTATAGCATTGCCTTCTTAGAGAGTGAGTTAGCAGGTGCTAACTATAATGCCAACACAGTAATGGTTACCACACTCGTGTGTTAACTAACCGTGTGTTTTAGCAAAATAAGATTGCTACATTTGGTCATACCAACAGTATGCCAATCCCAGGTCACAAGCACCTGACAGACTCTCAAAGGTAGACAAAGTCCATGCTACATATGCCAGGAGTAAATAGTGGATTTTCTCTAGTCCACCTTAATAATGGCTTATGGACTTTTCCTCCAGGAACTTGTCCAAACCTCTTTTAAACCCAGTTACACTAACAGCCTTTTTACTTCATCCTTTGGGAATAAATTCCAGAGCTTAATTACACCGATTGAAAAAATATTTTCTTTGATTAATCTTAAACAAATTAGTCTTTGTACATTTTGAAGGAATAAACAACTGATTCAGGTTTACTCCTTCCAGAAGGACATTGTGCCTTCAATATCACCCCATGTTGCTGCAGGCTTGCTAACTGTCCCAGCCCCAATAATCCCTTGCTGACTGCTTTCCCATGCTTTCTCTGTTTGAGTTAGTAGTGATATTAAAGAAAAAGAAAGTGTTGCCTTAGACAGAAAGGGCCTGGAAGAAGAATAAGGAATCTCAGGAGCTTAATGCTTGTTAGCCTTAAATGAATATAAGAGCAAGGCTGATAATGTTAAGAAGTTGTTAATCAGGTGGTTTGCAGACCTAGGAACTTCTTGATTTGTAAGGATCTAGGCAAGGATCAGGTAAATTCAGTGATGTTAATATTTGTAGGTCACGTTAAAGAAAAGGTCAAATGACTTATATGTAACTTTAAAAATATTCCCATGCTCAAGGATAAATACTTTAGTCTTAAATGTGGTTTCTGACTTTGAGGTCATAGATATCTGGAGTATGTTAAAAACAGGTAAATTTCTTTTCTCTAGTATATTTCAGTTTTTAGTGCTGTCAAGTCAGTGACTCCTGGCAACCCAGCTGCCTCTAGGTTTTCTTTGCAATGTATCACTGGAAGTAGATTATTAGGCCTTTTCTTCCAAGGCAATGGAGGGTAAATGACTTGCCCAAGGTAAAAAGGAAATGGGAATGAAACCATTGATCTTTTGGATACCAAGCAGGTTCTATAACCACTAGGCGGCTACTCCACTCCATTTTGTTCTACAATAGGAGCTGAATAGGAGAAGAATGTTCGCTCAAACGAACTTTGATAGGGCGAGTGGTACATGCATCATAAATTAAATCGCAAGGGCAGTGAAGAATATAGACTACGGGCCTGATATTGAGTTGGGCAGGCTATGCGCTGCAGTGGCGCATAGCCTGCCCTCCAACCCTTTAACACGGATTTTCAATTCCTTATTGGCGGAAGTGAAAATCCGGGTAAGCCTGCATGCCCCAGCAGCCACAGATGCTACATGGGTAGCAGCGATATTCGATGCTACCTGCATAGCCTCTGTGCCCTAAAGACAGGCGAGGTAAAATGGACTGGAAAAGATCTGTGTATATACCAATATGGAAAGTTGACCCGACTGACTCTGGAAATTATCGCACAATCGCTCTGATCCCGGCAAGATTCTACTCAAGATCATTCAACAAAGACTACAACTATACCTGGAATGAGAACTGCCTGAAGTGCAAACAGGGTTCAGGAAAGGGTCAGGAATGAAAGACATTATCGCGGATGTGAGATGGATCCTTGAAAAGACAAAAGAATACCAAATGGATATCCATATGTCTTTTATTGACTACAGCAAGGCTTTTGACTATGTAAACCATGAGAAACTGGGCCACATTAAGAAGCATGGTATACCAGAACACCTGATCGTTCTCTTCCACAACCTTTACAGTGATCAAGCAGCAACAGTTTGAACAGAACTAGAAGAAACAGAATGGTTTAAAATCAGCAACGGTGTATGACAAGGCTGCATACTTTCCCCCTACCTCTTTAGTTCATATGCAGAACAAATCATCAGAGAAGCAGGGCTATATGAAGACAACTGAGGTGTGAAGATTGGTGGAAGACTCATCAACAACCTTTGCTATGCTGATGATATCACATTACTGGCTGAAAGTAAAGATGATTTGAAACATTGGCTTCTCAAGATCAAGGAATATAGTCTTAAAATGGGTCTGCACCTTAATGTTAAGAAGACAAAGATCCTGACAAATGGAAAAATCAATAAGTTCATCATTGATGGAGAAGAAATTGAAATAGTTGACAGCTTTAACTTATTTGAATCAACAATCAATAAAGAAAGGACTTGCAGTCAAGAAATCTGATGACATATTGCTCTTGGTAGAATGGCTATGAAGGACCAAGACAAGATTCTTAAGAGCAGAGATGTCTCTCTCCATACAAAGATTCGACTTGTCTAGGCCATGGTATTTTCAATAATGTCATATGGATGTAAATATTGGACAGTGAAAAAGATAGGAAGAAAATCGCTTCTTTTGAGTTATGGTGCTGGCAACAAATACTGTGTATACCATGGACTGCCCGAAGAACAAACCAGTCAGTACTATAAGAGATCAAACCTAAGCTTTCCTTAGAAGCTTGAATGACAAGACTTCAGCTTTCATACTTTGGACACACCATGTGAAGAGAGAGATCATTGGAGAAAGACATAATGCTTAGCAAGGTAGAAGGTGACCGTAAGAGGAAGGGCGGTAATGAGATGGATCGATACAATAACAGCAGCTATGGATATCACTCTATCAACAATGAGCCGCTTGGCTGGATACCAAACAACGTTTAGGTCAACTATCCAGAGTGTTGCCAGGAGTAGACACCAACTTGATGGCACTTAATAACATAACAACATGGCTGATAATGTTGAGCTTTATGTTATCCCTTGTGGTTGGTAATTCAACTTTGATATGTCATGGTTGGTTTTTACTTGAAGCTTTTGATGGGATATTATGAGCTAAACCATTTGATAGTGGTTCCTTGAAGCCCTATTTCCTGTAGTCTCCTTATCATGATATTATGACTAATAGAGTCAAAAGCTGCAGTGATATCAGTAAAGATCAGAAGGAAGGCCCTTTTAATATTGTCTAGACTTAATGTAATGCTGTCTAGAAATGCAGTAAAGAGTGTTTCCACACTATGGTATGGCTTGAACCCATGTTGATGAGTGTCGAGAGGGGCATGGTTATCAATGTGTTCCTGTAACAGGTATTGTATTACTTTTTCAATCATCTTTGTCACGAATGAAAGACTGGAGATTGGCTGGTAAGATTTAGGGCCCATGGGATCTAAGCTTGAATTTTTTTAATAATTGGTCTAACTTTTGCATTATGAGGCTGGGAGCGATATGGCCTTGAGAAAGTGATAGCCAAGTTATATTAAGTAGTGTAGGGCTTAATCCATAATACTGGGCATGGGTCCAGGAGAGAAGTGGTGGTGTTGATCTTCTTTATAATGTTCTCCAAAATGATCCATGGAGAGAATGTGGAAGGAACTCCAAGGTTTAGCAGATGTGTTTGCAGAAGTTATCTATGTTGCATTGTACAGCCTTTTGTCTAGGATCATCGGTACTTGGCTGCCTAAGGTTTTCCCCTACTGCCAGGTATGCTTTGCTGCAAGGGGTGTCCTGTGTAATATTTCACTCTCAACGTGGTTTCATAGGATCTCTGTGTGCACAACAGCCACTTTGCAGTATTACCAGCATGCTACAGACATGAGTGTACTGCACCTCTGCAGCCATGTGTTGTTTCCATGTGAACACCACTGCCTGTGAGCTTTGCAGATGGTGCACATTTTCACAGTGGAGGCGTGGCCACATAGAGACGGGAAGGATTGGCTATGTCTATCATTTTGTGAGCATGCTTATGTCTAATGCCTCGATTCCAGAACAGTGGATTTGTCTAAACCCACGGTTCCGTTATCAGGTATAAATTGGCCCATCTGCAATTTATACGTGCCCATGTCCTGGACGTTTATTTTCTGGAATCGCCCTCAAAGTGAACAAGTCACTATTGTTGTGCTTAACAGTAAGAATATAGATATCCTCCACACGCAAAATATGGTGACCAATTCCCACACATGTATTAAAAAGGTGCCCTAATTACTTGGAAATACTTGTGAAAATAGGGAGATTCATATCTTTCTTCAAAACTGCCATCAGGGACATAAAATGAAGCTCAGGTGGAAGTGAATTCCATACTCTTGGTGTGGCCTTTGAGAACATCCTATCCCTGAAATATATTAAGGGGAATAGATCAAAGTGGTATATGATTGTGTTTATTAGTGGTTTGATATACCATAATATCCAATAGCATGGTGTTTTGAGAGCATGAAGAACAAGGGGAGTTGTACCTTTAAAACTACTGAAATACTCAATAGCGTTTCGTGATTGAGGGCTTTGTTAAAGATTATCTTAAATTTAATAGCCAAACAGTGTAAAGCATAAAGTGTAGGACAGAGATGATCCCAGTAACTCAGGCCTGCAGTGACTCTTGCAGTGACATTTTGAACTATTTGGAAGGTTTGGACAAGATATACAGGCAGCCCTAGACATAAGCTGTTACATTAATCTAGGTGTGAGACAACCAAAACCTGGGTAACTGTGCTCAAGTTATGTTCAGATATGAATGGCTTAAGTCTCCTATCCATCTGCAATTTAAACAATGCAGTCTCAACCACTTGAGGGTGTATAGTCAGTGATGTGTGAAAAATTAAGGCTTTATAATAATTTACGTCAGAAGAGCGGGACCTAGAAGCGATTGTTTCTGATGATCCTAAGATGGCTAAACAGGTAAAAAGGCCATGGCGAAAATCAGAAGGATGCTTAGGTGCACAGGGAGAGGAATGGCCAGCAGGAAGAAGGAGGTGATAGTTCCTCCGCATGTCTTTGGCGAGGCCTAATTTAGAGTTGTGTGCAATTCTAGAGACCACAACTTCAAAAGGGTATAAGCAGGATGGAGTCAGTGTAGAGAGTGACTACCAAAATGGTCAGTGGATGTTTTCATAAAGCATGTGAGGACAGACTTAAAGCTCTCAATGTGTGTACTTTGGAAGAAAGACAGGAGAGGGGAGATATGACAGAGGCATTTACTGTAAATACTTTCATGGCATAAATGCACCGGAGGAGAGCCTCTTTCAATTGAAAGAAAGTGCTGCAATGAAGGGCCATAGGATGAGGGTGAAAGGAGATAGGTTCAGAAGTAAAATGTGGAAATATTTCTTTACGGAAACAGTGGTAAATGCGTGGAATAGTCTCCTAGTGGAGGTAATAGAGACACTGTATCTGAATTCAAGCAAAGTATGGGACAAACACAGGAGATCTCTAGAGGAGAAAAAGGGACTGTAGAGCTTAGTAGTTGGTATAGAAGGGCAGACTGGATAAGGCATATGGGCTTAACTGCTGTCATGTTTCTTTTTCTATAAATAGGACCTACATACACATTAAAGAGTAATGAAGAAAGTGTGGGCCCTTGAAGGTTGACAATGAAAATCATGGTGATTGTTTATCAGTGATTTTAGCCTGGGCCTTACAGGTTGTCAAAAAAGCTTTTGAGAGAGTACTTGATGGCTTTTTCATTCCCTGCTAAAATTGACCCATGGTCCTCATATATTAATGAAAGAGCTCTGCATATAAGTATTGGCACCTTTTTTTTCTATGAAAAGTACACTGGCGTAACAAAATGGAATGACTGATCATATCAAAGGCTACTGATATGTCAAGTAATATCAACACAAATGAGTCCATTGAGGAGAGGAGCAGTGTCTCTGTGCCAAGATGTGGTCTAAACCCAAAGTGAAAAGGGCTTAAAACATTGATTGTCCACAAATTCCTGTAATTGACCTAGTACTATTCCTTCAAGGACTTCAGTTAGAAATGGAAGAGATAACACTGACCAATAGTTAGTGGGATCAACAGCTTCTAAAGAGGGTTGTTTCAATATAGGACAAATGATCACTTGTTTCAAAGATGTGAAAATTACTCCCACAGATGTCATCATTCATAGTTTTAAAGACTTTAATTGAGCAAGCATCTAAAAAGCAATACGTTTCATGAAGAAACATGAAGGTAGACTTAACCAGTAGAAATTGCTCCCAGTGGATATTAGTGATGAGGACAGGATTAGGTCATTTTAAACGTGGAAACACAGAGAGGATTCACTCTATTTTGCTCTGCAATGACAGTGCATACCATTGTGGTTCAGTCATAACCAAAGTCCTATTCTGATTAGACAAATGAAGTAATTTCTGAATAAAAGAAAAAAGATGTGTAGTTTGATTTAAACCAGTATAATTCTGTTCATCATAATACACTCCTCTCTGCATTAGGCATCTAGAATGTTCAAATAATTATGTTGTGTGTAACAATTTGGCATTACACACTACACCTTCTCCATGTAACACGGTTCCTTTTTCCATACTCTCGGTGCAGGAATAAACCAAGAGGCCCTAAGCATTCTCATTATATGTTTCTCAGTCGAGGCATGGTATCTGTGCAAAAGTGTTATGCGTCTTGTCACTTTTCACTGTCTCTTCATACTATATCGTGTTTGTTTTATTTTTTTCACTGCTATTAATAATTTTGATATTGGTTGTTCTCCTCTATTCAGTACAGAATATTTATTTGTTTGTTTAAGATTGGGAAAGAGTAGTATTGTTCCGCCCTTCTGGATGGTCTCTACGCTGAGCTCTGTATACCCTTTTTGGTAATGTATTTTCTTTTCTTTTCTTTTCTTTTAACACATTTGCCTGTCTATGAATATTGCATCATACATATTTTAACTGTGTGTTTATGTGTCTGTTTATAGACCCCTGATGAAGGCCTAGGGCCGAAACTTGTTAAGTTGGGTCTACAATAAAGTATTCTGAATTCTCCTTGTGTTTGGCCGTGGTCTTTGTCCTCTGCTATCCTTTACTGAGCTCTTTTGTGGAAGACCTCCTTCTCCTGTCTTTTGATTCTGTAAGAAAGACCTGGAAATGGTGACTCACCTCATAGCTGGCTGTGAAGTTCTGATGGCAGAATATTTCTATACAGAAAGACATAATAAAGTAGCACGCCTCATACATTGGAAACTCTGTAAGCACTACATTATCACTGTGCCCGGAAAGCACTGGGATTGTGACCCTAAGAGAATTACAGAGAATGAGGAGATTATGATCACCTGGGCTACTCCCATTCTGACTTATAAAAAACTAGATGCAAGGAAGTCTGATATAGTGGTTAAGGAGAAAAACACCAGAACGACATTGATTATAGATCTGTCAGTTCCAAGTGACTACTCTGTGAATCACGTGGAGAGGCAGAAGATCCTGAAATACCAAGAAATGCAATCGGAGACCAAGAAAATGCGACAGAAAGATACAGAAATCTTTCCCATTGTAATGGGAGCCACAGGCTTGATAAGGAAGAATTTCCAAGCACATCTTGCCAAACTCCCCATACATGTTACATCTTATGAACTCCAGTAGGAGGCTCTCTTTGGCACTATGCAGATACTGTGAGCATTAACAGTAAATTTGAGAGATTGAAATCATACTCCACATACACTGGCTTAGAAGTAAGGTTCATGACTGTCATGGTATGTGCAAAACTAACCCATTTGCAGAAATTGCCAAGAAAATGGAATCAAATCAAATATGGATAACTTCTAAATTACTAGGCAGACTAGATAGACCATGCTGGTCTTTGTCTGCTGTCATTCACTATTGACCTATACTCCTCACAGTAAGCACATCAGTCCCTCACTACAGGTCTTTTACTGATTTCCTGTTACCTGGAGAGTAAGACCAGAGCCTAATTCATAAGACATTGGGAGGGATGCCTACTATGTATTGGAATACTGTGCTAAAGATTTATAAAGCTGCATGAGCATTGAGGTCAATAGGCCCACAATAGCTTGATATTCTATCCTTGCCTCAGGTCCATTTAGTGGAAGTGAAGAATAAGATGCTTTCTGTGACGAGCCTAAGTGAATGAAATAAGCTTCCTATCTCACTTTGTTCGATGGAATGCATTAGAACAATTCAAAAACAGTTGAAAGCCCTCTCTTTTTTAGGCAGACTTTTTATTAGTTAGCCCTGATAATTTTGAATACTGACTGATACTATAATAATGTTCTTAATATTGTAGTTGATCTCAAAGATGTGATTTTTGTAATGTTTGTGTGTGCGGGGTTTTTTTATTTGTGAGTATTATATTACTGATTCTCTTTTCAGATTCTGAATATTTTATTGTAATCCATCTAGGATAAAGGATAGATGGGATAAAAATTTTATTAAAAAAAGATAGGACAAGCAAATACTTTTATGAAAAGCAATATAAAGGTTTTGACTGATTCCAGTATTTTTTTCTGGTTCTGAAATGTATCTTTTTTAGGTTAAAGTTTCATAGCCAGTTTTGTTTTTGCAGAAAAATGTGCTTCAAAATAGTTTCCATTGGAATGTTTTCTCTTGTTGGATTGACAGGAAGTTACATTTTTGGTCAAAAGAATTGCTATTTCAAAGCTGCAAAACAAGTAAGTTAATTTGTAGACTTCCTGCACTGTCCTACCCTACTTTTTTTTCCTTTCTTGAGCTTCCATGAATATCTTAGGGGTATCTTTACTAAACTGGGCTAATGGTTAACCCAGGCTATTTGTCTCTTGGGATACCATCTGCAGTTCCCCAATTCGCTGTTCTGTGGTGACATCATATGTGATGCCATTTCCTGAAACTGTTAATTGGCTGTACCCTGTTTTTCCTTTTCAGCTTTGAAGGCTGCTTTCAATTACAGTGACAAAATATTTACATGTATTAAGATACCTGATGATTTCATACTAGGTGACAGTCTGTCCTTATCAGAGGGCACATGTGCTAAGAAAGGAAAAGCACGAGGGTAAAGTGTTTTCAGGCATACCCCAGTGAGTGTTCCTTTAAGGAGTAATATAAAGAGATGAGACACTACGGTAACTCTTTCAGCTTAGATCTGTAGCTCCAGGAGGGAACCTCTGTGTCTGTCAAGAAGTTAATAAAATTCTTGTAGTAGTCCTTGAGGGGTTCTTAGGTGGAATCTAGAAATAACTTCTGGAAAGGAATATAAAAGGCCCCTTGCTCTTTCCAAGTAGTTCATGGAAGCTGAAAGGGCACAAGATATCAGTTCTTATCCAATGTGCCTGAGAACTATGGAAGGCCTGAAACCAAGCGGTGTTTGGATTAAGAGAAAACAGAGATGACAATCTATGGAAGAAAGGATTAAGATTTCTGCACCTGTTTGATCTGGGCTTGCAGCTTGTGTTCTTATACTTTAAGCCCAATTTTGCATAGGGCATTGAGGTAGGTATTGGGACATCCAGGCGGAGATATTCACAGTTCCCTCGGTATATTACAAAACGTAAGAAGATAAGATATGCCATACTGGATCAGACCAAAGGTGCATCAAGCTCGGTATCCTGTTTCCAGCAATACCCAATCCAGATCACAAATGTCTGTCGGGTTCCTAAAAGGTAGACAGATTCCATGCTGCTTGTCCCAGGGGTAAGCAGTGGATTTCCCTTGTCCACTTTAATAATGGTTTATGGACTCTTCCTTCAGGAACTCTTTTAAACAATGCTACACTAACAGCATTTACTATATCCTCTAGTAAAGAATTTGAGTTTGATTACATGTTAAAAAAAAAATTCTCTGATTTGTTTTAAATGTTCAGAAGGTAGAGTCTTTTATAAATTCATATAAAGACACTAGAAAATACAGACAGTGTGAGCATTGATTTCACAAAATTGTTGGTCCAGAAGAACAGCATTACTTATACTCTATAGCTTGGCAGTGTTACCCTGCTCCCCTTCACCCTCCCAAGCTTTCCTAACATGTTAATTGTTCTATGTCTTACTGACCTCTCTCACCTTTCCTATATTGACTCGAGTTCTTTTCAACTCATCTCTTTGAATTTGTTTTAATTGTAAATCGCTCTACATATACCTGTTCGATAGGGCAGTATATCAAATCTGATAAACAATATGTGCAGGTAAATGCACATCTAAGTGGTGATTTTTGGCACTGATAGGTAAAATCAACTGCAGTTATATACAGAAGAACCATCTTCTGGAAAAGTATACATATTGTATAAGTGCCGCCAATTAGTGGGCAAAGCCCTGAAAGGCAAATGTTTAACCTTTAAACAGTGAAATTATTGGGGGGGGGGGGGGCTAAGTACAAATGATCCCTCAATTACTCGTTTTAAGTCTTGGCTGAAACAAGCTGTTTGCAAAAGCCTTGGAGAAGATTCAGAAGTTGGCCAGGACATTTTTTGATTTATGTTTGTATTCACTTTATAAAATGGAAAATACATATTTAATATTTAGGCCTGCCCAAAATATGCCCTCTTTAAATCTGTGCATCCTGGGCCATCTACAGATGTAAATAGCGGAATTCTGGAATTGCCATTACACATGTATAAAATCTACACTTGTAAATACCATTCAAGGCTTCTAAAATGACCTCTTTTATGAATGTCACCTGAAGAATGTGTTTGTTCCAATGCTATCTACCAAGTGTTTGGAAGGGCACAATAGTTCTAAAGGCCCAGAAGTGATATGCCTCTCAACCCCTTTGGAGAAACACCAGGAGCCCTATGGTCCAGCAGCTCCCAGAAGTATCTCCTGAGGTTATAAACAGCTTACTATGCTCTTGCTTAAGAAGGAAGTTCTGGAGTCACGTGGAGGGTAATTTTATAAGGGAGCACCTAGTTTAAGAGAGATTTTAGGCAGCTACCTAGGCTCTATTTTATAAAGAAAAATAGGCATCTACTTTTCTTTATACAATACGAATGTAAGTGGAAGAAAATGTTTCTTGAAAGTAGGCACAATCACACCTGCTTGCAAGGTGTTACTGATCACATGTACTGGATGTATGTATGTATGTACATGGGTGTGTAGCTTAAGGTATTTTATAATCTATGCATGACTCTGTCCATAAGCATGTCCACAATGGAAGAATGTGCCATCAAATCAAGGCATATACTTTTATGCTGGGCACTATTTTATAAGAGACCATTTGCACACGTATGTAGCTACATAGGTGCAAAAATGACTAAAATATCCCCTTGTAAGCATGTGATTTCACACGTAAAGTAAGCAACTTGTTATACAATTATTCTCTTCATTATTGCTATGCAGAGCAAATATAGAGAGAGACTGCAACAGGTATGCAACAATCATGCTTTCTAGCTACCTCACAACTGACAGCCCTTCCTCTTTTCTGAACCTATGCCATAACATTTACCACCCTCGACTTACTGTTCTTCATTTGTCACCAAGGGAGAAGGGAGCAACAGATGTACTGTCAAGGGCTTTATTCAATCAATATCAGGTTGCTATTAGGCTGCATTTCTAACCTCCTCTAGAAAAAAGAGATGCAGATTACAGTCGAGCTAGCATTTCCTGGACACCTTAGCAACCTGGCTCCTTGGTAATCTTACATCTTCCAAATGTCTGAGACATTCAACAGTTTTCAATGGCTTTTGACTACTAAACTCAGCTGACGACTCCTTCAAAAGCAAACAGAAGGTTAGGTGATTTGTTAACCAGTGGTCCATTGCAAAGGGGAAATCAACCTCATTGCCCAATGTCTGATGTCTACTGATCAGATTGCTTTTGGAATAGTGATTACTACTTGCATTGTTCCACGACTATTGCTCCTTCTTCCCTCTAAAGTGTACTCGAAAGACCATGTACAGGAGATATTTGGATAATTCTGTTCAGCTTTCTCCAGGACCTAAGTGGTTGAAGAGATCACCCCACAAAAAATATCGACTTCCAGCAGACCCAAATGATAACTTACTGAAGTGCATTAATGCTTTGGCAAGCATTAATGCATGTTAAATGCACTATTCATTTGTGCAATCTAATGCACACCTCACATGCATTAACAGCACTGTTAACATTCAAATTAGTTTGCAAGAGTTTGAACAGAAATCTATGCCAATGAGATAGTCAAATGCAAAGCTGCATTAATGCAAAGAGGTGTGGTTAAATTTTCATCACAATGTCCATAGATAAATTATAGAGACCCAGTCCAAACATGGTAAACCAGGAAGAATATCATGCCTTGTGTTGGACTGCATAGATAAGGGAGGAGTGGCTCAGTGGTTGGGACAGGTTACCTCAAGCCAGAAGGCCAGGGGTTCAAGTCCCACATGGGGACAAGCAACCTCAGGCTGGAGGGACTGGGGTCTCTAGTCCCATGGCCACTCCTTGTGGCCTTGGGCAAGCCACTTAGCCCTCCATTGCCTCAGGTACACTTAGGTTGTGACAAGGGAATAAAAAGTACCTGTTAGTATACATGTAAACCACACTGATTCTAAAAAGCATGGTAGAAAAAATACATTATATACATACTTTTATAAACCAAGATGGTCAGTTGAAGAGAGCAAACATCTTCTCTGAGAAAATGTAAAACTTATCATTTGTACCTGTGTACACTTTGATGTATTTATTCATATCCCATATTGAAAGAGACCTGTTTGTGTCATAAAAAAAGGGGTATGTTGAAGCAGAAAATTATGTCCTTGTTTGCTAATTTTCCCCCATCAACGCACATTGCACACACACACAAACCACTAGAAATTTATTTTGGGAAAAATGCAAAACACACAACTAATAAAATATGTGACCACTTTTCATCAGGGAAATCATCTTCATAAAAAGTGAAAACATGTAATAATATTATGATGTCTGTGATCGAGAAAAAAGAAATCTAACGGTAGGAAACATGAATGTAAATTACAGTCTCTGCCTTGAATATACTTTGCAAACAGATTTTTGCAAGTGTCTATCTTTATGCAAAGTACAGCCTTGAGGAAATATGAGAGTCGGTATCAAATACAGCTCTAATGGTTTTTGAATGAGGGCAGAATTTCATGCTTTATTTAGAGCTGTGTCAAATAATCTGGGAAAGTGTTTCTTAAGATGGTCCTGGTGTACCCCCTAGCCAATCTGGTTTTCAGGATGCCCATAATGAATATGCAAGAGATAGATTTGCATGCACTGCCTCTATTGTTTACAAATCTGTTTTATGCATATTTACTGTATATATCCTAAAAACCAGACTGGCTAGGACCGGCTTGAGAAATACTGATCTCGGATAATATACACAGCCCACAGCTTCCTGCAGCAAATCAGGTGTAGGTTCTGTGGAAAGAATTAGAAAGTTTTAAGGCATATTGCAAAACAATAGCACAGATTTTCATATTAAATCAGTAAAGTTTCTATTCAAAATTTTTTTTGGATGAGGAAAAAGTAATCTTAATGATCGATGTGGGAAAGAGGTAAGAGGAGGATTGGAATGTGAGGAAGGGATCAGCTTGGAAGTAAGATCTTGGGGATAAAATGGAGGAAAAGAAGAATGGGATCACAAGGATGGGATGGAGGAAGAGAGGGCATCAGGGAGAAAGGAGCTTTAAAGGTGAAGTCAGAAAGGCTGTTGTAGCCAAAAAAGCATCTTTCAGGAAATGGAAAAAGGAGACAAATGACAGAAAGTGGAAACAACATAAACACTGGCAAGTTAGATTCAAGGCATAGATAAGGCAGGCAAAGAGCGAATTTGAAAAAAGCTTGCTGTGGAAGCAAAATGCATAGTAAAAAAACTTTCTGAAGTACATTCATAACAAAAAAACCTATGAGAGAGTCAGTTGGGCCATTAGATGATAGAGGGGTAAAATGGGCACTAAGAGGGGACAAAGCCATAGCAGAGAGACTGAATGAATTATTTGCTTTGGTCTTTAGGGAAGTTGCTCATTACTGAAATGTTATTTAAAAGTGATGCATCGGAAGAATTGAAAGAAATATTGATAAACCGGGAAGATATTTTGCAACTACTTGATAAACTAAAGAATAGCAAATCACCTGGGCCGGATAGTATACATCCAAGGGTGTTGAAAGAAATGAAATATGAGATTGCAGACCTATTATTAATAATCTGTGAAATATCATTAAAATCATCTGTAATACCTGAAGATTGGTGAATGGCCAATGTAACACCAATTTTAAAAAGGGTTCCAGGGGTGATCCAGGAAACTACAGACTGGTGAGCTTGAAATCAGTATTGGGCAAAATGGTAGAAACCATTATAAAGAACAAAATTAATGAAAGAATTATATCAGTGTGAGCCCCACTTTACTCTGCATTCCCTGGAAGCCTGACATATGCCTAGGAATAGTTTGCCAGCAGATCCATATCAGAACTCCACACAAATATGGGACATGGAAGAAAGGGTCTGTGAATATAAAGCATACACAAACTAACAGAACAATCAGAAAGATGGGCAAAGGTTCTTCACAAACATAAAAGTACAGACTAAGGGACACAGGCAATGACACCAGAATAGGACACGTCAGCCTTAAGCTTGTAGGTGGGCATGGTATGAAAGTAGAAACAGCTAGGAGATTCCTGTAGGGGAATTTTCCAGGCCATCATGAAACTAATGTAGAACTAGAATAGAAAAACATGCAAACGCCCAAGTACTCAAGCAAAGTAGATTGCTAAAAGTATAACATTAAGAAAAGTAGTTGCAAATTATGCAAAAAACCCTACTAACTTAGGCTAAGTTGGCAAAGGATATAAGGGAAGATAGGATGGTGGTTAAGGACACAAACTCTAGCAGATGCTCCCCCTGGAGAGTGACACTAGAATCTGTTTCCAGGACCAGAGTAGGTAGATCAGGTGCTTTGCTATTAATAATTTTGCATATTCATGTATATTTTTGACGTATTTGTAGATACTTTGACTTTTCAGTGTGAAGCTTGTGCTTTTGCAGACCTGACAATAAAATTGAGCACTTTATTTTGGGGGCATGAGAGTTTTATTGATACTAGGTCCCGTGTCTTTTATGTATGTTGGGATGTATGCTGCGCCCTATGTGACCAAATATAATAAGGGTCAAAATCCCCAACATTACTGAACATGTAGATAGTCATGGTTTAATGGGAGAAAGCCAACATGGCTTTAGCCAAGGAAGGTCTTGTCTTACTAACCTGTCATATTTTTTTTGAAGGTGTAAATAAACAGGTAGACAAAAGGTGAGCCAGTCGATATAGTGTGTCTGGATTTGACAAGTTCCCTCATGAGAGACTCTCAGCGAAATTAATGTCATGGGATAGAAGGCAGTGTACTATTGTGGATAAAAAGCAGAGGGTAGGGATAAATGGCCAATTTTCCCAGTGGAGAAAGGTGAATAGTGGAGTACTCCAGGGATCTGTGCTGGGTCCGCTGCTTTTTAACATATTCATAAATGACCTCAAAATGTGAATAACTAGTGAGGTAGATGACACTAAATTATTCAAAGCTGTTAAAAATCAAGAGGATTATGAAAAATTGCAAGAGGACCTTGATAAATTGGAAGACGTTCAAATGGCAGATGAAATTTAATGTGGAAAAGTGCAAAGTTATGCACCTAGGAAAGAACAACCCAAACTGTGGTTACACAATGCAAGGTTCTACATTAGGAACCATCACCCAGGAAAATGATTTAGGCATCATTGTGGATAATACATTGAAACAACCAGCATGTATTTTGCCCATACCACAGTGTGGAAACCATTCTCACCTCCCTTCTTAACACGCTCATAATTGGCACAGAAAACCCCAGCTCAGGCTTTATCCTACTATTCCTGGACATATCTGCAGTTTTCAACACAGTATCTCACCAGATCCTCATCAATCAACTCAGCACCATTGGCATCAGAGGTAACCCCCTACAATGGTTCCACTCCTACCGCTCCCAACGAACCCAACAAGTGAGAACTGGAAACCAATCCTCATTGTCATTTACCATTCCCAAGGAGTACCTCAAGGATCGGACCTCTTCTCCCTCCTCTTCAACATTTACATCAGGCCCCTCTGTTACATTCTCTAACACCTCAATGTTGAATACCAACTCTATGCGAACGACATAATGATCTTCACCCCATTCAACACCACCTCTCCTGACTACTCCACCATTGCCACCTGTTTCACAGAGGTCACTGCATGGCTACAGCTGCACAATCTCGCAATCAACTGCAGCAAAACAGAACTACTACACATCTCTAGAGATCCCAGCTTCAAACCCCCACAGAGCATTAAACTGGGCAACATGGAAATACAAGTCTAACCACAAATCAAGTACCTTTGCATAACCCTGGACCACTTCTTGAACTTCCAGCCTCATATCCAAAACATCACTAAAAACATCTACTACAAAATCAGAACCCTGCGTAACCTTCATCCTCTTCTACCCTACGATAGCTTCCGTACAGTATGTCAAGCCTCCATCATCCCTCTCATCGACTACTGCAACTCCATCCTACAAGGACTACCCAAGACCACCATCGCTCCCCTACAGCTAGCCCAGAACACAGCTGCACATCTCATTACTGGAACAACCAGACATTCCCACATCACGCCTATACTGAAATCTCTACACTGACTACCAATTACATCCCGCATCAGATTTAAGACCATTGTCCTCACTCACAGAACCCTCTCCAACACTATGGTGGAACAGCTACAACTACTAATTGAATGCCCCAACAACAACAGACTCAGGCGCCAAAACACAGCAAACCACCTCTATCTTCCCGTACAGAGCTCCAAAAAACCTCAACGCACCTGCACAAGAACCTTCCAATTCTATGCACCTAACAGCTGGAACAAAATACCTCCTACCATGCGGGCCATCCAATCCCACACCCCCCTCAAGAAACACCTCATGACTTTTCTTTTCGAAGAACATTTCAATGCATCCACTCCCACAAATCCCTCACAAGATTTTACCCCGACACCTCTCAACATGTCCACCTTTCACCCCCCCCCCCAACCCTCCTGCACTCCTCACCATCACCACATCCCCCCAATCAGCCCTTTCCTCAAGTAGACATACTTAATGCCTCACCATATAGGCTCCAGGCCACCTGTAAATAGTTACATTGCTTTTGTGCCATGTACTTTTGTTCTCTTGTTCACTGTAACATTGTATCATCTATACCAAAGTTACCTGTACATAGTTCTAACTGTTCCATGTAAATGTTCCTTTTGTTCAATGTAAACCATTTTGCCTTGTAGAAAAACGGTATATAAAATTAAGATAAATAAATAAAATAAATAAACCCTCCACCCAGTGTGCAGTGGCAGCCAAGAAGGCAAATAGAATGCTAGGAATCATAAGGAAAGGAATGAAAAATAAAACAAAGGATATTATAATACCTCTATATTGTTCCATGATGTGACTGCACCTTGAATATTGTGCAATTCTGGTCACTATATCTTAAAAAGGATATAGCGGAATTACAAAAGGTACAAAGAAGAGCCACCAAAATGGTAAAGGGGATGGAAGGATACCTCTATGAGGAGAGGCTTAAAAGATTAGAGCTTTTCAATCTGGAAAAGACATGACTGAGGGGAGATATGATAGAAGTTATGAATTAATGAATGGAGTGGAAGGGGTAAATGTGGATCGATTGCTTACGCCATCAAAAAGAGTAGGGGACATGCAACTAAGCTAACATAACCGATTTAAGACTAATAAGAGAAATTATTTTTCACTCAACGTGTAACCAAACTCTGGAATTCGTTACTGGAGGATGTAGTAAAAGCTTTTAGTGTAGCTGGGTTTAAAAAAGGTTTGGACAAGTTCCTGGAGGAAAGGTCCATAAACCATTATTAAAGAGGACTTGGGAAATCCACTGCTTGCCCCAATACAAGCATTGTGGAATCTGTGTGTCTTTTTGGGAAACTGCCAGGTACTTGTGACCTGGATTGGCCACTGTTGGAAACAGAATACTGTGCTTGATGGACATTGGTTTGACCCAGTATGGCATTTCTTATGTTCTTATGAGGAGAAATGGATTGGAGATTAAGAACGGGGAGAGAAGATAGAAGATGGAAGATCATTAAGGAGGACAGAGGATTGGGAATGAGGAGAGGGTCAAGGATGAGAAGAAAGATCCCTTTCCTTATGTCCTGTCCCTTATTGGGCAGATCTTGTAAACAATATCACCCTTTTCTGGAACATGGATTCCCTTTCTCTCACACACAAAAATACACATGCATATGGTGCCAATTCCCTATCTACTCTCACATGCCCTGATGAAACACAATCCCCTTTCTCATATACCCACCGGAAACACCCCACCCACTTCATCTCCTCTTTCAATCACATACTTGAACCAGTTCCCCCCTCTTTCCCCACTGCAATGCAAGACTGCAAAATTTGGCTGGAAGGAGTGATGGTACCTCCAACCGCACTTTCCTCCTCCTCCTCCTCCTCTGCTGCCCATGACTAAAGTCGTGGATTGAAACATGAGATACTAAATTGAAGCATGATTCAAAGTACAACAACTGCTCCCAACAGCAGAGTAGTAAGAGGACACAGCCAGAGCACTGGATATTCTCCTTCTCTTGCTACCAGTTGACTGGGGAAAGCAGTAGATGCCAGAGTAGAAGGGAATTAGGCCTTGGTGGTCTGACAAAGCACAGAAAGTGGGAAGCAGGAAATGAAATGAGAAGGGTCCCCTGCAGTCATGCTTGACTTCTCATCTTCCTGTTTCCTGAGATTTAAGCAATCTGGCCTTTTGCTATGGGATTAAGGAAAGCCACAGAGCTAGATATTATGTTTATAATCTGTATAAAATATTTAATCTTTTCATTAACAGCAGCAAGATAGTATCAAATTAACATTTTATTGTACCCTACGGAAGCAGTTTTCTCAAATTGTTAACTTTGTATTTGAAAGTGTTCTCACATCCTTCATGTACCTTAACTACAGTATCTTATATTGCATTGTACTCTTTTTACAGTTGAGCTGTAAAAGACCATTTGCAAGTGGTGATTTTGTAATCAAAACTACTGAGTTGGGGGGGAAGGAGTGGGTCGTGAATGTCCTCCTCATTTCCAACCAGTCCTCCTTTCTACTACTACTACTACTACTGAGCATTTGTATAGCACTAGAAGACATACGCAGTGCTGCACAGACACATGTAAGAGACAATCCCTGCTCATTAGAGTTTACAATCTAGTCAAGTCAGACAACACAGTAGGTGCAGACATGGGATACAGCTAGGGGGAATGGTAGGGAAACAAAAAGGAGATCAGGTGAGTCAAGATCCAAAAGCGGCAGCGAAGAGGTGTTTTCAGCCTGGATTTGAAAAGGATCAGAGAAGGCCCCTGGCGTACAGACACAGGTAGTTTGTTCCAGGCGTAAGGTGCAGCAAGGTGAGAGGAGCGAAACCGCCCTTCCTTCTCACCAGGCAGGACTAAATTTTTAGGTGGCTGGTGAGATGAGCTCCGCCAATCACTACAATATCAATAGTCTCCTCTTTTGGCAGCTAAGATCTTCATTTCTATGCATTCAGAAGGGCTAACATGGCAATCATACTACTTTACCAATGGTAAAATAAGAAAATGAGCATGGGTAAGGAACATTGAAATGAATGATTGTGTTGCTAGTTTAATAAATATCAGAATACTATCTTCAATAAATAAACAATAAGGTGGTCATTTTAGAAGCTCTGTTTGTGCTTTGGATGTCTGAAAATGGGCATGTGGATGTCCAAAGCACAAAGACTTCCCTGGAGCCATTTTACAACTGCACCCTAGAGTGGTGGCAGGGGTATGGCAGAGGTGTGTCTCGAGCAGTGCAATGGACTTAGACATCCCTATTTGATTTCAGAAACACTGGGGATGTCTGTGACCATGTCCAAATTTAGACCCGTTCCAGGCACGAATATGGTTCAAAAACGTTTTCATTTGGGCCACAAAACATCCGGAAGGTGTTAAAACATGGCACATCACCATCCCCAGAGGTCTTACCATAAATTCATCATCAGTCCAACACTAGTCTAAAGGCTTTTAGTATTCATGTGCAAAAATCTCATGAATTCTATGATTCTACTTCTGGGATGATTTGCTAGTTTAATAAAATTCCTCCATTTCCTCAGAAGAAAAGGCCTGGCAACTTACTTCTGGCCATATGTTGCCAAGAAAACTATGGGTTGCCAGGCCTTTTCTTCTGAGGAAATGGAGGGTAAAGTGATTTGTTCAAGGTCACAGTGGATGCCAGTAGGAACTGAACTCTGATCTTTTGGGTAGTAGGGTATTCTTGTAACCACTAGGCTACTTCTCCACATTTCTTTAACATAGCCTCCATCATATTTAAGGGATCCCTCCAGGACCCTTACCAATACCACATGCTTTATTTGCAGGACCATTCCATTTCTATATGCTGTTTGTAACATCCCCCTCTTGAGATGGTTTCTTTTGTTCTAACTACCCTTTATATAAACTCAGTGCACAGAATGAAAGGTGTGGTTCTGGTTTCTATGAAGTCTCATTGTCTATTGTTTTCAGTTGTGTGTATCTGTGCAGAGGCTCAGCTTTGGGACTGTCTTTTATTTTAGTTGTCTGTGTGTGGAATCAGCCTTTGATTCTTAAGTTCATTTGTTTATGAAGCTTGAGAACCTGTCAGAGGCTTTATCCACCCCTCTGCCAGAATGTGGAACATGATTAAAGGATCTGGCTTGTCCCAAGCCTAACCCAGAAGTCAAAGAGGAGGAACTGACTTGCTACCTGAGCTAAAACAAAAGAGATTGCTATAAAAGAGAATATTTGTCTCCTGAAAGAGATACAGTTGGTTGTCTGTGAACAAAGTACAGGAAGAATAAGAGTAAGAGATCCCAGTGGGATGGAAAAAAGTTATTTTATTCAGCTAAGTTCATAGGAGCCCTAACCTAAGATTCTTCTTCCAAAAGCAGAAATGATAAATATTTAAATTGGGATCACAGACATAAATAACTTGGAGAGGAAACTCAACCGGTGTTAAGAAGACTCTGTATTTGTTAAACAGAATTCATATGATTGTTACTATGGAACTAGACAGTCAAGTACGTTCTACAGAAAGACGTTAGCAAAGGAGTAGGTCTGCTGCCGACTTCCAAATTTCAAGAGCTGTCACTCATATTATCATGCTCAAATTCTTATGGCGAAAGAGGATTATTTTTCATCTATAATCCACTCACCTCCTAACTCCACTAGGGCAATCTTTTCTATTTTTCTTCAGCTGTATTCCCTCAAGTTGATGGATCATAGACAATACCAAATAGGATCTCCAGCAGAGGATTGGCCAAGTATTTCATGGATAAAGTCACCCAAATCTGATAGACCCTTCTGGCACATCCTCCTTTCTCGACCCCGACTGATACATCATCCAGCAATCCCATCCATATATGGTCCAATTTTTCGACCATCACCCTAGTAAATTTATCTAAAGTGGTGAGTTCCATCCATAAGACCTCCTCTCTGTCTGACCTGATACCATCTACTTGGATGACTGAAGAGTCCTTGGGACTACTGCCAGTTATACTATTGATTATTAATTGAAACCTGTCATCGGACTTAGTTCTAAGTACATGGAAAGTATCCTTGCTTAGACTTATTCTGAAGGACCCACAAGATGATATCACTGATTTAAAAAATATAGACCTATAGCTAAACTTCCTTTTATCTCCAAGGTGACAGAATGTTTGGTTTCTACTCAACTTGCCAAACACCTGGAACGGGTTCATGCCTTACATCCTAGGCAATCAGGCTTCTGGCCAAAACACAGTATGGAAAGCATTATGACTACACTTTCAAATGAAATTTATAGGGCATGGGATCAGGGTAGAGTGGTTATTGCAATTTTGCTGGATAATTTAGTGGATCATGAGGTACTGATGTGTCAATTATATAAATCTGGACTTCGGGGTACAGTTCTCTCATGGTTTCATTCGTTTCTTACAGATCAATCCTTTAAGGTATACTTCCAAGACTCATTGTCCTCCTCTTATATTTCTCCTTGCAGGGTTCCCCGAGGCTCAATTTTATCACCATCTCTTTTCAATGTTTTCCTGAGCCCCCTTGCCACTGTTATTCAGAGCTTGGGTTTTTCTAGTTACATTTATGCAGACAATATTCTACTAGTATTTCGTACTGATGAACTATCACCAGATATTTCATAGATCAATATATGTCTGGACCAGGTGGCTACCTTGCTAGACTCTAATTCATTAAAAGTGAATCCATCAAAGACTGTAGCAACATGGTTCACACATTCATCACAGATTCCTGCAATAACTCCTAAGATCAAAGGGGTACTTATAACACTACAGCCAACATTAAAATACCTTGGGGTCATCTTAGACTCCTAGCTTTCACTGTCTCCACACCTGGCCCGGGTTATTCATTCTTCTTTCTGTACACTGTGATGCTTTTGTGGGATCCAACCATTCCTGGACTTAGCAGTTTAAGTATCCATCCTGCTGCAAACGGTTATGGCTAAGGTGGATTATTGCAATATAATCTACCTGGGAATTCCACAATATCAAATAAAACAAATTCAGATGGTGCAAACTCAGTCATTCGAGCAAAGCGCTTTGACCATGTAATGCCTCTTTTTATGCAGCACTGTTGGTTTCCTGTAGCATCTAGAATTCTCTTCAAGGTTGCAGCCTTTACATTTAAAGCAATCCATGATTTAGCACCAGAATTTTAGCGTCTTTGGTTACTCTTTATGCCTCTGCCAGGGCATTGCAATCACTCCATGGTTTTTGACTTCACATTCCATCACCATCATTAATTAAGTTTGAGATGACTAGAAAATCGGCTTTCTTTACTGCAGCTCCAGCCATTTGGAATTTGCTTCCTGGGGATGTTCGCTTGGAATTAAACATTCAAAGGTTTAAAAAGGCACTGAAAACGTACCTTTATGAAGTAGCATTTGGGATTACTATGTCTCCCGGGTAATAGATGCTTTTAGGATTAGAGCTGGCAGTCCGTGGATCTGCAGACCATCCCTAAACATGATCCCATCCCTATCCTGTCCTACTTTTTCCTATAAGGCCAATTCTGTCTTGCACGTCCTGCTCCTGTACAGCTGGGCAGAATCAGGCCGTGCAGCAGTAGCACCTGATTCAGATTCCGCAGGGGCTAGACGTGTCCATTGGATCAGAATCTGGTCTTCCGGTCTGGATATGCAGGCCAGGCCCCGATTCTGATTGGCCGTACTTCTAGCCACATATCCGGCTAACTCAGCCAGGCTCCTGAATGGAGCTGCAGTGTCATGGTGTCCTAGCTCCATTCAGGAGCTATGATCCCTGGCCACAGGAAATCAACATCGTTCCCTACAGTCCGACACCCGATCTGGCCTTCCATGGCCAGGGTTGGGCTACGTGGAACCCCCTGCACCGCTTATCCGTGGCCCAGCTCTGCTATCCCCCAACATCCAGGGGGACTTATTCCATCTCTAAGGTGGAATAAGTCCCCCATCTACCTGGCCAACCACGGATGTACAGGGCTGACCTCTGAATCGGCCCTGTATGTCCTGGGTAACGTTCCTGCCATCACTCCTCCCCCGGCTCACCTCTTCTTGCCCACAAACAGAGCTCCTCGCGCAAGTTGGCTATATGTGCGGGGAGCTCTCGGGCCACCAGCATGATCTGGACTTTTAATGGGTCTGGATGTCCAGATCAGATGTCCAGACCCACTAAACACAAATTGGAATGACCCCCTTTGTCTCTGCAGAGTTTGTATGAGTGTTTCTATTCATTTCTTTCCTGTCAATATAATGGTGTTCCTCCTTTATTCTTATTTTATGTTATGTTTCTAATTTTAATTTTTTTTAAATTTATTTAATGTACTGTATTTTTATCCTATTGTAAACCACAGAGTTTGTTTACAGATCTGCAGTATATCAAATAAAATGTAACCATAACCATAATCATAACATTTTTGTTACAGTAAAAGGAATTCGAGAACCTGATTCAGAGTTAGCATCTCTTTATTTTATGCACTAAGAGTCTTGAAGGGATTTCCCTTCCACTCAAGGAGAACTTGCTCCCTAAAGATAAGAGTATGTGCTAGCTAAATGAAGGAGAGAGAGAGAGCAGGGGATAAAAAAAAATCTGCTCTGTGACCTGTGCTGCACGGACCAATCTGTCACCCTAGGGCACGGGGAGAGGGGTACACTTACATAGTAGCTCTATTACTGTTTTAATTCCTGTGCTTATGAGAAATGGTTATACGTGCAATAAGAGCTAAACAACCCCACAAAAAATGACCTGCTAGAATGTATGCACGTAAAGGAGTGAAATTAATGAGATACAGATAGTTATCTGCTTTCATTTCATTCACAATAAGAGTTAAAGCATTTCCAGTAGTTATTGGTCATAAGGGCATAGCTTATACTAATTCAGTTATCCTTTAATATACTACCATTTGTTGTCATATAGGTCATATGTAGTCTTATAGAAAAACATTTTAGGAAGGAACAATCGGTTTCAGCAATCCCCAAGTCAATGCTGCAAGACCCCCTTTTGTATTTTTTAACACTGGAGTATTTTGGTAGCAATGGAGATGCCCTTCTTTACACAGATCAGGATAAAAGTGCAAACTAAGTCCCTGATTTATGAAAAGCAGATTCATGAGCATTCTGAACATTTTGTCTGGCTGGAAGAGAAAATGTAGAAAAGGTAGGGCAATACATTTTTAGGTTTGTTTGTTTTTTTAATTCTGTGAGAAATATGAGGTTTGCTAACCTCCCAAACTTCCGATAATGTCTACTATTGATATGCTGATTGATACCTGTTGGAAGTGCTGAAAATGCCTCCGGAAGCTATTTCACTGGTTTAAAGAGAAAATCATCTTTCCTAGCTGAAAATATACCAAGGGAGGTAGGTACAGAACCAAGGCTTTTTTTGAGGGAGTACATGCAGGGCCAGTGTTACCATTAGGCGAGCCCAGCGGTTGCCTGGAGTGCGGACTTCCAGGGGAGCCCACTGCTGTCCATTGCCGCCACTACCATCTCTCTCCAGGGCCAGCAATGACTCCGAGACTGTGACGCAGCGTTTACTTACCATCTCTGGGGCTGCGTCGCGGTTTCTCTCTTGCACAATTTGCTACTTCTGCCAAACTGGAAGTCCGCATTGGAGGAGGCAGAAGTGGTAGATTGTGCAAGAGAGAAACTGTGACACAGCTCCAGAAATGGTGGGTAAATACTGTTGAGGTTTCGGGGCTATTGCTGCTGGCCCTGGAGAGGGGTGGCAGCAGTGGCAATGGGCACAGGGGGGGCAACAGAACGTGGCAGGATGGAGGGCCTACCTAGGGTGCCTCCAGTCCTTGCAACGGCCCTGGGTCCATGAAGGTACTGAGTAACTCGCATCTTTTTCATTGTCTGCTAAATCGGACCCACGGTCCTCATGTATTAATGAAGGAGTCCTGCATATAAGTAGTGGCATCTTTTTTGGCTAGGAAAAATGCACTGGGCAGAAGAAACTCCTCAACTATATTTTGATAAATATGAAGGCAAATTTTAGGTAGTATGTTTAACATGGCTTTGTACTCTGCTTCGTATGTTCTTGGATGGTAAAAGTTGATTATAAATGTTGTAATTGAATTAGTTAAATCAGAAATGAAACATCAGGGTTGCGGTGTACACAATTCTGGCAGTATTTTAGAAACGGCTCTGCCAAATGTGAAGCCTTTTCCAAAATACATATAAGGACGTGCAGGGCTGCAGACACGTAGACCCAGAGGAGGCATTTTACAAAACAACACATTGGAAAAATCAATGAAGTCAATTCAGCAATTTACACATATAAATAGGTATAACGTACACTTACAGGTATAAATGCCTCCAATTAACTACAGAGGCCACTATCTTTAATATGTTTCAGTCTGAGGGGAAATAATGGGGAATAAAGGAAAATAACATCTTTAATTCCTCTTGTGAAGGACTGAAACGAATGGAGGTCATTTTAGAAGCTCTAATTGTGATTTGGACATCTGAAAATAGGTATCACTGAGACAGCCCCAGAGCCATTTTCCAAAACTGCTCCAATAACCTCCCTGCACCGGGGATTCTATCTTGCATACGGGCATGGCGTGGGGGTGTATGTGGATCATTCTGGGGACCTTAAATGTGCATGCCCAATTTCAGAAATGGCCAGAGCTTCTCCGCCCCTTCCAAGTCTACACCTGCTGCAGGGCATAAATAGGCATCTGAAAAGTACTTTTTTCCCCAGGAAAATATTTGGAGGGTGTAGAGGAAATGGAACTCTGTTATCCTCAGTACAGTCCACAATAGTAAAAGGAATTGATCACATTTGAACATGCCTGTTGTGTGATTTCCAAGTTGCTATACATCTCTGCTATTTGTATGACAGGTTGGGAAATGTCTCTGGTTTGTGATACAGTTGTGGGGACATCTATGTAGTTGCCCCCAGTAACGTCCATATCAGGGATGTCCACATTTGTAGAATTCCCTCGGGACTTTGAACGTGCCTTCCGGTTTTGGGGACATTTTGGTCTGGACATTCCTCATAGCAGCTAGATGTCCTTTCTTAAATACTCCTTCACATGTGTCAGGGAGTCACTGTAAATTCCAATGTGGACAATTTTGGTCATACACGTGCCTTCCCTATATGAAATGGGGACTACATGTGCAGATTTTTGACCCACCAGGGCCACTCCCTAACCAAGCCCTTGACATTCTCCCTTGCTATTTCTAAATGCACAAGTAAATTTAACCCTTTCTAAACTTGCCATTTGCATGAGGATACCATTTCCACATGTAAATCCCAGATTTTCCACCTGGAAATTATGAATAAACCTTCTAAAATAACTCCCTGAATGAATTAGCACTTCTAGAGTGATCCGAGGTAGATCTGGCCTCAAGTTATACCATTACATCGGAACCTGATTGGCGTTGGATACTAGGCCTCTATTTCTGAATTCAAAATTCATAGAGTTAGAATTTTTTTGGTCAGTTATAAATGTTGAGTTTCCTTTCAAATGTTTAGTTTCTTATGTGAATGCTCATTAGTTTTCTTTGATCTCAAGATCTGACCTTTCCAGAAGGTGGAGCTGTTAGCTGTATGCCCTCAGCAGTTCCAAAAGATAACTCACATCCTACATGCAGCTCTATATATGATATAGATACCGCAGTGTTTTTGGTGTTTGCTTTTGTTTTGGAAACTCAATGTCTTGGCTTGATCTGCACACTCATGTGGGTTTGATTATGACATAAATTGGAACATTTGAGTTTTTTTGTTTTTCCTCTATTCGGGTAAGGTACTTTGTTCTGATTATTGATTTCATTTTCAAAAGTTTTTTAGTAAAAATTGCTAAAATTGCATAAATACATAATTAGAGAAGAGGACTGATATAAATTCACCTTAATATAATACATACTCTTTAACACTGGCATCTACGTAAATTTGTGCAAAAAATAAAAAGGAATTAAATTATTATGTTTTGAATTGCTTAGGTACTTTGACATTTTTTCCCTTTGAATCTTTGTTGTTGGCTTATTTTCTTTATTTCAAATTTCACCCGCTGATCGTAAGAGAACAGGGTGACTGTTCCTCAGAAAGCTGCATGAGTTGATGGCAACATGGTCTTCCTAATGGGAGCGAGAGAGAGAGCGATCTTCAACTGGCCTGACCTCTGAATAGTTCGGCCATGAGCAAAGCTCCCTTTCCCTGTGTGTGGAGTTCAGTCATTTGTTCTATTGATTAGGCATAACTCTTAGCTCTCTGGCCCTGCTAAAGTGCCGTTCCTGTTTACATCTCAGTGCTTGCATTTCATTCTTTGTTTGGAGCCAAGGTGCCAAACCATGACAAATCTGCAATGCAGTGTTCCTTTGTAAGGACAGTACATAGGGATCCAGATAACTGGAAATGCCGTTTATTTGCCAAAGTGGTTTAGGAATAAAACCAAATTCAACAACTAGGTTCCATTAATGTATATTGATATCACTACTAGATAGAGTGGATTTGTTTGTTTGTTTGTTTTTAATGACATCTCATCCGACTTCCCAGTCCTGTTACAGAAAGGTTCAGCGTTGACAGATTTGGCTGAGGGAGCTTTTGTTGGCAAAGGTGTAGGGCAGCAGCAACCACCAGTAATTACAGTTCTCCATCTGCGAATGCGATGCATAATGCATGCATTTCAAAGTTGTATTGACAAACCTTCTTTCAGGTTAATTAGTCACTGGAGGTTTCATCAGATATATAAAAATGCAGCTGCATTGTATTGTTGAAGTCTTATGTCATGGCAGCATAGAGCATAGTGCACTGAGGGGAAGCTTAGCCTTTTGATTTGATTTTATTTATTTAAGCAAAAGCTGAAACAGGATAGGCCTCTGTCTCTTGATTCTGTTTTGGTAACACACAGTAGCTGATCTAATTATAACAAAAGTGTTAGATTGCAGGATGGTGGTGATACGATCTATGTGATGCCCAACCATTGTGATTCAGCCATTGACTTCCATGTCAGTTGTGGCTCATTGGATAATAACATCTTTATTAAAAGATTCAAGGACAGTGTATCAGTGAAAAATATTGCAAAAGATACAGAACATGCTTACGTTGGGGCATTGGAAAAACAATATTTTTTTATCATGCTTAATAGCCTTTGGGTGAAGGAGAAGCGTAATGGTTAGAGCAGTGGGCTGAGACCCAATAAAAAGAGGTTCAAATCCTACTGCCACTCTTTGGAGCCCTTTTATTAAAGGGTACTCTGGTGTTGCACCAAACGTTCAGTAACCCAAAAATCCATGGCATGTTATGGCAGCACCTCAGCGATAACCACCAGAAACATGGCAAGAAGATTCCCGGCAACTACCGAGGTGCATGAAGCCTTGCCATGGCACAAAAATAACACTGGTGCACTCAACGCCTCCTATGGAGGTGGCAGTGAGTACACCTCCACTACTTGCCTCTGTAGTGCAGGTACTCTGACTGCACGGCACTCACCCCTTCTACTCTCCGCCCCTAACTCTCCCACTTCCAACCCTAACATGCCATGAGCACTTAGCACCAAAGTCCGATGGCGCTGTCACGGCCCCACACTAGCTGTCGAGGTGTGTCCAACGCACAGCAGACCCTCGCTGACAGCTAGTGCCCGTTAGTAAACGGGCCCCTTTGTGTGATCTTGTGCAAGCCACTTTGCCCTTCATTGTTTCAAGTATAAACAAGGCCGGAGCTACCAGGAAGTCAGCATTGGATGATCTGAGGGGGGTGAGAGCAAACAGCCCCACGGTGCCAAGGTTATAAGGTAAGCACAGCGGGGCTCTTTGCAGGAATTGCTGCCATGGCAGGTCCCAAGAGAGGTGAAAGTGGTGGCAATGGATGCTGCAGGAGGGTGCGGACGCAAGAGATGAGGTTTACCTAGGGCACCTCATCTCCTTGCGACGGCCCCCAATATAAGCTTAGAACACAACTTCTGAGGAACTTGTAACGTTCAGTCCTAGTCCTGTATAAAGAGCATTTTGTGGGTCATTTTTAGTATAGTTTAGGTTTTGAAGAGGTAATCGTGTTAATGAAGGCTGTTTGCTGGGATTGTGCATTACGGAACTGAAGTATATTGCAGCCAGAATGAACGAGAGTACAGTGCTTTAAACTATAATGCTGATATTCAAAACCAGTTATTCAGCGGTGGTTGGTGAACATATTTTTGCTCCTTGTACAGATTGTATTAGGTCAAAAATGACTGAACAGCCCGATACTATCCACATAGGAAAGCATCGGGGGTGGGGGGGGGGGAGGGGAGAAGCAAGGGAAGGCTGCAAAATTATCCAGAAAGAAGCAATATTTAGCTGCAATGGGGGTAATTTTATAAATACTACACCACAATTAAAATACTTCATGGAGACATCAAATGGCTAATGTCGGAGCACTGTTGAGGAAAAAAAGAGGAATTTTGAAAGAAATTGGCAAAGGCATTCTGAGTTGTCAGCGTTTCAGCGCAAAGGCGTCATTGAAGCGAAGTGTCAATTCAGCTTTATGATTGGAGTACAATGTGGGAAGACTTGAGTATATTACTAGATTTTGATATAAGAAGAACATAAGGTTGGACATTATTTAAAAAAAAGAAAGCCCAGGAGACAAATGATGGAATTGGGATGGCTGAGATTGCTTCCCATATAGTTATAAATCTTTTTTAATAAATTATATGGCCTTTTAACCCATGCCTTTTAGTGCTCCTCAGGAGTGCTGTAATGGGTCAAAAAAGAACAGGCATTTATAAGTATGTTTATTTGATGCAGTCACTATTCTGAAAATATGCACCTTGGGCCAATCGCACATACTTTTTCCGTGGGCATGCACAGGGCAGAATGCAAAGTTAAGCACATAAATTATAAAATACTATAATTTATGCACATCCTTGAAAAAAGTGGGCACAGGCATCTAACGCAGCCATAAGGCTGGCATAAGTGCTCATGGCTAAAATAAAAGTGCGTACCTTTGCACTTACAAAATATTTTATAGTCAAGTATGAACAAAATATGCTTGCTAACCTAGGCAAGCCTTATAAAATGAATCTCTAAATGTATTTATTGTCTGTGTTAACTATATGGGAACATGCTGGGCATGGCCGGCAGTTAACACAGTGGTTTTTCAGTCAGCATGCATTAATGTTGGCCATTAACACGTGGTAACTGCAAAACCTTTAATGCACTTTAGTAAAAGGAGGCTTAAGAAAACTTATAAAGAATGAAAATACAAATTTGTATGAGACAGAGAGCATTTATTTGGAGAAAAATTGAAAAATGACAAGCTGTTTGTTTAGTCTGTTAATTCCATTCTGCTTTAAGCAGCCACTGACGTTGGAGGCATCCATTTGACATAATATTGCATTTATAAAGGTCTCATGGCAGAAAGAAAAATGTTAACCTTGTCTGACCTCATTGACTGCAACTTTTACAGTATGTAAAAGCTATTGAGAAAATAAATTTTAGCAACCAGAGAACAACCTTTGAGTCCTGATTTTACAAATTATTGTCTTGGTACATATTGTAAAGTGCCAAAATGATTTATTTTAGACACATGAAGATACATTGCTTAATGTCAGGAACCTTGTTGTAGGCTTTCATGTTTCTTGTTTTCTACTTGGAAATCAAATATCAGGAATACTTCACACATTACTACAGGGAATCTTTTTCTCCTCTATCCACAGTACAGTTCCTCCAATATAAAGTTGTTTATTTTTTATGTGATCACCTTCTGAATTGTGAAAATCCCTTGGGCTTTTGCTAATAACATGGCGAAGCCGGATGAGGGAGGGATAAGGAAATAGCTGGGGCTTGGGCCCGGCGGAAGCGGAGACAGCGTCACCTTGCTACTAAATGGCTGGTGAGGGCTTGATCTGCGGGGGGAGGGGGAGGGGTAAGTTTGTTGATTGTAAACTTGGTTTAGTTATTGTTAAAGGCAAATAAAGCTGCGACCAGTTTAAGTCCAGATACAGGTGTGGTGTTGTCATTGCATACTAGTTGTATGTAAAGGAGGGGGTGGGGGGAGAGGGGCTGGGGGGAATGGGGAGTGAGGCGGCTAGTGCGCCGTACCCGGTTACAGGAAGGCCGCGGCGCCTCGTGCCCGCAGCTGGAATTAACCGGGGGGGGGGGGCGCCGCGGCGCTCGCTCCTGGTTGGTTGGCCGCGCTGGCCGGCGGCGGCGCATGCTGGCTTTGAAGTGATTGGCTCCCGCAGTTGTTTTGGCAACGCGGGAGCCAATCACGGAGTGTGGCTATGGTGCAAGGGGGGGGCGGTGCGGAGCGCGGCCGTCTTTCGAGTGGTGGCTGAGGGAGACGGTTGCTCCCGCCCGCCCACCCTCGGGAGGGTCTGATTGACTAGGGGTTTGGGTTGTTGCAGCTTGAGGGGGGTGGCGGGATCCCGGAGGTTTCCGGGGTCCGGAGCCGGAGGCAATCCTTAGGACGGGGGTGGGGTACCCCCGACCTGGACAATCCCTCGGGCTTTTGCTAATAACATGGCGAAGCCGGATGAGGGAGGGATAAGGAAATAGCTGGGGCTTGGGCCCGGCGGAAGTGGAGACAGCGTCACCTTGCTACTAAATGGCTGGTGAGGGCTTGATCTGCAGGGAGAGGGGGAGGGGTAAGTTTGTTGATTGTAAACTTGGTTTAGTTATTGTTAAAGGCAAATAAAGCTGCGACCAGTTTAAGTCCAGATACAGGTGTGGTGTTGTCATTGCATACTAGTTGTATGTAAAGGAGGGGGTGGGGGGAGAGGGGCTGGGGGGAATGGGGAGTGAGGCGGCTAGTGCGCCGTACCCGGTTAATAGAAACCTACAAACAGTGACACTGAGAAGGAATAGAGGCAAAACAAAATACCTTCCAGTTTCCTGCGTTGTGATGAATGATGTTTTTCCTATAGAAAGAGCATTTTATCTGTTAAAGAATACTTCTCTAATTTAATCAATGCTAGCGAGTACCACTTGAAGCATATCTTCTCTGTAGCGGCTAGTCTGCCTATATTAATGTCTCACTTTATACCGCCATCAAAAGATCAGCAGACAAACTAGCTTCATACGTCTTTTTCAAGATTAGGGTCCTTTCCACTTTTTTGCAATCATAAGCACTAATCAGATCCCTCCTCATGTTATCTATACTTTCCAGGTTAAGTCCCTATGGCAGATTTTTGTATCATCTGCAAAGAGGTAAACCTTACCCGACATCTCTTCTGCAATATTGCTTACAAAAATGTTAAAAAGAACTGGACTGTTGTACAAACAGTTGGACCCCAAGCCTCCCTTCCTCATTTAAAAATGGCTTATTACAGTATATCTTCCAGACTTAGAAAAACAGAAGAGATAGTAACTTTCCAGTCCTTAAACCCAACCCCCTACCACATAGACTCACAGACAAATCCTGCTATAACTATTCTCAAAATTAAAGCAACAATGCTTACATATATCCTTGAATGTATTCCTTAATTGGAGACCAAACTTTTGCAAATGATGCAAGGACCCCTGTCTGTACTTCTTTTCTTTATTATTCATATCTGGTTTGATTTTTAATAATAAAAATAGTATTGGACTAAAAATAAAAAAGGTCCGGACCAAGGGTGGATCCTTGTGGCACACCACTGGTAATGTCCCTATCCTTAGAGCAAATTTGATTTACCACCACCCTTTGTCGCCTTCCATACAGTTTATAATGTGGGGAGCCACTTTAAGACCCATCCCAGGTATGCTCAGTTTATTTATAAGAAGATGGTGTCATGATGAAAAACAAAACAAAACATAGATAATTTAACAATTTTCCATTTTGTAAAAGTCTTGATTTTTGCAATAATAAATGTTACTGGGATCATGAAATTCTACATGACATTGGTTTTGTGATGTTTACCCCGTTAATGTGATTCCAAGTAGGCCAGGCTAATTAGAAGTATCTTGTCAAAGCCCAGATTAAACTTGATTACAATAGTTCTAAAACTCCTGTTAGAATGCTATAGACTCATAAAAATAATTTTAACAATGGTCTCCATATCCCAAAGGTATGTCATTCATAGGGCTAATAAGTTGCTTTGAAGCGATGAAAGATTTTAACCAATTTACTGATTCATGATTCCAGTTCCAATAACAAATTGAAACTATCATGCAACAAGAATCCCTGAAAACTCTTTAAATATTTGTAAGCAATTGCACTTGAAGGGCCAGTTGTACAAATTGAATAGAAATAAATTGTCAAAGAAGACTTTATGCAGAAGTTTGAGTAATGGTGTGAAGGTTTTTCTGAAGCAAATTTGTAGATTTTTTTTTTTTGGATGCATGATTTTTGTTTTATAGCTTATTACATGATGCCAGTAGTGCACTATAATCAAACTAATCAGTTGTGACTTATATGCATAAAAGCTACGCACATATGCCAAAAATATTTTAAAAAATGGATGTTTATCGAGGATTGCCACTGATTGCATCAATTTTTTGACTCTGAGGTCCTTCAACGAGGAGATGGTTCATTAATCTAGCTTATTTTAAAAAAAAAACCTTTTTTATTGTCATATTTTAAATTCTTAGCTCTCTTTTATTCAGATGGGGGGGGGGGGGTGTCATTCCAGAACACATACTCTGAAATACTGCTATCATACACGTACACAGCGTATGCATGGCAATCTCAAAATGTGCCCAGAAGAGGGCGGAATGGGGACATGGTTAGCTCCGAAGATGTAGAAAGCGTATTCAGGAAAGGCCTGTGTACATTTTAAGTGGTTCCCGGAAACATCCGTTATTCCTGTTGAAACTAAGGCTAGGACTTAGAAAATATTCTGCTCTGGTCTGCATTTCCTCCCATATAGAAGAATGGTTGTGACAAGTATGTACTGAACTGGTGTGACTGCAGTCTAAAAAATACAAGATGCAGTTAACAAAGAACAGAAAGCAGAGGTGAGGGAATTTTGTAAAGAAACAAACACCCTTACAGAACTGTTAAGAACAATAGTGTTTATTCAGGCTAAGCTGAAATGTGCTGTTTGAGACCCTAACAAATCCTGTGTTTTGAAAACTGGGACTGCTAATGTAAGAATAGTATGTGAGTGAGTCTGGAAACAAATCATGTTGCAGCGAGAAAGGGAGATCATATGTGTAGTCCTGGGATGTCATGTCATAATAGCATAGTGGCTGTAAGTCATAGGTTTGGTTTGACAGAATTATGTCTTTTGTGACTGCAAGTGAGAGTATGTGGTGTGGCGGTAACATGGGAGGATCTGGTATGCTGATCTGCAATACAGTGAGGGCATGAATGGCTAGTCGGTGCATGGACCATATGGATGACAGCAGTGTCAGCAGCTGCCAGTGTGATAGGACTGGTAGACAGGACTGATGTGCCAACATCCCCGAGATTATGCCATAATGCCTACATCCTTCGCCAGTCCAGGATCTATGCAAGCTGTGAGAGTGGTGATATATCTGGAGGTTGCCTACGTGAGTATGATAGCACAAGGATCCCCACTCCTATGCCGACACAGGGCTGACCAGGGGAGTATACTAATCTCAGTTCTCTCCTTCCTCTCTTTTGAAGTCCATTCCATCTGCCTCTTCACTCCACTTCCTCTCCGAGTTGCTGTTATTTATCGTCCTCCTGACATGTCTGCTTCTACCTTTCTCACCGACTTTGACTCATGGCTATCCGTATTTCTTGTCTCCTCCTCCCCCACTCTTATTCTTGGGGATTTCAACATTCATGTCGATAATCCCTCTGATCCTCATGCTTTAAAGCTCCTCTCCCTTACCTCCTCGTTTGACCTCCAACTCTGCTCCATTGCCCCCACTCACCAGCTTGGCCACTGCCTGGACCTGATATTCTTCTATAACTGCTTACCCTCCAACTTCTGTAACTCAGTTCTTCCCTTATCTGACCATCACCTCTTAAGCCTTAATATTTATCACCCACCACCTCAGCCTCATCCAACCTATTTAGAAACCTTCATGTTATTGATCCCTTAGCTCTCTCTTCCGCCATTTCTTCACCTCTTTCTTCCACTTTGTTATCTAATTCCGTTGACAAGGCAGTAACCTCCTATAATGCTGCCCTTTCCTCGGCCCTGGATGCTCTCACCCCACCCATCCCATGTCCTGTGAGGCGTTCTACACCCCAGCCCTGGCTCACATCCACTACCCGCTATCTTCGTTCCTGTGCCCGCTCAGCTGAGCGTGTATGGCTCAAATCCCGCTCCCGTGCTGACCTTCTACACTTCAAATTCATGCTTATTTCTTTCCAGTTAGCCATAGCTCTTGCTAAACAAGACTACTACATCCATTTGACTAACTCCCTTGCCTCTGATCCTCGCCATCTCTTTACTACTCTCAGTTCTTTCCTCAAGGTGCCTCCGACTCCAGTCCCTCCCTCCCTTCATGCCCAAACCCTGGCTGACTACTTCCATGATAAAATCCACAGGATCACCCTTTAATTCCCTACTATTCCAACTACTTCTCCTCTTCAATCTCAACCCTCCCCCCTACCTCTGCTACCTTCTTTTCCTTCCCTATGATCTCTGATGAGGAAACCACACTCCTTCTTTCTTTCTCCAAACTCACCACCTGTTCCTCTGATCCTATCCCCACCCACCTCCTAAGCCCCATCTCTTCCACCGTTGTCCCTTCCATCTCTTATATTCTCAACCTATCGCTCTCCACTGCAATTTTCCCTGCAGATTTCAAGCATTCTGTGGTCACTGCCCTCCTCAAGAAACCCTCACTTGATCCCACCTGTCCTTCTAACTATCGACTCATCTCTCTCCTTCCCTTCATATCTAAACTACTTGAATGTGCTGTCCACTGCCACTGCCTTGACTTCCTCTCCTCTCATGCCCTCCTGGATCCTTTACAGTCCGGCTTTCGTCCCTTACACTCTACTGAAATGGCTCTTACCAGAGTCTCCAGTGACTTGTTCCTGGCAAACTCCAAGGGCCTCTACTCTGTTCTCATCCTCCTTGACCTCTCTGCTGCTTTTGACACTGTTGACCACAACCTTCTCCTTGTTACCCTGTCTTCGCTTGGCTTTAGCGGCTCTGTACTATCCTGGTTCTCCTCCTACCTCTCCCACTGCTCTTTCAGTGTGTGTTCTGGTGGCTCCTCCTCCTCTGCTACCCCCCTCCCAGTTGGAGTCCCCCAGGATCACCCCTGGAATCCTTTTTAAAAATTGGTATTACATTGGTGATCCTCCAATCTTCAGGTATTAGAGATTATTTTAATGATAGTTCACAGATTACTAATAGCAGGTCTGCAATCTCATATTTCAGTTCTTTCAACACCCTTGGATGTATACCATCTAGCCCAGGTGATTTGCTACTCTTCAGTTTATCTAATAGTTGTAATACATCTTCCCGATGTATCGATATTTCCTTCAATTCTTCCGCACCTTTAAATACCACTTCAGTCATGGGTAACATCCCTACATCTTCCTCAGTAAAGACTGAAGCAAAGAATTCATTCAGTCTCTCCGCTATCGCCTTGTCGCCTCTTAGTGCTCCTTTAACCCCTTTATCATCTAATGGACCAACTGACTCTCTGACAGGTTTTTTGCTACGAATGTACTTGAAAAGGTCTTTACTTCGCGTTTTTGCTTCCGCAGCAAGCTTCTTCTCAAATTCTCCCTTTGCCTGCCTTATCAATGCCTTGCATTTGACTTGCTAGTGCTTGTGCTGTTTCCAGGTTTCGTCGTTTGGCTCTTTTCCATTTCCTGAAAGATGCTTTTTTGGCAACAACAGCCTCTCTGACCTCACCTTTAAACTATGTGGCAGTTTTTTGGACTTCTTTCCACTTTTCTTAAAGCTTGGAATACAGCTGGTCTGGGCTTCCAAGATAGTATTTTTCAACAACAGCCAAGCCTGATGTACGTCTTTAACCTTTGCAACTGCTCCTTTTAGTTTTTTCTTAACTGTTTTCCTCATTTTATCATAGTCTCCCTTTCGAAAGT
The DNA here is from genome assembly GCA_033557465.1 of Ichthyophis bannanicus. Taxonomy (NCBI): domain Eukaryota; kingdom Metazoa; phylum Chordata; class Amphibia; order Gymnophiona; family Ichthyophiidae; genus Ichthyophis; species Ichthyophis bannanicus. Next base: position 661,556,276 of record CM066035.1, on the reverse strand, counting down.
TAAAAGGTAGTACAGTGGATTTCCTTACTATCCCTCCTCCACTAATTAAATCAAAGGCGATCATGCTATGATCACTATTGCCAAGTGGCCCCAACAACCTTATCTCTTGCACTAGATCTGCTGTTCCACTAAGGACTAGGTCTAATATGGCTTCCCCTCTGGTCGGTTCATGAACCAGTTTCTCCAAGAAGCAGTCATTTATTTAATCTAGGAACTTTATCTCCCTAGCATGTCCTGACGTGACACTGACCCAGTCGATACCGGGGTAGTTGAAATCACCCATTATTATTACTGCGCTGTAACTTTTGTTAGCTTCCTTGATTTCTTTGAGCACTTCATCATCCATTTGGTCATTCTGGCCAGGCGCTTGATTGTACACCCCCACTGCCATTGCCTTCCCCCTTTTACATGGAATTTCAATCCATATAGATTCTATAGCAGATTTTGTTTCCTGCAAAACTTTAATCCTTTCTGACTCAATGCCCTCTCTAACTTAGAGAGCAACCCCTCCACCAATTTGATCAGCTCTATCATTTCAATATAGTTTGTACCCAGGTATCACAGTGTCCCACTGGTTGTCCTCAGGTCTCTTTCCTCCTAGGTAGAAGGCCTCTTTGTAAAAGTCTCTAGAAGACTTTATTTGTTGCTCAAAGAGTACAGACCCTGTTCTGCCTTTTGTGCTAAGCTAAATTCTGATTTGATTTAAATTATAGCTCTTAGCTGCTGCTAGGCTCTAACTTCTTATGAAATTTAAACTACAAGCTCTCTGCTGGGTTCTAAATTTAACCAGAAAGCTCTCTTTGTGTTTTAAATTTAAGCTAAAAGTACTTTGTTGATGCTAGGCCCTGAGTGACTACTCAATTTAGACTACAAGCTCTCTGCTGGGTTCCAAATGTAACCAGAAAGCTCTCTTCTGTGTTTTAAATTTAAACTAAAAGTACTTTGCTGTTACTAGGCCCTGAGTGACTATTAAATTTAAACTACAAGCTCTCTGCTGGGTATGAAATGTAACCAGAAAGTTCTCCTCTGTGATGTACAGTCTCAAGTAGTTTCTTCCAGGCATAAGGAGCAGCAAGGTGAAAGCAGTGAAGAAATGGGCACAAATAGAAGCGATCTGCCAGACGAGCAGATTTCCCGAGGAGGGGTGTAGGGAGATATAAGAGAGGAATGGTAGTGCAGAGCAGCAGAATGAGTGCAGTTATAAGCCAGAGGCACAAAAAGAGCATACATTTGTTGCTTAGCAATATTATGCATCCTTTGGGGAGCTGCAATGTTAGTTTCAGGTTTTGTGCACTTGGTCCATCCTTAGCAGTTTAATTTGTGTTTGTAGAGATTACCAAGGCAGGAATCACTGGGGCTGTTTTATAAAACCAAGTACCATTTGACGCAAAGTCTGTCATGCCATACATATTTATATTCAACCAGTTTTTCTATACCGCCTTATCCTTTAATCAAGGCAGTTTACATTATGTAATCACTACAAACAGGTACTGGATACATTCCCTTGTCCTCAAAGGCACACAATCTATGTGTACCTGAGGCAATGGAGCGTTAATTGGACTAGAAGCCCCAGTCCCTCTGGCCTGAGATTGCTGTCCCCAGGTGGGACTTGAACTCCTATCCCTCTACCTGAGATACTGTGTCCTAATCCACTAGGCCACTCCTCCCTTATAGCATAGTAGGGGGCTCTGGGGTTACCTAACACTTTTCAGGACCTGAAGAGGACTGGTATGTAGTCTAGGTTGCAGCAGCAGTCATTTCTCATTGGTATTTATGTCTTGTTTGCATCAGTGGACTACTGTCAGTGTGAAGAGCAATTTAGGAGATGCATGTTTTCCCTAAGGGGCGTGGCATCCATGGGTACAGAGATAGACAGGATCCGAAATGTGTAACTTCTCAGAATATGGTGAGCATGGGGACAAAATGCTTACCTGTGTCTGACAATGGATGTGTTTCTCCATTATATTGTATGGCCCGTGCCTGCACCCAAATGCGGACCATATGCTGGATGCATGCTTGGGCCAGCTGAATAGCCCTTTGCCTGTGCCATGCCGAACATGTCTACCTCCCCGATTCCGGATCCACGGGCACATCTAGACTCGCGGAGGTGGAATTAGGTTCCCATGGGGCCCATTTTTAATTTAGACGTGCACTTTATGGAATTGGCCTCCTAGTGCATCTTTGTGAATTAGATAGCACAATTATTACAGTTTGCTGTGGGTTGCAATATATGGGAAAGTGAAACATTCAGGTTGCAGCCACATTTCATCAGATGGAATCCCTAAATTAAATCCCAGATCCCAGAGCATTGTTCTTCTAACTCAATCTAGGCTCATCCTTAATTCTTCCTCATCCCCTTGCACTTTTCAAAGGATATTTGTTGGGTAAACATTGGGATTTAATTTAAGGATTTCATGTTATGAAATATGGCAGAAGCCTGAATATTCCATATATTGCAGGTCACAGCTCACAAAGAGGCGCTATTTGAATAAAATAGGGCAAAGAATTTTAAACATGTCACTACAAGGCTTTTTTTATCATTTAGATTTATAATTGGAGAAATAAGTATCCTTTAAAAATCGCCCTTCTTCCCCCACGGGTACATGTATATGTGAGAAGAAACAACTGAGAGTGGTTCTAGGGCAAGCTAGAACACAATGCTCTGGGATTTAGGATTTCATTTAGAGATCCCAGTGCACCCCTAGCCTTGTATACTTTGCATCTGCAAAGTATTCTGGCTTCAGATTCCCAACGGCACTGACTCGGCTGGATTTTGTTAAGGGAAACGGTGGCAGATTTGCCTTAAAAACGTGGATCGCAGGCCCTCAGCCTGTAATGTATAACTGTTGTACAGTAATTTCACTTGAAGGGCCAGTTGTAAGAAATGAGCAGAAATACATTGTCAAAGAAGACTTTATGCCCTGAGAAAGGGAAATAATTTCAAAGAGTTTGGAAGGGTTTTCCTTGCAATCCAGAATGTCTTCATTTTATCAGTGTCACACTTACGGTCTGATTTTATATTAGACGTGTGTGTGAGAAATCCAAAAGGCCAAGAAAACCCAGGGGCTTCTGGGTCGCCAGGAGTCAGTGCTGACTCGAAGGCTTGCATTGCATTGCATAATGGCAACATGGGCATCTATGTGCCCTTATAAAACAGTCTCCTAGTGTGCAAATGCTAGGGTACACATTTGTACCTGCTCTGAAACGGATGTAAATGTGTGCGCGTACTCTTTGCTTGTGCTCACATATTTTATAATACATGCATGCAGGTATGTTGCAACTCTGCCCTGCTTTACCCAGTCTCCACTCCAGGAATGCCTGCATGTAGCACAAACATAAATATGCACCATATTGTCTGTGTACACACTTATACACATATATACCATCACACTATTTTATAAAAGGCATTTTTCACCTGTAAAACAGTCTTTACATCAGAAAAAATACCCTCTTTATGGACAGCTAGAGGATTGTCCCTATAGCTGTAACGTGAAAGTGCTCTTTTCCAGTGGGGAACCTTTTTTTGACCAAAACAAATAAATTTTGAAAACACACAAATGTATGCATATTGTCGCAAGCTCCACTGTAACTCCACTCCTGTAAACGCTTCCACTAAATGGTGGTACCAGTATGCGCATATTTTTACCGGCACATAGGGTTGGCAGTTTTGAAATAGTCCATTTCCAGAGGTAAAACATAGCTTTATCAGCAGGAATGGTTTGGTTACTCGTCATACACAGGTCCCAATGCCGGTAATCATAGATGGTCAGGTATGGAGAGTAATTTTAAACAGGCCACCTATGCGTGAAGGCTGACTAGGTGCCTGGGTTTAGCCTATTTTGTAAAGACTTCTAAAAGCACACTTTGAATACGACGTGGAGATCAGAATTGAGACATCGAGGTCACGATGTCCGCAGTTCCGGCAGTATTTTAGGAACATCTCTGGAGCCTATTCTAAAATAGTGCTGGAATGCACATTTATTTACCAATATGTGGAGTCGAAGGAGCCATTTTACAAATCTGTACCTGGGAAAAACAAGGGAAACTCTGCAAGGTCCACATCTAGAGTTGGTACTTCACAGCTTGCAGACGCAATACCAGCACTTTGTACACGTGTATGCGGGCTGTTCTGCAACCTACATGTTCAAATGTTGCCTTTAACTACAGATGCCTCAGTCTTTATCTAATTTTAATTTGGAAGAGACAAAAACCAATGGGGAAGATAACCCCCTTCATCACTCTTGTATAGGGCCGGCCAAAACTTTCACTTTTTAAAAAGCTAAACACGTCTCCTACTAAACAAGGAACATCTTCCTTTTGTCTGTTCTTCCTGCTAGGCCCTTTCCTGTAGAATACATTCAGCCCTACCATCAGCAATCATTCTCTCTTCTCACCTTTTGATCTCAGTTTAAGGACCTACCTCTTCAAATTGATGTTTCCTTAATTCATCTCCATCCTCCTTCAGTTTTCCTTTAGATGACCTTCTTATTGCTATAAACTGCCCAGTTACTTTGCTTGTAATCTATTTTTTTTTACTCATGAGGTGCCCTGCATAGGTCATTCAATAAATACGAGGAACAAGCATTCATTTAACTGAGGCCGCGGTTGGTCCGAAGCAGATGTTTCAATTCTGAGGTAGGGTTTGAGGGGGAAGAGGGCAGGGCAGGAAAGGTCTTACTAAAGATTGCTTATATTCTTTTTTGCATTGGTTTTGTCCAAAGCAATAATGCATTTGAGACCTGTTCTACAGATTTCTATGAAGTAACAAAAGGTTAACATATTAGGCCCAGACAGGCCAACAAAGAAAGCTGAGAACAGCCTCTCAGTAAGAAAGATCACTGACAACTCCCAACCTGCATGGATTGTATCAAGAGATACTTTTAATGTGATACCTGAGAACTAACTGTAAGCAAAAGAAAATGATATTTTGTTCTTGTTCTTTCCATTGATCGTCTTGAAACAGTGAATGACTGTTTGCATGGCTACAAAATGAAACTGAAATCAGTAACAGTCTGTGTGAGGCTGTTATGGGGCCTATTTACCAACTCGTGCTAAGGTTTTGCGCCTAATGTGTGTTAGTAGCCAAAGTTAGTGCTTGTTAAGTAGAAAATCTTTATGTTAACGGTTGGGGGCATTCCCAGTACTTTGAGGAAGGTAACCATGTAGTTAACACCAAACAGCCTTTGTTCCCACTAATGGGAAGTGCAGTTAGTTACATACCTGGAGGCGTGTTATCTGCCCCGTTGCAGTTAATGCATCACCAGTATAATGCCCGAGTTAACAGCAATGAGCAGTTCCCACTCATTTCATGCCCTGATAGGAATTTCCCTGTTGGGTGTTTAACCTGTGAGTCAGCGGTGTGAACTCTCAATGTGCACTGCATGAAGGGGCATGTTTACTAAGCCCGGTGCTGGTAATGCACATGTGAACTGCGTTACCAGCATGGGGCTTCAGGCTAACTGTAAGGGGGTGGGTGCATCCGTCCTCCTGCAATTGCCATGCTTCAATGCAGTAAAATGGACATGGGTGCAACTAATGCCACGCATTAAGGTGGCGTTAGTTGTGTCCATGCCACCTGCACCAAGAGCAGATTGCTCGGGCCACGAACATCCACCGTTTTGGGAATGCCCCATACTGCTCATTCGCCATGGCAACACGTGCTGCAAGGAAAGTGCAAGGTTTTAGGTTTTGGGGCCCCGTGCTTTCTAGTGCCATGGCAAAACTGCACGCTAACCCTGTGCTACCCTTGAATAAACCTGTCCCTAACTCTTAATGGCCATATCGGGCTTATTTACTATACCGCATTAGCTGTTTAACTTGGGAATTGCTGCATGCTACTCGTAACAGTTTATACGGAAGTATGGTATTTCCCACTTTGAACAGCTAATACAGAGTGGGTGTGGTATGTGTAGAATGGGCAGAGATTATGTCTTAGTGTTAATGCGGAGGTTATTACTGTGTATTTAATTTATAACAGATAACACAGTGCAGGTAATGCCACTTTAAGAGATATAGCTAACTATATTGCATTTTATGCCATGCATTTAATGCATAGTAATGACATTTCCTCTGTGTTAACTGCATGGTAAAGTGATGGGAAGGCCTCAACAATTAGCACAGAGATTTTGTAATCACTGCGTGCTGTTTTTGGCAAGTACTGCATAGTGCCTGCAAAATCTTAGTGAGCTTAATAAATGAGACTCTTTCAGGTTAATAGTCAACCCCCAGGGTCAGCATTTTTTTAAAAAGCTAGCTGTGGTAGATAAATTTAAAAAATGTATTCAGTGTTGCCATCCAGATTACTGGCGGTGAGAAATATATGTACTTTGCAATTAACAACAGCAATTAACAACAGATAAGAGTGACATTCAATCCATTTTCTGGATAAATTAGGACAGCCTTTTTGTTGTCCTATCCGGATAACAGACTGAATATCACTGCTATCTAGATAATTCCTAGGATTGTCCATACTCCCCCCCTCCACCATCAGTAGCCAGATAGTGACAGGCAGCTAGTATGATTTTCAGTTGCAATATCCAGATAGACCCAACCTACCTCAGGACTTACTTGAATAGCAGATACTGATATCCGAAGCCATATATTTTACTGCCAGGTATATTTTATTCCTGATGAAGATTATCCTTAGGAAAAAATGTGCATGTAAGCTGTCATGGATTCAGATAAGTATCAGTGCATGCAATCTCTCATGAAGAGACAAAGAGATCAAGATACCAAACCACAAACAGCCTCACAAATAACATTTTCATGTTTTGACATTTTAATGATGTAATTTAGTGTTTGCAAATTTATGATACATCTCTGTTATGAAAAATCATGCAAATCAACACATTAGTGATTCAGAATTTGCTAAACTAAGTCTGCATAATTTTGGAAAAGTGAATTTGTACAAAGCTTAACTATACCTTTGTAATGACCTTTTTTGTGAGTCCAGCATCATGAGAATAGCTTTCCACAGTGCCAGCTTATTTTAGTGAAAATATTCACCATTTCATACATTGGCCTCTTTGGTTTTGTTTTTGGTTTTCTTAACTTCTTTATTTATATTTTCCAACATACATTGGCCTCTTTGTATAAAAGTGACAATCTGTCATTCTAATCTGAGTAAAAATTTGTGATATAATATTCCAACTAGCAGACATCTGCAAAACATCAGCAATGGCCTCAATATAGGCCCCGCCTCCCAACAAGACCAGACCTGAGCATACTTCCTTCTGTGCTCTCCAAAGGCATTTTCTCTTTCTTCCTGCCCCTCCTCCCAAGACTACTTCTCTCTCTCTCTGACCCTTCCTCCTACCAAGGCTTCTCCTTCCATTCCAAAGGCACTCTGCCTCTTCCTTCTCCCCCTCCAAAGCACACTTTATCCCTTCTCTTGCCCCTCCCCATGGGACTCTCTCATTGCCATCTTGCCTCTCTTCCTCTCCCCAGCACACCTGCTGCTGCAGCTCTTCCTGTGAGTCACATTCTTTGGCATGCTATGACTCCTGCATCTCCTGTCTTTGGCTCCACCTAGGAAATGTCGCAGCAGGGCCCGACTGCTCTCTGCATTTGTCGGGACCCTATTGGAAGATGATGGGGATGGTGTGTGCGTGCACACGTGCACACAACAACTAGTGGCTAAAGGCAGCCTACACGTATATGTGCAAATATAAAAAGCTACAAAAAATTGTGTAAACATTATTTTCAAAAATGTGTGCTGTCATATTGCTTTTTGCTCTTTGTGTTATACATGGTCAGGTTAGTCTGAGTATTATCCCTGTATTTTAGTTGATATGCAATGCCTGGTTATTATTAACATCGCCTTCTTCATAAAACGATTGACCCTCCCCCCACACAAATGATTTTCTATGCCATTCAAAATACATGCAATTTTATCTTTATCTAGCTTCTTTTCAGTAATATTATTTAAATATATGGTAACAGAGTTCCAAAAACCTGATGCCTTTTCACATCCACAAAGGTGGTGAAATAGTGTAACTGTTACTGAGATATACTTTAGGAAGACCTCCGAACTGGCAGTCTTTAACAAATTGATATTATCTGCCTAAAAATATTCTATAGTGCAGTGTGGGAGGGATAATAGGGTGGCTTTTGTTTTTTATTATTGAAGCCTTAGCTGGTTAGTTCCTCGTTCTCAGCAGTAACTGATTAAGGGGCACTTATCATGTGTTTTGCTCAAAAGCAACTCATAAGTGCAAATGTTATGTGCTAACTGTGGGGAGGCAGGGTATAGCCAGCCTGTCCCTGACAGGTACTGCACAGAAATGCACAGAAAATTACCCTAACGTGCAACAGCGGCATTCACAATTAACATAGGTGTGGTAAGTGCACCCATGTTAAATGCAACATTGACAGCATGTGATATGTACCCCACACTAACCATAATGTGCTCTCCATACTTAGTCTCCACCCCTAACCTGCCCCATTGCACAGTGGGAATTAACGCTTGGTCACTGTCATGCCTGTGTGGTAACAGTCACCACGGCCTGCACAAAGTTAAAATGAAAAGGCTCAAAATGGCCATAGATAAAGGCCACAGTGAGCCTGTTCATGGACCCACTGTGGGAGGAGATAGATCACAGAAATTAATGAAAACGTTAAGAGAATTAACTACGATTAAGTGGAATTCTTCAGATATAGAGGAGATAATGTGCTGCTATTTTTATGCTGAAAACCCTATATTTAAATAAAGAGGGCATACAAAGAGAGTCCGCCAAAAGCTGGAAGAAAGAGGAAAATTGCCATTAGAAAAACTGTAAAAAGTAACAGATGCAAATTTAAGATCGTTAATTTTAAAGATCAAAGAAAAGAAGTGTATGAATGATAACATCTTGAAGCAACTAAGGGATTCCGTAGACAAAGAAATACAGGGAAGAGGAGACCTAGGTGAGAGTACTAGAAGAAATGAAGACACAGAAAAGGAAAGAGAGGTTGAGGGAGAGATGGAGATGAGAGATTTGGAACTGCAGGAGTGAGCTGAATAAAAGAAGGGTCAACAAATTAACTGAATTGGAGGAAGTAAAGGAAGAAGAAGAAAAGGAAGAGAGAGACCCAGAGGTGGAGGAATTCAAGATAGAACTTTTAGTCCATATCGAAAGAGATAAATATGCTGGGTTCCAAGCAAAATTAACTCAAGCTAAATTTAATACCTTAGGCTAAAAGTATGATACTTAAGATGAACAAGGCCATATCCAGTATAAAGGGGCCATTTATTGACATCACAGGAATTAATTGAATACAATATTGTGCAGTTAAAATTATTACTGCAAGAATACTACCAACTAGAATGTAAGGACAGAAGAAAAAGAGAACAATACCAGTTCCTCCTTGGAAAAAGCACATCGAAGGAAAAATACAATCATTTTGTGCAGAGGTATCCCTGATGAATGGGTATCTAAAAGGGTTAGGATCATCAAAGGTCTTAAGGAAGATCCAAGACATCAAACTGAAGCATGCTGCATTAACAGAAGAAGACCTGAAATGTATATGTTCCAACAATAAACTGAAAATAGCGGCAGAAGCGCAAAAACTTCGAAGATATGAAGAAAACAGGAAAGAAAGATATCAGAATAAACTATTTAGAGAGAACCCAAAACAATAACCAGGGACAGTGGACGCAGTGTCCCCCTAGGCCCAATACCCACCCCTCCTTCACCCCCCCCCACTCCCCCTATAATAACCACACTACAAAAGGTTTGGACAAGTTCCTGGAGGAAAGGTCCATAAACCACTATTAAAAAGGGATCCAGGATATCAATGCTTGACCCAGTACAAGCATTGTGGAACCTGTGTCTTTTGGGGATATTGCTAGTGTCCCCCTCAGCCCCCTCTGGTGGCGGCGTAGTGGTACCACCGGGGCTGGGGAGCGCATAAGAAATAGGGGTTTTAGGGTTGACCTGTTGTGAGGGTCAATGAGGTAGCAGCCCTCTGTGTCAGCCTCATGGTCAACTTCCCAAAAAGCAACTCTTAGCCAAGTGTAGGGTAAAGAAAAGGCATTTATTTCACCTTTGCGCAAAAAGAAGTTCAAAATAGGCGGTTATGAGTAACAGAGCGACAACTTTCCTTGTATCAAAATGTAAATCAGCAAAACATTCAAAGTAACATTGTTAACCTTCACCAACTCAAAGCATAAGGTCTCCTGTATTCTTTTCATACATTGGGTTTGCTTCCCTTAACTTAAACACGTCTCATTGTGCAATAATTACAGTCCATCGGTTCGATGGCTTCCATAACCTCAGATTCCCCTGGCAGCCATTCCATTTCTGAGGGGTCCGAATCTGATGTCTCAGGGATGTTAAAATCTGACTTTCTAAAAGCATGCCATACCGTATCCCAGTGTTGGCTTGACAGTTTGGGGCGTCGGCTTTTAGGTATGTTGTAACACCCTGGATTTTCTGCTGTTATAGGATTAAAAGTTTGCTTATTCCAGTCTTTGGCAGCACTAACCTTTTTCCTATAAAGATTATCAGGTATTTCTGGTTTAAAACTGTCCTTATCATCCAGATAAAAGTTAGTCCTTCGTTTCTCTCTTGGTCTAGGCCTTGGTAGACAATTACAGGCACCAACTGTTTCCCTTTTAAACTTCCTGCAATCCCTTTTGTGTAAGGCTTGAGGCCTAGTCTGAATGTCCTCCGCTTCAGGCAGTTTCCAGTGATCCCAGGATATCTTTCCTGCTTTAGAATAAGGTATAACTCTTTTGAGGCAGGGCTGCTGCTGAGGCGCCTGTCTTCCACCTCCACCCCTGTGGCAGTTGGCTACTGGCCGCGCCCTCTCAGCAATGTCCTCTTCCCCATGCCTCTGAATCTTTCTTTCATCTTTCAGGTCCTCTTTATAAAAACTTTTAAAAGTACCTTTTCCTCCTTGAAGGTTCCTTTCCAGTGGATATATCTTCCTCTGCTTGTATCCCCGTCCTTCTCCTTGGACAAGGCTTCCTCTCCAGCTGGAAGGGTAAGCACCTCCTTCCTTGGCTGCACTCTGTAATACTGCCCCTTGCAGTTGTGTATGGCCTTCCTCTAGGCCTGCTCTTGGGCCTTCACCTCGGCCTGCTCTCCCAGTAGCTTTCACTCCTTGAGTTATTCTGGGTCTGTCAGTGACTTCACCCCGGTCTCTGACTCCGGCTTCTGGAGCTGCTCTTGGCACTGCTTCCTGTAATGCTCTCTGTGAAGCTCTCTGCCAAGCTCCTTGCCTCCTCTCTTGTAATGCTCTCTGTGAAGCTCTCTGCCAAGCTCCTTGCCTCCTCTCTTGTAATGCTCTCTGTGAAGCTCTCTGCCAAGCTCCTTGCCTCCTCTCCTCTTGTAATGCTCTGTCCCTGCTTAAATCGAGACCAGCTGCTTCTGGGTCCTGCCCATAGAGGCGTGGTTCCTCTGCTTCCAGGCTTGCTCTCCTGCTCCCTCTATGTGTACCTTCATGTAATTGCGGGTAAATCTTGTTTTTTTCAAGATTTAAAACTTTTTTTCTTTGTGTCAGAGGGCCTGCAGTATCACACTAGGTACGTATAACCTAGATTGGCCACTGTTGGAAACAGGATACTGGACTTGATGGACCTCAGTCTGACCCAGTATGGCATGTCTTATGTTCTTATGTTCTTAAGGATGGGAATTCAACTGGTCGCAGCTTTATTGATATCACAACTTTATTCAACAACATTTTAAACATCCCCTCTTAGCCATCCCATCCGCGGAACTGGGCCTCACCAGCCATATGATTAGCAAGGTGACTTCCTCCTCGCATCCCCCGTGGACAGGCCCACTGTTACTTCAATACCCACCCCTTCTTCCGGCTTTGCCATATTACTAGCAAAAGCCCCCCAGGGGTTATCCGGGACAGGGATACCCCACCCCCGCCCTAGGTATTGCCCAATGCTCCGGACCCCGGAAACCTCCGGGATCCCGCCATCGGCTCAGGTGACGTTAGTCTCTGAGCCGCCCCCCCCCCCCAAGGTCTAAGCTGCGACCAGTGCACCTAACGACGCATAACATACTCCAAGGCCTCTTGCCAATCATTCAAGATCAAGTCTAACCCTATCGGAGACTGCCGGAACAATCCTGCCGGAACAATCCTGCCGTAACAATCCCGCACACTCCACCTCCACCTAGGGATGTAGGATTTGGTAACCCCCATGCTCATTGACCCAGCGGCCAATCTGGCGATTGATTTTCATCAATCCTCATGACCACCGCCGCTGCTCCCAGCAAGCCGGCCTTGGAATAATGTCTGACCATAGTAAAATTACATCATTAAACAGTAATAAAACTTCACCCAAGTCCCTTTTTGCTGCTGTAATCAACTGTTTACATGTCCAGGCGCCAAGGTCATTGCCCCCCAAATGTAGCAAAAACAGTGCCGGCACTCCTTTTTCGTGCCCGTGGTGCCGAAGCAAAGGCAAAATCTGCATCCATCAAAGACTGCGTTCACCCAGTCATAAGACGGTCACCTCCTTGTTATCCAGGCTGATATTAGGCCCCACTGGCCGGCATGCTGCTCGTCGACCAGCCCAATGAACAAACAAATGGCCAATCAACCAGCAAACACAGGACTGCCACCCCCATCTGAAAGAAAAATGCAGTTAGCAGCTATATGGCATCCCTCTCTTAAAGACACACATAACCTTGGAAGGCCCGCGACCGCCATCTGCCTATCCACTGTATCTTCTGTTCCTGGAACCCCGCCGCTGCTGCGCTAGCCGCTGCGACAATGCGGAAGGAATGAGGCGCGAACTGTCGTGGATCTGCCCCTATCTTGCCCAATATCAATCGCAACACCGCTGCAAACTGATACCTCATCAGCGGGCGCACATCCGCATGCAAAAAGAGACCCCCTCTCTCCCGTCGGCCACACTCTCAGGTACGCTTTAAGGGCTGATATCGGACATGTCGAAGCCCCACCAACTGCCCTCAAAACCACCCAAGTTCCCTTTCCCTGCTGATCCGTCTTGGATCGAGCCAGCCAGATCCTGATCTCTGCCTCAAACACGTGCACATGCTGTCGCCTCATGCCTCCCCCTCTCCCCATCCTTCTGGATTCCACAATGAGTTCCCTGACCCAGAACGCTCCAAAAAATGCCACTCCAAAAACTGCCTGAAACAGGGTAGCTTCATACGGAGACGCCACCACGAGAGGCAAGGCGGCACACAACCGCACAAGCAAAGCGTGCATAATTGGCCGTCTGCCATCTCCTGGCGTGGGGCAGGATCTCTCCCAGCCCAGCAAGACCCTGCGGGTCAAGAACCCTCCCACCGGGATGCTCCAGCCTAATGCTCTGGCGAAGAAGGCAAACCCCGCCAGCTGCATCTGCACTGTCGCTCTCGATGCCCCACCCTAGCCTTGGCAGCAACCACATATTGTCCCAGGAGCTGATCAGACACCCTTCCGGACAGCCCTCCATGATGCCAGAAGAAGTCCATCACTCTTCCATATCCCCATCGATAGGCAACCCACGTCGCAAAGCAATACCGAACTCCGCAGCAGAGTCATCATTTCTTGAAGCCAATTCGCCATAAGGGATCCGGGACCACTGCTCCCTCATCGTCCGCCTCTGGTGCCAGTGTCTGAATGAGCTCCCACTTGAAATGGGAAAGAGCATCAGCAATTCTGTTAGTTTCAACCTGGAATATGGCGGGCTTTAACTGACATATTCAAACTAAACAGGCGAGCACCAACTCTCTCATCAGCGCCGCCATGTGGAGGCAACGAGGCACATACCTGTTCACTACACTAACCACAGCCGCATTGTCACACCACCAGACTACCTTGCAATTGCGCAGCTTCTCCGGCCACACTTCCAACACTACCAACATCGTAAAAAGCTCTAAGAATGCTATATTGTCTGTTAAGCCCACCTCGCGCCACTCCTGCGGCCAGCCCCCCATACACCACGCACCCCCAAAGTAGATCCCCAATCCCAGATCTCCCGCCACATCTGTGAATAACTGCAAGTCGAAACTGGAAATCTCTGCCTCCATCAGCACCGCCGTTCCATTAAATTCTGCCAAAAACACCTCCCACACACCCAAATCTGCCCTCAAAGCCCTTGAAAGCCGAATATGGTGATGAGGTTTTAGCATCCCTGCCGTAGCCACTGCCAACCACTGTAAAAACACCTGACCCATTGGAATAACTTTGCATGCAAAATTCAAGGAGCCGATCAAAGCCTGCATCTCCCTCAACGTTATCTTACTTGATCCCAATACGTTGGCCACTAAAACCCGAAGCCGCCAAACTTTCTCTGCAGGCAAACGAGCCACCATTGCCACCGTATCCGGCTCCACACCCAAAAACGTAATACACGTAGACAGGCCCTCAGTTTTTTCTGCAGCCAATGGAATTCCCCAAACCCTGGACAATTCCACTAATCTCTCCAGTAGCTCCCGGCACTTGGCAGACTTGGCCTCGCCCACGAAGAGAAAGTCGTCCAGATAATGCACTACATTCGCACATCTTGTCTGATCCACCACAGCCCAGTGCATAAAGGTACTGAATTTCTCAAAATAAGCACAGGAAACCGAACAACCCATCGACATCCATTTATTAAAATAACTACTGCCCTCAAAACAGAACCCCAACAAATGAAACGACACCAGGTGCACTGGGAGTAACTGAAACGCTGATTCAATGTCCACTTTCGCCATCAAACAACCAGGACCGCATCGTCTCACAAAATCTAGTGCCACATCGAAGGAAGCGTAACAAACCGTGCACACCGCCCTTGGAATTCGATCATTCACTGACTATCCCACCAGGCAAGAGAGGTTGTGAATCAGCCGAAACTTCCCGGGTTCTTTTTTTGGTACAATTCCCAATGGGGACACCACGAAGTCCGTCAACAGCATCTCCGCAAATGGGCCCACAATGCGGCCCAGTTCCAATTCAACCCACAACTTCTTCTTCACAATATTAGCCCAATGCCGCACCGAGGCCGAGTTCCTAACCCTCCCTGATAACACCCGGCCCTCAACCGGTATAACAAAACACTTCTGAAACCCCTTTTCCAGCAACTCCCTGTCCCCCTTCCTGGGATACCGTGCGAGCCACGGCCGTATCGCCTCCAAGATTATGGGCGTCGGGGCTAGGCACAGCAATTCATTGCTGTTTGGTGCTCCCTGAGGGGATGGAGAGTGGCCCTTCTTTAATGCACTTGACTGCTGCATGTCCCCCGTTACAGATGGAACATGTGTGATGAAACTTGCAGTCTGGGAAGGGACACGACGACTTGTTGAAGCGCCAGCAGACATCTCCCACTCCAACACTGGCCATTCGCTGCAGGGGAGGGGATCCTCCTGCCCGAAAGGACTGCCCTATCCCTCTCCCTACCTCTACACCTGGCTTAGCCCCACCAGCCCCTCCAGCTCCCGACCTTGTCGACATTTGCGTTAACCATAGACTAATATTCTGCGTCTCCCAAGACAATAACTTATTCTCCTCCATCTTATCCTGGAACTTCTCGTCATAATTAAGCCATGCTCAGTCTTCATGTGTCTGTGCCGCCTCCAAGATGGAATCTGCATAGGCCAGCAACATCCCATAGTGCTCGGGATAGTGATGACCCTATACGCTAGCTAAACGCAAAAGGCTCTTGTCCAGTTGAGGACAATGCGCAACACCTTTTTGACTCTCCCCGCCTTCTCATCTTCCTTCCTCTTCTTTCTGCTCTCCCCAACCTCTTCTTGCCCTCCAACAGATGGAAAATGTCTATATACCGGTGTTTCCTAATCTGTCTGCACAACTTCTTCATAACTCCTTCCCATAATTCAGCAATTGATGCAAGCGTGGGTGTCCCCCCGACCGAACCCACCACCCCCGCAATGCCCATGCCACCAACCCGATCCGCCCCCTCCGTGCCAGAAGAGGTCGCAGAGGAATCCTCCGACGACGATGACGATAACTCCGAACGTCGACGTTGCCAACAGGAATGCCTCTTCTTTCTCCGAGCCTTCCCACTCCTACGCATACCCGACCCCCTCTGTGCCCCCTCCTCCTGTCCTGCTGGTAGCTCACCTGCCTCAGTCCTCCTGGGCTCAAGCCCCGCTGGACTGCTTCCAGGTTTTTGCCATTCGCATTGAGCTGGAGGCACACCTGCAGGATCCCCTGCCGCCACCTCCTTTCCCTCGCTTGTCCCTGCCACTCTCCACTCCATGCCCCCTCCTGGTATTAACACGGCTTGCACCTGTGGAGGCAAAAGAGAAAACACGGGGATGGGGGGGGGGAACTGCCGGAGACCACGGAGACTGCCATGCCCCTAGCCACTTCGCTCTGGAGGATCCTTGCCCCCCTCCCGCCAGTGCTCCCATGCTGCCGGGTAGTATCCCACTGGTAGCCCCGGCCATCCCAAATGACCTGCAGGACCCTGCACTTCAACCTTGGCATGCCCACACCCTCTTTCTACCCCCATTCCATCCTCCCCCCACAGATAACCCAACCCGCTGGGACTTAAGCGATTCCCCCCTTCACAGCCCGCCCTCCCAGCTTCAATTCCGCTCCTGTGGCCCAGTGAGGCTGCACTCTCCCCCCCACACACATCAGCCCCCCCCAGCCCACCACCTGCCCAGGAACCCCTCCCCTATTTACACCAACTCCCCGCACCGGTCTCCCAACCCTACCCACTGGGGGCGTTTGCATTGCCCCTCCGCATCCACCCCTAAGCATCCCCGGTTTGGCAGCCCTCTTACTACCCCCTCCCCTCCCGTGGCAACTCCTTTGCTCGTTCTGTACGTGCGGGGCCTGCCCACCCCTTGCACCTCCCCGTCTTCCTGTTCCCCTCCCCCGAGTCTGCCGTCCCCTGTTAGGCATAGTTAGGGCCTGCACTAACCCAGCACTCTTTCCGTTGCTGTTCTGCTTTACCCAATACAGTTTTACTTGCCAGATTCCAGCCACCGCAGTCACCAGCACTGCTCCAGCCACGCAAATCCTTTTCCTGCTTCTTGATTTGTGCCGATTTCAGCCCTTCTCGCCACATGCTTCAATGCCACGCAGCACATCGCTGCCTGTTCAGCGTCCCCGCCACAGGTCCGTCCAAAGAATGCAGCGCCGCATGCTCCACCATCTGTCGAAGGCTGCCCTGTCGGAAAGCACTCACCTTCTCAAGTCTCGGGTCCGAATCGCCGGATCCCCTGCTATGCCGCAACATTTCCCCCCCCCCCACTGCTCTGCCAGCCACGAATGATCACCCGTCAGCCCGCGCTCAGCAAGCCCTCTCTCCTCGCCATTAATTGGCTCCCGCACCCTCCATCACCGTGGGAGACAATTATTTCAAAGGACACTGTCCTGCCTTCCTCCTCCCCCCCATCCCCACCCCGCCAAGTCCCACGTGCACCAGCATCCCTTGCCAGGGGAATTACCGCTCAGCTCCCCCGGATATCCAAGGGCTAGGGGGTACGCGGCCCCATGGCCATTTCCTTGCTACAGAGAATTGGGAAGAGCATTAATATGGTAAAAGCACCTCCAACCAAAGCCGAAACTGAAACTTTCTGGAGAAAGCTATATGAGGACCCTATACAGCACAATCACAAAGCAGAATGGTTACCCAGCATACAGAAGCATTAGAAAATCAAACATCAAATCTATGGAATGGCCTGTAGTAACAAAGGAAGAGCTGGAAAGCAGGTTAAAATGAGCTCCTAATTGGAAGAGCCCTGGCCAAGATAGATTAACCAACTTTTGGTTCAAACAGTTAACATCACTCCACCAAGACCTGGCAAACTACAAAAATCAATTGTTCAAACAACCATACTTAATACCGCAATGGCTTACTACAGGAAGAATGTTTCTCCTTCCAAAGGGAAACCCGGGTAACATTCCTAAAAATTATAGACCAACAAGCTGTTTACTGCAATAGATGCAGACAGAATATACAATCACATCGAGCTCAATAATATCATGATGATAGAGCAAAAGGGCAATAAGAGAGGAGCATATGGAAACCAAAGACCAGTTAATGCTTAATGCTGAATTATGGCCAGTGCTAAGAAAGGCAGAAATCTCAGTATAGCATGGATTGATTATAAGAAAGCTTTTGACAGCATCCCATGTTCTTGGATAATACATTGCCTTGAAATGTATAAAATAAATTGATAGAGTACATTATGTTCACTATGACAATGTGGCAATCCACACTCTTTTTGAGATATGAAGATGGTCAGTACATCCTTCCTAACATTAATATCTAGAAAGGACTATTTCAGGGAGATTCCCTGGTGCCATTTCTGTTTTGTTTGGCGCTTAATCCAATGAGTGTTCTCATCAACTCTTTGGGGTTTCTGTGCATTTCTGTGCAGTACGTCAATACAAAACTGTACAGACGGACTACAACAGCACAATCAATCAATGCAAAAAACAGCACCACACAAATATCATTATGAAATCAGCCAACAAACCAAGAGAACTATTCAATATCATGAGGACACTCGCTGGAGACCACTATAAAAAAACAACACTCCTGAAGTATACCTCCAAATCATAGCGGATTACCTAAGAGACAAATACACCAAACAGAACCAAACAACCACAACAACTACAACACACCAATCTCAGGACCCAATCCAATGAGTGTCCCATCAACCCAGCAAATAGAAGATGTCATTTCCTCACTTAACACCACCACATCACCCTTAGAACCATGCCCTGTCACATGGATAAAGGCAATGAAAGAACAACTAAAACACTTTATCCACAAAATAGCTACCATATCACTCACCCAAGGATACATGCCAACATTACTCAAACAGCCCACAATACGACCTATATTCAAAGACATGTCCCTCAACAAAAATGACCAGGCTGTGGACCGACCAATTTCCAGCTTACCATTCATTGCTAAAATCATAGAAAAGGTGATACAAAGACAACTCCAGGACCACATAGACCGCCTGCACTACTGGACCCACACCAGCATGGGTTCAGACCCAACCATGGCACAGACACACTGCTAGCATCTCTATTTGACAGTATCATCCGAGGAATAGGCAATGCTAAAACAGGATTTATCCTCTTTTTCATGGATGTATCCTCTCCTTCAAGAAATTGGCCTGCATAACAACACACTAGCATGGTTTCAATCTTACTTCAACAACTGGAAACAACAAGTCAAATGCGAAACAAACAAATCAACACCTTTCCCCATAAACCAAGGAGTTCTGCAAGGCTCATCACTCTCATCTCTTTTATTTAACATCTACATACAGCCCATAAGTGAAATCATCAAAAAACACAAAGTCCAGTACAGATTGTACACCAACAACATCATTGTATATGCCCCACCTGAAATACACAAGCCTGACTTTTCAACCATAATATTGTGCGTGGAGGACATGATAACTTGGCTCAGCAATAACAACTTATCCATAAACTACAAAAAGACAGAGGCACTCTTTGTCATAAGGGATACCTCATTTGTCCCACCACAATCAATCATCATACAACAAAAACCCATAACAGTAAAGAAAGAAATCAAATACCTAGGAATCACCATGGATCAAAACTTCTCCATGCAGCCTCACATAAAATAACGCCTTTCATAAAATAAAAGTAATCAGGAGACTAAAACACTTTCTGGACCAAGTTCAAGTTCTGCACAATTTGCCAGGCAGTTATCACCCCCAGCATTTGACTACTGCAACTCTCACTACCAGGGGCTCCCAAAACAAACCATCATACCACTCCAAATAGCACAAAATACAGCAGCACGACTCATCACATGAACACCCAAACAAGAACACATCACCCCCATACTTGACCAGCTATACTGGCTCCCAATACACTCCCGTATCAGATACAAATCAACCTTAAATATCTTCAAAATCATCCACCAATCATCAGGTGACATCCTGAAAGACTGCATAATAAGAGACACAAGCACCCGACCCAGGAGAAATAATAACAAGCATATGATTTTTACATCCAAGGGTGTTAAAAGAACTGAAATATGAGATTGCAGACCTGCTATTAGTAATCTCTGAACTATCATTAAAATCATCTGTAATACCTGAAGACTGGAGGATGGCCAATGTAACGCCAACTTTTAAAAAGGGTTCCAGGGGTGATCTGGGAAACTACAGAGCAGTAAACCTGACGTCAGTACCGGGAAAAATGGTAGAAACCATCATAAAGAACAAAATTACTGAACATGTAGATAGTCATGGTTTAATGGGAGACCGCCAACATGGCTTAAGCCAAGGAAGGTCTTGTCTTACTAATCTGTTATGTTTTTTTGAAGGTGTGAATAACAGATAGACAAAGGTGAGTTGGTTGATAAAGTTTATCTGGACTTTCAGAAAGCCTTTGACAAGGTCCCTCATCAGAGACTTTTGGCAAAATTAAAAAGTCATGGGATAGGAGGCAGTGTACTACTGTGGATCAGGAACTGGTTCAAAGATAGAAAGCAGACGGTAGGGATAAATGGCCATTTTTCGCAATGGAGAAAGGTGAATGGTGGAGTACCGCAGGGATCTTTGCTGGGTCCGCTGCTTTTTCACATATTCATAAATGACCTGGAAATGGGAATAATGAGTGAGGTTATCAAATTTGCAGATGACACAAAACTATTCAAAGCTGTTAAAATCCATGAGGATTGTGGAAAATTGCAAGTGGAGCTTGATAAATTGGAAGACTGGGCATCCAAATGGCAGATGAAATTTAATGTGGACAAGTGCAAAGTTATGTACCTAGGAAAGAAAAACCAAACTATGGTTACACGATGCAAGGTTCCACATTAGGAACCACCACTCAGGAAAAAGATTTAGGTGTCATCATGGATAACAAGTTAAAACCCTCCGCCCAGTGTGCACCAGCGGCCAAGAGAGCAAATAGAATGCTAGGTATCATAAGGATGTGCAGTTCTGGTTGCCATATCTTAAAAAGGATATATACCGTTATCAGAAAAGGTACAGATAACAGCCACCAAAATGGTAAAGAGGAAGTATACCCTTATGAATAGAGGTTAAAAAGGTTAGGGCTCTTCAATCTGGACCAGAGACTGCTGAGGGGGGATATGATAGAGGTGTATAAATGGAGTGGAATGGGTAAACGTAGATCGATTGTTTATGCCATCAAAATATGGAAAGACTAGGAAGCATAAAATGTAATCAAACTCTGGAATTTGCTTCCGGAGGATATAGTAAAAGCTGTTAGTATAGCCGGGCTTAAAAAAGGTTTGGACAAGTTTCTGGAGGAAAGATCCATAAATCATGTTTAAAGTAGACCCAGAATATCTAGTGCTTGACCCAATACAAGCATTGTGGTACCTGTGTCTTTTGGGGAAACTGCTAGGTACATGTGACCTAGATTGGTCACTATTGGAAACAAGATACTGGGCTTGATGGACCTTGGTCTGACAAAGTATGGCATATCTTATGTTCACCACATGGATACCAAAGGACCAACCAATGCATATCTGGAAGAGCGCTTTCACTATATGCTCCGTCACTATGGAACTCTCTCCCAAATGACATGCGAGCAACCGCTGACATCATAAACTTCAGGAAGAAGTTGAAAACTCTGATCTACACTAAGCACCTAGGGCACATCACCTAACCACCTGACCGATGTTAAGACCCAAGCCACCACCTGTTGACCCCCGACCATGGACCAACCACTCATCCTTAACACTACACATTGAACTGTACATAGTTTGTAATAAAAACATGACACTATACATAGTTAATCATGATACTAACCTCCCCCTCCCCCTCCCTTGTTTAGTGATTGTTGTATACTGGTTAAATGTTCTATGTGTACTGTTGAGTTGCATTGTAAACCACCTTGACTGAGGGAGAAGTTGGTAGAAAAATATGGTTAAATAAAATAAATTAATTCAAAAGACTGTACCAACCAAGAAGCAACTTCCCATCTGCTCTTTATAGATGATCTGAAACTCTACAGTTCCAGAGACCAACAATTAGTAGAGCAACTTTGTCTGGTGACTAGCTTTTCTGATGACATCAGGATGACTTTTGGCCTTGACAAGTGTGCTAAGGCAACCTTTTTCAGAGGAAAATTGAGTAAAACCAAAAACATCTCCCTTGCTGAGGGCTGTGACATCAAAGACCTTGAACAGGAAGAAGTATTTAAGTATTTAAGTACACTTGAGCAGAAACTGTTGAGAGAGAAGATCAGTAAAGAATATTACAGGAGATTAAAACTGTTATTGAAAAGTGCTTTAACATCACAAAATAAGATACAAGTCATAAGTCAGCTGGCAATTCCTGTACTCTCATACAGTTTTGAGATTGTGGATTGACCTCATAAATATCTTGAAAAACTGGATATGCGAACAAGAAAACTCCTCCATGCTCATGAGGTAATTTATAAGAATCAGTATATGCCAAGATTTAACATTCCTAGAGCTGAAGGAGGGCTAGGACTTATAGAGATTGACTACACCTACAGAGTTACTATTGTAGGCCTTCAAGCCTATCTGACAGCATCATCAGATCCAAATACGCAAAAAGTGCTGAAATATAAAAGTAAAGTACAGAATCTGTCTCTATCATGAAACTTGGCCAAGCATTCTGATGGTTAGAAGGAATGAGTGAGAATCCACAAGTGTGCATAAGAAAGGAAGTAACAGAATTTGCAAAACAAGAGAAAAAACTTTTCAAAGAATTAGATCAGCAGGCAAGGAAAAATAAGTGGCAAATGCACAGATACAGTGGAAAATAGAGAGTGTTACTCCAATAACTTTTTGTCGATCAAGAACAGACACATGAATGGTTGAGGAGAGGTGAACTGAAACCAAAAGAGGAAAGACTGATAGTTGCTGCCCAGGACAGTGGATTACGAATGAGATGGTTTACGGTGAGTATTGAAAAAAACTGGCACAACAGATATATGCCGATTCTGTAAGAAAGAGCTGGAAACAGTGACTCACCTAATAGCAGGCTGTGAAGTTCTGATGGTGGAAAATTTCTATACAGAAAGACACAACAAAGTAGCATGCCTCCTCCACTGGAAACTCTGTAAACACTACAACATCACTGTTCCTGAAAAGCACTGGGATCATGACTCTAACAGAGAATGAAGAAGTTATGATCACCTGGGACATTTCCATTTTGACAGATAAGAAACTGGATGCCAGGAAACATGACATAGTGATAAAGGAAAAGAATACCAGTACGGCATTGATAATAGGAAGGGTGTCTGATATTAAAGGTACAGGTGGCAATCATACCAGCTCCGCATGCACAATAGTGCCATCATATGCAGGACTACTTGTACTCGTAGTAGGAGAGTCTGTAGCGTTGTTTTGTTAAACACTCAAATTACGAGTAGTTTTCGGGAAGCAAACAAACATGGCGTGTGTAATTGTAGAGTATTCAAAGTTTGAGGTGCATGGAGTTATCAGATTTTTGCAAGCCGAAGGAGTTAATCAGAGCGAAATTCATCGCAGATTAGAGGGCATGTATGGCCCGAACATTTTAAGCCTAAAATAAGTCAGCGTCTGGTGTAACAAGTTTAAAGATGGCCGAACAGAGTTGAATGATGATCCGAAAAAGAAAAGAGGCAGACCAAGGCCCTCCACATGAATGACAACTGCACAATTGTCGAACGTCTGATTAGGGAGGATCGTCGCCCCTTTGGATTTTCATTTATTCGGACCTTTGAAGAAATTCTTGGCGGGGAAACGCTTTGCGGATAAGGAGGAATTGCAAGACACCGTATGGACTACTTCAAGCAAATTGACACGCAACTGTACTGTGAAGGGATATTCAGACTAGTGTCATGCTGGGATAAATGTGTCAATGTTTACAGCGATTATGTGGAGAAGTAAACAAAAGTATGTAGTTTTTGGTGGAATGTATTGAATAATTTCTTTAAATACAAATGTTAGTGTAATTTTGGCCTGTACCTTTAATATCGGACACCCCTCGTAGAGGTGTCGGTATTCTGTGAATTGTGTGGAGAGGCAGAAGATCCTGAAATACCAGGAAATGTAGTCAGCGACCAAGAAAACATGGCAGAAAGATACGGAAATATTTTCCATTGTACTGGGAGCCACAGTCTTGATAAAGAAGAATTTCCAAGCACATCTTGACAAACTACCCATACATGTTACATCTTACGAATTCCAGCAGGAGGCTCTCTTTGGCATGATGCAAGTATTATGCCAAGCATTAGCAGTAAATTTGAGAGACTAAGATCATACTCCACATACCCTGGTTTAGAAGTGAGGTTCATGACTGCCATAGTATGTGCAAAACTAACCCATTTGGAGAAACTATCCCGATCAAAATGCTAAAATGTGCACTAACCACTTAACGCATTTTAGTAAAAGAGCACCTAATTTTAGCTAAGGAATCCAGTGGCGTGCAAGGTACCATAGCTGCAGAATGAAAGGGTAATATATATAGAAATGCTTTGAGATTCAGTGTTAAATTTTGAGTGCTTCATAGTGAAAACAGCATTTAAAATATTAATTCTATTTGTGGAAAATTAAATGCCCTAAATTAAAGCTTACAATAGCCTGTGCACATCACTTAATTTTCTCAAATAATGGAAAGTGAGTGAGCATAAAAAACATTATGGCATCTAAGAAATAATAATAATTTACATAAAGTGTTGCAGCAAATGCCTTGCTTTAAGTTAGTGTCAGTTCAAATGATAGATTAGTGATTTTTTATAGCTTTTTTATTACAGTAGCCTTTACAATTATGCTAGGCAGATCTCATATCACAGAATAGGCTTTGTGTATTCCTCAGTCATTTACTTTGAGCAGCATTTTCAAGAGAACCATCATATAAAAGTTTGTTCTGCAGTTCTTAGTGCTTCTTCCTACCAGCTTTATACTTAAGGCAGCCTATGAGAGCAGCTTGAGTTTAAAATCAGAGGCATTCCCTAGACAAACATTCTCTACTGCTGTGACCTTATTTAGCTTTGATGAAAAATATATATTAACTTCAATAAGTGCGTAATATGTGCGAGTCTATAATATGTTGATTTTCATGCACTTCCATTATACAGCCTGGCAGTATTACCTGAAGGACAAACTGTTCTGCATTTCTGAAGGAGATGATGGCTTTATATGCCATTTTTGCAGATACTCTATCTGCATTACCCAGAAGGTAGAATTATGATACAGTTTTATTTGTGCTTCTTTTGCACCTATAATAAAATGCAAATGACAAATGCATTTTACACAGTGTGAGAGTAATTTTATAACAGGGCACCTATGTGAGTTGTCCAAAAAGGCACTATTTTAAGCCTATTTTGTAAAGGCAGCTAAGGCGCTTATGGCTCTTTATAAAAGAGGCAGTCGGAACAAGCCCCAGTAATACACCCATGCCCATACAGATGGGGGTATGTCTACTAAGCTAGGGAAACAGGTTAACCTGGGCTATCTGTTATTCAATGGGATCTAGGACCAGATAGCCCAGGTTAACCTGTTAGGTAGGCTTAGTAGACATACCCCATGGAGTGGAATGGGTAAACGTAGATCGGTTGTTTACTCCTTCAAAAAGTAAAACAACTAGGGGCCACACAATGAGGTTACAATGTAGTCCATTTAAGACTAATCGCAGAAAATATTTTTTCACTCAGTGCGTTCCCTGAGGATGTAGTAAAAGCTGTTAGTGTAGCTGGGTTTAAAAAAGGTTTGAACCCCCCCCCCCCCAAAAAAAAAAACACACAGAGGTGCTGTATACCATAATAATACAAACAAATAGCAAAGAGTGGTGATAAAACAGCAGAAGAAAGTATGAATAAAATTAATACCATTTTAATAGCACTTACACATTGAAAACATAAAATCATAAAAACATAAATACAATGATACATGAATGCATAAAAGCTCACACAAATTAAAAGAAGCCCAACATGTTTTGGCTCAGAGCCTGCATCAGGGGCATATTGCAATAAAGAAGCAGAAGCAAAAGCAAAGGTACGAGGTCCAACCTGCAATATGGATAAGAACAGAAAAATAAAACTATAAGGCATTAATAACAGTTGTTCTTTTTGCAGTCAGATGATGCAAATCAACTCATTTCTATGCCCGCACACTGGATGCAGCTTCGAACTACGGGAGTTCTCCAGCTGAAACTCCTGTAGTATAATATATGCAATTCAATGCCCATGTGAATTGTTGTACATCGGAGGGGACAGGAGCGGCAGGTCAGAAATGAGCACAGGGGTGTGAACATTTTAAAGCACTTAACGCTGCTGAAGCAGCAGTTTAGCTGCCACTTCCAGGGAGGGAGAGGTGGATGTTAGCAATGTCGCTCACTAGGGTCTGCCACCCAGGGGCGGCCCAAGGTGGGTGCGGGGCCAGGTGCGGAGACTCAGTGCGGGGCCTCATTTGCATAAGGGGCCTCATTTGCATAAATATTTGCATAATGTTACCATACACTAACTTTTAGTAAACATGCCTCTTAATGAGTGTATGGATAAAGAAAGACTAAAGATTTCTACCTTACTATAATCCAGTGCCAACTGCCAGGCACATTAGGAACTTCTACAAACACTGCCCATTTAGAACCCATAGCAAACCCGCCGTATCATAACAGCACTACCAGGACTCACAAAGACCCTACCTATCAAAAGGCAACACTACAAATATAAAAACCAATACATTTCAGAGAACAACAATACATGACCTACTGGGGAAAGAGAACAAGTGGCAATGTCAGATAGGAATTACATAAACAGAATACCTCAGCTCAGTTACACGTGCAGAACATAGACCATCACCAAACAAGAAATCACAATGTAGAAACAGGAAGACAATAATTAAACTGGGAACCCCAAAGGCCCAACAACACTGTAGAAATAAATCTATAAATTAATTTCCTCTTGTACTAAACAAAGCGCAGACGTTAATGATGCACATTTCCCAGAGCTGGCATATTTCAGTTAATAAATTCAATAAAGAGATATTTTTCTACCTTTTGTGCATTTTTTTTCAGTTGCAATTGCTCCAGCCACTTTCGTCTGGCTTCTTCGTGCCTTCTGCTAACTCTCCATCGTCTGCTGTCCATTTATACTTTCTTCACTCTTCTAGTTTTCTTCCATTCTCTCTCTACATCTGCTTTAACATACTAATCTTTCTCCTTTTGCTCTTTCCTCATTCCTATTTCATCCACTCAAATTTTACCCCGCCATCCTCAATCCCCACTTACTCTCCCAATATCCGGCCAATTGTAGATTTGTCTTCCCTCCCACACAAAATATTTTTTCCCTCTCCATTTCACTCTCCCAGCTCTATCCCATTCTAATCCTCCCCCAACATCAGCTCCCTTCTAGTTCCAGCCCCACCCAGCATACGCTCCCTTCTAGTCCCCGCATCAGCCCATTTCCAGTCCTAGCTCCCCATCCGAATCCCTCTATCAGCTCATTTCCAATTCCAGCCCCCCATAAGCCCATTTCTAGTCCTATCCTAGCCCCACCATCAGCCCATTTCCAGTCCTAGCTCCCGCATCCGAGTCCCTCCATCAGCTCATTTCCAATCCCAGTGCCCCATAAGCCCATTTCTAGTCCTATCCTAGCCCCACCATCAGCCCATTTCCAGTCCTAGCTCCCCCATCCGAGTCCCTCCATCAGCTCATTTCCAATCCCAGCCCCCCATCAGCCCATTTCTAGTCCTTTCCTAGCCCCACCATCAGCCCATGTCAAATCCTAGCTCCCCTCCACTCAACCCATTTCCAATCCAAGCCCCCCATAAGCCTACTTCCAGTTCTAGCCCCTCCATGAGTCCATTTCAATCCAAGCACCCCAACAGCCCATTTCCAGTCCTATCCTAGCCCTCCATCAGCCCATTTCCTGTCCTAGCCCTCCCCTCACTCAGCCCATTTCCAGTCCTAGCTCCCTCCCCTCAAGCCCATTTCCATTCCAAGCCCCCCTCCCCATCAGCTATTTGTAGTTCAAGCCTTCCTTTCACTCAGCCCATTTCCATTCCAAGCCCCCGTCCCCATCAGCTATTTGCAGTTCAAGCCCTCCTTCCACTCAGCCCATTTCCAGTCCTAACCAACCCCCCAGCCCATTACCAGTCCTAAACCCCCCATAACCCATTGCCAGTCCTAAGCCCCCCATCACCCCATTTTCAGTCTTAGCCCCCCATAGCCCATTACCAGTCCTAACCCCCATCAGCCCATGTCAAGTCCTAGCTCCCCCATCCCAGTCCCTCCATCAGCTCATTTCCAATCCCAGCCCCCCATCAGCCCATTTCTAGTCCTTTCCTAGCCCCACCATCATCAGCCCATGTCAAATCCTAGCTCCCCTCCACTCAGCCCATTTCCAATCCAAGCCCCCCATGAGCCTACTTCCAGTTCTAGCCCCTCCATGAGTCCATTTCAATCCAAGCCCCCCCAACAACCCATTTCCAGTCCTATCCTAGCCCTCCATCAGCCCATTTCCTGTCCTAGCCCTCCCCTCACTCAGCCCATTTCCAGTCCTAGCTCCCTCCCCTCAAGCCCATTTCCATTCCAAGCCCCCCTCCCCATCAGCTATTTGTAGTTCAAGCCTTCCTTTCACTCAGCCCATTTCCATTCCAAGCCCCCGTCCCCATCAGCTATTTGCAGTTCAAGCCCTCCTTCCACTCAGCCCATTTCCAGTCCTAACCAACCCCCCAGCCCATTACCAGTCCTAAACCCCCCATAACCCATTGCCAGTCCTAAGCCCCCCATCACCCCATTTTCAGTCTTAGC
The DNA here is from genome assembly GCA_033557465.1 of Ichthyophis bannanicus. Taxonomy (NCBI): domain Eukaryota; kingdom Metazoa; phylum Chordata; class Amphibia; order Gymnophiona; family Ichthyophiidae; genus Ichthyophis; species Ichthyophis bannanicus. The sequence continues at coordinate 661,527,636 of CM066035.1, read as the reverse complement.
CCCCCATAGCCCATTACCAGTCCTAACCCCCATCAGCCCATGTCAAGTCCTAGCTCCCCCATCCCAGTCCCTCCATCAGCTCATTTCCAATCCCAGCCCCCCATCAGCCCATTTCTAGTCCTTTCCTAGCCCCACCATCATCAGCCCATGTCAAATCCTAGCTCCCCTCCACTCAGCCCATTTCCAATCCAAGCCCCCCATGAGCCTACTTCCAGTTCTAGCCCCTCCATGAGTCCATTTCAATCCAAGCCCCCCCAACAACCCATTTCCAGTCCTATCCTAGCCCTCCATCAGCCCATTTCATGTCCTAGCCCCCCTCACTCAGCCCATTTCCAGTCCTAGCTCCCTCCCCTTACAGCCCATTTCCATTCCAAGCCCCCCTCCCCATCAGCTATTTGTAGTTCAAGCCCTTCTTCCACACAGCCCATTTCCATTCCAAGCCCCCGTCCCCATCAGCTATTTGCAGTTCAAGCCCTCCTTCCACTCAGCCCATTTCCAGTCCTAGCCACCTCCCCCAGCCCACTTCAAGTCCTAAGCCCCCTATCACCCCATTTTCAGTCTTAGCCCACCCATAGCCCATTACCAGTCCTAACCCTCATCAGCCCATTTCCAGTCTTAGCCTCCCCACAGCCCATTCCAGTCCTAACCCCCCATTAGCCCATTTCCAGTTCTAGCCCCCCATAGCCCATTTCCAGTCCTAGCCCCCTCCCCTAGCCCATTACTAGTCCTAACCCCCCATCAGCCCATTTCCAGTCTTAGCACCCCCATAGCCCATTACCAGTCCTAACCCCCCCATCAGCACATTTCCAGTCCTAGCCCCCCCTTATAGCTCATTACCAGTCCTACCTCCCCATCAGCCCATTTCCAGTCTTAGCCCCCCATAGCCCATTACATCCTAACCCCCCCTCCATCAGCCCATTTCCAGTCTTAGCCCCCCCCCCATAGCCCATTACATCCTAACCCTCCATCAGCCCATTTCCAGTCCTAACCCCCCATCAGCCCACTTCCAGTCTTAGCCCCCCCATTGCCCATTAGTAGTCCTAACCCCCCCCATAGCCCATTACCAGTCCTAACCCCCCCATAGCCCATTACTAGTCCTAACCCCCCTCCCCCATCAGCCCTGATAGATTTAAAAAACAAACCAGCTGCTGCTGCTGCCATTGCAGCGGCAGAATCAAATGTCCCACCATGGGGCCCCACCTGCCCAGCAGAGCCTACCTGCAGCATCAGCTCCCGAGTCCCTCCCAATGCGCGGGCTTTCAGAGCCGCGAGAGTTTCCCTTTCTTCTTGCGGTTCTGTTAATCTCGCTGGGGCTGATGGGATTTCCCATCAGCCCCGGTGGGATTAACAGAGCCGCGAGAGGTCAGAGAAGCTCTCCCTTCGCGGCTCTGAAAGCCCACGCATTGGGAGGGACTCGGGAGCTGATGCTGCAGGGAGGCTCTGCCAGGCAGGCGGGGCCCCGCGGCGGGACTTTGATTCTGCCACTGCCACAGTGGCAGCAGCAGTCGGTTTGTTTTTTTTTAAATCTACTTGTGCTAATGTAGAATGTTTTTTGCACGGGGCCCCCTGAAACGCGGGGCCCTGTGCAAAAAACATTCTTGCTCAATGGACGGGCCGGCCCTGCTGCCACCCTAGGTAACCGCCTAATTTGCCTAATGGAAGGGCCGGCCCTGCAAGGCTCATATGCTTTCCTAAGTTGCCAGCAAGCTGTGAATACAATAACATAAAGACAGTTATTTAGCAAGAGAGTTCTGCCAAGCATGTCCTCCCCTCAGCTAGCCATCTTGGTCTCCAAGAATCAGGATTTTAATCTTGATTTCCCTGGTTCTCGGCCTGCAACTCTAACCTCTAATCCACTCCACAGTCTGCTGCTCTGACCTACAGACTACTCCTCCACTTGGATAAACGTATGCTATCTAGAATAAAATTCACATTCCTTGCATATTTAGCTTGGTTGGAGCTGAGACAGAATTGCATATCTTATAAAATTTGCAAGTACACACACATACGTTTACACTAATGTTTCTCAACCCAATCCCGAGACATACCTAGCCAGTCAGGTTTTAGGGATAGCCACTATGAATATGCATGAGATAGATTTATTTATTTATTTAACATTTCTTTTATACCGCGCTCTTTATCGTCAGCGCGGTTTACAATTAACAAAACGATTCGAGGACCACAAGGCATTCTCGAGTTTACATCGAACAGGGAGAACAACTTGGAGAGAGAACAGGGAAAACTATGTACAAATTACATACTGATGTTATGATTTGCATGTAGTGTCTCTTTTGTATGCAAGTCTCTATCATGCATATTAATTGTGGTTATCCTGAAAGTCTGACTGGCTAGATGTTTCTGGGTTTATACCTATATAGTAGGTGCACATTTCTGAGCTTAAAGGGCTACTGTGGAGAGCATATTATATAAAGACACATAGGCACCTATGTTCTCTTTATAAAATAGGAGATTTCGTGGCCATTTCACATAGGCTCCCTGTTATGAAATTACTTCCCACAAAGGTAATTTAATAACAGGCTGTTTAGGTTCTGAACACACAAATGTTCATGTGTTGCAGCTGTTTTTAAAGGTAATATGTGCGTATAGGTGTCATTATAAATTTACTTCCTCAGAAAGTAGTCCTAGATATTAACATCTGTTCTGAGGCAGGCAGACATGGTCTGCCTAAGTTTGCACAGATAATGTGGAAATCTTTTACATATTTTTGCAGCTTCACTCTACTTCCTCACTGCATACCACATAAAAGTAAGGCTTTGCTTCAATAACACAGACTTTCACGTGTGCATACCCCAGAGTCATTTTATAATCACTTATTTCTATGCATAAACCATGTATTGCCTCTAAAAAACAAAACCTTACAAAATTAACCCCTCCCTTCTTAGTAGCTGTGCATGTAAAAAAAGGACTTGTACAATTCTAGAAAGTTTGGGGTATGCTTACTAAAGTGCGCTACCGAGGTAGCAAGGGGTTAGTGCGCGATATTGGCGCCACACTAAAAATTAACCGAGGACCATGCGGTAAAAACCTCACACTATCCTTGCAACGTGTCAGAGTGGAGACTGGGTGAGATGGGGGAATTCCCACGGCACTGCTGGTAGTAATTATTTACTTATTTTTATCCATTCTACCTGTGCTTGATGCATTTATGTGTACCACTAATGCTACCTCAGTGTCTGGCATTAGTTGCTCCCACAGCCATTTTACCATGATGCAGCACGGTAAATGCAGGGAGATGGATGTACCTGCCCCTCCTGCATTTAGCACAAAGCCCCGCACTGCAAACGTGGCCCATACACACATGCATTAATGGCAAGGCTTAGTAAATAGGCCTCTTTGTTTGCTTTGCTTGAGATCCAAAAAGCTTTGCAAATTCTTGTTGGCTCAGCTTTAAAGGTAGATTTGTATGGTCGAGGAAAGCAATTTGGAAATCTGGAGAAGTATTCCTAGTTTCAGGTCAATGCAGTATATGAAAGTGATTTGGCATGATTAGATAAATTTGGCCATTTCTGTTAAGAATTGGGCAAGAATCCAACCTGCGGAAAGATGTCGTTTGACATCCTAAGCATTATTTTGGTTACTGTAAATGTTTCTTCAACTGCAGATGAAAGTGAAATGTTGTGGAAACCTTACAGATAGAAGAAAAATATCTCTGAGGTGTTTGATTGATGAGTTTAGCTTGCACTGAAGCACTGCATAGTACAAGGATAGCAGATAAGTCATCTGTATTCAAATTGCTTGGAACTACACATTATTTCACAATTGCTTGAACAAAATTGGATTTTTCATCTTGAATGTTAGCATATCTTGCATGCCAACCCTTTCAAGCTGGTAACACCAAAGCAATGACTTTTACAATGATGGATGGGATCCAAGCACACACATCACTACTGGCTCAGCTTTTTTTATATTTATGCTGCTCGAATAAGAACCTTGTAGTTACAATCACTTTACCTGAGGCAATGGAAACATGAAGGTCACAAGGAGCATCAGTGGGAATCGTAAATTTGAACCCTGACTTTCTTGGGTCTCAGCCTCAGGAATGTCCTACTCTGAGTAATTCGCCTTGGATCTCATGCCTCCCTTGGATCAGCCCTGTTTCATTTTGATAGGGCTAGTGATTAGAGGTGTAGCCTAGTGATTAGAGCAGCAGTAAACTCCAGTAGCCATATAAACTCGAAACAAGGCTGATCCAAGGTAGGGTTGCCAACTTTTTGAAAGAGAAAAACCCGCCACCTGTGGCTAGTCACGCTCGGCCCATGCCCACCCCTACCCTGCCCTTTCCCCGCCCCCACCCCACCCCCTGCCCAGCCCCACCCCACCCTTACTCCACCTCCTGTCCCCAAAAAAATTGCAGAGAGGGCAATGTGCAAACTGAACACTTCCTTCCATCAGCCTATTTCCAGTCCCAGTGCCCCCTCCCCATTACGCAGTCACTTACCAGTACCATTCCCAGGTGTCAGCTCCCTTTGAGCCCCCTCCTTACCTCCTTTGTCAGCTCCTTTCCAGCCACCTCCTTCCCCCCTTTCAGCTCTCCTCCAGCCACCTCCTTCACCCTGTCAGTTCCTTCCTGCCACCTAATTCCCCCCTCTTTCAGCTCTCTTCCAGCCCTCACCTTCCACCTGTCAGTTCCTTCTGCCACCTCTTTCCCCTTGCAGCCACAGCTCCTGCTTTTTACAGAGCAGTGGCTGCAATAAAGTTAAAAAGAAAATTAAACCTGTGCAGAGACTTCTGCTCCCCTAGTACAGCTTCCCCCCCCCCCCCCCGTGCAGCTTCCCCTCCCCCCTAGTGCAGCTTCCCCCCCCTTAGTGCAGCTTTACCCCCCCCTTAGAGCAGCTTCTCCACCCCCCCTTAGTGCAGCTTCACCTCCCCCTCTTAGTGCAGCTTCGCCCCCCCCGTGCAGCTTCACCCCCTCCCACTTAGTGTAGCTTTCCCCCCCCTTAGTGCAGCTTCACCCCCCTTAGTTCTGTGCTGCTGCTTGAACCCCCTTAGTGTTGCTTCACCCCCTTAATGCTGCTTCCACCCCCCTTAGTGCAGCTTCCCCCCTTAGTGCTGTTTCAACCCCCCCTTAGTGCAGCTTCCCCTCTTAGTGCAGCTTCACCCCCCTTAGTGCTGTGCTGGTGCTTTACCCCCCCCCCCTTAGTGTTGCTCCCCCCTTAGTGCTGCTTCCACCCCTCCAGTGTTGCTTCACCCCCCCTTAGTGCTGCTTTCCCCCTCCCTTAGTGTTGCTTCCACCCCTAGTGCAGCTTCACCACCCCCCCTTAGTGCAGCTTTACCTCCCCCAGTGCAGCTTCACCCCTCCCACTTAGTGTAGCTTCGCCCCCCCTTAGTGCAGCTTTACCCCCTTAATGCTGTGCTGCTGCTTCACCTCCCCTTAGTGTTGCTCCCCCCTTAGTGCTGCTTCCACCCCCCATAGTGCTGCTTCACCCCCCTCCTTAGTGCTGTGCTGCTGCTTCAATCCCCCCCTTAGTGTTGCACCCCCCCTTAGTGCTGCTTCACCCCCCCTAGTGCTGTGCTGCTGCTTCACCCCCCCCCCCTTAGTGTTGCACCCCCCCTCCTTAGTGCTGCTTCCACCCCCCTCCTTAGTGCTGCTTCTGCTTTGCCCCCATGCAGCTGCTGCTTCTGCTTTTTATAGAGCAGCGGCTGCAATAAAGTTAATTTGAAAAGGAAGAGAAACCTGAGGAGCCCTCTGGTCATCCTTCTGCAGCCCCTGAGGAAGTGATGTCAGAGGGGAAGGGCTCCTCACAGGTTTCTCTTCCTTTTCAAATTAACTTATTGCAGCCGCGCACTGTGGGAGAAAAGCCGTTTTTTTTGCTCTGGCCGCTCCCGATCTCACGGCCAGAGCAAAAAAATGGCTTTTCAAGGACCGGTTCTATATCTGTGCCGGCAGTCGGCCTGGCCATGGAAAAATCGGCCAGGCCGGCTAAAAGCCGGCCGGTTGGCAACCCTAATCCAAGGCAGGGCTGCATCCAGGCAGACTGCTGAGTCTCTCACATTGAGAGACATTAAGTTGACGTTGAAGGGTCATCTTCCATGTAAAATCAAGAAACTCCCACTGAATTTGGGAGATTCAGGAGCCAACCACTTAGTTTATTTTCTGCCTGAGCCTAAACACAAGCAATTTTAGATCTCACTGCCAACACTTCCTGTTGCAAGAATAACAGGCAGGAAGTGTCAGCGATAAGATTTGGAGATGTTCAGTTGTAGTACTGGCAGAGAAGTGTTGCAGAAGGAGTGGAGTGATACGGGACATGCTCTGGGTTGGGAGGTAGGGGTCAAAATTTCCTGCTTAAAAATTGTTCCCCCTTTTCAATTTTGCCAAGGGTGATTCAGCAAGGGCTAGACCTTCCTGAGACTGAAGTGAGAGGTTGTCCTCTTACAGCTTAAGAGTCATATGAGACAGGGAATGACTGCCACTCACCCTCTTTGTCATGCAGGTTGCTTCAGCTCCTGCACCACTGTTGCTTAGTGCACTCCTCCAAGTAGTCTCTGTAGTGGTGGTGGTAAGCGAGGAATGGGAAGTGTTTGGACTCCGGCTAAGCTTTCATAAAAAATATATTTTTTTATTATTTAGCAGGTTTTATATACTGCCTTATCTTACAATCAAAGCAATTTACATTGGAACTAAAAATTACATATTAGGCCTGTTATGTTACTAGATCAAAAGGGGGGAGGGGAGCATGCAGTGGGAGAGATTGTATAGGGGTTTCCGGAGGTAACTATTTACAGAGAGGGATATATACATTAGTAGTAGGGTGATGTTTACTTTATAGAAGTTGGTTTCTCAGTGAGGGGTGATAGGGAGGGGAGGGTTGCATTAAGTAATGGCTCCATAGTTGTCTGTGAAGAGATGGGTTTTGAGTTTCTTCCTGAAATCCTTGGCATCGGAAGTGGCTCTTAGGTTATTTGGAAGGGTATTCCACAGGGCAGGTGCTGCTAGGGACAGTGCCCTGTTTGATGTAGATTGTGTAGTTTTAAGATAGTTGCTGGGTTTCTGGATGGTGTCCAGTGTGCCGCATCGTCTGAGTCTTGTGTTAGTGTTAGCATTGATTAGGCTCTTGAGAGTGTCTGGGGTTAGGTTGTGCTGAATTTTATATATATTAAGAGCTGTTTTGAATTTGATTCAGGAGGCTATCGGGAGCTGATGCAGTTGGCTCAGGATTGGAGTGATGTGTTGGTGTTTTGAGGATCCGGTGATAACGCAAACAGCGATGTTTTGTGCCATCTGAAGGAGTCGGATAGTCAGTTTTGGTAGGCTCGTGCTTCTTTTTTCACTTCAACATTGTGATTTTGTGAGCCAAGAATCCTCCCCCCCCCCCCCCCTTCTTATGGGTGTCTTGCCCAGCTGCTAAAAAGACAAATGGATACTGCTTACATTTTAATAAATGTATCTGGCCCCGTCTCAGGTACGTCTCTTGGAAGAAGACCATGTCCATTTGCCATCTCTTCGCCTCTCACCAAACCAGACTACGTTTCCTCCAGGATCCCAGACCTTTAACATTCAGTGTGACAGATTGGCGCCACTTTACCATTTCATCCTGCCCCATTAGTCCCCTTCCTCTCCTGCACCCCTTCTTGGTGGCCCTCCTCCCCCAACCCCCAATCCTAGCCCTGCCCCTTCCCTCCTTCCATCCCCCAACCTTTCCTCCCTGCCCCATTACTTCCTGCATCATAGAGTAGTGATTTGCCCTCCAGTACCCACAGCATTACTCATCCACTAACTCCCCCTCTCCCATACCCACTCCAACCCAACCCCTATCAGACACAACCACACTCCCCTTCTTACACGCCCACCCCATTCACCTCCCCCTTTGTACTCTCCAGGCTCTCACAAACTTTAGCAGCAACTCTACCCCCCATCCCTCCTAGCTTTTCCCTTCTTCCAACATCCTAGCCAACTCCATCCCCCAGCCACTCAGTACCACCACCCTATTCATCACCCAATAACCCCGGAGCAAGTCACTGCAAACACATCCCAATACACAATATCTCCCAACCCCTACTTACTGAATACCACTACTCTGCACCACCCAAAAATCCCACAGCAAATTTAATTAATTTATTTTATTTATTTAACCTGTTTTTTATACCGCCTAATCCTGAAATCAAAGCGGTTTACATTAAACTCAGAACATGAACAGGATACATTATAATTAAAATTTAGGTAAACGGGGAGAAACTATTTACAACTTGATCAACATCAAACACCTCAAATCACAGCAACATCAAACACATGAAATCACAGCAAACACACCCCAAAACACAATAACTCTCAACACTTTTCTCTTATCCCATGACAGCTAATGCATTGTACTACAACATATGGAGGAGTGGAGGAGTGTCCTAGTGGTTGGGGCAAGGTATTTCAGGCCAGAAAGTCAGGGGTTCAAATCCCACTAGAGGATGGCAACCTTGGGCCAGAAGGACTGGGGTTTCTAGTCCCACAGGTGTTCCTTGTGGTCTTGGGCAAGCCACTTAACCCTCCATAGCCCATGTTCCCTGTAAAATAGTTATCTCCAAGTTATAATGCCCTGTTCAATGTAATTTCAGTTTGTTCAATGTAAACCACACTGATGCAGAATAGCACGGTATATAAGAGAATGTAAATAAATAAATAAATATCCATCCCAGCAACTGCAACTTCATGCATCCATATCCTCTTCACATTGACTCACGATTAAGCAGTCACCCCTCTTTGCTCTTTAAGGCTGCCCATTGCTGTTGCTTTTCTGCTCGTGAAGCTGATTTTTGCTATTTCAAGGGCTTGGCCGGAATCTCAGGTGTGTCTACCGCCATCAAGACAATGTCCATAATCCCCATCTCGCGCAGCTCCAGTAAGGTCTCATGCCGTGTCAGAGCTTGTTTAGAGACCCCATTAACTGTAACTGCGATGCTGGCAGGATTTAGCCAATGGTACCGGAACTGGCCCTGTTGCAGTCTGTTTGTGACTGGTTGAAATGCTCTTCTCTGCCACCAAATCATTAAAGACCGCCATTTGACAGCTCTTCCAATTCAATTTGGACAGTGATCTCATTATTTGAATTATTAACTCTTTGACCGTGAACTCTTGCAAACAGAAGATTGTCTCTGGGGTGTTGGTCTCCCATCAGGCCCAAAGCTCTGTGTGTCCGCTCAATTTTAATTTTACAGGCCACACTCCCCTTCTCACCAGCATGCAATATGGCCGCACAGATCTCCTGCACCACGTGTTTGATGTTGCTGAATTCCGCTATCTCAGGCATATCCAGCAATCTTGAGTTGCATCATCCATGCAGTTCTCTAATTCCTCGACCTTTAGGGCCAGACTGTCCTTTTTCTGCATGGTCAATAGTATAAGTTGGCATAGGCCATCCACCACCATCTGCACGCTGTCGGCCCACTCTTTGCAGTCCTGCACTCACAATCCCAGCTCTGTGATCTCAGCTCAGAGCTCTTTGACCAGCCCCCCAATCTCCGATTTAACCTCTGTCAGTTCTCTTTTAAGCTCAAGGAACCAGCATCTCAACTCTGCCTTCGACTTCGACCTTTAGCTGCATTGTCCTTGTTCAGGTCCTCTATCTCCAGCTGCTCACCTGAGAATGGTCCTGGGTTCTCTTTTGCCGCCATCCTAAGAGGGTCCCGACCACCTCTGCTTGCCTGGTAAGCAAACTTGTGCAAGTCTGTTGTTTTACAGTGAGTGGCTATCCCAGTTTTCTGTTCCCCTTTCTCCATTCCCAGCGTAGCCTTGGGTCTATTTATCCATGTTTGGAAGGGTGTCTTATACACTTTTCATGGGTAAAATCGTGGAGCTCCTAACTCAGCTGTCCATCTTTTAGGCTGACATCACTTCCTCTCAAATCGAATCATTATAAGCAAACATAAGATGCATCTCTGCACTAGAAAATCTCTTGTCTAGGTCTTTCATAGCCATTCTTCCAAGAGGCTGATTGTCATGTTATTTTTGTTATTGATCCAAACAAGTTGAAGTTGTCTACTATTTCTATTTCTTCCCTATTCAGGATTAAATTATTAAAATGTCAGGATCTTTGTGTTTTTCACATTAAGGTGCAGGCCCATTTTAGGACTGTGTTCCTTGATCTTGATATCCTTTTGGTATTCCTTTTTCTTTTTAAAGATTTATCATGATATCTCTTGTTCCTTGCCCTTTCCTAAATTCTGCTTGCACTTATGACGCTTCTCATTCCAGGAATGATTGTAGTCTCCATTGAATGATCTTGAGTAGAATCTTGCTGGCGTGTGGGATCAGAGCAATTGTGTGCTAATTGCCACAGCCAGTTGGATCACCTTTCTTCAGTATTGATACAAAGATAGATCTTTTCTTGTCAGTCAGCCATGATGTTGTCTTCCAAATTTACTGGTAGAACCTTGGAAGTATTGTAACAGCTGCATGTAATTGCTGTAATACTTCAGTGGGAATGACAATGATGCCTGGTGCTTTTTCTTTGATAATGCTTTAATTGCGGCTTCCACTTCTTTAATCACCTACAATTCCTGATCATAAGATACAGTTTAAAATGGCTGTTGATCCACTTGATCTTTAAAGTGTAATGACTCGGTGTATTCTTTCCACCTTTTCTTGATTTTCTTAGCATCATTCAACATGGATCCTTGAGTATCGTTTAGCATTCCAATTCAAAGTTAGAATTTTTTCTTTAGCTCTCATAGCTTTAGGGAAGCCAATCTTATTTTTCCTCTAATAGTTTCTTATTCTATTTCCTTGCATGCATCATTGTGGTATTTCTCTTTGTCTCTTCTTGATACACATTGAACATTTCAGATAAGTTCTATAATTCTCTTTCTCTTTCTTCTCTGCCTTTAGCTTCTCTGCATTTTTGAGCAATTTTCAGTTTCTTTAGGCATCCATTTTTGGCCATTTTAACTTTTTCACTTTTTGCTGAGACATTTTGGGGTATATTTACTAAGCTGCGGTAGCGGCTTCTGAATTCAATGGGGCCGTGGCTCCAATATCGCATGGAAGATGGTACTGCTGCTTAGTAAACATAAACCTTTGTTTTCTTCAAGCACAATTTTCTCGATGTCATCCCATAACTCTTCTAGTGCTCTGTCATTTATATCCAATGCAGTGAATCTATCTTGAAAGCAGTCTTTAAATTCCAGTAGAATATTTTCAAGCTAATACTTTACTGCATTCATGAGTGGCTTGCTCTTTTTCATCCTTAGCTTTAGTTTGCATTCTAATCATTGCGTTTAGTCTTCCTTTTGTTATTTTATTTTGTTAATTGGTATTATTTTTCATTTTAATTTTATAATCATGTAACCTTTTGATAAACAGTTTTGTTGTATTTCTCATTTTTGCTATTTTGTCAATTTTATAATTTTAAATTTTATGATCATAAACTGCTTTAGTAGTCCTTTTAAAAGTGGTATAGTAAATGTTCTGAAATAAATTAATAAATAAAAATAAATAGTAGCTGGTGATTTATACCACAGTCAGCTCCAGGTTTTGTCTTTGTTGATGCTATTGAGCTTTTCTATCATTGACTTCTACAAATGTACAGTAGTCAATCCTTTGGGTGAGGTCCATATGTATCATCATCATTTGTGTTTCTGGAAGAAGATGTTTGAGATGAACAGATTGATCTTGCAGACTCTGTTAGTCTTTCTCCAGCTTTGTTTATGTTGTCAAGCCCATATTTTTCAAATACTTTGCGTTCATTGTTCCCAACTTTTTTATTCCAATGGCCCATGACTAACAGTATATCTTGTTTGCATGTTCTGTCAATTTCAGCTTGCACTCGTATTGCTACTGACTCTTTTTCCAGATGAAGAGAAATGATTTCAAAACTACAAATTCCTAGGTTTATAACAGGGACTAACAGTGATAGGCAACTTTTGTCCTTGACATTGACAAAAAGGCATGATTTTCAATATAACCAAAACGGATATTGTAGGGACTATTGAAACAGGTTTTGGAAATACTTCCATTGAGTATCAGGGCCAGTGCAAGGCTATTGCATGCTCTGGCTAAGCATTCATTCTTGCACACCCTTAATTTTCCTAAGAGCATAAGAAATGCCATACTGGATCAGACCAAGGTCCATGAAGCCCAGTATCCTGTTTTCAACAGTAGCCAATTTAGGTCACAAGTACCTGTTAGGTTCCCAAAACGTTACACAGATTCCACAGTGCTTATAAGCAGTGGATTTCCCTTATTCATTTCAATAATGGTATGTGGACTTTTCATCCAGGAACTTGTCCAAACCTTTTTTTAAACCTAACTACACTAACAGCTTTTACTACATCCTCGGGTAATGAATTCCAGAGTTTGATTACTCATTGGGTGAAAAAAATATTTTCTCATATTAGTCCTAAATGGGTTACATTGTAGCTTCATTGAGTGTCCCCTAGTCTTTCTATTTTTTGAAGGAGCAAACAGCTGATCTATGTTTACCCTTCCATTCCATTCATTAATTTATAGACCTCTATCATATCCCCCCTCAGACGTCTCTTTTCCAAGTTGAAGAGCACTAATCTTTTAAGCCTCCCCTCATAGGAGTATCCTTCCATCCTCTTTACAATTTTGGTGGCTATTCTCAGTACTTTTTCTAATTCCGTTATATCCTTTTTAAGATATGGTGACCAGAATTGCACACAATATTCAAGGTGCATTCGTATCATGGAACAATACAAAGGCATTGTAATATCCTTGGTTTTGTTCTCCATTCCTTAACCGGGTAAGGCGGACCAGCCTCCGCCACACCGCAACACCCCCCAACCACCCTCTCAACTATCATAACAAAGGTAGACCACACATATATGGGAATTCAACTGGTCGCAGCTTTATTGCCATAAACCAATACTTGTTCTTCCCTAAGTGCATAACTTTGCACTTGTCCAGATTAAATTTCATCTGCCATTTGGACATCCAGTCTTCCAATTCATCAAGGTCTTCTTGCAGCTTTTCACAGTCTTCTTGTGCTTTAATAGCTTTGAATAATTTTGTGTCTTCTGCAAATTTGATCACCTCACTCATTATTCCTATTTCCAGGTCATTTATGAATATATTAAAAAACATCAGGCCCAGCATAGATCCTTCAGTCCCACAGACCCCCCCCCCCCCACCAAGATTTTCATGATTAACTTAACAATTAAGATTACCCCTAGCACCACCTCTCCAAGACCAATTCTTATAAAATGTATAATTGGACATCATCGGTTCAATATTCTAAAGCACTTTTGTGAAGGCAACAGAAGAACTTTGGCTTTAGAAATTCCCAACAGCAAACTGATAAATGTTCTCTTTTTAAGTCAATATACAGCCAAACTTTATCCACTTAAGTTGAGGAGCTGTCAGGGATGTTCTGGGGGTGGGGCCAAATGTTAGGTTGATAGCAGCAATGCTATATCTGAATGTAACTCGCTTTGAACTACTACTTGAAAGTCATGAGCAAAACATAAATAAATATGCAAAATTTGTTTAAGTGGACTTTAAAAATAGCTTTCCTAGCTCTAAATGGATAACTTATCTGTTTAGAGTTAGGACCACATATTCAGCAGTCAAACAGAAATGGACAGGTTGCCTGAAAATATATTTAGACACCCAAATAGCTTTTCTAGATATCTGTAGGCAGTGTCCTCCCCACTGAATATTGAACTCCATATTTTCAACTATTTAATATTTTAAAATGTTTATATTTCTCATTTTTTTAATAAAAAACACAAGCAATCATTTGTTACAGAAAAGAAGAAATATCTATGAAAAAGCAAACATGAAGTCATTTTAAAAAATCTAAAAATAGGATATATAGATCTATTTTACTAGCCCACAGTAGGAAGGTAATCTAAGATACTACTCACAAGAATAATTATCAGGACATAAAACTGATAGTGATGAAAACATAATTATAACAAATCGTCTAGCCATCTCAACAGGAATGAAGGTACTAGGCATATTACTAGATACCTCAAGAGGGACAAAGGGCTGCAATTCAACATTCGTAGAACTGAGAAACATTGATGATTTGTTGAGGCTCAAAAAGATGTATTTTGAACCCTGGTACTTGACAAAGCATGTACAATAAACATATAAAAAAGCAAGCCTCCCAACTACAAAACTCCAGGCCTAAACAAAAGAAATTGTTTTCTCTTCTGAGTCTTTGCAATATCTGGAAACATCCTAAGATGGGCTCTTTCAATGTAAAGGACACTTTAAGGAGACAATCACTGCCGGAGTCACATGTGGAAGTAATGAACAAAGCTGAATTTCCCATTAGATCTATTTCTGTTCTCTCCAGTAATTCAGTTAGCTCCAAACTGTCCACAATCAACTGTTAAATTGCCGTTTTCTTCAGTTATTTTCTTCTTAACATGAGGTAAACAATTGAAGTAGGCAAAGGTGGTAGTGACTCTAAAGGTATCTCCAAATTAGTGACCACAAATTTCTTACATATTTCCATCGCTGAAATAGTAGGAATACCTGGAAATTCAGAAGATGTTATAGAGTTTTCCAAGAATGATACCTTCCTATAAAGCTTCCTCTCTGACTTATGTTACCTAAGGTTTTTCTTCTAATTCAGTAACTATTTTAACCTCGCTCATGTCTTGCGGAAAAAAAACAGGTGGTGTAATGTGCTCTCGATTTTCTGCATCTGATATAAGAGTGTTCCAAAAAGACAAATGTTTCCTAAACGATTTCAAAATTTTTTTTAGATCTCATCCATGCCTATTTAACATAAGAACATAAGATATGCCATATTGGGTCAGACCAAGGTCCATCAAGCCCAGTATCCTGTTTCCAACAGTGGCCAATCCAGGTCATACTTACCTAGCATTTTCCCCTAAAGACACAGGTTCCGCAATGCTTGTATTGGGTCAAGCATTGATATCCTGGGTCCCTTTTTAATAATGGTTTATGGACCTTTCCTCCAGGAACTTGTCCAAACCTTTTTTAAACCCAGCTACACTAACAGCCTTTACTACATCCTCCGGTAACAAATTCCAGAGTTTGATTACACCTTGAGTGAAAAAATATTTTATTTTATTAGTTTTAAATAGTTTACCCTATAGCTTCATTGCATGTCCCCTAGTCTTTCATATTCTGATAACGTAAACAACGATCTACGTTTACCCATTCCACTCTGTTCATTAATTTATATACTTCTATCATATCTCCCCTCAGCCGTCTCTTTTCCAGGTTAAAGAGCCCTAACCTTTTTAGCCTTTCTTCATAGGGGTATCCTTCCATCCCCTTTACCATTTTGGTGACTCTTCTCTGAACCTTTTCTAATAATGCTATATCCTTTTTAAGATACGGCGACCAGAATTGTACACAATATTCAAGGTGCGGTCTTACCATGGAACGATATAGAGGCATTATAATATCCTTTGTTTTATTTTCCATTCCTTTCCTTAAGATACCTAGCATTCTATTTGCTCTCTTGGCCGCTGCTACACACTGGGCCGAGGGTTTTAACATGTTATCCACAATGATGCCTAAATCTTTTTCCTGGGTGGTGGTTCCTAATGTGGAACCTTGCATCATGTAACCATAGTTTGGGTTGTTCTTCCCTAGGTGCATAACTTGTCCACATTAAATTTCATCTGCCATTTGGATGCCCAGTCTTGCAATTTATCAAGATCCTCTTGCAATTTTCCACAATCCTCTTGGGTTTTAACAACTTTAAATAGTTTTGTGTCATCTGCAAATTTGATAACCTCACTCGTTATTCCCTTTTCCAGGTCATTTATGAATATGTCAAAAAGCAGCAGACCCAGCACAGATCCCTGGGAACACCACTATTCACCTTTCTCCATTGGGAAAATTAGCCATTTAGCTCTACCCTCTACTTTCTATCTTTTAACCAGTTCCTGATCCACAATAGTACACTGCCTCCTATCCCATGACTTTTTAGTTTTGCCAAAAGTCTCTGATGAGGGACCTTGTCAAAGGCTTTCTGAAAGTCCAAATACACTATATCAACCGACTCACCTTTGTCTACCTGTTTATTCACACCTTCAAAAAAACATAACAGATTAGTGAGACAAGATCTTCCTTGTCTAAAGGCATGTTGCCTGTCTCCCAGTAAGCCATGACTATCTACATGTTCAGCATTTTCATTCTTTATGATGGTTTCTTCTATTTTCCCGGTACTCACGTCAGGCTCACCGGTCTGTAGTTTCCCAGATCACCCCTGGAACCCTTTTTAAAAATTGGTGTTATGTTCGCCATCCTCCAATCTTCAGGTATTACAGATGATTTTAATGAAAATTCACAGATTACTAATACCAGATCTGCAATCTCATATTTCAGTTCTTTCAACACCCTTGGATGTATATCATCTGGTCCAGGTGATTTGCTACTCTTCAGCTTATCAAATAGTTGTAATACATCTTCCCGATGTATCGATATTTCCTTCAATTCTTCCGCACCTTTAAATACCACTTCAGTCATGGGTAACATCCCTACATCTTCCTCAGGAAGACCGAGCAAAGAATTCATTCAATCTCTCCGCTATCGCCTTGTTGCCTCTTAGTGCCCCTTTAACCCCTCTATCATCTAATGGACCAACTGAGTCTCTCACAGGTTTTTTGCTACGAATTTACTTGAAAAGTCTTTATTATGCGTTTTTGCTTCCGCAGCAAGCTTCTTCTCAAATTCTCCCTTTGCCTGCCTTATCAATGCCATTCATTTAACTTGCCAGTGCTTGTGCTGTTTCCAGGTTTCGTCGTTTGGCTCTTTTATCCATTTCCTGAAAGATGCTTTTTTGGCAAGAACAGCCTCTCTGACCTCACCTTTAAACCATGCTGGCAGTTTTTTGGACTTCCTTCCACTTTTCTTAACGTGTGGAATACAGCTGGTCTGGGCTTCCAAGATAGTATTTTTCAACAACACCCAAGTTTGATGTAAGTCTTTAACCTTTGCAATTGCTCCTTTTAGTTTTTTCTTAACTATTTTCCTCATTTTATCATAGTCTCCCTTTCGAAAGTTAAAAGGTAGTACTGTGGTTTTCCTTACTATCCCTCCTCCACTAATTAAATCAAATGTGATTATGCTATGATCACTATTGCCAAGTGGCCCCAACTCCCTTATCTCTTGCTCCAGATCTGGTGTTCCACTAAGGACTAGGTCCAATATGACTTCCCCTCTGGTCAGTTCATGAACCAGTTGCTCCAAGAAGCAGTCATTTATTTCATCTAGGAACTTTATCTCCCTAGCATGTCCTGCCGTGACACTGACCCAATCGATACCGGGGTAATTTACAGCACAGTAATAATAATGGGTGATTTCACTTTTGTTAGCTTCCTTGATTTCTTTGAGCATTTCATCATCCGTTTGTTCATTCTGGCCATGTGGTCGATAGTACACCCCCACTGCCATTGCCTTCCCCTTTTTACATGGAATTTCAATCCATAGAGATTCTACAGCAAATTTTGTTTCCTGCAAAACTTTCATCCTTTCTGACTCATTGCCCTCTCTAACATAGAGCGCAACCCCTCCACCAATTTGATCAGCTCTATCATTATGATATAGTTTGTACCCAGGTATCACAGTGCCCCACTGGTTGTCCTCCTTCCAACATGTTTCTGAGATTCCAATCATTCCTAATCTCTCATTTAGTGCTATGTATTCTAACTCTCCCATCTTATTTTTTAGACTTCTAATATTTGCATACAAACATTTTAGAGACTGTATTTTATTCATATTAATTTGGCTATTGGTAGGCATGGGTAATTTGGAATATTTAAGCTCTGTCTGCTCCATACTCAAGGGCATTTGGGCTACTTTACTCTTTTTTGGAACCTCTCTGCTTTTGGTAGGATCCTTCAAGGATACATTCTTCCGAACAATGTGCTCTTGGGCGACTGTCGGCTTTCCCCTATTATCTAGTTTAAAAGCTGCTCTATCTCCTTTTTAAAGGTTAGTGCCAGCAGCCTGGTTCCATCCGGGTTAAGGTGAAGCCCATCCCTTCGGAAGAGCCCCTCCTTTCCCCATAATGTTCCCCAGTTCCTAACAAATCCAAAACCCTCATCCTTGCATCATTGTCTCATCCACGCATTGAGACTACGGAGCTCTGCCTGCCTTTTGGGCCCTGCGCGTGGAACGGGAAGCATTTCGGAGAACACTACCCTGGGAGTTCTGGATTTCAACTTCCTACCTAAAAGCCTAAATTTAGCCTCCAGAATCTCCCTACCACATTTTCCTATGTCATTGGTACCGACATGTACCAAGACAGCAGACTCCTCCCCAGCACTATCTAAGACCTTATATAGGTGACGCGTGAGGTCCGCTACCTTCGCACCAGGCAGGGATGTTACCAAGCGATACTCACATCCACCAGCCACCCAGCTATCTACATGCCTAATGATTGAATCACCAACTATAACGGCTGTCCTAACCTTTACCTCATGGGCACATGGCCCTGGAGAAACTTCCTCGGTGCAAGAGGGTTTTACATCACCTGGAGGACAGGTCCTAGTTACAGAATCATTTCCTGCCACACCAGGGTGATGCTCTCCTGTCACGTGACCTCTCTCCTCCATGGCAACAGGGATGCTGCAAGACTGGAGGTGGGACTATATCCCTGTAGGTCTCATCCATGTACCTCTCTGTCTTTCTTATGTTTTCCAAGTCTGCTACTCTAGCCTCTAGAGAATGGACTCGTTCCTTGAGAGCAAAGAGCTCCTTGCACCTAGTGCACACGTAAGACCTCTCACCAACTGGGAGAAAATCATACATGTGACACTCAGTCCAAAAGACTGAAAAGCCCCCATCTTGCTGTTGGACTGCTTGTGTTTATATCTTTAAGTTCTTTACTTACTAAGGGTTGCTATGGATACTTATACTAATAAAATTGTACCTAATATGTTTAATATACCTTGTTCACCTGAAGCTTAATTCTGTGTTTTAAATTCTGTGCTGCTGAGGTAAGCTGTGACCAACTTCCTGGTCTGATTCCCTGACTGATTTAACAAATACACTGGTTCAAAGATTAATCAGCTTTAATCCAAAGAAGTCCCTTCAGAAAAATTCCCACAAGTATATATTCACAATTGCAGATCTCTCTCCAGAAGTAGCAGTCCCCTTTTCTAGTCCTTCAAGACTGAGGATCACAGAACTCTAGTTGAACTATGCCTGTGCTGCTGAGGTAAGCTGTGACCAACTTCTTGGGTGATTAATAGTCCTCGCTTGGATAGAAGGAATCTTTCAAAATGGCCTTTTGACCTGCCACCTGGCGTTAACACCTATTGAAAAAGTTGCACAGGTCTCTTACCCCCTAGGTAGAAGGCCTCTTGCCCCCTAGGTTGAAGGCCTCTTTGTAAAGGTCTCTAGAAGACTTTATTTGTTGCTCAAAGAATACTGACCCTGTTTTGCCTTTTATGCTAAGTTATATTCTGATTTGATTAAATTAAAGCTCTTTGCTGCTGCTAGGCTCTGACTTATTATGAAATTTAAACTAGAAGCTCTCTGCTGGGTTCTAAATTTAACCAGAAAGCTCTCTTCTGTGTTTTAAATTTAAACTAAAAGTACTTTGCTGATACTAGGCCCTGAGTGAGTATTAAATTTAAACTACAAGCTCTCTGCTGAGTATGCAATCTAACCAGAAAGCTGTCTTCTGTGTTTTAAATTTAAATTTAAACTGCTACTACTAGTCCCTGACTGATTTAGCAAATAGACTGGGTTCACAGTTAAGAGGCTTTAATCCAAAGAAGTCCCTTCAGAAAAATTCCCAGAAGTATATACTCACAATTGCAGATCTCCCTCCAGAAGTAGCAGTCCCCTTTTCTAGTCCTTCAAGATAGAAGTGGATTCAAGCTGTACTGCAGATAGCCCAAGTCTAACCTCCCGGGTCTCTGTTCCATCACAATATCTTTGCTGCAAGTCCTCCAGCATCACCTCTGCTCTGCTGCTCTGTATTGCCCCACCCTCTATACCTCACTCCAAACTGTGGTCTCTTCCTCTCATGTAGGTGCAGGCACTTACAACTTCAGGCAGGCTTTCCTGCAGCCTATTGGTGTGATTTTCAACTCCACACTATTTATTTATTTATCTGTATTTATATTCCGCTTTTCACCAGGTCAAAGCGGTCAATTGGGGGATACATTTAACACGAGGGGATATGACACACATACGTTAATACTTGCAGGGAACATGGGCAATGGAGGGTTAAGTGGCTTGCCCAAGACCACAAGGAGTGCCTATAGGACTAGAAATCTCAGTCCCTCCAGCCTGAGATTGCTGTCCCCAGGTGGGACTTGAACCCCCGGCCTTCCGGCCTGAAGTACCTTGTCCTAACCACTAGACCACTCCTCCCTCTGGTTCAAAGTATGGGTGCCGTCCATCTCTAGGGACATTGAGGAGCTTAAACTTTTAAATATTAAGCTTTGTTTCATATGTGTATATATAGACCAGAGGCATTTGGGGGATCTGCAGACTGGAGTTGCCTAGTCCTGGGCCAGTCATTCTAACAGAATCAGTAGGAAAACTCATTATGTATTTTAGGTTGATTGCTCCTTTCACTCTGCTCATCATTCTAATCTGTCAATGTCACTTAGGAATTTACCAGTGTGAACATTTCCCGATCAACATTATTTATGCCGATAACACATCTAGAGGTGAAGAAACTTTGTGAAAATCAGATGCTTGTATCAATATGTGGGTGTACAGTAGGTGGCAATGAACATGAATCGCAAATAGCTGTCAGATATCAGTAGGTTAGTAAAAATAGGTAACTAAAAAAAAAAGCTTGAGAAAGAGAAGAAATTACCCAAGTGAAATGAAAAATGACTCATGAAAAATGACTCAACAGTCATGTTTTCTGTTTTTGTACTGCACAGAAAACATTCACTAAATTGAGTATCCACAAACCAAATCTCTTCAGGTGTTTGGTCATTTTCAAAGAAATGGCCATCATTTTAAAATATCAGGGAAATAAAGTCATGCTCCTTCAGGGAGGGGCATGACAACGGGGCAGGTTATACCTCTAGAGCCCATGAGAAGCTCTTGAGGTTCATATGAGTGTTGCCCTTTTTTGAATCTTTGTATCTATTTTGCCTTGTGAGTTTGCTTAGTTTTATGATTACTTTGAACCAGATTCAAAGTTCAGAAAAAGAGGAAAGGCAAGGATGTTAATACTGATAATGCTGTAAAATGCACTATGGGTAAACATTAATTATCCCAAGAGAAAGAGTAGTTACTCACCTGTAACAGGTGTTCTCCAGGAGCAGCAGGAATCAGTCCTCACATATGGGTGATGTCGGCGCCGACGGAGCCCCCATGCGGAGCATTTCCCTAGCTTTCAAAGAAAGCCTTTGGGAATGCAGCCACGCATGCATGGTCTCCTTTTCGCCCAAAGGTGCCATCTTGCTCAGTCCAATGACATAGCTAAAAGACAGCACAAAAATAGAAAATGAACTATATACAACTGCAACTCCAAGGGGAGGAGGGAGGGTCATGAGGACTGATTCCTGCTGCTCCTGGAGAACACCTGTTACAGGTGAGTAACTACTCTTTCTCCAGGACCAAGCAGGAAGTCAGTCCTCACATATGGGTGACTCACTAGCTCTGGGCTACCAGGAACCCAGTCTGAAAAATAGAGCTCCCTCTAGAGCCTCAGCAGCAGTGAGAGAATCTTCTCAGAGACCACACCTGAACTGTAGCCCAACACCAGGGCCGGAGGGTAGGAGTTGCCTAAGCTTCAAAGAGATTACGGAGTACCACTTGCCCAAAAACACTGTCCCTATGGGACTCCCTCTTGAGGCAGTAGTGGTCCGCAAAAGTCTGGCTTGAAGACCAAGTAGCGGCCCGGCAGATGTCTGCCAACGGAACAGAACGGAAGTGAGCTACTGATGTGGCCTTCGCCCTGACTCGGTGGGCCGTGACTCGACCCTCCAGGGAGAGGCTGGCTGCCCTGTACACCCAGGCGATACAGTCTGCCACCCAGATGGACAACGTATGCTTAGTGACAGGCAACCCAAATTTATTAGGGTCAAAGGAAATGAAGAGCTGAGAAGCCCTTCTATGCCCCTGCGTACGTTCTAGGTAAACGGACAGCACCCTTCTACAATCCAGGGTATGCAAGACAGTTTCAGCCCTACTGGTGTGCGGTCTGGGAAAGAACGTTGGAAGTACCACCTCCTGGTTGAGGTAGAAGGAGGACACTACCTTGGGAAGAAACTTAGGATGAGTCCTCAAGACTACCCTGTTCTTATAGAACCTGGTATACGGCCTATCCGAGACCAGGGCCTGAAGCTCACTCACACGCCTAGCCGAGGTGAGTGCCACAAGAAACAACACCTTCCAAGATAGGAAACATAAGTGGCAGGTAGTCATTGGCTCAAAAGGTGGGCGAGTCAGTTGCTGCAAGGCCACATTGAGATCCCCACTCAGTGGCCGGTGGACGAATAGGAGGCTTGAGCAGAAGCAGGCCTCTGAGGAAGCGAGACACCAGAGGGTGGCCCGAGAGGGATTGTCCATCCACCGGCGAGTGGTGAGCTGAGAGGGCACTGAGATGGACCCGGACAGAGTTGGACTGAAGTCCCAGGTTGGACAGGTATTGCAGTACCACTGGGACCGAGCAGGAGAAAGGATCCTCCTGCTGTTGAGAACACCAAGTGGAAAACCTACGCCACTTCAGAGCATAGGACTTCCTAGTGGAATGCTTCCTGGAGGCCAACACCACCTCTTCAACCTCCTTTGGTAGGAGCAAGGACTAGCCTTTCAGCAGCCAGGCCATCAAATTGAGGGATTTGAGGTTGGGATGCAAGAGGGACCCCTGATCCTGAGTCAGAAGGTCGGGTTGCAGCCCCAGAGGAAGTGGAGCATCCACCGCCAACTGCAGAAGAAGAGGGAACCATGGCTGCCTGGGCCACCTGGGGGCTATCAGGATCACCGTGGCTCAGTCCTACTGGGTTTTGAATAGAGTCCAGGCCACCAGAGGTGTGGGAGGAAACGCAAACAGCAGGCCTTCTGACCAGGGGATCAGGAATGCATCTGCCACTGCCCTCAGAGGATGCGATTGTCTGGAACAGAACTTGGATAGTTTCCTGTTCAGCGGACTGGCAAAGAGATCCATGGTTGGAAGTCCCCACTTCAGAAAGATCTGTTGGACTACCCGAGGGTCCAACTGCCACTCGTGAGGCTGCAGGAGTCTGCTTAGCCTGTCCGCCAGGTAGTTTTTCTGGCCTGGGAGGTAGACCGCCCTGAGGGTCATGCCCTGATTGATAGCCCAGGAGCAGAGAGCTTGTGCTTCCAGGCAAAGGAGTCGGGATCCTGTGCCGCCCTGCTTGTTCACGTAGAACATAGCCACCTGGCTGTCCGTCTGAACTAGGACAGACTGGTGAGAGAGGACCCGAGAGAAAGTCCGTAAGGCTAGTCGAATGGCTCTCAATTCCAACAGGTTGATCTGCTGGGCGGCCTCCCACAGAGACCACAGGCCTTGGGTGCAGGTCCCCTGGCAATGTGCCCCCCAGCCTTGCAGGGAAGCATCGGTTGTCAGTACCTGAGTGTGTGGGGAGGCTCGAAAAGGAACTCCCCCAACCAGGTTTGGGAGATGCCTCCACCAGCGTAGGGAGTCCACCAAGGGTTTGGACACCTTTATCCTGTCTGACAACTTCCCTGTGGCCTGTACACACTGTGCCCTGAGGCACCACTGAGCCGGCCTCATGTGCAGACGGGCATTTGGGGTGACATGAACTGTGGAAGCCATGTGACCTAAGAGCCAGAGGAAGTGTCTGGCAGAGACCAGAGAGTTCGCCTGAAACTGACCGGCCAACTTCATCAGCCTGTGAGCTCTGTCCACAGGCAAATAGGTCTTTGCATGGATGGTATCCAACCTCGCCCCTATGAACTCCACGTCCTGTGAGGGGACTAAAGTGGACTTTGGGAAGTTTATAACGAACCCCAGGTGCTGAAGCAGGGATATGGTTCTGAAGGTGGCCTGCCTGGCCTCTTGTGGAGACTGGCCCCTGATAAGCCAGTCGTCCAAGTAAGGGAACACAAAGATCCCCTGGTTCCTGAGGTAGGTCGCAACCACCGCCAGGCACTTTGTAAAAACCCTGGGGGCGGAGGTGAGGCCAAAGGGAAGCACTCTGTATTGGAAGTGGTTCTCTCCCACCACAAATCTGAGGTATTGCCTGCGACTTGGATGGATGAGGATGTGAGTATAAGCATCCTTCCGGTCTAAGGAGCATAGCCAATCTCCCTGCTGGAGGTAGGGCAGTAAGATTCCAAGGGTAAGCATCTTGAACTTTTCCCTCTCCAGAAACTTGTTCAGATTTCTCAGGTCTAGGATGGGTCCGAGGCCTCCTGTTCTTTTTGGTGCCAGGAAGTACCTCGAGTAGAAGCCTTGCCCTTCCAGGTGGTGAGGCACCGGTTCCACTTCCTGGTCCTGTAGCAGACCTTCCAACTCCTGAAGGAGTAAGTTTCTGTGCAGAGGGGGTCTTGGAGGCTCCCCTGGAAAGTAGGAGGGGGGTATCTGGGTGAAGTGGAGCAGATAGCCCCTCTCGATGTTGCTTAACACCCAAGTATCCCCTGTGATTGCTGGCCATTTGTCTGCGTACAGGGTCAGCCGACGTGTGCCCTGGAGAGGAGGAGAGGCTATGCTGGCATAGTCAAAAAACCCCTCCCTGCTGAGCAGGAGCTGGAGTAGGAGGCTTGGGAGCCTTCTGCCTACAGGGCCCATGACCCTGTCCCTTGGCCTGCTGGCCCTGTTGGGGAGCTGCAGAGGCCTGGTAGTGAGGGTAGGTTTTGTAGGCAGTGGTCCTCCTCGGGTAAAAGGCTTTTTTCCCCGAGCCCTTCTTCTTCTGAGAAGGGGCAGAGGTTTTTCTGGACAGCCTTGTCCGGGTAAGAGTCTCGGTCTCGAGTTCCGCAGCATTTTCAGCCATGGGCTTGCCAAAGAGGTTTTCACCTCGACAGGGGACATTGACCAACTTGTCCTGTACCCATGGCTTGAGGTCCGAGGATTGTAGCCAGGCCTGGCGGCGTGCACCAATGCCAGCCCCTGCTACTCGGGCCGAAGCCTCAAATCCATCATAGGCTGCTCGAGAGATAAATTTCGAGCACTCTCGAATACCAGAAGACAAGGCCTTGAACCTCTGCAAGGGTTCCTCGGACAGACCAGCAGAGAACCTGGCAATCTCCTTTGCCAGGTCTCGAAGGTACATGCCCATGTACAGTTGGTAGGTCTGAACGCGGCAAGCAAGCATAGAGCCCTGGAAGCACTTTCTACCGAGGGCATCCAGGTTCCGGGCTTCCCTGCTGGGAGGCACCGAGGACTGCATCTTCTGACTCTTCAGGCGATGCATGGCCGATTCCACAACCATGGAGTGGTGCGGTAGCTGTGCCTTTTGGAACCCGGGGCTCTTGCGGACTCGATAGATGGAATCGACTCGCTTGCTTAGAACCGGCATCAAGGCCAGCACCTCCCACATGCAGAAGAGCAACCGCTCCAGCATCAGAGGAACCGGTACAGTAAAGGCCTCCTTGGGAGGAGAGTCATACTGCAGGGCCTCGAGTTCCTCGGCTCGAGGCTCCTCCTTGGCGTCCACCGGGAAGGCCAAGGCTTTGGCCATGTCCCGTACAAAATCCGAGAACCAGGTATCCTCCGGGGGGGGACCTCGTCCGAGGCTCGGATCCTGGTGAGTTCGAAGGGATGCACCGAGTCCGGAAGGTGTCCGGCGACTCCTCTTCCTCAGTCTCCCACGCCGATTCCTCTGAGGAGGAATCGAGCGGCTCCGAGTGGGCGGGCACCGACGCCATCCTCCCCGACGCCGAGGGTACCAGCGTTGATGACCTCGGTCCCGAACGGGAGGCCGAGGATGACCTCGGCCGAGGATCGACTCAAGTTCTCATGGTCTCGAGGATCGGCTCGGCCTCGGGGGTCGACTTGGATGTCGAGGTCCCGGTGGTCGGGGCAGATGCGCCGGTGAGGCCGGCGATCAGCACCCGCTGCTGCTCCATGAAGGCAGACAATCTGCTCTCCAAGGCCATCAACCTGAGTCCAAGCTCAGGAGACCCAGCAGCCTCCGACTCGGGCCCCGACGGCGGCTCCCCCGGAAGAGAGTCCACGAGGACTACAGTACTCACGTGGCTTGGGGCCTCCGACTCTACACGAGGATGCTTTGCAGGCCTCTCCGACTCCGAAGACCTGGGACGGCGATCGGGGCTATGCGACCTGGCCCTCCAGGGGCCAAGAGCATCCACTGATGCCGCCCTCGCTGGTTTCTTCTTCCTTCGGTGCTCCCTCGAGGGGGACTCCCTCTCAGAGCCCCGATGATGCTCGGGGTCAGACTCCCGAGACGTCGAGGCTTCTGACGAAGTCTGGACCCGTCCAGACGCAGAGTCGGAGAAGATCCTCTCACGCTGGTGCTGACGGCTCCTCAATGCCTTCGAGGACATTTTGCCACAGGGACTACAGACCTTAGGATCATGGTCGGCCCCAGGCACCGGAGGCAGCAGTCATGTGTGTTGGTGAGAGACATCAGTTTCTTGCACCGATCACACTTCTTAAAGCCACTGGCAGCCATCGGGGGAAAAAGGGCCCCTGCAAGATCAAAAAATCGGGCTGCCAGGAAAAAGAAAAATTGGCGCAAATGCAGTCTCTAAGGACAAAAAACGAAAAAAGGAGATCCGGGCTCGGCACCGGTGTTCCAAGTCCAGGCAGGAAAGGGAACCGACGTTGAACCGAAGAAAAAAACTTGTCTCAATGCAGGAAAATCCACGTTTTCCACGGGTGACAAGGACACACGTCCGTAGGGCTCCGCAGAAAAAGAAGACTGAGCAAGATGGCACCTTTGGGCGGGAAGGAGACCGCACATGCGTGGCTGCATTCCCAAAGGCTTTCTTTGAAAGCTGGGGAAATGTTCCGCATGGGGGCTCCGTCGGCGCCGACATCACCCATATGTGAGAACTGACTTCCTGCTTGGTCCTGGAGAATAAAGAACTCCCTCATGATCAAATGATACATTGTTCCTCTGATTCTAGAGCTGAGGTGGCCCCTCTATGTCATTTCCTCTTAAGAGGCTTGATTCTTCTTCTTCTTCTTCACTTCAACACCTAACATTGTGCCTAGAAGCTGGGAGAAAATTTTACCCTCTCTAAATGTAGTTACTTCAAATGCTCCCCTCTCAGTATCTGTTTCACCTCCATATTTGTTTGTGTCAACAGTGGGTCCTGTTTCTTCTGATTCTGTTTCTTTGGTAGACATATTGAAGATGGTTATATGGATAGAGTCAATGCTTAAGAATTCTGTTTCTCAGTTGTCTGGTTTTTTTGGAACTGTTTCTAAGTTGGATGAGGTTGATACTGCCATTATACCTGTTACTTCCCACCTTCCTGCTATAACTACTGTCACAGGGTGGACATAGGGCAGCCTGAGAAGGTGCAGAGCAGTGTGAATGATCACGGTGAAAGTGACAGAATAAACAGGAGAATGTTTATTGGTTGCCAGCGACAACCTAAGCACACGTGCACAGAGCCCAGAAAGACACACCCAGAGAGCAAAGCAAGGGAGTCTGCTTTACCTAATAGAGTGCACCTGAGGGAAGGTGGAGTCAGGAAATATGCAGATAAAACAGACTACCAAACATTTGGAGATAGGGAATCCTGGAGAGAGGAGCCAAGGAGGGAATCCTGGAGAGAGGAGTCAAGGAGGAAATCCTGGAGAGATGAGCCGAGGAGAGAATCCCTGAGAGAGGAATTAAAGCAGCAGAGGTCACAAGCTGAAAGGCAGCAGGGGAGCCGGTGTGAATGTTGGAAAGAGTCCAGAGACCTGTGTGGTTCTGGGAGAAGGCAACACCCTGACAGCGTGAATGTGTTTGGAAAGCAAGAAGAATACAGGAAGACTGCAACAGCAGGTACAGGGGCAAAGAGTAGATACAAGGGCTATTTGCCATTTGAAAGGGAAGGGCCCTGGAGGCTTAGAAATAGCCATATAAAGCCCAGATATTCAGAGGCTAATAATAGCTTTTCTCCTGATTATAGAAGTGTTAAAAGAAGAGGGCTTCACTTACTTAGAAAAGCTGAAGAAATCCCTTCTCACGGTGAGTTCCCAGCTTCTAGGGAAACACCGTTACACTGGTTGCAATCAGGCACAGTTGGGCCTGGAAAGCTAGGGCAGAACCGGCAGGGACCCTATCAAAATTACCCAGCTAGCAGGTCAAACAAGGACCTGAGCTATGCATTGAGGCACCAGCGGGGGCAGGGCTCTGAAAGACATCACTCAGAGTTTGGTGATACTCCCCAGAGAGGCAGTGCTGCTCACAGGAAGAGAAACTTCTTGACTGACGAGGCAAGCCTTCCATATTTTTATTCCACGTTGGAAGTGGATAGTGGAGATACCATTGAGCAAGAAATAATGGAATATGAGAATTCTGAAGTATTAACAAATACAGAATTGATGGACTGTTCTTTCTCTGTGATAGAGCCAGAGATATCATTAAGGTAAATGTGATTTGTGTAACCTTAAATTCCAGTATACAAGTGGCAGAGCTGCAACTCTCTCTCCCTCTCTCCAAGCCAAGCAGTCAGTTAGGCTGTTTATTATTTACCTTTGGTTTAAAGTTATCAGCTGAAGGAAGCTACTTTTGTTACATAGTTATCTTTTGTTTGAAGCCAAGTGAGCTGTTAATTTCTGTTGTTTGAAAAGAAGAAACCTCAAGGGACGGGGAATAAAACCCTAAAAGAAAAGAAAGTTCTTCTGTGTGATTTATATATAGAAGCAAGGCACAACTACCACCCTCATAATAGCCCAACAATACCAGCAGTCACGGCTGGGGCGGATGAGGTGTGACACTACATACCTGTGAACCCGCCTGTGGTAGTCCAACCCATGTACCTGCCTTACCTGTGTCCTTGCCTGACTACCTGAATGTTGTACCTGCATTTCCTGTCTACCTGCCTGTGATAGCTCAACCTACTTACCCAATCGGCCAGCCCACACGAGTCCCTTGACCATTCACAACAGGGTAGATACCAAGAATGCCCCACCCCCCTCCATTGCCATAGTTGGTTGTTACCTCCTCTCTGGATGGCTCAATTGCATTATGGCACTATCCCCTACCCACAATCACATACCAATTCTACAGAGCCATGGGAGGAGATGGGCAAGTGCTCCCCACTACAAGACAAAGGATGATACTCGCACGCTTCACCCCCACTTGCTCCATGTTGCACTTCAACATACTAAGAAAGCTAAACAGGACGAAAACTCCCACCCCCAAAACCTAAAATGTGCACTCATAAATGCACGCTCAATCCACAAGAAACGGCCAGCTATCTCAGACATGATATCTATCCATAACCTCGACATACTCCTGATCACAGAGACATGGCTATCCAGTGATGACAATGTCCTCCTCAACCAACTATTTCCCACTGATTTCTCAATACACACCTGCCATAGAGACAACAGAAGAGGAGGAGGAGTATTCATCCTCACCAAGATAGACCTCCATTTCCATCTGATTAACGCCACTAGCACAACACACCTCGATACAATCACTGTAGCCAACAAGCATTGCTCCATCAACCTAATATACAGGGCCCCATCAACCTCCCCGGATGACCTCTCAACAATAATTGACCTCACCCTCAATGTTCGGAACCCATGCACACCAAACTGGGTACTAGGTGACTTCAATCTTCCAGCCCTGCAAGACACTCAAGCATCAGCCTTCTGCGAAGCTCTCGAGGAATTAGGTTACAAGCAACTAGTCAATGAACCTACCCACTCGAAAGGAAACATATTGGACCTGATATTTGCCCCACAGACAGCCTTTACCTCAACCCATGTCCCCATGCTGTCCACTACCGCAGTACCCTGGTCGGACCACAAACTAATCAATTTCCAAATACCCGTGCTCAGCAACAGCCAAAAGAACATGGGTAGTCTGAGCAGCACCAGCAGGGCACCGCCGAGAAGGTTCCGACCTTTCGACAAGGTAAGTATCCTGAGTAAAACCGGCCCGCTCCTTGCCTCAACATCACCCAACCTCGATGACCTGATCTCCGACTGGAATAATAGCCTCAGCACCATTGCCCAATGTTCACCATCTAACAAGCCTCCAAGGAAATGAGCCACCGCAGCCTGGTACTCCACAGATCTGCGATCATCACTCAACCAACTAAGGAAGCTAGAAAGATGCTGGCGTTGATCACACTCCGCAGAAGACCAGAGGGCATACAACCTTCACTTGACAAAGCACAGTGAAGCAATAACAAGGAAAATGAGACAATTCCACACGGACACCCTTAAACGGTCACTAAACAAACCACATAACCTGTTTAGTCTTGTCAAGAACCTAACAAAGGAACCAGCCCCTGACCAACCAAGTGGGATCCACCCTCAAGAATTCGCAGACTACCTGCAATCAAAACTATGCCAGACCAATAGGTCCGCAGCACCCACCACTGTACACAAGTCCACCTATCTAAAACCCCTGACCATCTTCTCCACTCCAGCCACAAAGTACATTGAAGACACCATCGCTGTGATCAATACCACCATGGCACAAACCGACCCCTGCCCTGCCTCCTGGATAAAAGAGCTACGCTGCGATTTTAGCCTGTTCATAGCCAGGCTCATGGACATATCCTTCACAACAGGCTCATTCCCGCAATGCCTCAAACATACGTCCATCAGGCCTCTGTTGAAAAACAGTAAGCTCGACCCCCAAGAAGGTGGACTCATACAGACCTATATCTAGTATACCACTACTGGCCAAGATAATTGAGAAAGAAGTCCAAAGACAAATACAAAACCACATTGAATCCGCCTCTCCGCTGGACCCCCTGCCAACACGGATTTAGTGAGTCCCATGGTGTGGAAACACTCCTCATCACCCTCTGCAACAACATAATTGCTGGAATCGACAACATTCACCAAGGGTTTGCCCTCATCTTCATGGACATAGCCGCTGCTTTCGATTCAGTAAGCCACGAACTTCTCCTGAGGCATCTCAAGGAGAAGGGTATTTGTGACACAGCACTCGAATGGTGCAAGCCATACCTATCTGACAGATGGCAGCACGTACAATCTGGAGACTGATCATCAGAATCTTTCCACCAGAGGCAGGGCGTTCCGCAAGGATCCTCCCTCTCCGCCCTGATGTTCAATATATACTTGCAGCCTATCTGCAAGCTCATCCGATCATTCAACGTAGACTGCTTGATATATGCCGATGATGTACTGCTCTACATGCCATTCACAACAGAGCAGCTGGACCTCTCCCCACTGACAGACTGCTTTAATGCAGTATCTGACTGGCTCCAAACTCAGAACCTTCGAATACAGCACAAGAAAACTGAGGTCCTTTTCATTACGAGGAACCAAAACTTCACCCCGTTTAAAGGTTAAGGAAGCAGAGCTACAAACCAAAACCACAATCCGATACCTTGGCGTCACTTTAGACTAATGCCTGGACATGAAGGTACACATAAGCAACACAGTAAGAGCAGTCTACCACAAGATCCGAATACTTAGGCACATACGCTCCCTGCTAGAGCCGGACGACTTCCGGACAATTTATCAAGCGTTGATCATACCACACTTTGATTACGCTAATGCAGTCCTACAAGGGCTCCCACAATCCACTCTGAGCCCACTCCAGCTTGCGATGAATGCCGCGGCGAGAGTCCTTCATGGGGCTTCCAGGAGTGAACATGTGACGCCCATCCCGAAACAGCTCCACTGGCTCCCGATACATAGCAGACTCTCCTTCAAAACCCTACTGCTGACTTTCAAGGCCATCAATGGGCTCTCCTCTACTTCACTCATGGAGCTTATCCACACCATCTCCCCCAACAGATCTAGAAGATCTGCAGCAGTCAACACACTGGTAATCCCAAAGGCAATAACTCAATGCACCCAGGCAACAACAAACAGGGCTTTCAGGTTCTGTGCACCCAGATGCTGGAACGCCCTACCAACCACCATCCGGGCAATCCCTGACCTAACCCAGTTTAGGAAGGCATTGAAGCACCACCTCTTCCTCAAATACTACCCGGAGGACAGCACCCTAACAGCCTCCCCCCCCCCCCCCACACACCTAGAACAGCCACACTAACATACCTGGCAAGCCATCCATGACTACGATTCCCTTCGATATGACTCAGTCGTGATGCCTATGTGTAGATAGTTACCCCACTGTTATCCAAGTTTTAGTACCTGTTCTTTGTAAACACAGAGCGACTTCCTGCACTGTTGTAAGTTGTCTGTTCCATGTAAACCGCACTGATGTCGAATAGCGTGGTATAAAAGAGACTGTAAATAAATAAAGTAAATAAAATAAATATTATGGTTATTGAGACTGTAAAATCTTTAGACCAATGTATTTCCATGTTGCAAGCTGCAGCAGGAGCTAATATTAAAGATAGTTTATCGACACATTATAAGTTAGAGACATTGGAAATAGCGTGAGAGTTAGGACTCTATAAATTTTGAATTTTCCAATTACTCACCTGTTTGTACCAGAAATATTATTTAGGAAATATTTGAAGGAGGTTTTGCTTAGGGTTCATGTTGAAGATAATAAGATCTTAAATTGTTATATATCTAGGAATGTGATTAATGTGGATGAGGTGGAGGAAGCAATTAATAAATAACAATCACCCTTAGCTCACAAGACAATATCATAATCTGTGCTACTCTATAAGCAGTTTTGGCCTTAGACTTGGATGAAAGTTTAATATTTAAACATTATTTTAAGAGAAAAGATTTACCTTGTGATCATCAGATTCTAGAGCAACTCTGCGTAGGAGGAAGCGTTTTATTCACCTAAAATCCAGTATTCTGCAATTGGGAGCAACATTCTTAAAATGCCCATGTAAGTGTTTAGCTTCCTTTCAAGGTAATGATTATATTTTCTATGATTCTTTGCATCTTGAACAATTTATTTTAGAAAGGAAGGATGGATATGATGTCAGTTAGCTTATTATTGATGGGTACTAAGGTGTTGCACATAACATGTCAATAATGCAAAAACTATGACACATTACGTGCAATGCCACCATGTTAACAGTTGGGGGCATAGAAAGCATTTCCCTGGCAGTTAACATGGGACCTTGTCCGCTAGCGCATGCTGCATTAGCACAGGTGCACCTAATGTTCCTTATCTATCCAGTCCAGTCCTACACCTCTGGGTTGTGCTTCCCTTCCAGCACTTTGGAGACTGAGCATGTCATCTTTTGATGACATCAGTGTACTTAGGCAGCTGGCTCCTCATTGCAGCCCCAGTAAGCTCAGTCTCCAAGCAGCTGGAGGGAGTAATGAGTCAAGGTGCTGGACTCACTGTAGAGATGACTAAGGAGAGTTTAGATTTAGTTTTGTTTAGTTTTTTCTTTCTTATTCTCCAGTTAAAAAAAGAAGAAAAGCCATGCGGCCAGACTATTTTTTGTTGCAGTTCCCGAACCCATTATCAAGTGTCAGGTGAGGAGCTAGCAGTACTATGGCCTGCAGGCAACACTGAGCAGTGCCCCCCCCCCCCCCACCTGATGCCAAAGTCGCAGGAATTAGGATGAGTGTGGGGCAATTCAGGAACAGGAGTGGCTTAGGTGCAAGCAATGTGGTGCAAACCGGTTAGTTAGGCATGGTTTTGGTGCTGAGGGGAGCTTAGCTGCACAAGTAAACTCCTGGGAGTGTTGGCCAGCGCGCTGCTGAGAACTGTGTGGTTGACAGTGGTGGCTCAGCAGCGCATGGAAAAGTGCCATAGTAAAGTGGAGACAGAGAGAGCCACAGATGAAGGGTGCCTCGTGAAATTGGTCGGTGGGATGGCACAGACCCTATTTAAAGAAAGGGGATATAGTTGATTTGTTTTTTCTCTGTGATTGCAGCCAGGCTCTTTAGTTTTTCCCCTCTGGCCTGTGCAGGGCGTATTTGAAGTTTGCAGCAGCTCCCAAACCCTATGGGCCGGTGAGGAGCATCTGGACTCAGACAGTCAAGGCCTGAGAGTCTACTCCACATGGTCTCCCGCCAAGGCCGATGCCTGTAATGTAGAGTTGGGCAGGCATGCTGCAGCAGGCAACCGGCGAGGAGTGCATCGGGATTCCTCTCTCCCATGTCCTTCTCTCTTACTTCCAGTGGTGGCTGTGACTCCTCTCCTCCAGTGACAGCAGTTCTGGTTGGGGGGGGGGGGGGGGGAGAAGGCACCAGCCCGCAGGATGCAGGAAACGCTGTATTTTCTCATGTTCAGTTACATGTTTAGGATTGGGGGAAAAAGTATGAGTGAGCTCGGATTCTGAGGCTTTTTTACACCACATTTTATTGTTTTTATTGCGTTTTATTGATTTTATTAGCACAACTCCTTCGCTGCTGACTTAAAAAAAAAAAAAAAAAAGAGAAACAGCGAAAGGTTCGGTCCCAGGGGCCTCAGGGCTGAAGGGCTGTGGACCACGGCACATCACTCGCAAGGTGGGCTGTGGCCATTTATGGCTTATGGTTCTCACACTGGTGCTGATGATGCTGTACAGCCTTGTCCAAGGGGCTGGCGCTGGATGGGAGGTCCAGTAGGCTGTAATAGGTCCCAACCCGGTTATGAAGTAAAGAAGTACCTAAGGGATGGAGCACTGGCTTGATCTGGGAGACCAGTTTCCGATTCCCGCTGACGCTCCATGTGGCTATGGATGGGCCTTCTGGCCCACCGTTGCCCCAAACAAATTCAGGTTGTTGATGTTCCTGTTTGGGTTGCATGGCCAGGTTTGGGCTGCAGTGGGGGCCGCAAGGACAGAGGTAAAAAGACAGCTTTAGCTTTTGCAGCTGCTCCTTTTAGTTTCTCTTAATTATTCTCCTCATTTTATCATAGTCTCTCTTTGGAAAGTTTGAAGGTTAGGCTGTGTATTGCCCTCCATTTTTTAAATCACATATGATCACACTATGCTCACTATTGCCAAGGGCCTTTCTTCTCTTCCACCAGAGCCTGTGCGCCACTAGGGCTAGGCCCAAGATGGCTTCCCCTCTTGCTGCTCCATGCTCTGGCTACTCCAAGAAGCAGTTATTTATTTCATCTGGAAGCGTTATCCCCCTAGCAGGATGGGGGTTCCTTAGTGCCTCCTTGTCCTGTGCTCCCACGAGGATAGTTGTGGCGGCACTCCGGCAGGGAGAAACTCGGGTATATCTGTGCATTGAGGACCAGCTGTTTCAGGCAGAGTCCCAAAGTGTAAGCCAACACCAGTGGAAAGAGTCGTAGGATTCCTGCAAAGCCTTCTGGTCCTCCATTACCTCGACAACTAGCTTATTTGCAGAAAGAGAGCACATAAGCGGTGCCAAGAGTGGTTCCTTTTGGCAGTCTTTGATGGGTGGTCAACAGGACCAAGGGTTACTTGGTCCCAACCCAGGAGATTGTGTATCTGCGGGCACACTTCATCAAACTCAGGGGGAAAGTCATTTCTCAGGGTACAGAGAGGGTAGGGGTTGTGGCAGCAGGTACGTCAATCCCTGCTAAGGAAGGCTCCGGCAGCATGGCATTATATTCAACGGCTCAGGATCATGGCAGTGCAGGAACACATATGTGACCACTACAGAGAGCTCTGTGGCACAAGTGGTCACACTGGTGACATCCCTTGTTGCAGTGATGGTCCTGTCCAACAGGGACCAAGGAAGACCTCCGGTGGTGTATCCAACTGGTGAAGGCAGCAGCAGGGATGCCTCTGGAAGCTCCAGGCCAGACCCCACTGTCGATGGATGCAAGCCTATCAAGATGTGGTGCTCACAGCGGGGCAGTTTGCTCCTTGAACGGTAGGCTCCTCACGAAGCCGGGTGGTCCACCAAGAGGCTTGAGATGAGAGCGGTCACTCGGACACTCTGTACTTACCGGATGGAGTTGCTGGAGTGGGCCATCCAGGCCTTCTCGGGCAATGCAGACAGGGTGGCTGACATCTATCGGCAAAGTGAAATGGGCAGCGTGCGCCTCAAAGTAGAAGCGGAGGTGCCGCTGCTATGGTCAGAAGAGCATCTTCAAGCATATGGGTGCGTATGTGACAGGAATAATCAATGTGATAGTGGATTCCTGAGCCAGATACAGAGGGACTCCGGAGAATGATCCCTTGGCCAAATGGTCTTCTAGCAGATGGGGCACACCGGACCTGAACCCCTTGGCTACCATAGTGACGGCCCTGGGTGTATCAATTCTCACTGATGGCTTGGCTCTTCAGAAAGCTCAGTTGAAAGGGCGTGGCTATGCAAAATTGCTGAGAACCAGGAAGAGATCCTCCTAGTCATCCTTTATTCAGATTTGGAGCATGTTTGAGGCCTGATGCTCAGAGAAGGATTGTCAGCCGTTCTCTGGTTTGGTGCCAGTCGGGTTAGCCATTCTGCAACCAGGTATTGCGAAGGGTTTTCACTGCTAATTCCTTGAAGATACAGGTAACTTCCAAAAGAGTGGAGAAGTAGCCTTGTGGTTAGAGCAGCAACCTACTACCCAGGAGATCTGGGTTTGATTCCCACTGGCATGGCCTTGGGCAAATCACTTTACCCTCTATTTCTTAGAGGGCCAAGCTCCAAGGAGTATCCTTGGGCATAGACCCAAAGGTAGTTCAGTTCCTGTAAGCAGTTAAGCATCTCTGCCTGCCAATTCAGTCCTTTGTCCCTTTTTGGGAGCTTAATCTGGTGCTGATGGCACTGGCACAGAGCCTTGGGATTTTTGACCAATTCTTCCCGAACAGATTTGGCTCTTAAGGCAGTGCTTCGGGGGGGGGAGGGGGGGGAATTTGCTCCGTCCGGGAAAACTTCAGAGCTGCAGTTTTTCTATGGAGGGAGTCCTATCCATCTTAAGGGAGAAGGTGGTTCTTAGGCCAGCCCCTTCCTGTTTTGCCAAAGGGGGTATCCGTGTTTCACTTTAATCAGTCAGTCTTTCTGCTGGTGCTCTCAGGAGAGCGGGAAGGAGATACGAATCCACACTTGCGTCACTTGGATATACAGAGAGTATTGCGCCATTGTTTCATGATACAGCCCAGTTAGGTAATCGGTTTGGTTATTTGTTTGGTTGGAGAGTCATGCAAGGGCATGGCAGTGGCCACAGTTTCCACTTCCAGGTGGATTAGCGAGATTATTGGCTCGGTGTATGGGTTAAGAGAGAGTCAGGGCCAGTGAGATTGTGGGCGCAGTTATCTAGGGCTCAGGCAGTTTCGTGGACAGAGTATTCGGTGGTACCTCTGGCCAAGAGGTGTAGGGCAGCCATCGGGTCTGTCCTGCAGGCCTTTGCAAGATGTTATGGGATAGTTGCACAGGTGTTAGCAGTCTACAAGTTGAAGCAGTGGTGATTCAGGCCGGAATTGTGGGTCCCTCCCATTGATAGAACTGCTCTGTTACATTACAGAGGTGCAGGACTGGACTGGAGGGATGATAAGGAAAGTGAAATTAGACCTTACCTGCTAACTGGCTTTCCTTGAATAACTCCAGTCTAGTCCCAGAACTCGCCCTGGAGACTGACAAAGGGATCAGTCCTCGACCTCGGTCCTGACGAAGTTTATCAGGAGAATTGTATGCATCAGAATTCGAGGTTATCAAATTTGCAGATGACACAAAACTATTTAAAGTTGTTAAAACCCAAGAGGATTGTGGAAAATTGCAAGAGGATCTTGATAAATTGGAAGACTGGGCATCAAAATGGCAGATGAAATTTAATGTGGACAAGTGCAAGGTTATGCACCTAGGGAAGAACAACCCAAACTATGGTTACACGATGCAAGGTTCCACTTTAGGAACCACCACCCAGGAAAAAGATTTAGGCGTCATTGTGGATACCATGTTAAAACCCTCGGCCCAGTGTGCAGCAGCGGCCAAGAGAGCAAATAGAATGCTAGGTATGATAAGGAAAGGAATGGAAAATAAAACAAAAGATATTATAATGCCTCTATATCGTTCCATGGTGAGACCGCACCTTGAATATTGTGTGCAATTCTGGTCGCCGTATCTTAAAAAGGATATAGCGATTTTAGAAAAGGTTCAGAGAAGAGCCACCAAAATGGTAAAGGGGATGGAAGGATACTCCTATGAAGAAAGGCTAAAAAGGTTGGGGCTCTTTTACCTGGAAAAGAGACGGCTGAGGGGAGATATGATAGAAGTCTATAAATTAATGAACGGAGTGGAACGGGTAAACGTAGATCGATTGTTTACCTTATCAGAATATAGAAAGACTAGGGGACATGCAATGAAGCTACAGGGTAAACTATTTAAGACTAATAAAAGAAAATATTTTTTCACTCAACGTTTAATCAAACTCTGGAATTTGTTACCGGAGGATGTAGTAAAGGCTGTTAGTGTAGCTCGGTTTAAAAAAGGTTTGGACAAGTTCCTGGAGGAAAGGTCCATAAACCATTATTAAGAAGGGACCCAGGATATCAATGCTTGAACCAATACAAACATTGTGGAACCTGTGTCCCTTGGGGAAACTGCTAGGTACGTATGACCTAGATTGGCCACTGTTGGAAACAGAATACTGGGCTTGATGGACCTTGGTCTGACCCAGTATGGCATATCTTATGTTCTTATGTTCTTATGAGGGGATCAGAGATCCCAAGGGACACGGTGAGGTCCAGGAGGTAGTGCAGTCCCTCCGGCCATTGTTTTTCTTTATGAGCAAAGTATATGGTTGGCTATGTGGGGGTGCCATTGTTGTTGCCTCAGCAGTCCACAGGTAAGCCTCTTTGTTCTTAGGAGAAAGAGAGACCCTCTCTCAGGTTAGACAGTTAGTCTATTTTGGGTGCACTTATTTGGGTGCACTTATTCCGGTGAGGGAGGTAGGGGCCTTCTAGGCCGAGGGGTCCAGAGTTTATATAATTGGTTTTAATGTTTGATTGCTTATTTGTTGTTTCTGTGAGCCTGCTTTGTCAGTAGGTTACCGGGGCTGGAAGGAGGAGCCAGCTGCCTAAGTATACTGATGTCATCAAAAGATGATATGCTCAGTCTCCAAGCTGCTGGAAGGGGAGCACAAGTCAGAGGTGCGGAACTGGATTGGAGTTACTCAAAGAACGCCAATTAGCAGGTGAGGTCTAATTTCACTTTACCTATTGATTTGGCATTAGATGAACCTGTGCTAATACAGTGAGTGCTATGTTCACACTGCACGCTAACTGTGCTGAGCTCACCATGCCCACATTCCGCTTCAATCCACTCATGACCCTAACATGAGTCGTAGTTAGTACAGGAATTATCCTGCGCTGTCATGGCACTTTTTTAGCCTTCAGCGTGCGCCAGAACATGTGCTGCCAGCTAGCACCTTTTAGTAAAAGACCCCTTACGTTTTCTTCTCTTTTTGAAATGCAATGGTTTATAAGTGTTTATAGTTCCATAATGTGGCAGTGGTCTTATTTCTTGGCTTTATTGTGTTGATAAGTACTTGGTTTTAATTTCCTCCATTGATATGGGCTAGTTTTTGGGCAGATGTGGTTCATATTTCATTTTTCCTTATTGATGGTTATTGCTATCCTCTTATATGTAGTACCTAATAAAAATTCTTATTAAAAAATAATAATAAAGCTATACACAAAAATGAAAGTTTGTTTAATTTTTGTGCCATTTTATTATTTTTTAATAAAGTTTTTATTAGTTATTACACAATAAGAAGATAGCAATAACCATCAATAAGGAAAATGAATAACCTGCAGTAACTCAGTACCGCAGATCAGTGACCCCCATGGTAAAAAAAATAATGCAGCTTGCAGTGAGCACCACAAGCTGCTTTATTCCAAGAGAAAAATAATGCTAGCTCAAAGCTAGTATTAGTTTTCCTGGCCAGAAGTATGTTAACATGCAGTTCGATGCTTCAGGCCGCAGTCTATAAGGGGCTGGACTCAGTAGAAGTGGTGAATGGTCTAGGGGTGTCTCTACCCCCAGCCACAGCTAACAGGTACCATCCTTCCCCCCAACCCCCCCCCCCAGCCCCCCCCCCCCACCCCCCCCCCCCCCCCCCCACCCCCCCACCCCCCGCCCCCCACCACCCACCAACCCCCCCCCCCCCAAACCCCCACCCCCCCCCCCCCCCCCCCCACCCACGCCACCACCCCCCACACCCCCCCCACCCACCCCCCCACCCCCCACCACCCCCCCCCCCCCCCCCCCCCCCAAACACCCCCCCCCCCCCCCCCCCACCACCCCCACCCCACCCCCCCCCCCCCCCCCCCCCCCAGCCCCCCCCCCCCCCCACCCCCCCCCCCCACCCCACCCCCCGCCCCCCCCCCCCCCCCCCCCCCCGACACCCCCACCCCCCCCCCTCCCCCCTTCCCCCCCCACCCCCCCCAACCCCCATCCCCAACCCCCACACCCCCCCCACCCCCACCACCCACCCCCCGCCCCCCCCCCCCCCCCCCCCCCCCAGACCCCCCCCACCCCCACCACCCCCCCCACCCCCCCCCACCCCCCCCCACTACCCCCACCCACCCCCCCCTCCCCCACCCCCCCGCCCCCCCCCCCCTCCCCCCCCCCCCCCCCCTCCCCCCCCCACCCCCCCCCCCCACACCACCCCCCCCCCCCCCCCGACACCCCCGCCCCCCACACCCCACCCCCCCCCAACCCACCCACCCCCCCCCCCCCCCCCCACCACCCCCCCCCCCCCCCCCCCCCCCCCCCCCCCCCCCCCCCCCCCCCCCCCCCCCCCAACCCCCCCCACCCCCCCCCCCACCCCACCCCCCCCCACCCCCCCCCCCCACCCCCCCCCCCCCCACCCCCCCCCCCCCCCCCCCCATCCACTGCTTTTCTTTTGGTCCTGGTCCTGGTCTTGTTCACACCCAGGACTCCAGAAGTCTTAGGAGCCCTATGCCCCTTCACGTTCCCTGGTATCCATCCCTGTGGGGGAAACTAGTAGACAAATCGCTCTCATTGTTATCCTTCATCCAGGACAAGTGGTATACTTGGATCACAATAAAGTGAAAGGTCGATTAACTTTAAGGTTCCCCCTTAAATACGAGGACATTTTCTGACAGGGGTCACACTTGTAGAAAATCTCACAAAATGAAGTCCATATTCTTATAGTTCGAATATAATTTAATTGGCCATTTCTATTCCACTTTTATGATGAAAAATCCAGTTCAAGGCAGATTGAAGTCATGTATATAATTAATTAAGTACATCAACTAACAACATAAGGCACTACATGCCAGTCCTTAAAATAATCAGATAAAACTAAATATGTAAAAGTTTTCATTACACAGGATGCAAAGATAAGTAACAAACCCAGTGTTAGATTTACTAACTGGCACTAGGCACACAACAAACTACTATGTTATCACATGCTAGCATGCATTAACGTTCATTATTTACCATATGCCCTATTTTATGCAGTAGGACCTATTTACTGTCAATCTGCATTAACTGCATTATAGTGAGCTAACACAGTAATTCATTTGAGTAAATTTAGCCCCTAATTAGCATCCTTTATCATTATCTGCCATAACCCTATACTGTTAGCAATATAACATACAACAATAATAAATAAAACCAATCCAGAATAAAAAAAAATAGCTAGAATAGGTAACTGTAAAAGATAAATTTTATTTTAATAAATAAGATAATTAAGTGTACACAAAAGGAGAAATTGGTATGTTCATAATGTGCCTTCTTTTATACTTTTGTGCAAAACAATTCATCTGAAAAACAATTTAATCAACAACTTAAAATAGAAATATGCTTCCCTGCTACTTTAAAGCAAAGGACAAATCATCGAGAAGCTCTCGAAACCATGTTGCAATTATTAATATTAATATGTATATGTTAGAGGAGATATGATAGAGACGTTTAAATACCACCATGGCATAAATGCATAAGAGGAGAGCCTCTTTCGATTGAAAGCAAGTTCTGCAATGAGGGGACATAGGTTGAGGGTGAAAGCGGATAGACTTAGGAGTAATATGCAGAAATATTTCTTTACGGAAAGAGTGGTAGATACGTGGAATAGTCTTCCAGTGGAGGTAGCAGAGACGAGGACAGTTTCTGAATTCAAGAAAGCATGGGACAAACACAGAGGATCTCTAAAGGGAAAAATGGAACTATTGTACTTGATACGTAAGGGCAGACTACATAGGTCAAATGGTCATTTTCTGCCGTCATGTTTCTATGTTTCTATTCCGATAGAAAGTATTCAGTCTTTCTGCTTTAACACTGTATAAACGACTCTTTTCTAAGACATCAGCACTGCTAGTTCTGTTTATAGTCAAGACTTAGGATTCTGGACAGCAAATAGATGCTGCATGGCATCTATTACCCCATGCTTTGAATAAAAGAAATATCTATGATCCCTCAATTATGTTGTTTCAGCATTTGATGATCTGTGACTTGGCATCCATATAAAACTATTAAAGCTCTTTGGATTATTTTTGACAGTCTTATTTAACAGCCGCAGTTATCAACAGACCATAACAGCATAAATTGTGTTTATGTGGTTGACTTGAATATCTTAAAACATCTGCAAGAAAAATATTAGTTGTATTGTACCTCTGAGATTCTTTTTAGGAGGGGGAATAGAGGAATTGTGATTTTGCACAATGCATGGCTGTCACTGCTCTTAGGGGTATCTCTACTAAAGCATATTAACAATTACTGCGGGGGCTAATGCAGGATTAACACCTTGCAGTAGCAGCTAATCCATAAAAAAATCTGATATTTTAGGCAATTTCCCATAGTATCTGCCCCATTTTCCCAATAACGCGGGTAATTCCCTGCAGGAGATTAGGTTCCCCCCCCCCTACAATATTGTCGGTGCTGTGGTGCTGGAATTGTCCTTCTCATAGGCCCAAACAAAGATGGCCACGATCTCGCGGTGCTGTCTCCTAGAAAGAGGCTAGAGGGCAGCACCTCATGATGGCAGCCATTTTTTATTGGCCACAAGATGGGGCAGGAATGAGGAGAATCGCTCCTGCCCCTTTAGACTACAATGGATTGAATGTATGGGCGAGGGGACCGCTAGGGGATGTTGGGGGGCCATGGGGTCCCCTCGCCATGGGCCCTCTTGCTGACCACCTAGCTGAGATTTGTTTTTGGAAGGGTTAGTGAGAGGGGGAGGGTGGTGGCTGCGAGGATCCCCACCCTTGTAATTCTATATGAGGGGAGGGAGGGGTCATAGCCCAATGAGGCACCTACAATATTATGGGGGGAAGGTAGGCATGATCACAGCAGTTGGGGGGGGGGGCATGGCAGTGATCAGGGCACAGAGCTCTGCACCTGATTTCTACTATCCCTCCCCATGGATTTACTGCAGGGACTCGTGGTACCTGCTTTGGAAGGCACTATGGGACTTTTGATGCCTAGGTAGGTAATGTGAGATCCCTGTGGGAAATCCAAACCTCCGTGGTATCTGCAGGACCTCCCCTGGGAACACCACCTGCCAAAACTGTAGAGGCTTTCCCCTTACTGTGCAGTTTTGACTGCTGACATACCACATTGGCAGCCAGGTTTAGTAGACATAGCCCTTAAAGTCCTTTTTTTCATTTTCTTTCAAAATCGCTTATTAAAGTGCATTAAAGTTTTGCAGCATATTTGGTTACATGCTGTAACTGCAAAGGCTGTGTAGTAACTGTTAGGGTTGTGCCCAGCATCCATCCATGCAGTTATCAGACAGAGCAGGCACTATATCAAACCTTAAGTACTATATATTGCCAATAGAGTGGTTGCATTTTGGCTATTTACAATATGCTAAGGGGCCCCTGCTGCAAAAAAGAACCTCCTATCTCCTGGATCCCCCAGTAACTGAATTAATTCCCCCAAACATCCCCCATGACATATGTATTAGAATCCATCACCCCTCAAAAACCCCCTGACATTTCCCAAAATCTTATATAGAAGGCCCCTACCTTGTGACACCCATCAGCTCTTATCAGGGGTTTCCCTGGTGTTTAGCAGAGAGTGGGAATGATCCCCAGTTACCCCGCTCCATCAAGCACCTGGTTTCAAAATGGCACTCTATCCTCTAGCAGTAGTCTTGTGGTGCTCCATTAGGGGTCGAGTTGCAAATAAGGGATGTTCTGCAAGACTACTGCTAAGGGTCAGAGATGCTATTTTGAATCTGGGTGCTTGACAAGCAGAAGCCAATGGGGATCACTCTGACCCCCACTAAACATCAGTGAAACCGCTGGTAAGAGCCAAGTGTGTGGGCATTCTATGTAAGATGTTGATGGGTGTGGTGGGAGGTGGGAGGACTGATAGCGGAGGTGCACTT
This sequence comes from Ichthyophis bannanicus, assembly GCA_033557465.1. Taxonomy (NCBI): domain Eukaryota; kingdom Metazoa; phylum Chordata; class Amphibia; order Gymnophiona; family Ichthyophiidae; genus Ichthyophis; species Ichthyophis bannanicus. The sequence continues at coordinate 661,483,521 of CM066035.1, read as the reverse complement.
ACCACTTCCTCTTCAGGAGGTAATAAATACATTTGCGTGCTCTTCAGTGATGATAGTAAGTGCCAAGTACTTGCCATGTGCTAACTGCAAGGATCTGTCCATGCCTATTCGCAGTCCATTCTCCACCCATTTCTGTCCATCTTCCAGGGCAACCATTTAACTCATGAATTAATGCATAGTGCCACAGCTGTGTGGTAACTGTTACCGTGGTCATGCTCTAAGAGTTAACATATGCTAATTCATATAGTACTTGCTTACTGCACTTTAGTAAAGAGGTCCCTTAGAAGTGATAGCTGCGGGAGTTATTCTCTATTGGTTCCATTGTCACATAGGACATATTCGGCCTGATATCCAGTGGTCGTCGCCGCTGAAGACTAACTCTGGATATTCCATGCCAGGACCATATCCGGCCACCAGCATTTAATATCTGGGGTAGACTCGGAACCCAGAAGCTAACTGTCAGTGGTGATATTGAGCCACTGCTCGGTTATCTTGCGTGGGTAAAGTTAGGCCAGTCTTTGCCACACCTGACTTTACCCGCAGGTTGCTAATCAGGCATCAACTCAATATCACTGCTGCCGTGTTAGCGATGGGTGCCGCCTCTGCTCTGCCCCAGAACGCCCATAACATGCTCTGATGCTAATCGCATTGGGACATCTAGCAGTGGCACCTGCACATATTTAGCAGCCCTAACCTTGTTAGTGTCACGGAATATCCCGCTAACCGGCATTTACATGGTTTGCAAGTCTGCAAACTGCGTAAATGCCTTTGAATGTTCTCCCCATCATGTTCAGAGTTTAAATGACCAGACGTCTGGGTTAAGGTGCCCAAAATATGCCTATTTTAAGCCTATTTTATAAAGAAAAGTACGTGCCTACTTTTCTTTATAAAATACTAGTGTAAGTGGCTAAAACACATCTTAAGTTCAGGCACAGACATTTACACTGGCCCTAGAGCCTTTCTTTACGGAAAGAGTAGCGGATCCGTGGAATAGTCTCCCAGTGGACGTAGAGATGAGGACAGTATCTGAATTCAAAGAAGCATTGAACAAACACAGAGGATCTCTAAAGGAAAAAAGGGGACTGTTGTAGTTGTTGATATGGAAGGACAGACTAGATAGGCCATGTGGTCTTTTTCTGTCATCATTTTTCTATGTTTCTAAATGCCTAGCCTAGATTTTTCAAAAACATGCACAGATTATATTATTTATAATCTATGTTCGGACTTGTGTCAAATTCCATCTATGTGTGTGCCCACAGTAAAAGTACATTCCATACAAATGAGGCATATAGTTTTATGCTAATGGGTATTCTGTAAGACGTCATTCATGCACATACAGTAAGTGGCCACTTTTTAGGTAAAACCAATCAACCATCCATTGACACACGAACAAAAGAATGCATATGTGGTAGATATTAACTGTAAATAATTTGAAACTAATGTACATAGTTATTCCCTAATTGTTATCCTAGTTATTCTACCTGTTCACTGTAATGCCATATCGGCACAATTTGTTATATGTAAACCACGCTGATTTGTAAGAGTGCGGTATATAAGAACAAATAAATAAATAAATAAAAGAATCAAATACAGGCATTTAGGTGCATTCTTATTACTTAAATCTAGGTGACTCCTTATAAAATTAGCCCCTTATTGACTTCAACTACCTCAATGTGTATGCAACCTACAGTAAATAAACTGATAGAATATGGAGCTTAATTAGCCAAATATGTGCAACTGTATTAATTAAAATAGCTGAAAAATATTTTGGTCTGCTATGATTGCTTTGTCCTTTCACACCACAGTGCAGCGTCCTGTATGTTGCAATCTTTTAAAACTGTCTGGGTCCTGTTGAAATTTCACTGGATTGGAATGCCCACTCATGCTTTCAATGAGGACATAGTTGATTTTTTTAATGTATATTATTGCATAACTTTTATATATTTGATGCTATAAACAGCCGTGATGCCTTTGGAGAGAGGCAGTCAATCAGTTTGAAATAAATCTAATTAATTTCTTGCTCCCTTTTCTCTTCCCTGTAGCATTTCCCCCCACCCCCAATATTCTTTTCCCCAGGGCCAATGCAAGGGTATAGGTGCCCTAGGTGAACCTTTAGCCTTGCGTCCCTCCACCTGAGATTTTGATAATTAAGCTCAACAATCATCATCATCCCAATTCCATTCCTCCCACTGCAATCCTTTAAGAATGTATAATTGAACATCATACTTTTAAAATATTAGACTTTGATTTGTATGTATATGTATGTCTGCTCTCTTTGTAGGTAAAAGACTGTGCTGATGGTATGATTATTAGAATCCATTTTGTTTTCATTACAGATGCTGCTCTAGTTGACTATCTAGTCTTGCCTAATGAATATAAGATCTGCCATACTGGGTCAGACCAAGGTCCATCAAGCCCAGTATCCTGTTTCCAACAGTGGCCAATCCAGGTCACAAGTACCTAGAAGTTTCCCTAAAAGACACAGGTTCCACCATGCTTGTATTAGGGCAAGCAATGGATTCCTCAGGTTCCCTTTAATAATGGTTTATGGACCTTTCCTCCAGGAACTTGTCCAACCTTTCTAAACTCGGTTACACTAACAGCTTTTACTACATCCTCCGATAATAATGAATGCCAGAGTTTGATTACATGTTGAGTGAAAAAATATTTTCTCTTATTAGTCTTAAAAAGGTTACACTGTAGCTTCATTGTATGTCCTCTAGTCTTTCTATATTTTTATGGCATAAACAATTGATCTATGTTTACCCATTCCACTCCATTCATTAACTTATAAACCTCTATTATATCTCCCCTAGCCGTCTCTTTTCCAGGTTGAAGAGCCCTAATCTCTTTTGCCTTCCATCCCCTTTACCATTTTGGTGGCTCTTCTCTGTACCTTTCCTAATAATGCTATATCCTTTTTTAAGTTGCGGTGACCAGAATTGCACAAAATATTCAAGGTGTCACACCATAGAACAATACAGAGGCATTATGATATCTTTTGTTTTATTCTTTAATTCTTTCCTTTTGATTCCTAGCATTCTATTGGCTTTCTTGACCGCCGCTGCACACTGGGCGGAGGGTTTCAACATGTTATCCACGATGACGCCTAAATCCTTTTTTTGGGTGGTGGTTCCTAATGTGGAACCTTGCATCATGTAACCATAGTTTGGGTTATTCTTTCATAGATGCATAACTTTGCACTTGTCCACATTAAATTTCATCTGTCATTTTGATGTCCAGTCTTCCAATTTATCAAGATCCTCTTGCAACTTTTCACAATCCTCATGGGTTTTAACAACTTTGAATAATTTATTCACCTTTCTCCTTTGGGAAAATTGGCCATTTAGCCCTACCCTCTGTTTTCTATCTTTTAACCAGTTCCTGATCCACAGCGGTTCAGCTGGCCCTGTATTTCCTTCAGAATCAGCACTCCCTTTCCAATCTTTCAACTTCACCTCTAAGGGGCTAATTTTATAACCGCTTTTTGCATGTTAAAAATGTGATTATATGCATTATATAATGGGCTGTTATAAAATTTGGTCAAACCTAGAAATATGCAGGGTGCAAGCTGGCATGCACTTTGTAGAGCAGCATGCACAAAGGTGGATATTGGATGGATCATGGTTGGAGCTGCAATTTACATGCATATTTTCTGTGTATCCACATGTACTTTATGCACTAAGATTTATACCTACTTTCAAGCAAGCATAATGTCTGCACCTTCAATCTAGCTGTGATTTCTGCAAAATTTGTTAGTATTTTATAAAGACACTTAGATGTAAATGGGGGAGGGGGTATTTTACAAGCATACCCAAGTGTTAACAGTAGTTTGTAAATGTGTAGATCACCTACATGCGCAAATAGTGGTTTTAAAAAGCCGCTTTTTGCCTGGCGAAAGATCTGTTCTAAAGTAACCCTGCCCTCATTTTGGTCACCTTATACACCACTTGGATCATTCACCTTTGCTAGGAATTTAAGGTTTCTTCCTTATCAGGTACTTAGTAGTTTACGGCTTGTGTCACTATATGATCATTTGACCTTTTTGTCCAAATCTCGGCAAGAGACGATACTGTAATCCATACTTTCACCATTCCAATATTATCAATTTTGTCGCTGTTTTTCTTCCATATTGCTTCTAGAGGCAGCCACACGAACTCTTAGGACATGGGAGAGGATTATCTTTGAATCCAAAACTGATAAGGCCCTCATGGCGTGGCTATACCGACTGTTATCCGGAGATGTTAACTTGACTTTACCTGCCTCAAATGCTTGTACTCGTAGGGAGAAAGAACTGAATATTACCTCAGAAGATTTTTGGATAGATGTTTTTCATTACGCACACTCCTGTTTGATTTCTTTATCGTTGGTTAACACCCAATTATGTATTGTTCTGCGAATGTCTATAGTTCCGACCTCCCTACACCAGTGGGGATGGGCTGATGACCCCTTATGTTGGAGGCTTTGTGGGCAAAGGGGAACCTTTTTTCACATGTGGTGGGAATGTCCGAAAATCCATTCCTTTTGGATGATGGTGTACACCAGTGTAACCCAAAATTAAAGGTCTCCTTTCCATTTGATGCTGAACACTGTGTACTAGGTTACTTTAATCTGGATCTTCTTCAAAGGAACATCACTCGATTGATTCGGTGTTTACTCCTGGCTGCGCGTTCAGTGATCAGCCATTATTGGAAGAGAAGTGCTGCACCCACATGCAGCAAATGGATGGTAAAGGTTTGGGATATTTATCGAATGGATAAGTTGACTGCTGAATTACGAGATAAAGTGAATGACTCACAGCATTTTTGGAGCCAATTTTTGCTCATTTAACTGGTCAGACAAGGATCCACGCTGGGTAACACCTGAGACTCTGTATGCTGGCATTTCTCCAGGCACTGCTTGACCCACAGCTTGACCCTCTGCACAACCCTTGAAGGGCCATGCTGATATGTACTCTCCTGCTTTTCTTTCTCTTATCTAATTATTCCGCTTCTTATTCCTGACATTGAGTTTATTATGCTGAGGGCTGGTGGGAGGGAAGGAGGGAAAGGAGAGCAAGAAGGGAAAAGGGGGAAGGGTGAGGAGGGGAGGGGTGCATAGATGGAAGGGGGGGTTGGATAAAAGAAAGTCATTTGGCTAGTTAGGTCAACAATAAGTATGGTTGTTCCTCACCTTTAGATGCTTATACCCCTCGTTTAACTCTTCTCCAAGTTAAATATACACTCTTAATGTTTACAGATGGGGATCCTCAACTGATGAGCACTATTGTTATTGAAATCTTGCTTGGTTTCTCTTCTTTTTCTCTTCAACTTAGTAGAGTGATCACAGTATGTATACCTAACCACTGTCTGTCTTCCGTGAAATGAATCTTTATTCTGCATTGTCTTGTGGCTATATTCATATACACATGGGATTTTTAGGACTACTGATCTTACATTTCTCTATCCGCCTTATGGGGATGTCTAATTAATTTCCCGAAGAAGTGCGAGGTGGTTCTTGGGGGTCATGATGTCGATGTTGTGTATGTTTACTGGTATCTTACCATGTTTGTTGATATCTGTACATTGTTATGTTGTTGACTTTCAATAAAAACTTTACACACACACACAAAAATAAAAGCTGCTATTTGCATGTGGTGATCCAAACTACAAAGAGATTGTAAGGAGGGGTGATTAGTGCATATAGAGGGAGTGGTTGAGTGGGTCTAAAATATCAACATGTATTACCCATTTCTCAAGGGGAACACGTGAATATGAAAATTCTCTATGACATTATTTACACCCGCACTGAGATACACATAAGTAGCTGCTTAAGGGGATAGGTGCAATAGTCATGGCTGGCACACTTTGAGCCCCTCCCCTCCTCAGCATCAATTCCTCCCCATGCTATATCCCCATAATTAGCCCTCCTGACCACTGTTCCCTCTAAGCTGTGCGTGTGTGCGCGCGCACACACCTCGCCGAGCGAGTGCACATACTTTACAACAGAGCGCACAAAAATTACGGCTCTGATTCTGATAGAAAACAGCACAGACTTCTTAAAATTTAAAAGTTATGATTGTAATTACTAGAAATTTCCTGCTTCATTTAGTAATCGTCTATTTTCATTTAATTTGATTAAAATCAATGTGGTGTACATACTGTATTCTGATGTGTAGTCAAATTTTAAAGCATATAACTCTGAGTGTCGTTATGTGGCGCACAAAAATTTAACCTTCCTTCAAAAGCTGCACACAGCTGATATTTTATGCGCACACAGCCTACAGAAAATTAGAGGGAACATTCCTGACATACCCCTCCTCCCACCCCGACCCCTCCTCATTTCTTTCTTAGGTCACTGGTAGTCCAGTGGGAGCAGGCCCCCAGTCACTTCTGCTCATGGGTGGTTCCATGTTCTAAAATGTCCGCCTTAAACCTAGCGATTATCTTGCAGTACTACTTCTAGGGGTCAGGCTACAAAATTGGAGCAGAAAAGCTTCCTGTGGCCCACAAAAGGTGCTGCCTCGGCTTTGTTCTGACTATGCAGCTGTGCCTTCTTGTTCGTGTTAGCTACCATCTTTCACTTCGTGTAGGTATTAGTGCGAAAACTGTGTACTGCCTCCCTTCGTCCATACAGCTGTGTGTTTTAGAGCTGCATGGCTATGCTAAGAGCATTCATTGAAATGCTGTAAGCACCCACGATGGGCCACTGTCAAAACAGTGTGGGACCTGGCAGAAACATGCATATTAAAGATACTATGTCAACCTTAGCAGCTAATTTAAGTTCCTAACTTTCAATGGCGATATGCTTTCAAAGAACTGAAGAGATGCTCAGTTGGTTAAGTTGTATGCTTACTTTTTGTAGATTTTCAACATTTGTTTTTGAATATATTCTGAATATATTGATTGTGCACTTAGCAAAGAACCCAGGCCAAAATTAAAATCCTAATTACTATGGGGTAGATTTTGACCCCCTCACTTAGTTTGCAGCTTGTCAGTGATGCTGAGAGCTAAGCTAGACAGATCTCAGCTAAGGTGCTAGACTAAGACAAACCAGCCATCTGGGCAGCAGTAGAATGGGACAGTGTTGAAAGCAGAGGATCACATTTCTGTGATAAATGCAGAAACAATAGAATTTATACCAATATTGAAGAAAGGTTATCCGACTGACAGTGGAAATTATCGCACAATTGCTCTGACCCCACATGCCAGCAAGATTCTACTCAAGATCATTCAGCAGAGACTACAACCATACCTGGAATGAAAACTGCCTGACGTGCAAGCAGAGTTCAGGAAAGGGCGAGGAATGAGAGACATCATCACGGATGTGAGATGGATCCTTGAAAAGACAAAAGAATATTAAAAGGATATCCATCCGTGTTCTATTGACTACAGCAAGGCTTTTGACTATGTAAACCATGAGAAACTCTGGGCCACATTAAGAAGCATGGGTATACCAGAACACCTGATCGTTCTCTTACACAATCTATACATTGATCAAGAAGCAACAGTTGGAAGGGAAGAAAAAGAGAAACAGAATGGTTTAAAATCAGCAAAGGTGTACGCCAAGGCTGTATACTTTACCCCTACCTCTTTAATTTATATGCAGAACAAATCATCAGAGAAGCAGGGATGTGAAGATTGGTGGAAGACTCATCAACAAACTTTGCTGTGCTGCTGATAACACATTACTGGCAAAAAGTGAAGACGATCTGAAACATTTGCTTCTCAAGATCAAGGAATATAGTCTTAAAATGGGTCTGCACCTTAATGTTAAGAAGACAAAGATCCTGATAACTGGCAAAATCAATATGTTCATCAGTGTGCAGTGGTGGCCAAGAAAGCAAATAGAATGCTAGGAGTCATAAAGAAAGGAATGGAGAATAAAGCAAAGGATATTATAATGCCTCTGTATCATTCCATGGTGCAACCGCACCTTGAATATTGTGTGCAATTCTGGTCACTATCTTAAAAAGGATATAGTGTTATTAGAAAAGGTACAGAGAAGAGTCACCAAAATGGAATTTGTTACCAGAGGATGTAGTAAAAGCTGTTAGAGTAGCTGGGTTTAAAAAAGGTTTGGACAAGTTCTTGGAAGAAAGGTCCATAAACCATTATTAAAGGGGACCTGGGAATCCACTGCTTGTCACAATACAAGCATTGTGGAACCTTTGTACTTTGGGAAAATTGCTAGGTACTTGTGACTTGTTTTGGAAACAGGATACTGGGCTTGATGAACCTTGGTGTGATCCAGTATGTCATATCTTATGTTCTCAAAGTACCCAGGTTTCTTCTTCAGATCCCTTACCAGGGCAGAACGATCTAATTTAATTCATCAGACCACCCAGTGGACACTGGAGTTTATTGTTAACAAAACACCATTTTTCGTTTGGAGGAGTAACCTAGTAGTTAGAGTAGCAGCAGCCTGGTGACCAGAGAGGCCATGGTTCCAATTTTACAGGCTCTCTTTTTGGCCTTGGGCAAGTCACTTAAATCTCCATTGCTTCAGGTACAAACTTAGATTCTAAACCTTCTGAGGAGGAGCAATACCTACCATATCTGATTGTAACTTGCCTTGAGCTATTTCTAGAAAAGTGTGAGCTAAGTGCTACTAACTAAATAAAATAAATAAAACACAACTACTTTGAGGGCATCTCTCTAGCTTTCCATTTGAGTCTTCCTTTGAGTCCTACTTCTGCAGTAGGTATCCCAAATGCCTTTCTTGTCCAGAGCAGTTTCCTAACTGAGGAGCCATCCCTCAAATCCCTATGAAACTGGCAGTAATATCTCCTGTTTAGAGCATTATTTATGTCTGCCGTTGTAAACCTTACTCATAGTTTGGACACACCATATTTCTCCCGTGAAGCCTTCATGAGCTAAAGTGATCTCCTAGATTTCAGTCAACCAGCCTGTCATCTGCAGGCTTGCTTCCTATCATTCTCATACTTTTTGTTTTTCAGGCTGAAAAAACATGCTGCACTTGGAACTGTCCAGGTACTATACCAAAATAAACCAAATTCCTCATTTCAGAGCCATATGCATTCCCTTTATATTCCTGTAGGCCTAGTGATCTCCAGGTATCCTTACCAGCAACAAGGAAAAATATCCCTATGTTCAGGATCATCATGCAAATCTACTTATGCATGAGACAGTTACAGCACCTATGCATAAGGTGGATGCTGGCAGCAAATCTACCCTTCTTCCATGTCTCCTTTCATCTATGTGGGCTGTTTCGGAATCTCTAGTTCCTCCTAAGCCTCTCATTCTACTACTGCCACACTGTCACAGGACATCACAATGAAGCCCAATTATGTATAACAGTGGTTCTCAGCACTCTCCACTGGTACCCCTTAGGCCACTCAGGTTCTCAGGATATCCACAATGAATATGAATGAGATAGATCTGCATGTACTGCCTCCATCATAGGCAGAACTATCTCATCCATATCCATTGTGGATTTCCTGAAAAACCTGACTGGCCTAGGGCATACCAGAGAACCACTGATGTGTAGGTCTAGGTTAGTGGTTCTCAACACAGTCCTTGAGGTACACCTACCCAGTCGGGTTTTCAGGATATTCACAATGAATATGCATGAGATAGATCTGCACGCATTGCCCCCTTGGTATGCAAATCTGTCTCATACATATTCTTTGTGGATATCCTGAAAAACTGACTGGATGGGTGTGCAGTCTAGATCTTAATAGAGACATCCAAGTTGGCATGTTCACAATCGTAGTGCATTTTACAAAAGGCTCACTTAGTGAGAAGCTTTTTATAAAATATGTATATTTGGTGGCAGCTAGGAGCAGGAACAGATATTTTACAAAAAATACACGTTCAAAAAAAAGCCCAGCGGCATTATTTGGAGCTTTGCACATGCAAATGCTTGCTCTTCCATATTATGTACCATCATTTATAAATAAATAAAATAAATATTTATAAATAAAATAAATAAAATTTATAAATGCAAGAAACAGATTTTACAAAACTGAACGTCTAAGGGGAGCTCCAGTTCAAAATTCCATATTTTTGCTTTTGAGGTGCTTTTCAGCAGCACAAATCTAGGCAAAAAATTTCCCCAATTACTCATTCAAATCCCAGCTCCAAAATGAGTTGTTAGCTGACAATTATGCATACTGGGAGCAGCTCTAAATGCTACCAATGACGTTTTGTGAAGCATATGTGCATTTCCATTGCTAAATAGAAAGATAGAAACATGACGGCAGATAAAGACCATACGACCTATCTAGTCTGCTCTTCCATTCCAACTACTAAGCTCTATAGTCCCCTTTTTCCCTGTGTTTATCCCATCCTTTCCTGAATTCAGATACAGTCCTTTCTGTTGGGATAATCTCTACTCAGGAGTGGTAGCTCTCAACCTATCATAGACTTCTCTTATCAACCTCTGCTTCTTCAAAGCCCTCTGCCTCTTTGGCATTCTCCTGTCCAGTGATAGTCTACTAACCTAAGAGAGAGACCACCCTTTTTAAGTAAATCCGTAATTAGTCTAACCTTTATTCCACAATTATCACATCCCTCTGGGGATCACTAACCTCCTTCTGACTTTAAGTTAAGATGTCGTAGCACTACAACCCCAGCAGCCTCCTGTTCTCTTGGGTCCACAACTCCTAGCAGCCTCTTGTTTGTATTCCTCTTATTAAAATGGCATCGTATGGATTATATTTACTGAAATCTGTGTCTCTGCCTGGTTCCTTTCGCCTTGTTACTGACTGCTTGAAGTATGCATGCGTACAAGCATCCTCACGTCTTGCAGCCATAAATCTTTGTATGTTATTACTATGCCATGCATGCAATTATTTATTCCTGTTTTTGCGATTGGCTTGGAATTAGAACTATTCTATCATAGCAGAGGTCAGTGAGGTGTCTCGTACACCTTTTTAAATAAATTGGATCATCCATCTTACTATTGATTTCCATAACCTTTGCTAGTTATGCACTGCTGCCTGAATGAAATCTGTTGAATTCTCACACACCCAGGCTAGAGAGACAACCTAGGATTCCTATAAAGTATTGCATCCAAATACCAATGATATTTCCTAAAGCTCTGATCATCCTTCATCTAATTCTCTATACTTTAAGTTCCTAGTGGTATTTTCTTCTATTATTTCAACCTCTGTTTCTAGATTTGCTAACTGGCTACTATGAGGAGCAATTTTAGAGCATCCACGAGGGTGCAGATCCATATGGTATTTCTTTTTGAAAATGGGGTAGCCATGGGACCAGGTTTCCCCCTTTTATTTTATTTATTTATTTATTGAACCGGTTTTATATAACTCCTTATCCTTCAGTCAAAGTGTTTACAAGACAAGGTATACAAATATAGGTAAAAGCAAGGAAAGGTATTGGGGGGTATAGGAAGAATACACAAAACAGGAATACAAATTGTATAAGTACATGCTTATGCTAAATCCTAAGTAGGACCATAAAATTGTATAAATAGAAAAGTCTTAAGCATTTGTCTGAAGTCTTGTAAGTCTCTCATTGCCCGCATGCAATCAGCCCTTCTGGATGTTGCCTGATTTGTTTTATGGAAATCAAATGGAATAGCAATTCTGTTGTCCATACTGTTTCTAAGCAATCTGGAGCTACTATGTTTAATTATTAGGTTTTGAAGGACATTAGCTGTATAAATATATAGTATAAATATCCTGCTTCAAAGTAAGGGGGCAATTTTATAAAGCATGTTTTGTATGCAGAAAAGGGCTTTTATAAAATTACATGACCATATGTGCCCCCATAAAATGGCATGTACTTGTGTATGCTCTTTGAGTAGGCCATTCCAAGGGCCATACTGTAAACAGAGTTGGGGTAAAGTTGCAGGGTACACACGTTTTAAAAAATACCTTAGTACATAGAGAACACATACACATTTTCACCTGCCTCGGAGCAGGTGTAAATGTTATGTGTGAGAATCCTTGCATCTCCTGACCCATGTGAGTTCACCATGTTGTGGCTTTCTGACATCAGTGGGGGCTTTAAAATCTCTGCCCTACCCCAGGATGCAGCTACAGGTGCCTGATCTCCCCTTTGGTTACACTTCTTTGGAGCCTTTGAGGAGCAAGAGATTTTAACCCCTGATATGGAAAAGAGAAAGAAGAAAGGTTAAAAATTACAACAGTTGAAATCGGGGAAGATTTCGGGGGCCATAAATAAATATGTGAAGGTGATGGCACCGGTGGATTTGATTGTAACTCCATCATCACCAGTGAGTACGGTTTCTCCTGCATTGCTCTCAATGAGTTTGGGTGATTATACCCCACCCATTTCAGTCTGTATCTCAGAAGAGGGTTAAGGATTCTCCTGTGTTGCAACAGGGGGTGCAATCATTGTTTCACGTGTACTCTGAAATGGAATCTTTTGATTTGGGAAAATGTATTTATTTAGTTAGTTAGGCTTATATACTGCTTTTCACCAGGTCAAAGTGGTTTACAGGGAATAGAACATTTTTACAATGAACAGAATAAGAGTTACAGTGAAACAGTCAACATTTTGATGATAAAATAATATTAAGGCTTACATAGTATATATAGTAAAATGCTATATACAAACATTGAAACCAAACGGTATGTTCAACAATTATTTAAAATTATGAGTGTTTTGATAGTCTCATGTTGAAGGGGATGTTAGGTGGAGGGACCAAAATATTCAGTGAATAGGTAGATTTTCAAGTGTTTGCAGAAGGAAGGGAACTGGCAATATTTCTTAGGGTGTCAGGGAATTCAGTAGAGAAGGAGCATAGAGTTCAAAAGCTTTGCGGTATGTTTCTGGGTTGTATTTAGTTTTAGATTGTGGTATGTTAAGTTTGTTGATTGTAGTATGTCTTTGAGGTCTGTTTGTAGAAGGTTTCTGTAGCAGGGATTGGAGGCAGGTTTCCTGGTGGGAGTTAAGGGCTTTGTGAGTGAGGAGGATGCATTTATATTTTATTCTATTTGTAAGGGGTAGCCATTGTAATTGTTTCAGGAATGGGGTAATGTTGTATTTAGCAGCTCCTTGGATGCTACAAGCAGCTGTGTGTAGCGCAGTTTGAAGAGGGAGAAGTGTGGATTGAGGCAGACCCTGGTAGATATTGTTGCAGTAGTCTACATGGGGGAGAGTGAGTGCTTGAAGTGCTGATCTAAAATTTGTTGTTTCGAGGAGGGGACGAAGTCGTTATAGGGTATTGTTTTGAAATAGAGTTTTCTGGCTGTCATTGCTACTTGGGTTTTGAAGGAGAGTTGCTGGTCAATAATGATTCTGAGGTATTTCAGTGGCGTTGTTTAATGTTATAGGGGTTGGAGGTGTGAAGGAGGTATACTTGATATAGTGTATCTGGACTTTCAGAAAGCCTTTGACAAGGTCCCTCATCAGAGACTTTTGGCAAAACTAAAGAGTCATGGGATAGGAGGCAGTATACTACTGTGGATCAGGAACTGGTTAAAAGGTAGAAAGCAGAGGGTTGGGCTAAATGGCCAATTTTCCCAAAGGAGAAAGGTGAATAGTGGTGTACCCCAGGGATCTGTGCTGGGTCCGCTGCTTTTTGACATATTCATAAATGACCTGGAAAGTGAAATAACGAGTGAGGTTATCAAATTTGCAGATGACGCAAAACTATTTAAAGTTGTTAAAACCCAAGAGGATTGTGGAAAATTGCAAGAGGATCTTGATAAATTGGAAGACTGGGCATCAAAATGGCAGATGAAATTTAATGTGGACAAGTGCAAAGTTATGCACCTAGGGAAGAATAACCCAAACTATGGTTACACAATGCAAGGTTCCACATTAGGAACCACCACCCAGGAAAAAGATTTAGGCGTCATTGTGGATAACATGTTAAAACCCTCGGCCCAGTGTGCAGCGGCGGCCAAGAGAGCAAATAGAATGCTAGGTATCATAATGAAAGAATAGAAAATAAAACAAAAGATATTATAATGCCTCTATATCATTCCATGGTGAGATCGCACCTTGAATATTGTGTGCAATTCTGGTTGCCATATCTTAAAAAGGATATAGCGTTATTAGAAAAGGTTCAGAGAAGAGCCACCAAAATGGTAAAGGGGATGGAAGGATACTCCTATGAAGAAAGGCTAAAAAGGTTAGGGCTCTTTAACCTGGAAAAGAGACGGCTGAAGGGAGATATGATAGAAGTCTATAAATTAATGAACAGAGTGGAACGGGTAAACGTAGATCGATTGTTTACATTATGAGAATATAGAAAGACTAGGGGACATGCAATAAAGCTACAGGGTAAACTATTTAAGACTAATAAAAGAAAATATTTTTTCACACAACGTGTAATCAAACTCTGGAATTTGTTTCCGGAGGATGTAGTAAAGGCTGTTAGTGTAGCTGGGTTTAAAAAAGGTTTGGACAAGTTGCTGGAGAAAAGGTCCATAAACCATTATTAAGAAGGGACCCAGGATATCAATGCTTGACCCAGTACAAGCATTGCGGAACCTGTGACTTTTGGGGAAACTGCTAGGTACGTATGATCTAGATTGGCCACTGTTGGAAACAGGATACTGGGTTTGATGGACCTTGGTCTGACCCAGTATGGCATATCTTATGTTCTTATGTTCTTACTTTGTATTGAACATAGCCTCGGTCTTTTTAAAGTTAATTGATAGGTTATATGTTGAGAGCCAGTGGGTGACTTCTGTGAAGTTGTCTTGAATTCATGTATAATCCGCTTGATTGAAGTGGAGTGGGCAATAAAGCATAATATCATCAGTGTATAGGTGAAAGAGAATATTGTGCTTTTTGATAATAGAGCATAAGGTTTGTAGGTATATGTTGAAAAGGGGTGTGGATAGTGTGGAACCTTGGGGTACTCCTTGCATTTGTTGGTAAGGTTTGGAGATGTTTGAACCTAATGGAGAAAGGTGAATAGTGGAGTACCCCAGGGATCTGTGCTGGGTCCGCTGCTTTTTAACATATTCATAAATGACCCGGAAATGGGAACAAGTGAGGTTATCAAATTTGCAGATGACACAAAACTTTTGAAAGCTGTCAAAACCCATGAGGATTGTGGAAAATTGCAAGAGGATTTTGATAAATTGGAAGACTGAGCATCCAAATGGCAGATGAAATTTAATGTGGACAAGTGCAAAGTTATGCACCTAGGAAAGAAAAACCCAAGCTATGGTTACATGATGCAAGGTTCCACATTAGGAACCACCACCCATGAAAAAGATTTAGGCATCATCGTTGATAACATGTTAAAAACCTCTGCCCAGTGTGCAGCAGCGGCCAAGAGAGCAAATATAATGCTAGGTATCATAAGGAAAGGAATGGAGAATAAAACAAAGGATATTATAATGCCTCTGTATTGTTCCATGTTGCTACCGCTTCTTGAATATTGTGTGCAATTCTGGTCACTATATCTTAAAAAGGATATAGCATTATTAGAAAAGGTACAGAGAAGAGCCACTAAAATGGTAAAGAGGATGGAAGGATATCCCTATGAGGAAAGGCTTAAAAGGTTAGGGCTCTTCAACTTGGAAAACAGATGATTGAAGGGAAATATGATAGAGGTCTATAAATTAATGAATGGAGTGGAACGGGTAAATGTAGATTGGATGTTTATGCCATCAAAATGTAGAAAGACTAGGGGACACGCAATGAAGCCACAATGCAACCTATTTAAGAATAATAAGAGAATTTTTTTTTTACTTTGGAATCATTACTGGAGGATATAGTAAAAGCTGTTAGTGTAGCTAGATTTAAAAAAGGTTTGGACAAGTTTGTGGAGGGAAGGTCCATAAACCATTACACAGGTACACTACCAAAAAACTGCCTCCAGTTTTGAAACTGATTCCTATAGATTTTGGGGTGCTGAATCCAGGAAAAATAGCCAAAATGTTCCATCACGTCACGTTTTCTTGCAAAATTAGATTTCTTACCCATATAAGGAATGTTCACATAATTTCTTTTTAGCCGACTGCAGTTTATTTTCTTGGCCCAAAATAGAGGTTGTAATGGTTAACTAACTAGAAACACTCCCTCATGATATTTTAGAGTGTTTTGTATTCATTTTATACATTAACAGGACAATTGGGAGGCGGGGGGCTAAATCCAGTACTCGCGCTGGCGCATGTTCTTTCCTGTTCGCCTCGCCTCGTTCGCTCGCTCAAACACGGTGGTTGCGACATGAACGTTCCTGTCAAATTTCAGTTTCTTGCAAGTTCATTATTACCTTTTGTTTGCTCAGTCGTAATCCAGCTTTATTCCGAAGTGGTTCACTACAGTTGTAGTTTGCACTGCTGTGTATTTGTGATGGCTCACAGAGCCAGAGGTTGCGTCAACTCTCCGGACAGATTTTGTTTTATTTATGGGGAATATACCGTGAAAAAGTGGCAGAGGAACATTTCTGCATTTATTAAAAAAGTATATTTCGCCTATTTCGGTTTGAAGTTAGGCGATCAAGACAAACCGTGGGCTCCTCACAAAGTGTGCAAGACATGTGAGGAAGATCTACGCTTATGGATGAAAGGTAAAAAACAAGCATTTCGTTTCGGAATACCTATGATGTGGCGTGAACAAAGAGACCACAGCAGTGACTGCTATTTTTGCTCTTGCATTGTGAAGGGATACAACTTAAAAAATAAGAACGTAATAAGTTACCCCAACCTTCCCTCAGCAATTAGGCCTATGCCTCATAGCAACGAAGTACCTGTGCCTGAACCACCAAAATCTTTGGATCATATTTGTGTGGACGGTTCTGATCATGATGAGATTCATCAGATGGCTTTTCCCGATGAGTCCAGTACTTCCGAGTTTGAAACTGAACCAGATCCGAAACCTGAACTTTTCTCTCAAGCTGAATTGAATGATTTAGTCCGGGATTTAGGACTCCCAAAAGATGGTGCCCAACTGCTAGGTTCTCGGCTTAAACAGAAAAATCTATTGTCACCAGGAACAACTTTTTATTGGTACCGCAACCGCAAGACACAATTTTTGAAGTATTTCAGCAAAGAGGAAGATTTGGTATTTTGCAACGATATATACAGAGTGATGGAAAAGTTTAAACTCAAGTATGATCCTGCTGAATGGCGGCTGTTCACTGATTCATCAAAAGACAGCATAAAAGGTGTTCTTCTTCATAATGGCAACACATTCGCTTCAGTTCCTATTGCTCACTCTGTTATTCTCCAAGAAAAATACGAGAATTTGGCCCTGATTCTTCAGAAGATTCGTTATGATGAGCATAAGTGGATGATTTGTGGAGACTTTAAAATTCTATCCATGCTATTAGGGCAGCAATCCGGTTTCACCAAATATCCCTGCTTCCTCTGCTTGTGGGATAGCCGGGCCCGCGACCTACACTGGGGGAAAAAGACTGGCCAATTAGGGAGTATTTGAGACCCGGTGAGAAAAATGTTCTTCATGAGAGCTTGGTACCTCGTGATAAAATTCTATTACCACCTCTCCACATTAAGTTGGGTCTCATTAAGCAATTCATCAAGTCCCTTCCAAAAGATGGTGAGTGCTTTCGGTACCTTTGCTCAAAGTTCCCCCGACTTTCTGAAGCAAAGCTAAAGGAAGGAGTGTTTGTTGGCCCTGATATAAGGAAACTCATTTCAGATGGAGCATTCACTGAAACGATGTCTGAGAAGGAAAAAGAAGCCTGGGATTCCTTCAAGGATGTTGTTCTCAAATTCTTGGGGAACAGGCGGGATGAGAACTATAAGGATATTGTTGCCAGGATGCTCAATGCCTTCAAAGAACAAGGCTGTAACATGAGCCTGAAAGTCCATTTCTTGCGCTCCCATGTGAACTACTTTCCCGAAAACTTGGGGGCGTACAGTGAAGAACAAGGTGAAAGGTTTCACCAGGACATCAAGGACGCAGAGAGAAGGTACCAAGGAAGATGGAACACCACTATGATGGCTGATTTCTGCTGGTTGCTGCTGCGGGAAACCCCAGATGAAAAATACGCCAAGCAGCGCACCAAGAGAAGCATTCGGGGAAGAAGAAACGGGCCCACCAGGAGATTGATTGACCCAAGAATGACTTTAAAATCTAAACTGTGTTGACAAATATCGTGTTTTTACTAAACTTTGAAATAAAAATTTGCTAGTTATTACCACAGTGTCGGATCTCATTTATTAGAATTTTATTTTCACACCATCGGGTGTTTGTCTTCATGTATTGCAATGGTGCGGTTTGCGTTTTCTATTCTTACATACATACCTGTACAACATTTTTTGCACATTTCTTTGCTTTGCTTTGTGTCTAACCTCGCTCTTATATGCTCAATGTTTGTGCACATGTATGTGGCTGTTTTAAGTGCAGACAATTTTGCTACCATCACAGTGTGTTTTGTTGACATTACTTTATTCTTATGTGCTGCCTTGTTACAATTTTCTTTATTCTTATTTGAATAACTACTAAACAATTAGTATAAAGAATTCATCCAAGAAACTTTTATCTCGATCGCACTCAATCTGAAACGTTCACCTCAAACTGCTAACCCAATGTAGCAAAAAAACTGTACGTGATGGAGCAAATTGGTTACCAGATTTGGATTCAGCGCACCAAAAAACGTAAAAATCAATCGAAACATTAGAGGCAGTTTAAAAAAAAAATTTTTTAGTGTACCTGTGAAAAGGGGACCTGGGATATCCACTGCTTGCCCCAATACAAGCATTGTGGGACCTGTGTCTTTTGGGGAAACTGCTAGGTACTTGTGACCTAGTTTGGCCACTGTTGGAAACAGGATACTGGTCTTGATGGACCTTGGTCTGACCCAGTATGGCATATCTTATGTTCTTATCTTTATTTGCTGTTGTCTGTCAGTGAGCTATGATTGGAACCATTTGAGAATGATGTGTTGAATTCCAAATAGTTATAGTCTCTGAAGTAACCTATTACGGTCAACTGTATCGAACACCGTGGAGATGTCCAGGAATATCAGGAGGTAGATTTATGTGCGGTCTTGAATGCCTTGGGTTAGGGTGTTAATGAGACAAGTCATTAGGGTTTCTATTCCATGCATCGGGCGGAAACCATGTTGTTGAGGATCAAGTAGGTGGCTTTCATCAATATGGTTTTGGAGCTGGAGCTCTATGATTTTTTCGATGACTTTATCCAGGAATGGGAAATTAGCAATGGATCGGTATGATGCTGGATCTGATGGGCCGAGGCTTGGTTTCTTCAGGATAGGGTGGATGGAAGAGAGCTTGAGACTATTTGGCATTATTCCTTGTTGAAGTGCTTCATTTGTTATCTTGGCTAGAATTGGGCTAAATTCAGTTCTTGTTCCTTTGACCCAGTTGACTGGTCATGGGTCAAGTGGTGAGGTGGAGGTGTTTAGCTTAGTTAGTAGATGCTCGATAATTTTGCTACTGACTCTTTTAAATGTGAGCCAGCAATTGTGGTTAGGAATGGCAGATGTGTGAGGGGAGGAGGTGGGGTTCGGGCAGGGGTGTAATTTGTAGTGTGCAGCTAAATGTTAATGGTGAGTGTTGGACTGTGGTTTGCAGGTGGTTCTGTGAAGTGATGACTAGCTCAAATAGTTCTCTTGGACAATTTATTTTGGTATTAATGGTTTTTTTTAATGATAGTCTCTCTTGGCATTATCTGCAGTGGTGTGGTAGTTCTGTAATAGTACAAGGTAGCTGTTGTGGTCTTCAATCAAGGTGGTCTTCCACCATTTCCACTCGATTTGTCTTAGTTCAGTTTTTAGTTGTCATAGGGAACGTGAGTACCAGGGCATTTTGTGGATGAGATTTTTTTTGGGAGGCTTTTGTTGATTGGGTGATAGTTTAGCTGTGGCTCCGAGCAATTTATTCCAGTTGTCCATCAATATTGTGGTGTCCGTGGTTAGGTATGGCAATGTGTTCTCAAGAAAGATATCCTTGTTGAAATGTCTGAAATGTTGTGCTGCTTGTTGTTGGTCTGTCTGCGTTAGTGGCGATTTTAGGGGTAGAGTGAAGGTGATGAGGCTATGGTCAGTCCAAGGCATGGGATAGGTATTTAGTGGGGGGGGGGGGGCTGGTGTGGATTGGGTGAGTGAGGGTAAAGTTTAGATCCAGGGTGTTGCCTTTGTTGTGAGTGGGGGATGTCACTATTTGGGTGTGGTCCATTGATTCCATGGCTTTGAGTAATGTGCCTGCTGTTGTGACAGGTAAGGAGGGGAGGTTGAAGTCTCCGATGATGAAAATGTCTTTCTTGGTTTTGCTGTGTTCAGTGACATTTTCAATTATGGCAGATAGTTCATTTGACGAGAAGACAGGTGTTCGGTAGCTGAGGATGATGATTAAATAGTTGTTTGGAATGGTGACCGTGTTGATTTCATCTGTGCTTTTAGTGGATAGAGGACAGAAATGTAGGTGTGATTTGGTTAGTAGCAATACCCCTCCTCTTCTTCTGTTGTTTCTTGGACAGTGGAATAATGGGTAGCCTCCTGATTTGATTTGATTGATGACATTGTTGGTGTTTGTGAGCCATAGTATGTCTAGTTGGTATTCTCTGAGTAGATCTATGATAGTCTGGACTTTATTTCTTACTGATCTGGCATTGATCAGTGCACATCGGAGCACCTGAGTTGTTGTGTCAGGAGTAGTAGCAATTGGGGGTGATGCAAGGAGATGGTTGTATGGTTATGAGGCATCTGGTTGGGTGTTGTCGTGATCAGTTTGGATGCATGGATAGAAGAAGGGGGGAATTACTGATCAGTAATTGTAGGGGGTGTATGGGAGGAAATGTGGGGTGACGGGGTTAATGTGGGCTACTGCTAAAAGTACAAGTATTGAATATATTGCGAGGTAAAATGAGAGCATGATGGTTTTGTACAGTTGCCTGAAGGTAGCAAAGGTTAAAACAGTAGGTTTTGTATAGTTACCTGTGGGTAGCAGGGGTTACTTAGTAGGTTTTGTCATTTCTCTAAGTGAATATTCTTATGCTGCTGATATATTGGTGTTGAGTTGTTTCTTGTCTAAGGATACTTACTATTTGGTGTCTTCGTTTGCGGTCTTCGCCTAAAGGCTGCACCAAAGGGCCCTCTGGCGAGGCCCTCAAGCGTGGGCTCACCTGATGGTGCTTTAAATTTAAAGGCAGTCCTTTAGGCCCCCGATTGGCCTTGTGCTGGGGAGCGGGGAGGAGTTAGGCTTCCTGTTTCCTTGCCCGATGCCAATTGGGCAGCTAGAGCTGGAATCGTGGTGCTGGTGTTCTTCTTTCATGCTCGATGGTGCTTTAAATTTAAAGAAGGCAGTCCTTTATGCCCCTGATTGGCCTTGTGCTGGGGAGCAGGGAGGGGTTAGGCTTCCCGTTCCCTTCCCTGATGCCGATATCCTGCATAATGCCTTCTCTGTCTTTGACAAGTTAGAAATCCAGTTAGCCAGAAAGAGTTGATATACGATCGGTTAACCTTTGTTGTAGATGCATAAAAATTGACCCCAAAGTTGTTTTAAAAAGGGAAAGAAATCTTCCTGTCTCTTGTCCTGTCTGTGCTTGGTATTAATTCTCCTTTGTCTCTCTCTCTCTTTCTCTCTCTCTCTCACTCCTTCTCTTGCTTTCTGTCTCTCTCTTGCTCATATGTATCTATTTCACGCTGTGTTGTCCACTCTTTCCTTGGGCAGAATTTGTATGTATGATGCCACATTGAGGCCAGAAGAGGCATTGCTATGTGCACCCAATTCTTGGATGTGGATTCAGTGGATATATGATCTACATCTTCATCTTGTGAGGGTTATTTATAGGTTCTTTATGTGCCTTGTCTCCTTGTTGTTGGTGGTCTAGCTCTCTGTCCTCACTGTTTGGTCTATGCTCAGTGACCATGCCTAAAGGCCTCTGGCGAGGCCCTCAGGTGCAGACACGCCTGGAGGCACTTCTTAATTTAAAAGTCTGGCGGCGTTGCTGCAATGGCCTGATTGGCCTTGTGGGGGTGATCGGGGAGGGGCTCACCTTCGCGCTCACCTCCCCGATGTCAATCAGGCCCTTTGCTGTGTCAGCAGTGGCGTCTTCCTGCACCTGGAGACACTTCTTAATTTAAAAATCCCAGTGGTATTGCTGTAGTGGTCTGATTGGCCTTGTGGGGGTGATCGGAGAGGGGCTCACCTTCCCTCTCACCTCCCTGATGTCGATCATCCCTAGTGGGGTGCTGTGGTTGTATTTTCGTAAGAAGAAGAAATGTTTTGTGGATGAGCTATTCAAGTTTTCTCTGACATCTCCAGGAGTGCTCAGTTGTGAAGAAGGGCATTTTTAGAGCTAAGGCCTTGTCTCTTGACTTTGGGTGCCACCTTTGTTTTTAAACAGCCTTGTAAATGCCTAGTAGGATATTGGGGGAAAAATTCAAATCAATTGGAGGATTTCATTCAAGGAAAGGAAGTTTAGTGTTCATTAACAATTAGATGCTTGATTGAAGACTGAACACAGTTTAGGTCAACTATCCACGGGGTTGCCATGAGTCGACATTGACTCGACAGCACTTAACAACGTGCAATCACAACGGAAATATATCTTACAAGTGATTCACCATATCTGATGGTCTATAATACTTACTTAAAAGATAATTATTAAAATGAAGAGATATTCAAGGAAAGTGAGAGTTAAATTAATAAGATGACCTTTATAAAGTAAGCACAAAATAAGCATCTTTTTGAAGTTTTCACATTGGTACACTATTACACAATTATCCCACAAAAAGCACAAGCAGGTTTTTGAAATTCAAGCCTAATCAATACTCAGTTCCCCTCAATCTTCCTTCACTCCAGCAGCATCTACTTTTACCAGTAGGTTAAAGTATGTTCATAGTGGGCGTACTTGTATCCACAGATGTGTGTGCAGGCAACTTATAAACAAACTGAGTACCCTAAGGATGGACCCTAAAGTTGCTGCTTGGGTTACAAATTGGTTGAGTGGGAGGTAACAAAGGGTACAGGTAAATGGAGCTCACTCTGAGGAGAAGGATGTTACCAGTGGTGTGCCCCAGGGATCTGTCCTAGGTCCGATTATTTTTAATATCTTTGTTAGTGATATTGTGAAAGGGCTATTGGGTATGGTTTGTCTCTTTGTGGATGATACCAAAATCTGCAATAGAACAGACATCCAGGAAGTTCTAGATAACATGAGGAGGGATCTCGCTAAGCTTGAAGATTGGTCTAGAATTTGGCAGCTGGGATTTAATGTTAAAAAATGCAAGGTCATGCATTTGGACTGCAGCATTCCAAGGGAGCGATATAGTATAGGGGGTGAAGTACTTCTATCCACAAAAGAAGAGCATGTCCACAAAAGAAGAGCAGGATCTAGGCGTGATTGTGCCTGACGATCTTAAAGTATCAGATAGAAACAGATTAAAAAGGTGATGGCAAAAGCTAGAAGGATGCTTGAGTGCATAGGGAAAGGAATGGCCAGCAGAAGAAAGGAGGTGATAGTTCCTCTATAAGTCTTTGGTGCAACCTCATTTGGAGTATTGTGTGCAATTCTGGAGACCACACCTTCAAAAGGATATAAACAGGTTGGAGTCAGTACAGAGGGTGGCTACTAAAATGGTTAGAGGACTTCATTATAAAGCATATGAGGACAGACTTAAGGATCTTAATATGTACACCTTAGAGGAAAGGCGGGATAGAGGTGATATGATTGAGAAGTTTAAAAGGCATAAATGCACAGGAGGAGAGCTTCTTTCGATGGAAAGCAAGCTCTGCTACGAGGGGACATAGGATGAAGATGAAAGGGGATAGACTTTATGGAAAGAGTGGTTGATGCATGGAATAGTCTTCCAGTGGAGGTGGTAGAGATGAGGACAGTATGTGAATTCAAAAAAGCATGGGACAAACACAGAGGCTCTCTAAAGGAAAAAAGGGGACTGTTGTAGTGATTGATAATGAAGGGCAGACTAGATAGTCCATGTGGTCTTTTTCTGTCGTTATGTTTCTATGTTTCAAGGGCAAATTTTTACATGAGCAAATCCTCATTTAGCCTTTGGAATCATTTTGAAAATTACCCTTATGGGGGAAATTTTATAACCGGGCAGCCAAAATGTGCCCATTTTGTCTAAATTATAAAGAAAAATCGGCATCTACTTTTCTTTATAAAATCCTAGCCTAAGTGGCCAAACTTACACCTTAATTTATAGGCATAATCAATTGCACCAGCCCTCGAGCTGTTGTAAATGACTGCAAATATATTTTGCAAGTACGCACGTTAATTATAGCATTTTGTAATCAAGCAATATTTGCACACTACACTACCTAAACTATGGTATGCATGCCCATAGTGAAAGTATATGCCATAAAATTAGCACACACTTGCGCACTGGCCATGATTTTGTAAGAGGCCATTTACCCACCTAAATGACTAAAATACCCATTTTTGGCACTTACTGTCACATGTAACAGTAGGGACCCCTTTATAAAATTACTCTCAGAATGTACATTTCTTTTTAATAACAAATGCACATTTGAATATTTTGTAAGTGACATCTTCACGTTTGTGTCTGATTTAGAAAAAGAATACAATAATTATTCCTACTTCAAAATTTTTTGAATTAGAATCTTTAGAGTCATTGTTGGGGCTCTTTGTATTCATCAGTAGGCTGTGTTTATAAAATGCATGTGAATGTTCAAATTTCTGTTCACTTTGTTACAGTATATATCAAATTCATTTAAAAAAGGCAAAATAAACAAAAAATAGCATAATGCAAATTTTGGACCTATGTAGAGATAGATCTCCTTACTACCGATTTGTTCTGTTAAATTTCTCCTAGCATATAGCACTTAATTCAGTTTATTTAGGAACACATTTGCAAAAGGATCTAGCCAGCTCTACAGAGAGTGAGCTGATTAGACCCTTCAGAAAATTACTGCAGTTATCCAGTAAGATCCTCTAGGGGTAACAGTATCTCTCCACAGACAACATCTAGCTGGCCAAAAAATGGGCAGTCCCAGTGTCATGCATGGGGCAGGCTTTTGACTCATCCAGCTACTGCTGATATCAGTTTAGTCACCTATGTATGGCAGTACAAATGGAAGGAACAAATCTACCTTTTCCTACAAATTAGCTAAACTTATTGTATGTATTCATTGTTTTATTTTGATATATTTCTGAATCACTTGCCACCTGTTTCAAGCAATTTACATAAAAAGCAATTATAATAAAAAAATAATAAAAGACATAACAATAAATAATATTCTGCCAAGAACTAATACACATAAAAATACAAACCCATAACACAAATAAAATACAAAAGAAACCATAATATATACCAGATAATATAGCTAGTATCAGAACACAAACCTCATAAAACAGCTGAACAACCTGATAAAAATAACAGCCAATACTTATATCTAAAGGGCCCGGCCTAAAAGCTTACTGGGAAAACCAACCAGAAAAATGAGCTATCAGGAACTGGTTAAATATCAAATATTGTTTTCTGTTATTAATTATTAGGTAATAAGTTCCATAATGCTGATACAGCACAAAACTTTGATATCTGGTTTTAACTATCCTATACCCAAGATTGTCAGCAGTATAGTTTATCAGTTCATGTGAATGATCAACTGGAGCCGGATCGTATAAGGACTTGAAGCTAAGACGAAAAACCTTGAACTACACTATGTACATAATTGGCAACCAAGGAAGCGGAGATAAGAGCGACGAAATATGGTCCTCGGGTTTCACATATTTTGGATACTTTTTGCACATTTTGGAAATTAGCCCACTTAGCTGAAAACATTTTAGTCAGCTAAGTGGGCACCATGCAATGCTTTGAAACTACACCCGTAAAAGACCATGAGGTAAATATTCAGTGGGATGGTGAGCATGTAATGATATAGGCATTTATTCCTCTTTAAATGGGATATTAACTGATAAGTCTTTTTTCTAAGGTGCGTTTTTTTAAGCGATACTGTATTGGAGTGTGCCCATTCATCTGTCTGTCCGTCCATTCCCTAATCTGACCAGAATGAGGGTAATTTTGTAATATTCTGCGCAGGTAAATCATGTTGCCACATGCATATCTGGGGTGTACTTTATGGAATGAGAGCTTAGCGACACATCTGAATCTAGTCACAGGAGTCACCGGCTGTAGAGCAGGCATAACTGTCTAGCCTAGATTGGCACAGTGACACTGATAGGTTAGAGTATTCTATAACTTATGCATGTTGATTTACTTATATTCCACCCCATCTGAACATACACATGATGGAATTTATGTACTTGCTTGCAAATCAGCGCTAACCGGATAACTACTGGTGCCATCCTGCTGCACCCATGGAATGCCTCAGTGCTATATGGATAGTGAAGGTGCTTAACCGGTTTAGGAAGGCATATTCAGTGGCATTAAACCAATTAAAGGCCTCAATGCTATCTGCTACCATAGAAATTTGACCCCTGTGATTTTAGTTTGTGGCAGGTCAGGTTTTCCCTCTGTATGTAATATTCCTTTTCCTTTTATTTTTTTAAGTGTATTGCTATTCACTTTCAAAATAAAATTAAGTATAAGGCACATTTTACAATGGGACATCCATATGCAATCTGGACATCAAAGCCAGAACGTCTGGAAAAAAAAAAAGCAGGCTCGTGTATGTTCAGGCACGATTACAGAAATGGGGGTGGGCCAAATATGAATGTCTATAGTGACACCTTCTTAAATGTCCCCAGAATATCTGCTCAGAACATGGTTGACTAACAGCATAATGGTTAAAGTAGTGGGTTGGAAACAAGGTGACCAGGATTCAAATCTCAGTATGGATCTTTGTGATCTTAGACCAGTCATTTAATTCTACACTTTCTGGATATTTTAAAGCCAAAAAAGCACTTTCTTGATGCCTGTTTGTGCCTGGGGCAGGTCAAAACGTGGACGTGCCTGCAGACTTCCCCATTGTTCCTCAAATCGATGAAGGACATGCCTCCACCACATCCCTTGCCTGCTTGGACGGCCCTGCACTAGAAATATCTGTAAACAACATTTGTAGGATGGCTAGATATGTGTCTGTGATTTTGACATGCTTGTCTTCAGACTGAGCCTTTTAAAATGACCCTCTATTTTCTTCCACAGTTTGCTGAAAATCTTATGACATATTTTTTTAAGTAAATGTTTGTTTTAAGGCAGACTGTGACTGATTTTGTCTCTGCATGTACTCCAAATTGTCAATATTTGAAAATACTCAGTAGGTGCTTTCCTTTAAAACCTTTCGTGCATTCAGTTGTCTATAGATTTGTTCAGATCATGACAGCAGGAAATCTGAAGTTGCTTTGTCTAACTTCAGGCTCTCAGCACAGGACTGAAAAGAATGTGGAAACAAAAGCTCATTCAGTGATTTGCTAGCCAACAGTCGGCAACCTATCATTTAGCAGTTTTCTGAAAAATAATTACAAAATAATTTTTGAACTTCAGCCATCAGTTTGGACATGCATTTCGTAAACAACCTGGTAAACAGTAGGCTTCCTGTTCTATTAAAATTACTTTTTTTTCTTTTTTATGCTTTCAAACATAAGGCATGTTGCAAAAAATTAAGTAAAAAAAGGATGTCCATTCTGCCTGTGAGCAAAATAACTCCTCAAAGAAGGGTTGGAAAGTCACCAAATTTTGCACAAAATGGTTATCTTGTACAAGTTCAAAAACAAAAAACACTGATTAGGAATCTTAGGAAAATAAATATTCCTCATAAATCCCCCTTACTTTCTATGAGGTGGTTAAAGATTGCAGAATGTTGGTGTCCACCCCATCCCAAAGGTTCAAGCCCCTAGCAGCTTGGCTCAGAGCAAGAAAAATGGAGACAGAAAAAAAAATGAAGAAGCCATAAATCAACACACACTAAGCCCAGCCCCCGACACTTCCCCACAGCCTCCGCCACTTCCTCTCATGCACAGACATTAATATCCCTTACACACACTCCACAACACGGCACACACTCACATATAAGAGATAAGGGTGTTGGGGCCACTTGGCAACAGTGATCATAGTATGATCGCATTTAATTTAATAAATGGATGGAGGATGGCAAGAAAATCCACAGTACATTTTAACTTTCAAAAGGGATACTAACATGAAATGAGGTAAACAGTTAAGAAAAAACTAAAAGGAGCAACAGCAAAGGTTAAAGATTTGCATCAAGCATGGACATTGTTTAAAAATACTATATCGGACGTGCAGACCAGATGTATTCCACGCTTCAAGAAAAGTGGAATGAAAGCCAAAATAATTGCCAGCATGGTTTAAAGGTGAGGTCAGAGAGGCCATTGTAGCAAAAAAGCATCTTTCAGGAAATGGAAAAAGGAGCCAAATGATGAAAACGAAAACAACATAAGCACTGGCAAGTTAGATGCATGGCATTGATAAGGCAGGAAAAAAAGCTAGCTATGGAAGCAAAAATGCATAATAAAAACTTTTTCAAGTACATTCATAGTAAAAAATTTGTGAGACAGTCATTTGGACCATTAGATGATAGAGGGGTAAAAGGGACACGTAGGGGAGACAAGACCATAGCAGAGAGACTGAATGAATTCTTTGCTTCAGTTTTTACTGAAGTTGTAGGGAGGTTGCCCTTGCCCATGCCTGGTATTTAAAGGTGATGCACTGGAAGAATTGAAAGAAATATTGATAAACCAGGAAGGTGTGTTACAACTATTTGATAAACTGAAGAGTAGCAAATCACCTGGACCAGATGATATACATTAGAAAGTATTGAAAGAACTGAAATATGAGATAGCAGACCTACTATTAGTAATCTGTGAACTATGATTAAAATCATTTGTAACACCTGAAGATTGGAGAATGTCCAATGTAATGCCAATTTTTAAAAAGGGTTCCAGGGGTGATCCAGTAAATTACAGACCAGTGAGCCTGACGTCAGTACTGGGCGAAATGTTAGAAACCATTATAAAGAAAAAAATTACTAAACATGTAGACAGTCATAGTTTAATGGGAGAAAGCCAACATGGATTTAGCCAAGGAAAGTCTTGTCTTACTAATCTGTTATATTTTTTTGAAGGTGTGAATAAACAGGTAGGCAAAGGTGAACCGTTTGATAGTATATCTCCATTTTCAAAAAGCCTTCAACAAGGTTCCTCATGAGAGACTCTTGGTGAAATTAAAAAGTCATGGGATAGGAGGCAGTGTACTATTGTGAATCAGGAACTGGTTAAAAGATAGAAAGCAGAAAGTAGGGCTAAATGGCCAATTTTCCCAATGGAGAAAAGTGAATAGTGGAGTACCCCAGGGATCTGTGTTGAGCTTGCTGCTTTTTAGTTTGTTCATAAATGACCTGGAAATGGGAATAATGAGTGAGGTGATCAAATCTGCAGATGACACAAAGTATTCAAAGTTGGATGAGGATTGTAAAGGACCTTGATAAATTGAAAGACTGGGCGCCCAAATGGCAGATGAAATTTAATGTGGACAAGTGCAAAGTTATGCACCTAAGAAATAACAACCCAAACTACAGTTATGCAATGCAAGGTCCCACATTAGGAACCACCACCCAGGAAAATGATTTAGGCATCATTGTGGATAACACATTGAAACCCTCGGCCCAGTGTGCAGCAGTCACCAAGAGAGCAAATAGGATGCTAGGAATCATAAAGGAATGGAGAATAAAACAAAGGATATTATAATGCCTCTATATCGTTCCATGGTGCGACCGCAACTTGAATATTGTGTGCAGTTCTGGTCACTATATCTTAAAAAGGATATAGCAGAATTAGAAAAGGTTCAGAGAAGCGCCACCAAAATGGTAAAGGTGATGGAAGGATACTCCTATGAGGAAAAGCTTACAAGGTTAGCGCTCTTCAACTTGGAAAAGAGACGACTGAGGGGAGCTATGATAGAGGTCTATAACTTAATGAATGGAGTGTAACGGGTAAACGTAGATCGATTGTTTATGCCATCAAAAAGTAGAAAGATTAGGGGACACACAATGAAGCCACAATATAACCTATTTAAGAGCAATAAGAGAAAATATCTTTTTACTGTATGCATAATCAAATTCTGAAATTCATTACTGGAGGATATAGTAAAAGCTGTTAGTGTAGCTTGGTTTAAAAAATGTTTGGACAAGTTCCTGGAGGAAAGGTCAATAAACCATTTATTAAAGAGGACCCAGAAAATCCACTGCTTGCCCTAGGGCAAGTATTTTATACCTTTTTGGGAACCTTCCAGATACTTCTGACCTTTATTGGCCACTGTTGGAAACAGGATACTGAGCTTGATGGACCTTGGTCTGACCCAGTATGGCATTTCTTATGTTTGTAGAGCACCCCAGCACATACTCCCATACATACTGTACATACTGCCCCACACTTCCACATACTTAACTTCCTACCCAAACACACACATAACCCCTAACAAATACCCAATATATGTTTTTGATAAATACACTCTCAGCCTTTAACACTCATCCCGTGAATCTCCAACACACACCAACACTAATTCGTTATCATACCCCATACTTCTTTTTCCAAGCTAAACACCTTTATTCTACTCACAGGCCATATATATACCCCCATATTCTTCCCCTACACAATCCTCCCCACATTTCTGCATGCCCTTCTTACACACAGCAACTTTCACATATATACCTTCTCTTCAACACAGTTCTTTTCACATACAGAGACCCTATACAACGTCCCCATATTCCCTCATTCACACCCACACATAGCCTCCCCCCATACATATCTCTACATATAGTATATTCTCCCTGCAGAAATCCTCCACACACCAATACACACACTCTCCATTCTATACACACTACTTCCTCCACACATTCTCCTGCCCCATATTTCCCCATTGCCCCGTCTTCCCATACACACCTCTTCCTTATAGAGCCCGTACACACCTCAACACTCCCCTCAATACACCACAAATCAAACACACACTCTCAGCATTAAAATCACACCTCTACACACAGCCCTGCACATACCGTGTACTTCTCCACAGCTTTCCCACACACAGAGACAAAATAAGAACACTGAACACATTATATCAAAACTATATCACGGTTCGCTAATTGCCTTTTTTTTTCTTGTGCTTATAGAATGTTGACCTTCTGCAATGGCTGATTGAAATTAAGATTGTCCTTTGAGATTAGTACCTGTTCTCATACCCTTCTGTAGTTCTTTAATAAGATTTATTAACCACTTTTATGAAGAGGTTGCCCCATGGCAGCTTACAAAAGGAGTAGCGTAACATAGACAACTTACAGCATAACAATAGTAAAATGACCAGATGTCAGCGTAATACATCAGTAGAACAGTGAAGTAAACTTGGAAATAGACAAATTAAATCATAGTAATAGCAATAATATCATATAGTGTCAATAATGTAAACATTAAAACAGCACAGTAGAACATTCATGTAACAGAAATACTATACAGTGTTACAGTATGTGTAATACAAATGAAACATGTTAATAGGCAGCACAGTAGAACATTTGTATGAGGTCTGTCCAAAAGGAAACCAAACTTGCTAAAGAGGGTGCCGGCAAGCCAGCATGGCAGACTCACAATAATGGTGATGTGTAGTCGTGACACTGAGTTTTAGCCTCCCACTTGCTCAATCGCACCATGTGAATTAGTTATGGACCACATGCAGTAAAGTGAACTCGTCTCATATGCCTTTTGCTATTTCCAAAATATGCCGTAACAGATGACCTTTCAGAATGGATTTCCAATATCTTAATAGGCAACAGAAAATATATGTACAGTTGAGACATATAGATAAGCAGGAAAGGCAAGACAAAGACAGTGGGATAAATAAAAGTAGGCAGCTATTGTTTCTAAAGTGCCATTGAATCAATGCCGACTCCTGGCAACCCAGCAGTCCCTGGGTTTTCTTGGCAAGTTGTGACCAGAAGTAGATTGGCAGACCTTCCTTCCAAGGCAATAGAGGGTAAAGTGTCTTGCCCAAGGCTCGAAGGACTTCCAGTGGGAATTGAACCCTGGTCTTTTGGTTACCAGGCCACTACTCTAACCACTAGACTGCTACTCAAAGATAATGTTGCTGAGGGTAAATTATATGTAAAACTGAATAAGATGCTGCACACTCTGGTCTCTGGTCTCCTTTACATCATACTTTCTTATATCTGCATATCTCTACTGTTTGTTGTCTATGTTAATAGCAAAGCTCACTGGTTTCCATTTTAGAGGGTAAGTTTCTAAGCCATTTTTGCTTGTAAAACAGTGTTTTATGTGCATAAATGGGCTCTTTTAAAATTAGGTTATGCCGGGGGGCGGAGCTAGCCACTGAACAGAATGGACGCCTGAATTTTTGCTCCCGTTGCTGCCCAAGAATCCTGAACATATCCCGGTATTAAATTGAAGTTTGTACCCCCTACCTACATCAATAACACCGAAATATAGCTGGATGGCATCCCTGAAGCCTGCCCGGCTGGAATTTCCGCAGGGATCCGGCTCAGCAGCGAAACGATCCAAACCCGAAGTGGGTTCCCCGCAGAAAATGGCCGCGGGAGAGAAGGAGGGAGTGACTGCCGGTGGCCTACGTGAAGTGCTACAGGAATTGAAATGCGTTAAAGAAATGATCGCAGCCAATTCTAGTTCACTGAACATGATTCAAGAAGACTTACTGGAGGTAAAAGAGAAACTCCTCACCATCACCACTCGACTTAGTGCAGTTGAATTACAAACCCAGAAGCATGGCGTTGCATTAGAACAGCTGGGCCCTTTGGTCAAACGAGTCCGGCACATAGAAAGTCAGATTGAAGATCAAAACAACCATGCCCGTAGAAATAATATCCGCCTTGTTGGAGTCCCTGAAGGCGCTGAAGGCACCGATCCGATTGGATTTCTGGAAAAAACCATACCGGAGATGCTGCAGCTTGTCTTTGCAAGGCCTTTTGAACTAGAACGGGCCCATCGAATCCCAACACACAAAGCTGAAAACACACGATACCCGCGCCCACTCATAATGAAGGTACTGAGATACCCACAGGTCCTACAGATCTTTCAAGCTGCACGGAAAGCCGGATCACTGCAAATCCAGGGACACAAAGTGGCACTCTATCCAGATTTGAGCAAGCAAACGGTAGATCGGAGAAAAGCGTTGCTGGCCTGTAGACCCATGCTACAAAGTGCACAGGCAAGATACGGGCTATACTACCCAGGAACCATGCGGGTCACGCTGCATAATGAAACGAGGAATTTTGTTGAAGCTGAAAAACTGAAAACTTTCCTACAAGAAAAATGCGGTATGGAAACCTGAGGTCAATATTCTGATCTCTCACGCAGTGTAGAGAACTCAGCATATACTCAGGGGGTGCGGCCGTGCGTTCTCACAAATTTTAGAACGCCTTAAGCCTTGTTAAACACCTCATTGACTGTATTTCTGTTGTTCTAAATAGTTTTAATTAACCAGATATTTCTGCTTGAAATGTAGGGGTGGCAACGGGAGGTCGGGGTTGGTTACTGTTTCAGTGGATTGTGTTCACCTTAGCGATACAATGTTTGCCAGTTATGCAGTTATTTGTGTCAGTCCAGTCCAGTGCAAAACCCTCCACATACACGCAAAATGCAAGTACGTGGCAGACCTATCCATAGGATAGCTTTCACCTATAAGACAGCTTATTCCAACATTGATGTCTAGTGATCTCCTAATGCTTTCGTTAAATGTAAAAGGTATTACTGACCCTGTCAAGCGAAAGAAGATTTTAGCGTACTGCCAACAAAAAAAAGCAGATATTGCCCTCTTACAAGAGACACATTTAATAGATACTGAATCGCAGAAAGTAACCTCTAAATATTTCCTGGTGGCGGCCTCGGCCTCTGCCACTCAACGCAAAGTGGGGGGTAATAATATTAGTGCGCAAATTCCTGCAATCCGCCATTACCGGCACACAGATTGATCCGCTAGGTCGATGGGCCAGAGTGACGATGAAAATAAATCAACAGCTTTACACATTCTTCAATATTTACGCACCCAACCTCGATGACCCTAACTTTTTCAAACTGATAGCTAAAGAAGTTACAGCCGCAGCTCACACCAATATCATCTTAGGGGGCGATTTCAATGTCATCTTGGATCCACTGTTAGATCGCACGCCCTATCGGGCTGTAGACAAAGTCAAATCGCAGGCGATTCTTAAAGGAATCATAACAGAGCTACACTTGGTAGACCCATGGCGCCTACTTCATCCCCAAGAAAGAGACTACACATTTTATTCCATCCCACATAATACCCAAACAAGGATCGATTTCTTCCTACTGTCCACAGAGCTGATGCCTCAAGTGTTGTCCGCAGAGATATATGCTACAACGGTATCGGATCACGCCGCTGTCTCCCTAGTGCTGGATACCAACGTTACACAACATGTTCCGCCAAGATGGACATTTGATAAATCCCTACTAGCAGATGACTCCTTTGTACAGCTACTGTCAGGGGAAATTGAGACCTATTTTAAATATAATACACCCACTGATACCTCCATCTGAAGCTGGTGGGAAGGTTTTAAAGCGACAATACGAGCTCATATTACCACCTACACCATTAGACGGCGTAAAGCCAGGAAAAAAGAAAAAGATGAACTGGAACTCCAAATAAAAGCTGGGGAAAGGTTACTAGCCAAAAGAGCTGACTCAATGATATTGATTAGACTCCAAAAATTGCGATACCAATATAATGCTCTCCTCAACAAAGAAGCACTGAGTAGTATCCAGCTACAACGTAGTACATACTACTATGAAAGCAACCGCTCTGGATCCCTCTTAGCTCGGCAGCTCAAACCAAAGACCAGCAAGACCGCTATAGCGGCGTTGCAAGACAATTCCGGAGGCCTTCTCCTGAGATCTGACAAAATACTAGACCGCTGCAAAGAATTCTATGAGGAACTATATCGCTCAGATACCCAATGTAGTGACAGAGCCTTTGAAGATTTTGTCTCCAAGATAGTAGGACCCACATTAACCAGTCATCAAAGTCGAACGCTGGAACAAGAGATCTCTGTAACTGAAATACAAGATGCGATCAAACAGATGGCTCGTGGCAAAGCCGCCGGTCCAGATGGTATCCCACTGGAATTCTATAATAAATATTGCATTCAATTGGCTCCCATGCTACAGATCTACTACAGTGGCCTGCAAGATGAATCTCCAGAGATTGGAGCCCTGGCAGAGGCTGTGGTGGTAATTCACCCAAAACCGGGCAGGGATACACAAAAGATAGAGAATTACAGACCCATCTCTCTCCTAAACTCTGATTATAAAATCTATGCTAAAGTGCTTGCTAACCGATTAGGACGGATCTTAAAAGATTTGATACATGAGGATCAATGTGGATTTATACAAAACAGATCCACTACAGATAATGGAAGATTATTGGCACATGTACTGGCATCTGCCAAGACTAAGGCCGAGCCCCTGATAGGGCTAGCATTGGATGCCGAAAAAGCCTTCGATCGACTGGAATGGTCCTTTCTATTTCGATCCCTACAGTGGTTTGGGATAGGAGAAAAGTTCCTAAAATTCGTTGAATTGTTATATACCAAACCCACAGCTCGAATAGCGGTCAACTCACACCTCTCAGCCCCTTTTCAGTTGCAAAGAGGGACCAGACAGGGTTGCCCCCTGTCACCGATGCTTTTTAATTTAGCCCTGGAACCCTTATTAATAGCGATCCGACAGAAGGAAAACATAAAAGGAATTGAGTTAGCTGATGGTCCCTGTAAATTGTCAGCATATGCAGATGACCTGCTCATTTTTCTACAACCATCAGACCTTCCTGAAACACTGCAACTCATAGATGCATATTCAGCGATATCCGGATATAAAGTAAATCTGAATAAAACAACAATTATTCCTCTGAATGAACAGGTCAGCGAAGAAATGATGCGTGGATACCCATTTCAATATGAGAAGTCATCCTTTAGATACCTGGGCGTGACCTATGGCACCACCTTGGAAGAGACTGTCGCAATCAACATTAAGATGTGTCAAGAAATTGTACATGATAACTTCTGCAGGTGGACCCCCCTTCATTTGAGTTGGTGGGGCAGGCTAGAAACGATAAAAATGATGTTGGTACCAAAACTCAGCTATATATTAAGTATGATTCCCTTACGCTTCCCGTCAGCCTTCTATAAGAAAATGAATAGTCAACTGATAGCCTTTTTATGGAACAACCGAGTACCTAGAATAGCTGCCTGGAAACTGAAGTTACCTAATGCACAAGGAGGTGTCCATTTCCCAGATCTCGGCTGGCTGCACACTGCCTCTCTTTTAAAGCAGGGTGCTCAATGGGTCGACTCTGATGACACGGATAAAGGACCTAGATGGTTGAGTGTGGAGCGGGCCATACATTCCCCCCTACCTACATGGCTAATGGTTGGCACAGTAGTAGACCAGACTGTACCACATAATGCTATTATCCGAGAAACACAGCATGCCTGTCGATTATTGGCATCATGTATCGATGGAGGGGATGACTTCGCCGCAGATATGCCCTTATGGCTGAACCCGCGCCTTATCATCGGAGGGAAGCCTGTCTTATGGAAAAAATGGGTGGAACATGATCTTATAACCATTGGACAACTGATCAATGGAAGTGCATTTAAAACCTTTGACAGATTAAGAACGGAATTCCGATTGCCTAATACATGCTATTTCCAATGGTGTCAGCTCCGATACTGCATGAGCAAAGCGGGTGTGTCACCTGTCTTGATACGTACTGGATGGCCACTGCGACAGAAACTTCAAGAATTACAAACAGATGCCAAAGCTGTTTCGAGATGTGTTGCGATTCTCCGATCCAAAAGTGACAAGACATGTTTTAAGATACAGTCGGTGTGGGCTACTGAAACCGGTCAAGATATACCTCCGGAAAATTGGGACACTTTTTGGGGAACTCAAATACGTGCCACGAGAGCAGCGTCTCTCACACAATCTATGTCCTTTATAGCACATCGAGCGCATATTACACCGGCTAAAAAAATGAAATGGACACTACAGGAGGGAAATCGATGTTGGTCCTGTAACATGGAAATTGGGACACTGGCACATATGTTGTTCCATTGTAAATCCCTGGAAATATATTGGAACAGAGTATGGGAACGCATATCACAAATCCTCAACTTACAAACTCCTATCACTTATCGGATAGTAATATATAAATCCATAGCTCTGGAACCTACTCTGATGAAATGGGATAGTAAACTGCTGGACTTAATGCTCGGGATAGCACTTAAAATAGTTCTAATACACTGGAAGAATCTCGACAAAGCTTGTTTCGAGCATTGGTGGAGTCTCTTAATCCTACACAAGACCTACGAAGAGATCTATATAGCCAAGAACCCATGGTCTGGTAAACTAAGTAAGAAATGGTCAGCTTTACAAAATTATGTTTGATGAAAGTGATTGATGGAGGCTGCCTTGTGGAATGGTCTCTGCTGTAACCACATTGAACGGAGAGAGGGAGGGTGGCGTGCTGGCATGGACTGATACTAGTTCTTGTTAAAGTTATTGTACTGTCTTGTTCAAGTTATTATATTCTTTTGCTATTTTGATCAATAGCATCTGCTTGTATCCTTCTATATCATGATCGTTTGTACTGTTATTTTATA
This sequence comes from Ichthyophis bannanicus, assembly GCA_033557465.1. Taxonomy (NCBI): domain Eukaryota; kingdom Metazoa; phylum Chordata; class Amphibia; order Gymnophiona; family Ichthyophiidae; genus Ichthyophis; species Ichthyophis bannanicus. The sequence goes on along the minus strand of CM066035.1, from coordinate 661,446,038 downwards.
TGTTTAAACTGAATAAAAACTACCATAAAAAAAAAAAAAAAAATTAGGTTATGCCTAAATTTAGACACGGTGCAAGCTGGCGAGTACTTGTATAGTAGGTATGCACAGGGGCACAGTGTATGTGTGGTGAGTCACTTTTTATGCACATATTTTGTAAAGTACATGCATATGTACATAAAGTACACACTGACCCCTGTCGAGCAAGTGTGATGTCTGCGACTTGAACATAGGCTCTATTGCTTTCTGGATTTGTGCTAATATTTTATAATGCCACATAAGCACTTGTGAATTTATAAAATACCATCAAAATAAGGTGCCTTCCTGCTCATGTAACCTAGGCAACCTGTTATAAAATTACCCTCTTTAGGTTAAATTATCTACTGGCACAGATCTGCTCAATTTCAAACTATACTTGGAACACTGTAATGTGTTCTTTGCATTCTGTTGCATTTCACAGGAAAACTTTGGAAGTCTGTTTCCCATGGGTTTCCATTTTGTTGGTATGATAAATTCTTGTATTCATTCAGCCTCCACATTACTCAATAAAAATCTGCCTCTAGGCTCAAATTCTTAAATTATGCAAGCTTCTTATCAACTGATTCACAGTAATTCTTTGTAAACCTCTCACATAGTCACAGGTTTGCCACAGCTATTCTATGCAGGTACTTGTTTGCAATTATAATTAACAGTACAAATCAAATAATCACCACCTACTCTTTTAGCTAGGCTTATAATATATAAAACTCCCTGTCTCGTTCTGGTATTCTCCCACTGTTGTTTTCCTTCTGCATACATGAATCATCAAGTCTTCATTTTGTTTTCTAAAAAGAATCAAGGTAATCTTGTAGTTCTGTGTTCTTTATTGTAAAGTCCAGTATTCACCGGTGGCTCCCATTGACCCCCAGAGGCATGTTTACTAAAGATCATTAGCTGTAAATGCAGCAGATAGAGTGGGAGCAGGGCGTTGCGTTAACAGCTAACACGGACCATTTTCTGCACTATCTGCAGATCGCACAATATCTGCATGTGTAGGCAGGATTAGGGTGTACAATGAGTAGTTACCACGGTTATTACCAGCACACTGTAACTATCAGAGTTCTAGACATCAAGGGGTGCAACTAATGCCACTTCAATGGGTGGCGTTAGCTGCTTCAGCACCATGATCTCTGCAGTTTTGCAGTGTTATCTGCTGGAGAAAAGCTTTGCACGCCCCCACAGATATCACATGGTTTTTGCAGCTAATGCTGTACTTTTTGCACTATCGCACTGCATTAGTAAACATGCCCCTAAGTGTGACTCCCTGACTTTTTTCTGCCAGTACATATTCCTAGGGTTGCCAACCTGCTGGTTTTCAGCCCGCCTGGCTGGTTTTTACATGGCCAGGCCGGCTGCTGGCAGAGATCTAAGACTGGCCCTTGAAAATCCATTTTTTTGCTCTGGCCAGAGCAGAAAAACAGCTTTTCATCTGGGGTCTTTGTCCCCACCAGTGCAGCCTCACCTTCTCCTCTACTGTCAATCCCTTCCTGCCACCTCCTTGCAGCTGCGGCTCCTGCAATAACGCTAATTTAAAAACAAAACAAAACCAGTGCAGAGCCCTCTGGCCCTATGGAGTCTCTGCTGCATTGTCCTGCCTCCTGTAGCATCACTTCATTTTGAGCGTGGGATGCTGCAACAGGGGTTCCATAGGGTCGGAGGGCTCCGCACCGGTTTCATTTTGTTTTTAACTTAGCATTATTGCAGCCACCGCTCTATAAGAAGCAGGAGCTGTGGCTGCCAGGAGGTAGCAGGAAGGGACTGACACGGGGGAGGGGGGGGGGAGGTGGAGGCAGGAAGGCAGCTGAAAGAGAGGGAAGGAGGTAGCAGGAAAGGACTGACACAGGGAGAAGGTGGAGGCAGGAAGGCAGCTGAAAGGGGGGGGGAGGAAATGGCTGGAAAGAAACTGAAAGAGGAGGGAAGGTGAGGCTGGAAGGTAGCTGAAAGAGAGGTTAAAGGAAGTAGCTAGAAGGGAGCTGAAAGAGGAGAGAAAGTGAGGGTTGGAAGGCAACTGAAAGAGGGGGAAGGAGGTGGCTGGAAGGGAGCTGAAAGAGGAGAGAAGGGGAGGGCTGGAAGGCAGCTGAAAGAGGGGTAAAGGAGGTGGCTGGAAGGGAGCTGACATGGGGGAAGGTGGGGGCTGGAAAGGAGATGACGCTGGGGGGAAGGAGGTGGTGGCAGGAAGGGAGCTGACAGAGGGGGGAAGGAGGGGGCTGGAAGGGAGCTGATCCCTGGGGATGGTACTGGAGGGGGACTGGAAGGGAGTTGACACCTGGGGGTGGGACTGGAGGGAGTTGACACTTGGGGATGGGTCTGGTAGGTGACTGGGTAATGAGGGGGTTGGAAGGGAGGGGGCACATGGGGATGGAACTGGAAGGGGAATGGACAGAGGGTAGGGTGACTGGGAGGGAGCAGACATGGCAGTGGTACTGGAAGTGGAAGTGAGCTGATACCTGTGATGGAATTTGGACTAGAAGGGGCTGGACAGAGGGGAAGGAAGGGGATTGGAAGGGAATGGACACCACTGTCAGTCCAGGGAACAGAAGGGGATTGACATTGGAAGGTAATGGGAGGGGAGGACTGGAAAGGGATCTGATACTGGGGAGGGTTACTGGGACTGGAAATAGGCTGATGGAAGGAAGTGAAGAAAAAAGAAGAGACAAGAAAAGGCAGATGGACTATTGACCATAGAAAGATAGCTAGGAGAAGACAAGAAAGCAGAAGCCTCATATCAGGACCAACATGATCAGAGAATAAAATGGTCAGACAGCAAAGGTAGAAAAAATAATTTTATTTTCAATTTAGTGTTTGGACTTTCTGCTATCTTTATATTTTACACAGTATGGAGAACTTCATTTCTTATTTATCTGATGTTGCACTGCATGCGAAGTCTAGCTGCTTGGGGTTTCATTGCAATTTTTGTCTATATATTTCTCTTTTCATTTTATGCTCATTTATTGATAAATGCCTGTGTATTGTGTGTGTGTTTGTGTGTGTGTGTGTACAACCAATGCTGGATATTCTGTTGGTATGGAATTTCTCTTTAAGAATGTGTAGCAATCTTGCTTGTTTGGTTTGCACATTGCCCTCTCTGCAATTATCTTTTGGGGACAGGGTATGGGGCAAGGGTGGGATAGGCACGAGACAGGGGGCTGGGAAAGGGTGGGTGGGGGTGGGTGGGGGTGGGCATGGGCAGAACATGACTAGCCACAGGTGGTGGATTTTTCTCTTTCAAAAAGTTGGCACCCTACATATTCCCTATCCCCATCTTCTAGGAGTGGATTAAAGATATAGGAAAACTAGGCATATGTCTAGCGCCTACATTTTTTAGGGGGATTCTGTCAGCTATGCTTAAGACTCAGGAGGTTAGGGTATGTCAACTGTCTGGATTTTTTCAGGAATGTATAGATTTTTGCATTAATGTTTGGAAGCCAAAAGGATGGCTGAAGTGTCTTAAAAGACATTCTGAGTCTGGACCTCTATCTGCAGCTCTCCAGTCCTCCCTTTGTATGAATGAGCCTATCCTACTTTCTTCCTGCATCACTAGTAACAGAGACTGTGGCTAGGATCCAGCCAATAGGAAAGCACTGAGGGTGGGAGCACTGGAAGGAAGCTCAAGTCACAGAAACTGAGGGAGTGAGCTCGGGAATGTTCCTGTGTTGTGCAAGTGAGGTGGGGAACTGAGCTCTAGGCTGAGCTAGCAGAGAACCAGTAGAACCAGTGAGCATCTTCAGAGGAGTGCTGAGAAGGGGTAGGAAGGAGAGGGGAGGTGGGAAGTCTGAGGGATCTGCTACAGACTGAAGGCAAGAGTTGGAGGCAACTGCAAGAACTTTACATCATGATGGCCAGAACTGGTTAGGGGGTGACACTCACTGAGTGAGCACATAAGCAGGGGCAGAAACACAGCGAATATCAGATGTCTATGGGGGTAATTTTACAAAAGCTTTTCCATATGTATATGATGACATATACACATAAAGGGTGTTTTATAAAACCTCTCTACATGTAAAAGTAGGCATGTTGACAAGAACATGCAAACTTTTATATGATACAGGTGTAGGCATGTTCAGGCTGATTTTGGGTAGAGCTCGAACGGAGTCGTGATTTATGTGTATTGCTTGTAAAATATGCACTTAGGCATGTACATTTAAATCTGATCCCAAGCAGGTGTAAATGCATGTGAGTTCATTTTATTCACGATTTCTATAGCTGTGTGCTAGTATTTTATAAAGACACATAGGTGACTATGGGGGTCATTCTCACTCGTGTTTCGCTGGGGCGTCGATGCAACAGGCAGAGCTCCCTGTATGTACAGGCAAGATGTGTGGGGAGCTCTGTTTGTGGGTGGGAGGAGGTGGGCCGGAGGTGCAGCGAAGGCGGGCAGTGGGTGGGAACCTGACTCCAGATGTACAGGGCTGATTCCGAGGTTGGCCCTTTACATCTGGGGTTGGCCATTTGCACGGGGGACTTATTCCACTTTGGAGGTGGAAGAAGTCCCCCGGGGCAGAGGAGGATGAAAGACCCAGGCCAGGAAAGGAAGATGAGGGGGTGCAAAGGGTTGCCCATGGCCCAACCCTGGCTATGACAGGCCCAATCGGGGGTCAGGCGGCAGGGAAAGGAGTTTCTCTGGGTCCGCCTGGGATCGTGGCTCTTGCATACAGCCACAGTGCCATGACAACATGACGCCATGGCACCGTGGCTCCATGTAGGAGCCTGGCTGGGCTAGCCAGGTAAGTATCGGGATGTCCGGGGTGCCTTAATTGGGGCACATCCTGGACGTCCCTGCCTTATGCTGCGATTCTGCTCCCGCAGAGCTGTCTAGTCATCTTGGTTTCCAGTTTAAATTTTGGTTATATATTTCTATTTGCGATAATTTGTGGTCATTTATTCTGCATTCAGTAAGATTCTGTTTGTGTTCTGTATATGACTGAGACATTCTGCAAGTATGTAGGTTCTGTGTATGGACTTGTACAAGTCCAATTTGTTCTGTGTCCCAGTAGGAGTTGTATTGGTGCTCTTGGTTCCATTGGAATATTTGCTGTGCCTTTTTTTCATAGGTAAGTTCCTTACTGTGTGAGTGTTGGAATTAGTGCTGTTGTGGTAGGGCAGGTTTACTATAGGCTCTTAATGATCTTTTAACAGGAATTTGTAGTACTGCCTAATGTACCTGATAGTTGGCACTAGAGGGTAGTTATGTAAAAATCTGGTAGCCTTTTTCTAACTTTACTGCATATGTAAATAGTGGTCAGGCATCCATACACTTATTGGGACAAGGCTTGTGAAGGGCTCCATTGAAATCGATGGGGTGAGGGGGGGCAGCACAAAACAACAAAAAAGGTAACAGCCCTAAAAATGCCCTTGGCATATTAGGGGGGGAGCAAGTTGGTGGATTTGGGGCGAAGAGTGGGTTGAGAGAGCACCTTGCAGTGAGCATGCCCACGTTAACTGTAAGGTGGCAAATTAGCATGGGTGCAATAACCATCGCCTCAATAGGTGGTGGTAAGTGCACCCATGACTATGTGGCATGCATTAGGGGACAGTGTGCACATTAACTGACAGGAACGTTCTTTCCTCACCACCTCCAAAAGTTAATGTAGGGGTGTTGCACCTAACGTGCTTTAGCTTTGTATGCTTTTGGCGCATTAGGTGCAAATCACAATGCACTTTAGTAAAAGGGCCCTTAAATGGAAAGAAAGCTTTTGTTCCTGGAATAAATCCAGGTAGTTATTTACGTGGGAAAATTCCTTTGAAAGCTGTCATGATACTGACTCCACTCTGTTTCCATTCAGAGCCTCGGAAGAAAGCTAAATATTTTTTTCTGTGGCTTATCCCATTTGTGAAGCCCTTCTGACACTTAAATCTTGCTTGAGTTATACTTCAGACACATCACTTGTAACTCTCACTCTGGGGGAGGGGGGGTTGGTCTATTCTTGGCATCTCTAGCTTATACTAGAGACAAGATAGAAGGAAAATGACTTGTCTAGATTCCCTGCTTCTCAGTCCACTGCTTCGGCCAAAAAGCTGTTATATTTGAAGCATGCTCACTTGCATGGTAGGGGCCCACAAATACTGTATATGTTTGCCTAGGGCCCAATATAGTGTTGATTCAGCCCTGTCACTTTCTCAGGAGACTTGCTGTCTCCATAAGAACTGTTCTGTTTTCTACCTACACTATGCTGCTCTCAGTAAATTAGAGCCACATGGTGACCAAGCTCCCTCACTATTCTTGTTTTATTTACATTCTCTTATATGCTGTGCTATTCTGCATCAGTGTGGTTTACATTGAACAAACTGAAATTACATTGAACAGGGCATTGAACTTCAAGATAACTATTTTACAGGGAACAAGGACTATGGAGGGTTAAGTAGCTTGCCCAAGACTACAAGGAGCACCCATGGGACTAGAAACCCCAGTCCTTCCAGCCTAAGGTTGCTGTCCTCTAGTGGGATTTGAACCCATGGCCTTCTGGCCTGAAGTACCTTGACCCAACCACTAGGCCACTCCTCCACTCCTTATGAAAAAGAGAGAGTGAACAATGTAGGAATTTGGGCACCATCTGGCTCAAATTCACTGAAAATGTGAAAAAAATCTGGTCCAGAGGAAATACTGCCAACAAAACTCTTGAGAAAGTACTGGGAGGGGGGGGGGGGGCAGGATTAACAAATTAGGGACAGAACTGATTTGGCGGGGTTTGGGATAAACACAGCTGGTGTAGGTTGGCTGGTAGGAAAGGTGGATGGGAGGATGAGACTAACTGCGATGAGATTGAAGAAGGCTGGGTGTTTGAGGAAAAGTATGATGGGGAGAAGAGCAAGAGGATTGGGATGGAGGGTTGTGGGAAAGATGGACTTCAGGAAGGGGTATACATCTGAGCATCTGGACTGCATCCTCAGAGGACTACCCCAGTCCAGATGTATCATTGAAAGGAGACCCCCCTACACGTCCTTCACCAGGTTACCAGAAACCTTTCTGAGGATGGTCTTGGTTCTCATATGGATGTTTAGAAACATAGAAAAACATAGAAAAATGACGACAGAAAAAGACTAGTCTGTCCTTCCATATCAACAACAACAGTCCCCTTTTTTTCCTTTAGAGAACCTCTGTGTTTGTCCCATGCTTTTTTGAATTCAGATACCGTCCTCATCTCTACCACCTCCACTGGGGAGACTATTCCACGGATCCACCACTCTTTCCGTAAAGAAATATGTTTTTTCCAAAGTAGCCTCTGCTTGAAAACTAATGAAGATCATTATTGTAGTTCTTCATGTTCCTCAAATATTTTATTTTCATTCATAGTAGCCTTCATTCTCCATTGAAAGACTAATTCAAACAGGGTGCCTACTTGTCTTTATAAAATAGTAGCATATAAGTATCCAAGATGGTGCTTTAAGTTAAGATGTGGACATTTATTTTAGCCCTGGTACTGCTGTAAATGTTTGCGCCTATATTTTTCAATTATGCACATAAATTATAGCATTTTAAAATGTATGTGTGTACTTGTGCATTCTGCCAATGCTAAAGTATAGAAAATTAAGGTGCAGTCACTTACACCAGCTCTAGAGGTGGAACTAATGTGCGTATGCCCGTATTCTATAAAACTATTGTGTAAGGGTGTGCACAACAAAGAAAGGACTAGCAGTCAAGAAATCCAATGGTGTATTACTCTTGGTAGAATGGCTATGAAGGACCTAGACAAGATTCTCAAAAGCAGAGATGTCTGTCTCCATACAAAGATTTGACTTGTCCAAGCCATGGTATTTTCAATAATGTTATATGGATGCGAAAGTTGGACAGTGGAAAAGACAGACAGGAAGAAAATTGATGCCTTTGAATTATGGTAGCTGATGAATACTGTGTATATCATGGACTGCCCGAAGAACAAACCAGTCAGTACTAGAGGAGATCAAACCTAAGCTTTCCTTAGAAGCTCAGATGACAAAACTTTGACTTTCATACTTTGGACACATCATTGGAGAAAGACATCATGCTTGGCAAGATAGAAGGTCAACCCAAAAGAGAAAAGCCGGCAATGAGATGGATCGATACAATAACAGCAGCTATGGGTGTCACTCTATCAACAATGAGCCGCTTGGCTGAAGACCAAACAAAGTTTAACTATCCAGAGGGTCACCAGGAGGTGACACCGACTCGACGGCACTTAACAACAAAGGGTGTGCTCTGCCCATGTGCACACCCACAGTAAAAATATGACAATGGGTTATGCATGCATATTTATAAAATAGCACCTATCCCATTTCCCCAAGCAAGTGCCCCCTTATACATGTCAGTGACTAGAATGCCACAATTTACATGCATAACTTTCCTCAGCCCTTTTAGAATTACCCTCTTAATGCATGGTTAAAGGTTTTGTCTCTGGCTAACTCTATGGAAAGATGCTGAAAACGTTCCAACAGTTACCGCAGAGCCCTTTGCAGTTACTGCATGATAAGTGCAAACCGTTTTAGGAAAAGAGTCCCTACGCCATTAGTGACTTTATGGATTTCTGCTTCTTCATAAGCATAGTAAGGGAGGTTTCAGTTCTGGATTTTTTGCCCCTGGTTATTTTCTGTGGTGATAGAGGGTCCTGTTTGCACATTTTGACACGCTGCAATTTTGCAAAAGCTGCTTTTATTTTTTTCCTTATTTACCACTGGATCTGACAAATTACAAATGGGATATGCATTTAGAAGAGATGAGACACTTTACTTGCTGAGGTACTGATTTTTGTCTTGCTCTCAGAAAGCAGATCTCTCATACATCTTTCTGGCCCCAAGTTCCCTACTGACAGAATTAAAATGAACATTAATTTATTTTACTTGTCCACCTATTTTCCATTATTTTATGTGTCTATATATCTTTCCAAATTCCAATATTTTAATGGATGGTCATGTTATAACAATCAGTGCTTAGTTTAATGACCTAAGAGCACTCTTGTATTGTTTATTATTTATTTATATTTCTTATATACCGCGCTATTATCAGTGTGGTTTACAGTTGAAACAGAACATACTACAATGTAACAGGTCACATTGAGTTTACATTGAACAGGGGTAGTAAACATGGAAGAAACCGGGGGAACTATATACAAATTATGAATTGTCAAAATATTCCCATAGTTTAATTATTAATATTAAAAATTTTGTGCCATACAGCTGGCCACGTCACGTTTGACCAAAAACATTGCATTAGGCATGTGATTCAGCACCTGTAAATTACCATTCATGAGGTTAAAATTGCTAGTTTTAATTATGAATCACCACGGAGGGCTTCCTGTAGTTTAGTTCCCGCCCTGACGTTGAATCAACACTGGCACAAGCTGTTTGGTCAGGTCACGATAGTGCACTGATTGCAGCCATCATGGAGACGGGCACAGTTGTGTTGTCCTCCTTCCTAGCATGACTGCTGTCATATTACAGTCTTTGTGTTTTTATGGCTTTTAGCATAGAATACTAAGCCGTATTGAAAGCATCAGGGAAACTAATAAAAACTAACAAATGATCTGATTTTCACTTGACTCTGTTCTGCATTGATAAGGACTCCAGCACAGCTTAAAATTCCTTGTGGGATGACATCAGCATGCCTCAAACTATCCAAGGGGCATGTTTACTAAAGGGCGGTAAGGGAGCAAGTGTGCCGTTAACGTGCGTTATCGGCACCTGTGAGCAGTAAACGTTGCGGAAAGCACAGATAACGCTGGATTAACATCGCAGAAGCGGGTCCCTTAGTGTTAAGGTGAAAGGAGATGGAGAGTGGACGGGGATAGTGTGTGCTCCATGTGTTAGGGTGTTACCATGTGTTAGAGCTCCCAGCTCTGGGAATCCTAATGCCATCAGAAAGCTCGCTATTTCTGAGGGGAGAGAGAGCCTATTTAAATGTATGCAATGTGTTCCACCCACCAGAGTTCCCAAACTTGTGATAGTAGTGCCTCATTGGCAGCAACAGCATGGTGCCCTATTAAGAAAGGGCACTATGTTGCTGGTGCAAATTCAGCAAAGAAGGTGTCTTATGAGTGATGCAGTGGGGCTGGCTGTTCGACAAGGCCACTGCCTAGGGTGTATGTACATCTGTGTTGTCTGGTATGACACCACTGTGACAGTGGTAGCACCTGTACATGCTCCCGCAGACAAAAATAAATCATTCCACCCCCACTGCCACCATGCTAGCACAGTCACAGCAGCTGCAGTATGCCGCAGATGAAACATTGTCCAAGCCGTGTGTGTCCGGTACAACGCTGCAGTTGTCACTGTCAGTGGGATGGCAAGTATGTGAGCAACAGGTACAACGAAGCACATGTGATCTCTCCCTCCTGAGGTCTAAGGCATAAGTTCATTTATTGCAGGGCTTGCTCTGGGGACCAGGCGATGTGTGCCCTCCCTCACAATCAGGGTGACTGCAGAAACTGGTCATTTGCACATATGGCAGCTGTCATATGCAGGAAGCACACATTGTCCCTGCATAGTACAGTGCTGATGTGATGGATCGCTGCATTCTCCATATGGCCATCAGTTGCATATATATGCTCAGATTGTGCAGTGCATCATGGGTAATAGAGGGACTAACCGATACCGGCACCCAGGGTTCCAATTGCATCCATAGTGGTGACTCTGATCACTGGAGCAATGCCTACTACCTTCTTGTCTTCTATGATGGTGATAATCATGTGCATGATCCCCCAAGGAGGGCAGGATGGTCAGCGATGCACTGCAGGGGTCATGAATGTGGTTTGCATTAGGTGTACGTGTAGATGTACCTGTCTTGCAGTGTACAGCAGGTGAGAAGGGACTGCATGCCCTGCACATGGGTTGCCTCAGGGGTTGGTGCCACACTGCAGTGCAGAGGACCTCTGCGTACGACTGTTGTTTGGCACATATGACTTGGCCTTTGGACAAGGGAGTATTCTGCAGCTGCGCGTGTTATGCAGTTAGTGTACTGAGTATGCAGTGCAGTGCGTACTGCATGGGCACCACTGTAGGCAGGCCCAAGGTGTGGTGTACCACTGTCTCAGACTGTGCCAGCCACATTGTTGCATGTCCTGGGTTTTCCCAATTGCAGGCAGGGACCTGCAGTCTCTTTGATTCTAGAAAGTGCTATGGAGAAAATTGTGGAGCTGTAGCCTAATGGTTAGATCACTGGCCTGGTAAGCAACAAACCAGGGTTTGATTCCCACTTGTTCTCTTTGTGGCTGTGGGAAATTTATTGCAATATACTGCCAGAAACAGTCTGGGGTCTGCATTGACTGGAGGACACACGTTCTTATACTTTTTTTATGTGTTACAATAGCACATTGGGCCTGCAAACATGCACATTGCAATCAAGCCCATCTGACAGCATGACTTTATTGGCTCAGCTGTAGCTCATTGCAAAGGATCAGACATGTTCACCCTGCAGATGTATGACACATGAGTTGTACATGATTGGAATATTTCATCATAACTGTGACTGAACATCTGTGGCTCTATCACATGTATGCAGTACATGCAGGCACATCCCACACCTGGGATAGCCACTTGCAGGGATCATCAAACATCCTTACTTGCTCCATATGGCCAATATGAGAGATACTTGTCCAGATGTTATATGCACATGTGTCAGGAGGATTGTATGGTGGTTAGAAAAGCTGACACAGCTGTCATACCCAAATGGCTGGTATTGAGACTTCCCCATGGCACAGCTACACTTTTTTAAAAAAAATTAGGTTTTATAGATTTATACAAATCAAATAAGTAACAAGGCCATGCAATAGGTAATATATTTCTCAAAAGAAAAAAAAGCAATCAATACAGATACAATCATAGCATTAGTCCACATCACAAGAGACTAAGGAGTACAATTATGCCAGAAATCAAACAGAAATGATAATAGAGGTCCACCGAGGGAGAAAAAAAAGGGACCTATTATCCAGACGGAGGGCAATAAATTCTAAAGGTACCCATTCCCACAACTTCCTGTCTAATACGAACTTTTCTAATTGAGAAAAATAAAAGAAAGTATACGTTATCCCCTGATATGTGATAATGCACTTACAGGGATAGTGTAGAAAGAAAATGGCTCCCATTTCCACAACTTTGGATTTTAATGCTAGGAATCTCCTATGATGCATTTGTGTACTCCTTGAAACATCCGGAAATATATTCAACCGTTGCCCACAGAAAGGTGTCTCCTTGTTTTTAAAAAAGGATTTCAATACTCAAAGTTCATCCATCACACATAAAAAAGAAACTAACAAAGTAGCCCTCCTTACAATTGTATAAGTAGACTCCTCGAGGAAATTAGTTAAATCCTGATTGAGATCTGATGAAAGTATATCCATCCGCTCCCCTTCTGTATCCAGCAGGTGTTTGCCTGAGGGTGAATAGAAACATTTTTAGGTAACTACCTTATCTGGAAAAAGCAAAATCTCCTTAAAGTATTTATCTAACAAAATTTCAGCAGATAGTAACGAGGACTTAGGAAAATTAAGAATGCAAAGATTATTAACCCTGGTATAATTTTCCATAACCTCTAATTTATAATGGATTGAGAATGAGTCGCTGATGGCAGCAACACTACTCTCCTGTAATTTCTGCAGCTGACCTCCCAGTTTGGAGATGTTATTAGCTACCTCCAGCAGCCTGTTGTCAACCTCCTGAAATTCCTGTACAGACTCCTGTGTAAAAGTACAAAGAGATTTAATAGTAGTGCTAATTTTAGAATCAATATTAACCAGAGCCAGCCATAAATCTTTCAAGGTAATATCTTCAGCAGGCATTTTCAAGTCACTTAAACCTTCTAAGGCCACCGGCCTCAGTAGAGAACCAGGGGTGGAGGGCACAAATATATCAAAAGTAGGAACTGACAGTCGAAGACATTTGTGGATTTAGGAACACAGGTGGAGACCTCTCCACGGAGCTGAGTGGCCTTTTGTGTGACACAAGAAAGTGTCTATCCAAAAAGCCATACACCTTACCCTCAGATGCTTGTGAGATGGCAGTTCCAGACCCATCTTTTGTAGCTTTGCATTTCAACATCTTCCAGAAAGAAGTCAATAAAAACAACAGTACCTTTCTTGCAGAACAATGCTTCCAGCTTAGTATGCTCTAAGTGCACCGAATGGGCACCAAAGGGGCATGATGAGCCCCTTTGGACATGCCCTTTCAGGTCACGGCCCCAAGGGCCTCAGGGGCTGATGTTATAGGGCTGCAGGATCCACTCCACGGTTCCCGGTCTGAAAAGTGGCCAACCAGCTGCCTGCAAACTCACCGCAAATGGATTTGCTTCCGCTAGCGGCACAGCTCCAGCCACTACTCACTCTCAGGCTCTTCAATCTCTCACTACACTTTTTTCACACACACTACAATGGCATTTGTGTGGCCACATCAAGTACATCAGGGCAGCAAGGCCATACCACATGTCCATCTACCGCCATCCATCCTTCAGCCCATCCATCAGCATATGCCCGTTGTACAGTCATATATTCTCCTGTCAGTTGCTATGCCATGGCCCACACAGAAACATTTTAAAAGTTAGGATGTATCACTCACACGTCTCCTGTGAATGATGTACACGTCACCACTCCTGCTTGGTCATCCTTTCTCGACCAGGGTACACTTCTTCCTAATCCTCTGCCACACACAGACATTACAGCATATTACTTGGGCACCTCTCACTGATACAGTACAGATGCCTCCCACATGCTCATCCTACTTGCTGACTGACAGCTCTTACCTTTCCTTCCAACCATCACCTAAAATGTGGCTCATAGAGGCTCCCTTATCCCGTGTTAAGGTGACTGCCATTTTCGGGCGTTAAGGTGCACGCTTGACACCTTAATGCTCAATAAGTAGAGCAAAGCACCCTTACCACCAAAATGCCTACTGCCCCCCCTGGCCTTACCGCACAATGACACCCTTACCGCTGTCGTTACCGCTTGCTAACCTTAATACGTTTTAGTAAACATACCCCTACGTTTTTATTCCCATAGATGGATTTTAAAAAAAAAGCCTTAAATCAAGCCTTAAGCCTAGATCCAATCGAATGGGGGAAAAAATGGTCAGGTTGTTATTTTTTAATGTAACATCATGATAGAGCACCACAATTATTGTAAAAAATAAAAGGATCCCTATGTATCGTATGATGCAATGTTGAACATCAGCATGATACAAGCTTGTGTTTAATAAAGTTGTTTACTATTTTATGCCATTGAAAAGATCAATTAGTACTTTAGTTGGATTTCTCTCTGTATTTCCCCACTCCTCAACTGACTTTTCTCTCTGGGATCTGGAATGATACCTCACGTCTATTTGCATCTATGCGTTCCCTGAACTCAGAGCTGCATCAATCTCCCCAGAAAGGTTTTTTCCTCCCAAATATGGCCAGAACCTCATTGCACTATAAAGGTCTTTATAAAGGTCCATCACACACACACACACACACACATACACACACACTCACACACACACACTTGAATACTAAATCATATATCCTAACCTTTTTGTAAATAACATCTATAAATAGCAATGTCAGCTCGCTGACATTCCCCTGTAAATCCAGTAGTATACAAAAGCATACACCCTGTAAATAGTTTTAACAACTTACTGTTCTGTTTTATGTAAAAAGTTAAAAAGTTATATGTAAAAAGTTAAAAAGTTCTTGTTCTATGTAATGTTATACGAATGTATACAATTGTTCCATGTAAACCGCCCCTGATCTCTGGAAGGGGCGGTATAGAAGAAATAGATAAATAAATAAAATAAATAAAAAGGTCTTGGTGGAAGTCCTCTTGCTCTAAAGTTTTATTGGTCAGAGGACATCATCAAATACTTTAAGTTGCAAAGTCCACTCACCTAGCTTTCAACACACAACTCCCCGCCCCAGTCCCACATATGCTTTCTTCTGCTGAAACAAAGCAAAAGGCAGAACACTCCTCCCTTTTCCCTTGACCCAAAGATTGGTCTTGTACTACAGGGCCCACTCTCTATAAAGCCTGTGGTTCCTGGCTGCTGAGCTCTGAGCTTAAATCTTGGAGACCAAAAAGGTAATTTTTCCTCCAAAACCTTTCTATTTAATAACTCAGTGACATCATGCCTATTAAATAAATCATTGGCATTACAAACTCCTCCCTTGGCGCTTCCTAGTGGGGAAAGCCAACTTGAAAAATCGCTCGGCTTTTTATTATATTTTCTTCAGTGACCAAAGCAATGACTAGAAAGATATACTATCCTCTACACAGAACCACAGCCCAGAAGAGCAGATTAAGGACAAGATGGTTTACAGTGAGCATTGAAGAAAATGGCCAAAGAGACATACTGTATGTCGATTCTGTGCTGGAAACAGTGACTCAACTCATAGGTGGCTGTGAAGTTCTGATGGCTGAAACGTTTTATACAGTACACCCCACACATTGGAAACTTTTTAATCACTACAACATTACTGTCCCTGAAAAGCACTGAGATCATGATCCTAAAAGAATTAAGAGTTTATGATCACTGGGACATCCCATTCTGACAGATAAGAAACTGGATGCGAAGAAACCTGATATAGTGATAAAGGAGAAAAACACCAGTGCGACATTGATAATAGAGATGTCAATTCCAAATAATTATTCTGTGAATCACATAGAGAGGGAGAAGATCATGAAGATCATGAAGTACCAGAAGAAAATTTGGCAGAAAAATACAGAAATCTTTCCCATCGTATTGGGAGTCACAGACTCGATGAAGAATTTCCAGTCACATCTTGACAAACTACCCATACATGTTGTTGTTGTTGTTGTTAAGTGCCGTTGAGTCGGAGTCGACTCATGGCGATCCTCTGGATAGCTATCCTAAATTGTGTTCGGTCTTCAGTCAGGCGGCTCATTGTTGACAGACTGGTACCCGTAGCTGCTGTTATTGTATCGATCCATCTCATTGCTGGCCTTCCTCTTTTGCGTTGACCTTCTATCTTGCCAAGCATGATGTCTTTCTCTAATGATCTCTCTCTTTGCATGATGTGTCCAAAGTATGAAAGTCGAAGTCTTGTCATCTGGGCTTCTAAAGAAAGCTTA
The DNA here is from genome assembly GCA_033557465.1 of Ichthyophis bannanicus. Taxonomy (NCBI): domain Eukaryota; kingdom Metazoa; phylum Chordata; class Amphibia; order Gymnophiona; family Ichthyophiidae; genus Ichthyophis; species Ichthyophis bannanicus. The sequence goes on along the minus strand of CM066035.1, from coordinate 661,429,983 downwards.
GGTTTGATCTCCTCTAGTACCGACTGGTTTGTTCTTCGGGCAGTCCATGGTATACACAGTATTCGCCGCCAGCACCATAATTCAAAGGCATCAATTTTCTTCCTGTCTGTCTTTTTCACTGTCCAGCTTTCACATCCATATGATGTTATTGAAAATACCATGGCTTGAAGGAAGCTCTCTTTGGCACAATACAAGTACTACGACGAGTAGTAGCAGAAAGTTTGAGACTGAGATCATACTCCACATACCCTGGCTTAGGAGTGACGTATATGACTGTCATGGTATTCATTTGTAGTTTGCATCAGCACAACACTGTCAGTGAGAGGAGCAGCTTAGGAGATGCATGTTTTACAGGGAAGGGTGGGGCCATTCATGGGTATATAGTGGCGATGGGCAGGATCAAAATCATCCAGGGTTTCAGAATACGGTGAGTGTGGGGATGTACAAAGCCCTTTGCTGCGTATAGCTGTGTCTCATATTCCATAGTGCTTTGTTTGTGCCGCACTGAAAATTACTATATTCTGAAAAGCTGGAAGTTTTTGATCCCACCTGTCTCCGCTATATACCCATGAATGGCCACGCCCCCCTGTAAAACATGCATTTCCTAAGCTGCTCCTCTCACTGACAGTGTTGTGCTGATGCAAACTACACATGAATACTAATCTACATAATAATTAGGCCCCGTAATAAGTATTCAACATTTCTTTTATTGTCAAGTGAAACACATATAATCTGAATCACTAAGTCATTTTATATTTCAACAGCATAGTCATATAAAGTCTATGGGGGGGTTGTTTTAGAAGCCTTGTTTGTACTTTGTACATATGAAAATAAACACAGAGACATGCAAAGCACAGAGACATACCCAGAGCCATTTTAGAAGTCGGGTCTGTGGACGTCCCTACAGGGGAGTGGTGTAGCCGTGTCTAGGGCATTCCCAAGAACTTGGACATCCTTGCCTCATTTCAGAAATGTCCTAGACATCTCAAGCTGCATCAAAGGTTATACCTGCTCCAGGTACAAATAAGCATCTGAAAGGTGCTTGTTTTGCCAAGCAAACATCTGGAGGGTGTGGAGGAGGTGGTACACTTATGTCCCTTTTATGTTACATTTTGACAAAGAATTCTAATGGAGAATGGGGACCTGTGTTTTCATTTTGCCACGCCTCTGGACATCTTCGTAGGCAACCTTGCTTGAGATGGATGTCCTCGCCCCACGGTTTCATAGCGGGAATGCCTATATGGATGCCGGCACGGGCGTCTACATCGGCGACATCTATGTTTTTAAAACTGGACCAAAACAAAGACATCCCCGGCATTGTTCTGCATGTTCTGCCTTGGATGCCCCATACTACACTTTGATGCCCTTTCTAAAATGCCACTTTTTATGACACAACAGCATAGGGATTTATAATTTACCCCAAAATGATAAAGTCATAAACATTAATGAATAGTACTGGCTAGAGAAACTTCCAGGGCTGTCTCCTGTTTATTTTTAATCAAGGAAAAGTTTTAAAAAAATGGATGCTAATGATATTTTACTATCGCAGGAATTTAATACAAGGAATGAGCATCTCAATGATTCTGTAGAACTGTTTTGTTATTGTAGCTACGTATATAAAGAGGTTGATTTTCAACAGGATGCTCAGGAAATAATTTGAAGCATCTAATCTAAACATTTCAGATTATACTTTATTTTATTTTATTTAACATTTCTTATATACCGCCTTTCATGATATCAAGGTGGTTTACATTGAACAAACTGAAATTACATTGAACAGGGCATTATAACTTGGAGATAACTATTTTACAGGGAACATGGGCTATGGAGGGTTAAGTGGCTTGCCCAAGACCACAAGGAGCACCTGTGGGACTAGAAACCCCAGTCCTTCCGGCCCAAGGTTGCTGTCCTCTAGTGGGATTTGAACGCCTGACCTTCCGGCCTGAAGTACCTTGCCCCAACCACTAGGCCACTCCTCCACTAGGCCACTCCTCCACTACCTGTATTCAGTAGAGCTCTACATTCAGCTAGTATCACTCATCAGTGTAGTTTCCTTTCTTACTTTGGGGGACAAAGGGTAAGGAAGTCATACTGGCAGTGGGGGCAGGGGGACCAGTTAATCATTAGTGACTACAACTGGAGAAGGGTTGATGTGGTAGCTCGTCACAAAAGTGGTAATAGGGAAGAGGTGATAAACGATAGTCCATTAAGCCTTACCTCTGTGGTGGGAAAAGTAATGGAGGAGCACTTGAAAGAAAGAATAGTGGACTTTCTGGAAGCCAATGGCATGCATAATTGGTTTCCTAGACCATGGGATGCTGTTCCAAGGGTTGCAGAGCAGAGATGGCATCCATCTGTCCAAGAAAGGTCAACGCATCTTCAGTAGTAGACTGGCTAATCTACTGAAGAGGGCTTTAAACTAGATTCGTTGGGGATGGGTGAAGAAAGCTCCCAGGTAGGTGAAAGCCCCCACGTAGGTGATACATTAAATACCTTTATGGAAATAGGTAACAGGGGTAACATATGGAAAGCAGTGTGTATAAATGCCCGTAGCATGGGAAATAAGATCCCTGATGTTGAAGCTTTGGTGGGAGTGGCTGACTTGGATTTAGTGGCAGTTACAGAAACATGGTTCACAGAAAACCATGATTGAGATGTAACTATACCTGGCTATACTTTATTTAGAAAGGACAGGGTAGGAAGAAGGGGAGGAGGAGTAGCACTATATGTAAAAACTACTATTAAAGCTTTGGAATTACAGAGCTTAAAAGGGAGAGAGGAGGCATTGTGGGTTAAACTAGAAAGAGGGAAAGAGAAATCTATTTGCATTGGTGTGATATACAGACCTCCCTCACAAGAGGAAGAGGTGGACAGAGAGTTAATTGAAGACATACGCAGCATTGCTAGGAAAGGGGTAGTGCTACTGATAGGAGATTTCAATATGCCAGATGTTGATTGGCACATTCCTGCTGCAGTATCATCTAGAAGTAAGGAGATCCTGGATTCTCTACAGGCAATTGGTAACAGAATCCACATGTGAAGGAGCCATACTGGACTCGGTGCTTACCAATGGTGAAAGTGTTTCTAATGTTGTAGTGGGAGATCATTTTACATCCAGTGATCACCAGATGGTGTGGTTCAGTATTAGGACGAGGGATATTAGAATCCATTCAAAGGTGAGGATCTTAGACTTTAGGAAGACTAACTTTGCGAAGATGGGCCAATACCTCAGGGAGTATTTAGTGGGATGGGAACAGCTGGGGGATGTAGAAAACCAGTGGGCAAAACTGAAAGGCGATATTTTAAGGGCAACCAACCTTTTTGTTAAAATGGTAAATAAAGGTAAAAGGAAAAGGAGACCACTATGGCTTTCGAAAGAAGTAGCTGAAAAAGTGAAGAAAAAGATGGAGGCCTTCATGAAATACAAGAGATCACAGAGAGAGAAAGACAGGCATCTATATTTGGAAAAACTTAGAGAAGCTAGCAAAGTAGTCAGGAAGGCAAAGATTCAAAAGGAGGAGGAAATAGCCAATGCAATAAAATGGGGGGATAAGACATTTTTCAGATATTTTAGTGAGAAGAGGAAGGGTAAAAGTGGTAGTTAGACCCAAGGGTGCAGGAGAGGAATATGTAGAAGCTGATAAGGATAAAACGGAATTGCTTAACAAATATTTCTGTTCTGTGTTCACAGATGAAGAACCAGGAACAGGACCTCAGAAAACACCCACAAACAGGAACAGAAGCGAGGTACATCTTGAACAATTTTCAGAAGACTGTGTTTGTGAGAAACTAGCTCAACTTAAAGTAGACAAAGCGATGGGATCAGAGGGGATACACCTTAGAATACTAAGGGAACTTGGGGACATTCTAGCAGCTCCACTGACTGACCTTTTCAATGCCTCGTTGGAGTCGGGAGTGGTGCCAAAGGACTGGAGAGAGGCTCATGTGATGCCTTTATGCAAAAGCGGAAGTAAGGATGTGGTTGAAAACTACAGGCTGGTTAGTTTAACTTCGGTGGTGAGCAAAATATTGGAAACACTGCTGATAGAGAAAATAGTGAGGTTTCTGGAGTCCAGCAGATTACAGGATCCAAGGCAGCATGGATTTACCAGAGGCAGGTCTTGTCATAGAAATCTGATTGATTTCTTTGACTGGGTGACCAGGGAGTTGGACCAAGGGAGAGCCCTAGATGTGGTGTATTGAGATTTAGTAAAGCCTTTGACACTGTTCCTCACAGGCGACTTATAAACAAACTGAGCACCTTAGGGATGGACCCTAAAGTTACTGCTTGGGTTAGAAATTTGTTGGGTGGGAGGCGACAAAGAGAACAGGTAAATGGAGTTCACTCTGAGGAGAAGGATGTTACCAGTGGTGTGCCCCAGTGATCTGTCCTTGGTCTGATTCTTTTTAACTTCTTTGTTAGTGATATAGCAGAAGGGCTGTCGGGTAAGGTTTGCCTCTTTGCTGATGATACCAAAATCTGCAATAGAGTAGACACTCAGGAAGGTGTAGATAACATGAGGCAGGATCTAGCTAAGCTTGAAGAATGGTCTAGAATTTGGCAGCTGGGATTTAATGTTAAAAAATTTAAGGTCATGCATTTGAGCTGCAGTAATCCAAGGGAGCAATATAGTATAGGGGGTGAAGTACTTTTGTCCACTAAAGAAGAGGAGGACCTAGGCGTGGTTGTGTCTGATGATCTTAAAGTAGCTAAACAGGTAGAAAAGGCGACAGCAAAAGCTAGAAGGATGCTTGGGTGCATACGGAGAGGAATGGCTAGCAGAAAAAAGGAGGTGGTAATGCCTCTGTATAAGTCTTTGGTGCGACCTCATTTGGAGTATAGTGTGCAATTCTGGAGACCGCACCTTCAAAAGGATGTGAACAGGATGGAGTCGGTGCAGAGGGTGGCTACTAAAATGATTAGTGGTCTTCATTATAAAGCATATGAGGACAGACTTAAGGATCTTAATATGTACGCCTTAGAGGAAAGGTGGGATAGAGGTGATATGATTGAGATGTTTAAATTCCTCCGTGGCTTAAATGTTCAGGGAGAGAGCCTCTTTCAATTGAAAGCAAGTTCTGTTATGAGGGGACATGGGATGGGGGTGAAGGGAAATAGATTCAGGAGTGATATGCGGAAATATTTCTTTACGGCAAGAGTAGTGGATCTGTGGAATAGTCTCCCAGTGGAGGTGGTAGAGATGAGGACAGTAACTGAATTCAAAAAAGAATGGGAGAAACACAGAGGATCTCTAAAGGTAAAAAGGGGACTGTTGTAGTTGTTGATATGGAAGGACAGACTAGATAGGCCACGTGGTCTTTTTCTGTCATCATATTTCTGTGTTTCTAGGCAACATAGTTTTACCAGGCGAAGATCATGCCAAACAAAATTTGATTGAGTTTTTTGACTGGATGACCAGAGAACTAGATTGAGGGCATGCAATGGATGTGATATACCTAGATTTTCAGCAAAGCCTTTGATATTGTTTCTCATAGGAGGCTTGTCAATGAACTGAGTAGCCTGGGGATAGATCCCAAGGTGGTGAATTAGATCAAAAATTGGTTGACTGACAGACAACAGAAGGTGGTGGTAAATAGAACTCACTCAGAAGAAAGGAAAGTGTGCCTCAGGGATCAGGTTCCTGGGACTGGTACTGTTTAATGCATTTGTGAGTGATAGTGCAGAAGGACTGAATGGAAAAGTCTGCCATTTTGCAGATGACATGAAAATTTGCAACTGAGTGGATATTTCTGAGGGGAGTGGACAACATGAAGAAAGATTTAACACTGGAAGAAGAATGGTCTAATGCTTGGCAGTTAAGATTTAATGTGAAGAAGTGCAGTCATGCACTTGGGTTGCAGAAATCCAAAGGAATCGTATGCAATAGGGGGAGAGAGAGGTTGTTGTGCGTAGACCAGGAGAGGGAACTCAGAGTGCTAGTGTCTGAGGATCTCAGGGTGGCGTAACAATGCGACAAGGCAGTAGCCAAAGCCAGAAGGATACTAGGCTACATGCAAAGAGGAATAACCAGCAGAAAGGAGGAAGTATTAATGCCCCTGTACAAGTCATTGGTGAGGCCTCACTTGGAGTATTGTGTTCAATTTTGGAGATCATATCTCACAAAGGATATAAAAAGATCTGAAATGATTCAAAGGAAGGCAACCAAAATGATTTGGAGCCTGCGCCAGAAGATCTATAAGAAGATTCTTGAAGACCTAAATATGTATACCCTAGAGGAGAAGAGAGACAGGGGAGATATGATACAAACATTTAAATACTTAGAGGGTATTAACAACAAACCTTTTTCAAAGAAGAGGAAGTTGTAAAACTAGAGGGTATACAATGAAGCTGTAAGGCAGTAAACTTAAAAGCAACATGAGGAAATACTTTTTCACTAAAAGGGTAGTGGATGCTTGGAATGCCCTCCCGATGGAGGTGATGGGGCAAATACAGTGACGGAATTCAAAATGGCATGGGAAAGACACAGTGGATCTCTTTATAGCAAGAGGATAAAATCAAAGCAACCTTAAGTAACTTTTATACTCAATAAATAGAGAGGGGCTGACCTGCACCGAGCAGCAGGTACAACCCTAAACACAGGCATAAAGGGAGGTGACCTGCACGGAGCTGCAGTTACACCCACTCTAGCCACCTTACTGGGCTGACTAGATGGACCATATTGGTCTTTATCTGCCATCATATACTATGCTACTATGTTATTTGGAGGGGCACCATCCCCCCATGCCTCACTGCCAACTACACCATTCAATATCCCCCTTAATTCCACCTATGGCCAGAAGGACCACTTTTTAAATATATAAACATGTCAAGGGGCAGGTGTAAATCCTGACATGGACAATTTTGGGCTTACGCGTGCATTCCCCTATATGCAGGGCTGCTGCTGCCATAAGGTGAACTATTATATTGTTTACATACAGTAACACCAGGAGGTTTAAATTTAACCCTCGGATTGCCTGTATAGGTTCCCTTAAATATCTCCCCAAATTGTGGGCTAGGTTTGATGGTCTGTTTATATCTTATGTTGTATGTATTAATTTCCATTATTTCATCAAAAGTTTCTTTATGCTTGCTTTTGTAAGTTTTGTTAAAATTTCAAATAAAAAAAAAAAAAAAAAAAAATTTAACCCTTGATTGGTGGAGTTTGGTGAACTGAATTGATTTTTCGGATAGCCAATGGGAGCCCAGATTTATTACCACAGACAAGGGGTTGATCTTTAAAAAGAAGAGAACAGGAAGCAGGGGAGTGACGTAATTTGCATGAAGAAGGACCGGGAGAATCAAGGTCTGAAACACGATGTTTGTGTACAATAAGGATACGTCTTGGAATGAATTTCTGCTTCAATTTAGATATATTTTGGAATGAATTTCTGCTTTAAGGCTTGACTATGTTGGATTGTGAATAACTTGGATACGTTGAGATGTGAGGGTGTTGGAGAGTACGATTAAGCACAGGTGTGAAAGAGGAGACCTTATTAGGTAGCTGATCTGGTGGAAAGAACTGTCCGGTTTGGATGCCACACGTCTAACGGCTGTTTTGATGACCAGCTATTAAGGTCCTGTAAGAAGAATACGAAAAAGAGGCTTCTTCATGTTAAGTGGAGACCTTATTATACAGCTGATCTTGTGTAAAGAACTTTCAGGTTTGGATGCCGAATGTGTAACGGTTGTTTTGGTGATCAGCTATTGGGGTCTTGAAAAAAGAAGATTCTTCAAGCTAAGTACTTTTCAAGTTGTCCTTTAATTTACTCAGGTATCTGAGGGTAATTTGATAATTATTCCTCGGGCTGATGGTATGAGAGTTTGTATACTCTTTTTAATAGAATAACAAGGAATATTTGTTACAGGAGAGGAAAAGTTTCCTTTCAAGACAAATAATCCAACAAAATTTTTTTTTCTGTTTCTGAGATTTTATTTATTTACGTTCTCTTATATACCGCACTATTCTGCATCAGTGCAGTTTACATTGAACAAACTGAAATTACATTGAACAGGGCATTATAACTTGGAGATAACTATTTTACAGGGAACATGGGCTATGGAGGGTTAAGTGGCTTGTCCAAGACCACAAGGAGCACCTGTGGGACTAGAAACCCCAGTCCTTCTGGCCCAAGGTTGCTGTCCTCTAGTGGGATTTGAACCCCTGACCTTCTGGCCTGAAGTACCTTGCCCCAACCACTAGGTCACTCCTCCAGGATAGGATAGTGAGCTAGGGCAATGTCCAGTGGCACAACCTGAATTGGCCCTGTACATTCCGGCAGCTGGTCCCGCCCTTGCTCTGCTCAAGCACCGCCCCCATCCAGCACTTCCCGTACAAATGCCCTGTACATGTGGGGAGCACAGGAGACAGAATCGGCTTCAGGAGCTATGCATGGGTTGGACATCCGGGCTGTAAGTCCAACCCCGCTATTCATGTTCCGGAATGCCAGCCTATATGTATATATCATGATGCCCTCAGAATGCCCCAGACACACTATCTTTATTCAATTTATAAGTCAAAACAGATTATTCATTCGGCATTATTCATGTGAAAGGTAAATCTATAACAGGCCACCTATGTGTGATGGCTGAGTAGACACCTATTTCAAGCCTATTTTATGGACACATTGACATCTATGTGTCTTTATAAAATACTGTCACAAATCCTGCAGAAATCGCATCTATGATGAGCCTGTGCACATTTACACTATCTAGAGAACAAATACAAATCTGCTTGCATTTCATGCAGACTCCTCCCCTGAACATGGGTCGCCTAAAAGTACACAGCTTCATGGCACCGCACATAACCACTAGGGTAAATTTATAAGAGGCTTTTACACAAGAAAAATTAATGATAAGATTACCCCTATCATGCCGCTAATATATATACATTTTTAAAAGCACCTATACATCTGGCATGGCGCTAAATATGTAAACGCTTTTGAATATCTGGCTGAAAGAGGGTTTTTTTCCATTTGATCATTTTATTAAGTATTTAGTATCATTACAAACATCACTTAACATGTATCAAACTACACATAACATTCATGTATCAAAGTTCCCACAACATTTGTATTTATTAACAATTATATATTCTATTTATTAATTCATATATTACTCTAAATACTCTTTATATCATTCCCTTTCTAACCACTCTCACCCACCCTCCCCCGCTCATCCATCCTCATCCATTATTGAATTAATATCCTCTCTCCTTTCACCCAATCACCATTTATCCTTCCAGTGAAATTTTATTTAAATTTTGTATAAAATCCCCCTCATATTTTCTCTAGCACGCCCACTCATTCTTCCTTCCATTTTTCCAACCACTTACACAAACTCTTCCATTGTTCCACAACTTTCTCACCTGTCCCCCGCCTCATCTCCGTCAATCTATGCATCAAACACATCTCTGCCGCTCTTTTCACAAATCCTGCCTTATGTGGCATGGATTTCCCCTGCCAATGTTGTGCTATTTCATTTCTAGCAGCTACTATACAGTGATGTATCACTCCACTAACTCTCTTTGCAATGTCCACATCTAATTGATGGAGTAAACAAATCTCTGGCTTTCTTTGTATTCAATATCCTGTCATGTTATATATGAACTCCAAAATCTCAATCCAAAAGGCTTGTATCCACTTACAATTCCACCACATATGAAAGAGTTTTTAAGAATTCAAGAAAAACAAATGTCCAGGCTAACTGCATAGATTTAAGAGACAGAGGAAAATTACAGTTTTGATCATGCAAAGATTTGACCGCCCTTCTTTCTACCATACAATCAGACAGTCGGCATAATATTTTCATTAATGAAAACGAATTATGAAGTAATCTGTACCATTGTTCTTAAAACATTAACATTTTATGATTATCAGGTATATAATTAGCTTATTTCTAAGTAGTTGTGAATAGAAAATGAAATGTCTAAACATATTATGTGATCAGTGAATAAATGGTTACCCATTTCAGCTATATCTGCAGGTAAAGGTGAAAGGGTAATTCTTCCTGGCCATTTTATCCACCTCCAGCACATACTCTCCGGATACTTGTCTGCATATTGATTAATCAAGAATTTTATTTTGAAACTTTTTTCTCCCATTTTTGCACTATGCCAAAGATTTTTTGAAAACAGGGCCCCAGAATGTTTCAGATCATACCACTACTGCTGCCCATTGCCCATGTCATGAACCCCCCCCCAAGATGTGCTGTGGTCAACAGGATTTTCTGTAGTTACAGTTCTTGGCTGGTGAAAACTGATCTGCACCCTCTAGCAGACATGCCAGTCTTTCAGTTCTTCCAGCATCATGACCTGTGAACACTATAGAACTCTATACTTCCTACTGATGTTTCATTGACCCATAGTCCCACACTACAATATTTATGGAATGATGAATTATTAATTTTGGTTCTTGTAATACAATTTGAAAAAAAAGAGAGATGAAGCCACTCCCTTTGAACTTCTAAAATAAATTTCTAAAGAAATATTTCTGTCTGATGATAAAGATGAGTTCAGAAGTTCAATAAATAAGAGAATACAGTCTTCACCGGTAGCATTAGCCTTCAGCACCCAAAGCAGCGTAATTATTGATTGTACTATACTGACAGCATTGTGCCAAAAGCAATATGAATATAGAAATAACATATCAAACCTTATCTGAAATCTTTTATCCCAATCAATATTATATTATTATGTGGCTAATAGTGTGTTACTCTGTATTGCAGGTTATTTATTTAACCATTCTTAGAATTGGTGAACTTTCTACTCTACCATGCTTTTCTTTCATAGGCCAAATGTGTGTGTTGAGCAGTATGAACGTCACGAATATCATTTAATTGACATAAATGCTAGGAATGAAAAAAAATATCATGCCTCAAGGTAAATAAATCCAAAGAACAGTCCACACTGAGGGATCCAAAACACCACCAACTATTGAAGATTCCACATAATCACACAAGTATGAAAAGGAGAAAATCTATATATGTTTTTGTCAGACTATGCTTCAAAGATCAGCCAACATAAGCATGACCTGCCGAACATAGTCCATGTTAATTTATTTAATATACAAGTTAAGAAACTATTGAAAAAGCTGTGAAATTTTAATGATAAAAGTCTAACAGGCCCAAAATCTAAAACATATCCCAGATATTGTTAATAATCATGCTGACGCAGAATCTGCATTTCAAACTTAATCAAATGTAATGTAGACTTATATACCACTAAGGTCCCAATCGGAATGGTTCGGTGCGGATTACAAGAAGAATGAACTCTAAACAAAGATTCTAAAATATATTAATTAGAATTAAACAGCCAAGTTTTAAAAAAATTTCAAAAATAAAAGAGAGAAAAATAATTTTTTAACTTAATTGGTAGTTCAGACGAACATTTCGCAGCCATATAGGGAATAGTAGGTACAAAGAGGACTTTAATTCCCCTAGAGGAGGGGGAAATAACAATGAACAGAACAATTGGAAACCTAGTGACTTATGTGTTAAAAAAGGAAGCAACAAGGCTGAAAAACGTGTGGGAACAAATGTATTAAAAAATTTATATACCTTAAGCCAGTGTAGCTTATGAAGAAGAGGGGTCACTGCTGTATACCGAGATTGTACCATAAATAAGGCACACTGACATGTTTTGACATAATTGTAGGTGCATAATTTGGCGCTGTGAACAATTCATAAACAGTATGTTTCCATAATCCAAAGATGCCAAAATATAACTCTGCACAAGAAGACAAAAATGACCAAATGAAAAATATGGCCTAATTCTACACAGTTGTTGTAACTTAAAGAAAAAATATGAAACTACCGAATTGACGTGAGCCGTAAAAAAAGGCTATCATCAATTAAAATACCGAGAACTTGGGGGACTGGTTCAGACCGGAGTCCTAACTGTTCTAATGCTTGGGTTAGTAAATCTGGGTTTAGAGTTATTAAAACATAAGACTTTTGTCTTTAAGGCATTCAGTTGTATCCAAATAATTTTTGACCATCTCTCTAATTGCAGAACAGCATTCCCTATCACTTGATAAAAATCACTAGATGCGAAAAGGTCTGCAAAATCAAAATATCATCCGCATATGAATATAATAAAAAATTTGCACGATTAATAACTGAGGCAGCTTGAACCCGGTGCTCCCTGCTTCCCCCCCCCACCCACCTTCCCAGGTATCCCCCCCACCCTGCCACACCAGCCCAAACCAACCGCCCCCACTCCCCCCCCCAACTCCAGAAAATACCACAAACACAAATTGGGAATCAACTGGTCACAGCTTTATTAACTTTACATAATCTACCAGAACATTCTAAGTCACAACATAACCTTTGCAACAACCCAACAAGCGAAACGGGCCCTCACCAGCCGTGTCATTAGCAAGGTGACCCTGTTCCACTTCTGCCGCGGCTGAGCCAGCAGCAAACTTCCGTCCCCCCCTTTCCCCGGCCTCACCATGTCATTAGCAAAAGCTGGCAGGGGTTATCCGGGTTGGGGGCAACCAACCCCCACCCCAATTCCAGTTTAATGCTCCAGACCCTGGAAACCTCCGTGATCCCGCCCCCCCCCACCAGCTGTGACAACCCTCCCCCCCCAACCACCCATAAAGGGTGGGAGGGTGGGAAGCCAGCGGCACGATGCTCCTCTTCTGCCCCTTCTGCCGCCAAAATCCCGTCCAGCAGCGTGCCTCTGCATGCTTCCCGGGACACCACCCCACCCAATGGCTCTCCCAGCTGTCAATCACTGGAGAGCCAATGGGTTCAAAAAATGCCCCCCCCCAACTCCCGCCTCCGTGCCTGCCGGCCGCGCACAGGGTCCCCGCACCAGGCCGTGTGCCCGGTGGATGCCACTGGGGACCCCGCCCCGCGGCTCAGCAATAACCGAGGCAGCTTGGACCCAGTGCTCCCTGCTTCCCCCCCCCCCACCTTCCCAGGTATCCCTCCCCCACCCTGCCACACCAGCCCAAACCAACCACCCCACTCCCCCCCCAACTCCAGAAAATATCACAAACACAAATTGGGAATCAACTGGTCGCAGCTTTATTAACTTTACATAATGTACCAGAACATTCTCAGTCACAACATAACCTTTGCAACAACCCAACAAGCGAAACGGGCCCTCACCAGCCGTGTCATTAGCAAGGTGACCCCGTTCCACTTCTGCCGTGGCTGAGCCAGCAGCAAACTTCCATTCCCCCCCCCTTCCCCCGGCCTTGCCATGTCATTAGCAAAAGCCGGCAGGGGTTATCCGGGTTGGGGGCAACTGACCCCCGCCCCAATTCCAGTTTAATGCTCCGGACCCCGGAAACCTCCGGGATCCCGCCACCCGGCACAGGAGACTTTAACGTCCCTGCGTCGCCCCCCCCCAAAACCAAGCTGCGACCAGCAAACCTCCCTTTGCACAATCCATTCCAATGCCTCCTGCCAATCATTGAGCAGCAAGTCAACCCCCGCTGGGGATAAATGCACCCCATCCTGCCTATACAGCCCCCCACAATCCACTTCCGCCCAAGCGTGCAAGATTTGATAACCCCCGTGCTCACAAACCCAATGACCAATCTTCCAATTGACCTTTGTCAGGCCGCGAGACCAGCGGCGCTGATGTCGTCAGGCAGGCCTTGGAATGATGTCAGACCATAACAGAATAACTCTGAAACATCTGAAGAACCTCTGCCAAGTCCCTCCGCACTGCTCTGATCAACTGCTTACATGTCCAAGAAACCAGGTCATTACCACCCAAGTGCAGGAGTATCGCTGCAGGCTCATTCCGCACTCGCCTGTGGTGCCGAAGCAAAGGCAATAACTGTGGCCACCGCAGCCCACGTTCGCCCAGCCATAGGACGGACATCACATCCGGGTCAAGACTCAAATTAAGCCCTAGCGGCCGCGTCGCTGCCTGCTGTCCCGCCCAATGCACAAATGAATGGCCGATCATCCAACAGCCGGAAGGACATTGCCCAAAATCTGGATGAGAAACAAGCAGTTAGCTACCGATGGACAGGTACCCTCCCCTCATAAGCATATATAACCCAGGAAGGCCTGTGACTGCCATCTGCCAATGTGTTGTATCTCCCTATCCGACAGCCCTGCCACCGCCGCCGAACTGGTAGCCGGCCAATATGGAAGGAATGCGGAGCAAACTGGCGAGGATTAGTGCCCACGTGCCGCAAAAGCCTCCGCAGGACCGCCGCCACCTGGTAGCACGTCAACCAGCGAGAATCCTTGTGCAGAAAAAACACCCCACCAGCTGCCGGGCGTACGCACAAGTACTCTCTCACTGCTGCCACTGGGCACGTAGCAAGATTCGCCAACTCATTCAGCACCACGCACCGACCTCTTCCCTGTTTTTGATCTAATCAATCTAACCCGCAACTGCCCATCCCTGACCTGCACATGCTCGCATCCCAGGCAACCACTACCTTCGTAACGGCCGGAGTTCGCCACCAACTCCCCCATCCGAAACGCACTGAAAAATGCCAGACAAAAAACCTCCCTGAACAGCCTGGCCTCGTAAGGCGACGCTGCCACCCTGGGTAACTCCGCGCAAAGCCTGGCGAGCAACTCGTGCGTAATGGGTAGCCTAGAATCACCAGGAGTTGGCCCAGTCTCCGGGCCAAAAACCCTGATGCCGCGTATCCCCATCCCGCAGCTCTTGCAAAAAATGTAAAGCCAGCGAGATGGCTCCGCACCGATGCCCGGGACACACCGTTTCCTTTCGCCCAAACAACATACTGTCCCATTAAACTGTTGGAGGTGAGGCCTGGCTGCCAACCTTGGGACTCCAGGAAGTCGACCACCTTATCGCAGCCCCTCAGATAGGCCATCCATGTCGCCCTGGACACTGAACCACGCAGCAGGTTCACCATCTCTTCATGCCAACCTGCCATAATCGCTTGGGAACCACCAATCCCACAGCGTCCGCCTCTGGTGCCAGGTTCGGAACAGCTCCCATTTGAAACGAGAAAGTGCATCCGCGATTTTATTAGTGCATCCTGATATATGCCTAGCCCTGACCCACACATTCAACCATAAACAAGCTAACACCACATCCCTCATCAGTGCCGTGACGTGCACACAGCATGGAGTATAATGATTCACCACGCTGACCACTGCTTCGTTATCGCACCACCAAATAACTCTACAATTCCGAAGCTTATTGGGCCACAAATGCAACACCACTAAAATAGGAAACAGCTCCAAGAAAGTAATATTGCTAGTCAAACCCGAGGCCCACCATGACTGCAGCCAGCAATCGGCACACCACGCCCCCCCCAAAATAGATGCCCAGCCCCGCACCTCCTGCAGCATCAGTGTACAGCTGTAAATCCACACTAGACGTCACCGGCTGCATCATAACCGACGTCCTATTAAAATCTGCTAAAAATTCGTCCCACACTCTTAAGTCCGCCTTCATAATCCTTGACATCCGAATGCAATGATGCGGCCTCCACATCCCCACTGTAGCCGCAGCCAACTGCCGCAAAAGAAACACCCCCATAGGAATGACACAGCATGCAAAATTCAAGGAACCTAGCAAGCCTTGCAGCTCCCACAAAGACAACTTCGCCGAGGTCAACCCACTAGCCACCAACGCTCTCAACTTCACCACCTTCTCCATCGGGAGCCGCGCAACCATTTCCAGCGAGTCAATCTCCACTCCGAGGAATGTGATCCTACTTGCTGGGCCTTCCATTTTATCCGCGGCCAGCAGCAACCCCCAGGCGTCCGCCATGTCCAGGAAGCCTTGCAATAATTGCTGGCACTCGTCAGAATGCGCCACACTGACGAAGAATAAATCATCCAAATAATGGACCACGTGCGCACAACCGACCTTCTGCACCAGTGCCCAATGCAAAAATGAACTAAACTTATCAAAATAGGCACAAGAAACCGAGCAACCCATAGGCATACATTTGTCTACATAAAACTCATCTTCAAAGCAAAAACCTAACAAACGAAAAGCAGACGGGTGCACTGGCAACAAGTGAAAGGCTGACTCAATGTCTACCTTCACCATCCAAGCTCCGGGACCACATTTCCTAACCAAATCCAACGCCTCATCAAAAGAAGCGTAGCGCACCGTGCACAATTCTCTTGGAATGTGATCGTTCACCGATGATCCCATGGGATCAACCGAAACTTCCCCGACTCCTTCTTAGGCACCACCCCCAGCGGAGTCACCACTAAGTTCGCGATCAGAAGCTCTGCAAAAGGACCCGCAATTCTCCCCAAGACCAACTCCGCCGCCATCTTCTCCCGCACCACAGTGGAATAACGCCATACCGAAGGGGAATTCCGTGCTCTCTTCCCGACAACCATCCTGTGCACCGGTATAACGAAACCAAACTGAAACCCTAATTCTAACACCTTCCTATCCTTCCCCTTTGGATAGCGCCGCAACCAAGGCTTTATCGCATCCAAGTGTATTGGTGTCGGCGCCAACCCCAACACATCCTCTCTACTTGGAAGCCGGTGAGGGCGCCAATGCAATCCCCTTCCTAATACATTTGAGCACTGAGTGCCCACCACCGCAGACCGAGCAGGCGTGCCGGAACTTACAATCGGGAAAAGGACACAAAGACTTGTTAAATCGCCAACAGATGTACCCCGTGCCCCCCCCCTGCTCTCTGCTGGGCCCCCCTCCCCCTGCACGAAAGGAACGACCCAACCCAGCCGCACTCGTCATCCCACCCCTCACACCCCCTCCCCCCCCAGGACCGGCCCTAACCGACATTTGTGTCAACCATAGATTGATGTCCTGAGTACCCCATGACAATACCTTGCTGTCCTCCATCTTGTCCCTGAACATTTCGTCATAGTTCAACGAAGCCCACTCCTCATGTGTCTGAGCCGCCTCCAAAATCGAGTCCGCGTATGCTAACATGCCGTAATCCTCCGGAGAACGCCGACCCCACACACTAGCCAACCACAAAAAGGCTCTCGTCCAGTTTACCACCGTATGTGACACCTTTCGAATCCGTCCAGCCTTCTCATCCTCTTTGCGCTTCTTTCTACTCTCGCCCAAGCGCTTTCTGCCCTCCAATAGTCTGAAGATGTCTTTGTACCGTCTTTGCCTAATTTCCTGACGCAGATGCCTTGGGACCCCCTCCCATAGCTCGGAGAAGGAGACCAATGAAGGCGTGCCCTTCCCCCCCCCCCCCCGAGTGCACTGTCTGCACCCCTCCCCCCCTGAGCTCTCCGCTCCGGACAATGACACCGAGGGGTCGTCCGTCGAGAAAGAGGATGACCCTGAACCGTGACTTCACCAGTGTGAATGCTTTTTCTTCCTTTTTGCCTTGGACCCCTCCCCTTCCAGCACGTCACCTGACACCACCCCGCCCCCTCCCTGTGCCAGAGGCTCACCTGCTGCAGCTGCATCCAGAGCATGAGCCGCCCTTACGCTGCTCGTTGTCCCACCACTCTCCAATCCGTACTGCTGGAGCTCTCCGTCCTCTGCATTGGCATCCGTGGGCCACGGAAGGGGCCTTGATGAAGCTCCCGCATCAGCCGTCCACAACCGCTGCATTCCAGATCCTTGCCCTGCAAGTGGAAACGTCGCCAGGTCCTGTAAAGGCATAAAAGACAACACCGGGGGAGGGGCAGGTGTATGCCAAATGGGTTGCCAAGCCCCCAAACACTCTGCCCTCGAAGATCCCTGCCCCCCACCCACCCAATGCTCCCATGACGCAGGGGCCCCAGGAGTCCTAAAGCCACCGTGCCCTCCCTACGGCCCCATGGGGAATGTAACACCCGGACCTCCGCCAGTGACACCTTGCCACGGGGTGGCACAGCTGCCAACCCCCCGCCCCCCACCCCACCCACCAGGCCCTGCTTCGCCCAGCCCATCCCCTGCAACCCCTCCCCCACGCTCGCCGAGCCCCCTTCGGCCCCGCTAACACTTGTCCCCTGGGGAAGCAGGGCATCAGTGTGAACCAATGCGGTGTTGCCCACCCTGTCCGGAAGCCCCGACTCACTCATCTGAGGCCCTGCCACACCCACCTCCGGCTCCCTCACCCCCCACCGTGAGGGTCCCCCCCTACGCATACTGGGTAGGGCTGCAGTCCCCCCTCCGCCACCCCAGCTCTCCTAGATTTACCTGCCCCCCTACCCCTAGGCCCTCGACCAGACTGGTCCCCCTACCCCCAAATCTCCCCTGCCTCATTAGTTACTGCACCCCTTTCCCGCTGAGGAGGAACTCCACCCTCCCCCCCAGCCCTCTCTCCCCTGCCCACACTCCTAAACCGACCCCTACAAGAAGGCATCCCACTCCAAAATCAGCACCCCCCCCCCCCTTCTCAATTGTCTCCGTTTACCATCCTTTCCTCTTCGGTCCTCCTCTCTTTTTTTTTTTTTTTTTTTAAACTATCCCCCCACTAAAGCTTCCAGCTGTACTTGCTGGTCTTCGCCCTCTACAGCTGCTCTGTTGAGCCTGCCTCCGCACAAGCGCTCCTCTGCCGCCCCCTTCTCCAAACCGGCACAGCTCCCACGATCCAGTGCTCTGGGCCCCGAGAGACCGATCATGCCGCTCCCGGCTCCCTCGTCCGCCTCACCAAAGCCCCCCGAAGCTAGCAAGCCAGCGGCACAACGCTCCTCTTCTGCCCCTTCTGCCGCCAAAATCTCGTCCAGCAGTGTGCCTCTGCATGCTGCCTGGGGCGCCGCCCCACCCATTGGCTCTCCCAGCTGTCAATCGCCTGAGAGCCAATGGGTTCAAAAAATGCCCCCCCAACTCCCGCCTCCGTGCCTGCCGTCCATGCGCAGGGTCCCCGCACCGGGCTGTGCACCTGGTTACTGGATGCCGCCGTGGACCCCGCCCCATGGCTCGGCAACAATTTCCATCATTTTATTTATTTATTTTATTTATTTAACTGTATGCTTATACCACTTTTCACCGGGTCTAAGTGGTATACATAGAACAACAGATAGAACTGCTACATTGAAACAGCGAACAAATTTATGTACAATGGTAAAAACCTATATGCATTTTCTGAAGTTACATTGGGAACAGTATGTGAGCTTATGTACAGAAACGATAGGTTGTATATATTTAGCCAGTGATATGCTTAGTTAGAGCGGATGAGTGCAGCAGGAGGAGGGAAAGGGGGGAGTGAGGGGGTGGATCAATATGTAGAGGAGTGAGGGAATGGAAACGTGGATTCCATGATTTAAGTATGGCATGAATGGATATACGTGTCGGAAGATTATGCCTAAACCACTGAAGTTAAACTTCTAACAGTGGATGATTTCCAGCTAAGTATTTTTGCTCTGAAGCAAAACTGTGAATGTTGTTTTAAGTTTGCAATGCAGATTCTGTGTCAGCATGATTATTAACAATATCTGAGATATGTATAGATTTTAATCATTATAATTTCACAGCTTTTTCAATAGTTTCTTAATTTGTATATTAAATAAATTAAAATGGACTATGTTTGGCAGGTCATGCTTTTATTGGCTGATCTTTGAAGCCTAGTCCAACAAAAACACGTGGAGGCACATTCTGGTTCCTGCATGTCTGGCCCAATGGCCGTGCAAAAACTGGACATGCAGGAGATGGACCTCAATCTGCCGCCGTAAGGCCCAAATGTAACTATGACAGCAGAATTGGGGACTTGGACGTCTGGGTGCTCCCCTTATACCAACGAGATCGGCATGTGGGGAGCTGCCCTTGATGCCAGAATGTCGTGGCTGGGGTGTGGGAGCTGTGGTATTCTGGCACCATGGCAATGAGCCGTCCATCTGAGGGCTCGGAATGCCATAGCCCTTGTCCGCCCCTGCAGACTGTGATCCAGCCAGCACCGGAGGCCCCCGTGGCCCAGATCATTGCTGCAGGGACACAGCGTGGCCAGACGCCTGTGTTGCGGGGGAGTGTAGCGCACGTTGTGGGGGACACCTGGGACTTATTCCACCTTCGGGATAAAATAAGCCAGGCGTGCAGCTGTGTGCCGGTGGATGTACAGGGCCCTGACCTGAATAGGCCCTGTACATCCAGGCACCTTGCCACTCCCCCGCTCTGTTCTGCCTCTGTTCTTCTCCCTCCAGCCCCCGTCCAGTGCTCCCCGCACAAACGCAGTGTACGTGCGGAGAGTGCTGGGAGCAGAATCGTGTTCTGGGGCTGAGCACAGGTTGGACGTTCACCTCAGACGTCCAACTCTGCTGTCCAGGTTACAGAGTAACGGCTCTACTGTATATATTTTCTTCTTTCATACTTGTGTGATTATGTGGGATCTTCAATAGGTTGATTAAGGAAAGTAAAGGCAAGCATGTGCTGAAATGAATCCATGAAAGAAGATCAAAACCAAAACAAATTGAAAGTGTCTCTTTATAGTGTGAACAACGTTTAAGTATACCCCACACCTACATATGTGCTGATTTCATGTTTATAATAGTTTTTGCTGTATAAGAAATATTTGCTGTATATAGGGTTGTTAAGAGGGGTGTATAATGATTCATAAAATTGTATGGTATCCATGCTCTATAGTATAAATGAGGGGAGAGATATTTAAGCAGACCGTTGATGTGTTAAGTCTGGCAGATGCTTGACTCCGTTGTGGGTAATCAGCTCTGCATATGATTTTCTGAGGTTTGCTTTCTCCCCCCTTGGGTTTGCTAATTGAACAATATTGTGATGAGGTGAGAAGTTGGAGCTGTTTTTGCTAAATGAAGTATCTACTTATAGTGTGACAAAATGGCACATGTCCCCTTCCTGCATTTGCAAACCCATTTATGTCTGGGGGGAGGGAGGATACAAAGAGGTTAGCAGGGGCTGAGGGGCTATATGAGGCATCGCTATAACTAGTGTTGTCTATAAATTTATGTTTCTTGAGACAGTGTGTGTGTGTGATGCAGAGGCAGAATCTGTGTGTGTGTGTGGGGGGGTGCAAGGATGGGATGTCTATGTGGGGGTGTGTACTGCGAGGGTGGAGTATCTGTGTGTGGTGTGGGAATGGTGTGGAGATAGTGTATGTGTGTATAGGGTGCAGAGGTGGTGTGTGTGTGTGTGTGTGTGTGCTGTAGAGGGTGTGTTATCTGTGTGGGTATATGTGTACAGTAGGGGGGTAGGGTGTTTCTAAAGCAGGGGTTCTCATCCCAGCCCTGGGAGCACACCTTGCCAGTTAGATTTTAAGGATAACCACAATGAATAGGCATGAAAGAGATTTGTATACACCACCTCCAATGTATGCTGTGCAGGCAAATCTCTCCTATGCATATTCACTGTGGTTATCCTGAAAAGTGGCTGGCTAGGTATATTGTGAATAGTGGGTTGAGAACCCCAGCTCTAGGGTGTATATGATTGTGTGTGTGTGGTGCGGGCATGGAGTGTCTTGAGTGTGTGTGTCGTGCAGGGTGGGTTGTATGTTTGTGGTGTGGGAGTAGGGTGTCTATGTGTATGTGTGGCAAGAGTGGTGTATGTGTGTTTGTGGTGCATGGATGGGGTGTCTGTGTATATGTATTTTTGGCACAGGGATGTGTTTTTGGCACAGGGTATCTGTGTGTGTATGTGCTAAGCAAGTAGGATGTCTCTAGGGTGCATGTGTAGTGTGGAGATGTGTGTGTGTGTGTGTGTGGTGCTGGGGTAGCATGTCTGTATGTGTAGTGCAGGGATAGGATGTGTGCTGTGGGAGGGTGGGGTACTGCTATCGACATATACGCATGCTGGCCTCTTACCCCCATGCATTTGTCTCCTCAACTTCCAACCCCTACACTCTCCCCTCGCCTCCCTCTCCTCCCATTGTCTCCCTTACACCCTCACCCCCAATCTCTCCCTTTCTTTCTCCTCCCTTGAGCACTCATGCCATGCTCTCAATCCCCCCCGTCTCCCTCCCTATTCTTCCTTTTCTAAACCCACTGCCCCTTTAAATTTCTCCTGCCTTCTTTCCCTTCCCCTTTCCCTGTGTCTAACCTTTTTCCAGGCATGTAGGTAGGCCCAGGGCTGTGCAGGGTTCTTTCTTCCTTTGCAGGTGAGAGACGGAGTCCCCGCCAGCAGACAGTAGTCTTCACTGTAATCACAGCCTTGTCTTCCTCTTCTACCCCTTCTACCCCTGGGAGATTGGGTCCCTGCTGGCAGACTCCTGCAGTCTTGGCCGCAGCCGTGGCTTCTTTATTCTTTGCTGGTGGAGGATGACTCTCCGAGGATGTGAGTGGAAATCCCTGTCTGCTTGTCTTAATCTGAACGCACAGGTTTCTTTGCACAAGCCCAAATCTCTATGCCTACAGACAGACAGGAACAGATGGAGCTTTCCCAGTAGATGCTACTGCTTATGCGAAGCACAGCTAACAAAATAATTCAGTTGTACTGGTATGCATTTTTAAGTTAACCTGAGACAATATGATACATTAATGTATCACTCTAACAATATTCTGCACCTATTAAGGCATTTTGCTAAGGAGTGGAGGAGTAGCCTAGTGGTTAGAACAACAGCCTAGTACCTAAGAGATAAAGGCTCAATTCCCACTGGCACTCCTTGTGACCTTGGGCAAGTCACTTTACCCATCATAGTCTTGGAAGGAAAAGCCTGGCAATCTACTTCTGGTCATACCTTGCCAAGAAAACCTAGGGGCTGCTGGGCTGCCAGAAGTCAGCACAGACTTGATAGAACTTTACAAAAAAAAAGTGACAAAATTCTGCCCAAGCAGTCCCCACAATGCGGGGAAGGGGAGCTGGGCTAGGCAGGGCAGAAAGGCAGCGGCAAACTTACTTTAACATGTTTTGCCATGCTGCTCTGCTCTTGTAAATCTGTTGCGGGCCCAGTGGCTATTTCTCAACAGGCCAAAGTCTCGCAATAACAGCCATGCTGTGAGACTTTGGTCTGACGAGGAACAGTCACCGGGCTCATGACAAAAAAGCGAAGGCAGAGGAGCAAACACAATGAAGTCAGTTTGCCGCCATTGCCATTGTCGCATGGGGGAGCACCACATGAAGGGGTGCCCCGCCCAGGAGAATGCACCACTGCCACGAAAAATGGGGGGGCCCCACATTGTAACTTATGCCACTGCTAAGCTTATACCCTGTTTTTCACAATGCATCAACTTATGACACAGGCTAACTAATATAACATAACATAAGAAATGCCATAGTGCATCAGACCAAGGACCATCAAGCCCAGTATCCTGTTTCCAACAGGGGCCAATCCAGGTCGCAAGTACCTGGCAGTTTCCCAAAAAGGTACAAAGGTTCCACAATGCTTGTCCCAGGCATGCAGTGGATTTACCGGGTTCTCTTTAATAATCTTTAATGACCTTTACTACTACTACTACTGAGCATTTGTGTAGCGCTACAAGTTGTACGCAGCACTGCACGGACATGTAAGAGACAGTCCCTGCTCATCAGAGCTTACAATCTAGTCAAGACAGACAACACAGAAGGTGTAGACAGGGATAAAACAAGGGGGAAAGGAAAAGAAACAAGGAGGTCAGATGAGTCAAGATCCAAAAGCAGCAGCGACGAGGTGAGTTTTCAGCCTGGATTTGAAAAGGGAACTTGCCCAAACTTTTTTAAACCCAGCTACATTAACAGCTTTTGTTACATCCTCTGGTAACGAATTCCAGAGTTGGATTACATATTGAATGAAAGAATATTTTCTCTTATTAGTTTTAAATGGGTTACATTGTAGCTTCAGTGCATGTCCCCTAGTCTTTCTACTTTTTGATAGAATAAACAACTGATCTATATTTACCTGCTCTACTCCATTCATTAATTTATAGACCTCTATCATATCTCCCTGCAGCCGTTTCTTTTCTAAGTTGAAGAGCCCTAACCTTTTAAGCCTCTCCTCATAGGGGTATCCTTCCATTTCCTTTACCATTTTGGTGGCTCTTCTCTGTACGTTTTCTAATTCCGCTATATCCTTTTTAAGGTATGGTGACCAGAACTGCACACAATATTCAAGGTGTGGTTGCACTGTGGAATGATACAGAGGCATTATAGTATCCTTTGGTTTTATTCTCCATTCCTTTCCTTATAATTCCTAGCATTCTATTTGCTTTCTTGGCTGCTGCTGCAAACTGGGTGGAGGATTTCAACATATTATCCACTATGACACCTAAATCCTTTTTCTGGGTGGTGGTTCCTAATGTGGAACCTTGCATCGTGTAATCATGCTTTGGGTTGTTCTTTCGTAAGTGCATAATTTTGCACAGAAGCATTTATAATCTGGATCACAAGTTGGTCACAACATCCTGAGGTAGCACCACTTCTTCAGGGCAGCCCTATTGCTTTGACCTCATCATTTAAATACTTGGGTGTAACACTTTTCTCATATGCCTCGGCCCATTGGCCGTGATGGCAGTGTTGGAGTCCTACTCACTCATTCCTGCCGGTTCTAGCCCCTCCTTCTTCCTTCATCTAATTTCTTTGCTTCCTTTGAAGTCCATGTCATCTGCCTATTTTCTCTACTACCTCTCCAGGTAACTTTTAGTGTCTGTTCTGGTAGTTTCTCCTCTACCGCCATCCCCTCTCAGTTGGTGTATCTCAAGGCTCTGTCTTGGGGCCTCTCCTTTTCTCTCTCTACACTAGGCCCCTTGGTGCACTTATTTCCTCCCATGGTTTTCAGTACCATCTTTATGCTGATGACTCTCAGATCTACCTTTTTGTACCTGAAATCTCTCCAGGAATCCTGGCCCAGATCTCTGCCTGCTTATCCAACATTGCTGCCTGGATGTCTCACCGCTGTCTGAAACTGAACATGGCCAAAACTGAGCTCCTTATCTTTGCCCCTAAACCCACCTCCCCCTTCCTCCCCTCTCTATTTCTGCAGATAACACGACACTCCTCCCTGTTTCCTCAGCTCACAACCTTGGGATCATCTTCGACTCTACTCTCTCTTTCTCTGCACACATCCAACAGACAGCTAAAACCTGTTGCTTCTTTCTCTACAACATTGGCAACAAACGTCCCTTCCTTTCTACAAACACTACAAAGACACTTATCCACTCTTCCCGTATAGACTATTGCAATCTCCTTCTTGCTGGTATCCCTCTGAATCATCTCTCTCCCCTTCAATCTGTTCAAAACTCAGCTATGTGGCTAATCTTCTGCCAGCCTCAATATGCTCGTATAACCCCTCTTCTCAAGTCACTTCACTGGCTCCCTTATTCATTTCTGTATCCATTTCAAACTTCTCCTACTGAACTATAAGTGCACTCATTCTGCTGCTCCTTACTACCTTTCCTCTCTTGTCTCTTCCTATACCCCTCTTCAGGAACTCTGCTCTTCTGTCAGATCCCTTCTTTTTGTGCCCTTCTCTTCTACTGCCAGCTCCAGACTTTGATCCTTCTACCTTGCTGCTCCTTATGCCTGGAACAAACTACCTGAGTCTGTACATCAGGTTTTATCTCTGGCCCTTTTCAAATCCAGGCTGAAAACTCACCTCTTCGAGGCTACTTTTGGATCCTGATCCACTTAGTCTCCTATGTGTTTCCTTACCATTCCCTTGGATATATCCTTGCCCTCAGCTATTGTGTTGTCTGTCTTGACTAGATTGCAATAGTAGTACTTGACTCCAACCTCTCTCTCTCACAACACATTGACTCTGTAGTTAAGACCTCTTTTAATGATCTCCAGAAATTTCACTCCAATTCTCTATTCCTGGATAGTTCTGCACAGATCACCCTTATCTTTAGCACTGTGATCTCTCGTGTTGACTACTGCAATTCTTTCTTTGCTGGCCTACCAAATATTGCTCTTAAATGATTACAGTCCATCCAAAATAGAGCCATCTGTCTTCTGGCATCTGCAGGAGGATATATGATCATGTCACTCCTCTTTTGATCTCTCATCACTGGTTTCCCGTGAATTCCCCCATTGAATACAAGATCCTCATTTTGATGCACAAGTCTATTTACCTGGCTGCTCCGGAATGCCTCTCACCCCTAATCATGCCCTATTGTCCAGCCTATCTACTACATTTAGTACATGCAAATCAGTTATGCCTGCCACAGGGACAGCCCGTCCATTGAGCAAGAATGTTGTTTGCACAGGGCCCCGCGTTTCAGATGGCCCCACGCAAACAACATTCTGCCCATCAGCCACTTTAAAAGAAAAAAGAAATTTGCTGCTGCCACTGCCGCCGTGGCAGTGGAAGAATGAAGTGTTTCCTGCAGTCAAGTGTCTCCCGTGAGGCCCCCCTGGCTGCCCGGCAGAGCCCACCTCAATCACTCTCCTCAGTGCGGCTTTCAGAGGCGCGAAGGGAAAGTGTCCCTCTCGCAGCTGTGTTAAGCCTGCCGGGGCTGATGAGAAATGTCCCATCAGTCTTTGAAAGCCACACCGAGGAGTGTGATTGAGGCGGGCTCTGCCGGGCAGCTGGGAGGGGCCCCATGGGAGACACTTGACTGCAAGAGACACTTCATTCTGCCGCTGCCACGGCAGCAGCAGCAAGTTTCTTTTTTCTTTTAAAGTTTCCCTGGGCTGATGGGGGTGGAGGGGGTTAGGACTGATAATGGGGTGATGGGGGGTTAGGACTGGTAATGGGCTATGGGGGGCTAAGACTGGTAATGGGCTGATAGGGGGTTAGGACAGGAGGTGGGCTGATGGGGGGGTTAGGATTGGAAACAGGGTGATGGGGGTTAGGACTGGTAATGGGCTATGGGGAGGGCTAGGACTGAAAATGGGGTGATGGGGGGTTAGGACTGGTAATGGGCTGGGGGAGTTGCTAGTACTGGAAATGGGCTGAGTGCAAGGGGGGACTTGAACTGCAAATAGCTGATAGGGATGGGGACTTGGAATGGAAATGGGCTATGGGGGGGCTAGGACTGGAAATAGGCTGATTGGGGATTAGGACTGGTAATGGGCTATGGGGGGCTAAGACTGGTAATGGGCTGATGGGGGGTTAGGACTGGAGATGGGCTGATGGGGTGTTTAGGACTGGTAATGGGCTATGGGAGGGGCTAAAACTGAAAATGGGGTGATGGGGGGCTTAGGACTGGTAATGGGTTATGGGGGGTTAGGATTGGTAATGGGCTGGGGATTGCTAGTACTGGAAATGGGCTGAGTGCAAGGGGGGACTTGAACTGCAAATAGCTGATGGGGATGGGGGCTTGGAATGGAAATGGGCTATGGGGGGGCTAGGACTGTAAAAAGGGTGATGGGGGGTTAGGACTGGTAATGGGTTATGGGGGCTAGGACTGGAAATAGGGTGATGGGGGGTTAGGACTGGTAATGGGCTATGGGGGCTAAGACTGGTAACGGGCTGATGGGGGGGTTAGGACTGGAGGTGGGCTGATGGGGGGTTAGGACTTGTAATGGGCTATGGGGGCTAAGACGGAAAATGGGGTGATGAGGGGATTAGGACTGGTAATGGGCTATGGGGGCAAGGCCTGGTAAGGGGCGGGGGGTGGCTGGTACTGGAAATGGGCTGAGTGGAAGGAGGGACTTGAACTGCAAATAGCTGATGGGGAGGGGGCTTGGAATGGAAATGGGCTGAGTGGAAGGGGGGCTTGAACTGCAAATAGCTGATGGGGAGGGGGCTTCGAATGGAAATGGGCTGTGAGGGGAGGGAGCTAGGACTGGAAATGGGCTGAGTGATGGGGGAGAGCTAGGACAGGAAATGGGCTGATGAAGGGGTTAGGATAGGACTGGAAATGGGCTGTTGGGGGGTGCTAAGATTGGAAATGGGCTGTGGTGGGGGCTTGGGTTGAAATGGACTCATGGAGGGGCTAGAACTCGAAGTAGGCTCATGGGGGGGCTTGGATTGGAAATGGGCTGAGTGGAGGGGAGCTAGGATTTGACATGGGTTGATGGTGGGGCTAGGAAAGGACTACAAATGGGCTGATGGGGAAATGGGATTGGAAATGAGCTCATGGAGGTACTCAGATTGGACTGGAAATGGACTGATGGTGGGGCTAGGATAGGATTGGAAATGGGCTGATGGGGGCTAGGAATGGAAATGGGCTGATGTAGGGACTAGAAGGGAGTGGATGCTGGGTGGGGCTGGAACTGGAAGGGAGCTGATGTTGGGGGAGGATTAGAATGGGATGGAGCTGGGAGAGTGAGATGGAGAGGGGAAAAATATTTTGTGTGGGAGGGAAGAAAAATCTACAATTGGCCGGGTATTGGGAGAGTAAGTGGGGATTGAGGATGGAGGGGTAAAATTTGAGTGGATGAAATAGGAAAGAGGAAAGAGCAAAAGGAGAAAGATTACTATGTTAAAGCAGATGTAGAGAGACAATGGAAAAAAACTAGAAGAGAGAAGAAAGGACAAATGGACAGCAGACAATGGAGAGTTAGCAGAAGACACGAAGAAACCAGAAGGAAGTGGCTGGAGCAATTGCAACTGAAAAAGAAATGCACAAAAGGTAGAAACATATCTCTTTATTTTGAATTTATTAACTGGAATATGTCAGCTCTGGGAAATGTGCATCATTAACGTCTGCGCTTTGTTTAGTACAAGAGGAAATTAATTTATAGTTTTATTTCTACAGTGTTGTTGTACATTCCAAGTTTGGCTTTTGGGGTTCCCAGTTGTCTTCCTGTTTCTAAATTATGATTCCTTGTTTGGTGATGGTCTATGTTCTGCATGTGTAACTGAGCTGAGGTATTATTTTTATGTAATTCCTATTTGACATTGCCACTTGTTCTCTTTCCCCAGTAGATCATGTATTGTTATTCTCTGAAATGTATTGGTTTAATATTTGCAGTGTTGCCTTTTGATAGGTAGGGTTTGGTGCTTTGTGAGTCCTGATAGTGCTATTATGATACAGCGGGTTTGCTATGGGTTTAAATGGGCAGTGTTTGTAGTAGTTCCTAATTTGCCTGGCAGTTGGCACAGGATTATAGTAATGTAGAAATCTTTTAGTCTTTCTTTATCCATACACTCATTAAGAGGCATGTTTACTAAAAGTTAGTGTATGGTACCATTATGCAAAGAATTATGCAAATGAGGCCCCTTATGCAAAAGAGGCCCCACACCGAGTCTCCACACATGGCCCCGCACCCCCCCCCCCCTTGGGCTGCCCCTGGCCTGCCACCATTAGTGCGGGCCCACTATGAATCAACTAGATGCTTTGCCTATTTTTCCTAGTCCCAACCCTATGGAATGCATAGCCATACCAGTCTTCATATTCAAGCCTCTTCTACCAGATTCAAATGAGACCTGAAGACCCTCCTTTTGAAATGGGCATTAGATATCCCATGAGTCATTGAAAAGCAGAATTGCCCCACCCTAGTCGTACATGTCACCCTTTTCCTCCTTGTTATGTCCATTGTCTCCCTACCTCCTGTTTTGTGCCTTCTTGGGTTATGTGCCATCCTATGTCTGTTCTGCCCTATGTCTCTTTCTACCTCTTTCCTGTCAATGATAATGAAGTCCTTTTCAGCCTAAATATTTTATTATCTTTGTAAACCACCTTGTCTAACTTGAAAAGGCAGTATAGCAAGCTCAAATAAACTATATACCATAAGACATCCTTGTCCTATTTCACCTAAATTATCAGCAGTTTCCACTGCTAGGAAAATCTCACGCTTGATTATAATAAATTTGATTTTGTCCTTTTGGTATCTCATGGTAGAATGTTTAGTATCTTATTTCATGCTTATGTATTATTCAATAGAACTTTTTAGTATCAGTAAGGAATTCCGTTTAGAACTCCAACCTTTTTTGTTCTTTCCTAGTTGATATCTGGGTAATCAGCCCATTGGTCTCCCTGCCATGTACTGATTCTTTGTTTCCTTCCTCAAGTCTCCTGCTGGGCTTTTTTTATATTTAGTTTATGTATTTCATTGAAAGATGGCATGTTAAAATTCTGGTAGATAATCAGAAATGATTTCACATATTTTTATAAAGAGAGCTTAATTTAACCAAATATTGTAAGATTATGGGACCTATTTACTAAACCATGCTAATCGTTAGCATGGGGCTTGCCACACAAGAAGTGTGCTAGGCTTAACAGTGTGAAGTGTGGAGTCTCATAGTAAAAATCCCACACTAACTGGTTAGCACATGAATGGGCAGGAATGGGGCAGGTTATAGGTGGAATGTGGGCATTGTGGGCACATTTCCATTATCATGGGTGTTATGGGAGCGTGCTAACCACAAATGTTGCCTTTAACATAGGTGCACATAATACCATTTCAAGTCTGATACCAATGCGCTAAGAGCAGGAGGATGGGTGCACTTGCCCCCTATTGTAAGCATGGGCCTCCGTTCAATTTTTTTGGCTCAGACATGAGCTAACATTTCACCTTTTAGTAAACATGCCCCTTTACCTGTTGGCCTTGAGTAACCATTGAACTTGTCTACAAGTGGAAGATCTGCTCTTTTATAGGCCTCAATCCTACAGATTTTCTGAGTCACAAACATGTCTGATTAGGGATTTGCAACATAGTATATTTTGGGGGGCTTGGCAGATTCCTGCAACTCTTTTGGACTTCCAGCTCAGTCAGGACGGGGCTAGAATCTGATGCCATAAACCTTCATTCACAACTGCTCAGGGCTTTTTTTCTTATTTTATATCCCCTTCAGGTTCACAGTGACATTCCTCAACTTGGGAGAAGGATAAGAGGCTCATATGCCAAGATTACGTCTAAACCCTAAATCCAACCACTAGGAGTCACTGTTGCACAGCAACTGGGACCTTGTGAATGCTGCCTCGGCAGCATCTTCAGGGACATCTGGCCTGGGGAGTAGAAGGCCTTCCCTTAGAATCTAATTCTCTTATGTTAACTCCAAATTTGCTTCCCTTAGTTATATGTAACCTCAAATTATTTGTGTTTGTTGTTCCATGTAAACCACCTTGGCATAAAGGCGGAATAAAAAAAACTGTTAAATAAAATCAATCAACCAATCAATCAGTCTTTTGCATGACTGAGTACAGCACTGTCATAGAGCTACCAGGCCAGATTCCAATATTTTTTTTAATGATGCAAGGCAGAAATTCAGGCCAGTTAGTTTATTTACTTACACATTGTTAGGCTATTATAATATTCTAAGCAGTTTACAAGTTTATTATACTACAATATAAAATACATAAAAGTACAACAATAAACAAATTATTACCATCATGTGTTAAACACTGTAGTACTCAACAAACAAACATGTTTTCAAACATTTCTTAAAAATTTTCAGCTGAGTTTCTAAATATAGTGAAGTAGATAAAGAATTCCATAAACTGTGGCTATAAATGGAAATGGAAGATTTCTAATTGAAACTTTCTTTGCAAGCTAGATGGACCATGATGGTCTTTATCTGCCATCATATACTATGTTGCTATCATATACTAAGCCACAAAGAGGGAATACCATTTAGAAAAATAGGTATTTGGAAAGATATTCTACCAAGAAATGCTTCAATCTTCATGTGGGCCCGATATTCAAAGTCATTTACATGGTTTAATGACCTGTAAACTATGTAAATGCCCCTCAGCAGGATATTATGCCACAGTAACACGGTTAGTGCTGCTGAATATCCACGAGTACTGCTGCTATACTCCCCGATGCTATGTGGGCTGTCCTAACGTTTGCCGCCAAAGCTAACCAGGCAGAGACTGAATATCACCGCTACCCAGATAGTTTTCGACTTCCACAGCTGATGCAGATATTCATTACCAGTGGCCGGATATGACCCCAGCATTGAATATCCATGTTTTGTGTTCAGCAGAGACAGCTAGGTGCTGTAATTGCCCTAGCCATCTCCACTGAATATCGGACCCTGCCTTCTTAACCGCAGATTTCAATTGTGGTAAGTTAGATTCCAAAATGACCTCTGAGTACTTTAACTGGTCACAAATCTGTATCTCATGCCCATTTACCCTTACAGCATCAGGTATCTTCAAATCTCAGCCGTCCCTTATAATCAACATCTGATTTCTATGAAAATTAACATTTGATTCCTGTTGAGTTAACCAAGTGGAAATCACTTCAGGGGTATTACGCATTTCACTAATGGTTGAAACTAGATCAATTGCACATGACAAATTCAGGCCAATATTTGTCAGGTTGTTGTATATCGAATACAAGGATAAATTAAATAACATCACTGATAAAATGGATCCCACAGGCTCCTTTGAAAGATTTAGGATACTGTCCTGACTTTAAGAAGGTTTTAAGCTGGCCCAAGAATGTACCAAGTCCAATAAAAAGATATCACCTGATTTTCCATTTTTGTATCTCCTTTTATCTGTAGCGATTTTAACGTTCACTTTGACTTATCTTTACCGTATCATTTGTAATTTGACTCAGCTTAATTTTCATCAGAAAGCTACTGTCATATGCTTGATTTGGTTTTCTTTCCTTGTATCAGTAAACATTTGATCTGTTCAATAATAAATGTGCAACCAGTTCCCTGGTCTGATTTGTTTAATCAAATATTTGATTATTGTCCGTGATTGCCATGTATAAACTAATAACGAGTGGAGAAAGTTTAAGCGTTTACTTTTTGATGCTATAAAATTTGAAGCAGAACAGCATTTTAAAAAGGGGTACGCCTAGAATAAGGACATTGATGAATTGGTGCAGGTATAGCATTCCTGAACGGCAAAACATTGTACCTTAGTAGTTAAGAACCGTAACACTTTTGTTGTCATCATAGTGCTCCTTGCTATGCAAATAAGTGTGCTGATTTGCAACAGATTCTTGAAAAGGTTAAACACACTTTGATGAAATTGTATTGAGGCATTGAATATTTATAGGCTGAATATTGATGATATTGGAAAGGAGCATCACATATACAGAATCAAAAATGCAACATCTAAACCTTCTGAATTACTTTTTATATTTAAAAAGTTATTGAGTGATCCATCGCCTCCCTTTGATGACATTACTCCAACTCCTCAACAATTTGTTGATTACTATAGCACAAAGAATTTGGCCACCAGTTCCCTTCTAATGGCTGGTGGTGTTTTACATGGCGACTCAAATGTAATATTTAGGTGAGATTCTTTTGTTCTGCTGAGTCTGAGCAGGTGATTGATGTATTGCAGGGCCATATCAAGGGCTGTGAGAGCAGTGTGGCTGCACAGGGATCAAGCAAAGAAGGGGGGCACTGATATTATCACTGGGCTTTCAGAAAGCTCAAAAAGAGTGAGTTACTGAATGTGGCTGGGCGGAGCGGGGGCACCTGATTCATTGGTCACACTGGGTGCACTTCTAGCTTGCTACTGTCCTGATATATCATATAGAATGAATTCCTCTACATGTCTCACAGGGTTCTGTGTTGTC
Source organism: Ichthyophis bannanicus (assembly GCA_033557465.1). Taxonomy (NCBI): domain Eukaryota; kingdom Metazoa; phylum Chordata; class Amphibia; order Gymnophiona; family Ichthyophiidae; genus Ichthyophis; species Ichthyophis bannanicus. The sequence continues at coordinate 661,396,846 of CM066035.1, read as the reverse complement.
TATGTCTCCTGTTTAATATCTACCTTCTTCAACCCTACCGCCTGCTGCATGAATTAGATGTTCAGTTTAGAATCTATGCAGCAAATATATTATTATTTACCTCCTTCTTGAAAGATTGGTGGCTGAATTTCCGCGGAACTCAGAATGACTACGGAATAATGGGTTATCTGTTAGTTTTACAAAGTCCAAAGCAATGATTGTTACCCCCAAAAATAACTGTTCCATGGCTAAGGTAATTAGATTAGATGGGAATGGGATAAAAGTTGTAAATGAAACCAGGTACCTTAGCATTACTTCGAACACCCACTTTTAAGCCACAGATTAAGAAAGTGATTCATTGAGCTACTTTTTAAGTTAAGGATGATTCAGAGACTGAAACATATTTTAGATTCTGATCATATTTAGAACTGTTGTACAAGCATTTATGTTACCTATCTTTGTCTGTTGTAATGTTACATGTCTTGGGTTGCCTGCTTTATCTGACTGATGCTTTACCGTTGATCCAAAATGTCACTGCGTGTATGATTTTTGGTTTCAAAAGTGTGATCATATTTCTACAGCTTTATCATCTTTACACTAGCTTCCTGTTAGCGTGTTCAGTGTAAATGGTTTAGATCTTATTTTTAAAGCTATTTTTTTTTAAGTAAGCCTGATTTATCTTCCTTGACTCAAGTATATGTGCTTGCCCGCTCCTTACTCTCTTGTCCGAAAGATTTATTAAACATTCCGGCAAGTACGGTCAGAAGAATTGCTGAAACCTGCTTCTATCATTAGCACCAGCAGGCCTGCATCCGTGAAATGTATTGCCATTGAATTTACAGTTAGAAAAAGATTTCACTTCCCGTAAGAAGTTAAAAATCAATGGTTTTTTGGGCAAAGCTTTCAAGTGCATGTAAATTTTGTCTCGCTTTATCTGCTTGTATGTATCTAAGGACATTAGGGATCAGGGAAGTATCCTTTTATAGTTGTTTGAAGGGGAAAAAGTTGTTGTTTTTGTCTATATATAGAATTGGAAAATAATTTAAAAATAAGAGGAAGGGGTTTTAACGACCTGCGATGTGTGAGATGAGTTTGACACAACACTGTGATCAACATTGCTCTCTGAGGTCTTTTTCCTTCTGACAATTTTGTTCATTTTTGGCACTGGGCAGACGTGATAATTGAAGCACAGAAGAATGTATTCATTGATTTGAATGATTGGTATCCATAAATTATGAGTCATCTTTCATGGTTGCATCATCCTCCCTGCCTCCTGCCTGTTTCAAGGCTGTTGGCATCTGACCATCTTGCAAAGATTGATTTAGTATATCACAGAGGTGTTACATCATCTTTTACCTTCCTCATCCCCCAAACTGGGCAAGGATCAAGCTTGCAAGTAGTGCTTGCCAAATGAAATCTTATTTACTGGTCCTGAGTTACAACCCGAAAATTAAACCAGTCGTGCTCCGCCCCATATGATCATCTCATCTCTTTCCATTTGTAGAATATCTTGGAACCTATCTCCAACTTTCTGACTTAGATATGCAGCATACTCTTGACAGGATATAAGCGAAACTGATGACTTGTTAGATCTATTAATAGTCAAATATTTAATAACTGGAAACAACTCTTTAGGTTTATCAACCTCATTTTTCACTCTTTCACAATAATACTTGCCCTTAACCTCCCTTACTTTAGTTTTATAAGGCTCTATCCCTTGCCTAGAGGCAGTTTTTACCTCCTCCGTGCCTTTTAATTCTCCACACTCACTCAGCCCTCCTCAATGCTCTCTTTTCCAAAATCAACTCATAAGAACCTCACGTGGCCCTATATGCACATGCCATACTTCTGATTTCCAAAGGAGCAACTAGATCAGGAAAATTATACGCTTTTGTTTCTTTGCTATCACGCCCTCTTGCGAACATCAAAAAAGGCCTACTTTTCTGCTATCATCAATAAGAATAGCAGTTCTTTCTCTAGTCAGTTATTTCATCTTGCACGAAGGCTGGCACCATTTCTGAAACTAAGAGTTCATTTTTAAATATTACTCCAAACAGCTTTGGCCGTTTCTTAATGCAGAAAGTGGAAGATCTTACTAACTGCCTTCTGTTAGTCCCTGGGATAGTCACTGTTCTGGCTATAGGTGTCCCACAACATGCAATTGCTTCTGGGATTACTGAGATATCCCAGACTGCAATTTGGTCTGTGCCTTGTAACACATTGTCTACCATCCCTCCACTTACCGAGTTGGCTCTTGAAAAGCTGCTCTTGTCTATAAGCGGATATCACCTGCCTGTTTCCCATCAGCACCGGAGGGCTCAGTTTTCCCAGAGCTGTGGGAAAGGGAAACACTCTCAGCCGAGCCGGCATGGAGGGGAAACGCTGTCAGGGCTCTGGCGGTGGGCCGCGGCCACGGGATACTTCATTCTGCTGCTGCAGCCGGGGTGGGGGGGGGGGTTGTTTTTTTTCAAAATTTTGAAGGCCGAGTGAGGTGGTCTTTTTGAGGGCAATTTTTGCTACCCCCAAAAAGTTGCCACCTTACTCGGCCTCATTATAGAGTCACCCCTGGGTAATGCAAGGGAACGACTGCAGTAGCACACACTGCAATTTACATCTGCTCCCTCTCATGTGCACATTTTTATACTGTAAAGTGCTCATTTTATCCAGCTCTCTACAGAGTGATGTGGATGTTTATGCTGTCTAATTTTCTTCCTGGTATGACATATCGCAGATGAGTTAAAAAGGGGTCAATGCTTCTTAGGTATCAGAACATCGCACATTAGGGGAGTAATTTTATAAGAGAACATGTACTTCTAGGCCCAGCTTACACACCTAACCGGTGATTATTTTAGTGTGTAAACAAACTTATATAATACTGACTAGCTTAAAAGTGTGCCCATGGCAGGATGGCACGCACTTTGCCAGTGGGCATGTGCATGGCAGGGTTTAGGTGGGGCAGGAAGATTATGAAATACTCCAATTAGTGTGTGTTCTTGAAAAATCAAGGTGCAGAAATTTGCTCCAGCTCTAGGGCTGTTGCAAATGTCTGTGTCTTAACTTAAGATGCAATTTCTGTCACGTATCCTAATGTTTTATTTTATTTTATTTTTCAAAATGTTTCAAATGTATACAAAGTAAACATTTAGAAAAAATAAACAACCAATTTTGACTTAGGAAGTAAGAAAATGCAAAGGAAATTTTTTTTTAAATCGGAAAAAATACAAGCTCACATCAAGAGAGGCTATCTAAGGGCCCGCACCCCCATTAATAATGAAGACCCCAATCATACAAACAATGTTTTATAAAGTCAAGAAGATGCCTGTTTGCATTTATAAAATAGGCTTAACACTTTAACTAGGTGCCACCTTATAAAATTACCCTTGAGGCCTGATTTTATAACAGAACGCCTGTGAGCAGCTCAGAACGTGCCTATCTGAAGCCTAGTCTATAAAGACAACATAGGCACCTTTGTGCCTTTAAAAATAGGCACCATGAATCAGCCCCATTAGCACACAAACACCAATGCATACATCTCAACCTGCTCCGGAACATGTGTAAATATGTTTATGTATGCTACTTGTAACATAGTAACATAGTAAATGACGGCAGATAAAGACCAACATGGTCCATCTAGCCTGCCCAGTAAGATTTTGACCGTGTTTCTTTGAGCTGCCCATTTCTTATCGTGTACTCACATATTTCATAAAATGCACAGGCACATTGCAACTCCACCCCCATTCTGCACAAACTCTATCCCTGGGGGATTGCCTACAAACAGCACATGTATAAATACATACCATCTTGTCGGAGCATGTATTGCAATGTATGTGTGTATACAGTAGGGCAACTTGGTGCACATAAATCAGTAAGTGCTTTGTTAATCATACGTGGACAGAAACTGTAGAAGGGGCATCCAAGTGCAATCTGGGACGTCTAAGCTAGAATGTAAAAAATGCAGACACGTTCAAGAGCAGACATGATTTTACAAACGTGAATGTGCCCAATATGCACATCTGTGGGGGGCGTCTACATAGACATCCCCAGAATCATATTTCAGAACCCGGACGTCTAGGATAGACCAATGGTTAGAGTTGTGGGCTAGGAGCAGGGAAGCCAGGGTTCAACTCCTGTTGCTGCTGTGGTTGACATTGTGTTGAGTTCCGTTGGATGAAGGAATGACGTCTTTCCTACACCCTCTGGATGTTTTTCAACAAGCACTGTTCAGATGCCTGTTTGTGCCTGGAGCAGGTCTAGACTTAGATGTGATGCCGGACGTCAATGACATTTCTGAAATCAGGCAGGGACGTCCGGGTTCATGGGAACACCTCAGCCACGCCTCCACCATGCCCCCATTCAGACTTGGACATCCTCACTCTGGAGACGTCCCCAGAACTGGCTTCTAAAATGTCTCTGGAAATGTCTCTGTGCTTTGGACATCTCTATGTCCAGATGCCCAAAGCACGAATAGGGCTTCTAAAATGAGGGCATATTCAGTAGCAGCAGCTAAGCTAAATAAGGCTCCTAGCAGCCGCCACTTTAATTAAAACTGGATATTCAGTGTCAAAACATATCCGGTTTCTCCCACTGATTATCTAGATTGGCCAGACAGCAGTACCACTATCCAGTCAGCTATTCATCTGTCCTATCTTTAACCAGTTAAGCTACCCAGTTAGTGACTGAATATCACTGCTAACCTTATAGAGGCTGTCACCTCCCCCGCTCCACCCCCAGAATGCCCTGGTGTTAACCAATTACTGCCAGTGAATATCACACTGATCACATTTTAGCCGTTTAGTAGGTCTGTTAACTGACTAAAATGCTTTGAAAATGTCCCCTTAACTTTTTAACCCTACCTTAAATTTTGTCTAAGATGTCTCTAATCTTAATGAACAAGGGAGACTATTCCAAACTTATCATGGAGGCTTTACAGTTAACACCCATTAACGTTTGCGCTAGATACACGTTAGGTGCAAAAAGGCTGCTAAGTTTGTACCTGAGGCAATGGAGGTTTAAGTGACTTGCCCAAAGTCAGAAGAAGTAGCTGTGGAAGATGAACTCTGACTTCATTCATTTATTTATTTAAAAGGATTTTTATACCGCTTTATCCTTCAATCAAAGCGGTTTACAATTCAACCCAAACATGTTACATGGAGCGAGAGTGTAGGCCTGCAGTGGATGTTACAATGTGTTCATGTAGGTGTAATTGTAGTATAACTATGTACAAGATGGGCTATATACAAAATGAGCTATATACAAGGAGTTATATACAAGGGAAGAGGTGTCGGTTTATCTGGGGGTAAGTGGGATAAGGGAACGGGGTGAGGCGGGAGTGAGGGGCAGGAGGGGGGCAGGGGTGGGTAAGGGCAGGAGCAATTAAGACTTCATTAGTTCTCAGCTTGCTGCTTTAAGTGGTACAGTAGATGACTCCTCTATTCAAAAGCAAGTTACACTGCAGCCTGGCAGCGCCACACAGGCTGAGGAGTTGGGAAGATTACTGCAGGGTATATGGTGTCCCATTTTACTCGGTTGGCACATACTGGTCGAATGCCTGAGTGCAGCTGCAGCTAGAGATTTGGGATGGTGATGGTGGGTGATGCTATCCGGGGGAGGGGGGAACTATTTAGTATTGTTTAGGTTGCATCTGTTGTTGTTTATCATGGCTGAAATGATAAACAAATCTGTGGCCTGATTTGTCAGTACCTTTGTGGAGTATTGTCTATTGAGAATAAGGAAAGGGGGTAGGAGAGCGTGTGCAAATGCCCATGTTAGAGGGTAAGCAAGTGCCTGCATTAAACCTGGCTTATACAGACATATAGGTTCCTGTTTGCCTTTATAAAATACCATCATAAGTGGCAGGGTTCATGCCTCTCCCTCCTCCGACTGGACTTCAGATACGTTTGCAATCGGCTCCTCCTCTTGGTGGAATGCAAAGGCCATGACCCGGAAGAGAGCGGGTCCATATTTCAGCAAGTGGTGCAAAACTGCCTAAAAACAAAAAGGGGCATGTTTGCTAACGTGTGTCAGCTGTTAACATGGCAGGTAACGCAAAAGCAGCTCACTGCGTTACAGCTAGTGTGGGCCCAATGCGGTGCTTTTCTGCGCTACTGCAGATCACACGTTTTCTGCATCTGTGAGCGGGATTAGGGCAGAGAGTGGGCATCTCTGCAGTGCTCCTTTACCGCAGGCATTACTAACGTGTGACAACTGTCAGCGTTGCAGACATCACAGGGGCAACCGACACCATTTCAGTGGGGCATCGGCACCATCAGCTCTGCAGTTTGGCTGCATTATCTGCTAGGGAAAAGCTGCGCACACCCCCAGTAGGCAACGGATGGCTTTTGCAGCTAACGTAGCGCTTTCTGCACTAACACTCCTCATTAGCTGTAAAAGCCTACCGTGCCCCTAATACTTGATATATGTATAGCACAGGAACAACTATTTACCACCTATCCTATTCTATCTCTTAAATGGATTGATTTAAAATAAATAGCATAGATAAATAGAAAGCCAAATATATATGTAGAATTCAGTCAGGTCGTATAATTCTTGTCGTGAAATATATACTCAAGCATTTCTAACCTGATTTTGTGAACTTGTCTCCTCTTTTCTCTCTTCTTTTCTCTTCATGATTTCTCTGTTGTATAGTAGCTGTACTAATTTTGACGCAGTAATTGCCGTACTAATGTGCTATTTTTTTTAACCATTGTAAACCGCTTTGATGGACTACAAACAGCCTGTTGTTGTTGTTAAGTGCCGTCGAGTCTGTGTCGAACCATGGCGACCCTCTGGATAGTTGTCCTAAACTGTGCTGGTCTTCAGTCAGCAAATAATAAACTAAACTAATCTAAACTAAATATAAATATATTAATATAGAAACTTTCCTTTAAAAACTAAATAAACTTTCTATAGATAGATGAAAAAGTGCCCCAGCAGAAACTAAATGCTACCATATTGCTGACAGGAGTCATTTTAATCAAGCAGCTTGAAGATATATTTAGATGTTGCATCAAGAGTCACTTGTTTAAACCTCTCTGTACATGCTTTGATCGCAGAGTACCTAAAGCACAAATTTGCAGCTAAGATCCTTCTAGAAGTGGAGGCAGACTCACAAAAGAGATACAGAATATGATCTCAAAAAGGTTTCAAGCCCACGTACTCTAAAAGTACCTTTGCATTTGCAGAAAGGGCCAAAGAAGTTATGAAGGTTCATGGACAGCATCCTCTTTGGATAATTCTTTTGCTGGTATTACATCCTGCAAAACATCCAGCTTTTCCAGGACCAGTATAGCTCCTAGAGCTCTTTACTATCAGCTTGAGTGTTGGAGAGCATTATGGTTCACATGTAATTAAACAGGCATCTCTAACATGCAAATCTCTTTTGCCTGCAACTGGCTTTATGCCCTTAGATGAATGTTTACTGCATTCCTATATTCCATGGAAAGCCAGCAGTGCATTCACTAAGGGCCTGATTCTAGGATGCAGTTTGCAAGACGTACTGCCCCGTCAGCCGTCTGGGCCCAAATCTCTTCCAGCTCCCACCATACGTCCTGATCATCAGAACGAGGAGAACTGGCAGGCAGCGAGATTACGGCAGAGTGGGAGTGAGCCAGCCCGGCAGGATGTACACGGCCGATTCAGGTCATGGCTCTGTACGTTCTGCTAGGCCTGTGGGGACGTGCTGCTTATTCCACCTCAAAGGTAGAATAAGCAGCACAAAACTGGCGATCGGGCCAGGGGATCCCCCTCCTGGGGCCGGGTGTGGGGGGGGTCCCTGTCGCCGGATCCAGGCCACGGCAGGCCAGACGTTGGTTGGGTGGTGGGGAAAAGGGGGGGCCAAAGCCGTGGGAGTTGCAGGCACCTGCGGGAAGGACGTCCCCACAGGCAGCAGGGGCATGCCTGGCCGTCCTTGGGCTCGATTCTGGTTACTTTGGGAACGTTTTGTTCCCGTGGTCCAGAATCAGGTTGAAATGGGCCCATCTTACTTGGGGCCATCCGGATAGCCTATATGTGCCCCTACCTGAATCGGGCTCCATGTGAGAAACTGAACCACAATGAATTAAGATAAAAATAGTAGTTTCGAAAGGATAAAGAGAAATTAGTTTGTTTAGAAAAATGAACTATAAAGTATGGTTTGGTATCTAGCCAAGGGACTTGGTAGGTACAACTCTCTTTTAATTAATAAGATATTTAATAATATATATATGCATCATTTATTTAAGATGTTCCAATATTTTGTAAATGTGTTGTTGTAAGGCCATGGGTACTCTAGGAGAAAAGGCTATCTCCCTGTTTCACTGTATTATAGCAGTGAAGAAGAGCATGGCAAACGGAAAGTGCTGGGTGCATCCGACAGTTCTCAATTGCTTTGATTCATCAATGTCACTTTAAGGACAAGTGACTGATTTTCATTTATGAAGATCTACAGATGGGCCTATTCCTGTATTACTGACTAATTATGCTTTAGAGGATGTATACTACATAATTAAATTGAAGGTTCTAAAAATTAATTTGCAAGCATATAACACAAGATAAGGTTAATTATCGTGTGGCATATTATAAACAGCTCACGTTTTGATATTTAGCTTTTGCATGTTATGTGGCAAGAGAAAGCTATTATGGTGCAAATCGGTAGGCTTAAACCATGCCAAGCTGATTTCCATATAGTCTCTGCATGTAGGCCATCATTTATGACCGATGAAATATTGTGAGAGTGTATGCTGGGTGCTATTGAATCTTTCGGGTGCTTTTGATTTAGCAGGCCATGGGATTTTGTTTAATAGTTGAAGGGCAGTAGGCATTACAGCATACACCTTAGAGTGGATTTCCTCCCTCCTTTCCAGCAGGACTAGTTAGATAAGTGTAGGTGATTTGCGTTCAGATCTCATGGCACCGTATTGAGGAGGTTCCCAGGGGTCAGCATTGTATCTTTGTACAAGCGATATTTCACCCTCTAATCATGCACCAAATTAGCACAAGGAATCGACATTTGATACTTTGTTTAACCTTATCACCCCAAACTGATCCCTTTTAGGGAACCTAGTGCAGTAGCAACAGCAATAGAGACTTTAGTGGTATCTTAGCTAGATTACTGCAACATGGGCTTTCCCTTGAGAGACTTGCATGGAATTCAAGCAATGCAAAATGTGACTCCATAGGTGGTATCGGGATGTACGGTGACACCTAGTGCTATGCTGCTGACACACAGACTACATTGGCTCCCAATTATGGTTCACGCGGGGTTTAAAATTGTTGTATTTTGGGTTTTATGGGGAAATTGTCTTTTTTTATCTTTTGTAAAAATTCATCTGACATGTTCTTGGTAGAGATCTAAGGTCTTGTCAGACTATCATTTTGCATCTCACCATTTATTATGTATTTTATACATTCATAGTCCAACAAATCAGCCTACTGCTTGTCCTAGATGGATTACAACTAAAAACACTCATGAACATGAAATTGCATGTAACATATGGGAGTAATACTTCCTACCTTCTCCTCCCTCATTCTCATGAGCAAATGCACAAGCTCTCAGACCCTTTCATTCTCACCAAAAGCTTGCCCAAATTACTCTGCTTACAAGCTTTTTTGAAAAGCCAAGTAATCCTGCTCACCTTATAAATAATCTAATAATGAGGGCCACATGACTTTTCAGAGGACAACCAGGCATCCGTAATTGAAGGAAATGCCAAGAGATGTGTTCCTACAGATTTTAACCTTTGCATCGGCACATAAGGAATTAAATAATCTTTTAAATAATCCTAGCCATTCAGTATTTTAAACATCATGGTGCACATCTGAAAGGTGATTCTCTGACTCTTTGGGAGCCAAATGGGCTTGGGGGTGTGTGTGAAATCTTCACCTAAATGCATTCTGTATCATCTCAATTGAGTGAATGATGCATCTGGTGCTCCCTAAAATAACAAACTAGAGTAATCTATCGTACTCTGTACGAGAGATTATACAGTGGTGCAAAAGTTACCAGGACATAATAGCTGCTTCATAGCTGCTTCAGTCCACACAAGATATGCAGCATGAAAAATTCCACTGGCCACCACAGCTAAAAAATATCTGGATATTCAGTGCCACTAACTGGATAGCAGCTGGTGTTGAACATGTGTATAATGCAGGCAGAGGTGGACCTTATCTGGCTAGCACCAATATTCTCTGCTAGCTGAATAACTTAGGGGTTGATGCAGAAACTCTGTGCTCGAGCCTGGCGCCAAACTCTCTAGAGTAGGATTTCCAAACAAAGATTTAATACAGAAGTTGGACGCAGCCATGCTTTAAGCTAACGGCATGCAAATGAGCTGCACACAAAGTCCACACTAAATTGGCAGAGCAAGACAGGCATATGTGCAGAAGTGTCTGCGTTAGTAGCATCTAGATACTGTGCACAAAAAGCCAAACGTGCACCTGTCCTGGAGTGCTATGTGACACATAAGAGCCATATCATTTTGCTCAGAAGTTCTGTCAGAATAATACTGGTGTTTCTGAAATAACACCGGGGTTCAAAAACACCGCTGTTATTTCAGAGCAGAACGTCTGAACAGAATGATAGCTCTTGTGTGCAATATCGCATTCTAGAACATGTGCATACATTGTTCTAGTACGCTTTCTCTGCTGTTTCTTTTTCAGGCCTCTCTTCAGCAAAGCCCAAAAAAAGCTGCAGGGGTTGTCCACTCAAGAAACAGGCATAAATTCCTCCTCAGCATTGACCACAGGCCCCTTACTTCTCCTCTGACCTGGCATTAAACCTAATGTTGTTCTCAGCCTTCTGATCTTCTACACCTTTCTCTACATCTGGGCAGCATAGCTAATTGATTAATTATCATCTGATTTGAATGGATTTACATAAGCTGTGTGTTGTCATTAGCGTTGGCATCTGCACAGTGATTACAGATGCATTAAATTGTAGCAGCAAAGCGCAGACAAACCAATGATACCAGGAGTCTGTTCAGAAGGTCCAAATCATTTATTTGTGCACAAGTCTCAAACCAGTCAATTTCAAAATGGCTGAGCAAAGTTTTCAAGCATTACAACAATTTTTATAGACTTCTGTTCCATTCTAGGTATAGAAAAACATTTCATTGGTCCCGGTAACCTCCCGTACCTCCCGTACCCCTTCCATTGGTCCCGGTACTGATAAGTTTATCCAATTATGTCCCTTCTGTGGGCATGACACCTGCATGCCCCCCTTCTAGTCCCAATTACAATGGTCAGTTCATCAACTTGTTACTTTCACACTCTCAAGTCCATATAGCCAATTTGTGCATGCAGAGGAGCAGGGCTCTGCAACTCATCTGTCAGCACTCCCAATTATTTCTTTGCAGATGTACTTTTTCTTATCAGTAACTTTTAAACATGTCTTTCTGTATTTTTCCATCTTTCAGCTCTGCAGTTCTGCCTACCTAAGCTAATTCAATACTTCTACTGAGTTCTATCTTACAATAGCAGCATATTGGGGGATGTGCAATCCTATATGCCTCTCCACAGGCCTCATTTACAGGTCAAGCTAGCCATGCTGGCCTGCTTATGTCAGACACCGTGGATCACAGGCCTTCACCTGCCACATTCCCCCCTTTGATTAATCTCACCCTATTACTTAATAAGGTGTGAGAGTTAAATCACTTTCAGAAGAATCACATCATGATTGAAGGATTTCGACTAGGACTAGCTTTGTATAAAGCCATTATTTTAGTGGCGGTCTTCCGCTCTACTGTACTATCAATAGTGTTATGAATGGAACGCATACAACATGGGATTAAACATGGTAATAAAAAGATAACAGCAACAAGGATTAGTACTAAAACAATGAAAGTCTTAAATCCTCCCACCCATGAAAAGAGGTTAGCAAACCAGTTAGGAAATTTCAATGAGTGCCAAGTCTGTACTGGCACATAAGCATGTCTTTGCATATCTTTAGCAATTTCTTCAACTACTTGACCCTTATCATCTATTTTCAAACAACAATTAGTTAAATTCAGTTTACCACATACTCCTCCTTCAGCTGCTAACAAATAATCAAGTGCTAAGCGGTTTTGGTATATAGCAGTGCGCATCTGAGTACTTTGTCTAGCTAAGAGCGTAAGAGCATGACTAGTTTCATTGGTTATTATTTCAACTACTGCTTGTAAGCGAATAATACGATTAATCATATAGATTGGAGTACGATAACCATACATACCATCATCATTCCAAGTGGCAGGCCCATAATACTCAATAATTCTTTCTGGTGGCCAATCATCACCCTGCCACTTCTCCCACTTGCCTATCTGTAAGGCTTCTCTTTTCTGTCTTAATGCTCGCTTGTGTCGGTGGGTAGTGTATACAGGGTATCCTAATTGCTCTCCATGTTCAGTGTTTAACAGAAAGAAAGAAGGTCTGATGGTTCCTAAGACACATGCTCCTCCCCAGTGTGGCGGAAGTTGTGCATATGCTCGGTTTCCACAGATCCAATATAGGCCAGGTGGGGCTTGCCAGGCTTGGACTTTGGCAAGGTTAGTCCATAGACCAGCAAGTTCAGGAAATCTGGCTAATGGGTTAGGAGGTTCAGGATGTCTGATTCCTGACCACCATGCTATCTTTTTGGTCGTGGCATTATAGTATTTCTGGCTAAGACAGACCAGCTGTCCTACCTTCTGGGTGAACTGGGGTCTAGTTCTGGCATAGCAAAGACGTCCAACGATTGAGTGCGCTAACACCCATTCACTGGTAGTCTTGTGTAATTCAGTCTGATTGTAAACTAAAGAATAATTCAATTCTTGGGCTTCCCATGGCCACTGGTCTCCCATTTGGGTCCCACCACAAAAATAGCAATCTGAGATCTTAAGACTAGATACTACTGCTCCGGCTAATTCTAGAAATAAATTCTGTGAGGGATGAGGGATCTCAAACTTATTTACATGCATAGCTTCATAAAAGGTATTATGAATATGATATTTGGATGACTTGTGGGCTTGGGTATTCAATCTGATATACACAATGGTTCCTGGATCTATTGCCCCTCCAGCAATACGTAAACCAAACTTGTATCCTTGTTTCCATGCATGGGGATTATGTATACGTAAGTGTAAGGGGTTGCAAGCATCTTTCTGACATTTATCATTTGTGGTTGGCTTGGTTAAAGTAGCCATCCGTTTATCTATTTTCTCATCAGTTATACCAGTGTTCCAGGTAGCATAAAACACACATCCCCAATACGGGCAATAGTAATCTGCCGCTGTTGCAGTACTATAGCCTGATCCCGTTTTACCTGTACACTTCCACCAATTTGTGGCACCTTCTGGACACATATACTTATGGTCATTTCGATACGCTTTCTCCCATGTACCACAGGTGGAATGACTATCTCTATTAATGGCATTACATGCATCAAAATTCAAAACAGCAGGTTTAGTAATGTCCTTAAGTGGTGGTGTAGCAGCTAATATAGGTCCATCTGCATCCTTCCATCTTATTTCCAACGTGTAATAGGATGGATTCTGATGCGGATTATAGCATGCTTTGATTTTGCCATGAGTGCAAACATTTAGTTCAGTGGTGTTATAGATACACCGAGTTACTGTTCCCTTGCAAGTATAGTAAGAATGATAAAGCAAAGTCTGAGTTACTTTCAGTCCAGTTCTAGTAGAAGTAATGCAAGCAGTGCATGGAGGTAAAGCATAAGTCAGTTCAAAACCTCCAAAGAAGGCAACCAAGGCAAAGCAAAAATAAAGATGCATGTTGATGTTGATTGGAGTTCTTCTGAATCCTCAGCTTGCTGATCTTGATCACGACGGTCTTTTATTCTTCGTCCCGTTTGCTAATGAAGCAATTTAACGGGTGCTGAGTGTTGATTGAAGATCCTCAGGTTGTCCAGTACACATTAACCAACTTATTAGCAATTTCAGTTGGCTTGTGAAGTCTGGCTTAGTCAATGTAGTCTCAAAATAGTGTGTCAAATCGCACACAAATTGGGTTCGTTGAAACAAAACTGTTGCTGCATGGAAAACAGCAATCCTCTTCGAAAGACTTGGCTACTGCAAAGCACTTGTGATGAAGTGTCTAAGCTGCTGGTTGCCGTCTCAGAGTAACTCGCAAGGGTGCATCAAGATGCTGTTCTGCTGTCCACTGCTCTGGTTCAGGATCAGCGGCGGGCTTGACTCTGCTGTGGTGGATCCAGGCGTCGATCTCGGCTACCTTTACTGCAGTTGGGGTAGACAGGATGACGGTGTACGGTCCCTTCCAATGGGGTTCCAACGGTGTCTTCTTCCAATCTTTGATCCACACCGAAGTACCAGGCTGATAGGGATGCAAGGGTTCCGTCAAGTTGATAGGCAACTGGTCTTGGATCCACGTATGGAGAGTCTGCAGAACAAAACTAAGAGCTAGGAGTTCTTGTCTGGTTACTTCTGAACCAATCTGGGCTAAACTTCCTTTGACTCCCTGCACTATTGGTGGGGGTTTACCATACAAAACTTCAAAAGGGGAAAATCCTGTTGACTTTACAGGAGCTGAGCGTATTCTGAGTAAAGCTATTGGGAGCACTTGGGGCCACTTCAAATGTGTCTCCTGACAAAGCTTGGACATTTGGGCTTTTAGGGTACGATTCATTCGCTCAACTTTCCCTGAACTCTGGGGTCTGTATGCAGTGTGGAGTTTCCATTGTATCTGCAAAGCTTTTGCTAACTGCTGAGTAACTTGGGAGACAAATGAGGGTCCATTGTCTGACCCTATTACTGCTGGGATTCCGAACCTAGGGACAATCTCTCTCATTAAGACTTTGGTAACTTCTCGGGCTTTCTCAGTTCTGGTTGGGAAGGCTTCTACCCACCCAGAGAAAGTACAAACTAATACTAATAGGTAATGGTATCCATTGGCTTTTGGCATTTCAGTGAAATCAACTTGGAGGTTGTGCATGGGGGTGACACCTCCTGACTGAACTCGGGGTGCCGTTATAAGGCCTTGCTTGGCATTATTTTTGGCACAGGTTAGACATTGACGTGCTACTGAGGCTGATATGGTTGTCATCAGCGGGATGTAGAAATGTGGTCTGAGTGCTTTTTCCATAGCACTTTTTCCATAGTGGGTGGCTTCGTGGAAAGCTTTGACAAAGGATGGTCCTAAGAGTTCAGGAATTACTATTCGTCCAGGAGGTTGACTGCCCTCTTCTGGTGGCAGCTCAATCCATCCATCTTTCAGTATTCCATCTTCTCTGTTACAATAGTAATCCAATTCTTTGGTGGTATATCGTGGTGTCCATAAATTCAAAGGTACTGGAAACAATGCTGCTTGCATTGGCATAGCTTGTGGGGCAATTTGTCCTGTCATAGCTGCTTGTCGTGCTGAGGCATCTGCAAATCTATTTCCTCGGGCAACTTCTCCTTTTCCACCTTGATGTCCTCTGCAATGCATGACAGCTACACGTATTGGGGCCCAAACTGCATCAAGTAACATCAATATCTCGGGACCATATTTGACTGATTTTCCTCCAGATGTGATGAGTCCTCTTTCTTTATAGAGAGCTCCATGGTCATGCAAGGTAGTGAAGGCATATTTGGAATCTGTATATACATTTAGCACAAGTTTTTCTCCTAACAACAATGCTCTGGTGAGTGCTATCAATTCGGCTTTCTGGGCTGATGTGCCTGAGGCTAGAGCTGATGATTCAACTACTTCGTGTTGAGTGACGACTGCATATCCGGCACAGCGTCGTCCATCAAGGATGAGACTGCTCCCATCAACGTAATAGATCTGGTCAGGATTGTCTATGGGCACATCTGTCAAGTCAGGTCGACTGGAGAACACAGTTTCCATGACTTCGATACAGTCATGTTCTGGGAGTTCTTCACTGATGGGTATCAGGGTAGCTGGATTCAAGGCATGGCTCACTTCGAGTTGTATCTGTGGGTTTTCACATAACATGCTTTGGTACTTCAACATTCGGGAATTGGTGAGCCAATAATTTGCTTTTTGTTCCATACGGGGAAGGACTGCATGTGGCACAGTGACTCGTATGTTCTGTCCTAGTGTGAGCTTGTCTGCTTCGCTCACTAGTAGCGCTGTAGCTGCAACTGCTCTCAAGCAAGGTGGCCATCCTTTGGCCACAGGATCCAATTGTTTCGATAGGTATGCTACAGGTCGCTCCCAATTTCCCAGTTTCTGAGTCAACATTCCTAAGGCATTTCCCTGTGCTTCATGTACAAACAAGTGGAAAGGCTTGTGGACATCTGGTAGTCCAAGTGCTGGTGATGACATCAATTCCTCTTTTAACTTCTGGAAGGCTGTATCCTGCTCAAGTCCCCACTCCAGTGGTGACTTCTCTTCTCCTTTTGTGGCTTCATACAGTGGTTTGGCAATTTGGGCAAAGTTAGGTATCCAGATTCGGCAATATCCTGCCGCTCCCAGAAAGGCTCTGACTTGCTTTCTGGTTGTTGGAGTTGGAATTCTGCATACTGCTTCTTTTCTCTCTCTGCCTAATCTTCTGCTTCCTTGGGTAATACGAAAACCCAAGTATTTCACTTCTTTTTGGCATAGCTGTGCTTTGGCTCTGGAAACTTTGTATCCAGCTTCATCTAGTAACTGCAAGAGGTCTTTGGTGGCTAGTATACATTCACTTTCTGATATGGCAGCTATCAGCAGATCATCCACGTACTGGAGAAGCACTCTCTTCCCCGGGGCTACTGGATAGCTTGAAAGGTCTTGATTCAGTGCAGCACTAAAGATGGTAGGCGAATTCTTGAATCCTTGGGGTAATCTTGTCCAGGTGAGTTGGCCCCCTCTTCCAGAGATGGGATCCTGCCATTCAAATGCAAACAATATTTGGCTTACTGGGGCTAATCTTATGCAAAAGAATGCATCTTTCAAATCCAGTACAGTGAAATGGGTAGCTTCAGCAGGTATCAGTCCTAGAAGAGTGTAAGGATTGGGTACAACTGGATGTATAGTTTCAACTGCATCATTTACTCTTCTTAAATCTTGTACTAGGCGGTAATCCTCCGTCCCAGGTTTCTTTACTGGCAAAAGTGGAGTGTTCCATGGGGATTGACATACTTTTAGTAGGCCATACTCGAGCAATCTTTGTAGGTGGCGATGAATGCCTTCAATTGCGGCTCTTGGGAGAGGGTACTGTTTGACGTGCACTGGTGTAGCACTAGGCTTGAGGGTTACAATCACTGGAGCTATATGTTTGGCTAGGCCTGGGGGACTGCCTTCTGCCCATACTCCAGGTGGTGCATCAATACTTTTCAAAGTTTGTTCAAAATAGGTGTCTTGGATGGAGTCATCGATGTAATACCTCCATTCTTCTTCTCGGGGAACTGTCAGCAGCATTATTCCTGCTGGTTTGGCTTGGGGATTTACTGTCATTTGCATTTCTCCTTGTTCAGAGAAGGATATTTGTGCTTGAAGTTTGGCTAACATATCTCGTCCCAGTAGTGGCACTGGACATTCGGGCATGTAAAGGAATTGATGAGTTATTTGCTGTCCTCCTAGATTGCATATTCGATTTTGAAGAAAAGATTTTGTGGCTTTGGCACCGGTTGCTCCTATAATGGTGACTGCTTTTGTAGAAAGTGGGGCTATCTTTTTGTCTATTACTGAATGTTGTGCTCCAGTATCAACCATAAAGTCCATAATTTGGTCTCCTATTTGTATTCCGACCATAGGCTCCTGGAGACCTAAAGCAAACTTGGAGCCCGGTCTGTCCTAATCCACGTCATTTTCATCATGGGTCGTTGTGGCCAATGCTTGAATGGCTCCTCCTCCTCTCTCACGCTGGAATTGTTCTCGATTGGCTCCTCCTCGGTTTCGGGGATAGCCTCGTCTTTCTTCTCGCCACTGATGATCGTTGTCGTCATCTTGCTGGGCGTCTTCGAGTTGCGGGCACGTATCTCTCCAATGTCCTTCCTCTCTGCAGTAGGCGCATTGGTTCACGCCTAGCCTCTGGGTCCGGCCTCCGCCTTGACCCCGCCCTCTTCCTCTGCTCCTTCGACTAGGGACACCTCCCCTTTTCTTTTCAACTATGGCCGCAGCCAAAAAATCAGCTTTCTTCTTCATCTTTCTATCACATTCTCTCTGTCTTTCAGTATCACGATTCACATACACTTTATGAGCGACTTCCAATAACTGTGTTGCATTCATGCCCGCAAACCCTTCTAATTTCTGTAATTTACGTCTAATGTCTGGTTGAGACTGGTTTACAAAAGCAGAATTCACCATACATAAACTTCCTGGTGCCTCGGGATCATAGGGAGTATACATTCTGTATGCTTCAGTTAATCTTTCATGAAAATCTGCTGGGCTCTCATCTATACCCTGGATAACTCCTGCAACTTTGGAAAGGTTCATAGCTTTTTGGCCCCCCATTTTCAGGCCTTGTAAAAAGCCTCGGCGAAAACGGGCTAGGGCTGTGGATCCTTCGTCTGTATTTGGATCCCATTGGGGGTCTTCATTCGGGAATTCTCTCTGAGCTGCTTCCCAACGGTCTATTATATTCTGCCCCTGTCCCGGAGCTACAGGGTTATCTGCCATCCACTCAATAGCTGCTTTTCTAATTCGTGCTCGCTCTTCTGTCGTGAATAGGGTGGTCAGGAGCTGACGGCAATCTGGCCAAGTGGGTTGGTGAGTTTCCATAATAGTAGTTACTAATTCTGTCAGCTCCTGGGGCTTACTAGTATAGGAGGCATAATGCGACCTCCAATTTAATAAATCAGTTGTAGAGAAAGGGATATACACATAAGTTAGGGGTCCCGCTACCACTTCATCGTTATCATTCTTTACGGGCACTCCCGGGACTTGCCGTAAGGGAAACATTTTGGCCGCTGTAGGTGTCTTTTGGGATCTAAGGGTTATTGTTGTGATTGTCTTTGAAGGGGTCACTTTCTTTTTCCCAACAGGTTTCGCTTTGGGTATATCTTTTACTGGCGTGCTAGTGCTAGCAATCGCTTGTACACTGTCCTCCTCGTCTGGGGCATTCTCTTTTTCTCCTTCTTCTACCTCCGCTTCTGGCTCACTTTTTATGTCCTCCTCTTCTCTTTCAGCTAATTCTTCCTCTTCCTCCCCTCCGGGAGGTGGATCAGGGGTTGGGTCCCGCTCCGGCTCCGGCCGTCTCTGGGGTTCTGGGGCAGGACGCCGGGCTACTCTTATTGGACCTGGGGTTCGGGGCTGCCTGAGAATTATTTCTGGGGAATCAGGATCTACCAGGATGGGCTTCTTTCTGGCTTTCTTATCCTGCTCTCTCATTTTGGGTTGTTCTGTTTTCTGTCTAGAATCTGTTTTCGCTAACATTATTCTGCACTGTTCCTCATAACAGCGCTGCGCCCAGGGGGGCGGATCTTCACAAATACTTAACCAGGAATCTATATAGGGGTACTGATCGGGGTGCGCTATCCGCACTCTACGGTGTATTGACTGAATAATCTCTACATTGAACGTTCCCTCTCGGGGCCAGATGGGGTCTAAATCGGTCCACTCCCTAGTACACAAAATCTGCAAACGGGCTGCTGTCATTTTAATACCATAATCTCCTGAATATCCCTCTTTAAAATGTGCGATCATACATTCTAATGGAGTGTTTCTAGTAGACCCCGCCCCTCCCATGTCGATGTGTGCGCGCAACAACAGACAAAAGGGAAAAGGAGGGCGGACCGTGGGTAAGGGGTCCTCACGGTCCTGGAAACGTATAGGGAATACAAATAACAAGACAAGACGACAATCGCTTCCCCCTTTTCGCGACCTGAACGCGGTCGCCTGGTCAGGAAATGCGCTACTCAGGGGTCCGCCTTCACTTGGTCCGTGCTGCCAGACCTCTCATTCACACTTCTTTCACACAATCATGCTAGCAACGTATCCCAGAATGCATTCGTTTCTATCTATTCTGACTAGTCTTTTTCCCAATTACAATAAGGATGGGGGTTTCACCCGGCGAATTCCCATGCGGGGTTACTCAGCCCTTCCTTGAGAGGTGATCATGCTCTCTTACCAATTCCCAATATCTCGAGATTACAAATTCCAAATTCCAAGTTCCAATGGCAGTACTGCTCTTTCTATTTCTGTCTAGACCCCAAATCAAAACTATACTCACCGGATCCGGTCCTCAAACTTCCCAAGCAGGCGCATGAGTTGGACCTCGGACTCCCCTCACTCGGGTTCGAGGCGTTGGCTCCAACCGGGCCCGGCACCCGCCGAGGTCCGACCAGCTCCCTCCGATACAAGGGACCGGTGGCGCCAGGGAGCAGCCCTCGTCGGAAGGGCGCGATCCCGGCAGGACCAAGCCTATAGAGGCGGAAAGTCGTGGTATATTGCCCTATATACACTTTGATTCCACAACTTCCCGGCCAACGCACCAAGAATATGTAGCAGCAAAGCGCAGACAAACCAATGATACCAGGAGTCTGTTCAGAAGGTCCAAATCATTTATTTGTGCACAAGTCTCAAACCAGTCAATTTCAAAATGGCTGAGCAAAGTTTTCAAGCATTACAACAATTTTTATAGACTTCTGTTCCATTCTAGGTATAGAAAAACATTTCATTGGTCCCGATAACCTCCCGTACCTCCCGTACCCCTTCCATTGGCCCCGGTACTGATAAGTTTATCCAATTATGTCCCTTCTGTGGGCATGACACCTGCATGCCCCCCTTCTAGTCCCAATTACAATGGTCAGTTCATCAACTTGTTACTTTCACACTCTCAAGGCCATATAGCCAATTTGTGCATGCAGAGGAGCAGGGCTCTGCAACTCATCTGTCAGCACTCCCAATTATTTCTTTGCAGATGTACTTTTTCTTATCAGTAACTTTTAAACATGTCTTTCTGTATTTTTCCATCTTTCAGCTCTGCAGTTCTGCCTACCTAAGCTAATTCAATACTTCTACTGAGTTCTATCTTACAATAGCAGCATATTGGGGGATGTGCAATCCTATATGCCTCTCCACAGGCCTCATTTACAGGTCAAGCTAGCCATGCTGGCCTGCTTATGTCAGACACCGTGGATCACAGGCCTTCACCTGCCACAAAATCAGCGGCCACACTACCACAGAAAATTTTGTGTAAACACCATGAAGATGCCTGCACGATCGGCAGCATACCTTTCTGCATCGCCCCCTTAGTACAGCTTCCCTGTCCTAAGTTATGCGCATAGCGGACTGAATATTGGCACTATGGAGGTCATTCCAGAACACGAATAAAGGGTTTGTATGTGAAGCGGGGACATTTATCTACCGAAAACGTCCCTGATCGTATTTTGAAACACTGCTGTCGCGCACGTCCACAGCACTTGCATGGGGATCTCAGAACGTGCCCAGAAGGGGCAGAACGGGGGTGTGATCAGCCTCGGAGACATGCATAGTGTATTCCGGAAAGGCTTCTGTATGTTCTGTGATATCCCCACGGACATTCCCGTTATTCCTGCTGCAGCATGGATTAAGGCCAGGACTTAGAAAATATTCTGCTGTGCTCTCCAATTCGTCCCATATTGAAGAATGGTTATGAAAAGTATGTTCTGAATTGCTGTGACTGTAGTCTGGAGAAACACAAGATGCATTTATAAAGAACAGAAAGCAGAGATGAGGGAATGTTGCAAGGTAAAGAAACATTAATAAACACCCTTACAGAAATATTAAGAAGAGCAATAGTGTTTATTCTGTTATGCTGATCTAATCCAGGGGACCCTAACAAATCCTGTGTTCTCAAAACTGGGACTGCTGAAGTAAAAATAGTATGTGACTGAGGGTGGAAAAAAATCATGTTGGGGTGAGAAAGGGAGAACATATGTGTAGTCCTGGGATGTCATGCCATTATGGTATAGCAGCTGTTAGTTATAGGTTTGGTTTGGCAGATTGATCTCTTTTGTGACTGCAAGTGAGAGTATGTGGTTGGGGAGGTAGCACAGGAGGATCTGGTGTGCTGATCCTGCAATTCAGGGAGGCCATGAATAGCTGTCTGGTACCTAGACAATATTTTATTTTATTTATTTATTTATTTATGTAGACAGTTTTGTATACCGCCTTATCCTTCAATCAAAGCGGTCACAACACAATTGGGGGATACATTTAACACGCGGGGATATGAGACACATACACTAATACTTACAGGGAACATGGATGACTGGGAATATGGATGACTTACACTAATATGGATGACTGCAGTGTCACCAGGTGCCTACGTGATAGGACAGCAATACGTCAGCTGTGTCAGGCATGGGGGGACATGACTGATGAAGTACCAACATCCCCCAAATTGTGCCATGAGGCCTTCATCCTTCCTCAGTCCAGGATCTATGCAAGCTGCAAGAGTGGCGATATATATGGAGGCTGGCTACCTGGGTATGATGGCATAGGGATCCTCCCTCCCATGCCCATACAGGCCTGACCAGGGAAGCAGTGCCACAAAGCTGGCTGTAGGAAGGCAGACAGGGTTGCCCCACAGGTAGAGGATGTATACAGACTGACATTCACCATGATGGGACAGGTGTAGCTTTGGTGGGAAATGCCAGTAGACAGATAGGTGAGAATCAGATGCCACAGCCAGAAGGTCCTACTACTATTACTGATCATTTCTATAGTAGTGCAAGGCATACGCAGCGCTGCACAGATGCACGTAAAGATGGTCCCTGCTCAGCAGAGCTTACAATCTTGTCAACACAGTACAACACAGCAGCCACTGAATATCGATCTGTGGGAGTCTAGAGATACTCCCAGATTCCTGACTTCTGTCCGAAGGAAAACATCCAGCTTCCCTGAAGACACCTGTGCTAGCACCTTCTGGGGAGAGGAACCAGCCTATAAAATCTCTGATCTACTCAGATTGATAGTCAACTTATTTGACCGGAACCAATTACAAATCATCACTATACACTTTATATGGTGTGTACTGTAAATTTCTCTGCACTGGTCTCCAAGGAGATTAGGAATTATATATCAACTGTGTAGATCTGAAAATGATTGTTTCTCCTCTCTGAAATGCAGATATAAATTAAATGAAGCAGTAGACAGTGCTGGTCCTTGTGAACCCCTGATCTTACCTCCCTCAGATTTCATTCTTTGTAACCTGTTACCACTCTCTGATGACTTTCTGATAAAAATAACTCGACAAGATTACAGCTGCTGGGCTTATACCTACTGATAACTGTGCAGAATGAGATGATCCGCCGTTATCATATTCTGCTGAAATATCTAGCAGCACCGGCAGGGCAGGAATGCCTGTATCAAGCCGCAGCCCACAGGTATCCTCCCTAGAGAGCAAGATAGTCTCCATTCTCAAATTCTGGCTGAAACCCATTCTTGCTCTCCTGCAACACTTTATTGGCTTAACCCACACTTTTCGAGTATCATACACAACGTAGGGAAATTTGGTTGTAGGCAATAATTTGCTGCTATTGAAGCATCCAAATGTATTTTCTTTTTCAAAACGGAGCATTTGACTGCCTATTTCAGTCCAGCTGGTACTGTGCCAATTAAACTATTATATCCTTTAGAGCCTTTACTAATGACAAAACACAGTGGCCTAGTATCCACACCCTTGCTGAAATCTGAGATATCACTGCTAAATCATTGTTTCAGACACCAACCGGTAAAAGGTATCTGAACACGCTGCTTCCTGTTTTTCTTAATGCCTTTCAAAAACGTCCGCATTGCTTGCCTCTACTCCTCTTCCCTCTCCTCTTGAACAGAACTCTACCCCTTCAGACCCCTATTCCCTACTTATCTCTCCAAAGTAACTCAGGGACACTGTAAGGACTGGTGTGAATAATGCAGAGGATCTGAGTGAATTTACTCATAGATAACATAGTAGCCCATCATGCTCTTGTTTGGGGGACAGGACCTTTAATTATTTTATTTGGATTTAGTTACTTATCTTTTAAGATTTGTGTTCAAGAGTTACAAATTCAGGCATAGTCGGTATATCTATGCCTCAGGGAACTTACAACCTAAGTGTGTGCCTGAGACAACGCAGAGTGAAAATGACTTGCCCAAGGTCAGAAGAAGCAGCATTCAAAACTCTGGCTTTCTTAGTTCTCTGTGGGGAATACAAATAAATAAGAAACCAATGAACCCACTGGAGGTGGGATTATTATACAAACATTAGGTTACCAAACGAATGGTGTATGACCGTGGAAATCTAATATTAAAGTAGATTAGAAACACTATGGGGGTTATTCTGTGCCATGAATAGCGGGGATGGACAGCTCAATGGGATGTCCATCCCCGCTATTCGTGCCTTCACCCGGCCTCGACTAACTTTCCTGCTGGATGTGCGGGGAAGTTGGGCGGGGAAGGGGGCGGAGTCTGGGCAGAGTCTAGGCAGTTGCCGGTCCTGGACGTACAGGGCCGATTCTAATGTCGGTCCTGTACGTCCACAGCTGGTAACATGTGCGGAGAAGTTATTCCACCTCCAGGGTGGAATAACTTCCCTGGATGTGTCATTTTGTAAATGTCATTGTACGGATGGGGCAGGGGGGACTGGAGGGCATTCCCCGCAGCCTGACCCTGTCCTTAGGAGGCCAGATTGAGGGTTGGGCTGGGGGGAATTCACTTTATTTTGCGATGGCTGGCATCGCGGCTCTTCAATGGAGCCCCGCGGTGCCATGGCAACATGACTCCATGGCACTGCAGCTTCATTGAGGAGCCTTGACTGAATTAGCTGGGGACAGTCCTGCGTGTGCAGGCCGGACTGAATTGCAGCCCTTACCTGCACCTGCAGGACTGTTTGCGATTGTGATCCCGCACGGCTAGGTGTGCCCCGTGGGATCAGAATTGCGATCCCCTCTGTACGTCCGGTTCCGGCAACCGGACGTACAGAGGGAATCGGCATCCGGGATGGAATCGGGCTTTCTATGTTTTTAAATTAGTGCTAAACTCACCAGTTTTTCAATTATGTCTACCATCAATTGTGCCAAAAGGTAGTGTGGTGAGTCAAATTTTAATCATGGCTCCAAATTATACTGCACTGTGTGTACTTGGGGAAAGAAAACGGCTTATCCAATAAAACAACCATGTACAAAATCAATTTTTAAGATTAAAATTACATATCACTTGTGAATGTTCGCTCTATAAGCATGGACCCATCCATATAGTCATTTAAACAATAAGAGCAATGAAGACATCCTGAAAAACCACTGCTTACCCCAGGACGAGCATTGTGGAACCTGTGTGCCTTTTTAGGAACCCGCCAGGTACTTGTGACCTGGATTGGCAATTATTGGAAACAGGATACTGGGCTTGATGGACTTTGGTCTGACCCAGTATGGTATTTCCTATGTTCTTATGTTTGCTTATCTTTAAAGGTGTGAAAAGGCACACCGCATTGTCCAGAAATCCACTTCTATCCCAAAAGATTCTCAGGTGATGTGATGAAGACATCCTCACACCAAGACTGCATTTCAAGGAATCATCACAGGCTAAAGGGAGATGCTAAACTCACCAAAAAGCTGATAGCGCCTTCAATGATTCCTAGGGAACAAAACATTATTTGTTAAAATGACTGGATGAAACAAACCGAAAAACATTCTGAATTAGAGAAAGAGGCCTAACAAACCAAATATCTTTGTCTGGTGAAATCGTTACTCTGTGGCAGTTCATTTAGTACATAAATGCTTACAGTTTGCTTTCAACACTCAGTTGCTCAGTTTGTGGACTGTTCCCCACTGCTCAGCCCTTGGTATTATAGGTGTTAATGATGTGATATTCTAGTAGGAATATTTTCTCTGCAACGTGGCAACCATTTAATTTTGCTTTTCTAACTAGTGTTTGTTATTTTGTACTTTTTATTACTTAGCATGATTATTATCTAAAAGTAGAATGAGAAGATAAAAATGCCTTTAATCAAGCAGTAGAAGTGGATAATGAGAGACTGCAGAATATAATGAATTGGTTAGCATTTCAATTTCAAAAACTCTAGTGTCTAATGAGTTGAATAAATATTGTTGGCAAATTGAAAGTAGTTTTTATGTACAGAATAGCGGAGGTAGAATGATGAGCTTCCAATTCATTATCTTTTGTCATAAGAAACAAGCATTTCATAACCTGCTTTTTAGTCAGGTAGTACTGTCGATTCACTGCTGAAGTGAGATAATTATAGAGCGGCCCTCTTTTCCAGAGTGCCTACGTCCGAGGAATCGTAGCATTGACAGAGTCTCCAGATCATGAACTGAAGTCCAACTTTGGCTGGAAAGGGCTTTAAGAAGTTGCCCATGTAAAATGAGTTGTTGGTCCCATTTCATTTCTGCAAGCAACATCAGAAATGTTCATGCAGGGTTCCTGCAAAGGATCTGTGACTATTGCTGCATATCTTTAGGGAGGGGCTTCCATTTCAAATGAAAGAGGCAATGCGAGCTCAACGTGAAAGGACGTAGATTTATGTCATTTCCACTATGCAATAGTGCGCACTATTGGCAAAAATCTATACAAAATGAAAAGAAATGAAAAATCAAAACAAAATGATACGAAATCAAAGTTTTTGCCCTGCACATCCCTACATATCTTATCACTAAATTTTTGAGAAGGCTATTAGGAACACTCAATAAAAAGTCATGGACCCTACATCCTACCTATCTGTGTGTCAACATGGAATAGGAGGTAGATTGCATGAATGCCTTTACTCGTATGCCTTGCATCTCATTATCTGCAAGTACATGTTACTTTCAACTAACTAGCAGATATTGTGCCTATTCCCTAAATGCCTGATAGTACCTCCTAAACACCTAATGCAGACATTTTTATAAAGGAATGGAGAAGAGGAGGCAGGGAAGGGCTACGGAATGTACCATGTGGTTTATGTGGGTATCATTAATGCACACCAACTGGCACGCGGCAGATACCACAGAGCCGTTATCTGCATTCTGCATCAGCTTTGCCGTTACCGTGCAGTAGGAACTACCGGCCCGTGTTTGCAGCACTGCTGTGTTCCCTTCATTATACCCTAACTGTTACTGTGAAGCACTAACTTTGGCTATTAATGAATGTTAAATAAAAAACCATCATGTGGTTTAGTAAATAGGCCCCTTAATGAATTGCTCTGAAGTACATTAATACTAAATTGAAAAAAATCCTAAAAATTGAATCAACATACTATAAGCAATTAATTATGAAAGAAATTGAATTAATTGAAACGGCTGCAAATTAGATATAAAGCATGTATTGGAATAGTGATGTGTACATCATGGGTCCCTTTCATGAGAGGTAGAGCACTATTCTTTTGGAGGTGCTATATATAAAGTCAGTAGCACTGGATATACAGGTAGTGCGGTGACTGCCGCCACTGCTGCTACCAGGGAATGTCTTTGGCTTCAAGCTAGCTGCTCTCTGCCAGATTTGTGCTAGTACACTGTAGATCCAATATAACACAGCTCAGTACAGCACGGAACCATTTGTAATGTAATTAAGGGTCTTTTTTCTTGGGTCAGTGCTGACTTCTGGTGACCCAGCAGCACCTGGATTTTCTTGGCAAGGTGTAACTGGAAGTAGATTGCCAGGTCTGAGGCAATGGAGGGTAAAGTGCCTTGCCCAAGGCCTGGTGGGACGTGCAGCCCTGCAAGCCGTCCCGGTCCAATTCCCCCTCCAGCTTTCCTCGTACGTCCTGATGCTAAGGGAGGAGCGGGATCAGGGCAGATCGGGAGTGGGCTAGCCCTCAAAGGTGGAATAAGTAACGCAAACCCAATGATCAGGGTGGGGAAAAGTGGGGTTGGAGCCGCAGGATTTAGGGGTGCTTGCGGGGAGGACAGCAACAAAAAACATGTCTGTGCTGCTTACACTTGGAGCCTAATTCAGAGAGAGGCATGCCGGGCCATCCTTGGGCCTGATTCTGGCCCCCAATTTTGTTCCTGTGGTCCAGAATTTGGTTCAAATGGGCCTGTCTTGCTTTGGGCCATCAGGACGATCTGGATGGTGCCCCTCTCTGAATCGGGCTCCATGTGTAAGTATCAGACATGTTTTTTTTGGTTGGATATCTTTGAACATACTATTAAAATATTGCGATGACATAGAGTTGGAATATTTCCAGTTATTTCTCAAGATATTGTATACAACATACTTAAAATGCAAGGGTGCCAATAATGTCAACCACAACTGTATAGTAGTGATCTCCAGGAGCAAGCAGGAATGTAGTCTTCACATATGGGTGTTGTCAGTACCGACGGAGCCTGCGCGGGAACGCTCCCCAGCGTCCAATAGGAAAGCTTTTGGGTGCATCCCACAGTGCCTGTGTGCTGCCTTCCCACCTTTCCCAACTATCCCTCTCCAGTTCTTCATTTTACGCGGAGCCGACAGGTCGCACATCCTGTCACCGCAGAAAATAATTCCCTTCTATTCTTCTTTTTTGTGGACGCAACTGCCAGTTCTTCTTTCATTTTTTCCCAAAAAAAACAAAACCTTTCTTCTGGAGTCCTTTCCAGTTATTTTCTCCTCAGGTGCCATGCGCCATTTTGGGCACTAGGCCCAACCTTTTCCTTTAAAATGGAAAAACACGCTTCGGGTTTTAAAAAGTGTTCCAAGTGTGGCGGTACCATCTCCATCACCGACACCCATGAGTGGTGCCTCAAATGTTTAGGTCCTGACACTCTATCTTGGAGTGTGTTGCCTGTGGGATGATGTTGAAAAGGGGCCAGCAGAACCGAGCTGCTAAACTTAGCACCCTTTTTCCCTCCGATGCAGCCTCTGTGGCATCATCGTCTTCCAGGGCTTCGTCTTCCTCCCATGGATCTCAGGTAACTAAACATAAATCTAGCCGGTCCTCAAAGGGTAGATCTCCCTCTAAGCATTGAGATGCCTCTAGCGTTGCCCTTGAGGGACTTTCACCGGCAAAATTGCCCCGGCGGGAGGCTTTGGCTTCCAAAGCACTAATGGGGCTCCAGGATGTTCTTGAGGCCTCAACCTCGGCAGAACTACTGGTGCCATGCTCTGGGGTACCAGCTGCTTCGTCCGGTACTGATACCCAAGCATCGGCAGCGTCGATAGACCAGAGATACTTGGCTATTGAATGCAGTCTGGCGGCTCTTCTTGCAGCCTCGATGCCCCTGAAACCGCTTCAGACAATTCAAACGATACCGGTACCGATTCTATCGACATCGGCAGGTATTCTACTGGGACCGAGTCATGCTTATCCATCGGGTATCGACAAGTCAGTACCGGACCCCTCCGATGCCGACTTTGATTGGTACTGGTACCGTGCCTTGCACGATCACCCAGATCGGAGATACTTTGAATCCTCGGATGAGTCCGAAGACTCTGAAAGCTCTGCCGATACCAGAGTACTTCTTCCTGAGGATTCCTCTTCTCCTCAGCGTAGGATATCTCCACCAGAAGATATGTCCTTTCAGGATTTTATCCGAGATGTGGCTCGAGGTCTTTCCATCACAGTGGCTCCTGAAAAAGAGCCTAGGGCAAAGGAATTAGAAATCCTATAATACCCTAAAGCTCCCAAGGAGGCAGCTACCTTACCTATTCATGAGATCTTGCATGATCTCATGTTAAGGATGTGGGAAACACCTCTAACCACATCTCCTCACTCTCGAAGACTCGACACCATTCCATGGTGGTGGAATCGGCTATGAGAAGGATCAAGAGTGCAAAAAGGCATGCATCTAATCCTCCAGGACGCGAGTGTAGGACTCTTGACGCCTTTGGACGTCGAACCTTCCAAGCTTCCATGCTTTCTGCTAGGATCAGTTCCTATATATTTTATATGGGAATGTTCCTTAAGGAGGTCACAGGAGATTTAGAGCTCATGAGCCTTCTCCTTCCTGATGATAAGAGGCAGGATTACCTTGCCCTTGTCAAACATGCTCAGGATGTTTCCAAGTTTGTGAATCGTGCAGCCTTTGACTGCTTTGAGTACATAAGCAGAACCTCTGCTATTGCCAAAGGTGCACGTAGGATTGCCTGGCTCCAGGCATCTGATTTGGAACTTTGGGCACAGGATAAACTAGGGAATATTCCTTGCACAGGAGAGAATCTCTTTGGCAAGAATTGGCAGAAAAAAGCTAATGAGATAGATGCTGACAATATCACTTTGGATAGATTGTCTAAATCTACAGCTGATCCTGCAAGGAAAAAATCCTACAAGAAACCATTCTTCAGTAAGAAGAAGACGTTTTATCCCTCCTATACCCAGCAGGGGCATCGTTTAGGTCAGTCTGCCCATAAGGGACAGCAGCAACAACCTAGGCAAAGAAAAACGAAAGCTGCTAAGCCTCAACTGGCTCAGCAGACTCATCCTCCACAGGGGCTTTGACTCCTATCTAGAGAACTTTGCTTTCCTGGCCCTGAACGACCCAGAACCTTCCACTATTCCAGGAAGGTTATGTCATTTTGCCCCGAGATGGGGTCAGATAACAGCAGAAAATTGAACTCTGTCTATTGTAAGAGAGGGATACAAGCTTCATTTCCTCAGCATGCTCCCTCCTACAATGGTAAGACAGTTCAGTTCTCAGACCTCTCTCAATGACCAGTTAGGTCAAGAGGTCACTGTCCTTCTTGCCCAAGGGGCAATAGAAGAGGTACCCCCCCTATTTCCTTATTCCAGAGAAAACAGGAGGACACAGACCCATTTTAGACCTCAGAGAATTGAACAAATTCCTGTTCAAAGAGAAGTTCAAAATGATTTCTCTAGGAACTCTGCTGCCATACCTTCAGAGTCAGGATTGGCTTTGTTCTCTAGATATCAAGGATGCGTACACTCATGTTCTCATCCATCCAAATTATCAAAAGTTCCATCGCTTTCTATTTTAACGGAAACACTACCAATACAGGGTTCTTCCTTTTGGCCTGGCTTTGGCGCCAAGGGTGTTCACAAAATGCATGGCTGTGGTGGCAGCATTTCTTCGCACCCTAGGAATATTCGTCTTTCCTTACAGTACTTAGACGACTGGCTCATTTGAGCCCCTTCAGAGCCAGATGCCAGGGTTGCTCTCTCTCGCACAATGCACATCCTTCAGTATTTGGGACTTCCCAAAATCCAACCTTGCTCCCACTCAATCCCTGAAGTTTATAGGAGCTCTGCTGGATACCAGACAGACAAGGACTTACCTTCCACAGGCCCGCTGCCTTCGCATTGTGCAGTTAGCTTCCCAAGCAGTGTTAAAACCTCACCTCACTGCTCGAGAAATGTTACAGTTGCTAGGCCACATGGCATTCACTGTACATGTGGTTCCTTATGCTCACCTCTATATGAGTGCAGCCCAGTGGACTTTATCCACTAAGTGGACTCAGGCGTCAGGTTGCTTGTCAGACAAAATAGCAAACTCAGATCGCCTTATCTTGTCCCTCCAATGATGGCAATCACCCCAAAACCTTTTGGTGGAGTCCCTTTTCAGCAACCCCCACCCCAAGCCACTCTAACAGCAGATGCCTCACAGGTGGGTTGGGGAGCCCACCTGCAAGGCCTCTCTACCCAGGGTACCTGGACTCCACAGGAGACCTATCTACATATCAATCTCCTGGAACTCAGAGCAATCTTCCTTGCTCTTCGAGTATTCCACACCCAGCTCATCTACAAGACAGTCCTAGTTCAAACAGACAATCAAGTAGCCATGTTCTATGTGAACAAACATGGCGGAACAAGCTCTCTGTCGCTATGCAACGAAGCTTTGCGACTATGGGCCCTCGCCAGAGAGTATCAGATTCATCTCCTTGCAGTGTATCTTCCAGGCATTCAAAACTCTTGGGCAGACAGACTCAGTCGAGTTCTGCTTCCACACGAATGGTCTCTCCATGCACACCAGGTGGCCAAAATTTTCCAAATTTGGGGAACCCCGGACATAGACCTCTTTGCAAGTCTGCTGAATGCCAAACTTCCCTGGTTCTGTTCCAGAATTCCGTCTCAGGGTTGTCAGACCAGGGATGCTTTCCTACTCCATTGGGGCCAGGACTTCCTGTATGCCTTTCCACCCATTCCCCTAATTCCCAAAACCCCATTCAAGCTTCAGAGAGACAGAGGTTATATGATTCTCATAGCTCCACATTGGCCACGGCAAATGTGGTACCCTTTGTTCCTACATCTCAATCAAGCTCCGCCTCTGGAGTTAGGATCTGCTCCAGATCTCCTTTCTCAGGAGGACGGGATGCTGTGTCATCCCAATCCCCAGTCTCTGCATCTCAGGGCCTGGTTGCTGAAAGCCTAGAACTTCATGGTCTTAACCTTTCTCAACAGGTAAAGGATATCCTTTATGCTTCCAGGAAGCCTTCCACAAGATGCTCTTATGCTTTCAAGTGGAAAAGGTTTACCATATGGTGCTCACAGAAGGGTCTTAACCCTCTTGCGATACCTCTGGAATCATTACTGGAGTATCTCCTTCATTTATCTAATGCAGGGCTTAAGACCAATTCAGTGAGAGTTCATTTGAGTGCTATTGCAGCTTCTTTCAAGCCTCTAAATGGGCAACCTATTTCCTTTCATCCTCTCATAGCGAGATTTATGAGAGGCCTTCTTTTAACTAAGCCTCCCATTAGGCCACCACCGGTGGCATGGGACTTAAATTTGGTTCTTGGCCAGCTTATGAAACCGCCTTTTGAACCATTAGCCACTACCTCCTTGAAATTCCTTTCCTGGAAGGTCATATTTCTTATTGCAATCACATCAGCACGTCGCATCCGTGAATTGAAAGCATTGGTGGCTGATCCTCCTTATACAAGGTTCCATCATGATAAGATAGTCCTTAGGACTCATCCACATTTTATGCCAAAGGTGGTGTCACCTTTTCATTTAAACCAAGCGGTTTACCTTCCCGTATTCTTCCCAAGGCCTCATGTCTCAAATTCAGAAAGGAATCTTCATACTTTGGATTGTAAAAGGGCTCTGGCCTTTTACTTACAAAGGACACAGCAACATAGGAAGTCCTCTCAACTTTTTGTTGCTTTTGATCCTAGTCATTTGGGACTTCCAGTCTCCAAAAGAACACTGTCCAACTGGATTGCACAGTCTATATCTTTTGCCTATGAGAGTAAAAACCTTCCTCTGGAAGGCCATGTCACAGCTCACAATGTGAGAGCCATGGCAGCCTCTATGGCTCATCTTCACTCTGTGTCTATTGACAACATCTGCCGAGCAGCTACTTGGGCTTCGGTTCATACCTTCACAGCCCATTACTGCTTAGACAAGGACTCCCGCTGGGATGCCTTGTTTGGTCAGGCTGTTCTTCAACACCTGTTCCATACTTAATCAACTCCTACCCACCATCCCTGATAGGATGCCAGAGATCCATAGGGGGACGTGGAACCCTTTCACAAGGGCACACAACTTCTGGGGTTTTCTCCCTGGCATCTGCAGCTAGGGAGTCCCCATATGTGAAGACTACATTCCTGCTTGTTCCTGGAGATAGCATAGTTACTCACCTGTAACGGGTGATCTCCGAGAAAAGCAGGAATTTAGTCTTCACAACCCACCCACCTCCTCTAGGAGTTGTATCTCTCTCTCTCTCTCTCTCTCTCTCTCTTTTGTCTCAGCTTTAAACTCAACTGGAGAATGACAGTTGGGAAAGGTGGGAAGGCAGGACGCAGGCACTGTGGGATGCTCCCAAAAGCTTTCCTATTGGACGCTGGGGAGCGTTCCCGCGCAGGCTCCGTCGGTACCGACGATACCCATATGTGAAGACTAAATTCCTGCTGTTCCCGGAGATCACCTGTTACAGGTGAGTGAGTATGCTAAACTGCAAAGTATATGACCTCTGTTTCTGCCAGTTTTTCACAGAGACAATTTCTCCAGATGGGTTAATTTTGCATATAGCATGACAGCAATGAACCTCATTCCTAAGCCATGATATGTATATTATGATCTCACGCTCTCAAATTTACTCTTAATGCTGGACCTGCATCATGCTAAAGACAACTTCCATCTGGAGTTCCTAACTTGTAGCATATATAGGCAACCTATCAAGGTGTGACTGGAAATCTCTCTTTATCAGACCTCTGGCTCCCAAAACAATGGGAGATATTACTGCAACTTTCTGCCACAGGTTCTTAGCCACCCACTACATTTCTTGGCATTTGAGTATCTTCTCCTCTCCACACAACTCGCAGGATCTATTATCAATGCTCTTCTGGTGGGTTTCTCCTTCACCCCTATGTATGGTTTCTCGCATCCAATTTTTTATTGTTCGGAATTGAAATGTTCCAGATGACAAGCCACCTTATGCCTAGGGTTGCTAACTGGCTCCAGATGCGCTTGACAGGCTTGATCCAGTCCTGGGTTTATCCTAATGTATTTAGGGACTTGAAGTTTTGCTTTTCTTATGAAGTTCAATAGAGAAATCAGAACTACATATCCCTGCATACAATGGAATAAACCCAGGACTAGATCAAGCTTGTCAGGTATATCTCGAGCCACTTGGTAACTCTACTTATTCCTTTCTATATAGAAATTTTCTGCCATCAGAACTTGGCAGCCAACTATAGGATGAGTAACTATTTCCATCTCTTTCTTACAGAATCTTGCTTTAACTATGAGCTGTCCATCCGTAGTTCACTGTCATAGGCAACAGCCCTATCTCTTATCCTTGGGTTTCTCTTTAAGGGGAAGCTCAGGTTTTATTCTGCTCCTTTGAGCGTTCAGC
Source organism: Ichthyophis bannanicus (assembly GCA_033557465.1). NCBI lineage: Eukaryota > Metazoa > Chordata > Amphibia > Gymnophiona > Ichthyophiidae > Ichthyophis > Ichthyophis bannanicus. The sequence continues at coordinate 661,362,347 of CM066035.1, read as the reverse complement.
TGAACCATTTCTGTCTGGCTATTGCACCAGGAATCTTCATTCACAATTATCTTCCCCTATTTTATCCTAATGACCTCCTCAGCCTAGCCCGCCCATCGCAGTAACAGCTTTTGACCCAGGGCCACAGACTGCAGCCCTTTTTCAGAGCCTGGAATGAATGAATCTGAGGTCTCGCTACTAATGGGGTAGTTTTATAAACATGTACACTTATATGTGACCCAGGTGTCAGCATGTTCAGAGGAGGTGTTTGGAAAGAGTGCGGACAGAGTCAAGATGTACACTACAGTTATAAAATGCTCATGTACACACATATTTTCCACCAAACATTTACACCTGCTCCTTAGTAGGCCTGCTTTTACCTATGGGCAAAGGGGCAGCCGCCCTGGGTCCCATCATAACATTGGCCCAGCTGCCTTGCTGCCCAGGAGCTGCTCTGTAATTAGGTTATCGCTCACTTTTCTTCTGGGAAGCACTGCGAAAAGAAGGCAAGTGAAGGGGGCGGCTTTATAATGATACAGAATGAGGTAGCCGCCTCGAGCGGCAGAGTTTTGGGAGCAGCAAAAAAATGCCCCCAAAACAGCCAAGTGGCCGTTGCCTCACTCTGCCTTCTATGGTAAAAAAAAAATGAAATTTGAGTGGACCAGCTGCTGCCTCCTCCACTTCTCCCAGGTCAGAAGCGGCAGAATCCACACACACCCCACCACCACTGCTCGAGGACAGGACCCTGTGGCAGCAGCAGCGAGCTATCAACTTTGGAAAAAAAAAAAAAAAAGCAAAAGCACGGGGTCTTCAAGATTCTGGCGCTCTTGAAAGTCCCTGCTGGTTCTGCCCCCTCTGATGTGAAAAGCATTATCAGAGGGGGCAGTATCCATTGGGGCCTTACAAGCTTTTGATTTCCTTTTTTTTTCAAAGTTGATAGCTCGCTGCTACTGCTTTTTTCTGGGTAAGCCCTTTGTATGAGTTTTGGAAGTTTATGTTGGTATCGTATGGTAAAGTTAGCCTTGTAGATCTTCGGAGACTTTTGTGGGGTTTTATATTAGTTCACAAAATGCCTGGCACTGGAGAATGTTTATGTTAGTGAGATAACCTATTTGTCCTCCTCCTGCTCTGCACTCATCACTATAAAAAATCATCTATAACTGCACTTGATTCGGAATAAGATAAGCTGAGACCCTCCTCACAAACAAATTATGTTGTGGTCAGTCTTGTGCACATGAGAAACAAAACCAGCTTGGAAAGAGGGGGGCAGTGTCCAGGATAGGAAAGCAGAGGGAATGTCTAGTATGATGACATATATAAAATATAAAGAAAAAGACCATTAATATGGAGACATATAAATGATTGTGACCAAAAATGCCTTGCACTGAAGACCGCAGTTTTGCCGCGGGAGTTTAGAATTGGATGCCCAGCACTGTCAGCCTTATCGCCATTCACCAAACAATTATTGAAACTGCAAGTGTCCTGAGCCTGCGCATTTAAGTTGAATTTGGTGCCGTTGACAAGGGGGAGTCATGGAAACCACATAAAAAAAGCAGAGTAGCTGAATTAGAAAATAAAAGGCTGCCCAGTTAATGTGGCAAATAATTATAGAATCTACAATGGGAATCGCTTATGTCTGGGTATAAATTCGACGGGTGAAGGAGCTCTCATAAATGGAAAAATCAAAAGGCTGAAAAATTAAAATGAAAATGAAAAACTTTGCATTACTGAATAAAATATAAGGGTAGTTGGATATATGATAAATAAAATTGCATAAGGAACAGATCAGAACACAATGCAGATGCTGAAATATAATGCATTAGAATTTATTAAAAAAGGACAGCATGATAGTTTGTAAATAAAAGACCCAAACCATAAATCCAATGGAAGGGTGATGGGAACATCATAAAAAAATAAAAACATAAAAGAGAACCAGGGAAACTTGTACTCCACTTGTTTTTTGTGGTTTCCATGACTCTTCCTTGCCATTGGCGCAAATTCAACTTAAATATGCAGGCTCAGAACACTGCTATTTCAGTACTCGTTTGGTGAATGGCGATAAAGCTTACGGTGCTGGGCGTCCAATTCTAGACTCCATCAGCAACACTATGGTCTTCAATGCAAGGTATTTTTGGTCATGATCATTTATATCTTCCATATTGATGGTCTTTTACTTTATATTTTATATAGGTCGTCATACTAGACATTCCCTCTACCTTCCTCTCCTGGGCATGTCCCTCAAGCCCACCGGCATTTATATATTAGTTTTTCTTTCTGAGCCTGTTTTAAAAGTTTCTCATGTGCACAAGAATGACCAAAACATAATAACTTGTTTGTGAGAAGGGTCTCAACTTACCTTTTCTTCTGAATCAAATGCAGTAATAGATGATTTTTTATAATGATGTTTTTTTGTTATATTGTTGTTTTAATGTCTATTGTAGATCGTCATCTGCAACGTGATTGTGTTCCATATATCATAAGTGTACAATTGTGCCTCTTTTATTCTTCCATATTCACTTCCATTTTATTTACAAAAGCCTTTCTCTTACATGCATTTGGATAACATTATTACTTTTCTAGTTTGCATATGATTTATAACTCAGTTTTACATGTCTTTTATTATTTGGGTGGGTTAAACTAGAAAGAGGGAAAGAGAAATCTATTTGCATTGGTGTGATATACAGACCTCCCTCACAAGAGGAAGAGGTAGACAGAGAGTTAATTGAAGACATACACAGCATTGCTAGGAAAGGGGAAGTGCTACTGATAGGAGATTTCAATATGCCAGATGTTGATTGGCACATTCCTGCTGCAGTATCATCTAGAAGTAAGGAGATCCTGTATTCTCTACAGGGAGAACTAGTCAGGCAATTGGTAACAGAACCCACACGTGAAGGGGCCATACTGGACTTGGTGCTTACAATTGGTGAAAGTGTTTCTGATGTTGTAGTGGAAGATCATTTTGCATTCAGTGATCACCAGATGGTGTAGTTCAATATTAGGACTAGAGCTGTTAGAATCCATTCAAAGGTGAGGATCTTAGACTTTAGGAGGACTAACTTTGCCAAGATGGGCCAATACCTCAGGGAGACGTTAGTGGGATGGGAACAGCTGGGGGATGTAGAAAAACAGTGGGAAAAACTGAAAGGGGATATTTTAAGGGCAACCAACCTTTTTGTTAAAATGGTAAATAAAGGTAAAAGGAAAAGGAGACCGCTATGGCTTTTGAAAGAAGTAGCTGAAAAAGCGAAGAAAAAGAGGGAGGCCTTCATGAAATACAAGAGATCACAGAGAGAGGAAGACAGGCATCTATATTTGGGAAAACTTAGAGAAGCTAGCAAAGTAGTCAGGAAGGCAAAGATTCAAAAGGAGGAGAAAATAGCCAGTGCAATAAAATGGGGGGATAAGACATTTTTCAGATATGTTAGTGAGAAGAGGAAAGGCAAAAGTGGTATTATCAGACTCAAGGGTGCAGGGGAGGAATATGTAGAAGCTGATAAGGATAAAGCAGAATTGCTTAAGAAATATTTCTGTTCTGTGTTCACAGATGAAGAACCAGGAGCAGGACCTCAGAAAACACCCACAAACAGGAACAGAAGCGAGGGACATCTTGAACAATTTTCAGAAGACTGTGTTTGTGAGAAACTAGCTAAACTTAAAGTAGAAAAAGCGATGGGACCAGATGGGATACACCCTAGAATACTAAGGGAACTTGGAGACGTTCTAGCAGCTCCATTGACTGGCCTTTTCAATGCCTTGTTGGAGTCGGGAGTGGTGCAAAAGGACTGGAGAGAGGCTCATGCGGTTCCTTTATACAAAAGTGGAAGTAAGGATGTGGTTGAAAACTACAGGCCGGTTAGTTTAACTTCGGTGGTGAGCAAATTATTGGAAACACTGCTGAAAGAGAAAATAATGAGGTTTCTGGAGTCCAGTGGATTACAGGATCCGAGGCAGCATGGATTCACCAGAGGCAGGTCTTGTCAGACAAATCTGATTGATTTCTTTGACTGGGTGACCAGGGAGTTGGACCGAGGGAGAGCCCTAGATGTGGTGTATTTAGATTTCAGTTTGACACTGTTCCTCACAGGTGACTTATAATCAAACTGAGCACCCTAGGGATGGACCCTAAAGTTACTGCTTGGGTTAGAAATTGGTTGCGTGGGAGACGACAAAGAGTACAGGTAAATGGAGCTCACTCTGAGGAGAAGGATGTTACCAGTGGTGTGCCCCAAGGATCTGTCCTTGGTCCGATTCTTTTTAACATCTTTGTTAGTGATATAGCGGAAGGGCTGTCGGGTAAGGTTTGTCTCTTTGCGGATGATACCAAAATCTGCAATAGAGTAGACACCCAGGAAGGTGTAGATAACATGAGGAGGGATCTAGCTAAGCTTGAAGAATGGTCTAGAATTTAGCAGCTGGGATTTAATGTTAAAAAATGTAAGGTCATGCATTTGGGCTGCACAATCCAAGGGAGCAGTATAGTATAGGGGGTGAAGTACTTTTGTCCACTAAAGAAGAGCGGGACCTAGACGTGGTTGTGTCTGATGATCTTAAAGTAGCTAAACAGGTAGAAAAGGAAACAGCAAAAGCTATAAGGATGTTTGGGTGCATACGGAGAGGAATGGCTAGCAGAAAAAAGGAGGTGATAATGCCTCTGTATGTCTTTGGTGCGACCTCATTTGGAGTATAGTGTGCAATTCTGGAGACCGCACCTTCAAAAGGATGTGAACAGGATGGAGTCGGTGCAGAAGGTGGCTACTAAAATGATTAGTGGTCTTCATTATAAAGCATATGAGGACAGACTTAAGGATCTTAATATGTACACCTTAGTTGAAAGGCGGGATAGAGGTGATATGATTGATATGTTTAAATACTTCCATGGCATAAATGTTCAGGGAGAGAGCCTCTTTCAATTGAAAGAAAGTTCTGCTACGAGGGGACATGGGATGAGAGTGAAGGGAGATAGAGTCAGGAGTGATATGTGGAAATATTTCTTTACAGAAAGAGTAGTGGATCCGTGGAATAGTCTCCCAGTGGAGGTGGTAGAGATGAGGACTAACTGAATTCAAGAAAGCATGGGACTAACACAGAGGATCTCTAAAGGAAAAAAGGGGACTGTTGTAGTTGTTGATATGGAAGGACAGACTAGATAGGCCATGTGGTCTTTTTCTGTCATCATATTTCTATGTTTCTATTTATACATATAGAGGCACATTCTAAATGGGACATCCAAGTGCAATCTAGGACGTTAAAGCCAGAATGTCTCAAAAGAAAGGTAGGCATGTGCAAGTTCAAGCAGAATTCCATAAACGTGGACATGCCCATTATGCACATGTATCAAATGTCTATATAGACGTCCCTAGAAGAATATTTCAGAACCAAAATGTCTAATAGCATAATAGTTAGCCCCCCCCCCCCCCCAGTAAAAGAGCTGGGTGGTCAGGGTTCAAATACCAGTGTGGAACTTTGCAGTATAAAACTAGTCACTTAATTCTCTACATTCTCTGGATGTTTTAAAGTGAAAACAAACACTTTCCTGATACCTCTTCATGCCTGGAGCAGGAATAAACATGCAGGTGCCTTCAAATGGCTCTACTGCCTCTGGGATTGAATGGGATGTGTAAAGTCCATTGCCCCTCCACCACACCCCCATGCCTACTTGAACGTCTCTGTTCTGGAGATGTCCGTAAACAGCATCTGTGGAATGGTTACGGAGACATATCCGTGATTTTGAGGTCCATGTTCATGTCTGAAGATGATTAAACCTTTTAGAATGACCCTCATAATTTTTATGCATGTTTATTTATCAAGTCAGTTACATTTTTAATAATCAATGTTTAGACGTCTTCCATATTTGATTATAATTCCAGTACTAGCCCCAGCTGTATTCCTCTTCTAGTTCTAGCTCCTCCCCAACTTCAGTTATCCTCCAGTCCCAGTCTCTATCATCATCATTTCCCTTCCAGTCCCAGTCCCTGTCCATCTTCCCCCAGCATCAGCCTATTTGCAATCCTAGCTTCCAAGTTTGAGTCTTCCTCCATTTCCAGTCCCTCCCAGCATCAGCTCCCTTCCAGTTTCCATCCCTCCATCCTCCAGTATCAGCCCATTTCCAGCCCTAGCCCCCCATTATCAGTCCCCCTCCTGTCTCAGTCCCTCTCAGCATCATCTCCCTTCCAGTCCCAGTCCCTCCATCTCCTAGCATCAGCCCATTTCCATTTCTAGCCTCCAATAGCTGTCCTTTTCCAGTTTCAGTGCCCCCACCCCCACACATGGCCCCATATCACGGGAAGCTCCGGCTTACCTCTGCAGTGCCATAGGAGCATTTTCCTTTATTCCTGTGGCTGTGCTAAGTTGCAGTTGCTGGTGCCACTGAGTTCATAGAGGTTAAACAAGGGCACTTCCTCTCTCTTGTGCAAGACCATGTTGCCCCTGTTTAACCTCTATGAACTCCATGGTGCCGATAGCTGTGACTTGTCACAGCTGCAGGAGTGAAGGAAAACACTCGTGCGGCTGTTCAGAGGTGAGCTTGGTCTTCGCGCCTCACTGGCTCCCTCTTAAGCTGGTCAGGCAAGGGACCCTTCGTGGTGCAGGACCACATGTAGGCGACATGCCTAGGGCCGGCCCTGAGTGAGGAGAGATGCTGCCCAGGGGGCCTATCCTCAAAATTTTTCCCAGGATCCTATAAGGGGTTGAAGGAGTCCTGCTTCTGAGCAGGCTTAAATGTTCATGGCTTCATTTTAATAACAATTCCTTCAGGATTTGTGCTAGTAATCTATGTGCCTTCCTAGGCACCTTTCTGGCTCTGGCCATATAGGCACCCTATTATACCTTACTGTATGTGTCACCATTGAGTAATAGTTGAGACTCCATCCCTCTGGCTATGAATGCCAAATCCACAGCTGGCCCAGGGAATGGAAGACCTGAGTCAGGAGTTGAACTCGGGTCCACACAGCACTGCCACTGAGTCATGGGGACAACCCGAAGTTCACATTCTAAATGTAACTCAAAAAATGTAATTTACAAAAATGTATCTAGTGATTATTAGATTTCAGCCAGGCAATTATGACATGTTTGTTGTGTGGCAGCAGATAGTTGAATTATATATCTGATAGAAGACATGGAGCTAAGGTTTTCTTTACAAAAAAAGTTACAGTTATCAATTTACTATCTTTTTACAGCAGCGACAGCACGCTTTCTGCCACAAACCACATTTTATATAGATTCACACAAGCATATACAAACTGCAGCTGCTATCCTTACCCACAGCTCCATCTGTCTCCAAGTGCAATCTGCAGGCTTCTGTTTAGATAAATTATAAGGTTGTTACATGAAAGAAGAAGAAAGAGAACTTGAAGAAAAGCTTATTTGTTTAATTCACCACTTTTAATTTGTCAGAAAAAATGAGGCTTTGCACATAGGGAAAGTATGCAATTGCTTCTCACATACTATATTTCTTTAATGTGCTTCAGAATAGTGACAAAATGGAAAATTCCATATGGGTAAATGGAAATTTCTTCACAATAGATTTTCTTTTTGAATATTCATGCTTTTTGTGTTCAAAGGTGATGTCGATTTCACAGTTACATTTATGTCCTTAGAGGTCTTTAGTTTTAGTTTCATCCAAATGTATACAGCAGGATTTCTCAACTCAGTCCTTGGGACATACCTGGCCAATCCAGCTTTCAGTATAACCATAATGAATATGTCTGAGAAAGATCTGTATACAATGGAGGCAGTGCATACAAATCTACCTCCATTGTGGTTATCCTGAAAACCTGACTGGGTAGGTGTGTCCTGAGGACTGGGTCGAGAACCCCTGGTTTACAGAAAGAGATTGGTTTATTTTTATTTGTAGAAAATATTTCAGTTAGCACGTTTAAAACTTCTAGGCTTAGCACCTATTGCCAATGCTTAAACTTTAGCCACCCAATCATTTCCTTGAACATTTAGGTCAATATTCAAAAGAACATATCTGAATAACTTCATCTGTTATCCGAAAATTTGCTCTAGTCAGCACTATCCATGAATGATGAGTGGCACTACATGAATAATACTGTGGAAAATCTTTACAAGCTACCTCAACAGTCTGGGCATTTTCAGAAATTATTGAGATGATAGGGATATTCAGTCTGCTATCCAGATAACTATCCAGATACATTTAGGAGAGGTAAAAGACTTTTCTAAATTTATCCTGATAGATATCCGTATAGTTGACTAAATAGAACCATTATTCAGACAGCAAACGCTGCCTACTCTTTGCGTACTGTATATTCAGCGTCGCCCGCAATCTGGATGCACTGAATATAAGAATTATAATTAAACACTGTGCCAACCACAATGTTCAAATATCGGAACATTAGAATTCAGTCCTCTTTCAAAAACATTCACACATTTATGCAGCTAAAAAAATACCACCATTCTTCTTTTTTCTAAGCCCACTGCCCCTTTACATCTGCCTTCTCTGCATCACCCTCGCCCTGCTTCTAACCATTTCCAGGCTGCAGGTAGCCCAGTGCTGTCCTATTTCTTCCTCCACCCATGGGAGATGGGGTCCCTGTGGGTAGACAGAAGCAGTCATCCCTGCAATTTCAGCCTTCACCTCCTCTTCTTTCTGCAGGAGATGGGATCTCCACAGTTAGCACTCCAGCAGCAGTTGCCTTTCTTGCCTGTGCATACAGACTGACAAAACAAACACACCATCGCTTATGCGAAATGCACCTAAAAGATTATAAACTGCTCTGATGCTACCATTATCCCTGTCCTCTTCCTGCATAAATTTCTAAAACATAGACAACTCTGTTTACAATCTTAGAATTGTCCAACTTTAATTAACATGCACATCCAATAACTCACTGTATGGTGACATTCTTCACCAAACATAGGACCTTTGCTTTTTCTCTTTTGATATATGGAGATTGCAAGTAGAAATTTAAATTCTATGTTTCTGCATTCATCATGTCCCAACAGGCATCAATGCCCGGCCCCACCGGCGCTTGTGCCAAGACCGCAGGGACCTCGATACCGAGGACTCCCCGGGCCATTGAAGCAATCCCTGAGAGCCAGATGCCTTGGGTAGATCCTCGGCGAAGGTCTCGATCTTGATCCCGCTCCTTAGGGGCAAGGACTTCGCAGGCGAGTGCCTCTTGCTTCGGCCATGCCTCAGCCTCAAAGCATTGAAGACCAGAGCCAACAACGCCCCTGGAGCCATCGGGCCTTGATTCTTCCTCGGATTACTCGACTTGGGAGTCCGATGTTGAGACGTCTCTGGAGTCCCGGGACCACCGAGACTTCCCCTCAGAGCCATCTCCACCGGCGGCTAGGCGCTGATCCCCACCCGAGGACACCTCGTTCCTCGAGTTTGTCTGGGACATGGTGCAAGCCCTCTCCCTCACTATGGAGTCAGAGGATGACCCCCATACAGAGAAGCTTGACATCCTCCAGTATGAGGCACCACCTAAAGAGACCCTGATGGTCCCGGTCCTGGTCCCCTCCATCCTCAATCAGCTCCTTCTCGGATGTGGGAAGCCCTGGCTTCAGTGCTGATTGTTAGCTGCTGCCTGGATACCATATACTGGGTCCAGCACGGGTCAGGCTTCCAGAAGAACCAACTACCTCACACCTCTATGGTGGTGGAGTCAGCCATGTGCTGACAGAGGAGCCCAAAGATACACTCATCAGTGCCCCCAGCAAGGAGTCCCACACCCTTGACGCCTTTGGGTGTAAATTCCACCAGGGCTCTATGCTAGCATCCTGCATTCAAACTTACCAACTTTACATTGGCATGTTCCTCCGAGACCTGGCAAAGGAGCTCAGAGTCTTAGTGGCTGGCCTCGATGGAGACCACCTCTGGTGCTTCCAGATGCTTATGAAGTCCGTGGGAGAGTACTCCAAGTATTTATCTTGAGCCACCTATGATGGCTATGAGCCCAGCACAAGGGTGGCTGCCGCCAGCATCAGTGCCCAACGCCAGGCTTGGCTCCAGACATCTGACCTCAAGCAATGGGTACAGGAGAAACTCTTCGACGTTCCATGCCTCGGGGAGCAGCTCTTTGGCAAGTTAATGGAAGACAAGGATGTCGAGATCGAGACCGAGTACATGACTTGGACAACTCTCAAGGAAGACTTCTACTCTTCCAAGGAAGAAGTCTCCAGGAAAGAAGCCTCCTTTTGAGGCTGTCTTCCATACCTGGGCCACCCAGACTCCTCAGCAGGGTCACCAGGGCAAGGGAGTGGGCCAAGGCCCACACTAGCCCAAGGACCCCAAGCCCCAGACTCCAGCCCTAACTCAACCGGGTCATGGTTTTGACACTCCCAGCATAGCTTCTCTTCCTCTGGAGGATCAGCTGCCAAGGGTGTGGGCGCCTAGTCCATTTTGTCCACAGATGGGCTTCCATCACCACTGACTCATCCACCTGGACCAGCTGCCTTCACCCTTCTTTCCTGGGGAGCCCCCTTGGTCTCCCCTGCATCAGGCTCTGCTAATTCAAGAACTTGCAGGCCTTCTCAGGGACAGGGCTGCGGAGCCCATACCACACCACCTGAAGGGGAAGGGGTTTTATTCAAGGTACTTTCTGGTCCCAAAAGGAACAGGAGGACTAAGGCCTATCCTGGACTGAGAAGCCGAACAAATTCCTGGTGCGGGAGAAGTTCATGATGCTCTCCCTTGGAATTTTGCTGCCCTATCTCCAGCAGGGAGATTGACTATGCTCCTTGGACCTAAAGAATGCTTATCCTTATCCATCTCAGTCATAGGCAGTACCTAATATTCATGGTCGGGGGCGACTATTACCAGTACAGGATATTTCCCTTCGGCCTTCCCTCTGCACCAAGGGTCTTCACCAAATGCCTGGCAGTAGTGGCTGCTATCTTTGTCTCTAAGGGGCCTTCATCTTCCCTTACCTAGACGATTGCTTGTAAAAGGAGACACAGCCTCAGAAACACTGCAGGCCACAGGCCACACCATCAAGGTCGTACAACATCTGGGATTCATGATGTCACCCAAAATCCCATCTCACCCCAACTCAAGACTTGGAGTTCATAGGGGCTCTCCTGGACACCCTCCAAGCCATGGCTTTCCTCCTCCTAGACATGATAGATCGTCTCACGACCTTGGCAACTGAAGTGCAATGCTGCCGCACCGTGTTGGCACAGTCTATGCTTTGCTTCCTCGGGCACATGGCCTCCATGGTCCATGTGGTCCCCAATGCCCCCCTTCACATGCAGGCAGGTCAGTGGTGTCTCCAGGCCACCGGCATTCTCTAGGACAGAGTCTCAGTATCCCATCAGCTGGCAGAGTCCCTCAGTTGGTGGCAGGATCCGCAAAACCTGCAGAAGGGCATGCCCTTCCAACTCCTGAGCCCCACAGAGGGTCCTCATGATGGATGCTTCCCTGCTGGGCTGGGGTGCTATTGTGAGGAATTGTGCACCCAGGATGTCTGGTTATTCAAAGAGAGCCAGCAGTAGATCAACCTGCTGGAATTCAGGGCCATCTCCCTTGCGCTCAAGGCCTTCCAGCACCGCCTGCAACATCGGTCAGTGCTCGTCCAGATGGACAATCAGGTCATGATGTTGTATCTGAACAAGCAAGGCGGCACAGGCTCCTACCACATCTGCCAGGAGGCAGTAGCCCTCTGCTCATATGCAAACAGTCAGCGTATCCTCCTCATGGAGGTATACCTCCCGGGCCAGGACAACACCCTGGGGACAGGCTGAGCAGGGTCCTCCATCCACACGAGTAGCGCCTGGACCCCAGGGTGGCACAGTGGCTCTTCAGGTTGTGGGGCACCCCGAACCTCGACCTCTTTGCCATCCTGGGTAGCAGCGGATGCCTTCCTCATCTTGTGGTCAGAGGATCTGTTGTATGCCTTTCCCCCCCACACCTCTGATAGCGTGGACACTCTTCAAGGTCCAGCGAGACAAGGCTTACCTGATTCTAGTGGTCCCGATGTAGCCCAGGCAGCCTTGGTTTCCTCTACTGTTTCGTCTCTCAACTGAATCGCCGGTCTCTCTCGGGAACTCACCGGGAACCAGGATGAAGGCTCGATTCTCCACCCCAACCTGGGATCCTTGCCCCTCACAGCATGATTGCTGAATAGGTTGCTTTATCATCCCTCAACCTCCCCATGGAGGTGTAAGAGGTCCTCCTGTCCTCTCGCAAGGACTTCACAAGATAGGTCTATGCCTTCAAGTAGCACAGGTTCTTCTTATGGTGCACGGAGCAATGGGTATACCCGTTCTCCTGCCCCGTGCATGCGGTGCTGCAGTACTTGCTCCACTTTTCACAGTCTGGACAAGTCCAACGCTGTCAGGGTGCACCTGCGCACACTTTCCGCGAACCACCACCCCATAGAGGGCAAGCCTCTTTCTGTGCAGCCTCTCATTACCCGATTCATGTGGGGCTTACTGCTCTCAAAGCCTCCCATCCATCCGCCCACGGCAAAATGGGATCTCAGTGTGGTCCTGGCACAGTTTACCAAGCTGCCCTTTGAACCCTTGGTTACCTGCCATCAGAGATAGCTGTCCTGGAAGGTGGCCTTCCCGGTGGCACTCACATCTGCGTACAGAGTAAGCGATCTCCAGGCCCTGGAGGCTGAGCCATTCTACACCAGGTTCTACAAGAACAGGGTCATGCTCTGCACTCACCCAAAGTTTCTTCTGAAGGTGGTGTCTGATTTCCACCTCATCCTGGAGGTACTATTCTATACCTTCTTTCCACAGCCCCACACCGACAAGGCAATGGCTGTTATCCACACTCTGGACTGCAAAAGGGCCCTATCCTTCTATCTACAGCATACTCAGGGCCACTGCAAAGCCTCACCACTTTTTGTCTCATACAACCCCAGTCATCTGGGGGAGGCTGTCACCAAGTGAACCCTGTCCATCTGGGTGATAGACTGCATCACCTTCATCCACAACCAGGCTGGCTGCCACTGGAGCGTCGGGTCATGGCGCATAATGTCAGGGTTATGGCAATTTCAGTTGTGAACCTTCACTCTGTTCCCATGACAGACATCTGCCAGGCTGCCACCTGGTCTTCGGTCCACACTTTTGCAGCTCACTTCTACCTGGAGAGGGAGTTCTGATGGGACAATGCCTTTGGCCAGACCATACTCTGTAATCTGTTCGGGGTTTAGCAACTCCTGCTCTCCGACCATTCTTGTTCAAGCTAACGGAGCCATGGTTCTCCCTGGACACTGGGGTCCTCAGAGTCTGTCCTCAGATTCGCTTGTGGCTGCTCACGGCTATGCTGTGTGTTTTCTACAGGTCATCAGTAGCCTGTAGCTAGGAAGTTCCATATGTGAGGAATGACTTCCTGCTTGTTCCTGGAGAAAGCGTAGTTACTGACCTGTAATAGGTGTTCTCCAGGGACAGCAGGAATCATTCCTCACAACCCTCCCTCCTCCCCTTGGAGTTGTTGTAATTTTTGCCATCCCTTTTGTCATCTCTAGCTATATCATCTGACTAACCAAGATGGCACCCTTAGGCGGGAAAGGGACCACACTTGTGTGGTGGTATCTCCCAAAGGCTTTCTTTTAAAGCTGGGGAGAGGCTTTCGCGAGGGTTCCATCGGCGTCAACATCACCCATATGTGAGGACTGATTCCTGCTGTCCCTGGAGAACACCTGTTACAGGTCAGTAACTATGCTATATCTTACAAGCACTGAAGCTTCTACAGCTGGCAGTTGGGTAAATCCGTGGGTGGAAAGGAATAAATGAGTGGATTGGGTGGGCCAATTGGTCTTTTGCTGCTGTAATCTAATCAGCAAATTTCAGACATTAAGATCTTGAAATTGTGTTTGATCCATCTGTTCTGCTCTCTTGTCCTATGTTACTATATGATGTACATCAAGAAAATTATATTATCCCAGTGTATGTAGAAACTTTACTTTTATAATAAAAGTATCCCTGTGCATGAAATGTGTTCCAAATTTCTTGCTGCAAAATAGCACCTAAAATTTGGCTAGACTGATTTTATAAAGCTTCTTAACTTTGCAACTGCTGTTTTTCATAGTTTGGGCATTAGGATAGTTTTGTAGGCTTTCTACCTCCCCTCCCCTCCCCACCCCACCCCGGGTTCCAACCAGCAGGGCTGAGGCCAACACTGGCAGTATTTAAAACATCAACACTCCACCCAATTCCTTTCAAGAATGTGAATTGAGCTGGGCGTCATTCTTTTCACCCATGAAGTTTTGATACCAGTGTAATTCAGGACTGTTTATGCCTAGTGTTGCATGAACAGTGCTGCAGATTGCAAATGAACCCCGTATCTGTTAGAAATGCGGAAACAGTGTTTAATTAGTTGTATTTAAAAAGTATTTGAAGTGTTTGATCATTTTATTTTCTCGTAGTTTTGACTATTATACCTTCTATGCATTGCAATCGAAACGGCCTAGTAGACTTGATAGATATTCATGGCAGATTAGAGTCTGGAGATTTCAGTAATAGAATGCAGCACAATAAAAACATGATGGATGAAATTGATGATTGGGAATGAAATTTACTTACTCCCCAATGGGATAACGACGACACAGCGCTCATCTTCTCATTCCTTTTTTGACAGTTACTACACTTTCAGTATTCTACTGCATGCAGTGCTCTTCTGCAATTAAGAGGGTGAAGAAAGGTTTAAACTTACTGTATGCAACTTTAGGTAATGGTAGAAACATATTTACTTCCTTTAGAATGCTGGTCCATCTGTAGAAGTCAGGTCTAAGACAAGCTGGGGGCGATTTTATAATGAGCTGCGGAAGATTACACACCATCAACGTGCATAAATCATGTATTTTCAGTGACTTATGTGCACTGATGTGCCTTTATGTGCGTACTTTACCAGTCACTGTTCTATAAGTGCGCACGTTAGGCGAATGGCATGCACTTTCAATCTGGATATTCATATAGGAGGAACTTGAGAGGAGCATGGATATGGCAGATATGCATCAGATACATGCAGTCATTTACACCAGCCATAGAACTGGCGTAAGTTGTCATGCCTAGATTCAATGCACATTTCTCACTAATTATGTCCCTAATTTATAAAGTACGTGCATATGCGATGTTCTAAAATAGTCGCAAATGACACACGTAAAAACATATTAATCTAAATGCGCCTAATAATATTATCCTCTTTAGGTCAGTGTTATTACCAAGAACAGTGTTGAAATGATTTACTCAACAATTACAGTGTTGCATACAATAATAGGCTGAGTACTCTATAAATTCTTTCACTTCTGTTAAAACAGTTTAGTTTTAATTTCTCAGGCTTTCATCATAACTAAAGGGCATGCATACTAAGTACATTTTTTAACATTAGACTCATATGCAATGAAGGTATTAAAAAAATCTAAAATTCTAAACAGTTTTCAATCTCTGAGTATGGCGGGGGAAGTGAAGGACTCCAATTAAGTTTGCCTAAAATAACCCTAATAGTAGATATATCCCCATGAAATCCTGGAGATATTGTATTGAGCTTGTAAACTAGAAATCTGTTATCCCACAGAAGACAGCCTCCGGTCACAGGAGACTCTATCAGCATGTGTCCTCAAGTGACTGTGTGATAGGACTTATGTTTTGCTAATATACTTTTCATTTGAACAAATCCCTCGAGGAGGTAGTATCGTGGGGAGCTTCATATCTATATTTGTCACTTCAGATTTAATTGTGGCCATTTCTCATGCCTCGTGGCAGACAGTTTGAAAAGCTCATCATTATGTGTGCTCGGGATTTACAGTGATTTCTTTATTGAGGGGCATGTTTACTAAACCGTGTTAAGAATCAGTATCTTAGTGCACATTTAGTGGCAAAAATTGTGTGCGAGGTGTGGCCAGTCTACTCTGGCTGGGTCACCAGGAGTCAGCATTGTCTTCATGGTACATACATTTATTTTATTTAACATTTCTTATATATCGCCTTTCACGATATCAAGGTGGTTTACATTGAACAAACTGAAATTACATTGAACAGGGCATTATAACTTGGAGATAACTATTTTACAGGGAACATGGGCAATGGAGGGTTAAGTGGCTTGCCCAAGACCACAAGGAGCACCTGTGGGACTAGAAACCCCAGTTCTTCCAACCCAAGGTTGCTGTCCTCTAGTGGGATTTAAACCCCTGACCTTCCGACCTGAGGTACCTTGCCCCAACCACTAGGCCACTCCTCCCTCCTTACACATACTCCCACATCTTCCTCAATTCTCTAGCATCTGGCATCTGGATACTGTTGCTGAATGTCTTGACGATATTTAAGCACAGTTGCTGACCCTCATGGCATTTCAATATTGGCCTTTTTAAATATCGTGCCAAATAGTTCATCATTGTGCAACACGAGGATGGCAACAGACAACTGCATAGCATGACAGGATTTGGCCATGCTGTTGGAAGATTCCCTCACTTGCAAACATAGCTTAATGGTGATTAGGATTTGCTAGGTTGGACTTGACTTTGAGCACAGGGGAAGGCGATGGCAGTGGGGGGGTGCTACCGACTGCCTGGCCAGAATGAACAAACGGATGGCAAAATGCTCAAAGAAATCAGGGAAGCTAAAAAACGTTACAGCACAGTAATAATAATGGGTGATTTCAATTACCCCGGTATTGACTGGGTCAGTGTCACGGCAGGACATGCTAGGGAGATAAAGTTTCTAGATGAAATAAATGACTGCTTCTTAGAATAGCTGGTTCATGAACCAACCAGAGGGGAAGCCATTTTGGACCTAGTCCTTAGTGGAAAACCAGATCTGGTGCAAGAGATAAGGGTGTCAGGGCCACTTGGCAATAGTGATCATAGCATGATCGCATTTGATTTAATTAATGGAGGAGGGATGGTAAGGAAATCCACAGTACTACCTTTTAAATTTTGAAAGGGAAACTATGATAAAATGAGGAAAATAGTTAAGAAAAAACTAAAAGGAGCAGTTGCAAAGGTTAAAGACTTACATCAAGCTTGGGTGTTGCTTAAAAATACTATCTTGGAAGCCCAGACCAGCTGTATTCCACGCTTTAAGAAAAGTGGAAGAAAGTTCAAAAAACTGCCAGCATGATTTGAATGTGAGGTCAGAGAGGCTGTTGTTGCCAAAAAAGCATCTTTCAGGAAATGTGAAAAAGAGCCAAATGATGAAAACTGGAAGTAGCACAGCAATGGCAAGATAAATGCAAGGCATTGATAAGGCAGGCAAAGAGAGAATTTGAGAAGAAGCTTGCTGTGGAAGCAAAAACGCATAATAAAGACTTTTTCAAGTACATTTGTAGCAAAACACCTGTGAGAGAGTCAGTTGGACCATTAGATGATAGAGGGGTAAAAGGGGCAGTAAGAGAGGACAAGGCCATAGCGGAGAGAATGAATTCTTGGCTTCGGTCTTTATTGAGGAAGATGTAGGGTTGCTACCCATGACTGAAGTGGTATTTAAAGGTGATACTGTGGAAGAATTGAAAGAAATATTGATACACCGGGAAGATGTATTACAACTTTTAGATAAACTGAAGAGTAGCAAATCACCTGGACTGGATGGTATACATCCAAGGGTGTTGAAAGAACTGAAATATGAGATTGCACCCCTACTATTAGTCATCTGTGAACTATCGTTAAAATCATCTGTAATACCTGAAGATTGGAGGATGGCCAGTGTAACGCCAATTTTTAAAAAGGGTTCCAGGGGTGAACCGGGATACTACAGACCTGTGAGCCTGATATCAGTACCGGGTAAAATAGTAGAAACCATCATAAAGAACAAAATTACTGAACATGTAGATAGTCATGGCTTAATGGGAAACAGGCAATATGGCTTTAGACAAGGAAGATCTTGTCTTACTAATCTGTTATGGGGGTTTTTTGAAGGTGTGAATAAACAGATAGACAAAGGTGAGTCAGTTGATATAGTGTATCTGGACTTTCAGAAAGCCTTTGACAAGGTCCTTCATCAGAGACTTTTGGCAAAACTAAAAAGTCATGGGATAGGAGGAAGTGTACTATTGTGGATCAGGAACTGGTTAAAAGATAGAAAGCAGAGGGTAGAGCTAAATGGCCAATTTTCCCAATTGAGAAAGGTGAACAGTGGAGTACCCCAGGGATCTGTGCTGGGTGCGCTGCTTTTTGACATATTCATAAACGACCTGGAAAACGGAATTACCAGTGAGGTGAGGTTATCAAATTTGCAGATGACACAAAACTATTTAAAGTTGTTAAAACCCATGAGGATTGTAGAAAATTGCAAGAGGATCTTGATAAATTGGAAGACTGGGCATCAAAATGGCAGATGAAATTTAATGTGGACAAGTGCAAAGTTATGCACCTAGGAAAGAACAACCAAAACAATGATTACACAATCCACATTAGGAACCACCACCCAGGAAAAAGATTTAGGCATCATCGTGGATAACATGTTAAAACCCTCCACCATGTGCAGCGGCAGCCAAGAGAGCAAATAGAATTCTAGGCATCATAAGGAAAGGAATGGAAAATAAAACAAGGATATTATAATGCCTCTGTATTGTACCATGGTGCCACCACACCTTGAATATTGTGTGCAATTCTGGTCGCCGTATCTTAAAAAGGATATAGCATTATTAGAAAACGTACAGAGAAGAGCTACCAAAATGGTAAAGGGGATGGAAGGATGCCCCTATGAAGAGAGGCTAAAAAGGTTAGGGCTCTTTAACCTGGAAAAGAGACGGCTGAGTGGAGATACGATAGAGGTCTATAAGTTAATGAATGGAGTAGAACAGGTAAACGTAGATCGATTGTTTAAATCATCAGAATGTAGAAGGACGAGAGGACATGCAATGAAGCTACAAGGTAAACTATTTAAGACTAATAAGAGAAAATATTTTTTCACTCAACATGTTATCAAACTCTGGAATTTGTTACTGGAGGATGTAGTAAAAGCTGTTAGTGTAGCTGGGTTTAAAAAAGGTTTGAACAAGTTCCTGGAGGAAAGGTCTATAAACCATTATTAAAAGGGACCCAGGATATCACTGCTTGACCCAATACAAGCACTGTGGAACCTGTCTCTTTTGGGGAAACTGCTAGGTACTTATGACCTAGATTGGCCACTGTTGGAAACAGGATAGGATACTGGGCTTGATGGACCTTGATCTGACCCAGTATGGCATATCTTATGTTCTTATGTTCATGGCTAGGAGAACAACTATGAGACCGTCCAGCGGGGTCTATGGCAGGCAGTTCTGCACATCCATAGGCAAATGTTTTTTCAGTCTGAATCATGAGCGGAAGGGGGTGGAGAGGGATGGGAAGGCTGTGTCAGAAGTAATCATGTCTGTCATGTTATGCATTTGAAATAAGGTATATGAAAGATTGAAAGATCTCCATTAAATTTTAGGTAGTTATAAAAACAAAGCATTTGAGAACTTTTTGAAAACAGGAATTCTAAGATGAAAATTAAAAGTATCAATAGCATAGCAATTACTTGAGAAGCATTACAAGTCTGTAAATGGCAGAGTAATTTTCTGTTCTTCTAAAAGTAAATGTAAATGAACCATAAATTAGAGCAAACTGCAATCAGAACTACGAGAACTAGATGCAAAATCTTCTAATCTGAGTAAATCGTAATTATAAAAAAATATAAATATAAATACACAAAGGAAAAGAGAAGTTGCAATATTCATATTTGAAACAGAAGATTGAAAAATAGATGATTATCTTATAGATAGTAAATTGGAATTCATAAACATATTATAATGTTCCAAAAGATCTCATTTTGCTTATGTGCAACTGTGACTAATAAACAACCCAAAAAAGAAAAATCTTAGAGGGAGAGGTTTGCTTCAGTGATCCTGAGTCAAGATTCTACTCCTTGGGATGAAGGCCAGCCCAACCATTAGGCAAACTAGGCAGCCATCTAGGGCAGAAGCTTCTTGATGCTGGTAAAGAGCTGGGCGTTCAAAGCTAAACATTAAATCTTCATAGCCAAGGGGGGCTTAAGGTTTGCCTTGGGCACTAGCACCTTGAACTGACTATAGAGCCAGCTCTGTTGGTTCTAGTGATGAGGTGGAGGCAGGGTTTATAATCCCCAGGAGGAGAGAAGTTTAGTATTTGCTCTGCAGTGACATCAAGATGCTAGATCAGGAGTTCCCAAACTGTAGATCACAACTCCAAAATTCTCATTTGGGGGTCATAGCCATATGCAGAGTTTTGGGGGAAGATTAAGAAGACTGCAACCAATACTCTGCCACTGCTGCCTTCAACCAATCTCCCCTATCCCCGACCCAACATCAGCCTTCCCTTTCCTTCTGCGGCTAATTGAATCATGCCCCTCCTCTGTTCCCTGGAACCTGTATCAGCAAGCACTCGCATAAAAGATAAGAAATGCGGGGACATCAAGCTGAAGTCTGTGCATGCACAGAAATCTTTGCCTCAGTCGTGCCTCGCCCCCTCCCAGATTTCCTGTTTCTATGGGGCGAGACGCAGCTGAAGCTGAACCTTTTGCACATGCACAGACTCCAGCTTGAGGTCCCTGCACATTGTATTTGTCCTGTGAGCACTGAGGCAGGTTCCAGAGGAGGGAGAAGTAGCATGATTCAGTTGGCCATACAAGGAATGGGAAGGCTGATGATGGATTGGGGTGGGGGAGGTTGGTTGAAGGCAGTAGTGTGAATTCTTGCTGCTGCAGGTTCGGAGGATACGGTGGCATGATGAAGTCAGTCCTGGCCTGGCTAAGATAGTGCATTATTTGGGGAAGATGCTGGACTGCAGAGGAAGGGGAGGGAACTTTGAAGGCTGGACCACCAGAGGATGGGGAAATAGAGAGGAAGCTAGACATGATGCGGGTTGTAATAGTTTCAATAGCTGGGAGATGTTTGACATGGGGGTGGTGCAGAGGCAGGCAGACAAAGGAGATGCTAGATATGGGGGAGGGGGAACTAGGAAGACAGAAGAGATGCTGGACATGGGAGGGAGGGAGACAGAAAATGCTTGACATGGGGTTGGGTAGTAAGGAGGGGAAAGAAAGGAGCTGACAGGAGATGCTTGACATGGGGGTGGGTACTGAGGAGGGGAGAGAAAGGAGCTGCTGGACAGGAGGGGCACACGTACTGGTGAGACTGACAGGAAATGCTGAAGATTACAGGTGGGGCTAGGGAGAGAGAAAGAGGAGATGCTGCTCACGAGAGGGAGGGAGGCAGAATAAACGCTGGGCATGGGGGGACTAGGGAGACAGAAGAGATGCTGGACATGTGTGAGAAGGATAAAGGGGAGGCAGACAGGAGATACTGAAGATGGGAGAGATAAAGTGACCCTGGATGGGGAAGATGCAGGAAACGATGCAGCAATAAGTTAGTAAAAGAGTGGGCAATAAGAGGCTTGGGAAGGAGAAAGAGATGGGGATGGGAGAGCTGAATCATGGAGTGAAGACAGGAGGGAGAGAAGAAATGGCAGACAGGTGACATTGGAAACAAGAGTTATTTATTTATTATTTTATTTAGTTAGTTTTTATATGTCGCCTTTCTACAATTCAAGGCGCTTTACATAGAACTCAACATAGAACAATAATATGTAGTAGAAAACTTATCTGTAGTTAACAAATAACAGTATATTGCCAGAAAGGCAACTATGTACATTTTGAAAGAATAAGTGGGGAGGGTAAGGGGGTAAAAAGGAGGGGGGGCAGGAGTACATAAGAAGGAGAATTTATAGGAGTGGATTAAGTGGGAGAGTGAAGTGCCTAGGAGAGTAAGGAGAGGACTACTACTACTAGTACTGATCATTTGTATAGCACTACAAGGCGTACACAGCGCTGAACAGACACATGTAAGAGACAGCCCCTGCTCATCAGAGCTTACAATCTAGTCAAGACAGACAACACAACAGCTGAGGACAAGGATATAGCTAGGGGAAAGGTAAGGAAACACATAGGAGACTAAGCAGATCAAGATCCAAAAGCAGCCTCGAAGAAGTGAGTTTTCAGCCTGGATTTAAAAAGGGCCCAGAGATGGAGCCTGATGTTCAGACTCAGGTAGTTTGTTCCAGACATTAGGAGTAGCGTGGTTAAAGGATCAAAGTCTGGAGTTGGCAGTAGAAGAGATAGATAGAAGATAGAAGGGATCTGCCAGAAGAGCAGAGTTCCCGAGGAGGGGTGTAGGGAGAGATAAGAGGGGAAAGATAGTGAGGAGCAGCAGAATGAATGTACTTATAGGTCAGTAAGAGAAGTTTGAACTTTATATGGAAACGGATAGGGAGCCAATGAAACAACTTGAGAAGAGATTGGCCACTCAGCTGTATTTCGAACAGATTGAAGGAGAGAGAGATGATTCAGAGAGAGATCAGCAAGGAGGAGGTTGCAATAGTCTAGGTGGACGGTGACTAAAGAGTGGATAAGTGTCTTAGTAGTGTATGTAGAAAGGAAGGGACACATTTTGCCAATGTTATAGAGAAAGAGAGTAGAGTAGAGAGTAGAGTCAAAGATGACTCCATGATTGTGAGTTGAGAAAACTGAGGGAGTGTAGTGTTATCCACAGAAATAGAGAAGGGGGTAAGAGAGGAGGTGGGTTTACGGAGAAAGATAAAGAGGACTGCGGTGTTACTGGTGATTTGATCAATATGAATATTGACAGCTAAGCTGCTGGTGACTGATAACTTTCCTGCCTGGTACGAATGTAGCAGATCTCATGCACTGTCTAGATAGGATTTTAGAGATTACTGGGGAGAAGCCTTCTGTTGCAAAAGTGCCAGGAAGGAGGTGCTTGAAGCTACATGGGTAGAAAGCTAAAAACTAGAATCTCCAGGAAGCATTCACAAATGTTTAAGTCATATGATCAGGATCCCAGAAGCAGGTTTTCCCCCTATTTTCTGTGCAAAGATGATACCAGGGCCAATTTTTAAACCTCCACATTGGAGCAAAGTTGCACACACTTGCTTGATAACAGCCCATGTTTCACTTTCAATGTTTTTATCTATTTAAAATTATATTCTGCATTTGGCGTTAAACACATAAGATTTGTTTAGCAGCAGAAATTCGCTGAACAGATAACCTTAAACCTCCACTCCCCGATCTCTCTACGCCTGCCCCAGTTCTAAATGGATAACTAGACATCTGGTGATGTAAAGTGTTGAGATTGCGTAAGTGCTTCTGAATATCGACCTGATTCTTTTCAGGTTTGACTACTGCTTGCCAAATAGCCTCTGGCCACAACCCTCAGTTTGTTCACTGGTTTGTTCTCTGCTCACCTGGTTAATGTCTCTGTGGTTCTGTATCCATAGTATTCAAAGGGCTCAGAGCAGAGCTGATATTAATTCTCCCTACCCAACTCCATCGCAGAAATTGCAAGGAGAGCTTGCTGACATTTCTGGTGATTCTTGGATAAGTACAGTTCATATTGACCCCAAAAATGATGGAGGAATCCATCCCAGCTAAATGATAGCTTTGCCTCTGGCCCTGGGAGAAGTCTCATCCAACAGATAGGCAGTACTCACGTTAGTAGTATAGACACAGTCCAAAACGTGAGGTATGTGGAAGACAATTTTATTGAAATTCATGGCCTGTGTCGGGTTGCCTAGGTCTGTGAGTTCCCTGGGAGAAGTCTCTCCTTTCCACACCTAAGAGAACTGTCAAGGTACGAATTCTCTTTTAATAGCTCCTTAAACTTTGTTATTGAAGTCTAAGTGGGAGGTAAGACTACAGAGGGTGTTTTTATTATTTTTCCTTTCCACTCCTTTCCCCACCCCATGATCCAACATGGAAAAGGCTAAACAATATTCAAAGCTGAGAATGGACGTCTCAGCGAGCCATCTTGGATCTCTCTGGGTAAAATGAATGCTTTTTATCCTTTTAAATTGCTTTGAAAATGATCCTCTGTATTGATTTTTTTTTAAGTGCCATCAAGTCAATGCTGACTCTTGGTGACCCAGCAGCCCCTGGGTTTTCTTGGCAAGGTATGACTGGAAGTAGATTGCCAGGCCTTTTCTTCCGAGGCAGTATAGAGTAAAGTGACTTGTTTAAGGTCAAAAGGAGGGCTAATGGGAATCAAACCCTGATCTTTTGGGTACTAGGCTATTGCTCAAACCACTAGGCTACAAATGTATAAAGTATTCAATGTTGAGTACCTGGGGATTGCATGAAATGTGCTGTATAAATCCTAGTTGTTATAACGAGTGTGAAGTCACTTGGATATTCTCTTGCATTTCCATTATTTTTTTAATGTTGCAGGGCATATAATTTCACACAGCAGGCTAGTGCAGTGAAATAATGTTTTGTTGATAAACCTTGCCTTACCATTATAAACTCCCTTTTATTATAGTTTATTTTAATGTAGACTGTGTAAAAAAAGAATAGCACTCTTTGTCCAAAAAATGAAAACTCATTGCCATAATTTAACAGTGCTGACAATCTCCTTTGTACTGAAACACAAAGGTAGGTATGAAATTGCATTGATTCAGTGCCATATCTTAATAGTTCTGTGTGTCGAATGATAAGACATTATGTGTGCGGGCCTCTTTTGATACGCAAAGAAGAAGCCTCCTGTTTTCAGGATTTTGTAGACAATTTTCTCTGCTCTTCCAAAGGGCTTTCCCCCACCCCCACCCCCATGGTTATTTGATTTCTAGTTGGAATGTATCTGGTCAATTATGCAGTCATGACAAGAATGTCGAAACTACTTGCTCAAACTTTTATTTTTGATATTTTGGGCTTAAACATTTTGTTTTTGGTCCCAAATAACATTGCATCCAAAAAAATATCTCTTTGATCTGTAACCAGCAAAAAGTGTCCCACCTTAAACTTTTGAGGACCATTCTTTCTTAACAGCCAAAAGGGAAGAACAGTTTTGATCTCTGAATGCCTCTTTATTTGCTGGCTCCGAAAGTGGGACGAAGCGATAAACTCTGTATTGATCATCTGCCTTACAATTCCGCTTCCGTCATTGTCAAATCACCTCTTTTGAAAATAAGCTGAACGTTTGACAGCACACCATATATTATCTCTGCTATTAAACTGGGTAAAAGCCACAAGGGCGTTTAAGAAAAGCAGCTTCATAGCCGAAAGGATTCTGTGTTACAAGCAGGTTTGTACATAGCGGAGCAGCATACAAATGGGGATATTTAGTCATTTGCGTGCATACATGAACACACTTGCGCTGCGACCCATTCTGTAAGTATGCACCATGCTCTACTCAAATTCCACCCCCTGTACATGCCCACACATATACTTAGATGGCATATACTTAGATTGTGAGCATGCACAGGGGGTGGAATTTGAGTACAACATGGGTGGGGCACAGAGTTACGCACATAAATATTAAAATACTATAGAAATCTAGCAGCAGCCATTTATATGTTTTCAACTACTTGCACCAATATGTTATAAAAGAAATAGGAGTCTACTTTTTATTTAGTATATATTTGTATACTGCTGCTTCCAGCGATCAGTAGTGGTTTGATTACATGTATGAATTTGATTACATGTATGAATTTATTTATAAAATAGCCTCCAAGTTGGTGTCTACTTTTGGGCAGAAATGAGTGGTAACTTAGGGCCGGTGCAAGGATCAGAGGTGCCATAGATGGGCCCTCCATCTTGCCATGCCCCCCCCCCCTCCATTGCCACTGCTGCCGCCCCTTACCAGAGTCTGCAATAGCAGAAATGGCATGGAAACCGTGATGCAGTGCTTACCTAAACTCTCCAGCACTGCATCATGTTTCCTGTCTTCTATTATCTGCCGTTCTGTCCCCCTCTGACACAGACTTTCTGGTTTATGCCACCTCACTAGTACATTTCCTTAGGGATCAAATTCAGCTGCAATGGCTGGGCCAAATAAAGCACCTAGCTGCCACTACCACTTTAACTGAGACTGGATATTCAGTGGCGGATCATATTTGGTTTCCACTGCTAAATATCCAGGCTGGCCGGCTGGACATTAGAGACTCTAATCGGTTAGCAGCGATATTCAGCCACTGATTGAAAAGTCCTAACCGGTTAAAGTTAGGACAGTCATTCACCTATCCTAACTTGAACCGCTTAAGCTATCAGATTAGTGGTGGAAAAATCACTGCTGGCTAGATAGTCAGTGGCGCTGCTTCTATCTTCACCTACAGAATGCTGAATATACTGTTCAGCAGTCTTTATGTACTTTGCTGGTCTGCAAACTGCATAAATACTTTTGAACATGCCCCACTTTGTTTTCAGGGGCAGGAAAAGATGTTTGACCCCTTCTCTGACTCTGCTGCTCTCTGCCGAATCATGACACCTAACAAAGCTTGAACACATGAAGAACTCTAAACAATATTATTCAGCAAAAAACAGCAAGTGGATTTTTTATTTAGCTCAGTACTAGGTCAAGGTGAGTTACATTCAGGTACAGTAGTTATTTCCCTGTCCCCAGAGGCAGTAGAGAGTTAAGTGACTTGCCCAAGGTCACAAGGAGAAGCAATGGGATTTGAACTAGGCTTCCCTGGTTCTTAGCCTACTGCTTTAACCATTTTCACATCCATCTTGCCATGTTGTCCTTGAAGATGGTATCTTCTAGAAACATAAGAATATTTGAGATGGGTGCGAGGGAGGTCATAGCCTTGGGAGGGGAGATTGGTTTGACTTAAGGGAAGTCATAGTCATGGGTTGGGTGGTGCATTCTTATAGGGACCAGAGCTGATTCATGAGACTCACTGTTTCTAGGAGGGGAGTTGATGCCTGTACTGTACAGGCAGAGGATCAAGAGATGGTACTAAGGCAGTATGAGTTGTGGGCGAGATCAGAGAGTGCTAGGACTGTAGCAGGGTGTTGGGTGATTATGCTGCCTTGGGAAGTGCTGGTGTATATGGGTGTGCCATACAAGGATTGGTGTAGTGCCATTATGTGTGTATTGGCGTAGGGCTGTGTGGCAAGTTCAGTTGTGTAGGGAGGCTACCCTTGATCAGAGACAGGAAAAGTAAAATTCTCATTGTTAAGCATCTTTTCAGTTTGGTCTGGTTAGCACAGGAGCGACTGAGCCAACCAGCGATATCCTTCCTCTACAGATAGCCACAGCAATCCCTTTGGTAATGTTCTCCACACCGCAGCC
This sequence comes from Ichthyophis bannanicus, assembly GCA_033557465.1. Lineage (NCBI taxonomy): Eukaryota > Metazoa > Chordata > Amphibia > Gymnophiona > Ichthyophiidae > Ichthyophis > Ichthyophis bannanicus. The sequence continues at coordinate 661,335,370 of CM066035.1, read as the reverse complement.
CTCGGTTATCCGCTGCCTTCCAGGTGTAGCTGGGTTCTTGAGACAGTCCAGGCTGAACGTGATTTCTTCTTTGCAGTGAGCAGGCCTCCTTCACAAGTCCCAGTCCCTGATTCTCTCATCCTCACATGGGCACTACAACTCACAGAGACCAAGAACAGCAGAAGGGGCTGACACAGGAGGGTGTGAGCAAACTTAGCTTTGGGGCATGTAGTGGCAGCACCCAGGGATATTCAGCGGCACTAACCAGTTTGCAGACTTGAAAATGCATCCCTGATGTCTCCAAGGTAAGCACAAAAAAGATATAACTTTTCAAGCAGAACCGGGGCAGCACCTCTCATCTCACCACCATCTTTGCTCCCTAAGTCTCTATATTTTTTTAATGAGTTACTGCAACTCCCCTCTCTCTCCCTCCTGAAATTCCAGTATTAATAAAGGGATCCATTACCTAATCTTCCTCCTTTCCTTCCTCTGGAACTCCTGCTGGGAAAAAAAGGAACTGCTGCCCAATCTACTTACCTCAACTACTCCAGAGCTCTAGATATTATTTCAAATGCCTGGCAAACTAGGACCCTTCTCCTTCCCATCCCACAAACTGCCTCCAACTCTCCAGTCCTCTATGCTTCAGTGCCTATCCCCTCTCCATTCCAGTACTGGAGCTAGACTACTATTTTTTTATTCAATTCGCCTTGAAAGAAAGGACCAATCTCCATTCAGAATTAGTAGACCAACCTCATTGGTATGTTCATTGGCTTCATATCACAGTTATTTATTTATTTTATTTATTTAACAATTATTTCTATACCGCTCTTTCACAAGTATCAAGTGCGGTTTACAATGAACATTATGTTATATGGTATGGGTAGTATCATACCAAGTCATTTTACATAGAACAGGTGAACTAGGTACAGGTAACAGTATAATATTTAAACAGTAAATTATTAGAACGTTAAACTATTAGAACATATGTACATAGTAGATATTTACAATTATCATATATCGCTTGTAGGTGTAAACATTAATTTAATCTTCAAGGCACGTAGTTATATAATGGTTGTATTTGCTAGTTAACCTGTGTCTCTTTGTGTAGTCTGGCTAGTTTCTGCTCCTTTGTTATAGTGTAATGAGAATAAATGGGTTTTCAGTTTTTTTCTGAATTCCTTTATGTCTGATAGTAGGCGAATGTTGTCAGGAAGGTTATTCCAGAGGATAGGTGCTGAATGAGAGAAGGCTCTCATGTTGGTTTGTTTTCTAGCTTTTGTGTAGTCTTTTGGTACTGTAATAGTGTTTGTGTATCTACTCCTTTGTGATCTTTTATCTATTTCTAAATTGATGAGTGTATTGAGTACTGATGGTGCTAAGTTGTTTATTAGTTTAAATGTAGTTAGTAGAATCTTGTATTTTATTCTGCTGTGAATAGGTAGCCAATGGAGTTCAGCCAAGATCGGTGTGATATGTTCGATTGAACTTATATTCATTATTATCCTTGCTGCTATGTTCTGAGTTAGTTGTATCTTTTTAATGTTTTGCTTTGTGATGCCATTAAGGATTAAATTTGCAAAATCAAAATGTGGGGTTATGATAGCTTGAATTATGGTTATGAAGTCTTGTAAGTGAATTAAAGGTCTTAGTTGTCTCAAGGTCTTAAGTTTGTAGTGTATGTTTTTTGTTAGATATTTTATGTGTGAATCCATGTTAAGCTTATTGTCAAGTATCACACCTAGGTATTTTATTTCTTGTTTTATGTTGATCTCATGGTTATCAAGTGTGATGGTGCTTGGAGGTGTGTATGTTTGGTTTTTAGTAATATATAGTACATCGGTTTTTGAGAAGTTAATGTGTAGGTTCTGATCGCTGAGCCATATTGTTAGTTCTTTAAAACAATCTGTTATTTGTTGTAGTGGTGGGTGTGGGATTTTAAATGGTAGGTAAAACATTATATCGTCGGCGTAGATATGATAATGGACGCCATGACGTTTAAAGATGTTGCTGACTGGTTGTAGGTAAATGTTAAACAAAAGTGCTGATAGTGCGGATCCCTGTGGGAGGCCTTGTGTTTGGTTGAATGTGTTGGATGTTTGGTTAAGAATTCTTACTGTTTGGGTTCTGTTTGATAAGTAGGATTTAAACCAGTTATAGACAGTGGATGTAATTCCTATTTGTTGAAGTCTGTTGAGCATTGTTATATGGTTTACGCTGTCAAATGCGGCAGAGATGTCGAGGAATACTAGTATGAAGGCTTGTTTTGTGTCATCAATTCCTCTTAGTAAGGTGTCATAAAGGACTGTTAGCAATGTTTCAACCCCATGGAATGGTCGGAAGCCATATTGGTGTTCGTCAAGGAGGTTCAAGGTGTCAATAAAATCCTGTAGTTGGGTTTGAACTATTTTTTCAATAAGTTTGGCCATGAAAGGAATGCTCGATATGGGTCTGTATGATTTTGGGGATAATTTGTCTAGTGTTTTATTTTTAAGTATTGGTCTTATTTGAACATGTTTGAGTGATGGTGGTAAGTATCCTTCATCTAGTGAAATGTTAACCATGGGGAGGATGAAGGGAGAGAGTATTGAGTGTGTCTTTTTATCCAGTCAACTGGGCATGGGTCAAGATATGATGTGGTTGTATTGATGTTAGATATGGTAGCTTTGAGTGTGGTCTTTGAAATTTGGCTGAAATTGGAACAGTTATGAGAGGTTGTGTGCTTCATTTCAGTGTGTGTTGTTGAGGGGTTATTTGTTTGTATTTTTGTTTTATTGATATAGTATTGAGCTAAGTCTTGTGGGGTAATATCTATGGATATTTCATCTGAATTGTATGTTTTGTTTGTTAGCTTCTGTATTATACAGAACAATTCTCTTGGTCGGTTAATTGAGTTATTGAGTAAGTTAGAGTGGTAGGTTCTCTTAGAATTGTCTATTGCTACTTTATATGTGTGTAGAGTATTTATGTATTTCTCATAGGTTGTTGGAGATTTGTTTTGCCTCCATTTCCTTTCTTCCATTCTTAGTTGTCTTTTAAGATTTTTAAGTGTCATGTTGAACCATGGGGCATCCTTTTTATCAATTATATTGTCGTTTCTATTATGTTGAGACAGGTTAGGTTTTTTTTCTGCTGCTAGTGAGATAGTTTTGTTCCAGGATTTGATAGTTTCTTCCAAATTTGTAGGTGTTAAGGTGAGGTGAGGAATTATTTGATCTAAGAATTCTTCCTCATTAAACTTTCTAAATCTCTTATTTTGTGGGGGTTGTGTTTGTTTAGTGTGATTGTTGTCAGGGATGGTAATATCAAATTTCAGAAGGTAATGGTCTGACCAGGGGACTGGTATGTTTGAGAGTGATTTGGAGTTATATAGGTTATGAAGTGAGTTTGGTAGGAATACCATGTCGAGTGTTTTTCCTTTTTTATGTGTTTGTTCTGTTATTATTTGATGGAAGTCTAAGTTGCTTACTGCTTCTGTGAAGTGATTTGGTTGGTTGTTATGTGTTGAGGGGAGATTAAAATCACCCATTAGTATTATTGGGTTTGTGTCAGTGGATGATGCCAGTAGTTCAATTAGGTTATCAGTGTTGTTTGTATTGTATTCTGGGGGTCTATATATTAAACATATCTTTGTGGTTTTAATTTTTATAGTTAGTGTGTCTATATTATCAATATTATTGGATGAAATTAGTTTTGCATTAAGGTTTTTCCTTATTATTATAAGTACTCCTCCACCTTTTTTATTTGTGCGGTGGGTATGGAAGATCTCATATTCAGTTGATTTTAGTTGGTTCATAAATACTGAGTCTGTATCTTTGAGCCAAGTTTCTGTTATACAGATAATATCTGTTTTATTATCATTGATAATATCTGTAAAGATTGGTAGTTTGTTTCTCATAGATCTTGCATTGATAAGTTGGCAGGTGAGGGTTGTGTAGTTCTGAATATGAGTTGGTTGTGGTTGTGTGGGGTTGTATTTTGGTGCAATTGTTATATAATTGTTATAACCATTATTATATAATGGTTATAATATATGATGGTTATATTATATGATGATTCAATTTCAATTTTATAACCATTGTTATATAATTGTTATAACCATTGCTTGGCTATAGTACAGTTGTACTGAGTCAAACTGATAAATGACTGGTGCCTACAGGCACACTGTTGTGCATCTCAGGGGAATTGTTCTCAAAGGTTATTAAATAGATGTAATTAATTACATCTTACTGGAAAGCAAAGCTAAATGATGGTTAATACATTGATTTTTCAGTTCCCTTGTACTACATTCATGTGTTGTGACCTAACCACATCCCTTAAGGTAAATGTGTGCTTTATAAATAGCCTATGGAAATACCAAGTTATAAATCATTAATAAAGTGCTAATGCATTTTAGTGTAATGATCGTAAGGTGTTAGGGAGTTATATTTTTCTAATAAACAATAATTATGCTTTACTGTAATCAAAACAATTGTAGATGCCCTGGCTTAAAATTTGCAAAATTACTTTTTGTAGAATTTTGTACTATAGATTTGCTGTCTTTTTTTAATTAATTTTCCCTTTTAGTGTAAACAGAGCATGATTGATAGTCGAATACAGAGCTTATCAGTCAAGGAAAGGTCTGCGTCTCTGCTCTTGGACTGTAGCTATTTTACTTACAGAGGATCCAATTAAGGCATTTAGTTTTACAGAGGTATATTTATTACAAATACAATTCATTATTCTAGGATGCCCATTAAGAACCTGATTTTATTATAGGATACTTATGTGAGACGTCTAAAAAGGTGCCCGTTTTAATCCTATTTTATGAAAAGAACATAGGCACCTTTGTCCTTTTGTAAAATAGGCTCCGAGATCCAGCTCCCGTAGTGCCTACTTATGGCATGTATATAACTATGCACCATCTTGTCAGCATGCATACTTACATATGCGTATGTATAGAGGTTAGTTTGGCAGGATTGCTGGGGCCTTGATGTTTGGATAGTAATGAATAGATTTTTGCCTGTGATGTACACGTTTAGGGGGGGGGGGTAGGGAGGAATGGATAATGTGATTTAGTATATTTGTTTTGATTTTATTTCATTATTTCAGGTTGTATATCTATTTTTAATTGTAGATCACGTCAGGCATTTATTTATTTAACTAATTTTATATACCGTAAATCTAAGCGGTTTACTTAGATATGATTCATAAAGGTGAATAAATAAATACAATTTGGTTAACTTTGATTTCAGTTGATCTATCTGTTTGTTTGATTACTAAATATATGGCCCAACCTTAAATGGATGTTATCCATTGAAATTAGGACAGTTACATATACGATCTTACTTAAACACAGTTGACTAAATAGCATTGATATTGGCACAAGCTAATTAACTTTCATTTCTGCCCCCCAGAATATCTGCTGCCCCTCTTGTTATATCCAGATAACTTTTGGCTGCCCAGGATTTTGAAAGCCAATAATCTATGAAGTAAACTCCAAAGCTAATTGCATAAATTGTTTAAACTAGTAACTTTTAAAAACCGTAGCATATAGACAGATATTCTGGCAACAGGGTATGTCTGGCAGGCTATGCATTCCTCTTATTGACTGGATCAATGCAGTGGGTTGATGATGGGGAGCCATTTGGAAAGGCCAATGGGACATATGATGATTTTCAAACACAGCATACCTGTACGCACCGTGTCTGAATATTGACTTGGTACACAGCTAAAAGTACATACATAAACTTTTACCAACCAAAATGCTGGCATAAAGTATGCATGTTAGTCTACTCACATAGTTTTGAAATTCCCTATATGTGCATAATTTTCAACTATGCTTCTGAAATTTCCCCAAAGCACCTATTATTTTAAACAGTTAAAAAATACATGTTGTGAAAATATGCCTAGTACTACTCCAGGACCTCAAAGGCTTTCTTTAAATGTCAGCAGCGAGGAAAAACACCTTAGGTAATCAGGTTCTGGATAATAGCAAATTCTCAAGATGCTGGAGTTCCTCGCTACCATTATGGGAGCTACTTTAACCCCTGCTTCATGCCAGCTGTTCTTCATCAAACATCACGGCGTACCCAAAAAAAAAAAAAATTAATTTGTTCTGGCTATAGTTAGGTAAGCACCAAAGTATGCATCTTCCAGATGCTCCCTGTTTTCCCTATGCTACTGCGAAGATGCTGGTTCAAAGTTGCAGGGACTCCCTTCACCTTTATCCTCTATAAAAATCTTTCTCGTGTCTATCCCAAAGGTAGCCAGTTCAATTTTCATGATATCCAGAATGAATATGTATGAGAGAGATTTGCAGGAACAAAAGAACAGATGCCAAGACTGGCAGGTATTCAGGTTTGACCAACCCCTTTTATTAAGAGCGAGATTGGCATACACAAATGTACAGTAGGAGGGTCATTTTATTAGTTCTAGTGCTTTTAAGGTGCCTATGTTAAGCCTATTTTATAAAAACAAGTAGGTGCTTTCTTGTCTGTATAAAATACAAGTCTAAGTGGCAGAAATTGCACCTTAACGTGTGGACATTTACACCAGTCCTAAAGATGGTGTAAATGCTCGTGCCTAGATGCTTGCAAGAAGGCATGTAAATTACATTATTTATCATCTGTGCTTATACTCCTCCCATGCGCACACCCATTCACAAAGTACACTCCCATCAAGCAACACACACACTTTTACGCTGGTTGGTATTTATGAGAAGTCATTAATGCATGTATGTGGCCATACTCATGCATTAATTATTAAAATATTCCCCAGTTAGACACATACTTGGCACCTAAAAGTACGTGCCCTCTTATAAAATTACCGCCACAATAGTGATTCTGTATGGACAGAATTTATCTCTCAGTAATCCTTTGTCACAGTTTAGTATAATCTACTACTGCATCTGCTGGTCGGACTATAATAAGGTCTGTGGCAGCAAGTCAGAAAAGAAGGAACGCTAGCACAAAATCGAAAAAGATTTTGGTTACTAAGATTTTACTTAATGAAGAACTGCTAAAATGGTTGAGAATCCACCATAAACCCTATAAAATGAAACTTGGGCTCTATATATATCCTAGATGACAGGAGGAAAAGGGAGTACGATGAAGATACTCAAATATCTCAAAGACATATAGAATGCAAAAATGCAAGTGTTCATCTGAAAAAAGGAGAGTCTATACAGGACAAATCAGGGCCGGCCCGTCCACTAGCAGACCAGCAGATCTCTGTGGGTAGCAGGCCATATACTTTGGCACACATGACCTGCCACTGCCCCATGTTCTGTGCTGAGCCAAGCCGAGCCATGCCACCCTACCCCGCCCCCCACCCTTTGCTGAGCCGTCCTGTGCTGCTGCCCCCCGCTGCCGCTGATTCTGGCAGCAGGAGAGGATATCTAGGCTTGCTGGCAGGCCATATGCTTCAGCACACATGGCCTGCCACTTCTGAAACCCGGAAGTTATGTCAGAGGGAGGTCACAAATGGCATAGGACCTGCCGCCAAGCCGAGCCGTGCCCCCCCCCCCCTTGACCCCGCCACTGGAATCGGTGTGGCTCAGCAGGGGGGGGGGGGCATGGTGTGGCTTGGCTCGGGGAGTGACATGGCTCAGGGGGGATGACATAGCCGTGGCTTCTGCCTAGGCCAGCAAAAACTCTTGGGCCAGCCCTGAGGCCAGTGCAAGGATATCAGGCACCCCAGGTGAGCCTATTTTCAGGTGCCCCCCAACCCCTGCATACCTACCTTCTGGCAGCACTACTTCTTTACCTTGTAGCTTAGCCTTCCGCTCCATGGCTGGCAGAAGGAAGGTACTTAAGAGTGCATAAGTTTAGCATGGGGAGTGAGGGACAGTCATACTAGCAAACAACCCAGTAGTTCATCTTCAACTTCCTGCCCTGCTGCTGGCATGAGAAAGGGCACTTAAGAGCACGTCAGATTCTTTCCTTGCCCTGTAGTGGTAGTCTTGAAAGATGATCTGTGAAACTGGCCCTGCATTGCAGAGGAAATTGGCATGCTCTTAAGCGCCCTTTCTCATGCTTGCCACTGCCCATTTGCTGCCCACTGTCAGCATATTTGTTAGAGCCACTGTCTCTGACTCCCCGTGCTGCAAAGGAAACAAATGTGTTTAAGTGCCTTTCCTGGTCAAGACATCGCGCTTCCGGAAAATTTTTATATTTTCCCCCTCTTTACATATGTCTATATTTTGTATGTACAATGCAACCCAAACTTTCCCATTTTCGGGAAAGAGCCCAAAAACAAATGCCAAAAGGAACATTTTTGAGCATAAACACTGAGTCATACATGTTGAAAAAGAAAAACATAATTAATGTTTCATTTCCCCATTTTATGTACAATAAGCAAATAAAAATAACTTCATTTGTATTATAATTTTCATCTTAATCATCTGTCACAATTTTATAGAAATTCAGGACAAGTCCGAACAAAATGCGAAAATTCAGGACAAAATCAGAACATTTTCAAACCAGGACAAGCTTCCAAAAATCAGTACATCTGTCAACCCAGCCTATGCACTGATGTTGCATAATAATAATTGAATATCTCAGACATGTTTGTAATCTAAGGTCCTATAGTTGTTAATAAAATAATTTCCTAGTGTTCACTGATGTATTCTAAAGCAACACATTGTCAGTCTATAGAGAATTGAAATGCTTCGTATTGTTTCAGAGGTAGATACACATGGGAGCTGCTATGTCAAGAGGTTTTTTCTCCTGTTCTGTGCCTATGAAGAAATCCCTTGACAAATCAAGTCCCTAGTATGAAAGTTTATCACAGTTGACTGGTACATATTTCTTGTTTTGTGAAACAAACTCCTAGAGGCATTTTGCTCTCATCAGCCTTCCATTTGTATGGATGACAGAATCTATCTAAAATGCTCAGCTAGTCAACAGCAAAACATGCAACTCAAGATTAAGGGCCCTGTCTTCACAAGTGTTTTATCATAAACATATAATAGCACAAGCTTTTTTGAAAGCAGCAACCACATTGTTTAGCAAAATGATGTGAATAAGTATGTATGTGTGTTACATGAGAGTGTAAATCAACACAAGAGGGAAGTGTACCATCTGTTTGTGGCTCAAAGGTCTACATTTTAAGGACCAGGACAAAAAATGTGGAACTGCATTTGCATGTCTAGTTTGGGATAGTATACCCACTGCCCAAGACAAGTTTCCTAAAACTTGCGGAAGGGAAAAGAGCCACATTGCTTACCTGCCAAAGTTGTTCTCTGTAGACAGCAGGTTTAATCAGACACACAAATAGGTAGGTTACATTATCTAATGATGCCAGGATGGATCAGGTTGCTCAGAGCATGCAAGGCACTTCCCATACACAGCAGTCCCTGCAGTTTCCTCAGTTATCTTGAAAGCTTAAGGAGGGTGAGGGGACTATGTGTGCCTATATAATTTAAAGACAAAAGGGTATGTTTACTATTCGGTGGTAGCGATATTGGAGCCGTGGCCACATTGATTTCAATGGGACTGCGGCTCCGATATTGCACGGAAGCTGCTACCACCGAATAGGAAACATATCCTGCAAAATAGTTATCTCCAAGTTATAATGCCCTGTCCAATGTAATTTCAGTTTGTTCAATGTAAACCGCACTGATGCAGAATAGCGCGGTATATAAGAGAATGTAAATAAATAAATAAATAAATAAATATCCCAAAGAATTTATTGGCTCCGTTTGATTCATGAATTGAGATAGAACAACATTCAAGCCCTATGGGACTGGTGACTTTTGAATTGAAGGTTGAAAAGCCAGGGCCTGGCAACATTTATTTTTATTTATTTATACATCTCTTCTATACCGCCACTTCCAGCGATCAGTGGCGGTTTACAAGTAAACAAAGTTTAATAATAGCATGCTATTATTTTACATAGAACGGGTTTAGAAACTATTTTACATAGAACAGGTTTTGAACTATTTTACATAGAACATGTTTTAGTACAAAGAACAGTAAATAGAGAACAAGAGTTTTTACATAGAACAAAATTATAAAAGTAAACATTTAACTATTAAATTGCAACTCAATAATACAATGAAATAACTGGCTATCAATAGTAAATCATCGGCAATGGAATATATTACATTAATTACATACTAAGATAGTCTCTGATAGACCTAACTAAAAAGGTTGGGAGAGGGATTCTAGAATAGTATTTGGGTTACGTTGAAAAGGGTCATGGTCCTTTGCAGAACACCAGATAAAAATCTTTATCCACTTGAAGGCATAGCATTTTTTAATGGAGGGCTTCCTTGCTGCAAAATGAATATCTTGTCTTGGTAGCCCTAAGGAAGGCACTAAGAGATGCTCGACTTCCAAGCTGTTGGATACAGAGACTTGAGGTTGGGGTGCAAGACAGTGCCCTGATTTTTTGTTATTAGGGATGGAAATACTAAATTTAATGGGAGGTTAAATGAGTAGCCTCTTCAGGAGGAGAAACTAAATTTGTTGAGGCTGGTGGAGTACTATGAGTATCGTGGAGGGTATTATAGAAAGGATGTCCAAGTGCAATCTGGAACGTCGAAGTCAGAAGTCTGAAAAAAATGCAGTCATGTCCAGGTGCAGACACGATTTCACAAATGTGGATGTGCCAGATAAAGACATCTGCAGGGCATCTGCATAGACATCCCAAGAACCATATTTCAAAACCCCAATGTCTAGGATAGCCTAATGGTTAGAATAGTGGGTTAGGTACAGGGCAACCAGGGTTCAAATTCTACTGCTGCTATCGTTGACATTGTGCTGTGATGGAGTGCCTTTTCTATACTCTCTTGATGTTTTTCAATCAAAACGTACACTTTTCAGATGTTTTTTCGTGCCTGGAGTCGGACGTCCATGACATTTCTGAAATTAGGAGGGACCCCGGCCATGCTCCTGCCATTCTCCTATTCAGACTTGATCTAGTCCAGGTGTGGTAAACCAGAAAAAACAATTCTTGTCACCTCATTCATTCTTTCAATCATTTGTTTAGGAAATGTATTATTATTATTAGCTTTGTTTGCCTCCCTTCCATAGTTTGTCCAGTTTACCCTTATCATAGTTTGTCCATGCCTAAGTGAATAAATCTAGTGTGAATGTTATAGTCTCTTGCATTTACAAGTGCTAAAAGTGATGGTTTGAGTTTAGCCTGCCTAATTTTCACTCCTGTTTTATGATTATCTTTCCAATCAGATAGGTGTTCAGCTATGAATACTTGCTTACAGATGTTTCTCCACCCCCCTGTAGTTACAAGACATATCAAAAGGGGATTTGTTTTCAGAAGGACCGTATTCCCTTACGGTTTGTAGTCCTTTATACAACATATCCTGTGGTTTTACATTTTGTATTTATTATGATGTTTTTAGTATAATTTTATATTATTTTTGTATGACAATTTTATTAAGTGAATCGGGAGCAGCAGCCATCATCATCATCCCCTACCTGCCTGTCAGCGGCACACAGCAACGGCTTAAAACCAGCCGCTTCTGAGGCGCACGGCCAGAATCGGGAGCAGCAGCCATCATGGAGGGAGTGAGCGGGAGCTCCTCCTCATCTCCCCTACCTGCCTGTCAGCGGCACACACCAACGGCATAAAACCAGCCGCTTCTGAGGCGCGCAGCCAGAATCGGGAGCAGCAGCCATCATGGAGGGAGTGAGCGGGAGCTCCTCCTCATCTCCCCTACCTGCCTGTCAGCGGCACACACCAACGGCTTAAAACCAGCTGCTTCTGAGGCGCGCGGCCAGAATCGGGAGCAGCAGCCATCATGGAGGGAGTGAGCGGGAGCTCCTCCTCATCTCCCCTACCTTCCTGTCAGCAGCACACACCAACGGCTTAAAACCAGCCGCTTCTGAGGCACGCCCGCACCTTGCGGGCCTCGCCAGAGGGCCCTTTGGCGTGGCCCTTAGGCGTTGGGCCAAGGCGTCTGTTCCTGAGGGTAGCATTGTTATGATTTGGATTGGATTGACGTGCTGCTTTTATTGTGGTAACTTGCTGTTCCATGTTCCTCTTCTTCTCATATCTGTTTGACTGTCTCTGTCCTCTTTTCTGTCCTATCATATAAATGGCGTTCCTTTCCTTTTTCCTCAAATGAAATAGCATTCTAAACCGCTCTAATGACCCTGGCCTGAGCAGTATATCAAATTCAAATAAACATAAACATTAATCATTATTTATGCACACGTTTGTTTATTTATTGTTGTCTTAATGTCTTTTAGCTGTATATTCTTATATCTGTAGACATTTTATCAAGTTCATGTATATTGTATATTTTAATGGTTCATTTTATATGTTTTAATTTGTGTTGTTTTATTTTGTTCTTATGATTTCAATATAGCCATAACCCCTGAAGAAGGTACAGCTGAAATACGGCCTGTGTCGGGTTAGGTTTGGCTATGACACCCCTTTGGGGTCTGTATTGTGCCCCTGACAAGAATTGTTAATAAAGGCATTTTTTCTGGTTTACCATGCCTGGACTGGATCTTGTTGTTTTACATGGTTGGACCTATTCAGACTTGGACATTCTTACGCTGGGGATATCCCCAGAGCTGGCTTCTAAAGTGTCTCTGGAAACATCTCTGTGCTTTGGACAAATCTATGCCTGTTTTTGGATGTCCAAAGCATGAATAGGGCTTCTAAAATGACCCCCATAGTGTTCAGCTGGTGTCATAACTTTTGTAATACTTCAATTATTAGCTGAATAGTTAGGATATGCATAGACAAAGGACTAACTCCATTCTATTGTCAGAGGATTCTGAACAACACAATTGGGAAATTGCCACCTGGAACAGTGCATCAGAAGTTAGGCATTCTTGCCAGTGGCAAACAGGTCTATCTGAGATATTACCCACTTTTGAAAGATGGCTTGTACTACTGCTTAGATCAATGACCCTTGATGAGATTGGAGAACTCTGTTTAAGTCTGCCTACTAATTTGTTTTGCTTCCCAGTAATGTAAATGGCTTGAAGGGATATTTGATTGAGAACCACAAGGTCCTACAGCCTTGCTGCCTCTTATTCAATGACATAGAACACACTGTAGCCACTTTATTGTTTTTTTGGATTATGACTGATGCACCATAAAAAGGTGAGAAAATATCTGAAAAGAATAGTATATTGCTGTCAGCTCCAGATGATTGATATGAAGAAACATCTTGGTATTGACCAAGCACCCTTAGAATGATAAAAGCCAAGGTTAGTTCCCCAGCTATTATTGGAAACATAAGTGGTGATGATCCCTCCCAGCATCATCTCCCTTCTAGTTCCAGCCCCCAGCCCCCCCCCCCTACAGCATCAGTCCATTTCCAGTCCTAGCTCCCCAGCAGTCCTATTCCAGAGCCAGCACCCCCCCCCCCAGCATCAGTCCTCCTCCAATCCCAGTCCCTCTTAGCATCAGTTCTTCTCCAGTCTCAGACCCTCCTAGAATCATCTCCCTTCCAATCACAGTCCCTCCAGCCCCCAGCACAGTCCTCCTCCAGTCTGAGACCTTCCAGCATCATCTACCTTCCAGCCTGAGTCATCTAATCCCCCAGCATCAGCCCGATTCCAGCATTAGCTTCCCAGCAGTCCTCATCAGGTGCCAGTCAGCCCCTCCCAAGAGCAGTCTTCACATGCCAGCCAGCCAGCCCCCACCCCCCCAGCATCAAAACCAGTCACCCTCTCCCTCCCTCCTACCTGCGACCCTGCCAAAGCCTTCACTCATTGCACATCTATGGGAGCGATTTCCTTCGTTCTCGCGGCTGTGCTAAATTGCAGCCGCTGGGACTGCAGTTCTCTAAAAGTGAAATGGTGTACTTGTCTCTCACGCAAGACAGAAAGTGCCCCAGTTTCACTTTTAGAGACTCTGCAGTCCCGGTGGCTGCAACTTAGCTCAGCCGTGGGAATGAAGAAAATCACTCCCACGGCTGTGACGAAGTGAGTTGGTGAGGCAGGGGCTTTGGATCTCACTGTCTCATCTCCTAAGTCAGTGAGACTGCAGGCTCCTCGGGGAGAGGGGCCATGTGTGGGCGACATGCCTGCACATGCATAGGGCCAGCCCTGACTGTGCACACCCCCAACAGATAACACACAGCTTTTGCAGCTAACGCCGCACAATCTGCACTTTTTTGCCATGTTAGCTGCAAAAGCCTAATGCACTTTAGAAAACATGCCGCTGTGTGTCTTTATAAAAGAGTCTCACAAAACCCGCAATAATTGTAAATGTCCTCGGAAATTTACATCCACTGGGGAAGTGGTGCAAATGTATGCATATTTTATAAACTATACACATATATTGCCCATGCTTCACCCCTAAACCTTCCTTGAACTCGCCTACACTAAGATCATGTAAATGTAGGCATGCACATTCTCCACACCTACTGTATACACTAATAACCCCGTGGGTAATTTCATAAAACTCTTTTATGTGGGTAAATTAGGGGGTTATCTCAAGAGAAAAAAGTTTATAAATATACCCCCATAATCACTTCTTCTCTCAGAGTTATAAGGGGGTAGATCTGATGATGGCAGCAGGACTGGCACAAGGGTTTCTTCTGCCCTAGGCAGAAGCCCTAGTGTGCCGCCCCTCCCTTGCATGCCAACCTGCGCCACCCATGCCCCTTCCCTGTGCTGAGCCGCACTGCTGCTGATTCTGGCAGCGGGTTTGGGGAGGCAGCTCAGTGGCAGCAGTAAGCCATGTGCTTCGGCACACATGGCCTGCCACTTCTAGTGTGCTGAAGCCCATGGCCGGCCTGAAACTGCTGCGCCGAGGTAACCTCTTCCCTGGAATCAGTTGTTAACTGGTGGTCGGCAGTGCCACATGGCTTGGCTCAGCACGAGTGGGTGGCTGGCCATGTGTGCCATGCCGCTCCCGGTCTGCAGCCCTAGGTGCCCGCCTAGGTTTGCCTAGTGGATGGGGCAAGCCCTGGATGGCAGTGATTGCATTGCTACTTTATTTTAATAATGAAACCTAAGGGCCCTGTTTAATAAAGGTGATAGGGCTTTTCATGGAACACTGAGTTGGTATCCCAGGCTCCATCTGTGGCCCTGTTCAAATCCATGCTAAAGGCTCACTTCTTTGAGGCTGATTTTGGATGCTGATCCCCTTGTCTCCTGCTCATCTCCTACATGTTTCCTTACCATTCCCCTAGATATATCCTAGCCCCTAGTTAGGTTGCCTGTCGACTTAGATTGTAAGCTCTTACGAGCAGGGACTGTATCTTACATGTCTCTGTATAGCGCCGTGTATGCCTTGTAATGCTATAAAAATGATAAGTAGTTGTAGTAATACTATCTTGGATGTTTCGCAGGAAAAACCATGTGGTAGGTGCAGAGCCTGTGTGGTAAATGCAGGGGGCGTGCCCTGCAATTATCGAAAAAGGCTGCCAAATAGAGCAGAGGCCTGCGAACCCTGCCCTGGCAGGGAGGGCGGGATGGCTCATGTGCGGTCCCTGGCAGGGAGCATGGGATCATTTGTGGCTCCTGGCAGGGAGCATGCACACACTCTTGGTCCCTGCCAAGGTAAAGGATGCAGATGCCTTGGCTGATCAACCCCCCCCCCCCCAATGATTGCTACCCCCCCCCCCCCCCCCGTAATCATCCCTCCACAAATGCATCCTTTCCATCGGGACCCCTTTTTAGGACTACCATGGCCAGAAAGCATTCCGGCTATGGAGGCCCTGCAAAGGGGCCCAACAACTGTTGGGAAGCAAGCCCCCACCCACAACACTCCCGCACTCTCCCCCTCCACCTGGCATTTAGCTGGTGCCCAACCTGGTCATCCCTGATTATCTAGGGGTGATAAGGGCAGAGGTTCCCCTCTGCTTCTGCCCCGACTCAGGCAGCCTTCAAAATGGTGCCGGGGTCATCTTGTGCTAGTCTTGCAGCATCACCACTAGTGGGGGAGGGTACACCTTGGGGAAGGGTATATTATCGGGGTGCGATCATTGGTGGGGCTGATAGGCAGCGGGACACCAGCTGCAAATGCACCACTGCACGGCTTGTGCCGTGGTTGCACTTACCACCACCTCTTTTGGTTGCAGTAGTTGCAACCACACTATCGGCAGTCACGACAGCTAACTTGCTCCATTGTGAAGCGCTAGCTGTCATCGGCCGAAATGCCCCCTTTGGGCCCTCATCCCACCAGATCCCACCCACCTTCAACAAGTGCAGACAATACAGTTTTGACATATGCTGTCTGGACTCGCCCCGCAGTAATGGTTACCATGGGGTTTTAACACATGTTAAGCCCTCGGTAACCGCAGCTTAATAAAAGTCCCTCTGAGTGATTAAGCTAATTTCTTCATCATTGACAGATTTGTAGCCTTTTACATATAGCGATGTGTTCTGTATGAGAAAAAAGCACAGTTTACTTTGCTAAATTTCAGGGAATTTCTTCTGAATCATGCTCTCTTCTACATTCTGCTTTCTGATCAAACATACTGTAAGGAGTGCCTTGCAGCTGTGGGCTTTTATGTGGATACATCACTCATTTATTTATCTTATCAATGGCCTCGCTTTGTGCAGAGATAGCATTCCGCTTATCCACCTCTTTATTCAGCTTCTGGTCTTCTCTAATAATTCCTACATGATACCTTACTGAGAAATGGAATTTCAGTAGTAGGATCTAATATCTATTTTTATGCATAAACACTTGAGAATGACCAAACCTACCAGATGTTCTTGAGATAACACTAGATGCAACACCACAGAAGCTCTAATCATAGGATTCGAATGTCTGGCTGCAATGTGTGGCATTTCACTTCTTTGCAAATGCAAAAGAACTTTCATAGAACTCTATATTCAATATTAAATTTCCATACAAGAAACAAACAAACAAATGCTCTGGAAACCCCAATACATTTATCACAAAGAACTCCCATCCCTTCCCCCAACCTTCTCCTAGTCCCTATAACCCAACACCCATAGGATTTCACTAAAAACTACCCCATATCTTACATATTCCAGGCATTAAAATGAAAAAGACTTCTTAAGAACATAAGAAATGCCATATTAGGTCAGACCAAGGTCCATCAAGCCCAGTATCCTGTTTCCAACAGTGGCCAATCCAGGTCACAAGTACCTGGCAGGTTCACAAAAAGTCGATAGGTTCCACAGTGTTTGCCCTGGTTTAAGCAGTGGATTACCTGGGTCCTCCTTAACAATGGTTTATGGACCTTCCTCCAAGAACCTGTCCAAACCTTTTTTAAACCCAGCTACACTAATAGCTTTTACTACATCCTCTGGTAACGAATTCCAGAGTTTGATTACGCATTGAGTGAAAAAATATTTTCTCTTACTGGTCTTAAATGGGTTACATTGTAGCTTCATTGAATGTCCCCTAATCTTTCTACTTTTTGATGGAGTAAACAACCTATCTACGTTTACCCATTCCACTCCATTCATTAATTTATAGACCTCTATCATATCTCTCCTCAGCCATCTCTTTTCCAGGTTGAAGAGCCCTAACCTTTTAAGCCTTTCCTCCTAGGTGTATCCTTCCATCCCCTTTACGATTTTGGTGGCTCTTCTCTGTACCTTTTCTAATTCTGCCATATCCTTTTTAAGATATGGCAACCAGAAATGCACGCAATATTCAAGGTGCGGTCGCACCATGGAACGATACAGAGGCATTTATCCTTCTTGACTTAAATAGGACCCTGGAAAAACGGCATCTTCATGTTCTCATCAAGACAACAGAAATCTAAAATTCGTATTATATAATCATATATCAGTTATATTATAAATCTGTTTTATGGGTTCTCTTTATTCACAAATTCCAGAGACTGGCATTCAGTGCAGTAAAATTGCACCCATTAGTGTCAAAGCTGCTTGAAGTACATTCTTAGGTGGACTTAGCATACATTAGTCCAACATAGCCAATTTCATTGTTGGGAAATGTCTAATGACTTCAGTTTTTAAAATTAGGTAACATTTTTTGTTCTTAGTATGTAATATTAAAGCAATATTTTTCTGTTAAATTTGGGTAGCCTAGCCCATTTTTAAAGGGTGTTGAGGCTACTTAACGTGGCCGCTGCCACATCTGAAGTGGGAGGAAGGGATCCAATTTTAGATGGGAAGAACAATGGGGCATAAGACTAGGAAGTCAGTCAACAAAGCAGGCTGAGGGATGCAGGATGGGGGGGGGGGGGGTAAGAGTGGAGAAAGGCAGGTAGAATATAAGGTGAAAGGGAGGATAGTGCAGTGACAGACACATAAGCACGTATTGCTTTCATAAAATAGGCACAGCATATGTGCTGATGTGCCTTCCCTTTCTTAACCCTCGGGGAAACATTTGTTTTAAATAAGTACAAATCCAAAATTCTTATTTTGGCTGTGCACACCCCTAACATTTTGCCTGTGTGGGCAACTTTCAAATAATGTGCATCTGTAAAATCCATAAGTGTGTTTGACACACAGACTTCACATCCATTTTCCCACAAAATTTTCCCTTGGGAAACTAAGGGGCTTGTTTACAAAGCCGCGGTAGCGGTTTGCGATCGTAATCGGAGCCGCGGCCCCATTGATTTCAATGGGGCCGCGGCTGCGATCGCGATCGCGAACCACTACCGCGGCTTTGTAAACAAGCCCCTAAGTTCAGAAAAGCACAAACATATCTCTGCTATTGGTGTGTTACTTTTGCTGAGTCTATTCCCCTTCCCAGCCACTCTCTGACAACAAATACATGCATACTTTTCAAAATTCCTAGGTTTGAAAAACTACCCTGCCCCACACAACAAGTAAAAGTGTGCATGTGTTTGACCCATCCACATAGTTTTACTCACATTCAAACAGCCCATTTCTACATGTAAAGCAATGTTTTAGCCGCTGAAATGGCTTTGAAAACTATCCCCAAAATGAACATCAGGCCATGTACATTAACAAACTTTGTAGTACAAGAGCTTTAGCTTTACCTGAACCCATTCATATGATGCCCTTTTTCTTATAGGATTATCTGTTTAAACTAGACTGCTTCTCTGTAACTCTACCATAAGCGCTTATGAAACTATTACTAATCTAAATAATAAAATGAATAGATTTATAAGAGACGTTCTGTTTGGAGATTGCACAGTAATTTTATAACAAGACACCTATGTGACAAGTCCAAAATGTCACCTATTTTACAAAGGCAGCATAGGTGTAAATGTATGTGTACTATAGAAGAGTAATTTTATAACTGGGTACCTCGATAAAGGCAGGGGCACCTCAAAGGTGGAATAAGTCCCCCTAGACAGCAGCCAAGGCTAGCTCCAGGCAGGGAAATGGAGGTTAGGGGTACAGGGGGTTCCCCACAGCCCAACCCTGGCCATGGCAGGCCTGATCGTGGGTCAGGCAGCAGAGAAAGGATCATTTCGGGGTCTGCTGGGGATCGTGGCTCCTGCATGGAGTCGTGATGTCATGGCAACAGGACGCCACAACACTGTGGATCCATGCAGGAGCCTGTCTAGGCTAGCCTGGTAAGTAGCTGGACATCTGGAAGCCCAGAATCAGGGTATGGCCAGCCCATCCAGGCTGGATGCACCCGATTCTGATCCTGTGGGGCGTGTAGCCAGAGGCACCCAGATCAAAATTGGCCTCCACTTGCCTTTATAATGTACTAGCATAAGTGGCAGAGATTTACCTTAAATTCATGTGTGAACATTTTATATCTCCTCTAAGAATTTTATAATCAATATGTTTACTTGCAAACTCCACCCAAACTGCAAGGCTGCCTATGCCTTGTGGCAAAGTACACACCTTCATATCAAGGTGTATAATTTTATGCCAGTTGGTATTTTAGAAGTGGCCATTAATGCACATAAAATGCCACATACACGTGTTAATGAATTTATAAAATCACCTCCTCTGTGTGCAATTGCATATTTGATCCATCACAACTCCGCCCAAACTATGCCCCTGGGACACCTACATGTAAGTTGCATAAAAATAGGCAAACACTTTCCATGCACATATTTTTATGCATGTACATGATTGTGCACATTTATAAAAGCCCATTTCTGTGCATAAAACAGACTTACAGTACATGCAGAAAAGGTTTTATAAAGTTGCCCCCATAAGTCCTGCAGATAGTCTCTTGTATCCTGCTGTCAATGGAAAACACCAGCTACAAGTAAGTAACTTGGTTTTATAGCAAAGTAGACAAAATAGTTATTTTAATGAAATTTCAATGCATATGTACAAAATTTGACAGCAGCACTGCAGCTTCATATCCATGTTGTTCTGCTGGCTTTTAGCCCATCTTTTTATGACCAAAGCCTGACATTAAGCTCACTGCAGCAGCTGTAAGGCCATTGATGCTAAACATTTTTCTCATATTTATGTTGGAGAAACCTACTCATCCTATCTATGTTGTTGTTTTGTAGTAGCAATCAATACTCTCGACACTCCACCACTCATTAAAGAAGCACAGAATTCTGTTAGTCATTGCTCCCATGCCACCCCGAGTAAGCCCAGTCTTGTTGGATCTTGGAAGCTAAGCAAGGTTGGGACTGGTTAGTATTTGGAATGGGCGACTAACTGTGCAGAAGAAAGGCTGGGTAATTCACTTCTGTTCACATGTGCCAAGAAAAGCCAGCAATAGGAACAACTATCTATAGGGTGCCTGGAGTCAGCATTGAGTTGATGGCACTCAGCAACAATGCCTGCACAGAAAGGATATACTAGTAAATTGATGACTTATCTAGCATTGTCAACTGGCTCCTAATTTGCCCAGTGGGTTAGTCCATGCCTGAGTTTACCCTATTGCAGACAGGGACTGGATCAACCTGTCAGGTAAATCTGCAGCCAGATGGGATTCATATTTAACCTGGTAATGGAAGGAAGTTTAACCCAAAAGAAAGAATGAAATACCGTCACCACCTTCTGATATGTGCTTGGATATAATCTACTCAACTCAATCTAGCTTTTGCAAACTTCAAGAATGTTTTCTTTGATTGAAGATTAAAATTTGACTGGTACTTCCAAAAGATGTCTACCTAACTGTTTACACACAATAACATCGCTGAAGCTGAAGGTCAAATTATGGCTTTTCATTCTATTATGTTTCAAGCTGGGTTCAGAGTCCAATCCAATCAAATGGGAGCCAAATTCTAAGATGACTATGGAAAGGTTTAAGAATTATCTTCAGAAGTGATATATACTAGTGCAGGATTCAAGCAAAGCTCCTGATACTTCATTATCCATGACACTCTTAATATACCTATGTGTGAGGCATAATACCATGGCAACTGTTTTACTGTTTCTAAATACATTTCTTGAAATATTTGAGCTTTCATTTGTTTCATGGCACAGAAACTTTGGACTGACTTTTTAATAGAAGCTAAAATTGTATGCTCATATAAAGAAAAGAGACGTATGCACACTTCCAACGGCGGAATGATAGTTATTTGAGTTAATGCTATATACACCCATCCAAATATTCTTGGCAGATATGAAATAAGAACATGTAACATAAAAATAATTAATAAGCGACATTGAGGGGGTAGTTTTGTAAAGTAATTTTCACATATATGGCTTCTTATGAAATAATGGCCAGTGTAAAAGGATGTGCAGAGGCCTGAATATATATGTAGTGTGGTGGTAGACTGAGCCAGGGCACAGTCTGAGTGGAATGTTAGCGGAGTTCACAAGTAGGCACTTTGATTTACTTGTGTTCTTAATGTGCATTCATTTATACCTGTTCTGAGCACGTATAAATGCCCACATCTGTGTTTAAGATGTGATCGATGCCTCTTACATTAGTATTTTATAAAGACACATAGATTCTATTTTATAAAAACACATAGGTGCCTAAGGAGGCACCTACTTGCCCTCTCAAACAGGTAACCCATTATAATATTACCCTTATATACCTGAACATATCGAACTGCCAAAAAACGGTATATATGTAACACTTTTTACAGCTTGTCCTGAAAAAGGATGCCTTCACTTGTTTTCAAAATCTCATCCTATCACCTTCCAGATACCACTTCACAGGCAGTGTGTTCTAGAGCAGAGGTTCCCAACATGTGATCTGTGGACCCCCAGGGATCCATGAGACCATTAAAGGGAGTCTGCAAGACACAGAAAAGAGGAAAAACGAGAAAGAGACTGGTGATGACTGGATGAAGGGAAGAGAAAGAAATGAGAGGCTGGTGGGGGAAGGGATAGAGAGAGACTGAGGCTGGTGGGGACTGGATAGAAGAGAAAGAGACTGGGAGAAATAGGAAAGGGATGAGAAATAAAAAGGTTGGTGGGACTAGCTTGGCGCTGAGGGAAGGGGGCCTTAGAAGAGTAGTGGGGATGAACTTGGGGGTCTCTGAACTTTTTATAGGTTAAGTAGGGTTCCACACAACCAAGTAGGTTAGGAACCTCTGTTCTGGAATACCAGTCCAGCTACTGAAAAAGTACACTAGTGATATTCTGCTTTGCATACAACCTTAACAGAGGGTATTTGCAAGTTCCTTGATAAGAAGAGTGAAGGATTCAACCAAGTTAATTCAAATCTATTATAGCTCTAAAAGGTGCTGATGGACTCTTTGAATGCTCTAACGATCAACATGACTATCGTAAATGATGGCAAGGTCAAAGCCCAAACTACAGTAGTCAATATTTGGTATTCTGTGCTTTTATTTCCTACAGAAGCATTCAAATTGTTTTCTAAAAGGGTCTACAGTGATTCACAATGTGATGAATCACAGCACAAGTCTGTAGCTTTTTCTTCCTGACACCATTTCTATGCACTAAGGCAAGAGTGAATACCTACTTAAGAACCCTTTGTAATTCTTTTCCAGCCACAAGAACAAATCTTCAGGCTGGCCGCCTCCTTCAGGAACCTGGAGCTTGACTCCGGGGCCACCTTATGGATGGGAGATGGCGGCAAACAGAGATGGGAGAGACTACTTCATCAGGTAAAGTGACAAGATTTACACTGATAATGAGTATAAGAGGCTGTCTGCTCAGACAT
The DNA here is from genome assembly GCA_033557465.1 of Ichthyophis bannanicus. NCBI lineage: Eukaryota > Metazoa > Chordata > Amphibia > Gymnophiona > Ichthyophiidae > Ichthyophis > Ichthyophis bannanicus. The sequence continues at coordinate 661,312,495 of CM066035.1, read as the reverse complement.
GTTAGTATTCTGCTGTGCACTGCACTATGTGTACTTTGACTTTCTGATCTTTGTAGCATTCATGCTGCAGTATTTGCTTCAGCAAAGAAGATGATGTGCCTTTCAATTATGAAGTTTCACTTGTCTCTGGTGCCAGATATAGAAAAGTGAATGTTCTGCTGAGCTGACTTTAGAGGCTACTGCAAGTAAAGGCAGCTATGCGTGGTAGGAATTGGACTGAATCCACAGAGGGATGGGAAGGCGAGAAGATGTTGCCTGCTTAGTCTTCCGTAATGTAGCAATGAGAGCAACTAACACCTTGTAGTTTAGCTGCAGATGACAAACATTATTCAGCATCCTAGTCAGACTGCAAGCTTCCAGAAAAAGAGAAATGTTTAAGGCTTATAGAAACATTAGGCTGTGTTCAGATGCCAAAAAGATATTTCTCCACCCCTCAATCATGTTAACCTTTCATCTTGCCCTCTTTAGAAAGAGGATGAATTCCAGGGTGTCCCTCAAGTCCAGTGGGTATATGCTCACCAACCAGCAGGTGGAGACTGAGGAACACTTTCTCAGTTCAGTATGAGTAGCCTGTGCACACTGGACTGAGCCAGTATTCCTCAGCCTTCAAGCAGGTGCAATGCATAGCCTGTGGATGGTGGAGCCTTGCTGTTGATCTTTGCTTTGGCCTACATTTCTAATAGGGGTGAGAAACCCAGGGGCCCCAGGTCCCTCCCCCACTCTCCCCCAGTAGCCCCCTGTGTTTGCTCCCTCCCTTCCTTTTCCTCAACCTCTAGGAGAGGGCCAGAGGTAGTAGCCCTGCCTGTCTGCACCATTCAGCGGTGGACTCTTGCTGGTAGAAATTTAAAAAAAAAAGGAAAGAAAAGAGTAATTCAACACAGGTGGGCAGGGTGCGAGAGAGCACACAGCACAACTTCGGGGATCCAGACCTCAGTTTCCAGCTGAGGGGGAAAACCAGGTAAGTCCCTCAGGCCCCGGGCCTTATTTTTTCTTGAAGGGGAGCTGATCGCACATGTGGCTGCATGGAGAGGGCCTGGTGTGCACTTTGCGGCAGCCACAGAGCTCAGTTATCAGAGTTCGGGCTTTGCCACGACTGCTGCAGGACAGACGAGTTAGCTATGGCTGACTTAGGAGGGACCCAGGAAGGGTCCGAAGAAGGAGCAGACGTTTCCACCAACAGTGGTGAAGCCGCAGGAGCAGGCAGCGGGTCCACGATTTTGGCGGGAAACCGCCGCCATGCTGGATCTCTGCCTGGGATGCATTGGGGCCCCTGGAGCTGCAGGATTTCCACATTTTTCCATAGGGGGAAGTCCTTGGACATGCCTGCAGCTGCGGGGGGAGCAGGGTCAGTCCCTTTCTCACCTGAATTTGTGTTCCTGGTTCTTCAGGCTTTCCTGATGAAGCAGGAAGCTGAGAGGGCTCTGTAGAGCCCCCCCCCCCCCATGCCCTGAGTAGGGGCAGTCTGCCAGGCAAGCATCCTAGGCAGGATTATCTGGATGAGGAGCCGTAAGTATGCTCTTTGACCTCCCTGGGGTCTTGGAGGGGCCCTCAGATCTGCTGCACCAAGCTCAGGAGGAGCTTGAGGAAGGGGAGCTCCCAAGGGGATAGGACCCCTCTGCGATCAGGATCTTTTACTGCAACGAGCTCCCGGTTTTGATAACAGAGTCCCTAACCGCCCTGCGAATTGCAGAACCCAGAGCAGCAGGCCCAGACCAAGACCTAGAGGAGTATTCTCTAATGGAAGGTATTCGCAGACCCTCCAATCCTTCACAGTTCATAGGTCCCTGCGAGCTATGATAGAGGAAGAATTGAAGACTCTGGATGCAGGGCTGTGGGTGGGGCAGAGCATGTCTTAGCTTTCTTTCATCCTGCTGAAGAAGGAGCGGCTGTGCCTCCCTAGGATGGATGTCCTGGTGGCAGCCGTTACCTGGAAGAGGGGGGCATGGCCTTAAAGGATCCACTAGATTGGTGCCTGGAGGTGCTGCTTAAGCAGGCCTTTGAGGTTTTGGCCTTGGGTCTGCCGGGGGCCATCTGTGGGGCTTATGTGGCTTGTGCCTGCCTCCACCGGTCCCAGGACCCTACAGATCCCCCAGTTGTGGAGGTCCTGGCCGCTCCACTGACACCCAGCTAGAATCCGGGGCAGCCTTCCTCGCCAACCTACTGAATAATCTCTTGCAGGTCTCCGCCAAGGGCATGGCCTCAGTCGTGGCGGCCTGTCGCCTCCTGTGGCTTTGCCACTGGTCGGCAGATATAGTCTCCAAAACAAAACTCTCCCTGCTCCCCTTTGGGAGTAAGTTGCTTTTCTAGGAGGACCTGAATAAATTGGTAAGGTCTCTCAGAGAGACCCAGGTTTCCTGCTTGCTGGAGGACAAGTCTATGTCGGCTAAAGGAGGCCAGGGCTGTGGGCGGGGCAGTGGTCCTCAAGGATTTTGCCCTGCCTGAGGCAGCAACTCCCAAAGGACTCATTTCCTCTAGTAAGGGCATCCTTTAGGAGGAACCCAGAGTAGCCGGGACTTCGGTCCCACTGCCTGTCCAATGAAGGTATGGGCGCCCCTGCGGGGGTTCAGTCGATGGGTGCCCCTACGGGGGTTCAGCCGATGGGTGGCCACTTGCGGTGTTTTGTCCCTGTCTGAGCCCAGATCACATCAGATGCCTGGATCTTGGAGATAATTCGCAAAGGGTACTCTCTCAAATTTGCTCGGCCCCTAGCATACCTCTTCATGTTCTCCCCCCTGCAGCTCAGCCCACAAATTCAGGAGATGCTCAGGCAGCTGTTGCAGTTTGAGGCGGTGACCCCGGTTCCAAAGACCGAGAAGGGCTTCGGCCGGTATTCCATCTACTTTGTGTTGCCCAAGAAGGAAGGGTCCTGGAGCCCGATCCTGGACCTGAAGGGAGTCAACAGGGCTCTCAGGTTTCCTCGGTTCCACATGGAAATCTTGCGGTCAGTGATAGTGGCAGTATGTGAGGATGAGTTTCTTACCTCCCTTGATCTCACAGAAGCCTATCTGCACATCCCGGTGAGACCAGAACATCAGTGGTTCCTCTGCTTTCAGTGCCCGCAATAGCAAATGCCTTCCTGTTAGACATTTATTTGGTGAGGCGCATTTTGGAATTGCAAGACCTGTCCTTTAAGGAATCCTACTTGGGTTTTCTTCCAGAGAAAGGGTGGTCCTGCGGCCTGTTCTGTCCTTTTTGCCTAAGGTGGTATCAGAATTCCGTCTCAGTCAGTCGGTTATGCTACCCTCTTTCGCTGCTGCATAAACTAGACATTCACAGGGCTTTGAAGCACTGTTTGAAGATCACTCAGCCGTTTCAACGTTCAGAGTGGCTGTTCATTTTATTTGGTGGACCCTGGAAAGGGGAAGCCACCTCAAAGGTGTCCATTGCCAATTGGATTCAGGTGCCTCCCCTAGACATTTGTATGATGGGCACCTGGTCCCCTCTTCATTTCTTTACTTGGCATTACTGCCTGGATCTACAGTACAGACAAAATGCACATTTTGGGGTGACGGTGCTGCGCGCTTTGCTACGAGGGGACATAGCTTGAGGATGAAAGGGGATAGACTCAGGAGTAATATGCAGAAATATTTCTTTACAGAAAGAGTGGTAGATGCGTGGAATAGTCTTCCAGTTGAGGTGGTGGACACGAGGATAGTATCTGAATTCAAAGCATGGGACAAACACAGAGGATCTCTAAAGGTAAAAAGGGGAGAGGGGGGACTATTGTAGTTGATATAGAAGGGCAGACTGGATAGGCCATGTGGTCTTTTTCTGCCTTCATGTTTCTATATTTCTAAGGAAATTAGCGGGTAAAGTCTAATTTCACTGTATTTCCTTTTCCATACACTGCAAATATGTTACCACATCCCTAATTTTTATGGAAATATTTGGATCTTAACGCCATGAAATATTGCCCTACTTCTGATGTCATAAAATTTTAACTTATAGATAAGCTATAATGCAAGGACCTAAATATTTCAGACCGGAACTCTTTTGCATTGTCTCCAGTCTGAGTGACAAGTTGATGTCGCTGACCCAACTGAGTTGGTGCAGGCAGATTAGTGGCAACCTGGAACCATCCAGCAAGGACACAGGGAAACAGGAATCCCGTTGCTCAGGCAACAGCCTCATTAGTATTTGTAGCTGTTTAGATCATACAAAGCTTTGTGATAAAACATGAGATGATGAATAAGTGGTATAGGATTAAGTTTGGGAACTTGTATCCTCATCTAACCAAGATGGTAGAAAACCTAAATGGAAGAGAAGAAAAACTGAGTTGGACAGAGAGATCCTACAAGGGCTGAAGATTCTTTTGCTGGTAGGTGAGATATATCCATAGCAATGTGGAGAGGAATAACTGAGCTGACAACATGTGCCAATAGATCTTCTGGCATTTGCTTTTTTTTTAAATGACAGGAAAAGTCAAAGACACTATTATATTCTTTCTTTCTTTTTTTTTGCTTAAATTACAACTTGCCTATTTCTACCCTCCTTCAGTGATTAACTCATGCCTTGGAAATTGTAAAGAACCCTTGGTCCCCTTCATCCTCCCACCCCCTTGACTCACCAAATTTACCTGATCCCTAGGTAATTTGTAGTATGGCATTGGTGAGACAATAGCAAATGGAAATTGTTCCTATTGCATTCGACCCCAGGGACTGGGTATGATTAATGGGGGAAAAGGAGTGTGGGGGGGGGGAGGGGGGATGGAGGAGAAGCCAAGGCAAAGCTTTTAAAAACTGTTGTGGCATGGGTTTACTCGACTGAGGCAGACTGCCAGCTTTTAGTGCATGCTGCAAAATATGTACACTAAAGGGGTTATTTTAGTAGCCCTTTCGCAGTTTGAATATTTACAATCAGCCATACACATGTGTAAATCACATGCCATTTTAGAAAGGGTCCAGTTTACACATGGATGACCATTTAATGTCAAAAGTGCATAGCTGCACATTTAGGTTTCAAAAATGGCTGAGAAATATATATAAGTGTAGACATTTACACATGCATGTGTAAGTGGCCAGGTTTTCTCTGTCATTATTTTCCATGTGTATATTTGTGACATGGCCCCTCCCAGTGCACATGGATATCAATTCCCATCCAATCTGTACTTCCTTTTGTCCGTGGGCCAATTTCAACAATCATGTCCCTTTTGAGGAGTAGAGATATGTCGATTTTACATCAGCTTGACATGTGCACACCCTATCTTCTAAAGCTGACATAGATTTGGAGACATTTTCACTTTCACATTCCTCCCACAAGATATACAGCCTTTCTAAGATGTTCTTTCATGTGTTTTGTGTGTGCTGTTGGAAATAATGCAGGGGCGTCATAGTAACATTGTATATGATGACAGATAAAGACCAGTATGGTCCTTCTAGTCTGCCTAGTAAGGTGGCTAGAGTAGGTGTACCCACCACTCCATGCAGATCACCCATTCTAAGCCTTTGTTTAGGGTTGTACCAGTCGCTCCGTGCAGGTCACCTGTTTCTATTTGTTCAGGTATAAGAAATAGTTACGTTTATTTTGGTTTTATCCTCTTCCTATAAAGGGATCCACTGTGTCTGTCCCATTCCATTTTGAATTCCATCACTGTATTTGCACCCATCACCTTCATCGGGAGGGCATTCCAAGCATCCACCACCCTTTCCGTGAAAAAGTATTGCCTGACGACGTTTTTAAGTTTATCTCCTTGCAGCTTCATTTTATGCCCTCTAGTATTACAGCTTCCCCTTCTTTGAAAAAGGTTTGTTTGTTCATTAATATCCTTTAAGCATTTAAACATCTGTATCATATCTCTGCTCTCCTTCCTCTCCTCTAGGGTATACATATTTAGGTCTTCAAGTCTCTTCTCATATGTCTTCTGATGCAGGCTCCAAATCATTTTGGTTGCCTTCCTCTGAACCATTTCAAATCTCTTTATATCCTTTTGACATATGGTCTTCAAAACTGAACACAATATTCCAAGTGAGGTCTCACCAACAACTTGTACAGGGGTATTAATACCTCCTCCTTTCTACTGATTATTTTTCTCTGTATGCAACCCAGCATCCTTCTGGCTTTGGCTCCTTCCTTATCAAATTGTTTTGCCTCCTTGAGATCCTCAGAAACAATCACTCCGAGGTCCTTCTCCTGGTCCATGCACAGGGTGGGTCACAAGGACCCTGACCCCACCAAAGCCACTCTGCTGTCTTCATCTCTTGTCTGCCCAGAGGGACCTGATCTCCCGTGGGCAGACAGGAGGGGTCTTATCCGTGATCATAGGACTCTTTTGCCGGTGGGCAATGGGATCCCTGCAAGCAGCCCACTGCTTGCCAGGTGGCGATTATGGAAAAGACACCTCCTGTCTGTCCATGGGAGATTGGGTCCTCGTGGGCAGACAGGAGAGGAAGGCCGACAATCGAGTTCGACTGGCCAAGGAGTAGAGCTTGGCCATCCCCCAATGGGAAAAGCGTTCTGGTGCCTCTGAAATAATGTGCACAAAACTTGAAAATAAAAGCACTAAAGCACAAAAAATTTAAAAGGGACCATTACTTAAAGGGATTAACATGGCTAGTAGACCTGCTAACCATGTTAATCCCCTTGTCGGGGATATTCAGTGGTACTAACACAGTTAGTGCCATTAAATATCTGTGAGTGCACCACTGCACTTCCTGATGCTAACTGATTATCATCGGGGCGTTCTGGAGGCAGCACCCGGGGATAACCAGGCAGCAGGATATTCAGCAATTGCCCAGTTATCTCTCGATGGTGAAAGTCTGGCTGGAAGAGTACCCAGGGTACTGAGCAGGAAATAGTGCCTGCAACTCACCAGAGGCTGGGTTACACATTTCATTAACATTATCCATTAGTATGCATCTTAAACACTACTTTAACAGCCAGTGTTACCAGAGTTTATTATATGATCTCCATAGTGATTTACTACATATACCAATGCACAGTACTGGATAGGAAATGCTGAATGTTTTAATTTTGTTATCTTATTAACCTAATTGTTAGCTCGTCATGTGCTTGAAAGCAAAGTTGTCCTGTAGGGATGGACATAGAGCGGAAATGTTTACTTCATTTTTGGATTATTTGGTCTTTTCCCCAACTTTTGGATATTTTTCAGTGTGTTTCACACATTTATTTTAATATAACATTTTAACGTGGTTTAAAATGTGTAGAGACTACTTGGCTATCACTGTTTCTAGCAGCAGAGATCTCCAGTGTCCCTACTCAGTACTATAGTATAACCTAGAGATGACCTGGTAATTTCCCAGAACAGTAGAGGCTGTCGTCTGCCCATTAATATTATTCTGGGAGGAGACTCCTCTGACAGAGAAAATCCAATTCATACAGTATCTAAACCACTCCTATAGGCAGCGTTCTACCTTTGGTAGCAAGCCACTGCCCCATAAAGGAGGAAAGGCATCTGGGGGCAGTTTCTCCGAATGGGTTAGTTTTGCACATACCGTGACAGTCATAAACCTCACTTCTAAGGCAGGGTATATGGAGTATGATCTCTGTTTCTCAAACTTACTGCTAATGCTCGGCGTAGGACTTGCATCATGCCAAAGAGAGCTTCCTTCTGGAGTTCGTAAGATGTAACAGGTATGGGTAAAAGTAAAGGTGTCTGCCCTTAGGGACAGGGGTTTACCATTAAGCAGAAGTAAAGGAGTTTGCTCCAAGGAGGGCAGGTGCTGGTCTGCAGCCCTTCATACCAGCGAGAGGGAGCCACAAGCCCAGAGCTGCAGAGGAATAGGGCCTGTGCTTAAAGTCTTCACTAAGTAGTTGTTGTGCAACTTGTCTAATCGGCCAGCACCCCTGCTGGTTCAGAAGAAGAGTATCTCTGTCTGTGCAAGGAATAGGGGAGCCACATAGTCAAGGAGGGACGGGAAAAAGATTCCAAGAAGAACATCAACATCTCGGCAACATCATGACACAGAGCCAAAAGAACCTGCAGGGCACTATTAGGACCTGCACCAACCGAGGCCACTAGCTCAAGGAAAGAAAGGATCCACAGGTGATCAGCAGTGACCAGTAGCACCAGAGTCAGGAGTAAACACAAGGGCCGTATCGGAGACCTGCCCTAGTAGAAGCCACCAGCTCCAGGTACACTGAGAGATACAATATTAATAATAGTGAGATTCCCATTCAGGGTAATTGCAAGAGATAACACAAGTGGAGTGGTGGAGCAGTTTGGGTGGTCATTCCAGCACCAGAGAGAGAGAGAGTAAAATTGTTCAAAATTATTCAAAGTTGTTAAAACACAAGAGGATTGTGAAAAATTGCAAAATGGACCTTAATAAACTGGAAGACTGGACGTCCAAATGGCAGATGGAATTTAATGTGGACAAGTGCAGTTATGCACTTAGGGAAGAACAACCCAAACTATAGTTACACGATGCAAGGTTCCACATTAGGAACCATCACCCAGGAAAAAGATTTAGGCATCCTCATGGATAACATGGTGAAACCCTCCGCCCAGTGTGCAGCAGCGGCCAAAAAAGCAAATAGAATGCTAGGAATCATAAGGCAAGGAATAGGGAATAAAACAAAGGATATTATAATGTTTCTGTATCATTCCATGGTGTGACTGCACCTTGAATATTGTGTGCAATTCTGGTCACCATATTTTAAAATGGATATAGCAGAACTAGAAAAGGTACAGAGAAGCGCCACCAAAATGGCAAAGGGGATGGAAGGATACTTCTGAGAGGAAAGGCTTAAAAGATTAGGGCTCTTCAACTTCAAAAAAAGACAGCTGAGGGGTGATATGATAGAGTTTTATTCAATAATGAATGGAGTGGGATTGGTAAAATCGATCGATTGTTTACTTCTTCAAAAAGTAGAAAGACTAGAGGACAAGCAATGAAGCTACAATGTAGCTAGTTGGAGAAAATATTTTTTCAATCAAACTCTGGAATTTGTTACCCAAAGGTGTAGTAAATGCTGTTAGTGTGGCTGGATTTTAAAAAAGGTTTGGACAAGTTCCTGCAGGAACAGTCCATAAACCATTATTAAAGTGGACTGGGGAAATCCACTGCTTATCGCTGGGACAAACAGCATGGGATGTGTATACATTTTGGGAACCTAGATTGGCCGCTGTTGGAAACAGGATACTGGGCTTGATGAAGCTTTGGTCTAATCCACTATGGCATATTTTATGTTCTTATGAGTACTTAGATTAATTGCTGAAATATAATAAAGTGGAAGGAGAAGGAAGTAATCTATTTGCTACAAACAGACATGCCAGGTCACACACATTTGGCCCTGCTCACATGCCTTTGCCCCTTTTTCACATGCATTTTCTGCCATGTTGCTCGGTCTTCCAGAGTGTTTGCCACTGTTCAGCTCCCCCTGCCAGTGCCCATCTCCACTGCCGCTTGCGGAGCCTGCAGCCGCCGCAATAAAACATAAAAGACAACCGGAGCCTTCAAGTTTATAATGCCACTCACTGATCTGCTGGTCCTACCCCTCAGCAACAGGACATTTACACTGGAAGGGGTGGGACCAGTAGAGCCGTGAATGGCACTATAAACTTGCAGGCTCTGGTTGTCTTTTGTGTTTTATTGTCGCTGCTGCCACTCCTGAAAAGAGGCAGTGACAATTGAGATGGGCACTGGTAGGGGGAGGGGTATGCTAATGCTAAATATGTGGGGGGAATAGAGTGATGGGACAGATGCTGGACACAGGGGGAGCTGTTGGACATATGATTGACAATAAAGACATAGAGTAGGAGTGTAGAGGAAGATGCTGGGCATAGGAGGGAGATAGGGACACAGAGGGGGGAAGCTGGGCATGGGAGGAAATAGGAAGACAGATGGGAGATGTTAGACAGAGATGGGGAGATGCTAGACAGATGGGGGGAGAGAAGAGATGCTTGATTAAGGGTGACAAAGAATGAGAGAGTTGCTGGAAGGAGGAGGACAGAGTGAGATAAAATGCTGGGAGGGATTGATAGAAAGTGAGAAGAGATGCTGGAGGGGTACTAGGGGATAAGGGGATCAGAGTGAGGAAAAGAGATGGAAAGCTGTGCATAGAGGCAAAAAAAAAGGAAGATTGAAGACTGGATTGTAAGAAGGAATGAAATCTGAGTGGATAAAGAGACAAAAATAAATGGAAGAAAACTAAAAACAGAAGATCAATGTCAGAGATGGATATGGAGGAGGAAATGAAGAAGACAGGAGGAAAGAAAAGTAGGCAAATGGAGAGAAAGTTAAGAGAAGATAGAAGAAAGCAAAATCCAGACACTTAGACCAACTTGATTAGAACAATAAAATTGCCAGACAACAAACATAGAAAAAGGAATTGTATTTTTAATTTAGTGACTGGAATATGTCAGTTTGGGGAATTTATGTCATCTGCTATTTTAATATTTGGCACAGTATGGGAGGAAATGCATTGCTGTTTCTATTTCTCTGGTGTTGCACTGCATGCAGTCTGGTTTGTTGGGGCTTCAGTTTAATTTTTGTCTACATATTTTTATTATCAGTTTGTAATAATTTATTCTGTATTCAATGAGGGTCTGTCTATGTTTAGAGTGTGTGAGTGAGGCCAGATATTGTGTTAGCAGTGAGTGTCTGTGTAGGGATCTATAGTAATCCACCTTGTTTAATTTTCCCAATAAGCGCTATTAATGTATATATAGTACTACCTTTCCCTAGGTGGATCCTCATTGGTGCTTTTATGGCATGGTAGATTTGTTCTATCCAGACCAACTTTTGTAGGGTTTTCTCTTCAGAATAATCCTGGTACTGAAGACGGTTTATATTGTTAATGCCAAACCTTTTTTTTGTATGGTAAGTTCTACAGGGAAGTGTCCTAGTTCTGTTCCGGAGGGAAGGAGTGAAAATTACAAATAAAATAATAGAAATCCAAATAGCATTTTGTGGTGCTCTCTTCATTTGCAAATAAATAGAAAATGTAGAGCTTTCCAAATGTATACCATGAATGTGCATTGAGAAAAACCTGACTCATTGGCCTTCAGTCTCACGCATTGGAATGGTAAATCTCTCTCTTTGGGATGGGCTATTCTTGGCATCTTTGCTACACAGTCTAAGGGAAAGAAAAAGGAACTGCTTGCAGTATAGTTCTCTTCTTATTGGTCCTGCCAGCTGTAAATTTTGCTATTGTTAACAGTGACCTTGAAGTTTCTTAAGTAAACTCTTAGTCTGGATCACAAAATCTGAACTGGACTCTTATTTTGAGAAGGGGAAAAGTGTGAGTGGAATTTGTGTCAAGGCCTCCCCATGTGTACTTGTTCCATTCAATAAACCCTGAGAATAGAGACTGAAGGACTGCATTGCCCTTGGAGTGTTGTGGCCACTGTCTGCCATACAGCATAGGGGGCCACTGTAAGGACCACAATGGGCTACAAACGCCTTAATGTGTGCCATTTGACTTCATGTGAATTAATTCATAGCTTAATGTGTTAAATCAATTTAGCAGTCACTAAATTTGTTAAGACAAGCTAACAAGCCAAATACACGCTAAAAAATGCACAGCTGAGCTGTACTGATTTCACTTGTCTTTGGATCTAGAGACATTTTTCAGAGAAATTAAAAATAAGATTTATCAGACTATAAGATGAAAACAACATTTGTAACTCTTCTCCTCTGAACTGTTTGTGGGCACTTTGATGGATGCAGAGTGCTATTTTACTCTGTATAAGATTCACTTCTAATTCTATTTTGAAATCTTTGCCAATAAAGTCAAATCCAAACACAGATGACAAGAAAACTGACTCACAATAAGTACAACAGAATAGTCTCCCACTTGATGTACTGTACTGTCAATAAATTAGGAAGTTGTTTTAGAATGGCTCTGTGGCATCTGCACATGTAAACGCCAATTTGGCAATGCTAATATGTGTAGCTGCTATGTGATACATAGGTTCCACAGGGTTGTGGTCTGGCTGTGGTTTTGGTGGTCCAAAAAATATCCTGTATGTCCAGTTTTGCACAGGATATTTTTTAAAAACGTCCCTCTTGACTTTGCACCTCCTCTGAGGCATGCATAAGTGTCAGCAAACTGCTCCTTCTGGCTAGGGATTTTTAGGCCCATGAATGAACCAAAGCAACCATGATGAATGCATATACCATAAAGAGATTATCATGGATAGGGGGATATGGAGAAAGAGAGAAATGGGACTGGTTACGGAGTAGAGGGAGAAGGAGAAAGGACGGATGGTGAGGGAGAGAGGATGGTGGAAGAGGACCTTGGATGGAAGGATGAGGGGGATGGTTAAAGTGGGAATTGAGGAAGATAATGTAGGAGGCAAGGGATGAAAAATGGAGAAGAGACTTTAAGAGAAAAAGATTAAAGGAGGAAGATTGGAGAATGTAAGGCTGAAGGAGAAGCACACGAATGCAGAAAGAGAGAAGGAAGAGAAAGTATTAATGTATCCACTCTAAAGAAATGAAACAAAAGGAAGAAAAAGAACTAAAGCAAAAGAAAATGAAGCCAAAAAGGGGGGAAAGATCAAATCAGGAAGAAAAACAAGACTAGAGAATGAGATTTAAAAAAGAAGGCACTGAGCTAGAAAATCAAGTAAGCTATAGGAAGGGTTGGAAACTATTTTTATTGTCGGATAGAAAATATTAATTACTCATCATTCTAAAATATCCTGGGGCCCAAATGGGTGGTGTTTCCCTCACAGACTTTATATGTTGATTAACATTTGAATTTTGATGGCTGATTAGAATTGCTCTGATGCATAATTAATTGACTTGTTTATACTGTAGGACATAATGGTCAGCCCAGAGGCCTTTCTACAGTTAGAAATACTTAGTGTTAATAAAATGTAAATAAAGTGCTTTTAGGTATATTTTGAGAGTAGCTTACTACAATTTTCTTTAGGGATACTTCTCTAGACCACCACCCCCTGCTCCAATGAACGGCTCACTCGCTATTTGTTCCACAGGGAACATGTCTCCTGAATCATCCTTCAGAAATCTGTAGGGATGTGCTTTTGTGAATGCACAATCAATTTGTTAGGGCATCTTCAATTTAATGCATGCAATATTGATTAAATATGTATTAACCTATGAATTAACGTGTGTGAAGTTGATTTCTGCACATTAAACCATATGTTGAAAACTTTTATCAAACTGAAATGAACCAGAAGAAAATCACATTTTTATGCCTATGCACTTGCCCAGAAATTTAATGCCACTGCCATTCTAAAAGAGGTTATTGTTGGGGGAAAAATAGTAAGCCTATAAACAACTTCCTTTGAATGCACCAGGAGAAAGAGAGGACAGACAATACATTAACCCCTAGAACATCCTCCTCAACTACGAAGGGGGCCATGGCTTCCTCCCGCCTTGTTAAGCCATTGCAAGTCACCACTTTGCTTAGCCTTCAGTCACCCCATTGAGTTTGCCTGATCTTGGGAGTGGATATTCAAAGGGGTTTATTCTGTTAGCAACACCTGCTAGCCAGATAAACCCTGGTAAGGCCAGTATTCAGCAGCACTGTCCAGATAGTGCTGCTAAATATTTCCTCTGACCACTCTGGCACTGTCTGGATAGTGCCAGTGTGATCCATGGGTAGAGTCAGCTCCTATTCTTATAGTAGTGATTTTCAGCACCACTATCCGGGTACGTATTTACATAACTTAGGCCTGGTAATGAGCAGTCTTAGTCTATGTGGATTGGCTATCTAGAAGATGATGTTGAGCGCTTTCAAGTCAATATCATGGAGATAGATTCAGGAGTAACTTGTGGATATATTTCTTTACAGAAAGAGTGGTAGATGCATTCAGTAGTCTCCTAGTGGACGTATAGAGACAAATACTGTATCTGAATTCAAGAAAACACTGGAAAAACACTGAGGATCTCTAAACAAGAAAAGGGACTGTAGAACTTAGTGATTCATACGGAAGGGCAGACTGGATAGACCGTATGGTCTTTATCTGCCATCATATTTCTAATGTTTCTAACTCCTGGTGACCTTGCGGATACTTTATGATTACCCCCCTTTGTTTTCTCTTGGAAAGGTACAACAGAAAGTAGATTGCAAGGCCTTTCTTCCATGCCATAAGCCTTCAGCACTTGGTATTCCAAGGTGATCACTCATCCATGTACTAAGTAGGCCTGACCCAGCTCAACTTTCTAAATCAGACAAGACTGGGCACACTCAAGGTAGCCAGTTATCCAGATAGTGGCAATATGTAGCTGCTGAATATTGTTGTTATCCAGATAGTTGCCAGTGCTTTCTGCAAATACCAGATATTCCATGGCAGAATCTATCCAAATCCTGCCACTGAATATCTAGTATATTTTGCCCACCATGGCCAGCAGTTGAAGAAACCACTGATTGTCATGTGCTGAATTGGAAACTAAGTAGGGTTAGCCCTGGTTAGTACTTGGATGGGAGGTCACCATACCATGTGCTGTAGGATTCACAAGGCTGTTCTGTCATCCCTGATTGGTGTCTGAGCTACGATATTGCCTGCCAAATCTGTGCTTTTCCTGATTCAATGGGATTGTCCTGGCTTGTCCAACATTTCTGACCTTTGATCCAGTATTAATCAAGCCTTTTACTGTCTGATGTTCAGCGACTAATGCTAAACTCTGTGTAGAGCACCTTTGGGCTTGTGCTTTAAGTCCTGACAACCTCTGAATATAGGAGAGCTCAACCTGAAGAAAAGGGAGGTTATAATAGGTAAACAAGTACAACTTAGGTCAAGGACCCCTGGTGTTCTCCGTCAAGTTGCTATCCGGTCATGACACAGGTCAGCAAAACAGGTAGCAACGGCCTTTGGGATTTTCAGCCAGCCCTTGATCATAGTCCCTGAAGTGACCCTACTCCCTCCTTCACACAAGTTTTCTGTTGGTTCTTTCTACCATCCAATCTATAGTGCAATTGGTTTCTAAAAGATACTCCTGAACTTATTCAAGTTTTCAAACCAATTGCATTGAACTCCTGGACAGCAAAATAAATCTTTCTTGCTCTCCCCTCAATATGAAGTATAGAAAACTCACAGACAAAACATTTGTCCAAAGAACTGGCAGCCAGCAATAAGTTTGTCTCTTCTGCTTTATCCTTCACTAACTCTGGCACTACTACGACAGCCTGCAAAGTTAAAATCAAAGCCAACAAGTCACAGCATAGGATGGCAGTAACCAGGGCAACCTGTTTAAATAAGAAAATGTACTGCCACCTCTAATGAAACTCACATTTGGTTTCAATAATGAACACAAATATGCTTTACTGCTGTTTTGCACTGCCAATAGACTATTCTACAGCTTGAATCCCTATGTGCTAATTTCCAGCTTAAGCCAGTATTTGCTGTGGAGAGTACATCATGCAGTTGGGTAGCACTGTTTGGGCTTTTAAGCACCGCTGTATTGGGTAAACAGTGTTTAAACGTGCTCTTGATGCCAGCAGGTATGCGTCATAACCAGGGCCATGATTTTTTTTAGCTGTAGTTTGATAGATAGTTGTCTATAATGGTGCTGTCAAACTAAGGATGATGGAGAAATCTTAAATCTCCAGGAACAAGCAGGAATGTAGTCTTCACATATGGGTATCATCGGTACCGACGGAGCCTGCGCGGGAACGCTCCCCAGCGTCCAATTAGAAAGCTTTTGGGAGCATCCCACAGTGCCTGCGTGCTGCCTTCCCGCCTTTCCCAACTACCTCTCTCCAGTTCTTTGTTTTCCGCGGAGCCAGCAGGTTGTCGTTCCTGTCACCGCAGAAAATGTTTCCTATTCTCCTTTTTTGTGGTCACGTCTGCCATCCCTCGACGCTATACCGGTACCGCCGGTTCTTCTGTCTTTCTTTAAAAAAAAAAAATATATATATTTTTTTCCAAATCTTTCTTCTTCAGGTGCACGCACCATTTTGGACCTTAGGACCAAAATTTCCTTTACTATGGAAAAACCCGCTTCGGGTTTCAAGAAGTGCACCAAGTGTGGCGGTACCATCTCCGTCACCGACACCCACGAGTGGTGTCTTAAATGTTTAGGTCCTGACCACTCCATTTCAGAGTGTATGGCCTGTGGAATGGTGTCTAAGAGGGATCGGCAAAACCGAGCTGCTAAGCTCAGCACCCTTTTCCCTCTGATGCAGCCTCCGTGGCATCGACGTCTTCCAGGGCTTCGTCTTCCTCCCATGAAACTCAGGTAACTAAACATAAGTCTAGCCGGTCCTCAAAGGGTAGATCTCCTTCCAAGCATCGAGATGCCTCTGGCGTTGCCCTTGAGGGATCTGCACTGGCAAAATTGCCCTGGCGGGAGGCTTCGGCTTCCAAAGCATTATCGGGGCTCCAGGATGTTCTCGATGCCTCAACCTCGGCAGAAATACTGGTGCCATGCTCTGGGGTACCGGCCGCTTTCTCCAGTACCGATACCCAGGCATCGGCAGCATCGATAGACCAGAGATTCCTGGCTACTGAACGCAGTCTGGCGGCTCTCCTTGCGGCATCGGTACCCTCGGAACCGCTTCAGACAGTTCAGCCGGTACTGGCACCGGTTCCGGCACCGGTATCGTGCCGGTACCGACGACATCGACATCGGTGTCTGCATTACCGGCACCGAGTCATGCTATGCCTTCCGGTACCGATAGACTGGTACCGATTCTCCCTGACACCGACTTCGGTCGGTACAGGTACTGTGCTCTACAAGAGCATCCGGATAGAAATTACTTTGAATCCTCGGCAGAATATGAGGATTCTGACAGCTCGGTCAGTACTGGAGTACTTCTCCCGGAAGAGCCTTCCTCTCCTAAATGTAGGATGTCTCCTCCAGAAGATATATCCTTTCAGGATTTCATCAGAGAGGTGGCTCGAGGTCTTTCCATTACAATGAAGCAGAGCCCAGAGCAAAGGAGTTGGAGATTCTACAATATCCCAAGGCTGCTAAAGAGGCAGCTATTTTGCCTATTCATGAGATCTTACATGATCTCATGTTAAGAATGTGGGAAACACCTCTTACCACCTCTCCTCACTCTGGTAGACTGGATACCATGTATCAAGTCCCTCCTTGTCCTGGCTTCCAGAAGACTCAGCTTCCTCACCACTCCATTGTAGTGGAATCAGCTATGAGAAGGATCAGGAGTGCAAAGAGGCATGCCTCTAATCCTCCAGGACGTGAGTATAGGACTTTGGATGCCTTTGGACGTCGTACTTTCCAGGCTTCCATGCTTTCTGCCAGGATCAGTTCCTATATTTTATATATGGGAATGTTCCTTAAAGATTTTAAGCCCTCTCCTTCCTGATGATAAGAGGCAGGATTTTCTCACACTGGTTAAACATGCCCAGGATGTTCCTAAGTTTGTGAATCGTGCAGCTTTTGACTGTTTTGAGTGCATAAGCAAAACCTCTGCCATAGGTGCACGTAGAATTGCCTGGCTCCAAGCATCTGACTTGGAGCTCTGGGTACAGGACAAACTGGGCAATATCCCTTGTACCGGTGAGAATCTTTTTGGCAAAAATTGGCAAGAGAAAGCCAATGAACTGGATGCTGATAACTCCACCTTGGATAGATTATCCAAAGCTACAGCTGATCCTGCAAGGAAGAAATCTTTCAAAAAAACATTCTTCACCAAAAAGAAGAGGTTTTACCCCTCTTATACCCACCAGGGATGTTCTACAGGTCAGTCTGCCCAGAAAGGTCAGCAACCACCTAAACAAAGGAAAGCAAAGACTGCTAAGCCTCAACCGTCTCAGCAGTCTCAGCCTCCACAAGGCCTTTGACTTCCATCTAGAGAACTTAGCCTTCCTGGCCCTCAGCGGACCAGAGCCTTCCACCATTCCAGTAAGGTTGTGTCATTTTGCCCCCAGATGGGGGCAGAAGATTGGACTCTTTCCATTGTGAAAGAGGGGTACAAGCTTCACTTCCTTCGCATACCCACCTCCTACAATGGTAAGACAGTTCAGTTCTCAGACCTCTCTCAACAACCAGTTGAGTCAAAAGGTCACTATACTTCTTGCCCAAGGGGCAATAGAAGAGGTACCCATTCCCCAACAGGTTTTACTCCCCCTATTTCCTTATCCCAAAGAAAACAGGAGGACACAGACCTATTTTAGACCTCAGAGAGTTGAACAAATTCCTGTTCAAAGAGAAATTCAAGATGCTTTCTCTAGGAACTCTTCTGCCATACCTTCAGAGTCAGGATTGGCTTTGTTCTCTAGATCTCAAGGATGCGTACACCCATGTTCTTATCCATCCAACCCACCGAAGATTCCTTCGGTTTCTATTTCAGGGGAAGCACTACCAGTACAGAGTTCTTCCTTTCGGCCTGGCCTCAGAACCAAGGGTGTTTACGAAATGCATGGCTGTGGTGGCAGACTTTCTTCGCACTCTAGGAATATTCGTCTTCCCTTACTTAGACGACTGGCTCATTCGAGCCCCATCAGAGCCAGAGGCCAGGATTTCTCTGTCTTGCACAATGCATATCCTTCAATATTTGGGCCTTATCATAAGCATCCCAAAATCCAACCTAACTCCTACTCAGTCCCTGGAGTTTATAGGAGCTATGCTGGATACCACAAAGGCAAGGGCCTATCTTCCTCAGACCCGTTGCCTTCGCATTGTGCAGTTAGCTTCTCAAGCAGTGCTGAAGCATCATCTCACTGCTCGAGAAATGTTACAACTACTAGGCCACATGGCATCTACCGTGCATGTGGCTCCTTATGCTTGCCTCCATATGAGAGCAGCCCAGTGGACTTTATCCGCTCCATGGACCCAGGCATCAGGGTGCCTGTCAGACAAAATAGCAAACACAAATCACCTTATTTTGTCCCTCCAATGATGGAAGTCCCACTCAAAACCAGTTGGTGGGGTCCCCATTTCAACAACATTTACCCCAGGCAACTCTCACAACAGATGCCTCACCAATGGGTTGGGGAGCTCATCTGCAAGACCTCTCCACCCAAGGCACTTGGACTCCACAGGAGACTCATCTACACATCAATCTCTTAGAGCTCAGAGCAATCTTCCTTGCTCTTCGAGTGTTCCACACCCTGCTAAGCTACAAGACAGTCCTCATTCATACGGACAATCAGGTAGCCATGTTCTACGTGAACAAACAGGGAGGAACAGGCTCTCTGTCACTTTGCAACAAAGCTTTGCGACTATGGGCCATCACCAGAGAGCATCAGATTCATCTCCTGGCAGTGTATCTTCCAGGCATCCAAAACTCTTGGGCAGACAGACTCAGTCGAGTTCTGCTTCCACACAAATGGTCTCTACATGCAGACCAGGTGGCCAAGATTTTTCAAATTTGGGAACCCCAGACATAGACCTCTTTGCAAGTCCGTTGAATGCCAAACTTCCCCGGTTCTGTTCCAGAATTCCGGCTCATGGCTCTCAGGCCAGGGATGCTTTCCTCCTTCATTGGGGTCAAGACTTCCTTTATGCTTTTCCACCCATTCCCCTAATTCCCAAAACCCTGTTCAAGCTTCAGAGAGACAGAGGCCGTATGATTCTCATAGCTCCACATTGGCCACGGCAAGTGTGGTACCCTCTGCTTCTACATCTCTCTCAAGCTCCCTCTCTGGAGTTAGGGTCTGCTCCAGATCTCCTGTCTCAGGAGGACGGAATGTTATGGCATCCCAATTCCCAGTCTCTGCATCTCAGGGCTTGGTTGTTGAAGGCCTAGATCTTCATGATCTTAACCTTTCTCAGCAAGTAAAGGATATACTTTATGCTTCCAGGAAGCCTTCCACAAGACGCTCTTATGCTTTTAAGTGGAAAAGCTTTACCATATGGTGCTCACAGAAGGGTCTTAGTCCCCTTGCGATACCTCTGGAATCATTACTGGAGTTCTCCTTCATTTATCCAATGCAGGACTTAAGACTAACTCACTAAGAGTCCATTTGAGTGCTATTGCAGCTTCTTTCAAGCCTTTAAATGGACAACCTATTTCCTCCCATCCTCTTATAGCAAGATTTATGAGAGGCCTTCTTCTAACTAAGCCTCCCATTAGGCCACCATCAGTGGCATGGGACTTAAACCTGCTTCTTGGCCAGCTCATGAAGCCACCTTTCGAACCCTTAGCTACTACCTCGTTGAAATTCCTTTCCTGGAAAGTATCTTTCTCATTGCAATCACATCAGCACGTCGCATCAGTGAGTTGCAGGCACTAGTGGCTGATCCTCCTTATACAAGGTTCCATCATGACAAGGTAGTCCTTAGGACTCATCCACACTTTATGCCAAAGGTGGTTTCGCCTTTTCATCTAAACCAAGCGGTCTACCTGCCTGTGTTTTTTCCAAGGCCTCATGCATCAAATGCAGAAAGGAATCTTCATACTTTGGACTGTAAAAGAGCTTTAGCCTTTTACTTACAAAGAACACAGCAACATAGAAAGTCCTCTCAACTCTTTGTTGCTTTTGATCCTTCTCATTTGGGGCTTCCAGTCTCCAAGATAACACTGTCCAACTGGATTGCACAGTGTATTTTGTTTGCCTATCAGAGTAAGAATCTTCCTCTGGAGGGCCATGTCACAGCTCACAATGTGAGAGCCATGGCAGCTTCAATGGCTCATCTGCACTCTGTGTCTATCGACAACATCTGTCGAGCAGCAACTTGGGCCTCGGTTCATACCTTCACAGCCCATTACTGCTTGGACAAGGACTCCCGCCGGGATGCCTTGTTTGGTCAGGCTGTTCTCCAACACCTGTTCCATACCTAATCAACTCCTACCCACCATCCCTGGTAGGATGCCAGAGATCCATGGGGGGAAGTGGAGCCCTTTCACAGGGACACACAACTTCTGGGGTTCTCTCCCTGGCATCTAAAGCTAGGGAGTCCCCATATGTGAAGTCTACATTCCTGCTTGTTCCTGGAGATAGCATAGTTACTCACCTGTAACAGGTGATCTCCGGGAACAGCAGGAATTTAGTCTTCACAACCCACCCACCTCCCCTAGGAGTTGTATCTCTCTATCTATCTCTTTCTCTTTCCCTCTCTCTCTCTCTTTGTCTCAGCTTTAAACTCAACTGGAGAGAGGCAGTTGGGAAAGGCAGGAAGGCAGCACGCAGGCTAGCTTTCTAATTGGACGCTGGGGAGCGTTCCCGCGCAGGCTCCGTCGGTACCGATGATACCCATATATGAAGACTAAATTCCTGCTGTTCCCGGAGATCACCTGTTACAGGTGAGTAACTATGCTTTACGCCCACTATGCAAATTCAGCTCCCACGGCAAGGAACCTAGAAAGAGTCATTCTAATGACTAGAATAGGAGGTCAGTGCCTCTTTGCTACTCAGAATGCTGTAACATGAAGTTCTGTAAATGCAGCGGATGCTTGACGTTTAAAAGGAGATGCATTAATTAGCTGGTCATATTTTTTCACTTTGATCTTTTTTTGTGTTCAGTCACGCTTCCGCTTTGCTTTCAGAGACACCATGTATTAAGCCACCCAGGATAAATGAAAGGGATCATTTTATAGATTGTTTGTCTGTAATCTTGATGTTTGAAAGACAGAAGTCTGAAATGGATGCTAATGTACAGTAAAATAATTACCTAGGGACCGAGAATTCAGTGGCAAATGAGAACCATGAGGCATTTTCCTGTGCTGTTGTAATACCATCACCCCTTTAGATCTCTGCCTTTATACTTTGTTCTCTTGTATGCTTCAGGCCCCTGGCATGGCATCTGTGGAGGTGTTGCAGATCACATGCCTTGACTAACGTAGGCATTGATCAAGACTGGACCTGTTATTGTCCCATCTTTTGGAATTCCAATAGGTTTTGCCTCCACCATCTTTATGGAGAAGCTGTTTTATGCATCTGACACATTTTAGAAACTCCTATGTATATGTACAAATAATAGGATTTACATACAGATTAGCTACACTTGCAAATAATGATTTCAGAAAGCTGCTATTCACACGTCTAGATGCTTATGACACAGAGAATAGGAGGTGGCGTGTCATGGGTATGGTACGGGCAGGCCAAAGAATGTATTTCAAATTTTACAATGGAAATGCATGTATAAACAAAAAGATTTCCCTATAGGCTTTTGCACCTGCTCTGAAATGAGTGCTGCTTTCAGAAAAGTGCTTGTTTTGGCCAGGGCTTAGCCCAAGGAGTTGAAGACATTTATGCCTGTAATCCTGTTTTTTATTTTAGACTTGGAAGTGAAAAAAAAAAGTTCAGCTTTACTCCTTAATTGGCCCCTTGTATACGTATGGAGGCACATTCCAACCTGGCCATACAGCCTCTTGTGCGGCCGACCAGAAGCAGGATTCCCAGAGATAGACCTGATTCTGATCCCACTGGAGTGAGACGTGCCCGTGGGATCAGCATTGGGTCTACAGCCTGAACGTTCACGACGAGCCCTGATTCTGATCGGCCTGCACGCCCAGCCACTTGCCCTCCTACCTCAGTCAGGCTCCTAAATGGGGCCACAGTGCCATGGCGTCCTATCACCATGGTACCGTGACTCCATTCAGGAGCTGCAAATGCTGGCCACAGCCGTTTTCATTCTTTCCCTGCAGACGGATACTTGATCCGGCCTCCCATAGCCAAGGTCCGGCTGCAGGGAACAGCCCCCCTCCCTTTTTTTCCGGGCCCGGGAGCAGGATCTGCCAACATCCAGCCCCGGACATATAGGGCCAACCTCAGTATCGGCCCTGTACGTCTGGGGTCACGGCCTGCCCATGCCCCGCCCTCACTGTGCCTCGGAAATGCCCCTTCCAACCCCATCTAGGCCTCCCCATACAAACGCGTTGTTTATATGGGGAGGCATTAGCTGGGACCAGCAGGGGAGTGAATAGCGGGGATGGACAACCAAACCGGATGTCCATCCCTGCTATTCGCTGTACTGAATGACCCCCATAGGGGATAATCTTGCCCATATATGGCCACATACACATGTAAAAAGCCTGTTATAAAATCCGACCAATGTAAAAATACACCTTCCCATGATGGCACATACTTTGCTGGTAGGTGTATACAGGAATTGAGATTGGGTGAAATGAAGGCAGAATTCATAAGTACACATGGCGATTAAATACGCTGATCTACAAGGTGTGATGAAAAAGTATCGAGACTTATACAATAACACAAGAAGTATAACACTGACAGTTATTGTACTCAGACTCCTTCAAAGTAGTCCCCTTCTGATAAAACACATTTCCTCCAGTGTTACCACCACTGCTGGAGACAATTTTCAAATGTTTCTTTTGTTATGCTGTGAATCTGCAGTGTCGAATTTTGCTTAATGGAATCCAAGTCATCTAGTCTCCTTCCTTTCAGTGGTAAGTTTCGTTTTGGAAACAAGAAAAAGTCACAGGGTGCCAGGTCTGGTGAATATGGAGGCTGACGGACTTGCTCGATTTGGTGTTTGGCCAAGAACTGCTGAACAAGATGGGATACCTGAGTTGGGGTGTTATCTTGGTGAAGCAATCATTCCTTTGCAACTCTGGCCTCTTACGATGAACTGCATCTCTCAAGCGAGTCAGAATTTCGATGTAGTACTTCTTATTGATGGTTTGGCCTTTTGAAGCATACTCATGATAAACGATATCCTGGTAATCAAAGAAAACTCTGAACATGACCTTGACATTGCTCCTCACCTGACAGGCTTTCTTGAGTCCAGGAGAGTTTGGAGTCTTCCATTGTGAGGATTGAGCCTTAGTTTCTGGATCATAAACATAAGCCCATGATTCATCACCAGTACTAATCTTTTTTGTTGAAATCTGAGTCATTTTCAGTGTATTCCAAAACCTCCCTGGCTTCAGACAGTCAATCTTCTTTTTGGTCAGGAGTTTTGGCACAAGTTTTGCAGACACCTGTCTCATCCCCCAATTGACAGTAAGAATGGACTGTACTGACCCAAAACTGATGTCCATGTCCTCAGCAAGTTCCCTGTTCATCAATCGACGATTTGGGCGTATTGCGGCATGCAGTGCTTCAACTTTGTCTTCATTCCTGCTCATAGATGACCTTCCAGAATGTTTGTCACTGTCAACACTTTGGCAGCCCTCTTGGAAATGTTTATAGCAATCATAAACTCGAGCATGACTCATGCATTCATCGCCTTACACTTGCTGTAATTTGTCATCAGTCTCTTTGCACAAATCTCCAAATTTCTGGCAGAATTTGATGCAAATTTGTGGTTCAATTTTTTCACTCATCGTAAATCTGACAAACAGCTTTTACATGATACCAAACATCACATGATTAAAAAAAATACAGGTGTGCTGCAGCCACACTACCCTCTGCACATGCAGAGCACATAGCTAGGTCACTTCATGCTTAATAGCATTGTGGTGTGATGTATTGTTATTTAGCTACATAAGTCTTGATACTTTTTGATCACACCTCATGCATGTACCAGCAAACTTTGGTGCATGTTAACTAAGGTCTGCACCAATATAATGTGCTTGTGGCATAAAATTAATGTGGAGGCCCATGCTAATTTTAGGAGGTATGTGCCTCCATCCCCCTGCTGTTAGCACATTGCTAATGCCTGGCACTGCGCTAACTGGTGATTGGGTGCCCTTAATACCATGCACTGAGGTGGCATTAAGTGCACCCATGCTAACGACAAGAGATGCAGTTAGCACATGCCGAAAATGCCCATACTAACCATGACGTGCCGTCAATGCCCACTTTGTCCTAACCCACCCAGTCTGTGCCCAATCATGCATTAACTAGTTAGCATGGGATTTTTAGCATCGCACACTTAGAGGCGTGTTTACTAAACCGCAGTAGTAGACTCCGTGTGATATCGGAGCCACGGCCCCATATCGTACGGAGTCCGCTTCCACGGTTTAGTAAACATGCCCCTTAGTGTGTGGCAAACCCCATGCTAATGGTTAGTATATGTTAGTAAAAATACCACTCTATGTGTTAACATTTACATGTGTTCTCAGACAAGTATAAATCTCTGTGCCTTTATTCAAGGCATGATTTCTGTCTCTTACAGTAGTATTTTATAAAATCAGAGAGATGCTATCCAAATTCTGTGGCCACTGTCCGGATGATCACTGCCATTATCTGGACAGTAGTGATTTTCAGCTGCTATCTAAATAAGTTATCCAGATAGTAACTTAGGTCCGCTTTTTTAGCAACCCAAGCTGTCTCCATAACTTTACCGGATAGCAGCTGAAAGTTGCCACTACCTGCCCTTGTTCTGCTCATAGACTGCCCCTGTGCTCTCCGAATAGTGCTACAGCAGTCTGTGGAGTTATTCAAAGGCACTATCAAGATAGTGCCGCTGAATATCTCTCTCAGTGCCCTTATCCAGATAAGGGGTTTTTGAAAACTAACACTTAGTCCAGCTTAGTAAACATTCCTCTAAGTAGGTGCCTACTTGCCCTCTTAAACCAGAAGCCCGGTTGTAAAATGATTCTCATAGAGGGTAATTTTAAATAATATTTTTCTCACAAGAGCCTTTTTTACATGCAGAAAAGAGTTTTTATAAAATTACCTTGGTGATTACATGCAAAAAAGTATACATAGTGCCAAGATGCAACCCCTCTTTTCTGCATGTTCAATGGTGAAGCTGGGACAAAGTACGAGCGGAATCACAATTTATTCATGTTTATTACAAAATACACAAATACATTAAGGATGTGCTTTCATTTTTAAAGAATAGCAGCAATAGGGTGCACTAGTATGCAACAACACTCATTTTTTGTGCATGTGCAAACAGGGCGCACTATTTAATAAAACAAAGATGAAAAATCAAAAAACAAAATGATATTGTTTGGCCCTCACATCCCTATCATACATGCATATTTTATACACAATCATTTATGCGTGTTTCTGAGCAGATGTAAATGTCCATGGCTTGAATCTAGCAATGACTTCGGACACTTTATCGCTAATAAAAGAACCTCCAAATAGGCCTCAACTTGGCCTTCACATATAGGCTGACTGTTATAAAATTACCCTCATGTGTTCTGAAACGGGGCCATGATGTGTGTAAAAGGCCTTTTATAAAATTACCCCAGACATGAAAGTCTGCATGATGGCAAGAGTGTGCATACTTTTATTCGGTATTCAGGGGAGAAATTTGAGCAGACTGCAGGTGGAGTTGCAGTGTCCATGTAGACTTTATATACAAACATTTCCACATGTGCTTGAGTGGGTGTAAATACCCATACATTTGTTTTAGCCATGACTTCTGTAGGATTTGTGCTAGCATTGTATAAAGACACACAGGTGCCTGTGTGTCTTTATAAAATAGGCCTGAAATAGGTGCCTTTTTGGCCTGCTCACATAAGCACCTATTATAAAATTACTCACCAGTTGTATAATTGGAGACACTTACAGTATATACAGTTTGGAAGTTGTCAAGTGATACTGCTGTTTATTTCCATATAGGTATTTCTAGAATCATTTCTCCCACTGACTGGGCCTCCAAATACACATAGATTTGCTGGCATCCATATGTTAAGG
The DNA here is from genome assembly GCA_033557465.1 of Ichthyophis bannanicus. Lineage (NCBI taxonomy): Eukaryota > Metazoa > Chordata > Amphibia > Gymnophiona > Ichthyophiidae > Ichthyophis > Ichthyophis bannanicus. The sequence goes on along the minus strand of CM066035.1, from coordinate 661,286,151 downwards.
ATGTGCAAGCAAAAAAAATGTGTTTAATTTTCTGGGTCATTTGCAGGTTTATTTTGTTTTAATAATTTTTTTTTGTCATTTTGTTTTTATGTAATTTTGTTGTTGTGCACGGTCAAGTCAGTGCAACCTCCTGGTGACCCTGTAGATAGTTGTGAGTATCCCCTGGTTTTCATGACAAGGTACAACTGGAAGTAGATTGCCAGGCTTAGGGCTGGTGCTACCATTAGGTGTTGTAGGCAGTCGCCTAGAGCACCAGCCCTCCAGGAATACCCATTGCCTCCGCTGTCTCCCCACTCAGGATCTGCAGCTATGTCAATGGCTGCCGATAGTCCCACAGCAGTTGTCTTAAAGCTTTGGTGATGCGGGGCTGTTTGCTTCCACTCCTCTCTGATGCTCAATGTCAACTTCCCCATGGCACCGAAGCTTCAAAGTGAGTGCCACAGGGCTGTTTATGGCCATTGCTGCCACCACTGCAGGTCCCAGAGAGTAGAATAATGTCATCTGCATAGTAGTATGCAGAAATGCCACGTTGCTGTATCAGGAAGGTAAGGGAAATTAAGAAAATATTAAACAAAAGGGGAGCCAGGACTGAACCCTGAGGGACACCATAGTGAAGGAGCAGAGATGATGATGACGTGCCCACTGCAACAGAGAAGGAACGTTGGCAGAGAAAAGAACGAAACCAACCAAGCACACTGCCACAAAGACCAAAATCGTGAAGCAGAGTGAGAAGAGTGGTGTGATCCACAAGATCAAAGTCTGAAGAAAGGTTGAGAGAAACTGCCACCGAAATACCACCCTGACTGGTGAAGTTCACTAAGAAAAGGGAGGACAGTTTTAATGCTGTGACCAGGAAGAACATCCAATTGACGAGGGTGAAGGGCATGTGTGGGATCCAGATGAGCAGAGTGTTGTGCAAAAACCAGTTTTTCAAGCAGTTTAGAGTGAAAAGGAAGAGTGGAGACAGGACGGTAATGCGCCGGAAGAGAGAAAAAGTGATGGATTCTTGAGAATGGGACAAATAATGGTGTGTTTCGAGGAGGCTGGGAAGCTGCCGGAGGATGAACTGTTGCTTATGATCATTAGGATGAAAGAAATAAAGCAAGAGATGCAGTGGTAAGCCAGGATGATGGTATGGGGTCTGCAACAGAGGTAGTCTTGTGAAAGGTGGAAATAACCTTAAGCAATTCAGTTGATGATATTTGAGAAAAAGATGACCAAGTATGAGAGAGTAATGATAATAGAAAGAAGTCTGAAGCCTGATTGCTGGCAAGTTCTTGTGAATGAGGTGTTTGTGGACCAGGAGACAGGAAGAGCAGGGCAATTTGAAAAGGAAGTCCAAAGTGAAAGGACCTTGCCACTAAAGTAGTTGACAAGAAGCTGAGGGGGAGGGGGAGGTGTAAGAAGCAGGGGAGGAAGACGAGGTACTAGGCTTAGAAATAGTAGAGAGAACAGGGTATAATCGGTGAGAGCAATTTGATGAGGAGGACATAAGAGCGGAATAATAGTCTTTCTTTGCAGAGTGAAGGAAGGAGCGATAATAGCTGTGGGCTTCCTTGAACCATTGGAGAGAGAGAGGTGATGAACACGTCCTCCAGATAGGTTCGGCCCACCGCAGCTGACGACTGTGCAAGCAAAGGCCCTGGTGAAAATATGGGTTGCACGTCTGACTGAGCATGTATGGTGGCCAAGAGTAACCAACAGTGTCCAAGGCTGATGACAAAACTGAATGCCATAGTACATTGACAGAGAGAGAAGGAAAATCAGAAGGAAAAATGGTGGTGGATGAAGGAAAACGGTCAAGGGTCCGAGAAGAGAGCTCTCAAGTAAGCACTGATGAAAATGAACACAAAGAGTTGGAATTGAATGGAACTGCTGGGACATGTCAAAGGGACAAGAGGACACAGAAATGGTCTGACCATGGGATAGGCAGGGGAGAAAAAGTGGAGAGAGCAGGAGATAGGGCCAGAGATGAGAGAACGAGGTCAAGGACATGACCTGCAGAGCGAGTGGGGAAGGAAACATGTTGGAAGAGAGAGAGGTCTTAGAAAAGCTGTTGAAGTAGCTTATCACGGGGCTTGGACACAGAATTATAGTGTGTATGTTAAGGTCTCCGACAATCAGGAGATTAGGATAGAGGCCTCCAAGAGCGTATGGAGAAGAGAGTCCCAATGATGTGAATGGATAGAAGGGGGAGCATAAATTAACAGAAGGTACAAAGTAGGGGAACCCACAAGGCGAATCAAGAGTGATTCAGGATAGGTTACCACAGAGCTGGAGATTTCAAAAACTAAGAGAGAGAGGAGTGAAAAAGGGCAGCCACACCCCTGCCAGCCCTTCCCACCCGGGGCATGGAGAAAGCCATATAATCTGGGGGGAGACATTGGTGCAGGAGCAGCTCCTCCCCTTCCCACAGCCATGTCTCTGTTAGAAAAAGTGCATCAAGGGAGCGCTCAATGATAAGGTTGTGAATAAGGAGTGATTTTGCCCTAAGGGATCTGCTACTTAGAAGAGCAGTAGGGAGATAGACTGCAGAACAGTCAGTGGTAGCTGAGCAAGGACTTCTGGCTAAATCTGGAGATACAGAGATATACAGTATATATATATAAAATCATATATCATGTCATAAATACATGTCTTAAGATATAGAGAAGAAATTTCTTCTCTCATACACTGGAGTTATAGAACTCAGAATATCCCAAAGAAAATGATGGCATCACAGTGGATTAATAATTTATGTTACAGACTAAAGCACTGTAGTTAGATTGCATGCACACTTCAGTATGTATCCCTGGAGGCCCAGTTCAGGATTCTTCAATGTTAGACAGTCATACAGACAATGAAAAGGTCTAAGCTCAAGGAATTAGACAGATGAAATATTCACATATAATGAGAAGGTCATAAGCTTAGTTAAGAGTTTGTTTTACTGAATGTTAACACAATCAGCAGGCTCTCAAAAGATATCTGAACCCGTGTTCTTGAACCAGGAAACCCATTGCCTTGAGCATAATAATTAAATTCCCTGGAGTGCAGGTGCAGAGAAAGGTACCAGGGCTGTACCAAGCTATAACTGGACCCTGTGTGACTTGCAAACCTAGTGCCCCCCCCCCCCCTTCGTGACATTAACTGGCTGCTTTGGAAGTATTTATTTGAAGAAATGTTTTCTAAGTGGTGTTTTCCCTGTAGCTGCCGGCTCGTTCCCGTGCTGCTTTCCGCTTGCTCAGCAGGGCTCTGCGCTCCTGTTCCTGTGGCTCCCCCTGGTACCTGCCCTTCTTTATAGCTGGCCGACACTGCTCTTAAACGGGGAGCAATGAAAGCCGGCAGCACACAGGAAGGCACATTGGACCAAATCTTCCCGGCAGAGGGAGAGAGGGAGGGAATCGTAGACAGACGACTATCTCCCAAGACATTATTTCAGCAGAGAGGCCAGTGACAGTGGCTGATGAAAGCAGAGCACTGCCCCGCCACTTCCTTCTCCTCCTGCCGCAGTCTTGTCAGGCACACATGCAGCTCTTGGATGCTCGCAAGCCGGGTTAACTGCCCATGGCAAACTTTTAAAGAAGTTTGTTGCGCTGCTCCATGCCCCCTCTCTTTCTGTAACGTGCTGCCCCGTGGCAGCCATAAGCCTGAGAAAGCATTTCCCTTTGAAGGGCCGAAATCTCGGGTATTATGAGACTTAGGCCCATCAATGGGAAATACTTTCCCATTTTGCAGGCAGCACTTTACAGCAAGAGAAGGGGTGGGGCACGGAGCAGCGCGGTGTGGCATGGTGCGGCATGGCAAACTTCTTTTAAATAAGTGTGCCGAAGTTTGCCACTGCCTTTGCGGCTTCACGTCTGGTGGGGGGTTTCTTCGACTTCTGGTCTGGGTTCAAATGCGCCACTATCATTTTGTGAGATGTGCAGCTGTACCACTTGCACCGGCCTAGGCACCATTCTGAAAGCCACATACTTTCTTCTCAGACATTCTTCTATTCTTAAATGTGAATATCAATCTGAATCATAGCCCAGCAATTAAGAAATTCCAATATTCAATTTCAAGACTAAGGACTTATTTTTTTTTCTCCAAGGTGAAGATACGTTACTGTATGTCTTAGATAGGGATCACATCTGACGCCCAGATAAAAAAAACCCTCCTATTTTAACCCTGGGAGTACCGATGGGGTCAAAAGTGACCCCACTGCAAGTTTCACAACGCATATCTCGGAAACTAGTTGTTCAAGAATGCAATCTTTTTATGACTTTTCACATGTCAATATTCTCCTTATATTGCGCCATGAGAGGAATAATTTTCATCCGCTAGGTGACGCTAGTGATGAATTGCAGCACAGAGTACCAGTGGGGTCATTTTTGACCCCAGTTGCTTACGTCCGGTTTGGATCGTGATACAATTTGCAGTTTTGCGAATTTTTCGATCTGACAAAGGTATTTATCATTATGTATCATTTATTTTTTGTACTCTTATTTTATGAAAATTACACATTTTCTGTAATTGATATCAGACGTTCTCTCATTATTTCCGATGAAATCTAAAGGCTTTCAGCTCGTTCATCATGATTATTGTACACCTATAGTAAAACTGCTTTGCATTTTATTCAACTTTATCTTTATTTATTTTAGGTTATTGTTTATGATGTCAAAACGAAAGTATTAAGCTGCCCAAGTAAGAGAAATATTGAAACGAGATGCTGACAGTGACGGCTCTGAGTCGTCTGATGATGCAGCATATTCAGCAAGTGAAGAAGCATATCAGCCAAGTTCAGGCGATAAATCTGATGATGACAGTCATGATTCAGATGGCAACAGCAGTTGGTTGCCAAATGAATGTGAGACTGATGTTGAGCCGGTAGCATCGCCTGCAGCAAAGAGTCAAGTTACAGTTCGATGCAAAGGTCGAGGCTGTGCTGGACGGGGAAGAAGGCAGGAGTCCTCGGTGTCAGTATCATCTGTGAAGAATCTTAGTTGTGGTCGTAGAGGAGCTAAGAGGTCATCAACTATAAGCACAAATGTTGCCATTGAAGCCTATGTTTATTAGGATGCCCCATCATGGAACAGGAAACCTATAAAGCAAGCTGCTGGAAGATACGCCAGAGCTAATGTCATGCCTGTACAACAAGGTCCTACAAGGTATGCTGTACGAAATGTTGATGGCCCGAAATGTTGATGGCAATCCAAGTCAAAGCACAGACGTCGTCTATTCCTCTTGGAATTAGGAAAGCAGCTGCTTCAGAGTAATTGCAGCGAGACTTCTTCCAGCATTGAAGAAGCCACTGATGTTGTTTGCAATGTCGGGATCCCAAAGAAAAGGGCAAGGTGTCACTGCTGTTCCAGAGAAAAAGACAAGAAAAGCAACATAGTTTGCACCTCCTGCAAGCACAATGTTTACAAAGAACATTCAGAAATTGTCTGTGTCTCATGCAAATGACTGTAGTACTTTACTGTGTTCATCAAGTGCATACAAAAACTGCTTTCATGGCAACTCTTCTTCATGTAATTTTATGATAAAGCATTAAATTTCAAAACATTTAACCTTCATATAATAAATAATTAATTCAGAATAATATTTTGTCTATTTAGTTAAAATTTTTCATGGTTAACAATTTAAATTCGTCGTGGGGTCATTTATGACCCCAACAGTATTCAGTGTGTGCAAAAACGTTTGATAATTCCAGGGTTAAGGGATTTCGGTAGCTTGATAATCACAGTATAACATGGTTGATTGTCTCTTAAATTGGAAAGGATTGTATCCAGGAGCCTGTTTGCTTTGTGTGTCAATGAAAGTAACCCAACAAAACGAGCAGGAATGACTGAGTAATTTGTCTATCAAGCCTGATTAAGTGAATATTGACACCTTTAACCCAGGTATAATTGCCAGTTCTTTCCAGTGATTCCTAATTTATTACAATAACATTGAGTTTGTACTTTATCAAATAATACATTTATGGGGGATTTGCAATGCATTTCAAATACTTATTCTGTAGTCAGGCCTCTGAAGTGAAGCAGAAATCTAACCTGAAATTAAAATGGGAAGCAATCTTGAGGTACAGAGAAAATGGCAGCCTGATGGCTCAGCTTTTTCATCTCTACTCTGGATCACTGGCCTCGGCATCCCTTATCTTCTCAGTTTTCCTTATTCTGGTAAGCTTGGCCCACATCGTGAGTGGTAGGAATTATAAGTTGGAAGTATCCCATGTCATCTCGTCAGGACTGAAACGGAGCATAAATGAACCGCTGTCCCCCCAGTAAGGTGACGGCTGAAGCTGTGGATCTGCTTTTAGAGGAGCTCCAGCCCCTTAAGGTTATAGTTCTTGCAAACTACAAGATCACTAAAGAAATCGGGAATGATGTGAATAAACTGCATAACCATACAGCTCCTTTTCAAGCCTGGGTAAACACGGTGGAGAGTGGATCCCTTTATTAATAGAGGACCCGGAAGAGTCATTGATTAAGGGCATTAAGAAAATAATCATTTTTCAGTGTGATGCTGAAGATATTGCTGACTGGAATCACCTTTTTTCGGATCTTGACTCCCCTGATCGCCTTCTGTTTCCCTTGTGTTGTCTGCGTTGACTAGATTGTAAGCTCTGATGAGCAGGGACTGTTTCTTATATGTCTGTGTAGCACTGTGTATGTCTTGTAGCGCTATACAAATGCTCAGTAGTAGTAGTACTAGTAGTGGAATCACTACAAAAATGTGCAGATTTTTGGTCTACTGAAGGACCAGATAAATTCTTTATAGGACTTTATTCTACTTATGTTGGGTATTACCTTTGAAAACCCATTTGAAATAAAGTATCCTAATCCCATCATTGCAAAGGTATTACGCTACCCTCAGTTATTTCTAATTCTTTGTGCTGCGAGATCCAAGGTATTCATTGCACATATGGACAAAATTACTTTATTGTTGGCCTTTCTAGGTCTACTGCTCTTTGGTCCAAACCATTTCTGGCACTGAGGGTTAGGCTTGAGGATGTCAGGGCATGATCTGGCCTAACATATCCTGCATGGATGAGTGTGACATAAAATAACTCCACTACAGTCTATGATGAACCAGCTGAACTTGTACAGTTCCTGGAGTCCATGTAACGAGTAGAAGAGCACTGACTTGGTGAACCAAGAAACCAGAGTTCAGTTCCCACATAGCAGTCCTTGTGGCCTTGGGCAAGTCACATAACTCTCCATTGCCTCAGAAAACTCCAAGTTATCAATGTCCCTGTTTAATGTACATTACCAAGTTCAAGTTACAACGTACACCACTTGAGGGCAAAAGAGGATAGACTCAGGAGTAATATGCAGAAATATTTTTTTACGGAAAGAGTGGTAGATGCGTGAAATAGTCTCCCAGTGGAGGTGGTAGAGATGAGGACAGTATCTGAATTCAAAAAAGCATGAGACAAGCATAGAGGATCTCTACAGGAAAAAAGGGGACTGTTGTAGTTGATATGGAAGGACAGATTAGAAAGGCCATGTGATTTTTTTATGCACTGTGTGGTTCTAGCGATTGTGCTTTGCTTATCATTGATCTGCATATGGCTCTCTGAAGGCACTGCTATGCAGGCATAGGGTTTTTCCTGGTTTTCATTCTGAGATATCACTGGATTTGTGAATTCTTTCTTGTGTATGTGGTGCTGCATTTTCTTTTGTTTCAGATGAATTCTGATAATTCTTTGTGATATCATTATCACTTCTGGCTTCCTTCTACAGCACTATGGGATTGGGAGATGCTGACATTGCTTTTCCTTTATACATCTGCCTGCTCCCTCCCTCCCTCCCTCCCTCCCTCCCCCTTTTGAACTTGATTTCTGCCTCATCTCTGGATCTAGATTCCAAGTTGTGCTGTCACTATGTTTAGCCAGTGTTGCTCTTTGCTGTGTTATCCTGGCATATGTTTTGACAGGGCACCCATTACCAGCTTTTTCTGTGACTTAGGTTTTATCCAGAGTGGCTAAATTTTGCCCCTCTGTATGCAACTGGTCCTTGCCTCTTCCTCAGATGCACAAATTATGAAATACCAAATTCCACATATTAGTGCTAGCACCTACAAGTGGATATGGCTGACTTTCCCCCCATTCATTTTTTCTATGTGTAGATTTGCAAAATGAGTCCTCCGGCTCTGTGTATCAGTAAAAGCACGTGCCCTTCTGTGCTATTTTGGAACAGGCTTTATGTTTAGCAGAGCCTTTTCTAAAATAATGGAGTGACCTTGACATCTCCGTTCCGATCTCCACATATAACGTAAAATGTGCCGTCACACTTTTATGTATATAGCAACTTATAGATATAAAAATTATGGGGATGTTTACTAAAGTTTAGTGAAATGTTGCAGTTACCACACCAAAATTACTGCACGGTAACTGCAAAATCTCTGCGTTAACGGTTGGGAGTGCTCTTAGCATCATCCCATGCAGTTAATGCAGCAAATATACACTTCGAATGTGCAAAATGCCACCTGCTGGGATCTGTACTGGGTCCGCTTTTTGACATATTCATAAATGACCTGGAAAAGGGAATAACTAGTGAGGTTATCAAATTTGCAGACGACACAAAACTGTTTAAAGTTGTTAAAACCCAAGAGAACTGTGGAAAACTGCAGGAGGATCTGGATAAATTGGAAGACTGGGCATCCAAATGGCAGATGAAATTTAATGTGGACAAGTGCAAAGTTATGCACCTAGGAAAGAACAACCCACACTATGGTTACACAATGCAAGGTTCCACATTGGGAACCACTATCCAGGAAAAAGATTTAGGAGTCATCGTGGATAACATGTTAAAACCCTCCACCCATAGACGCGGAAAAGGCCTTCGATAGACTCGAGTGGCCTTTTCTGTATCATGTTCTAGAGTGGTTTGGGCTGCCACACGAGTTCATCGCTATGGTACGGATCCTCTACGAAAGCCCCAAAGCTCGAATCCTAGCTAATGGTATCCTCTCTCCACCCTTTCAGCTACGGCGTGGCACGAGGCAGGGATGTGCTCTTTCTCCGCTGCTATTCAACCTTGCCCTGGAGCCTTTGGCCTTGCTAATTCGCCAATCTGATGAGATTCATGGTGTTGTGGTTGCTGATCTTCATGTTAAACTGTCCGCTTATGCAGACGATCTATTGGTTTTCCTCCTACCAGACTCCATACCGCCACTTCTGCATTTGATTTCCCTATACTCTCAGCTCTCAGGATACAAAGTGAACTGGGCGAAAACCGTGGCCTTTCCGATGAATAAGTGGGCGAGTCCCTCTCTGGTCGATAAGTTCCGCATTCAATGGGAGCCTACTGTTATAAAATATCTGGGAGTATTATACTCTGCTTCCATTGATGACACTATGCGCTTGAATACTGAAAAGCTGCTGGAAATAGCTCGCTCCTACACTCTGTCATGGTCCCCACTTCACCTCACTTGGTGGGGTCGGATGGAAGCCATCAAAATGACTCTGGTGCCTAAGATAAATTATATTCTGAGCATGCTCCCCGTTTTGTTCCCCCTTACTGTGTACAAGGCTCTGGAACGGATTATGAGTATTTTTCTCTGGGCTGGGAAAACTCCTAGAATTGCTCTAAAGAAACTGAAAGCTGCCAAGTCTGCTGCTGGAGTATATTTCCCTGATTTTTTGTGGTACCACAAAGCTTTTCTCCTGAAGCAGGGTTTCCTTTGGGCCCTGAGTGAAACTTTGGAACGTAAGCCCACCTGGCTCCAGTTGGAGGAACGCTTAGTTGCCCCCTGCCCCCTCAGGTTGCTTATGGGGATGATTCACCCAGAGACTTCTGGCGTCGGGAGAGTGATAGCCTCAACTCAGATGGTGTTTCGATCATTCCTCCCTGTCATCGCACATCGCAACACGCCCTCTCGGTCAGTGCCTATCTGGCTCAACCCAGATTTCAAGATCAATAAAAAGGTCTGTTGCTGGGCGAGCTGGCAAAGCCTAGGAGTGTGGACTGTCGGCCAGCTAATGGAAAATGCAGCATGGAAGTCCTTTAACACACTTCAGCAGGAATTTGGCTTACCGTCCACTTGTTATTTTCAGTGGCTACAGCTACGGCACTGTCTCAGCAAGGCGTTACCACCCCTAGCGAGCCTGACCTGCTCTTGGGGATTACAGAGGGTGGTTGAAGAAAGTACTGCTACGAAAGGCGTCGCCTCCTGTATTTATGCCATGTTTGTAGATCACTTCGCCCCAGTCAACCTCGGGCTGCGTCGCATATGGGAAGAAGAGGCACAACTTACGCTGTCGCCGCTGGAATGGAAGAAATTCTGGAGTTTCTCGGTCCGCGCATCGAGATCTGCGGCTCTTGTTCAGTCGATGTTCTTCTTGGCGCACAGGGCCTACATCACCCCTAATACTCTGAGTAAATGGAATAAGAATGAAAGCAAACTGTGTTGGGCCTGTCATGACACGGTGGGCACGTTACGACATATGTTGATAGAATGCCCTCTCATTCAGAGGTTTTGGACGAAGGTATGGGACCAGATCCAGCGCGTGCTGAAGTTCCGGGCTGACTTGTCCTGGCAAATAATTGCCTTTCGGAATATTGCGAAGATCCAAGACCTGGATGCAAGCAAATACTTTCTTCTCAATTTTATGTTAATGGTGGCAATAAAACTTATTCTGACACGCTGGAAGAACCCATGTAAGCCTACCTATCAAGAATGGTGGAATCAACTGTGTTTGTTTGCCAAGTATGAAAAAGCCTCTGATAGAATCCTAGGCATGAAGGGCAGAGTGTCAAACCTCTCCAAATGGTCAGCATTAGATCTCTTTACCGGTACTACCTGCTAGCATTGTACTGCTTTACCTGTTGAGTGTTCTCTGTCATATAACAGTCATATGAGCTCAAGGCCCCGGGTTGCTCCCTTTTCTTTTTGTTTTCTCCCTTTCCTTGGTTGTCAGCAGCGCTTCGGTGGGGGGGGGGAAGGAGTTTTGGGGGTTCCTTGTTCTCTTTCCCCGGCTGTTTTTTTTTTTGACCATGTTGTATGACTCCTTTAGAGTCGGGGCTGTTCTAATTGTTATAGTTTAATGTTTGTTCTTATGGGTGTGAGGACAGTGTGCATGGGAGAGGGGCATACTGTGATGCTTATGTACCCTTTGTATTTGTTATATTCCTGCTAACAGCATTGTATGCCTGCTCTATGTTCCTTTGTGATGTACCCTGATATATTCAATAAAACTTTATAAAAAATTTAAAAAAAAAACCAAAAAAAAAAACCCCCTCCACCCAGTGTGCAGCGGTGGCCAAGAGAGCAAATAGAATGCTAGGTATCATAAGAAAAGAAATGGAAAATAAAACAAAGGATATTATAATGCCTCTGTATCGTTCCATGGTACGATCGCACCTTGAATATTGTGTGCAATTCTGGTCGCCGTATCTTAAAAAGGATATAGCGTTATTAGAAAAGGTACAGAGAAGAGCCACCAAAATGGTAAAAGGGATGGAAGGCTACTCCTATGAGGAGAGGCTAAAAAGGTTAGGGTTCTTCAACCTGGAAAAGAGACGGCTGAGGGGAGATATGATAGAGGTCTATAAATTAATGAATGGAGTGGAACGGGTAAACATTGATTGTTTACGCTATCAGAATATAGAAAGACTAGAGGACATGTAATGAAGCTACAGGGTAAACTATTTAAGAGAAATAAGAGAAAATATTTTTTCACTCAACGTGTAATCAAACTCTGGAATTTGTTACCGGAGGATGTAGTAATAGCTGTTAGTGTAGCTGGGTTTAAAAAAGGTTTGGACAAGTTCCTGGAGGAAAGGTCCATAAACCATTATTAAAAAGGGACCCAGGATATCAATGCTTGACCCAATACAAGCTTTGTGGAACCTGTGTGTCTTGGGGATACTGCTAGGTACATATGACCTAGATTGGCCACTGTTGGAAACAGGATACTGGGTTTGATGGACCTTGGTGTGACCCAGTATGGCATATCTTATGTTCAGGGCCGGCCCGTCCATTGAGCAAGAATGTTTTTTGCACAGGGCCCCGCGTTTCAGGGGGCCCCGCGCAAAAAACATTCTTAAGCATCCCAAGTTAAAAAAAAAAAAAAACAAACCGGCTGCTTCTGCCGCGGCAGCTTCAAGAGCTCTGCCGCGGCAGCTTCAAGAGCTCTGCCGCGGGGCCCCCCCCTGCCCGGCAGAGCCTCCGTGCATCTTCAGCTCTTCACGTCCAAAACGCGGGCTTTTTTCAGAGCCGCGAGAGTTTCTTTTCTCGCGGCTCTCTTAATCCCGCGGGGCTGATGGGATTTCCCATCACCCTCGGCGGGATTAACAGAGACGCGAGAAAAGAAACTCTCGCGGCTCTGAAAAAAGCCCGCGTTTTGGACGTGAAGAGCTGAAGATGCACGGAGGCTCTGCCGGGCAGGGGGGGGCCCCGCGGCAGAGCTCTTGATGCTGCCGCGGCAGAGCTCTTGAAGCTGCCGCGGCAGAAGCAGCCGGGTTGGGTTTTTTTTTTAATTTTAATTTGGAATGATAGTAGGGGGGGGGGGTGGTTAGGACTGGTAATGGGCTATGGGAGGGGGGGATGCTAAAATTGAATTATGCAGATGGGATGGGGAGGCAAAAAAGGAAGTTGGCAGATGGGGGGGGGTTGTTAGGAAATGTAATGGGCCGGGGGGGGGGGGTGGTTAGGACTGGTAATGGGCCATGGGGGGGGGGAGGCTAAGACTGGAAGTGGGATGATGGGGGGGGGGTTAGGAGTGGTAATGGTCTGTGGGGGGGCGAAGTGGGCTGATGGGGGGGGTTAGGACTGGTAATGGGCTATGGGGGGGCTAAGTGGGCTGATGGGGGGGTTAGGACTGGTAATGGGCTATGGGGGGGCTAAGTGGGCTGATTGGGGGGGTTTGGACTGGAAATGGGCTATGGGGAGGGGGATAAGGCTGGAAGTCTGGGTTAGGACTGGAAATGGGATGATGGGGGGGGTTAGGACTGCTAATTGACGATGGGGAGAGGGCTAAGGCTGGAAGTGGGGGGTAGGACTGGAAATGGGCTGATGGGGGGGTTAGGACTGGTAATGGGCTATGGGGGGGGCTAAGACTGGAAGTGGGCTGATGGGGGGGGTGTTAGGACTGGTAATGGGCCATGGGGGGGCTGTTAGGACAGGTAATGGGCCATGGGGGGGGGGTGTTAGGACTGGTAATGGGCCATGGGGGGGGGTGTTAGGACTGGTAATGGGCCATGGGGGGGGAGGCTAGGACTGGTAATGGGCTGATGGGGGGGGAGGGTTAGGACTGGTAATGGGCCATGGGGGGGGGAGGCTAAGACTGGAAGTGGGCTGATGGGGGGGGGTAGGACTGGTAATTGGCTATGGGGGGGGCTAAGACTGGAAATAGGCTGATGGGGCGGCTAGGACTGGAAATAGGGTGATGGGGGGGTTAGGACTGGTAATGGGCTATGGGGGGCTAAGACTGGAAATGGGCTGATGGGGGGGCTAGGACTGGAAATAGGGTGATGGGGGGGTTAGGACTGGTAATGGGCTATGGGGGGCTAAGACTGGAAATGGGCTGATGGGGGGGTAGGACTGGTAATTGGCTATGGGAGGGGGGCTAAGACTGGAAATAGGCTGATGGGGGGCTAGGACTGGAAATAGGGTGATGGGGGGTTAGGACGTAATGGGCTGATGGGGGGTTAGGACTAGTAATGGGCTATGAGGAGGCTAGGACTGGAAATGGGCTGAGTGGAAGGAGGGCTTGAACTGCAAATAGCTGATGGGGACGGGGGCTTGGAATGGTTGTGAGGGGGAGGGAGCTAGGACTGGAAATGGGTGAGGGGGGGGCTAGGACAGGAAATGGGCTGATGGGCTAGAATAGGACTGGAAATTGGCTGTTGGGGGGTGCTAAGATTGGAAATGGGCTGTGGTGGGGGTTTGGATTGAAATGGACTCATGAAGGGGCTAGAACTGGAAGTAGGCTCATGGGGGGCTTGGATTGGAAATGGGCTGAGTGGAGGGGAGCTAGGATTTGACATGGGCTGATGGTGGGGCTAGGAAAGGACTAGAAATGGGCTCATGGGGGGCTGGGATTGGAAATGAGCTGATGGAGGGACTTGGATGGGACTGCAAATAGATGGGGGAGCTAGGACTGGAAATGGGCTTATGGGGGGCTAGGACTGGAAATGGGCTGATGCGGGGACTAGAAGGGAGCGGATGCTGGGTGGGACTGGAACTAGAATGGAGCTGATGTTGGGGGAGGATTAGAATGGGATGGAGCTGGGAGAGTGAAATGGAGAGGGAAAAAATATTTTGTGTGGGAGGGAAGACAAATCTACAATTGTCCGGATATTGGGAGAGTAGGTGGGGATTGAGGATGGAGGGGTAAAATTTGAGTGGATGAAATAGGAATGAGGAAAGAGCAAAAAGGAGAAAGATTAGTATGTTAAAGCAGATGTAGAGAGAGAATGGAAAAAAACTAGAAGAGAGAAGAAAAGACAAATGGACAGCAGACGATGAAGAATTAGCGGAAGACACGAAGAAACCAGAAGAAAGTGGCTGGAGCAATTGCAGCTGAAAAAAAATGCACAAAAGGTAGAAAAATATCTCTTTATTTTGAATTTATTAATTGGAATATGTCAGCTCTGGGAAATGTGCATCATTAACGTCTGCGCTTTGTTTAGTACAAGAGCAAATTAATGTATAGTTTTATTTCTACAGTGTTGTACATTCCAAGTTTGGCTTTTGGGATTCCCAGTTTAATTATTGTCTTCCTGTTTCTAAATTGTGATTCCTTGTTTGGTGATGGTCTATGTTCTGCATGTGTAACTGAGCTGAGGTATTCTGTTTATGTAATTCCTATTTGACATTGCCACTTGTTCTCTTTCCCCAGTAGGTCATGTATTGTTGTTCTCTGAAATGTATTGGTTTAATATTTGCAGCGTTTCCTTTTGATAGTTAGGGTATGGTGCTTTATGAGTCCTGGTAGTGCTGTTAGGATACGGCGGGTTTGCTATGGGTTCTAAATGGGCAGTGTTTGTAGTAGTTCCTAATGTGCCTGGCGGTTGGTATTGGATTATAGTAATGTAGAAGTCTTTTAGTCTTTCTTTATTCATACACTCATTAAGAGGCATGTTTACTAAAAGTTCGTGTATGGTAACATTATGCAAATATTTATGCAAATGAGGCCCCTTATGCAAATGAGGCCCCGCACCGAGTCTCCGCACATGGCCCCGCACCCCCCTTGGGCCGCCCCTGCTTATGTTCTTATGACATTAACCACTCCGTGTCATCTGCTGCCTTTACAGTTAACATGTGGTACCATATCATGCTTTAAGGTGATGTCCCTTTTTAATCTCTGCCTGGCCTCTATCCCATTCTACATCATACAGTTAACATGGAAATTAGCATGAACGAAGTGTCATGCCACTATTTTAACAGGCCCCCTATGTGTATAAGAGCTCAGATTTTTTAAGAGAATGCTACCTATGTGGTCAACGCCACTGCAGACCACATAAGTGGCTTTAAATATCGGGCCTCAGGGTTGAAAGTTCATTTCTTTAACAGGTCGCCTGACTAAAAAGCTCTCCTTCTCTTGGAAGGCTGTTAATAGCCTTTTTGAGAGTACGTTTTAAGGAGCTGTCTAGATTCATGTATGAACAATGCACATAAGCTCCAGTATTTTAATCATGTGTGTGTGTAAGTTACAGCTCTTATATAATACCAACTAGCTTTAAACGTGTGCGCATAGTTTATATCGTGTGTGTGGAAATGGGCTTATGGGGGGCTAGGACTGGAAATGGGCTGATGCGGGGACTAGAAGGGAGTGGATGCTGGGTGGGGCTGGAACTAGAAGGGAGCTGATGTTGGGGGAGGATTAGAATGGGATGGAGCTGGGAGAGTGAAATGGAGAGGGAAAAAATATTTTGTGTGGGAGGGAAGACAAATCTACAATTGGCCGGATATTGGGAGAGTAAGTGGGGATTGAGTATGGAGGGGTAAAATTTGAGTGGATGAAATAGGAATGAGGAAAGAGCAAAAGGAGAAAGATTAGTATGTTAAAGCAGATGTAGAGACAGAATGGAAAAAAACTAGAAGAAAGGACAAATGGACAGCAGACGATGGAGAGTTAGCAGAAGACACGCAGAAACCAGAAGAAAGTGGCTGGAGCAATTGCAACTGAAAAAAAATGCACAAAAGGTAGAAAAATCTCTTTATTTTGAATTTATTAACTGGAATATGTCAGCTCTGGGAAATGTGCATCATTAACGTCTGCGCTTTGTTTAATACAAGAGGAAATTAATTTATAGTTTTATTTCTAGTGTTGTTGTACATTCCAAGTTTGGCTTTTGTGGTTCCCAGTTTAATTATTGTCTTCCTGTTTCTAAATTGTGATTCCTTGTTTGGTGATGGTCTATGTTCTGCATGTGTAACTGAGCTGAGGTATTCTGTTTATGTAATTCCTATTTGACATTGCCACTTGTTCTCTTTCCCCAGTAGGTCATGTATTGTTATTCTCTGAAATGTATTGGTTTAGTATTTGCAGTGTTGGCTTTTGATAGGTAGGGTATGGTGCTTTGTGAGTCCTGGTAGTGCTGCTAGGATACGGCGGGTTTGCTATGGCTTCTAAATGCACTGGGATCGTCAATCCAGAGCACTTTATATAGGAAATCAGTACAGCGGAATGTACTATTAAAATACACCAGCTTTCACCCGCCAGCTCTTCGACGTGGGTTACCCTTTGGCCAATTCCTTCGTATTCGCCGCCTTTGTTCTACGGTGGGAGAATATCGATTACATGCAAAGGAATTAAGCCAACGTTTGAAAGAACGAGGTTACCCGTCAAAAACTATTCAAAGAGCTTTTCGACGAGCTTTATACAATCATCCAGGGTGGTGGGAGGTTAGTGATGTTCGCCGTTCAGATAGACTGCAGCAGAATAATCTAGATAAGATTATAGGGGTGTTGCCATTCTTACCCACATCGACTCAGGTAGCCTCTCTTCTTAGACGCCATTGGCCAGTATTGACCCTCCACCATTGTTTTCAGAAACCTTTAATGGTGGCTTATAAGCGATCTAGGACTGTAGGGGAATTTGTAGTTCAAACTCGGGGGGAAGGACTCACTCCAGTACCTCATAAAGGCCACTTTTCATGTGGCCATTGTGATTTTTGCACTACCTCTTTACAAGGGGATGATTGGATGGATCCTATTACCAATAAACACTATCGATCATGGTGTTTTTCAGATTGCTATACAGCTTTCGTAATATATATGCTAATCTGCCCTTGTAATAATTTGAAGTATGTAGGCAAGACGACGCGGCCAGTTAGGAAGCGCTTGCTTGAGCATTGCTCTCGCATTAATGCCCGCCAACCGTCAGCTCCGATGGTTTCACATTGTCAGCAATATGGGCACCAGTTTGAGGACCTTTGCTGGCATGTTTTGGATGTGGTCCCCCCCCTACAAATGGGAGGTGATCGCCGAAGTAAGCTCCATTTTAAAGAACAACAATGGATTTTCCGCCTGGGTTCTGTCACTCCGGCTGGTATGAACATGGAAGTTGATTGGTGGAGCCTTCATTTGTAATCATCTGTTTTAGTCTGTTATTGGAAGGTTACTTTTACGTCACTTTGTGCGATCTTTAAATAGGATCGCTTGATGGTATGATTCATTCGCCTGAAGAAGAGCTGCAGAGCTGAGCGGCTTGAAACACTGATTGGTGTAGCGTTTTGAATCATACGACTCCTTCACTGGTTTCGAAGATCTGATGTATTGGGTTGAGACAGTTTCGGATACTCTGAATGAATTTCTGTCATAGTTCCTGCCTTGGACATTTGTTACTGCGATCATGGCGTCACCATCTTGAAGGATTTCAGATGAGTATTCCTATATCATTGTTCAAGACTATGGAACAATTACATTAGAATATTTTGAAACGTCTTCATAAAGCACGGTTTAGTTCTCGCAGTGCAGGAGCAACGGCTTGTTTGTGCTGTGCACCTGATTTAATGACCTGTTGTGGGTCATTTTAAATACTTTTTGAATAAAATGGAGGGCTCACTTCGAGAGTAGTGAACTTTCTACTCATCGGTGAGTAATCCGACAAAAATAGATAGTTTTTTGGTAGCACCATACAGCACTATTCAGTGGTTTTTGGATATCAAGTAGTTTAAAAGGGATGGCTTCTAAATGGGCAGTGTTTGTAGTAGCTCCTAATGGGAGAGTAGCCTAGTAGTTCCTAATGGGAGGAGTAGCCTCGTGGTTGGGGCAAGGTACTTCAGGTCAGAAGGTCGGAGGTTCAAATCCCACTAGAGAACAGCAACCTTGGGCCAGAAGGACTGGGGTTTCTAGCCCCACAGATGCTCCTTGTGGTCTTGGGCAAGGCTCTTAACCCTCCATTGCCCATGTTCCCTGTAAGTATTAGTGTATGTATCTCATATCCCCGTGTGTTAAATATATCTCCCAATTGTGTTGTGACCGCTTTGATTGAAGGATAAGGCGGTATACAAAACTGTCTAAATAAAAAAATAATAATGTGCCTGTCGGTTGTCACTGGATTATAGTAATGTAGAAATCTTTTAGTCTTTCTTTATCCATACACTCATTAAGAGGCATGTTTACTAAAAGTTAGTGTATGGTAATGTTATGCAAATATTTATGCAAATGATGCCACTTATGCAAATGAGGCCCCTCACCGAGTCTCCGCACATGGCCCCGCACCCCCCCTTGGGCCGCCCCTGCATGCAACCACCATGGAAAGAGCTCTCTGACAGACTGAAACAGAATTTCCTGTTGCAGTTAGTATGGCAAAGTGGTTTACTATAAACAGCATTAGGAACATATGCTTAATCCTGTACCTTAAACTTCAGATTACACTTTCAGATAGCATAAATTTGCTTGGGTGTCACAACAGCAACATTATACTTAAGCATAATGCAGTCATTTTTTTCAGTGCATATATACACAGGCTGTAATTCTCTGCAATCATACTGCATTACGGTACACAACTGGCTTTTATTTATAGCATTACTGGCAGATTTTAAAAACATAAATGTGAGTTGGCCTGGTAGATCAGTGGTAGTATTGTGCACCCACATAAGGAATATCCCTGATTCATCTGCTGTGTTGGGTCTTCTACACCCAGGTCAGTAGGATAGAGAGGAAAATGGCCATTGTTCAGGACAGGGGTGGCCCAAAGGGGGTGCGGGGCCATGTGCGAAGATTCATTGCGGGGCCTCATTTGCATAAGGAGCCTCATTTGCATAAATATTTGCATAATATTAACATGTGCTCATTTTTAGTAAACATGCCTCTTAATGTCTGGATAAAGACTACCAGATTTCTACATTACTATACTGCGGTGCCAACCGTCAGGCACATTAGGAAGTACTACAAACACTGCCCATTTAGAACCCACAGCAAACCCGCCATATCATAACAGCACTACCAGGACTCACAAAGCACCAAACCCTACCTATCAAAAAGGCAACACTGCAAATATTAAACTAATACATCTCAGAGAATACCTATACATCTCCTACTGGGAAAAGAGAACAAGTGGCATTGTCAAATAGAAACTACATGAACAGAATACCTCAGCTCGGTTACACATGCAGAACATAGACCATCACCAAACAAAGAACAAGGAATGCAATTTAGAAATAGGAAGAGAATAATTAAACTGGGAACCCAAAAGCCAAACTTGGAATGTACAACAACACTGCAGAAATAAAACTATAAATTAATTTCCTCTTATACTAAACAAAAACGCAAAGATATTAGTAATACACATTTCCCAGAGCTGATATAGTCCAGTTAATAAATTCAAAATAAAGTATTTTTCTACCTTTTGTTTGGGCATTTTATTTTGTAATTGCTCCGGTCACTT
Organism: Ichthyophis bannanicus; assembly: GCA_033557465.1. Lineage (NCBI taxonomy): Eukaryota > Metazoa > Chordata > Amphibia > Gymnophiona > Ichthyophiidae > Ichthyophis > Ichthyophis bannanicus. The sequence continues at coordinate 661,266,347 of CM066035.1, read as the reverse complement.
TCTTCTGGTTTCTTTGTGTCTTCTGCTAGCTGTCCATTTGTCCTTTCTTCTCTCTTCTAGATTTTTTGAATTCTCTCTCTACATCTGCTTTAACATACTGATCTTTCCCCTTTTGCTCTTTCCTCCATTTCTTTCTTTATTCCTTTATCATCCACTGAAATTTCACCCTTCCATCCTCAGTCCCCACTTACTCTCCCAATTCCCAGCCAATAGTAGATTTTTCTTCACTCTCACAGAAAATCTCTTTTCCTCTCTCCATCCTCACTCCCCAGTCCCATCTCCTTTGTCCTCCCCCAAGATCAGGTCCCTTCTAGTTCCAGTCCCAGCCAACATCCGCTCCCTTCTAGTCCCATTCCCCCATGCCCCCGCATCAGCCCATTTCCAGTTCTAGCCCTACCATCAGCTCATTTCCAGTTCTAGCCCCATCATCAGCCATTTCCAGTCTTAGTGCAGCTCCCGATCAGCCTATTTCCAGTCCTAGCCCCCTGTCAGCCCATTTCCAGTCCTGTCCTAAGACGCCATCAGCCCATTTCCAATCCTAGCCCACCCCCCATCGGCCATTTCTAGTCCTATCCTAGACCCCCCCCAAGAGCCCTGCGCCTGTCTAAGCAGCTTCAGAAGGAGCCAGGGAAGCCCGCGTGAGGCCCTGGCTCACCTCTGCACAGCCGCCAACGTGGAGAGCAGCGTTTTCCCTCACACTGGCTGCTGTGTTCTAGTAAAGCACACTGAATGCTGGGAAAGGTTAAAGGGCATTTCCCAGCAGTCACACACTTCACAAGAATAAAACTGCCAATGTAAGGGAAAACGCTGCTCTTCACGCTGGCGGCTGTGCAGAGGTGAGCCGTGGCCTCATGCAGGCTTCCCTGGCTCCCTCTGAAGCCAGCATTTCAAGAGCACCACCGTGTGAGAATGACGTTCGCGCGCGGCCCTGTGCAAACAACATTCTCGCACAATGGACGGGCAGGCTGTGGTTCAGGGTGACTCCTGATAGCTGGATTTAGAGCATATGGTAACAGGGTTCTAGAAAGAGCTGGCAGTAGTTGCTCCCTGCCAAGTGCAAGTATCGAGGGCTGTGCTAGCAGTGCTGTGGTGAGAATGTATTTATTATTAGTATTTATCTTATGCCTTTTCAGTGGTAGTTCAAGGTGAGTTACATTCAGCTACAAACATATTTCCCTGTCCCCAAAGGGGCTTATAATCTAAGTTTGTACTGGAGGGTTAAGCAACTTGCCCAAGGCCAAAAGAAGTGCTAGTGAGATTTGAACACTGGTCTGTCTGGTCACCGGGCTGCTGCTCTAACTACTAGGCTACTCCTAGTACGGATACCTTGGCCAGTCACCACCCATATGTGTGCTACCTGGGCAGCATGGTTTTCTTTAGTGCAGGGCATCACGCTACTTTTGGCACAGAGCCAATAACACACACTTAGCCCATACTACTCAGGTAGCACCTTTTAGTAACCATGCCCCTGTGTCTGTAGCTGAAACAGGAGGATTGGGTGATTTGCCCAGGTCACCAGGGGAATCAGCAGGATTGGAACCCTGGTTTCATTGGTTCCCAACCCACTGTTTTAACCACAGGATGTCTCTTCCATGAGTTTGTCTTCTAAAGTATTGTCCTCCTGGACACAAGATGATAAAAAAAGACAGAGTGAAGGAGTGGCCTGGTGGTTAGGGCACCAGCCTGGAGCCAGAGAGACCAGGGTTCAAATCCCACTGGTGCTCCTTGTGGCCTTGGGCAGCCACTTAACCCTCTATTGCCTCAGGTACAAGCTTAGATTGTGAACCCTTTGGGGACAGGGAAATGCATACTGTACCTGAATATAGCTCACCTTGATCTTCTCCTGGAAATGCATGAGTTAAATAAATGAAGATTTTATTAATCAGCTCTATGAACTGTTTTAGTACACTCCCCTATCTTTGACCTCATGACAAATCATGAGCCAGATCACTGAGGTTCATGGTTGTGGATCGTTTTGCTTCCTTAGAAGACGATACTTCTGTTCAGCTGTAAACAGTAATTGTGGAGATGCATACTGCTATGATTTAAGACTAGGGAAACAAGGGAAAGCCATGATGATATCACTGCATGAAAGGAAATGAAATACACTCTGCCAATGGGAATGCATTTCCTCGGTTAGCATTAAGAGGTATTTACTGTTGAGTTCACTTTACCAAGTAGATTGTGTTTGTTAATAATATGGCTTTTTTCACATTCTGTTTCAATATATTGTATTCACTGACTATTGCATATTGAACAATATTCATATAATGGTGTTTCATAAAAACAAATTCACAGACGACATGTCAGCAAGCCAACAAATATTTTCCATTTCCATCCTCCTAAAATGAGGCACTTTATCCCATGCCCTTCGAAAGCTATACTATGCATTTGTTCTTTATGCAAGCATAGGGCAAGAGAACACCCTCAGTTACCAATGCATTTCTCCAAGCTATGTGATGGCTCATTAGAAATACTTATTGAATGCCTAGATCCTTGAAGCAGAAGCTTACTCGATTGAAAGAGCTATGGGATATAGTGAGTGTGTGTCATCTGCAAATGTGATTACCTCACTCATTCCCATTTCCGGGTCATTTACGAATATGTTAAAAAGCAGCAGACCCAGCACAAATCCCTGGGGTACTCCATTATTCACCTTTCGCCAATGGGAAAATTGGCTATTTAGGCCTACCCTCTGCTGTCTATCTTTTAACCAGTTCCTGATTCACAATAGTACACTGCCTCCTATCCCATGACTTTTCAATTTCACCAAGAGTCTGTCATGAGGGATCTTGTCAAAAGCTTTGTGAAAATCCAGATACACTATATCAACTGACTTACCTTTGTCTAGCTGTTTATTCACACCTTCAAAAAAACATAACAGATTAGTAAGACAAGACCTTCCTTGGCTAAAGTCATGTTGGCTGTCTCCCATTAAGCCATAACTATCTACATTTTCGGTAATTTTGTTCTTCAATAGAAACATAGAAACATAGAAATATGACGACAGAAAACGACCACATGGCCTATCTAGTCTGTCCTTCCATAACAACTACAACAGTCCCCTTTTTACCTTTAGAGATCCTCTGTGTTTGTCCCATGCTTTTTTGAATTCAGTTACTGTCCTCATCTCTACCACCTCCACTGGGAGACTATTCTACAGATCCACTACTCTTTATAATGGTTTCTACCTTTTTTCCTGGTACTGATGTCAGGCTCACCAGTCTGTAGTTTCCCGGATCACCCCTGGAACCCTTTTTAAAAATTGGCATATTACAGATGATTTTAATGATAGTTCGCAGATTACTAATAGTAGGACTGCAATCTCATATTTCAGTTCTTTCAACATCCTTGGATGTATACTATCCGGTCCAGGTGAATTGCTATTCTTCGGTTTATCAAATAGTTATGATACATCTTCCTGGTTTATCAATATTTCTTTCAATTCTTCTGTACCATCACCTTTAAATACCATTTCAATCATGGGTAGCATACCTATATCTTCCTCAGTAAAGACCGAAGCAAAGAATTCATTCAGTCTCTCCACTATGGTCTTTTCCCCCTCTTAGTGCCCCTTTTACTCCTCCATCTAATGGTCAAATTGACTCTTTCATAGGTTTTTTGTTACAAATGTACTTAAAAAAGTTTTTATTATGTGTTTTTGCTTCCATAGCAAGCTTTTTTTCAGTCTCTCTTTGCGTGTATTATCAATGCCTTGCATCTAACTTGCCAGTGCTTATGTTGTTTCCAGTTTTCCTCATTTGGCTCCTTTTTCCATTTCCTGAAAGATGCTTTTTTGACAACAACAGCCTCTCTGATCTCATCTTTAAACCATGCTGGCACTTTTTGGACTTCCTTCCACTTTTCTTAAAGCATGGAATACAGCTGGTCTTAACTATTTTCCTCATTTTATCATAGTCTCCCCTTTGAAGGTTAAAAGATAGTACTGTGGATTTCCCTGCTGTCCTTCTTCTATTTATTAAACCAACACAATCATTCTATGATCACTATTTCCATCTTAGAGGCTGTATTTTATTCATATTAATCTGGTTATTGGTAGACAAGGGTAATTTGGAGTCTTTAAGATATTTAAGGGCATTTGGTTGCTTTTGTCTTTATTGGAACCTCTCTGTTGATATGCCCTAACTTCAGTCTTTTTCTAGTATCCTTCAAGGATACACTGTTCCAAACCATGCGTTCTTGGGCATGATTTGGAACATAAGAAATGCCATACTGGGTCAGACTAAGGTCTTTCAAGTCCAGTATCCTGTTTCTAACAGTGGACAATCTCGGTCACATGTACCCAAAAGGATACACAGATTCCATACTGCTTATCATAGAGTAAGCAGTGGATTTCCCTAGTCTTCTTCAGTAATAGTTTATGGACTTTTCCTCCAGGAACTTGTCCAAACCTTTTTTTAAACCCAGCTACACTAACAGCTGCTACATCCTCCAGGAATAAATTCCAGAGTTTGATTACTTGTTGAGTGAAATGATATTTTCCCTTATTAGTCCTAAATGGGCTACATTGTAGTAGCCCCTAGTCTTTATACTTTTTGAAGGAGTAAACAACTGATTTATGTTTACCTGTTCTACTTCATTCATTATTTTATAGACCTCCATTATATCTCCCCTCAGTTGTCTTTTTTCCAAGTTGAAGTGCCCTAACCTTTTAAGCCTTTCCTCATAGGGATATTCTTCCATCCCCTTTACCATTTTTGTTGCTGTTCTCGGTACCCTTTCTAATTCTGCTATATCCATTTTAAGATTTGGCGACCTGAATTGCACACAGTGTTCAAGGTGCGGTCACCCCTTTGAATGAAGCAGAGGGATTATAATACTGCATCCTTGGTTTTGTTCTCCATTCTATTCCTTATGATTCCTAAGCATTCTATTTGCTTTCTTGGCTGTCGCTACACACTGGGCAGAGGGTTTCAACATATTATCCATGATGATGCCTAAATCCTTTTCCTGGGTGGTGCATCGTGTAACCATAGTAGTCAACAGATTACTAATAGTAGATCTGCAATCTCATATTTCAGTTCTTTCAGATTACTAATAGAAGAAAATAAAAGTACAGGGCTCAGAGATACATGCGTATGTGGAGGCTAAACCCTAATGTGGAAGTTACACCTGCTCACAAGTATGTGTAAATATGTGCATGTACTTCAGGAACTTTAGACATGCAAAGGACACACAAATATTCCAAACACCACCCAGCTCCTCCCTTGGGATCATCCGCTTTTCCCAAACACACTAGAAACTTTGACTCCTGGACATGTTTATATGCACAAATATTCTGCACAGTTGTATAAGAGGCAACTTCTGTCTAAAAATGCTGAAACCATTTATAAAATTACCCCAAAATGATCTTTATTTTTGTTTGTTTTATGTATGGTGAATTATGGTTTATGGTTTCTTAATATACTGCCTTTCGAGCAAGCAACGGGACGGTTTACAATAAAAATTCCAAAATTATGAAAATACCAGAAAGGAACTATAAATCACAATGGAAAGAGGCAGCCAGTATTGCTGAAACAGGAGCGGAGTAATGTGGTCAAATTTGCGTACATGATAGAGGATGCAGACCGCAGTATTTTGAATAGTCTATACCTCACTTACAATACTGGATAAGCGAGACATAAGTAATTTCTTAAATAAATAAATAAATCTTAGCAGACAATACAACATTAAGTTAATAAAATCAAATCTAAAAGAAATGCCTTTCAAAACGTTCTTTTTGACTTGAATTTAAACATTGGATCAAAGGTGAAAAAGCTAGTTACTCACCTGTAGCAGGTGCTCTCCGTGGACAGCAGGAATAAGTCCTCACACATGGGTGATGTCTCCAATGGAGCACTGTGCAGGAATGCTCCCCAGCCTCCAATGGAAGCCCTTGGGAGGCTCCACCTCCATGATGCAGCCAGGCCCAAGTAATTCTACTAGATGGGAGTCTGTGAATCTTGATCCTATATAAAACAAAAAATAAATGGAGTAAAGTGAATCCTTCCTACAGTGAAATAACAAAACTAGTTCCACTCAAAATCTTATCATACATACCTAAGCTGTGAGTCTCTAAGCGTTCACAATTAAAAACCAATATCTTCTATCTTCCTATTGATTTAATAAGGAAGTTAAAGAAGATTAAAGCAGTAGGAAATTAAAACAATATAAGAAGTGCCACGGGTTGTTGCTATATTGGTATATTAGCAATAATGAACCTTTTACAGCAGCATAGTTTTGAATGAGAAGTTACCATTAGCTAATTCAAGTTTGGTGCATAAATATCAATTGAAATGACATATATAAAATACTATTTGAAGAAATAAGGTAGAATTGCTTTTTCAATGACTAATAACCAAAAAAGATATCAGCAATCCACTATACTGTTAATTCATCAAAAAACATGTTGCTGACAAGTCAGCGTAATTCCAGTCAGCACATATCATTTTTCAATGTCAAATATTATTGTAGGAAAAAGACCTCAGAATATATATTATTAAAATCCTTTCTTGTATCACCAAAAGTTATCTTTAAAAACTCTTTTGATGTAAACTAGGATTAATCTTGATGGGTCACAAAAAACCTCCAGAAAAACTTTAAGGTATTAATTTCAAAATGACAACGTCAACAATATTAATTCATTTCACCTGTCTTAAGTGAAAAAGCACATCATCAGCTTAAGCATCCAAGCTGCCTGGTTAAAAGGCAAGGACAAAATCCCACCGAGCAGGCACCCAAACTGAGATACTGCAGAACAACACCAGCAGTTCTAAGGCAGCAGGCACAACAGAGAGTGAGAGGAGGAAAGCTGTAGCTTAGAAAACGCATGGCCTGGGCAGCAGAGTGGACTGAATACATCTGGCCTAAGAGATAAAGCTGAGGGTAGTGTAAAAGGCCAGATGAAGCTGAGAATGGAGTAGGGAGCAGGTGGAGAGGAGAAGAGGAAAGGAAGGTAGTAGGCAGAGCAGCACCCAAAGAGACTAAGGTAGGGAGGGATGGAGAAAATAGCTGGAACCATGTTGATGCCCAATGAGAGAATGGGCTGTCTAACTGAACACAAAACAAGCAAGTATCAAGGCAGGTGAGTGAGCTTTTTTTTAACATACTCCCCCACCCCTACCCCAATCAATTAATAAAAGGAGTGCTGCATGAACTGATCATTGGGAGAGTAGAGAAAATTCCTGACATGCAAGTGTGCGCTTATCCTCAGATGAAGCCTAGAGATACCAAGTGACATTTGGGCAAGGAAGGTTGACAGCTCTTGGGATGCTGAGAAACCCAAAAAGGAAGAAGGAGAAAAGGATCCAGGCAGACCCAAAGAGTCAACCTGTGATAATCATGTCAGAAGAGGTGGCAAAACAGCTAACTAAATGTGTAAATGGAGTTGGGAGTGGTCCCAGAGGACTGGAGAAAAGCACATGTGGCCCCTTTACACAAAAGCAGAAGTAAAGATGAGGTTGAAAACTACATGTTGGATAGTTTAATCTCTGTGGTGAGAAAATTATTGGAAATGCTGCTAAAAGAGAGAATGTCAGACAAATCTGATTGATTCCTTTGACTGGGTGACCAGGGAGTTGGACTAAGGGAGAGCCCTAGGTGTGGTTGACTTAGATTTCAGTAAAGCCTTTGACACCGTTCCACACAGGCAACTTATAAACAAACTGAGCACCCTAGAGATGGACCCTAAAGTTACTGATTGGGTTAGAAATTGATTGAGTATAAGGCAGCAAAGGGTAGCGGTAAATGGAGCTTACTTTGAAGAGAAGGAGGTTGCCAGTGGTGTGCCACAGGGGTATGTCCTTGGTTCGATTCTTTTTAACATCTTTGTTAATGATATTGCAGAAGGATTGTTGGGTAAGATTTGCCTGTTTGTGGGAGATACCAAAATCTGCAATAGATACCCAGGAAGGAATAGATAACATGAGGAGGGTTCTAGCCAGGGCCAATACTAGAATTACTGGTGCCCCCCCCTGCAACCTATAGATTGGCGCCCCTCCCTCATTACTATTAATGCTGGCTACATCTCACCCCCCTTTTTCCCAGAACTCCTTCCTGAACTCTTTTTGCATGATACCAAACAACAAGAAGGGCTTGGCAACCCCAACATAACTTCTCTTAAACTGCACACTGGACCAGCATGATGTTAATGTAAATATTCTGCAAAAAAAACAAAAGAAATACAAGTTGCTTGCACACCAAGGAGCTAAAAGAAAAAGCAAGAACCAGGGCACAATTTATAACACCAAATTATAAAATTATAACTCATTTTATTTTGTTGTTGTTAATTGCGGTATGGTTCTTGCTTGGTTTTTTTTTTTTAACATATATTCTGCATCCACAGAAACCCCTCCCTCGACAAGGATGCAGAGCAGTACTAGGACGTTCACCCATAAACCCAGAAAAACCAAGGATGTATATATGTAAAAATGTACATATGAAGTAGAAGAAACCCAATTACTTAACTACTGTGTGTTGTGCTTACCTTACGAATCACATTGTATATATTTCAAATTTCTCTGTCCTGATTTGACAGTTTCCAGTATGTAATCTAACCCGCTACTGATAGCTGGAAGTAGCGGTATACAAATATATGCTAAAATACATATAAAATTCTGACTCTGGTTTTCTCCAGTACCAGACATATTGCGAACTAATATAAAACCCTTCAAAAGTCATTGTGAATCCATAAAGCAAATCTACCATACCATATCAGCAGCAACTTCCAAAACTCACACAAGGAGCCTACCCAGAACAAAACAGCACTGTAAATGTTGTAGAAGGCCCTAGAACATCCACACATCTATTTGAAAAGCTGAACAAGTCACATTACTACAGTGCAGATCCCTATGTGCAAAGTCCATTTAACAGAATACCTGGCCTCAGTCACACACTCAGAACAAAAAAAAACAAAATAAACTACAATCTAAAAATAAAAGTATGTAGATAAAAATTAAAATGAAACCCCAAGAAGCTAGACTCTGTATGCAGTGCAACACCAGAGAAATGGAAAGGGATTCATTTTTTCTGTACTGGGTTAAATATAATGTGTAATTACCGCAGGCATCGGCAGCACACGGTAACCGCAAGTTGGGCAGACATCATAGGTGAAGCAAATGCCACCTCAATGGATGGTGTTAGCTGCATCTGCACTATTGCTGCTCTGCGATCCCTGCAGTTTGGTGGCATTATGTGCTGGGGAAATGCACTCCCAGCAGAGAACACACATCTTTTGCAGTTAACGCAGTGCTAGCAGCACTAATGCATAGTGTTAGCTGCAAAAGCCTTCCGCACCTTAGTAAACATGCCCCAAAGAGAGCGCAAAATCCCATTACTAAATTAAAAATAAAATTATTTTGTTCTACCTCTGTTGTCTGATCATTTTATTTGCTGATCATTCTGGTCCTAATCTGAGGTTTCTGCTTTTGTTTGTCTATTAGCTCTCTTTCTATGGTCTCTAATCCACCTGCCATTTCTTGTCTACTTTTATTTTCAATTCTTTCCATTTTTGATATTATTCTTTTCCTTTCAGCTTTTTTCAATTTATTTTTCTGTCTCTGTCTACTAGGATTTCACAACTCCTTCTTACTATCCAGTCCTCAATCCCCCTCTTTTATACTCCATCTACCTACCACTTTTCAACCCTCACCCCAGTCCTCCCATTCCCCACCTCTTCATCCCCGGTCCATTATTCTCCAGTCTTTTGCTTACTCTCTCTTTCCTCTCCATGTCTAAAATCTCTCACCCTCCCCATCCAGTGTCTCTTCCCCCAATCTCTCTCTCTCTCTCTTTCCCTCCATCCAGCATCTCCGTTCTCTCTCTCTCTCTCTCCTTCTGTGTCCCCCTCTCCCTTCTTATACTCATATCCAGCATTTCCCCTCTCTTTTCCTATCCCCGTGTCAAGCATCTCCCCCGTCTCTATACCACCTCCTCCTTATTACTCCCATATCCAGCATCTCTCTCTCTCTCTCACCCTACTTACCCCATCTCAATCTTCTCCCCTCTCTCTCCCTATTACCCTGTGTCCTGTATCTCCCGTTTCCTCTTTTCCACCCCCATGTCCAGCATCTTCCCATAGTCTCCCTATAACCCCCCATGTCCAGTATCCCCACTCCATCTCAAAAATATCCACTCCTTGCTTGCCCCTGTGCCCATTCTCCTTACGCCCACATCCCATGTCAAGTATTTCCCCTTGATATCCCTAGCCCCAGCGTTTAGCATGTCCCTTCTGCCTCCCTATTCCACCCCTGCATCTAGCATTTCCTCTCTGTCTCCCTGTGCCCCTCCATCTCCCAATGCCCCCCATGTCCAGCATCTCCTGTTTTCCTGTGATCACTCCTTGCCCAGTATCTGCCATCTGTTTTTCTGTGATACTCTCCTGTCTCCAACATTTTCTCTCCATGTTCATTTCCCTAGCCCTCAATCCCCAGTACCTCCAGTATCTTCCCTCCATCCTGCTGCCCCCCTCCTTCTGCCCCCATTCCCAGACTCTGTCCCTTTCTCACTTCCCTTTTTGCAGTCTCATCCCCCCCCCCCCAAACTCTGTCAGTCACTGCCCCTTTAAATCTAATCCAACTTCTCTGCCCCTCTCTCTCTGACCTTCAACAACTGCCCTTGCTTTCCTTCCTCGGGACCTGCAACCAGCACGATCTGGTCGGTAGTTCTGCCCATGGGACTTGCTGCTCCTGTTGACACGATCTTCCCTTCCAGGCTGCTAAGATAAGAAGATTGTGCCAGTTGGAGCAGCAAATCCCACGGGCACAAGAGGTGATCCTGCTGGCACGATCATCTTGTCTTTGCGGTCTGCATGCAGAGCTCTGCTGCCTGCAGGACTTGCTGTTCCCATGACCACAATCTTCCTGTCTGGACCATGATCGCGATCCAGATCACGGCCCAGACAGGAAGATCGTGCTTGTGGGAGCAGCAAATACCGCAGGCAGCAGAGCTCTTCCTCTCTGGTCCTGGAAGATGCAGGAGCATGTTGGGTGGAAGCAGGCCGGGCGTGGGGGGGGCTGCTAGCACCAACACCCCTCTGACATTGGCATTCCCCTGCAGCACTTACCCCGCTTACCAGGTAGATCAGCCATGGATCTAGAATGGTCAAGAATTTGGCAGCTGAGATTTAATGCTAAAAAAATGCAGGGTCATGCATTTGGGCTGCAAAAATCTAAGAGAGCGGGTATAATACAGGGGGTGAAGTACTTCTGTCCACAAAAGAAGAGCATGACTTGAACATGATTGTGTTTGATGATCTCAAAATAATTAAATAGGTAGAAAAGGGGATGGCAAAAGCTAGAAGGATTTTAGGCAACACAAAAGCCAGAAGATTACTTGTGTGCATAAGGAGAGGAATGGCCAGCAGAAAAAAGGAGGTAATAGTGCCTCTGTATAAGTCTCTGGTTCAACCTCTTTTGGAATATTGTGTGCAATTCTGGAGACCACACCTCCAAAAGGATCTAAACAGGTTGGAGTCAGTGCAGAGGGGGTTACTAAAATGGTTAGTGGTCTTTGTTATAAAGCATGTGAGGACAGACTTAAAGATCTAAATATGTACCGCTCCTCCCTGCTCCTCCAGGAACAATCCTCTCCTGCACTCCACTACCCAGAATCCTTGCTTCTTCGCTTAGCCACTTCTCCCCCTCTCCACTTTCTTCTTCTCTATGCCCCACCCTCCCTTTCAGCCCCCATGTGGGACTCTCTTCTCTTCACAACATCCGAAGTTTCCCTCCTCTTTCCCCAGCTTCTGATTCTTGGGGATTTCAATGTCCACTCCAATTCCTCCTCCACTTCTCGAGATCATGCCTTCCTTTCCTTCCTCTCTAATCTCTCTCTTGCCCAGCTTGTCCCCTTCCCCACCCACACTGCTGGGCACACTCTCGACCTTCTCATCTCCCCTTTGGCCTCCTCCCTTGTTCTCTCCTCCCTCTCCTCCCTACCCTCCCTTGGTCTGACCATTTCTGCCTTTTCTCCTACTTGCTTCCAGCTCCCACTTTGCCCCCCCTCCTCCAAATGTCCCCCCCCCCAGCAGCACCCTCCCCCCCTCTCTATCTCGCCGTATCAATGCTAATACACTCCTTCAATTCCCCCCCCCCCCTCCAATGCTCTTCTGCCTACAGATTTTCATCTTCTCTCTGTGGACACTCAGATGCACACATGGAACACTACACTTTCAGCTGCCCTCAACGCCCTTGCTCCCCTTCAGCCCCGTCCTGTCCCTTGCCACCCTCGACACCACCCCTGGTTTCATCCTGGTCTCCTTTTACACCACAAACACCTCCGTCACGCCGAAAGGCTCTGGCGCAAACACCCTTCTGCCTCCAACCTGGATCTCTTTCGTGCTTATCACCACCAATATTGTCTTCTCCTCCACTCAGCAAAAAAGGACTACTTTTCCACTCTCATCTCCTCATCCACCAGTTCCTCCCACCAGCTGTATTCTGTTCTCTGTATCTTGTCTGCTCGTCATTCTTCATTTACTCCCTCCCCCTCCCTCCCCCTCCCTTGCCCCCCCCCAGACCCCGCCTCTTTGGCCTCTTTTTTCACCTCTAAAGTCCTCTCCCTCCATCTCTCTTTTCCAGCATGCCCTCCTCCCCTATCCCCCTTCTCTTAGACCCAGCCCCTTCTCTCCCTCCTCTCCCTCTCTTCCTTCCCCCTCTTCCCTCCTCCTTGTTTCTTCCCCTCTCCCACCATTGGTCCTCCTTTGAGCCTATTTCTGCTCCAGTCCTGTCTAAAACCTTCTTCTCAATTTGCAAGACCACCTGTTCTCAGACCCTATTCCCTCCCATTGACGTTTTGACCCTTCTTTGGCCCTCTCTCCCCACATTCTTTCCATCATCAACACTAGTCTCTCCTCCAGTACCTTTCCCACCCCTTGGAAGCATGCCATCATTCATCCCATTCCAAAAAAAGGGTCCCCTTATCAGTCCTCACCCTCCAGTTGGCATTCAATTTCCAATCTCCCCTTCCTTACTAACCTCCTAGAAAAACTTGTCTTTACCCAACTCTCCTCCCACCTCGAAGCTTCCCTCACACTGCATCCTCGGCAATCTGGTTTCCGCCCTGGCCATAGCACAAAATCTGTCCTTTTTTCTCTCCTCAACGAATTGCACATTGTTCATGACCATGGTTCTTTCTCCCTTGCTGTCGCACTCAATCTCTCTGCCGCATTTGTCCTCATCAACCATCGCACCCTTATTTCTCGTCTGCGCGACGCTGGCCTCTCAGGTACCATTCTTTGCTGGTTCCACTCTTTTCTCTCAGGTCGTTCCTTTTCTGTTCACACTGGGCCCCTTTCTTCCCCCTCCACCCATCTTCCCTGTGGTGTTCCCCAGGGCTCTGTCCTCGCGCCTCTTCTGTTCACTATCTTTCTTGCCCCCTCACTCTTCTAGTTCAACAACACGGAGTCTCTGCCTATTACTATGCAGATGATATCTTTCTTCTTTACCACACCGACTCTGCCACTCCCGACATCTCTCCTCTCAACGACTGTCAATCATCCGTGTCATCCTGGCTTTCTTCCAATTTTCCCCACATCAATCTTTCCAAAACATCAGCCATTTGGTTCACCGCTGGTAGCCCCGCCCCCTCTCGTTCCCCAGTTTTCCTCTTCTCCTATCCCAATAGTCTCCTCCCTGCGCTATTTGGGCGTGACCCTTGATTCCTCGCTATCCTTTGAAGCTCATATTTCCTCAGTTGTCCAATGCTGTTTCTCTACCCTGAGACAACTTCGCTCTATCCGTCCTTTCCTCTCTTCCTCCGCTATGGCCACTCTTCTTCTCTCCCTTGTTGTCTCCCGCTTAGACAACTGCAATGTTTCCCTGGCTGGTCTTCCCCAATCTCAGCTTCTATGCCTGCAATGAGTTCAGAACACAGCCGCCCGTATTCTTACCTGCTCTTCACGCTTTGACCACATCACCCCTCTCCTCATCCATCTGCATTGGCTCCCACTTACTTTTCGGATTCAATACAAGTTCCTCATCTTTGTACACAAATCTATTCACTCCGGCATTCCCCTCTACCTCGCCAATTTGGTCCGCCTCCACCCCCCCCCCCCCCCATCGCTCCCTCCATTCCATACATGCAAACCACATGATCCTCCCTTCCCCATCCCAAGCCCACCTGGAATCTACCCGCTCCTCCGCCTTCTTTTTCCTTGGCCCCCGACTCTGGAACTCACTTCCCCCAGCCCTCCGTCTTGAGTCATCCTTCAAAAATGCCAAAGCCAACTTGAAAACCCACCTCTTCTGTACAGCATTCGACCTTCCCCTACTCCCATCTCCTCTCTCTCCCCACCCCTCACTGACGCTTAACAGTTTGTTCCCTCCCTCGATTTTTCTGCTCCTCATCTGTCTTCTACTAGCCACTATTCTATTCTTTCCTATCAAATATATTGGCGTTCCTTTTCTTTTTATAGCAGCTTTGTTTTACTTTTTGTGTACCACTCAGACACTATTGTGATGGGTGGTATATCAAGCTCTCTAATAAACATAAACATGTATACTTTAGAGGAAAGGAGGGATAGAGGAAATATGAAAAAAGATGTTTAAATTCAGCGAGAAATCTGCAGCAGCAGTGGTTGAGTGAGAGGTGAGCTCCTCCCTGATTCCCTGGCACAACCAACCTCCGACCTCGCAGGACTTTAAAGAGCCAGCGTGGGAACCAAAAGAAGAGAGAAAAAAGACCAGCAGGAGATCTGCAGCAGCGGTGGTTGAACAGGAGGTGAGCTCCTCTTTGATTCCCTGGCACAACCAAACACTAATCTCACAGGACTTTAAAGAACCAGCGCCATTAGGTACACCCACGTCTGGCGGGCCTGCACCTAAGGGCCACACCCAAGGCCCTTAGGCATGATCCTTAGTGTGGAACGAGACGTGCCTTCCTCCTAAGTGCACTCAATGCTCACCACATTCTCTAGCATAGCTCTCAAGTGTGGTCTGAATTCTGACTCTCAGAACACTGCAATAAAGATAAAGATTTCACCTCTCCACAGTGCCACTTCAGCTGCTCAGAAATTGAGATGGCCTAAAAATAGGGTACACACCAACTTTCCACAATCATCATGAAAAAAGGGCTACACGATGTGGTGCGTGTACAAAAATAGATGAACCCTCGCTCTAGGCAAGATTTGACAGCTCAGCAATAGACAATAGCAACGATGCCCCATCATACAGGACACAAGAAAATGCCCTACACTTAGAGACCACTTTTTTTGTCGGAGCAAGCTGTAGGAGAGTTGGTATTGAGACACAACTCACACCAGACAGCACGCTACATTTATTCAAAGAAAGGTTCACCACCTTATAGCAATAACCACACTTATCTTGCCCTCGATTAAGACCTCTGTAACTCTCAAAAGATAATCTTCACAAATGTTGCTCTCAGAATGTCCTCTTTTCAAGACGTGCACGTTTCGGGTATCCAACCCTGTATCAAGTGCTCTCCGTTCATGCAAAAGCTGGCAACAATGCTGAAAAATGCCGTCATTGCGGCTAGGGTCAGTGACAGCGTTTTTCAGCATTGTTGCCAGCTTTTGCATGAACGGAGAGCACTTGATACAGGGTTGGATACCCGAAATGTGCACGTCGTGAAAAGAGGACATTCTGAGAGCAACATTTGTTTTATTTATTTTATTTATTAACATTTTTTATATACCGCACTATTCGTTATCAGCGCGGTTTACATGTAACAAAAGACCTCAGACAAGATACAAATATCTGGGTTTTACAGTTAACAATAAATTTGTGAAGATTATCTTTTGAGAGTAACAGAGGTCTTAATCGAGGGCAAGATAAGTGTGGTTATTGCTATAAGGTGATGAACCTTTCTTTGAATAAATGTAGCGTGCTGTCTGGTGTTTGTTGTGTCTCAATATCAACTCTCCTACAGCTTGCTCCGACAAAAAAAGTGGTTTCTAAGTGTAGGGTATTTTCTTGTGAACTGGAGTACTGGTTGTTAAATTTTTGTTCACGGAGTGAGGTTTATATTTTTTTATACCATCATACAGGAAAGCATCGAGCAACACAACTCAAAGCCCTAGTGAAAAACACTCTTATCCAGCATTATCATCCAGCTCAGACTGCACTCATTCCCTCTGCAGACACAGTACCAAAGGCTCCAGCATGACACTCATATTCTTTATCCTCACACTCCTCTACCTCACCACTCTTTTCCCCCCACCATGTCCCTATCTGCCCCCACTCAATACATACCAATCATACACTCAAACCATCTCCTCCCAATACCCCTCTCCCCCACCAGACCTATATCCAGAATGTACCAACACCTCATCCAAATCAAGTCACAACCATACACACCAAAATGCCTGCAAGCAATCTCCCACTCATTAAATGCACACTTATTAATGCCCGCTCCGCACGGAACAAAATTCATATCCTCAGCGACTACCTAACAGACAACCAAATTGACATCTTATGTGACACTGAATCCTGGTACACAGATTCTGACAATGTCCTGATGAACCAACTAACCATACACAACTACAACCTATTCAGCTCCCCAAGGACACAACACAGAGATGGCAGAGTCTTCATCATTGCCAAGAAGCACCCCAACTTCCAGCTTCTCACCACATATACAAGCAAGGAGTTAGACACAATAGCCATCTCAAACAATTCCACCTTGCTTACATATCTCCAAGCACCAGCCTGGATGAGCTGGACATCCTCTTAGAGACAGTATGCAGTCATAGATCATTCTCAAACCACCTTATCCTACTGGGTGACCTCAGCCTCTCCAAAAACATCCAAAGACTTCTTGGATGCCATGAAGTCATGGATTACACAGAAATCATCACTCAACTGACCCACAACAAGGATAACATACTCAACATGATATTTGTACCTCAGTCCCTGCCTAAAGACACACTCTCCCACCTCCTACACTAACCACAGTTCCCTGGTCTGACCACAAAATAATCTCTACCCAACTACCCCAACAGGTACTCACACTCAAAGTGCACACAACACAGGCAACAACATGCAGATTTCACCACATAGAAAAAGAGGACTTCCTAAAAAGAATCCTGTCACACTTCCACAACATCCCTGACGACCTTGACACCTTAATCCAAAACTGGAACAAAACCATAGCCAATGTAGCTGTAAAACCACACACACCTGCAACTTGCCACAGCAACACAAATCAGCTTGGTACTCCCCCTACCTCAAAGATCTAAAACGCAAGCTCAGATTGCTGGAAAGAAGGTGGAGCTACTCCAAAACACCTGACAGCCTCAATGCTTACTCTGCCAAACTACATGAATACCAAGCAGCAACAAACAAGGCCAAGAAGGAATACTACTCTAAACTACTCCAAAGCTCCTTAAACCGCCCTCGGGAGCTCTTTGAGACAGTCAAATCCCTAACAAAAGACTCCTCCCTTCAGAAGAAAGAGCTACAGATAACCCCTTAACTGACGGCAGCATGTTCTAGTCCCTTACCTGCCCATCAAACAATCTCGCTCACTTGGCAACAGTTCCACCATTCCACAATCTCACAGATATAGAAGTCACCTGGGAATCCTTTTCCACTTTCACAGACAGGCAAATTACCACTGGCATCAACACCAACATATCCCCCCCCCCCTTGATCCCTGCCCAGTTAGTTGGATTCAAGCCGCTCAAACTGAATTGTCCTCCATGATCCTAAAAATTGTTAAACTATCTCTACTACAGGGCTACTTATCCCTGAACTAAAAATGGCATCCATCTGCCCAGTAAGAAAGGCCACAGGAAACAATCCCAAGCAACCAACCTCATACAGACCCATTGCTAGCTTCCCATTCTTGGCAAAGATAATAGAGAAGATCATACAGATACAACTCCAAGATCATATAGTTTCTCATGTCCCCCTCAATCCCCAACAATATGGGTTCGGACCCCTCCACGGAGTCCAAGAACCTTTGGTCAATCAAGAATGGACACATGAATGGTTGAGGAGAGGTGAACTGAAACCAATGAAAGATTGATAGTTGTCCTGGGCTGCAAGATGATTTACGGGGAGTATTGAAAAAACTGTCACAACAGACATGCTGATTCTGTAAGAAAAAGCTGGAAACAGTGACTTACCTAATAGCAGGCTGTAAAGTTCTGATGGTGGAAAATTTCTATTCAGAAAGGCACAACAAAGTAGCATACCTCCTCCACTGGAAACACTACAAGATCACCGTCCCTGAAAAGCTCTGGGATCATGACCCTAAAAGAACAACAGAGAATGAAGAGGTTATGATCATCTGGGACATTCCCATTCCAATGGATAAGAAACTGGATACCAGGAAACCTGACATAGTGGTAAAGGAGAAGAATACTAGAACGGCATTGATAATAGAAGTATCAGTACTGAGTGATTATTCTGTGAATTGCATGGAGAGGCAGAAGATCTTGAAATACAAAGAAATGCAATCAGAGACCAAAAGAATGTCGCAGAAAGATACAGAAATATTCCCCATTGTCTCCATTGTACTGGGAGCCACAGCTTGATAAAGACGAATTTCTAAGCACATCTTGACAAACTACCCATACATGTTACATCTTACGAATTCCAGCAGGAGGCTCTCTTTGGCATGATGCAAGTATTTCGCCAAGCATTAGCAGTAAATTTGAGAGACTAAGATCATATTCCTCATACCCTGGCTTAGAAATGAGGTTCACGACTGCCATAGTATGCGCAAACCTAACCCATTTGGAGAAAGCACCCTGAGTAATAGCTAGAATGCTCACCTAAACTGACAAGGTGGGAGGACCATACCAAGCAAGAAATGTGCTCTGTGTGACTAATGAATCTGGTGCTCACCTTCCACCCAGCCACGTTCAGTAGCTCACTCTTTTTTGAGCTTCCTGGAAGCCCAGTGATGATATCAGCACTCCCTTCTGTGCTTGCGCCCCATGTAGCTGTACTGCTTGCACAGCCCTTGAAATGGCCCTGCAAGGTGGGCAGTCTCAATGATACAGGAAGCGCTGAATCTGGATGGCAGCAAATTGTTGCTGTTTTAGCAAAGGTTGCAGCCCAGCAAAGAGAAGGAGCCCATACTGCACTTGACTCTGTGAAAGGGATGAATTCAGTTCAGAAAATACCCAGCAAGGTTGAAAGTGTTGCACAAAGGAACCACCAGGGCCGGATTTACCCATACGCCATGTACGCCATGGCGTAGGGCCCACAGCCGGCAGGGGCCCACAAAAAAAGAACCAGGTATTTTTTTTTAAACACACACAATTAAAAAAAAAACCTGGTGGCTGCCGCCGCGGGGCCCCCTCTGCTGCCGCGGGGGCCCCGTCTACAAGCTGAAGCCGTCGGGTCGGGTCGGGTCGGGTCTCTCCCTCCCCTCCCTCCCTCGCTGCAGGCTGCGAGAGACGCGAAGATAGAGCGTCTCCTCGCGTCTGTCTTAAGCCCGCAGGGGCTGATGGGATTTCCCATCAGCCCCTGCGGGCTTAACACAGACGCGAGGAGACGCTCTCCCTTCGCGTCTCCTGCAGCCTGCAGCGAGGGAGGGAGGGAGAGAGACCCGACCCGACCCGCCCCGACCCGACGGCTTCTGTTTGTCGCCGGGGCCCCCGCGGCTGCAGTGGGGGCCCCGCGGCGGCAGCCACCATGTTTTTTTTTTAATTAAATTTTACTGTGGGGGGGGGGTAGGACTGGTAATGGGCTATGGGGGAGGGGTAGGACTGGTAATGGGCTATTGGGGGGGCTGGGGCTGGTAATGGGCTATGGGGGGGTAGGACTGGTAATGGGCTATTGGGGGGCTGGGGCTGGAAATGGGCTGGGCTGGGCTGGGCTGGGGGGGGTTAAGGCTAGAGGTGGGCTGATGGGGTTAGGACTGGTAATGGACTGTGGGCTGTTGGGGGGGCTTAGAACTGGCAATGGGCTTTGGGGGGGGTTAAGACTGGTAATGGGCTGTGGGCTGATGGGGGCTGTCTGGTAATGGGCTATGGGGGGGCTAGGACTGGAAATGGGCTGGGGGGTTAAGACTGGAGGTGGGCTGATGGGGTTAGGACTGGTAATGGGCTGTTGGGGGGGGTTAGAACTGGTAATGGGCTTTGGGGGGGTTAAGACTGGTAATGGGCTGTGGGCTGATGGGGGTTGTCTGGTAATGGGCTATGGGGGGCTAGGACTGGAAATGGGCTGGGGGTTAAAACTGGAGGTGGGATGATGGGGTTAGGACTGGTAATGGGCTGTGGGCTGATGGGGGGGTAGGACTGGCAATGGGCTATGGGGGGCTGACTGGAAATGGGTTGATGGGGTTAGGACTGGAAGTGGGCTGATGGGGGGTTAGGACTGGTAATGGGTTATAGGGGGGGCTTAAACTGAAAATGGGGTGATGGGGGGTTAAGGACTGTAAGTGGGGTGATGGGGGGGCTAGGACTGGTATTGGGTTGGGGGGTTGCTAGGACTGGAAATGGGCTGATGGATGGCTAGGACTGGAAATGGGCTGATGCAGGGACTAGAAGGGAATGGATGCTGGGTGAGGCTGGAACTAGAAGGGAGCTGATGTTGGGGGAGGATTAGAATGGGATGGGGCTGGAAGAGTAAAATGGAGAAGGGAAAAATATTTTGTGTGGGAGGGATAAAAAATCTACAATTGGCCGGGTATTGGGAGAGTAAGTGGGGATTGAGGATGGAGGGGTAAAATTTGAGTGGATGAAATAGGAATGAGGAAAGAGCAAAAGGAGAAAGATTAGTATGTTAAAGCAGATGTAGAGAGAGAATGGAAAAAAATCTAGAAGAGAGAAGAAAGGACAAATGGACAGCAGACGATGGAGAGTTAGCAGAAGACACGAAGAAACCAGAAGAAAGTGGCTGGAGCAATTGCAGCTGAAAAAAATGCACAAAAGGTAGAAAAATATCTCTTTATTTTGAATTTATTAATTGGAATATGTCAGCTCTGGTAAATGTGCATCATTAACATCTGCGCTTTGTTTAGTACAAGAGCAAATTAATGTATAGTTTTATTTCTACAGTGTTGTACATTCCAAGTTTGGCTTTTGGGATTCCCAGTTTAATTATTGTCTTCCTATTTCTAAATTGTGATTACTTGTTTGGTGATGGTCTATGTTCTGCATGTGTAACTGAGCTGAGGTGTTCTGTTTATATAATTCCTATTTGACATTGCCACTTGTTCTCTTTCCCCAGTAGGTCATGTATTGTTGTTCTCTGAAATGTATTGGTTTAATATTTGCAGTGTTGCCTTTTGATTGGTAGAGTATGGTGCTTTGTGAGTCCTGGTAGTGCTGTTAGGATACGGCGGGTTTACTATGGGCAGTGTTTGTAGTAGTTCCTAATGTGTCTGGCAGTTGGCACTGGATTATAGTAATGTAGAAATCTTTTAGTCTTTCTTTATCCATACACTCATTAAGAGGCACGTTTACTAAAAGTTAGTATATGGTAACATTATGCAAATATTTATGCAAATGAGGCCCCTTATGCAAATGAGGTCCACACCCCCCTTGGGCCGCCCCTGCTGGGGGCCCACAATTTTTGTTGGCGTAGGGCCTCACTCAAGGTAAATCCGGCCCTGGGAACCACCAAGACTTTTGAATCAAAGGAGGAGTGAGTGGAAGGTTTACCTGCTTTGGGGGGGGGTTAGAACTGGTAATGGGTTTTGGGGGGTTTAGACTGGTAATGGGCTGTGGGCTGATGGGGGCTGTCTGGTAATGGGCTATGGGGGGGCTAGGACTGGAAATGGGCTGGGGGGTTAAGACTGGAGGTGGGCTGATGGGGTTAGGACTGATAATGGGCTGTTGGGGGGGGTTTAGAACTGGTAATGGGCTTTGGGGGGGGTTAAGACTGGTAATGGGCTGTGGGCTGATGGGGGCTGTCTGGTAATGGGCTATGGGGGGGGGTTAGGACTGGAAATGGGCTGGGGGGGGTTAAGACTGGAGGTGGGCTGATGGGGTTAGGACTGGTAATGGGCTGTGGGCTGATGGGCTGATGGGGGGGGTTAGGACTGGCAATGGGCTATGGGGGGCTGACTGGAAATGGGTTGATGGGGTTAGGACTGAAAGTGGGCTGATGGGGGGTTAGGACTGGTAATGGGTTATAGGGGGGGCTTAAACTGAAAATGGGGTGATGGGGGGTTAGGACTGGTATTGGGTTGGGGGGTTGCTAGGACTGGAAATGGGCTGATGGGTGGCTAGGACTGGAAATGGGCTGATGCAGGGACTAGAAGGGAATGGATGCTGGGTGAGGCTGGAACTAGAAGGGAGCTGATGTTGGGGGAGGATTAGAATGGGATGGGGCTGGAAGAGTAAAATGGAGAAGGGAAAAATATTTTGTGTGGGAGGGATAAAAAAATCTACAATTGGCCGGGTATTGGGAGAGTAAGTGGGGATTGAGGATGGAGGGGTAAAATTTGACTGGATGAAATAGGAATGAGGAAAGAGCAAAAGGAGAAAGATTAGTATGTTAAAGCAGATGTAGAGAGAGAATGGAAAAAAACTAGAAGAGAGAAGAAAGGACAAATGGACAGCAGACGATGGAGAGTTAGCAGAAGACATGAAGAAACCAGAAGAAAGTGGCTGGAGCAATTGCAGCTGAAAGAAATGCACAAAAGGTAGAAAAATATCTCTTTATTTTGAATTTATTAATTGGAATATGTCAGCTCTGGTAAATGTGCATCATTAACGTCTGCGCTTTGTTTAGTACAAGAGCAAATTAATGTATAGTTTTATTTCTACAGTGTTGTACATTCCAAGTTTGGCTTTTGGGATTCCCAGTTTAATTATTGTCTTCCTGTTTCTAAAATGTGATTACTTGTTTGGTGATGGTCTATGTTCTGCATGTGTAACTGAGCTGAGGTGTTCTGTTTATATAATTCCTATTTGACATTGCCACTTGGTCTCTTTCCCCAGTAGGTCATGTATTGTTGTTCTCTGAAATGTATTGGTTTAATATTTGCAGTGTTGCCTTTTGATTGGTAGAGTATTGTGCTTTGTGAGTCCTGGTAGGATACGGCGGGTTTGCTATGGGTTCTAAATGGGCAGTGTTTGTAGTAGTTCCTAATGTGTCTGGCAGTTGGCACTGGATTATAGTAATGTAGAAATCTTTTAGTCTTTCTTTATCCATACACTCATTAAGAGGCACGTTTACTAAAAGTTAGTATATGGTAACATTATGCAAATATTTATGCAAATGAGGCCCCTTATGCAAATGAGGCCCACACCCCCCTTGGGCCGCCCCTGCTGGGGGCCCACAATTTTTGTTGGCATAGGGCCTCACTCAAGGTAAATCCGGCCCTGGGTATAGGTGTGTTGTTTATTGTGGTTGTTGTTGGGTAGTTGTAGTCAGTGTCTGGCTTTCTCGTTATGAACATTGCTTCTGTTTTTTTGAGGTTGATGCTTAGATGGTTGTCTTCAAGCCATGTGGTAGTCTCATTCATGCATTGGAGTAAGCTATCGTATTTGGGGTTGTTGGGGTTTATGGGGATATTGGGGTTTATGGGGATATATGGGTATATAGCATGTGGGTCTCAAGAATGTCAAGGGAGTAGAGGAATTTGCTGTGATACATTTTGTCCCCTCACAAGCTCATTAGGGTTCCTTTCTCCTTGCTGATATATATCCTATGTAGAATCCTATATCGCATTTCTTAGAATGCTGAGTATTCTTTACATTGATACACAGCACTAAACATCTGTCCCATATCAGTATACTTTCCACAGTATCCTTTGACCAATCCTCCATTAGGCTCTCCAAACGTTTTGCCTCATTATTACTCCTCACCATCCTATACCATTTGGGCAACCTGCTATGCTTAGATGGAAGATTTCAAAATTCTGTATCTATTTGCCCAAATTTTAACCATTCTGCTGTGAGCCCTTTCAATGTCATGCAGTAGTAATGTATCTGGAACTATTGCAATACGTGTGCATTCAGGATGTCCCAGTGCTGCTCAGTTTGGTCAAAGGAAGGAAACTGCCATTCCTTAAGCCTGTATAATTGGCCTATGATCCTGCAACCCTTCTCTCTCCACCTTCAAACACTGCTCTCCTCATTCCAAATGGAAAATTAGGGTTGCCACATATGCTAATAAAGAGGAGATCCCTTGGAGTGCCCAAGCCATCCTATCCATCAATGTCATTCATCCATGAAAGGTGTCATCATCCCTTGCATCTCCCTCTACCAGAACTTTCACACAAGGCAAATATATAAATACATATGGGCTATAGAGTTCATCTAGGTCAGGATATCTTCTCTTCTCTCTACCAGCCATGGTCATTACAGAAGGAACGGTAGTGCTTCTGGAAACGTCTTTCTCAACTAGCTCTCAATAGAGGAAAGCAGTCAATGGAAATTGGCAATTTTTCAATAATAAATTTCTTCATGGTTCTTCAAGATTTGGATAGGGAAAAGAAACTACTACAAAAATGTATGGTTTTGCTACTTGGTAACAACTTGGTTATATTTGCAATAAAATGTTTAGCGTGAAAATGTTTTTTAACTCATTTAACACATTTATAGACAACTGAGATGCATAGACAAGGGTTGAGTTCTAGAAACCACTAGAGAAAATGTGTTGTGATCAAGTTTGTTTGAGCAGAGAATAGTGTCAAATAATTTTTCAGTCTTATATATCCATAACTAGCTTTTATCAGTTAGTTAATGTAATGAAAACTGCATGCAGACATTCAGAGGGTAAATTAAAACAATCTGTATGACTTGTATGGCAGATATGGGTATTTTATAACAGGATTTTATGCGCATAAGTGCCTTTTGAAAATCATCCTCTGGAAAGTAGCTGCAGATATTTACATTTGCCCTGAGGCTCATACATATCAGGACATTTTATGCACATCTGTGCCTGTTTTGTAATATATAAGCACAAATTTCACCACTTTTTTACCCTTGGGAATGCCATCTCTCATTTAGCCCAGGAGATTGTATAAATGCCTATTTCTATGTGTTGTACCCTCAGAAATGGCTTTATGACATCACCCCCTCAGACTCCAGTGGAGGAGTGATAATTATATCTCATTCAAGATCTTCCCTACAGATTTCCATGGTTACTGCCACAGTCTTTTATAATAGAGATACAGAATTAGGGTCCATTTTTCTCAAACTATAACAGCATGAGAGATTCACTGCAGTACTCGGGTCTCTGAACTCCACCTGACTAGTCATCAGAAGGGTGTACCCAGAGGCTGCTGTAAATGACAGTGATTTCTTAAAGGGACCTCAGCATTTTTATGAACTTAATTTAAGTGCAAGGAAAACAGAGCAAGCCCAGACAGTTGCCTAGGGTGACAAAGACTGGTTGCAGTCAAATGAAAACAATAGATTCTGACAGCCCCACTAATTCAAAGAACCAACAACACATACATTAACGTGCGAGCAGAGCGGGCCCACACATACAAACATAGTTTAATTTTGAAAGATATATTGTCCAATTAAGTATTTTACATGGGTGGTCTTAGGGTGATCATGATTGATGAGTTTATCAAAATCTTGGGTGGAGGGGATTAAGGCTGAAGGTTTGCCTACGGTGCCCAATATCCTTGTGCTGGCCCTGAAGAAAAGCATGGTGAGGATTTCACTTCTTATTTAGTTTAACACCCCATAACCTAGTGGTTGGAGCAACAACCTAGTAACAAAGAGATCTGGGTTTGATTCCCTCTGGTGCTCCTTGTGACCTTGGGCAAGTCACTTTGCCCTTCATTGCTTTGGAGGAAAAGGCCTGGCAATCTACTTCTGTTCGTACCTTACCAAGAAAACCCAGGGGCTGTTGGGTCACCAGGAGTCAGAACAGACTTGACAGTACTTAAAAAAAAAAAAAAAAAAAAAATATTGGGGGGCGGAGCCTGATGTCCAGCGGGTAGGACGCTTTGCGTTGAAGCTCCCGAGAGGCCTACTCAGAATCCTGACTTAATACCTATATAAATTTACTATTTCGCTCCGAGCTGACCGGGGCACCTCGGGGGGGATGGCGGCCCATAAACCAGCGCGCTTGGACTTCGGGTCTCCTTCTTCTTCTCACGGAAAACGCTCCAAAACAGAGGTGTCCTCCCCACAAAAGATGGTTCCATTTCGTGAAAACCCCGCAATGCACCTGGAGATTTTGGAGGAAATACGCGGCGTGAAGGAATTGGTGCAGTCCAATGGAGAAGCGCTTCGAGCCATGCGAGAAGACTTTGGAGTGCTCCAGGACCGACTTGAAGGTCTTTCATTACGGCAGGACAATATGGCGGGGGTCCTCGACTCGCACGAGGTGCGCTTGGGCAAACTGGACAAGGCTGAGCGCCAGATACAGAATCTTCAAAAGGAGTTGGAAGATAGCAATAATCGAGCCCGTCGCAACAATGTGAGGCTCCTCGGAATGCCGGAGGGGGTGGAAGAAGGAGATATAAGAGAATTCTTGCTCAAAACTCTTCCCTCCTTGCTGAAGATCACTTTTCACAGAGAACTGGAAATCGATCGAGCACACCGTGTTCCTGCCCGCATGGCGCTCAACCGCACGACCCCCCGGCCTATTATCTTTAGCTTGCTCCGATATCAACAAGTGGAACAAATTTTACATGCTGCCCGAGCGAATCATCATTTGGAATTTGAAGGTCGTAAGGTCTCCTTCTTTCCTGATTTGGCAAAACCTACCGTTGATCGTCGGAAGAAACTCCTTGCTCTTCGCCCTCGACTTCAACAGCTACAGGCTCGCTTTGGCCTGTTGTATCCAGCGAAGCTCCGAGTGACTCTCCACAACCAGACCAGGACGTTCGAGGATCCTGATCTACTATCAACATTTTTGGACTCCAAAGAAGCAGAGCAGATGCGCTAATCCCAAATCTTGGACTCTTATCTGCCGGCTCTGTCCGCCATTTTGAGGGGCCCGATGCGGCGGTCATAGCCCAGCACAGAAATAGCCTGGACTTTCTTTCTTTCTCTGTATGACTTTTGTCTTTGGTCTCCTATCCCTTCATGATGTGTGCCTCGGTCGGATTCGGAGCACGCACAGTCCTACAGGTTATGTGTTTTTTCAATTTCGGCCTTCTCTGGGGTTTCTCCCCGCAGACACATGGTCGCCAGTAATTTTGGGGTTTTGCTTCTCCTCTACCGTACTGCGGTTTTCTTTGTTAATGTGGGGCGCTTCATTGTATTATATTAGCTTAATTTTCCTATGTCATGTGTACAGCCAGATACAGTCAGTTTGAGGGACATAGTGAAATTATGTGTGCTATCATGCTCAGAATTTTAACTTTTCTGAATGGCCTTATGTAAAATCTTATTATTCATCGTCAAAGGCATTACTGGTCCACTCAAAGGAAAGAAAATCCTTAGCTATCTTAGCCACGAGCATGTTGATTTGGTGTTTCTTCAGGAAACGCATTACACTCTGCTGAAACACTGAAACTCAATGCTAGGCCTCACATGGTCGCTGCCTATTCTCCCACCGTTTCCAAATGGTACGGGATAGCCATTCTGGTTAAGAAGTCTTTGCACGCTACTGTACCTGATATTAGCGCTGACATGGAGGGTAGATGGGCCCGTGTACACCTTGAGGTTGGAGATAGTGAATTCACGTGTATTTGCACTATGCCCCGAATGTGGACAACCCTGCTTACTATGCAAGTTTTGCGCAGTTGGCCTCGGCCTCCGCCAATGCTCCATTAATACTTGGTGGCGATTTTACTCAAGTGTTCCCTTAATCTTTTCTTCTCAAACAAGGTGCTCGTTGGTTGGAAGATCCAGTACCGAGCAGACCTGTGTGGCTAGATATAGAAGCGGGCCTTTGCTAACCGATTTCTTTTACCTTACTCCCTGGTATGACTCTCCCATTAGACTCCCACTATCCACCAATGCTTTACGACACTTTAGGTGCCTTTAATACTCTCATGCAACCTTTCGACTCCCGACTCTGGTCAGTGCAACTTCAGCATTGCATTCGGAGCACTAGAGTACTCCCGCCATCGGCACTCTCTGCATAGGGTTGATTGGAGACTTCCGATCTCTCGGTAGTTCACCGGGTGTAGCACCCAATTTTACTAAACCTTATGTAATGCTATCACTAGAGATACCTCTATAGCGCAGAAAGTATGGGAGAGAGAATTGCATGTGACTTTGACCTCGGAGCAATGGAGCCTTATCTGGAGCAGAGGGACACGGGTTCCCGACCCGCCTCACTCACTCAGACCCTCTTCTTTCTAGCCCACCGGTGTTTTTACACTCCTCACAGATTAGACAAATGGAACACTACTCAGGGTAATGGTTGCTGGACACGTCCTGCGGCCATTGGTTTATTGCTTCATGTTATGCATGAAGATCCCGCACTACAGTATTACTGGCGTCGGGTCTGGGGTCGTATTTAGTCTATATCGCACTCTCAGGAGTCCCTTTCTTGGAGGATAGTGGGACTTCGCCCAGTTGCGGGGATCCCCTCTCTCCCAAAAATGGCTTATCTCCTTTCGAACTTTATGCTTGGCATTGCTATTTCCCTAATTAAGTAATACTGGGAAATTAGTTCCCATCTGAGCCTCAATGAATGGTGGAATCATGCCTGTCTCTACAGTAAATATGAACAAATACCTCGTCTGTTCGCTTCCTCCGTTCAGACTCCTTCTCATTGGTCTCAATGGAAGATGCTCAATGAATATGTACATTTTGCTAAAAGCTCTCATCTGACTGTCTAACTTTGTATATATCTCTGTCTCATGATCATGCTGTATTGTGGATACTTTTTTTGATCGTTTGATGTATAATCACTGTTAATTGGAAGCGCTCACATGCTGATACAAACGGGTAGAGAAGAAGCACCGGGGTGGGGGGTAATGGGTTTACTTTTCCTTATTGTATACTTGTTTTGTCTCTTTTGGTGTGTTGTTTCTTTTGTTTGTTGCAAAATGAAAATAAAAGTTAAAAAAAAAAAAAATAAAAATATTGACTTTGAAATCTGTAACTGCAGCAATCTCAAGGTTTCCTAGGAGAACCATGCATTATAAGAGTGCCTGTTCCTGATGGTTTATATTGCAACACCCTTATAAAATAATACATTGTTTTATAAATTAATAAGCTTGTTGCTATGTAAAAATCCGGTGCACTTGGAGGAAGATGAAGGAAACAAAGCAATCCACAAGGAGACTGAAGAGAGGAATCACAAAGGAATGGAAATGGAAGCCATGGGGGATAGAGGGAAGAGAAACTGGAGAGAGAGGAGAGAAATAGAAGGGACACAAGGCAAGTAAGAAATGAACGTTGAAAGGGGGACCTCAAGATAGGCATGAGATGGGGGAGGGGGAAGAAATGAGAGCAGAGGCAAAAGAAGACCACATAAGTGGGAGAAGCCAAAGGAGAGAGAAACCACAGGGTACACTGGAATGGAATAAGGGAATTAAGACATGTGAAAGTAGAGAGAGGCACAGGAAAGGAGGTAAGAGGGAATGACAAATGGTTCCTAAAGAGAGAGGGACAGGAGGCAAAAGAGGGAAAGGAGAGATCCAGAGGGGGTCAGGACCAGTGCAAACCCACTGTACCAGCTGTGCACTTCCAGACACTGGCAGCTCTGAGAGGATGGTAACCTGGGGCAGCTGAACTCTGGTGGCTTCAGCAGGGACAGGAAATCTGATTTATCCTCCTTAACATTATCCCAGTGTGACTGCCATCAGGCAGTAACACCATTGTTAATTAGCATTAGGGTGCACCAATTGAAGGAAGAGCCTGAGAAGAGGGGCCCTGACTGACAGTGCAGCCTACAGAAATTGAAGACCTCCCTGCTTCTTTTTTTCCCTGTGACTGCCGCACCCTTCTATTCAACACTGAAATCAGCCTCAGGAATGTACACCATGCAAGGAATGGCTACAAAAAGAAGCCACACACAGGGCCAGCCAAAGGTTTCTGCTGCCCCAGGTGGATGCCCTGCCATGCTGCCCCCTCCTTCCAAGCTGCACCGCTGCCTCCTGCTGCTGCCTACTCCATCGGTGAGGTCAGTGGAATGGCTCAGCTTACCACAGCGGTGATGGCCTGTGGTCTGTCAGAGCAGAGTCAGAAGCGGCAGGCCATGTGTGCCGAAGCACGTGGACTGCTGCCAACAAACGTCTACCACCCTAGGCAGCCATCTAGCCCACCCAGTGGACAAGCTGGCCCTGGCCACACACAGTAGCATGCCCAGAAGAGGTTTCTTGCATTTCTGCAGCCATTCCCTGCATGGTATACAGTCCTCAAACTGATTTCAAAGGTGAAATGAAGGGCACAGAGGTCACAAGGAAGAAAAGAAGCAGTGTGGTCTTTAATTTCAGCCGACTATAAAACACAATGGAGTGGAGGAGTAGCCTAGTGGTTAGAGCAACTGCTTCATACCCAGAAGATCAAGGGTTCAATTCCCACTGGC
This sequence comes from Ichthyophis bannanicus, assembly GCA_033557465.1. Classification (NCBI taxonomy): domain Eukaryota; kingdom Metazoa; phylum Chordata; class Amphibia; order Gymnophiona; family Ichthyophiidae; genus Ichthyophis; species Ichthyophis bannanicus. The sequence continues at coordinate 661,236,027 of CM066035.1, read as the reverse complement.
ACTCCTTGTGACCTTGGGCAAGTCACTTTGCCCTCCATTGCCTTGGAAGAAAAGGCTGGTAATCTACTTCCAGTGATACATTGCCAAGAAAACCCAGAGGTAGCTGGGTTGCTATGAGTCAACACTGACTTGATGGCACTTAAAAAAAGAAAAAATAGAACACAATAGTGCTCAACAAAACCTGATGTTTGAAAGTAACTCTTTCAGTGACAGCCCTTTCCATGGCCAGTAAGGATCATACCACAAGAATGCATCCATCCCTTTTGCCTGTGGCCTTCATGTATTTCAAGAGCAGTGCATGCCCATCTATCTTGTCATACTAGAGACTCAAGCACAGATGTCCTGAGCAGCAGGGGTACTGAAAGGGAATAGAAATGAGTGTGTGAGTGGAAGCATCAGAGGAGGGTGGAGGTGAGAGCGAAGGAGCAGATCAGAGAGAGGGTGGGCTATGGTGGCTATACAGAACATGTCATATTTGTTGACATGTTCTATTTATTTTCAGTGCTGGAAGTATTAGCACTACAGTACATTTTTAAAAAGGTAACTCTTACATATTAACATAGTAAATGATGGCAGATAAAGACGAGTATGGTCCATCTAGTCTGCCCAGCAAGATGGCAAGAGTAGGTGCACCTGCCGCTCTGTGCAGGTCAGCCCTCCCCATGTCTTTGTTTAGGGGTGAACCTACCACTCCGTGTAGGACACCCCTGTTTGTTGAGAAATTAGATAGCTAAGTTTACTTTTATCCTGTTGCTGTAAAGGGATCCACTGTGTCTGTCCCGTGTCATTTTGAATTCTGTCACTGTATTTGCCCCCACCACTTCCATCGGGAGGGCATTCCAAGCATCCACCACCCTTTCTGTGAGAAAGTATTTCCTGACATTGCTTTTCAATTTACCACCTTGCAGCTTCATGTTATGCCCTCTAGTTTTACAGCTTCCCCGTCTTTGGAAGAGGTTTGTTTGTTCATTAATTATCTTTAAGTATTTAAAGGTCTGAATCATATCTCCCCTATCCCTCCTCTCCTCCAGATTGTACATATTTAGGTCTTCGAGTCTCTTCTCATAAGGCTTCTGATGCAGGCTCCAAATCATTTTGGTCACCTTCCTCTGAACCATTTCCAGTCTTTTTACATCCTTTGTGAGATATGGTCTCCAACTCTTGGTGGTTCTCCTTTAATGAATGTGTGTGCCAATGTTCATTGACCAGGGATAAGGGAACCAAAATGAACATGTGCATCAGGCCAAGTGTGGTGCTTCACCATTCTCCCTGCTAGCAGAAGGAGCAGACAGTGCCAGATCCAGCTTAACATAAGAACATAAGATATGCCATACTGGGTCAGACCAAGGTCCATCAAGCCCAGTATCCTGTTTCCAACAGTGGCCAATCTAGGTCATACGTACTTAGCAGTTTCCCCAAAAGACACAGGTTCCGCAATGCTTGTACTGGGTCAAGCATTGATATCCTGGGTCCCTTCTTAATAATGGTTTATGGACCTTTCCTCCAGGAACTTGTCCAAACCTTTTTTAAACCCAGCTACACTAACAGCCTTTACTACATCCTCCGGTAACAAATTCCAGAGTTTAATTACACGTTGAGTGAAAAAATATTTTCTTTTATTAGTCTTAAATAGTTTACCCTGTAGCTTCATTGCATGTCCCCTAGTCTTTCTATATTCTGATAACGTAAACAATTGATCTACATTTACCCGTTCCACTCCGTTCAGTAATTTATAGACTTCTATCATATCACCCCTCAGCCGTCTCTTTTCCAGGTTAAAGAGCCCTAACCTTTTTAGCCTTTCTTCATAGGAGTATCCTCCTATCCCCTTTACCATTTTGGTGGCTCTTCTCTGAACCTTTTCTAATAACTCTATATCCTTTTTAAGATACGGCGACCAGAATTACACACAATATTCAAGGTGCGGTCTCACCATGGAACGATATAGAGGCATTATAATATCTTTTGTTTTATTTTCCATTCCTTTCCTTATGATACCTAGCATTCTATTTGCTCTCTTGGCTGCCGCTGCACACTGGGCCGAGGGTTTTAACATGTTATCCACAATGACGCCTAAATCTTTTTCCTGGGTGGTGGTTCCTAATGTGGAACCTTGCATTGTGTAACCATAGTTTGGGTTGTTCTTCCCTAGGTGCATAACTTTGCACTTGTCCACATTAAATTTCATCTGCCATTTTGATGCCCAGTCTTCTAATTTATCAAGATCCTCTTGCAATTTTCCACAATCCTCTTGGGTTTTAACAACTTTAAATAGTTTTGTGTCATCTGCAAATTTGATAACCTCACTCGTTATTCCACTTTCCAGGTCATTTATCTTCTTTCTTTCCCCCTCCCCTCCTCAGTTCAGCACCAGGAAGCCCTGCTCTTGTTGCAGCCATTGGCTGTCTCGCTTTTATCAGGTTGCTGCCTTCCTCGAGCCAGAGATGGGAGATTGCAGGCAGAGAGGCTTTTGGGTAATTAGAAAGGGGGTCTGTTGAGAATGCAGGGAGAGCTTTGGAGGGAAAAAAAGCAAGAATATGGGAAGTTGGGGGGGGGGGGTGGCAGGAGGGCAGAGAATGAGGTGAGAACCTTCCAGTGGTTCACGATGAGGGGAGAGCTTTCTGGTAGCTGCAGGGATTGGGTTGAGAGAGGGGATGTGGGGAGAGCTACGGAAGTGGGAATAAGGGATTCAGAATGAAGGTGAGAAGAGAAGAGGTTCCAAGGAGAAGGTTAGAAAGAATCAGGGACGAAGGCTAGGGGAAAATGGAGAGAGTACTTTGGATAGGAGGAAGGCAGAGGGAAGGGGGACTGGTTATTGTACAGGAGAGAAGACCAGGGATGTTTGGAAAGGACTGGTGATAGGGATTGAAATGAGAGAGAGAATTCAGGATGGGGGGAGAGAATTCAGGATCCAAATGGAGGAAGATGGGTTTGAGACATGGAGGAGGGTGCATAGGAGAATGAAGACAAGAGGAGGAATAGGCAAAGGCAGGCAGAAAGAGAATGCAAGAAGGAAAAGGATGGAAACAGAAGCAGAACACAACAGAAAGTGAGACGTAAGGAGCAGAAGGTGTGTTTTCAGTCCATTCACACATTTGGTTTTAATGCATGCATTATCTGCAGTAGAACCTTTGCACATGCAGGTTGATTGTGCAGACATTCATTTCTACGTGTACAAACCCACACACAATTTGCTTGCTCTGAAATTTTTTAGGTACTCAAATGCATCGAATGCATACAAAGAGACAGCTCTGTCTCTTTGATGAATTTGTCTGCCTACTGCATTATTTTGAATATTTTTACTTAGCACTGTTGCTTTAAACCAGGGAATGAGGCAGCATACTGTCAGCATACTGGAATTGTTTAAACAGATGAATGAGGATGCTAACTGTCTTCAGGTTAACCTACTGTAGCAGACGGACACATCACTGTATGACGCGGCACATTTGAGAGAGCCCATTCTTTTACCTAATGCTCTGTGCTAGCCTCTGCGTTTCTGTTAAAGAGCAGGGTTTAAAATAATCCATTTAAAATCTGCAGCTGTTCAATTAAATTTAGCCAAGGTAACAGGAATTAGCTCACCAGGTAAAGACACACTGGCAGTACAGACATTACTTCAAGGTTTCTCACTCATCCAGCCACAATCAATTTGGTTTCATTTTTACGCATCATTGGGCGTGTAGAAATGAAATAAAGATGGAGAAAGGAGGGAGGGAGGGGGAGGGGGATTGAGGACTGCTAATGAATTTCACAGCTCTGGGGAATATTTTTCTTGACAAGGGAAGTAATTAGTTGAAATTACAAATAGAAAAGTGGCAGGGTGATGTGTAGCTATTTTCAACCCCTGGGATGACTGCGGCATTCCATAATTCAACACAAGAACTGATTTTGCACATAATCTTGAGGCAGGGAGCACAGAGGCATGGTGATTTACCAACTTTAGCAAAATCTCAGCAATATCTTTTATCTCGGTTAGGTGCTAGCACACAACTGCTTCGTGGCAGACTACTAGCACTGCTGATTAGGGACTAAGCTGCTGTTGGTTGCAGTCTTATAAGGTAACGATATATTTATTTTCTATTCATTCAGGGCGAAGTGAAAATGGACTTAGAAACCAAGGGCAAAAATGCTATTGTGCATTGTTATACCTAATTCCCTTAGGC